>OX393579.1:43493359-44857071 GCA_947652605.1 Elmis aenea | reverse complement strand
TTTTACGACTATTTTCTACAAACATAAAACTACCAAAGTCTTACTTGTTGCCAGAACTTAGAATTTATTACTACTACATATATAAACATTGCATGACGATTTATATTTTAAACTTCGTATTTCCGCTTCATCATACTTCGATAAAAATTAGTCAAACATGATCCACTAAAACCGTACTCATAGAACATTGTTAGTAAACATTCCACCAAATTACTAAAAGTCATTACACAAAAACACTTAAATTATATACCACATAATCGCAAGAAGTAGGTATAGTTTTTATATTTAATGTCTGTAATTACCCTTATGCAATAGATTTATTTAATAAGTGGTATTTGATGTTGGACATAATTCTTTAAATAAAATTATCTCCTTTTGTAAGAGTTTAATGAGATTTAAATTATACCATTTTTTAAATAAATCGCCAAATAAGTTTACAAAAAAAAAAAAACAGGAAAAATCAAACTGTTTTTATATTTCTAGGCATTATTCCTAAAGGAACTAAGTCGATAAAACTCAAAATAAAGTCAACTAAAATTGTTAAGTATTAAAATACCGTTTGTGATCCAACAAACTTTTTCAAATGACATTTCCATACAAACTACCGGGAATTTTCAAACAAACTGACAATTTAATCAACAGATATTGATGTACGTTAAAGGCAGCTGTCGAAACTTAGTGAAAGTCGGTTAAGTGTAGGAATAAGACGGAGGCTGAATGGGCTGGATATAATTTTAGGGCGCATTAGGCACGAAATCCACATAATCTCGATGAAAATACCTAAAGCAATTATCCCTTTATAATTTCGCGAATAGTTTGCTACTGTGTTTGAAGTAGTACAACTAGAGTTAGAAGGTTGATGATGAATAGCAAGCATGGTTTTGTAGATCATATACTACACTTTGAAATATAAATATAATCATACTGTTTATTGCTTGTTAAGACAAAGACTTAATTATATATGACATCACTATTTAGCACTGATTTTTTTCGAAATTTTTATTCATTATATTTAATGTTTTATTTTAACAAAAATTCTCCAATGAATTAAATATATTGGTTATTAAATATATTAGCACAAAACAGAAATAGCATGCAAATATGAACATTTGATTTAATTTGTAAAAATCTGATTTAAATCAAAAAAATCTGATTTAAATCAAATAAATCGATTTTTTTGATTGTTTTTTAAAAATCATGATTTTTATCAACCCTGGTTAGAACACAACATATTTCAATAAGATCGACAAATCCTTATCCAAATTTTAAAAAATTTCAGGGTTGATACAGCATGGAAAATCGCGTTCGAAAATTGTACCGAGTCACCGACTTCATCAACCCGGTGCACGATTTGTGGACCGAGAAATTATTTTCATACTTATTTCCGAACGCTGTTGGTGCAACCGGTATCTACCGGTATAATTTTCGTAAGCCCCTAATGACCAATTTGAAAGTTACCGGTAAACGATCGTTATTATTCACCAACCTAATGTATAAAAGCACATGTCACGCGTGATCTGACAAGTAACCGGACATTTTTGTGCACTGATCAGATTTTTAAGTCACTTAACACAAATATAAAGATTTAAAGGTAACAAGTCAACACAATACTAACTTACAATCAAAAAAATGTACCTCCTACATCAAATACTTTAGTACTGTGTTGGTTTAGTATTTAGTATGATAATTGCCAAATAACGATGCACCACTGTATGACCACTGTCATTTCACACAGTTGAGCGCTCTATTTCAAAATAACTATGTAGTTAGTCCACTTTCAATATGATCTAAAACAAACTCTTTTAAATATCAAGGTGAGAAGAATGATGCATTTCTAGTTTCATGGAAATGCTACTCATTTTTGCATCGACCTTATGTAAAGAAAAACAATGACTATTATCTTCTAAAAACACCAACAAAGAAACGAAATGTATGTGATTAGACACTTCAAACAGTAAACGTTTACTTTCTTGCGAGATTTACTTCTCGTTGACCTCAGAACTATTTAAAAGAAAACGTAAAAATCGTGCATAAATAAACTGCGTACAATTATATGACCCTGGTGTAAAATACTGTTTAAGAACTCCCACACTTTCACTGAGCTACACCACACCAAGCCCTCTTAAAATTGATTATTATACCACACCAAACAAACCCAAGCCGTGTCTAGTCAGAACGAAACCATCTCCTATGAATTAAAACTAAACACAATGATTTTGATTCGCATAACTGCACAGGTATAAATTTGTTACAAGCGGAATTTAAACAGAAACATTATTATTAGCATGTTACATAAAAATATCAACACGTTTTAACAAATGAACGTTATATGACAGAAATTATACACTGCGGTGGAAAATCCTACATGAAACAATGAGATAATTACAGAATTGAAAATAGTTCTTTAAATTTAACACAATTTTGAAAGTGATAAAAAAGCATTTTTACAACTCTGGGAACAGAAATTGTACATACTGAAAGGCTCATATTTTTGTCTAAGGTATTTTACCTTTATTTTCTGGTTATGATAATTGATAATCTAAGATAAATTAGTTATTCGATTTAAGATGCTAATAATTACGTTCATTATACACTGAAGCATATGTTACATTTATGCCCGGTTTCTCCGACACATCTTAAGATCTAGCTGAATCTTAAGTTCGCCTTAACGTTATAAAGTGTTGCACCAAGCAATTTTAAGAACATATTCGACTTGAGATGAGCTCACATCTTGAGTCGCTGTTTACTAGAACTTGAGCTGGAGTACCTAACGTAAAATCGGTAAAATTATCTTGTATTTGCTTTGTTTGTAGAAAGAAGGAAGATCATTAGTTTCCGCGCTTATATTATGAATTACTGGGGTTATTACGGAATTATTTTGCATAAGGGATGTCGGATATAGCGCCAATTATCCATTGAAAGTGTGTTCCCAGATTTGAAAAAAAATGTACAAGTGTTGTTTATGCAAAGAACGCCTGAATTTGTCGTTGCATATAGTAATTTAAATTTTCCTCGCAAAACAGTTCCTCCAAAAGCAGTAAAATATTTGGTGTTTACGTTTTTTTAAAATTAAAAATTGTGTTGTTTTCTTTTGAGAAAAAAGATATATGTACGTACTTCCTACTTATATATTTCATTTTGTTATGTTACTGTTTTCTTATGAATTAACTTTTTTTTATAAAACAAAAGACTAGTCATCCAACAAATACCCCCAAAAATTACACTCACTGCCAAAAATTATATTTAAAAAATGTATTTTATGTATAAGTATTATATATCATTAAATATAAAGTGCGGCAAAAATAATATTTGCCCAGAGCGGCGGAAAAGCTAGATCGGGCCCTGAACAGCATTGGTAGATTTGTTCTCTAAAACACACTTATTTTCTTCCACCAAGCTAATTAATAATTGTTTTTACTCCATGGTATAATTTTTTCTTTTTTTTGTCCGCCATTTCAACACAAAATAAAATAACACCGAACTGTAACTTTATGTGCGACTATCAGCTGATAGCAACAACAGGATGTCACAGGGAGCCGTTTTAACAGCTATGATGGGAATGGCCAACGAAAATTTGCCATTCAAATCTGCCATTATAATGTGCCGACTTCTTGCAACGTTGCCAAACCGAGTTCTAACTTAACTGAGATGTCTAACAGATTCCGGAATATGTTTTCTGTGCAACGCATTGGTATCTTAAGACGGTCTTAAATATAAGGCGGTCTTATATAAGTTCGATCTTGAGATGTGTCGGAGAAACCGGGCATTAAACAAAGATAGTATGTTGCGTTTTAGTTCTTGGTTTCGTTGGAGGCAGGTAAAGTGACCCAAAACTGTTTATATTATGTATCGGCCAGACGCAACCCCTTGCGGGGGGCGCTTGAGATATACAGTTCACATTCGACAGTCTTTAGTATAAGTTGTTAGAATTATACATGTGTATATATGTGATGCTGTGTGGTTATAAGATGAAGGGTTGCCATTGTGTAGTGCATGCAGTATGCAGTTATATTAGATAGAGTATTATGTAACACTGCAGTTATTGGTGTTTATTATGTTATTGTGTTTATTTGTTATTGTGTTTTGGATTGCAATCATTTGGTAATGTACTAATCATGCTGCTAATTTCTCTCCATTTCTCCATACAGAGTGCTGGGGGGGTAGTGGGCTTGCGGGTCCACCTCCCGGCCGTAGGTGCCCCTGTGTGGGGTACACCTGGGTGAGGAGGCGCTTTAAGCGTGGGGATCCGGATGTACACCGGAGGGTCCACCCAGGTGCCATCAAAGCATGCCAACGGTACCCAACGTGACCAGAGCGTCTGATAGCTGTTGTCCAGGTTGCTGATCTGGAGTGTTGTCCAGGGGTTGACTGGATGAGATCCAGGGTGTATGTTAATACACATGCTAATTTATATAATGCGTGGGACGCCATGCTTTGCCTTTCAGCTTTGTGTGCGAGCGAGACCACCTTGTTGCTTTATGCTTGGCTTTATTGGAGATTTGTGAGTTAATGTAATATGGTGATGGGCTTATATTAACCCTGGCGATCCAGCATCACACGCGGGGGTGGGTTCCCCCCGGTGAGTACATAATTGTTACTAATTATTAAATTGTTATCAGTGGCACAAGCTTCTTTGTTTTATGTACGCTGCATACACCTTTGCACCAATCGCTTGGCTTCAGCCTCTGCCTGCCTCGGGAACCCGATAGTACCCTAATAAATAACACTAAACTTGTAAGTAAAATAATGCGAACCATGTAAACTAAAGTAGTTAACGCCCCAGTTATTATGTATTCAAAAAGGCATCCTAACAATACGTTCAATAATTTTTTGTAAGTAATTTATTTAACTTTGTGATTTTAATACTATATCATACAATACTATGAATGTTTAATCCATCCATTATTGAAAACTTGGACTACAATTCAGCAGAATTCTGATTTGTTAGTTTTACTAAATCGTTTTCACGTATTCAGTTTGATTGAAAATGAAATTGACACTCAATTTATTCACACGTGCCATTGTTTAATTCATGTTGATTTCAGTTTAATCATTTTGATATCATTGTAACAAACGACTACCTTTTTTGAATATTAATCTGTTTAATTCGTTTTTGTAAGTATTTCGTTATGAATTTGTGTTTTTACGTCAGCCACTGTTGGCCCAGGTAAACGTACAATCGAATTTTTTTTTCTTACGCAAAATCACATGCTACTTGGTTTTTATACAGGGTGTCCCAGATTACATTTCCAGCATGGGGATCTCGCTTATTATAAGAGATACAGGTTTGTTTAAATTAGATGAATTTTTCCTTAGGATGAGAGGAGCCACAATCAATTTTTAAAAGTACAAAATTCGTCGTGCTTCAGATGTTATAGCAAAAAATATGAAAATGTCGAATTTCTTTTTTCTCTCATAACTTTTTTGTCTTAATCAATAGAACAATTTTATTTGTACTTTCTTAAGGTACTTTTTCATGGAGAATGTAACTGTTATTTTAGATTTTTTTTAACACCTACTATTTTCGAGATATTACCCCTAATTTCATTTTTTTTTATGGGCCGCGAAGTTGACTATGGAATAGTTAACTGCGCTTTTTTTTTCTCGTTTGAATGAGATATTACTTGCTATACCTATTTTTATAAACAAGTCACAAAATGAAGAAAAAACGTATTTTACCCATGACTTATCAAGCTATCTATGAAAATAAAAACAAAAAACAACTAATTAAATGCCAAATGACAGTTACTATTTGTCTGCGGTATCATTTATTAGAATTTTATATTATTGTTGTGTTATTCGATAGTCTTTGTAGTAATTGCTATAATGATGGCTACATTTAAAAATAGCGAAAAATTTGACATGTTGAGATGCTACATTCTTTACTATAAAAACTGTGTGGAAGCTGAGTGAATATACTTAGAGCTATATCTTGAGAAAAGGCAACCAAGAGTGTATAATTACAGAAATTTGGAATTAAATTTAAAAGAATACGGTTTCTTGGAGAAACCAACCAAAAATCCAAAACAAATCCATTAAGAATTAGAATTATCTATTTTACACAGTTTCTATTGTAAAGAATGTACCATTTCAACATTAAATTTTTTTAATTAGTTGTAAATGTGCCCATAATTATATGATAACAAATTTGCTACAAAGACTATCGAATTACACAACAATAATATAAAATTCTAATAAATGATACCGCAGACAAATAGTAACTGCCATTTGACATTTAATTAGTTGTTTTTTGTTTCTATTTTCATAGATAGCTTGATAAGTCATGGGTAAAATACGTGTTTTTTTCATTTTGTGACTTGTTTATAAAAAGAGGTATAGCAAGTAATATTATATTATTTAAACGAGAAAAAAAGCACATTTAACTAGTCCATAACCAACTTCGCGGCCCATAAGAAAAAATGAAATTAGGGGTAATATCTCGAAAATGGTAGGTGTTAAAAAAAATCTAAAAAAACAGTTACATTCTCCATTAAAAAGTACCTTAAGAAAGTACAAATAAAATTATTTTGTTGAATAAGACAAAAAAGTTATGAAAGAAAAAAGAAATTCGACATTTTCATATTTTTTGCTATAACATCTGAAGCACGACGAATTTTGTACTTTTAAAAATTGATTGTGGCGCCTCTCATCCTAAGGAAAAATTTATCTAATTTAAACAAACCTGTATCTCTTATAATAAGCGAGATCCCCATGCTGGAAATGTAATTTGGCACACCCTGTATAATTCGTTATTGACATCATTCCTGACACTAGTATTTTTAATATTCGTCGAAGAATTGGTTGGTGTGTTCATGGCACCACTTAAATAAACTATTTTCGACAAAAAAAACACCCAATGTAAAAGTGCTGTAACACTAACCTCATAAACTTAAGCGCAACCCCATTACACTCCAAAGAATCGTAGTGTTCTAATATAAATCTATAAACCTATATTCGTCCGCCGCCATATTCGTCAAATGTAATATTCGTCACATTTTTTCGTCAAAAATCTCAGGGATGGGGAGTCGGAGTCGTGAGTCGAGGAGTCGGGAGTTAGAAAAACTACCGACTCCAGCCTCCTTTTGGATTGTTTTTTTTTTTTTTTTAAGAATAGAATGAATAATTTAAAACAAAAACAAAATAAAGATGTCAATATTTTTTTTAAACAGAAACGGGAACGATTAAAGCAGTGGTGCCCAACCCGTAGCTCGCGAGCAACGTGTTGCTTATGCACAAATCCAAATTTAAGCTTTCATGTTTTTTTTTTTTTTTTTAAACAAAACTGCAACTTTAAATGGATTAATTGTTTATTACTTTTGATAATTTTAATACACTGTAGAATATTCTGTACGCAAATTCTGAAATGATTCGCTGCAAAACCATATACAAAATGATACATTCTTAAAGTAAACTTTAAAAAAAAATCAAGTATTGTATCAAGAAATCAATTTCAGAAATTCGAAAGTTCGAAAATGTGACTAAATAGAAAACTCAGTTACGATAATTACTAACTAAATTTCAGTTAATAGCCTCGCTGCCTGATTCTACACATCGAATATAACAATATATTATATGAAACTTGATAAAGACATCTTCTGTGCGCATTCTCAAGGGTCTGAACTCAGAAATCACATAAACAACGAAGTTATTTCGTGTTTTACGAGCGTTTAATATTTTTATTACATACAATCAACGTTCTCTGCCGCATTCACGAAAAAAATTACACGCACTTCCGCTTACCGTAAATCTAAAAACCATATTAAATAAAGACAAGTGCTAAAATGAGTCAATAAACGGAAACATATAACTAGATAGCCATCAGCATGAAAAACCCACACAACAAAGGGGCTATTACTCCTTTAACGATGCAATTTTTCACACTACTTTCATTAAATAAGAGCATTGCATAATAGAGACGGAAAGTTAAAATGTTTTATATTAAAAGCCAATTTGAATACGGGAGCAGTTTAGCAGTAAAACACCTGATCGATCGTTCGAATATGTAAAAGAAGGCGAATCAATTACCTGCACCACTGGTTAAGCTTTTAGCGTAAATAAGATGGAACGGTGTCTAAAAACCATGAAATCGATTAACGACGTAACAATTTCTCCGCAAACAAGATAATTTGATGTTCTCTTTAACCAAAATTGGGCAAAAAGCGTCGATAACACAATACACACAACGATCATGAATAAGGAAAAACTTGAATCAGTACAATTGCTACGATTGTTTAAAATAAAAGTACTTTTTTGGTGTTTTAGAAGACTAAATTAATGTGTCTTTAGCATGAATTACTGAATCGGAAAGAAAAGACAAGCTATTCACATTGTAATAGCCAGATTTCAAAGAAGTAAAAGAAGAAGTTTTAAGAATAAACGTTTTTTAAACTTTATTTTTAATTGGTCTGTTTCCGCTCCGAAGCTAATCACCGATACTGGGAGGAAAGCTCCCAAGCCCGATTTTTTTTAACATTAAGGGAAATGTACAATGCCTTCGCAAGGATAACATGCATGCTGCAAAAAAAAAACATCAGCTCAAACCCTAAATGTGTGATCTATAGGCCGTTTACACTTACGGTTTTGCACATGGTTTTGCATGTGGTTATGATCGTGTGTGTGAACTGGTGCAAAACCAAGGTCGATAAAATTGCTCTATTTTAGCGTTCACACAGACGATCATAACCATATGCAAAACCAAGTCAGCAAAACCACGTCCAAAACCGTATGTGTAAACGGCCTATAAGAAGTCTTTACTGATTATGAAATGAAAAAACTTGTGTAAATAATAGATTCCTCGATTCCTTCACACTCCAGTTAGAACTGGCCTTTGAAAACAATGAAGAAATCAAACGCGAGGAAACTCCTGTGGAAACATTCTCAAATCCAAGAAAATTAGATTATATTTTCGTTTATTATATCAAGAACGGTTTAATAAACGATTCTTCGACGCATACACGTTGGTACGTTCAGACTGGGCACGTTTGTGCCGGTTTAAATGAATACGCAGAATATGAATTATAAATTGCATAAAATTGTGTTCGTTACTCCTCATTATTAATGCATTGTACTGCAAAGAAAATATTAAAACTTGCTGAATGCAGCAGCCTCAGATATACTTTTAGAAAGACTTGAATAAACAGAATGAAATGACTGTTCTAACAAAATACATAAACAAATCATATTTAGGTAATACATGGTGATGTAAAATTTCCCATAAGAAATTAAAAAAGTTAAGCATCTTAAAAGTTAAGATGGTTGGGTAAATTTTATTGACCCCATGCGATTAACGTCATTGCCTATCCTACCAAATTTTAATTTTCCAACTTTGGTAAGATTTTGTGAAAAACATTAAATAATTTTAATCAACTCGTTTTTATTAGAAATAATACAATGTATTTTTAATGCATGATCAGATTTAGAATTAAATTCTACAAGGTGTTTCTGAACGATGTAGCATAATTTCTACTGGTGAATCTACAATGAAAAATAGGACGATTTAGCCCATCATGCGTTATAGAAAGTTGCATCGTTGCTAAGTTACAGCCCCATGAAGAGGGGATGAAAAATTGTTGTTTTATTGATAAATCAAGAACGCTTTGACCTACAACATTTATATTTGGCACGTATTCTACAATAGGCAAGCGTGTTCTTATGCATAAGTTTGAGCGAAATCCCACCATAGGGGGCGCTACAATCGATAATAGCAGATAAATAATCTGCTGTATTTTTTTTGTCGATCGTAATTTCAATTTTTTATTGTAATAGTCGGATAGGTAGGTCTAAAATGTACATTTTTAGTAACTTAAAAGTTTTTTGATAGGAGCCATCGTTTAGGAGAAAAATATATATATAAAATATAACTCAGATTTATTGAAAATATTTAACAAAATCATGTTTTATACAAATAAAATTGGACATAATAAATAACTAATAAAAATCATAAAAATAAGTAATACAACTAAAAATTATTGTTACAATAAACAAAAATATGACATCTGACTACATTTGTTTTGTTTGTTAATTCACAGTAAATTAGTTTTTGTTAAATATTTTCAATAAATCTCAGAGTTATATTTTAATAAAATCGAGTTTTTCTCCTAAACGATGGCTCCTATCAAAAAAATTTAAGTCACTAAAGATGTACATTTTAGACCTACCTATCCGACTGTTACAATAAAAAATTGAAATTACGATCGACAAAAAAAAACAGCAGGTTAATTATCTGCTATTATCGATTGTAGCGCCCCCTATGGTGGGATTTCGCTCAAACTTATGCATAAGAACACGCTTGCCTATTGTAGAATACGTGCCAAATATAAATGTTGTAGGTCAAAGCCTTCTTGATTTATCAATAAAACAACCATTTTTCATCCCCTCCTCATGGGGCTGTAACTTAGCAACGATGCAACTTTCTATAGGCATGATGGGCTAAATCGTCCTATTTTCCAATGTAGATTCACCAATAGAAATTATGCTACATCGTTCAGAAACACCCTGTATATCAGAATAAATTTAAAAAATTGTACTATTGAATTCAAACAAAAGTTGATCATCGCAGATCTGATATTTTATCGTAGAAAAACATTTAAACGTCATTTTATGGAGAATTCCTGCGACTTGAAAAATATAAGGTTTATAGGGGTTTCCTCTTATAATACTCAAGTTATAGGGATGCGATAATTATATTGAATCAGCCGGTACACTCATATTCCTCCACACAAAATATCCTAACTGCTTATTTTATAAGGCTGCATTCCGGATCATTTTATTAATACTTATGTATTTTTCTGAACACACAAGAATAAACCAACCTGAACCAAAATACGGTGGCGAAAATATTATTAAGTTGATCCCAAATCAGTACCGGCCAGAGTCTTAACGATTTAAGGTACACCACCATAACCATGTCCAATCAGTCACAAACGAAGAAAAACAACACGCAAAATCAAACGACATTTTAAATTGCCAATTCGTGGGCTCGCTCCATTTATATGTACATATTATGTGGCTTTCTAGAATACTCGCTAAATAGTATTACAAAATACACAGTAAGACAATTAAGTTTCAGGAGTGAGGCAATAATAAAACACTCGAGAAAGATCAAAAATATTTATTTATGTCATCGTTCAATGTAATCTCCGCCCGCTTCTGAACACTGTTTACATCGCTTATACAAAAAACCCATAGCCGTAGAAAACGTTTCCTTCGGAATCGCCTTTAGTTGCTGTGTTACGGTCTTCTAGATCGCTAAAACATCCTCGGAACCTCGCCCCTTTCATTGTAATTTTTAATTTGGGAAATAGGAAAAAGTCAGGAGGAGTCAAATCAGGCGAGTAGGCGGGATGGGGTAACGCGGTTATCCCTTGGTGGGTTAAAAATTCAGACAACGATCGACAAATGTGCCAGTGCGTTGTCGTGCAACAGCAACCAAGACCCTCTTTATCGAAATTCAAGCCGCACACGATGAACTCGAGTAAGCAATATCTTCCTCACTTCTCTATAAAAGTGACTATTGACAGTCTAGTGTTCTGGTACAAATTCGTGGTGAATGATACCTTTGCCAAAAGTCAAAAATTGAGTTATCGGCGATAACTTGAAAACAAAAGACGATAACCAATTTTAGTTTTCAGCATTAACTTTTTTTCGAAAAAAGAGATCGAGGAAGCGGAGTCCGTTTTGCCCACCCTGTACGTGAAATATGTATTTTTCTTAACAACTCTTAAACGACACTACAATATCTCTAGAGAAAAATAAACCAATCTGAACCAGAGGTAGTAAACAAATGATTAAGTTGTGTCGAAACAAGGACCAGTCGGACTCATTAAGATTTGTAAAACCCCACCATAACTAAATCACATCATGCAAAATCAAACTTGAAATTTAAATTGGAGATTCATGGACTCAATTTCTATAACACGCAAAACAGTCTTACAAAATACATCAACAAATTTTGCAAATCGTTCTGCTACATCCAATAAACTTTTATTACATTTTTCCAGTGTCCCTCTTTGAATACGTATAAAAATACGCTTACTGGATATTCACAGGACATTCGGAACAAGTAAATTTATTGTGAATTGATCTACCTCCAACATGATAGGCCATAAAACTGACTACATAGTATTGTTACCGACCGATCCAATACAAAACACGTCAATATGAACACAAATGAACTAGGTTCGTTTCAGCCGGGTTCGTGACGAGGTATTATTGAATGTCGCCATGCATGAAACACACACATGAACGTTATTAACCGAGATGTTTATTGCATGAACATAAAAATAATTCATTGTTTCCACTGTGCACTGCACTTATCGCTAAGTGCTTATTATTATTATAAAATTATAAATAGTTACAGCGTTTATTTTATGCAATTATTGTTATCAAAAACCACACTATTATCGACGTACAAGTTGTTTCCTATAGACTGCACTTTCCGATGAGAAAAATGTAAAAAAAAAACTTCCTACTCTCGATGCACTGGTATTTGATACATGACATACCGATGTTTTGTTGAAAATTTGACGTTCATTGTAGCGATAAAATGAAATTTTTCGCGTGCCATAACGCAGGATAATGGTTTCAAACTCTGAATACTCGCATTAAAGCACATGTTCTAACACTCCAGTCATTCACATTCAAAACACATTAAAAATAAAAGTTGATGGTTTTTAAAAATAACCAAATTTAACTAGCACATCGGCTGTTGCAGGTTAAGAAATCGTACCTACAAAGACGTATTGACATATTAATTACTTGACTGCTCTCTTTTCGGCGTTCAGAAAGCCGATGCGACACTATATGACCGACAACTTTTTATAAATGCAGATGATCGTGAAGGATTGTTTTAACGGCTGCGGATCCAGTCTTAAGTTGATGTTTTGTTATCTTATAGGTGGCTCAATTGTCTTATTTACGTCTATTTTTTATAAAAGTTTTTCCTGTAACAGCCGGTCTCTTATTAATGCTGAATAAAACATATTTCGCGTTTAAATTCTTTATTTTTATTTTATTTAGTCATGTTCTTCTACTGTTGAGTTGTGTTGTGCTGACTTTTTTCCACGTTTTTCTATCTTGTGCTAGCTTGCAGCGTGTTAATGACCACAAAAGCGCGTCAAGTACTAGTGCAAGCACATTTAACTAGCAACTGTGTAGTGATTTAACTTTTAAACTATAATGTTATAAATAAAATTTAATATTATCCATGGACAAATTTCTAAATGGAGTGGTAGTAGTGATAAAAGGAAAAGAGACAAGGACGAGAAAAACAAAAAAGAAATCAGAAAATTCAGAACGAGCAAACTAGTAATCACCTCACGAGATCAAGCAAAAACCGAAGAATTAAATAAACCAACTTTAGAATTATATATTCAGTCAAAAAAGTAATTTAGGGAGGAATTTATTGCAACAACAAAAAAAACGAAGAGCTTAGAAAAAAGATGCTCAATTAAGAAAACTGAACAGAACAAAAAAAAGTAGAAATATAACATTGTTATAAAGGGAGTTAAATTTGATCAAAGTAACGGGACAGCAGGTATGGAAGAATATCGAGATCAAAATTCTTTATACTGATGATAAATTGTAGTCAAGAAAGCATGTACGCCAGGTCTGAAAGAGTTAAGAACCAAATCATTGAGAGTACGAACGAATATAAATATCTTGGTGTTAAGATAAATAGTGATCGAAACTGTAAAACTGAAATCTTAAACAGAGTTGGACAAGGACGAGCTGCTATAAGAAAATTAAACTCTCTGCTATCGAGCAAGAGTGTGACATAAACAACAAACAGCAAAATGTACAAACCAATAATATAGAGTATAACCCTATACGGGGCAGAACTACGGGCAACTCATAAAAGAGAAGAAAGTAAAATTACAGTTCTAAAAATGGAGCACTGGCGGAAATGCTGCGATCTTACTAGACTTAACAGAGTACATAACACGGACATCCAGGAAAGAATGAACGTAAGTAGTATTATAATTGATACATTCACATTAAAGAGATTAAAATGGTGTGGCCATCTAAGACGTATGCCAAAAGATCGATTACCAGCACAAGTATGGAAGTGGCAACCAAGTGTCAGACGAAAAAGGGGCCGGTCAAGAAAAAAGGAGTGGAGGAGGCCATGGAGGACAGAGGACTACAAGTACAAGATTGGCTCGACAGAAGAAGATGGAAGTTAGGATGTGACAAACGATTAGAGCTGTAAAAAAAATCGCAAATATATATATTACTTTAAGTTTTGACACACCTAAATAAGTCAATTTAAAATAACCGAGTAATTTTTTAAAATTATTAATTATGTGTACCTACTTTAATATTTGATCTGAAAATACTAGTATGGATTTGGGTTGGTAGATACTTATGCAAATAACGCAGGCACGTCTGCACGTCGCAAGCATTCTTTAAATATTTGTTGGATGTACTTGACATGAATTAGTTCCCTTGATTTAAACATTTTTACGTCGTCCCTAGTAGTTAACCAGATAACGCGTATTAATTTAATTAGTCGCGCATTTACCCAGTTCTTGTCGTAGAAAGATTATTGTACTATCGATCAACTTTAGTAATACCAATGTTAAAATTGTGCTTCTTTAAGGATGCGAATCATGGCTTGTCAACGAAGCTCTGGCCAGAAAAATACAGTAGTAATAACAAGTGCATTGAAAATTATCGACAATTTTTGGTAAATAGGTCCGAATGCAAGTTGAGCAGAAAAAACACGAGTGCACGAACTGCACGAGTGATTTTTTTTTATTCAACTTGCATGAGTGAAGATTTGTCAAAAATTATAGATCATTTGCAATGCTCGAGTTATATTTTGTCAGAAAATTTCCTTCACCTAACCTAACTGTCAAATTAAATGTATGTTACGTCCAATTTTACAAGTACTGTCAGAGTGGTGCGTCAGGGGTGTGTTTTAATCTATATTAAAGTAGGTACCGCCGAAATTCGTCCAAAAATTATCAAGACCAAAATATCTAATTCCCTCTTCAAATTTATATTTTCGACCAATCACAAACTCAGATTTCTTAGAAACGACATATAAACGCATGAAAATCTGTTAATTGTGAAAAGGATATTATCAGTAGTAATATAACAAGTGCATTGAAAATTATCGATAATTTTTGGTAAATATGCCCGAATGCACGGTGAGCTGAAAAAATCACTCGTGATTTTTTCTGCTTCAACTTGCATGAGTGAAGATTTGTCAAAAATTATAGATTATTTGCCATGCACGAGTTATATTTTGTCAGAAAATTTCCTTCACCTAACCTATCTGTCAAATTAAAATGTTGTTTAATTTAGATAAATTAAAGTATACCTACTACTTACTGCGATTGGTATTATTAATAGATCATTTATAACTAATTTTTAATTCAAGAATTATATTTTAATAAAAATTAATGAACCAAATAGTATTTAGGTACATACATAATCTGTTATGTCAAATTTTACAAGTACTGTCGGAGTGGTGTGTCAGGGGTGTGGTTTAATCTATATTAAAATAACGTTATTGGTCGCCGACATCTGTCAAAAAATTATCAAGACCAAAATACCTTATTCCCTCTCCAAATTTATATTTTCCACCAATCAAAAACTCAGATTTCTTAGAAACGACCAATAAACGCATGAAAATCTGTTAATTGCCAAAAGTAAATTATCAGTGTATGATTATGTTTATTGGCCCTTTAAAGGAAATCTGAGTTTGTTATTGGTCGAAAACGCAAATTTGACAGGAGGATCAACTCCTGGCAGAGGATTGTAAAATTATTACCGTGTAATAAATAATGCTCCTATTGGTAGTCTCTAAAAGATTTAAGATTAGTGATTGGTTGAAAACGCAAATTTGACAGGTGAAGGGAATTTTCAGTGTATGATTATGTTTATTGGTCGTTTCTAGGAAATCTGAGTTTGTTATTGGCCGAAAACGCAAATTTGACAGGAGGATCTACATCTGACAGGGGAATGTAATAATAAAAAATAAAAAATTAAATAATGCTCCTATTGGTAGTCTCTAGAAGATTTAAGATTAGTGATTGGTTGAAAACGCATACTTGACAGGTGAAGGAAGTTTCCATCAACAGATGCTTGAGACATATTCTAAAGATCAGACTTCCAGAATTTATTTACAACACACGGCTACGATAGCGTGAGAGATCCTGGTCATGAACCATATAATTAATAACAAAAAATATGTATATAAATACTTCAATACCAACAAATAGACCAACATACATGGCGATCTATTACAGTATAATTTCATAAGGGTTAAAAAGTCAGACCTAAAATGATACAACATTTTCAACTTAGGAATAAACTGTAAAATCTTTACGTTTCTTTCCAGGACACCCCATGTTTAAAAAAATTGCCTCGACTTCCGGAAAACCATCCGTGATATCGTTTATATTAATAATTCAAAACAGCGTTGTACTTCGCTTGCCCACAAACAACATTTCACACTTTTCCGATCAAAATATTCGGTCGTTAGTTTACTGCACGAACTCTAAATCTTACAGTCTCATAAGGAGAACGTATAACGTGGGTCGTTATTCATTACGTCGTTCCACATTTTATTATGCCGGTGGGAAATGCAAGATCGCTATTTATGTCAGCCTCGTTATATATTTACAACATAAACAATGCTCCTTGAATACGAAAAAAATTATGAAAACTTCTAGAGATGTTCCCGGCTTGTTCGTTCGGTCCTCCGAGTAAATCGCCACACTTCTATGCAAATTGAAATTGTTTTCGCTTCGGTTCTTCCATAAAAAACATTGAAAGTACCGCGCAATTATAAGTTGCGGTAATTTTTATACGATGTTATGCTTAGACATGCCAAAAAAAAATTAATGAATTGTTCGCGATGCAATTCATTAAGCAAATGGTAATTTTAATCATTAAAATTTAGATGTACTTTCTTAATGGGTTGCTTTTTGCAAATCTTAACGTTAAAATATTCAGTAGCTAGAACAGCGGTTTGAACCCGTTTCAATCAATGTGCCTCTTGGCCTCACTGTGAAGCGTCATGTACCTCTTGTCAATTGGTTCATTTTATTTATGCATATACCTAGTATACAAAACATTTGGTGCGAAAATTGTTGATTCTTGCTTTCCACCCATATACAGGGTGTCCCCGTTATCACCGCGAATATTTTAAGTGGTGATAGAGGACCTTTTTCTAAGAAAAAATTTCAAGTAAATTTTTTTCCTAAAATCAAATGCTAAGCTGATATCAACACTTACTTGATTTTTTTACACTTCTGCCTTTTTAAGACTCTGTAGCCGAAAATATCAATTTTATGGTAAAATATCTTGAAGCTTTTTAATAGAGCATGAAATTCTCTACAAAATTAGTTTTATTTATTTTTTGTCTACAGGCAACAGTTTGAGAGTTATAAAGCAGCTTGTACAAAAAAATGTAAAAAATGTAAAAAATGTAAAATATTTAATTGTTTCTTAGACTTTGCAACCGCTGTATCTTTAAAACGAAAAGTTGTACAAAAAAACCGACGGCCCATTCCGGATAGCAAATTTTATGGGCTACAACTTTGGTCAAGTGAAATTTTTTGAAAATCAAACCGATTTTCCGGAAAAGCTGAAAATAAGGAATAGAGTGCAAAAACAAAATTTCCTACAAATTCTGTTTCGTATTTAAAAATGCTTTTAAAGAGAATGCGATTACGTAATTGAATGATGGAGGTCATTTTGAACACTTATTGAAATAATTTTGTGGTTACATGTTAATTTTATTGCGTCCAGATGGATTTGCATTGTTTTGCATTTTATCGTTTTCGAAAAACAAAAACTCCCGGTAATTATGATATTTTGTATTTAAAAATGCCATAGCATCGGCAACATTCATAAAATTATGTATCTCATCAGTTTCAAAGCTTTTTATGCAGTTTGAAATTCTTCAGAAAATCGCCCCTATCATTTTTTTTTTAAGGAGCTAACGAACAAATTTAACAAAGAATTGTAAAATTGCGTATAAATTAGTTACGTAAATTTTTAAAAACGCCGCATCTTTTTAACGAAACGTCGTAGAGCAAAACGAATGCCTATTGCGGATAAGGCATTTAACGGACTACAACTTCGGTAAATATGTTGTTCAATAAAGCTAAATGTATCATAGAAATGTTTATAATAGTAAAAAATTTGAAAAAAAAATACGATAAAATGCAAAATCATGCAAATCCATCTGGACGCAATAAAATTAACATGTTACCACAAAATTACTTCAATAAGTGTTCAAAATGACCTCCATCATTTTCAATCACGTGATAAAAGCATTTTTAAATACAAAACAATATTTGTAGGAAATTTTGTTTTTGCACTCTATTCCTTCTTTTCAGCTTTTCCGGAAAAACGGTTTGATTTTCAAAAAAATTCACTTGACCAAAGTTGTAGCCCATAAAATTTGCTATCCGGAATGGGCCGTCGGTTTTTTTGTACAACCTTTCGTTTTAAAGATACAGCGGTTGCAAAGTCTAAGAAACAATTAAATTTTGTAATTTTTTTACATTTTGTTGAACAAACTGCTTTATAACTCTCAAACCATTGCCTGTAGACTAAAAATAAATAGAACTAATTTTGTAGAGAATTCTATGTTCTATTAAAAAGATTAAAAGGTATTTTACGATAAAATTGATATTTTCGGCTACAGAGTCTTATAAATGCAGAAGTGTAAAAAAATCAAGTAAGTGTTGATATCAGCTTAGCATTTGATTTTAGGAAAAAATTTTACTTGAAATTTTTTCTTAGAAAAAGGTCCTCTATCACCACTTAAAATATTCGCGGTTATAACGGGGACACCCTGTATTTATTCTGGGAATTGTATTTGGCACGTGCCCCCTGTAGAAGCATCACGTTCCCCTTGGGGGTCCCTAATTCAGAACCCCTGAGCTGGAAGATCCGCTTTTTTTATCGTGGCAATAGAATGTTGAATGATTCATTTGTACCGTTAGGTTGGTAAAAAAAAATCGTAAGCTTTATATTTAAGTTTAAAATAAAATACCGATTCGTTTTCATTCTTTTTGTTCCCACACAGAAAATTTCGTGTTCGTTTTCGTGAACCGAAAGTTAATGACGGTTAAAAGCGGCTTTACCAGTTTTACCGTTTTTTTTTTTTTGTTTTGTTTGTTTTTCTTAGTCACTACCCTCTTTTTGCAAAATTCAGAGCAGAGAATTTTCTAAAGAACGATCGCCAAATGTAAAAATGACAGTTGGCAAACCTATATAATACGATCCAGATTATTCAGATTATAAATACTTCGCATGTATTAATATGTAAATCAGCATTATTCGCTTTTAAATAAAAACCAATTTGGCGTGATTATTTTGTACTTTTGATAATAAAATGTTTGTGATTAATTTTATTATTTTGTTTCTGTTTCTTGGCAACCGTTGGGCCCCCGCTAAATTGTAAACGGCGCCGGCGATATGTTTGATCATTATGGACCAAATTTACCAAATTGTTAATAGGATCGAATGCGAATCCTATGCCAAATTAAACTAATAACGCATAAAACAATAAGAAAACTGACATGGAACAATCACCTCCAAAATGGAAGAAAACCGACTTGCACAGTTCGTCAAAGACAAGTCAACAATAGGAAGGAAAAAGTCACAAACTAGCAACTCGACGAAAACGATGCATTTATTTTTGAAAGAAATGGTAACAGTAGGTCTGTTCCAACAAACCGTTTAAAACCAATTCATGAGTAAGTACATGAACTGGTTTATTCGCATGCGTGAACTATGTACTAATAAATGTATTGCCCAGTATTAGCCGTTGTTGGAACGCTTTTACGACTGGCCTAACTGTAAATGACATTTGTGTCTATTAGGTTCATAGAAATGAGGGCTTCGCAAGAGTAAACACCTTAAGAATCCAGTACTAAATTGGATTGAGAGGGCGATACATAGCTACCAGAGCTCACGTTAGTTAGGAACAGCGCATGCGTGTAAAAATCCCGGCAACAATTCGTCCCCTCGTTCATGAACTGTCCGCAAATCCGTCCATGTATTATTTTGAGAGTCCGGTGAACTGTCAGAGACTAAAACGCGATATTGATGCTGCGCAGAATCGTGACAGTACATTGGATCGTGCAAATCGTTGTTGGAACAAACCTAGTATAATACAAACAAGAAGGTGTTTAAAATCCTTTTCGCAAATTTAAAACGACATTTCCGAGCATTACCTAAACGGTCATAAGTATCATTAAACAACCCAAAACTGCTGAAATCAAAAGTGGTACAGTACTTTTTTGTATTGTGAATTTCTAAATCCATTTTCTAATGTAACGGTATAGCCATCTAAAAAAAAAACAGACAAGACGCCCATCTCATTCCGGTTCTGCTTACAATTAAAAGTTATTTAAGGTCAACACATTAACAATACGATTGAGATCTCCAATCAACTGTAACGCTCAGTTCATTCGTTCCTATACAGAGTAACTCGGAACGCATTGGGTTCATTCCGAACTTGTCATTTTTCATTGTACAGAAGACAAACAACATCAAATTGCGAGTCGATAAAGCGATGTAAAATAAAGGCACATTGTAGCTTTGCAATGTTGATAAATCAAATGAACGTTTGACACAGCAATGGATATGCCGGTGCTGCCGTACAAATACTGTGGTCCGGGCTTCCGGTTAAGATATGAATTATAGCAGACCAGTCGGCCGCGTTGGAAGCTTTTGCACCTATAAAACTATTATTGGTTTAAATAAACAGCAATCAACTGTAAAATAATCCGACTGTTCAAGATTATGATGAATCATGACGCGCTCTAAAAATAAATTAGAAACTGTTCGAGTTGCCAGAAATAAAACTCGCTTTGAGCACTTTGTTTGTATTTCCGCGTTACGAGTTCGCTAATTCCACCGATTTATGAAACGGAATTAAATTACAAGGGTCAGTTCGTAGTAAATGTCCCAAATTACGTGGTGCTTGTCTTAAACAAATGCAATAATTATCTTTACATTATAAATTGTAATTTTTCGTTAACTGCGCAAATACGGGCTGTGTGATACGATATCTTTTTATGCAAGTGCACCTGCTGCACCCGACTCTAGACGACCCCGGGTGCATCCACCATATCTTCCGACCTCGGCAAGATTACGCCTCTAAAAATAATATTACAGACGACATGTAAAAAATTTAAATTAATTTAATTATTTATATTTTAATATAACACATTTTTACTCATGTAATGCTTATACAGTGCAGTCTCTATAGCGTCAACCGTCAACATCCCATAATGTGAACATCCACAAACATGAACGATCGGTTTGTTATTGTGATATATTCCAAAACATGAACGACAGAAAAATTCGTACTCCAAAACGTGAACAATAAAAAAAAAAGCAGCAGTAAATGTAAATAATCAGTTACTCTATTTGCAAAACAAAAAACCTGTCTAGATTTGTTTAGACTTGTTCACTTGTTTAATATCAATTCAAACTTTGACCAAGCGTGTTACATGTACATACTATAGCGATGGCGTCTAAGAAGTCAAATTACCTTACGTTGAAGAAAAAAGCGCAACTTTTATCAGAGATGAAGAAGGGATGTGAAGTGACTAATTTGTCAAAAAATTAAGGGGTAGCCAAATCCTTCGTATGAGCCCTAAAAATGTAGGAAGCAAAAGTTACCTCAACAGTTGCTTTGACATTTTCTGAACCAGGAAAGAGAAAATCTCTGAGAACTTCAGAATTTTCCAAGTTTTACAAGTTTATTGTATGCGCAACAGCGTATTTAAATCTTAGCAGACTCAAACATCTGACTGCAACTGTGATTAGTTTTTTTTTGTTAAATATGTTCTTGTTAATTTCATTGCCAAATAAGATAAGGTTTCTTGTAAACCAAATGGGTCGATTTACATAAACCTAAACGTTTTATACTTGTGTGGCATATGACACATCTGTCACTTTATAAAAAAGATTTGTAGAAAGTCACAGGTGACGTCATGGCTGACGTCATTAATATCACTCTTCCGTCATCAATATGTTTACGAATTTCGTCGGATGGGCCATCCTAAGTAGTTAAGTATGCTTGATACTGCCTACATGGAAACTCACGTTAAAAAACTCTAAAAACGTTAAAAAAACATCGGTGTCTCCTTTTTTGAATTTCTGAATTACATTTGATTTTAACAATTTGCACTGTTAAACCAAAATTCAGGAGTAGTTTTATACAAGCTTAAACCGCTTAACGATTTCAGACATTTTCTGATTTGAATGCGTTTACCGTAAAATGGTCGTCACCGTATCATCTCGCCCCGGGGTCTTTTCACAGTAAGTGCATTTCGCCAGGAATCCATTTGGGCGCAGGGCCATTTCTCCGTCAAGGTCTTTTTGTGGCGAGGTTGTTTCACTGCGAAACGCTATAAGATCAATTCACTGCATAATTGATTCGATGTGGAGTCTTTTTTACAAAACAAAAAGTCAAATCAAATTTTCTCATTCTTTTCTCTTCTTGTAAGCCTGCGGCCTTTACAGGGTGGATTTGTTATCTCTACGATGGCGTATGTCAAATCCGTGAAAGGCATTTGTTTTTTTTTTTTTTTTATTACATAGTATACATTTTTTTGTTGAGCCGGATAGAGAATTTAATTCTGAATTCGACCATGTAAAAAAAGCATACATGCATAAGACAGTTTTCGAGAAAATCAGTTTAAAGTTTATTTATCCAATTATAGCAACCAGTCTATTTATCATAACAAAAAACGATCACCAGTGTAAATGACAGTTTAAAGTTTATAACCCAAGTTGTCAATATTGTTAGTTAATAATAAATTGTTAAGTGAAAATGGAATTTTATACTAACCAAGAAACGTTAGAAATGATGTTAATTCACGGAGAGTGTAAAAGAAATAAACTTTGAACTGATTTTTCTCGGAAACTTTCTTATGTATGCTTACTATTTTAATACATGGTCGGATTCAAAGTTAACTTCTCTATCCGAATCAACAACAAAATTTATACAATGTAATTTTTAAAAAAACAGTTGCCTACCGCGGTTTGACATACGTCATCGTAGAGATAACAAATGCACATCATTTAATAGAGAATTTGTCGCCGTTTCCAAAAACATATGGTTTGTTGGAGTTATTTTCAATAATTAAAAAGTTATAGGGGTGCGACAGTCAAACTGAATCACCCGGTATAGCTTTATATATTTTTTGCAAAAAAATAACTTAGATATGGCTGACTTTGTAAAAATACCCTTATCCAAATTTGCCATGATTACGTAAATCAAAAAACAATTAACCGTCATTTCCAAGTAAATTCTGCAGCAGCCGCTGTCTTTATCACTTACAATGTACTTAGATATTACATGTTTAGTTGTTTATTTATTGCAAACATCACTTGTTTACGAAATCATGGCAAACTTTGATAAAGAATTAAGACATTACCAATATCCTGTTTTTTCATAAGGCTAAAACTTTCGACATCTATTATAAACTATTTTGCGAATCATATGGAATATTAAAGAAGGTAACTTTTATTACTTTTAATATCATACAAATTTAAATATCGCAAATTTAAAAATATCCATCATGCCATATTGCATTCTAGCATTAAAAACCAAGCAGATTTATGACATCCAATATTCTATCCACAGTCAAAGATTATTATAATAGCGTAGTTTTTTTTTGTCAGAGCTGTGAGATAATAAATAACAATTTTCACTAGTTTATAAGTTACAATTTCTTTGAACTAGTTCATGCCCTTTAAAAGCTTACACTTTAAGTAATCCGCATATTTTAAGGTTGAAATAATTTCACAATTTAGAAAACTGAACCGCGACAGACTGTCTTTTATAATATTATATTATCCACAGTAAATCTTCCACTTTACCCTTGTTTATGCTCAAAAGACTTGAATACGAACCGAAATACAGCGATGTCGCAAAGGTCTTTACACTTTAAAGCATTTTATAATGGCCATTTGTTTCCATTAGTGTATTTCAAACAACTTGTTTCCTTTATTCTTCTGCTATTCGGAGCATAGCGTTGTTTATTTCCTGATTCCTTGACACTTTTTTCATTTTCTGCGGGGCACTCATGATTTAAAGTAAGAGATTGATTTTTTAATATTTACTTTACGCAGTTTCGTTGGGAGTACCCCCTCTGTCCCATAATAATAGTAGCAAGTGAATATTTAAACGGGAATTATTGGCGAATGCAGCTGTAAGTTATGTTGTAGCGCAAAATTGCGAAGCCTTCAATCTAAATCAATGTTTCATGACATTTGTCATTTGTTTTGACACATCTGTCAATGTTTAGGTTTACCTAATTATTACGAATTATTCTATTTTTCTAATTTCATCCGCTGATCGAAATCAATTGTTTTATTTCCGTTGAATATCAACCCATTGTAAAAGTAAGATGAAAAAAAGAGAGTTTTCAAGCAAAGATCGCATTGCGATTGCCCAGTTCTTGATGCTTAAAAAGAAAAACGAAAAGTTGCAGAAAGGTGCAATTATGTTAGCTGCAAAACAATTTAAGTGCAACAGAATGACCATATCAAGAATTTGGAAACGTGCTTCCGAAAATAATTGTCAAGGTAAATCTTATGCTAATGTTGATTCTTTGAAAAAACAAAACTGTGGACGTAAATGCAAAGATTATGGAGAAAAACTTGAAAAACTTAGACACATTCCTCTTAGCAGAAGAGGCACCATAAGATCAGCAGCTCACGCCATTGCAGTTCCCAAATCTACATTATTCCGAATTTTGAAAAAAGGAAAATCTATAAAACGAGTTTCAAGCACCATCAAACCATTTCTTACAGAAAAGAATAAGAAAGATCGCGTAGAATTTTGTCTGTCAAAAGTACTTCCTGACGGAAAGTTTATGGATTTTAAGGATTATTTTCACATTGATGAAAAGTGGTTCTACTTGACAAAATGCAAGCGATCTTATTATGTGCTTTTAGACGAAGAAACTCCACATAGAACGTGCAAAAGTAAGAGATTTATATCAAAGGTTATGTTTATGGCAGCAGTAGCTCGCCCCAGATGGGATCCACACAAAAAATGCCTTGTTGATGGAAAAATTGGCATATGGCCATTCGTTATGCAAACGCCAGCCCAACGAAACACTAAGAATCGAACAAAAGGAACTCTTATTACAAAGCCCATAGAATCTGTTAATAGTACAGAGATAAGGAAAATGATTTTTGAAAACATACTGCCAACAATTCGCAAAAAATGGCCAAGAGGATCAACACATTGCCCCATATTTATTCAACAGAATAACGCAAAACCACATCTTAAAGATGATGATCCGTTACTATTAGAGGAGGGATTTCGTGATGGATGGAAAATACAAATGAAATCCCAGCCACCCAATAGTACAGACTTTAATGTGTTAGACTTGGTTTTTTTTTTTTTAACTCAGTCCAGTCACTACAACATCAAGCCTCGCCCAGTAATATTGATGAATTGATAGAAGCAGTAAACATAGCCTTTGATAATATTTCTCCCGAAATACTGGATAATACATTTCTGTCACTTCAACAAGTTATGCTGGAAGCAATGAAGAACAATGGCTCCAATAATTTTAAGCTCTCGCATATAGGGAAAGCAAAGCTTCGCAGCCAAGGAATCCTACCTACAAGTTTAAAATGCAGTAACGAAATTATAGGAAAATCCAGAAACTATCTCAACACTCAAAATAAAAATTAGGAGTAATATTTTTAATTTATAGTTTAATTCAATCTAGTTTTTTGATAATTAATGTTGTATTTATTTTCGTTTGCTACTATTATTATGGGACAAATTAAATTAATCAACTGCTACTATTATTATGGGACAGAGGGAGTATTATTTACTTTAGGATCACAGACTAATTTTAATTTTTCACGAAACGAATACAAAATTAATTGGTAAATACAACAGTTGCATGTTTGCAGCTCCAGAGTAAATGGAAAAATAATTAGTTTTGGTATTTAAATACGAAATATGGAACAAAACCACACCATTTTAAATATTAATCGATTGCTTTATACAGTTAAATTGTTTTTATCGAAAATTGATTGAAAATGTACCTACAATTATAATTTTAATATTATACTCGTATACTGTGTGCCCGCCTGGCATCAATAATTCTTTTTTGGCTGCAATGTTATTTTATTACAATGTGTATAAAAAGTAACAGAATGGGTCAATATCTCGTCTCGTGATAACTTTACAAAAAAAAAATCGAATAAAAGTTTTTTTGTGGTCATTTCCTACATATCCTTAAATTATTTTCAACCGTACAGGGCGGCCTATTTTATAATAATAATAATAATAATATTTATTGTGCATTACAATACAATTAAATAAAATAATACACAAATGGACAAGGTTAGCTCGCGCTCTCTACCACCTTGCCATTAGAAATAAGCATTAACAAACAAAAAAAAAATTACAATAATAAAAGACATATTTACTGCTGAACAGCATTTTTTAACATACGTTTAAATTGAAAAGCAGATAAATGCAATTGATGCATAACAGTATTCAAGTACAACGGTGCTAGATAAGAAAAGCTTCCTCTAAATTTAAGTGAAGAGTGTCTTGGAATACAAAATGAATTAAATCTAATGTTGACATCGTGAACATCATTTCTACGTGTTATAAGATTAAAAAGATATGGTGGATTGTGAGATTTTAAGATTCTATATAAAAAGACAGTATTTAGATAGCGTATGCGCTCCTTTACATTTAATTCGTTGAGGCTAAGTCTAAATGGAGTAATATGACCTCTATACGGAATACAGCAAGCAAATCTTAAACATGCATTTTGCACTCGTTGTAGTTTTTGTTTGTTCAGTTGACTCAAAAAATTGAAATACACAAAGCAGCAATAATCAATGTGTGGGTAGATTAGTGACTTTATCATCATAAGCTTTACCTCACTTGTTAAAGCGTGTTTTAGTGGCTGAAGCGCTTTTAATTTAGAAAAACATACCCTGTATATATGATTGACATGATCATTAAATGAAAAGTTGCTATCCATTATGACCCCTAGATTTTTGGCACTATCGACCCATTGAATATCGGTACTGTTCACCACCAAACTATATTGCTCCACAATACGCATTCTGTATGAAGGTGTCGTTATGCATAATGCTACAGATTTGGCCGGATTTATACGCAAACCATGCTGTTGTAAAAATTTGGTAACATTTCCCAAGTCAGAATTGAAATTGTTAATGTGAACATCTAAAGTATCAAATCCACAGGACATATATAATGCAATATCATCAGCATATAGATGAGCGTTAACGTAATTCAAACAATTACATAAATCAAATGTAAATAGTGAAAATAACAAAGGGCCCAGCACGCTACCCTGAGGAACCCCGCATTTGACAGTTTTCAATGATGAGGATACTGAACCCCTACCAAGTATTACCCTTTGACATCTATTATTTAAATAACTATCAATTAGCTCCAAAGCAGTACTACTGAATCCGATATATTTTAGTTTTGCTGATAATAAGGTAAAATTTACAAGGTCAAATGCCTTACTCTGATCGAGAAGTACTAAAACAGAGGGAGTTGAATTTTCAAAACCCTCGATACCCTCGGTTATTATCAGAGATAGAAAGTAGGTAGTCCCGATTTATTTTTTCGAGAGAAATTCATTGCCGTAAACAGATTTTGATATCTTTATTAATTTTCGAAATACAGCCAATTGGCAATTTTCAAAAACGTTAAATATCTCGCTTAAACGAAAAGATAGAGAAATACTTTACAGACATTTTTAGCATGGTTTTTCGTCCTTAATAAGATAGTGATAATCAATTTTTTTTTTACTCATAAATATCGATATATACACCTAACTTTCTTATTTCAAATGACAACCATAGTTGGCTTTGACATAAATCGAAAGCTTCTTTTTTGCGCTTTTCAAAAATATATAATTTGCTTATGGTTGCTAATCTCGGTTATCTTTTGCAAAACATAGATAAAACTATATATTGTTAAAGATCTTAAAAAAGGTCTTTCATATAAAGTGATGACCAAATAGGGTTTACTTCATATCTCAAAAAAAGTCTTAAAATAATTTTAATTTTGTTTTTAGATTAATCATAAAAATCTGTATGCAAAAACCTGTATAACATTTTGTTCTATTTTAATAAATAAAGAACATGATAAATTTTCAAAAACGATGAAATTTTATTTTTTGTCTGTAGTGCCAAAAAGGAAAGCGATATAAAAAATCTGATAACACAGGCGTTGTTTTCTCAAAAAATTGCCCAAAAGATATCAGCTTTTCGCTAACTAATACGGTAAACGAGATACCCCATAAATCCTTTGAATTTGGTCCACCCTGTACAGTTGAAAATAATTTAAGGTTATGTAGTAAATTACCACAAACAACTTTTCTTCGAAACTTGTTTTTGTAAAGTTATCACAATACAAGATATTAAACCTTTACGTTACTTTTTGTACACATTGTAAATTAATTGCATAAAGTTCGAGCGGTTTGATGTTCGAAAAACTTGAAACTCGAATAAAAATTCGAGAAAAATCCGGTTTCGAAACTCGACAAAAAAACTCGAAAGTCGAATAAAGAATATGTTTTTAAGCATTTTATTCATTTCTTTCGTTCATTCTGATATTATCTTTATTAATACATGTTCAGTAATAGGTCTTCTTTTATTATTATTGATGGACATGAATAAAAACATTCAATAATTTAAATTAAATATACTTGTTTTATCACTATTAATCAAAATGATCTTTTGACTAAGGTACTTCAGATGTTTTGAATAGAAAAATTTTTAGGGTCTGGAACATAATAACCCAATGTATATTATTTCTTTTTTTTTAAATAAACAATCAAAATACTATGTATTCTATGAGCTAATGCGTTGGCTATCTGATTGTTGGATGAATATCATGATGAGATATCTCCTCCAGTGATGAGAACACTTCTACCATCTTAAAGGTCTGATGCCCACTGTTTTTTTAGTAGGACTTTAACAACCGATACAAAAACTTTATTTAAAGCGAATATTCCTATTTTAAAGATACAGGGTGTTGAAATTTTCGAAAAAATATCGATAATTTTTAACCGTGTCCCAACCAGTAGATGTATTTAAACCAAATTTGTTATACAGCTCCACCTTACAAGTAACCACATTTGGTGAAAATGTCAAGCCCCACAAGCAACCAGTGGCGGAGTTCAGTTTCAATAAATTTTATAAAAAACTAGTACGGTCCCGTTCAAAATCACTCTACCTTGTTTTTGGATAGAGCATTTTAATCTAAACAAAAAGAACCTCTTAACTTTTTTCCGTATCTACCACCGTTTGGCAGGAATTTGATTTATTTTACTATTTTGGAGAAAAATTTACTAATAAATTCGATCTAAAAATGTCGCGAAAAGCAGAAAATTGCAAGTTGCCTAATACGTGGATCATCAATCGTTAATTTAGCGAAACTTTTTCACTCATTATTAGCATGTTTTGTTATAAAAAAAACTGCAAAAATCGGAAATTACTTTTTTATTTCGAACATTAGCGACATTTTTAGATCGAATTTATGAGCAAATTTTTCGCGATAATAGTAAAATAAAACAAATTTCGCGCCAAATGGTGGCAGATACGAAAAAAGTCATGAGGAACTTTTTGTATCGACTGTTAAGGTCCTGCTACAAAAAAGTTGGACCACCCTGTATACTACTCCTTACAAGGAAATTTAACTTGAAGGTCGAACATTCTCCTGGAACGGATTGTGTTCGAAGTTCCCCACTACTTAAATCGTTTAAGCATTATGAAAAAAATTGCTTGCCTAAGTTTTTAAGTAGATATATTACGTATCATTATATAAATTAAAATTAAGCATCATCAAGTACACCTTTAATTACGAAAATCGTTTAACTATTGTATATAACTTAACAGTTTTCGAGATACCCCTTCTTACCTTAAGTGTTTTTACGATCAATTTCTGGTGCACATGCCTAAAAAACTGTATTTTTCCTTTTTTTACTGGTTATTACAATCTTGTTTGTACGTTATTAAATTTCAAGATAACTACCAGAAGGTACTCGATTTTTAAATGGTTATCGCTACCAAAGGGTATTTAACATGAAACATAATGATTAAAAAACCGCAAGAAATCAGAGCACCGTACGATCACGTTAATTTAGTTAAAATTACCTGTTGCATATTAGCGCAAGTACACACTTGCATCGGGCTTTGAAATCTGCAACATACTTTATGCATGAAACCCTCAATTACGATTTTAAGCGCTACAAAGTTTAATTAGCGTCATTTCCCGACATACTTCAGGCAAAGTTTTACATCGCCCGTTCATTAAACTCTCGCACGACGAGATTTCACAACGGAAAATTAGTTTTAATCGCCGCGATGGCAATAAAATGTAAATATAAACCTGTCGGACTTTAAAAAATGCTAAAACACAATTATCTTTATCGCGCAAAGTCTAATACGATCTATAAACTTGAAGAACCAATTTCAGGAACGAGAGAACTTGGACCTTTATGGTGGGGAAGATCCCAAAACGACTATGAAAGGAGTACGACTGAATAGAAGTGAAGGATTCAAGCCCCAGGATAGATTGAAAAAAAAACGTTCCACGTTATATTGGTAGCAACGCAACAAGAACAGTCTGGAGATACACAGAGACGCGTCCATAGGCGTAGACTTCGTGGTACTCTCCAAGTCAAATCAGACACACTATAAATTTCATGTTTACCTATTATACAAAAGTTAATCCACAAAATCACATTTTTTAAATTCAACCGGGTGTAAATGAAGTGTGGTACACCGTTTTTTTATTTAGTTTTGATTTTAGATAAATGAAATTTTAGATTTATGATAGGTTCAAAAAAACAGGCTTTTTGAGCATATGCACACAATTGTTTCGCTTCCGGTTTCGCCAGAAACGACCCCAACTTTGTTATTTTAAATGTTTGGTTCAAAAATTATTTGAGGTTATGAAAATTAATCAAAATAGTGCGGTTGTATCTAAAATCGCTTCCTCTTTCCAAAAATGTAGAAATATACAGGGTGTTCCATTTACTTCAAAAAAATCCGATGTTTTGCACTTATCATATCGAGGGTCTCATATCAGAGGGGCGTATGAGCCATCGGTAAAATTGTTCAAAAGAAGAGAAAAACTTCCTGTAAACTCAGTTTTTATGCAATCACTTCAATTCTGTTCTTCCTGCTTATACATATATCAAAATATGTCGATTTATCTGACAAACAAAGATTTATCTTTTTTATTCAGTTTAACACATTTTTGGCGAAGATTCTCCATTTTTGTATTTTTGGCGCATACGCCCCTCTGATATGAGACCCTCGATATGTCTAACATTTCATTAATCTAAAATCAATACTAAAGAAAAAAGGGGGTGTACCACACTTTGTTTACACCCGGTATGTTAACAATGTTTAACAATTTGGGCTGTCCATAAAAATCAAAAATTGCTAAGAAACAGACAAAGAATGTAAATAATCTTTTTCTACTTACCGCACAGCCTGCATGCCATAAGTAAGTGAGTCCTAACGCACTAAGCAAAACGCACACTTGTCTAAAAAGATCAAAGTAGCCTTACGTCAAACACTGCCTGCATTCATAGTAACTGAATTATAACGGACAGTAAGCAAAACGCACACTTGTCTAGAAATGTCAAAGTAGGCTTACGTCAAAATTGACAAGACAACGTAATCACATGTGTATATTAGCCAAAAAGCCGTTAAAATCGTAGGTTTTATGTGATCGTAGAAAAAGTAAGCTACATAACACGAGTTGTAAAGCAATTACGCACCACTGCTACCACTGGATATTTAGGGTGTCCTATTTAAAGGAACAAAGTTGCGTATCGTTGCACAAAAACAGAACACTGTGTATAGTTGAAAACAATTTAAGGCCATGTAGTAGTAAATGAACAAAAACAACTTTTTTTTGTTAAGTTATCACAAGACGAGATATCAACACATTACGTTCCATATACACACTGTATAAGGTCAAATAAAAGTTTTTTGTGATCATTTACTACGTGAGCTTAAATTGTTTTCAACTGTACAGTTTTATTTTTGAGCACCGATACCTAACTCTGTTTTCTTCCTGTATATTTTGTATTTTTTAGGTGCAAAATTTAATTCTTTTTCAAAAATGCTAAAGGTTTTATGTACCTAAAATTAATTTTTTGAGTTATTTAAGTTTTCATGTATGTATATTGTGTTGGTGCCTGTCAAGCATCATTAAAACTGCAATAATTCAAGAAATAATAATTTTAGACGTAAATGATTCAAATAATTTAAGATAAATCGATAATTGATGAGAAAATGTAAAAATATATAGGGTGTTTCATTTCAAAAAATTGACCTGCGTGTTCAAAAGTTGGGCAATTAAATCGAGGACAAGTTACATCCAGTGCACATCGTATATTATAATTTTAACCAGTCAGCAATTACTATGACATATTGTCAAGTAAGCAGTAAAGGAATTTGTTCTGACATTGCTTATTTGTGGAATATGAATATTTTTTAAAAGTCCTGTTGCTGTCAATATCTTTATAAAACCTTAAATAACTCAAAAAAGATTAATTTTAGGTACATAAAACCTGTTACATTTTTAAAAGAGAATTTAATATTGCACCTAAAAAATACAAAATCAACGGGGTGTTTTATTTAAGAAAACAAAAGCTAGGTATCAGTGCAAAAACACACTGTATAGGGTCAATAAGGTAGTTAAAAAATCAATTAGAAAACAATTTTCTTTGTCCAAATTTGTTTTAAATAAGCCAAACAAAAGTATACAATCTATTCACCCATGAACAATAAAATTTAAATTGAAAGCTTAATTTTTCCCCCAGATATTTATAAACCTCGCCGCCTCTGTTCAGCTCGTGTGGAGAAGCTCATTCGCACTGATCAGAAACACACATCCAAAACCTAATACAGATACGAATATGAGGATTTTGACATTTCCAACCGCCAAATTGATTATACTCTCAAACTCTTTCAGACATAGAAGCGAAAAACTCGGAATAGCCGAGTGATAGTGTCACTGACTTTTCATCAAGTGATTGATGTGTAGTGTCTGCAAGTTCTACAACAAAATTCAATATCTACTAGCAGTAAAAGGCGTCGGGCTCGTATCTCGCTAAGCTAAAGCTTTCAGTGATGTTTATTTATCGCCGAATGGACGCTCGCACTATTATGGATACTTGTTAATAGACGCGCGTGAAAGGCGATCCTCATCAATTTTATTTCGAAAATTGTCGACGACATAGGAAAATAAAACGCGCTTATTCTTTCAGTATTTGACTAATTAATATTAGGAAGAGTTAACATAAAATAAAAAAGATATTATAAGTTAATTACCTGGAATACGATTCCTTCCATTAGATTTTCGTAGTTTTGGTTATGGAATTCTTCAGATGCCCTGGAAAAAAAAACTTTTATAAACAACATGTTTATACAGTCGTTAATTAAAAGTAAACTACGCATCCACAACAACGAATTACTTTTTTTCTATATTAGTACAGAAAAGTTTCTATCAAATGCAAATTTCGTTTGAACTTATTGCATAATAAATAGTCTTTTAGCTAGATCAGGTATATAACAACAAAACGTAACTTTTAAAAATTTTACGGCGAAAATAATGTCAAAATACATTTTCAAAAATGTAAAAGCCTAGTGATCCATTGTAATTTACAACTCAGCTTCACCACGAATACAATACTTTTAGACACTTCGTACAGCAAAAGGAAATAAATCAATTAAACATTATAAACTTAAAGCATTGTGAGTAATCAACAAGTATTAATTTTTGCTTTATGAAATCTAATCTATTAATTACTAAAATTACGTACATGTATGCACCAAAGATTTAACAATTAACAGCAAAATTTAAAACGATTACGTTAAACAACACTAATTACTTAGCGTTGCACCACAAAACGTAATACAACATTGATAAATTAAGTAAGATAATGAAACACATTGCTTCCAACAGCTCGACCTACGGTGCAGTTCCTGAATCACGTATTTAATCTAAGAATAACGTCGAACAAGTACCGCATAGGTACACACTAATCTAGTTCTATAAATTTTTCAGTTAAATCTGAAAGCGTAATCTCCCAGCTGCCACCAGTTTGCCTGAACTTCTATGAATTTAAACGTCTCCTTTAGCTAAGACCGCACTTCAACGTTTATTGCTAACGATAAAAAAACAATTTCCTAATTACCATTAAAGGTTTTCCTTGAAAAGATTCCAGATGATCAATATCTTTAATGTCTTCAAATTTTCTCGGCTAAGCTAACAAAAACAATTCCTAATCTGATAAGGTTACATCTATTTATAGAGCGTTCCGCAAGCTATGAAAATGATCTTAGCTTATTAAGGACACTTGAAACTTGTCTATTTCGAACGCAACAAATGTATACGTATTTTCCAAATACTGTTTAAAAACTGTCATTCACATTTGTGAACGTGTTTTATTGCGTAAACCGGAAAAAGTAGTGCTTTAGCAGAGCGCTTGGGAGATTTTAGTACTATCTTTTAATGCAAAAATCCAGTATGTTGCCTCTATAATAAATAATACAGTTAACGATGCTCCTAAACAAGACTAAACGGTGGCCACAAAATCTCATTAATAGCCGTATAAGCAGAGTATCAAGAATGAAAAGTTAATTCCAGATAGTGTTTTAATTTTTTCGATATATCTAAAAATTAAGGTGCAAGGGCGTATTTTTATGTAATCTACTTATCCACAAAAGAAAGCAAGTAGGAGAATCAAAAAAAAATATTTTTCTACATAACTTCCTTCAACCTAAGTACACAATCCAATCTTTCTCGAGCTGCCGCATCCCTTCAAGAAAAATTTCTTTAGGAAGCTCCTCAAAATATGCATCAACAGCTATCTTTAGCTCATTGTTGACGGTAAATTTACAGCCCCCAAAAATTTATTTTTAGTATTCTGAACAAAAAGAAGTCGCAAGGTGCTAAGTCAGGGCTGTAAGGTGGGTGACGCAGCTCAGTAAATCCACATAGGTACTTGAATCACAGCCTGAACATTGCGTGCTTTATGAACACTGCCATTGTCGTGCAGAAGCAGATTCTTTTGCCGCCACAATGAAAGCCATTTCAATTTCAATGCCTCTTTCGAACTTTGAATCGTCTACAACTATACCTCTCCACTGATTGCAATGCCTTTTTCTAATGTATATATTCAATAAACAGAAATCCTGCCTCGTCCCAAAAAATGGTTGCCATTAACTTTCCGGCCGAAGACTGTGTTTTGGTTTTTGTTTTTTTTTTTTGGTAGGCAAACCATTGTGAACCCACTGCATAGACTCTTTGGTAGGAGGACCCCAGTGATACACGCCAAGTATCATCACCGGTAACGATTCGTAAAAAATAGTTTTTTTCACTACTAGTAATATAGCGTAGCATTATGACGTATATTAGAATGCCGTGAAATTCAATTTCTCTACCTATGCATGGTTACAGGTAAACAATTTTTCATTATTAACCACTGGTGAATAATGAACAAATTTATATTTTTTGATAATGCTGTTGTAGTTTTAAAGAAAAAAAAATTATAGGACGATTTAGTATGATCAAGAAATTCTCTTTATTGGTATTTTAGCATTTAAAACGTTGTTTAAATAAATTAATTTAATTTTAAAAACTTTGGTGTATTTAAATAACACGACTTTCGCGCCGAAATAAATGACGGTTGTCAATATCCACACGGTCGATTGACACAACGTAAAAAAGAAAAGTTTTAATAATGTCAGTATTTTAGATGAAACCATCGCTTAAAAACAGTGTTTTTTAATAACAATAGTGATTTAGCAAGATGAGTAACACGCAGATTCAATATTTCTATAGAATAGATAGGTACTTAACTTTTTATATTTTAGGTTAGAAAGTGCGTGCATAACATAAATGGGTTTGTCTTACTAGTAGTGAAAAAAATAGTATATACACCACGGTAGAGAAGTCTTATAGCCTTCGGGCCCTTAGATCCCTCGGCGCTTCGCGCCTCGCGATCTAATCTGAGCCCTCAGGCTATAATAGTTGACTTCTCTACCTTGGTATATAATATACTATTATAGACCTGTGAAGCGATAACATTTTTTTGGGAAATTTCTTTACTGAAAAGTTGTTGCTACGGCGTAAGAATGTAACGCGCAGACACTTTCTTCATACCCAAATCGTCGTGAAAAACTTTCCAAACAGTTGTTTCGGATACTCCAACTTCCATGGCAATGAAAGACAACTTCATCCGCCGACCTGGCAGCACCAAATCCTCAATTGTTTAAATCACGTCTTCAGTTCTTGCCTTAACTGGTCGACCTGATTTTGGATCACAGCTGCTTAACAGAATGACAATTTTCATGGCTAGGTAGATTACATAAAAATAGGCCCTCGTATTAAACCAGATAAACAAAAACCTTTTTTTTTTTTAGTTCATTTTTCATATTTTATAAGTAAGAGGGCCATGATACGTTTCATATCAGATTTAAATTCAGCACCTGATTTGGTAATTTTGCCCTAATTTATTAGATAGGAGCAAAAAAAATTTCGTTTTTATTTTCTAGTCATCTTGGACGCTAAACAATTGATAAAAGTTTGACAAGTTATATGTCAAATTTAAAAGCGCATCTCCTAGTTTTGTTTTTGAGTCAGTTTAATTGCTTGTGGTTTAAAGTTCTTTAAATGTCCGAAACAAATGTTGAAATGCTTGCAACTTTACGTCACTACTGGAAATTGGGGCGAAGCGCCGCTGATGCCGCACGAACTATAAGTGATGTGGAAGGTCAGGATACAATCTCTAATCGTACTGCACAAAATTGGTATATAAAATTAAAAAACGGCGATACCAGCCTTCAAAAAGCAATTTCGTTCTGGGCGGCCCTCCATGGTGGACCAGGGGGTCCTACTTCAAGCCGTCGAGAGATCGCCAGTCACAACTACAAAAAAATTATCGCACGAACTTGGGCCTTCACGACGGACAAAAGGTCGACCCACATAAGCTAGGTAAATCCAAAAAAACCGCTGCAGAGAAGTACCCTATGATTTGTCACCGGAAAAGCAGAACGTCGGGTCAGTGTATGCAGAGAACTACTCAGCAACCACAAAGACCATCGGTTCTTTCGCCGGATTGTGACCTGCGACGAAAAGTGGATCTACTTTTCGTAATCTCAGTAGATCAAACCAGTGGTTAAGTAGGGGCCAACGTGGAGAACCTGTGGTAAAGCGCCGAAGATTCGAAACCAAGGTTATGCTCTACGTCTGGTGGAATTGCGAAGGTCGGGTTCTCTTTGAGTTGGTTCCTGATTGTCGAGCGATCACCGCGGAACTCTACTGCAAGCAGCTTGATCGCGGGTACGCATCCTTACAACAAAAATAGCCTGCTTTGGGACGACGAGTGCTGTTACAGCAAGACAACGCTAGACCGCATACGGCCCAAATGGCGCTCCGGAAACTGAAGGATCTTGATGGGACAAAAGTGCTACCCATACCCTGCATATAGTCCCGACCTAGCCCCCTCGGATACCACATGTTCCGATCAATGGCTCATTTCCTACTGGGCGGGACTTGGTTATGTACTAGAAGTAGACGAAGGGTCGAAGGGTGTCGCGATTTCTATGACTCCAAATCCCAAGAATGGTACCGGAGGGGAATTGAAAACCTAGCGAAAAAATGAATTAAGACCATCCAGTATAATGGACTATATTTGGATTTTTGATTTAATTTAGTTTGTTAAAAATATTAAAAATAAATATCACCAATGAAAATACTTTTGTTCCTACCTAATAATTTAGTAAATAAGCGAGAGATATTCCCATGTTGATTCTCGAATTTAAGACTGTATTCTGTTGTTAGTGTGAACACTGTTGGTGAAACAACATTACGTCCTTCTTATGAATAATTTAGAACAAGGGTCATCTCTTGTTACGTTTTAATTGATCGAGAACGCCTATGTCGACACATGATGTTGAGTTGACGTTGCATGAAATATAATTGTCCGCAGTTTCGTCAATGTACTGATGTTGTGCAGTGCATCATGTATGTTTAAATTGATGTGAACGCCACCGTATGTTGTTGTGATATATTATCGCGCAGATACTGTAATATTTTATAAAATGCGAGCAATTTAAACTCGTAATAAATGTGTGAGCTTAAAATACTCGAAGAAATAGATTGCCGGGAGTTTTACTAGTGGGGAAGTTGATAATATTTCTCTGTCCTAAAAAATTCTTGTTTTTGTTTTCAATTTTGTTTCAACATACAGCGCGAATAAGAGGTTTAATATAAAGTGCGCTACTTTATAAAAATATTTCATAATTTTTATTTTGTTTTTCATTTGAAGGGTTTATACGGCGAGTGGAAGCGACGAGGTTTTTGTTGATTAGAATACCTGAGATTCTTAAAATTCATATTTTCAGCGGAGCGTCATATTAAAAGCGGAATATCTCTCGCGAAATTAATTTCGAAAGGAGTGTTTTTAAAAGATTTCAGTTACGTGACAAGTTTTTGTATCGCATGCTGTATGGAATTATAATATTCTTTTGTTAAATCGTACATAATTTATTTACTTTCAGTTATATGATTGTAACTTGTTTTGATTTTAAATGTTTTTTTTTTATCCTTTACTGCTACTAATGTTGAAACATTTAAAATGATTCTTTTTGCACTTTTAAAAAAAAAACTTGCAAAATTAAAAAGTCCACTGTACAATTATTGTGGTCTACTTTAACTGTCTAGAAATACTAAATACTATGGTACTCTATAATAATTATACAACACGTAATATTTTAAAAATAAAGACAAAAATCCAAAAGTACTGACTTTTCATAAAATGAACATTGTTATGAGAAACAAAACCCATCTAAAAAGACCCAAATTTGTAAAACTTGGCCAGTATCGTACTTATTTAAAACAATGTATAGTAAATTCTATGATTTCATGATAATTACGTCCATCAGCAATTGCAATAAAGCAATATTATTTAGTATTTTATTTAATTTTATTCTATATTTTCCTTTATACCTTATATTTATATATTAAGAGTTAAAACCGCATTTTAAATAAAACCCCATCAAAAAAACCTGCTTACACAAGAATAGGAAATGCAAATAGTCACAAGTTCTTCCAAGGAAATAAAAATACCACCGCAGTTCAAGTAAATTAGATTCACAAGTATGTATTTAGGGTGACCTGGACGAGATTTACCGAGAAGCTGGAACCAATTGTGCACTGTCTCATGGGCTACATCTTTTACATTCAGTTACCGGTGAACGAACAAGAATTTAGAATAAATTGGATTCACGGAACACTGTTCCACATGCTACCCACCATATTTCCAATAACGTAACTGCAACTACTTAGCAGTAAATCAAAAAACTCAATAAAACACATATTTCTTGATTTTTAAATGTATCTGAACGACAAAAATCTAATTAATAAATAGTAGCGAAAAATTAAATTTTGCCATACTATTCGAAATGTGTAGGGGAAAGTACCCATGAATGGGACAGTCCTTGGATGGGACATTCTTAATAAACTATAGTTAAACACAAATCTTTATGTACGTGCATAGATGGTAAATCGTGTACCTAATGCATGTAATACAATCGTGTTGTATACAACATGAGAACTTCGAAATGTGGTTGTACATTAAGTACGCGATTTACCATCTATGCACGTACATACAGATTTGTGTTTAACTATAGTTTATTAAGAATGTCCCATCCAAGGACTGTCCCATTCATGGGTACTTTCCCCTATACATTTGAGTTGCCGGCAGTCAACAAATGAATTGAAGTCTTTCAGCATTTTTCAAGCAACCACTTTCCTTTTGGATCAATAACGTAAATTGCAAAATTAATGAAAGGCTTCAAGAACAAATGCAGCTACAGATCGAACATTTTCTGTAATTAATGATATGAGGACTTCAGACAAAGCACACCTGATCAGTGAAACATTAAAAGCAATTATTATTATAACACGATTTAATTTTATGCACTCCTGCGAAAAGCTTTAAGAAAAAATTGAAAACAATGATTTTTTTAAATGTAATTAAAACATGAGTAGTAGTTTTGTTAATAATTATTTTACTTTAATTATGTATATACATACTTTATTCGTATTTGCTATTTTTAAATAATTTTTTTTTACCTGTTTCGAAGGCTGTTGCCGTGTATTGATTAATTATTATTAAGATTTTTCAATGTATTTAGTTCTTAGTCCTTCTACTGTCAGGCGTAGAACTGTCAAGTTGTGTTGATATTGGTGTTTACCCTTATCTGTAGTGCGCTAACTTTGTTATTTCTATCCATCGGATTTTCCTATCGGTAGCAACTTTTTTATTTACATTGTCAAGTTTTTTGTTTTTTCCTTGTGACCTTACTTCATAGGCTTTTCTGGTTAACCTTTTTTCTTTTATTATATACAGGGTGTTTCTTAAGTATTGCGAAAAAATGTATAAGGTGATTCCTTATCGAAAATTAAGGGGGTCTTTTATATACAATTTTTCCCTTAGACGTCTCCTTTCGGAGTTACACTCCCCTAAAGGGGAGCGGTAAAATTAGGTTTTTATTTTATTTCTCAAATTTGGATAAATGTAGGGGAATGATATTTAGTAGATGTCTTATACTTATTAAAAGGTTTTCCATAGTAATATTTTTAATCATCTCCCACCTTCACAGGGGGCTGAAAATTACGACCCCTATTGGTTTTTTAATTAGAACTATTTGGTGGGTTAAAATTTTGCAATTTAAATTTTTCTTTTTGAAAGCATGAACTATTTAGAAACTGTTTGTAATTCTTTAGTGCTTCCCGTAAAACCTACAGTTTTTGAGTAAAAAATAAAATAAGTAAACATGAACCATCAAATATTCCAATATAAAACGGTTCATTTTGGTTGTTACCATGGTTTGTTTATGTTCATATTGGGTAGAATTGACGGGCGTTGTCGCGTTGCAGCCGCGTAAACGTCAAAATAAATAACATTTGCCAATTTTATCCGATATGAACATAAACAAACCATGGTAACCACCAAAACGAATCGTTTTATATTGGAATATTTAATGGCGCATGTTTACATATTTTATTTTTTAGGTAGGTTTTACGAGACACACTAAAGACTAGAAAGTTTCTAAATAGATCAAGCTTTCAAAAACAAAAATTTTAAATTGCAAAATTTTAACCCACCGAAAAGTTCTGATTAAAAATCAACAAGGATCGCACTTTTTAGCAGGGACTGAGAACGGAACGAAAACGAAAACGTTAAACGAAATTAACCGAAATTTTTTTAAGAACGAAAACGAAAACGAAATTATTATTTTTCGTTCAAGAACGAAAACGAAATAAATATTTTCCAAAACCGGTTTAAACCGGTTTTAACCGGTTTTGTCGCTATTTCAATTTTATTTGTTAAACACAAACGCGAATTTACCTTCTGTGCTGGGGAGACTCCACGAGGCAGTAAAAAATCTCACTTGAAATAAGTGAGCTTCACTTTTCTCCATATATTTACGTGAATATGTATTAACAACTCTATTGTTTATACTTTCAATTTCGTGTAACACAATTAACGGTACAGATATTCTCTATTTCTAATTTGTTTTTTAGATCATCAATATAGAATATACACTTGATTGGATATATGTAATCAATGTGTATGTTTTATTTGCGTTTAGACATAATAATAGAAAAATTTATTTTTACTTCGAAAAGGACTAATGTAAAAGAAGATTGGAAGATGTGTTGTTAGTAAGATTTAACGGAATGTGAAAATGTATATTGTATGGTATGTACAAACCATAAAGTTTTTTTTTAATATCTTTTTTATTTATAACATTTAGTAAATTATCCACTTAAATTCATTCTTTTGTCTCTTTAAATAATTACAGCAGGATCTTATTTAATTCAAATGCATAGATTTTTAGTACTAAAACAAATTTAAAACAGCATTTGCTATATTTTCATATTTTTAGATAAAGATCGTGTGTCTAATTTAACCTAATCACGTTGTATTTTTGCACCTTACGGGTGTTAAACTTAATAAAATGGTTAAATGTTAATGTGTTTAACGATTTGGTAAATTTAATATGGCGATGGTTTAAAATATGCTGTCCATGAGCATCAAACCCCATCTTCATCGTTTATATTTAAGTTGAGACGCAAATATTGTTATCGTATTTTTAGAGGGTTGTGGTGACTAGAAAAAAAATAGATTTTTTGACGACAAAAAAAATATTGTAAAACCGGTTTTAACCGTTATTATTTCGGTTCACGAAAACGAAAAAAGAATTTTTTCGGTTAGAACGAAAAGAACGAAAACGATATATTTCGTTTTCGTTCCGAACAGAAACGAACGGAATTTTTTTCGTTTTTAGTCCCTGCTTTTTAGCCCCCTGTGAAGGTGGGAGACGATTGAAAATATTACCATGGGAAACTTTTTAATAAGTATAAAACATACCAATAAAAACCTTATTTTACCCTTCTTCCTTAGTGGGTGTAACTCCGAACGGAGTCGTCTAAGAAAAAAAAGTTATATAAAAGACCCCTTTAATTTTCGATAAGGAATCACCTCATAATTTTTTTTACAATACTTAAGAAACATATAGAAACCAGCCCCTTTTTTGTATAATATTTATTTTGACTGGTTTCATCTGTAACTGTTTATTATACCTGTATGTTTTATTTCTGATTCCATCTTTTTTGGGTTTTCCTTTCATTTCCATTGCATTTAACGGCTACTGTTTCTATTTGAGAGTAAGAACGTTTCACATCCTTTTTATGACTTCTACTTTTCCTCCTTTTAGGATTTCTGTTTCCAGAAAGTTTTGTTCTTAAGCTGTTAAATATTCTTTTAGTTTTTCCTGTTCTTTCACTTAATTGCTTGTCCATCCCTACGTTCGATGATCACTACTAAATACTTAAAGCTATCTACCTGATCCAACCTATGCCCTTCTAATGTGATTCTGTGCCTTTTGTTCTCTGTAGTGATGATCATGGTTTTTTTTTTGCATTTATTTTTATGTCGATCTTTTCCAATTCATGGTTTAAAGATTCTGGATTATGTTAACGATTATTTTCCGTTTTCGTGAGCTCAATTATTTTTATTTTTACATTTTATTGCTACCTAGATGAAATGGTCGCATTTTTTGTCTTGCTTCTTTTATAACACTATCCATCACGACTACAAATAGTAATGGACTGAGCACGTATTCTTGTTTTGGACCATCTTTTTTTTTCAACGCCGACTCTTCATTCTTGGTTTTTACAACAGTTATTGTTCTTTCGTACATTGCTTTTATTATGTCAATGCCTTTCCTTTTTATTAAAAAAAAAATGTTCTGATGATCCTCCTGTCTATTATCGTCTCTTTCCATTTTTGTCCGGTATTGGCGTGACTAGGAAATAGCCACCCTAGTTAAACGCGCCTAGCATTAAAGCAAGCGCTAATATAAATTGTAGCGGTTACTTTACTTACCCAACTATTAAAAGCAACAAAGCCGATTACGCTGCATTAACAAACTAAGCTGACCACACGTTTTATTATAAAACATAATTTAATATTTACTTAAGAGCGCTCCTACCAGCCCTCTTTTCACCTACACATGCATTAAAAGCTCATAAACATTTAATTTTCCCCTAAAATGCCGTAGTTAGCAGACGCTACAAAATTCATCAAGTTATTTAATTAAAAGTTTACTACGCAAATATAGTATCGAGTGTTTATTTGCAAGAGTTAAAAGTTCAACAAATTGCTACCGTGTTCACAAGAGATGCAGGAAGTATAAATGTTTAATTCATCCTAGTAATTTACTTTTGAAAACTGTTAGCAGTTTTATCAGGGGGTTCCAAGAACGATCTGCTAAACTTCACGATATAAACTGTAGGTCATCTACAAATAAAAAGTTCGCAATAAATTATTTGTGTTCTCAATGTTTTTTCAAAAAAGAAATCATATCATAAACAGTTCAAATGTTAATATTTAACAAATTCCTTCAGGAAAATTCAGTAGGTACTATATACAGGGTTCTCGTTTTTCGCGGGCCACTATGGGGATCTCGTAAACGGTAAGAGTTGCAACTTCGGTTAAATTGGGGCAAAGTTGTTTATTCAGGTGCTTAATAATTTGACGCAAACAAAACTTATCTAGCTCTTTTAGTTTTTGAGATATAGGGAAAATAGTAAAAAAGTGGATTTTTGTTTTTTGCCCGTAACTTTTTCATTTGATGTCGAATTTCATTTTTGTAAAAACATTTTCATGGCCACTTTTTGCAAGGAATCAAATTCCCCAATATATTTTCCGTGCGACGTTTCGTTTTTTTAAAACCATCATCAGGTCAATTTTTTCTTATGGACGCTATATCTGATTTTAACGCCAATTTGTAGAGCATTTTATTCTGAATTCTAAAATGTATAACAGTTGGCACTTTTTTGAAACAATTGTTGTTAAAAATGGCAAAAACAAATATTCTATTTAAAACAAATCCTAATCGCCAAGGTAAATAATTGTCTTTGTCCCTTTTTCCTTGGAAACAGGTAAGTAAACCGCATAAAATTACTAATTAAAAAATAGGTACTAATAAATATGTTAGGAATGCATTAACATTGTTCACTTATTAACAAATATTTTTAGAATATTTTCTTCGGTTAAGTAATTTTCTCTAAAATGTGTATTTAATTCTTATTTGGCATACAATTATTTGTAACAACAAATAACGAGTTATGCCTTTTATCTGCGTTAATGACTTCTAATAAGCAAAAAGCGTAAACAGATTTCTAGACGTTTTTTGTAAACTATGACCACATATTATTTGATTACGAACATTTTGTTACAAATAATTGCATGTCAAATAAGGGATTAAATACACATTTTAGAGACATTTATTACTTAACCGAAGAAAATATTCTAAAAATATTTGCTAATAAGTGAACAATGTTAATGCATTCCTAAGATATTTATTAATACCGATTTTTTTAATTAAATCCCTTTAATAGTAATTTCATACGGTTTACTCACCTTCTTCCAAGGAAAAAGGGACAAAGACAATTATATATCATGCCGATTAGAATTTGTTTTAAATAAAATATTTGTTTTTGCCCTTTTTAACAACAATTGTTTCAAAAAAGTGCCAACTGTTATACATTGTCGAATTCAGAATAAAATGCTCTACAAATTGGCGTTAAAATCAGATATAGCGTCCACGAGAAAAAATTGACCTGATGATGGTTTTAAAAAAACGAAACGTCGCATGGAAAATATAATTGGGGAATTTGATTCCTTGCAAAAAGTGGCCATGAAAATGTTTTTACAAAAATGAAATTTGACATCAAATGAAAAAGTTACAGGCAAAAAACAAAAATCCACTTTTTTACTTTTTCCCCTATATCTCAAAAACTAGAAAAGCTAGATAAGTTCTGTTTGCGTCAAATTTTTAAGCACCTGAATATACAACTTTGCCCCAATATAACCGAAGTCGTAACTCTTACCGTTTACGAGATCCCCATAGTAGCCCTCGAAAAACGAGAACCCTGTATATTTTTTTAAATGTAAACGAAAGAAGGAAAAAAATTGACCTAAATTTAAGAACGTAGATCTAAAAACAAACAAATTTCTCGATGTTACTTCTGCATGAGCCAATAGCAAATATTAACGCGCATTCTTTAGTTTGTTTGTTTGAACGTACGAATACTTCAAACAGACACAATTCCGCAAATTGCTGAAGGAAAAAATCAACAGACCATATTATATGTTGCTGTAAGCAAATGCGTTTACCTAACAAACATTTATTGCTTTGAAAGAACCTAAAAAAATAAACGTTAATGGCAATTGGAAAAAGAAAGAGGATAAATACATTCATCGTGTTTCATCAAAGGCAAAAATGCAAAACTCGGGACCCTTGCAGACTGTAATTATTACTTATTCTAACAACTCACAAAAAGTGTCGCCGCAATATTTACACAAAACAAATTGCTAAACTTCATTTAACTGCTGTAGGCTACAAAACACACAAAAGTTTTGACAGTATCTTAAAATAACTAGCACATTAAGCACTTTTGTTCGCTGAAACAAACAGATGAAATAATATATTTCCAATTTGCAGTATCTACAAAACGAAACAAACAGTAGAAAGCAAATTTTTGGCCAGCATACAGACTGCTCGACGAACCATTGCCACCTCGATAATTTAATTACTTATTAGAAATAACGACGTGCTCTTGTTAAGTAAAATTCATTGTGGAAATGCAATAATTCAAGAAATAAATGAAAAGTTTTCGACGTTAGTTAAGTGAACAGTTGTTTTTTTCAATTTCCACGGCACTCTATTTGCTTTAATAACGATTAGAAGTAAAAATGTCGAATATCTCGTTAAGTATGAGTTTTGGGTATAGGACATCCTCAACAAAAAATTAAGCTCTTTTAAAGACGAATTCGATGACATAAGAAAATATAGGAGGTTTGCATTTGAAAAAATTGAGTTACGAGCTTTTGAAAATCATGGAAGTTGCCACCTATTTATGAACACCCTGTATGCGTGCGATTTAAACTTTTTCATATCGAGCTAATAGAGCAATGTTTTCTGCATGTCCTTACCAAATTACAACGCTGTACTTCAAAAAATAACTTCAGCAGAATTTTTTAAATGAAGACTTAAAACCTTTTAGTGACAACGCCGCATAAAAACCGGTAGTATTTTATATTGGTGCAAAGCTAAAATAAAGGCGGTCAAAAACATTAAATAAAAAATGTGGGGTGTTGCATTTGAAATTTAAAAGTTGCTATTAGTTCCAGAGAGGTGACTAGCCCTGTATATTTGAAAAAAAATTATCGTGTTCGGAAGAAAAAACTTTATGAAATAGCGTTTGAATCAACTTTTTATCTCAAACCGTTTAACCACAATCGACCGATCCCGCAATAATGACTCACCCTGTATAAGTATCAGAATTATTTCGATTATGAATAGACTGTATGGGAGAATAGTAAAAAAAGAAAATTAAGGAATATTTTCGTGAAGCCGAAGAGCAAAGTGGTTTTAGACTAGATAGGTCATGTATTGACTAGTTATTCTGGGTGAAACAATTAGCAAAAAAAAACATGGAAAAGAACTACACGTCATCTTCATAAACTTAAAAAAAAAGCATACGATAAAATGTACTTGTTAATAAACTATGGGTGGAAAGAAAAGTGAGATAAAACACAAATTATAAACGTAATCAAAAATTGGTATAATGGTAGTACAAGCAGAAAAAACATGGGACTAAGATATTCGGACGATTTTAAAAGACAAGGATGTAACCTAACCCCTTCACTGTTTAAGGTATAGACAAACGAAGAATGGAGAGATTGGAAAATCAATATAGTCCCATGGGAGTATAAACTGATAACGATAATCTGTAGAGCTTACTACTTGCGGATGATCAAGTACTTGTAGCAGAAGACACGGACGACATAAACTATGTTTGAAAAATTAAAAATGGGGTTTAGAAATGAACCATGAAAAGTCTCAATACATAATAAATGGTAGAGCGGTCATGTTTTTCGAAACCTACAAGCCTTGTAATACAAGTCCGTAGCTTAGCTACACGTGTACTTTTCATGGAAACTAATGAAAAACTACATGTGTAGCTAAGCTACGGACTTGTGTTACAAGGCTTGTAAGTTTCGAGAAACAGGACCCAGGGCAAAAACTACAAGTGGAGAGCGAGATAATAATACTGACAAACGACAAATACCTGGGAGTTTTCCTAGCGTCAAACGGAAGAAACAAGACAAACATTTAAAGCAAAATTTAAAAAGGTAGATCAACGATCACAAATTTACATATGTTAGTGTGGAACGATACGATATCATCACCAGAAAAAACAAGATTATATTATACATTTATTGAAAGTTGCACGCTGTTAAGGTCAGAAGTGTGGACTGTTACCAAACCATAAGTAATAGAACGATGGCAAAAGAAATGATATTCTAGAGGCAGTGCTGCAGAGCAACACTATTTGACCGTCTAGAAATGAAGATATTAAACATAATATGAAAGTGAAAACTTCAATATTGGAGACCGTAGAAAGGAAACAGCTGGCCTGGTATGGACATCTGAACAGAATGAACGACGAGAGATTACAAAAGCAAAATGGAAGTGGAAACCATTCCAACGACCAAACAGAGGAAGCTGTTTTTTTTTTTTTAAAGAAGCCATGGAGGGAAGAAACTTTAAACAAGAGGATGTTTACGACAGGGAAATATGGAGAAAGAAATACAGCAACCTGTAAGCTGTAAAAAAATCGCTTATATTTCAAAATTCGAGTTAAAGGTATCATAACCTTTAAAACGATACTGTTGCGTTTAATTTAAGCCTATTTAAAAATAAATTCTGTGACCGAGGTGTTCAATAGGGTGGATCGCTCTTATATGGGAATTTTTTTTTTTCGAATTTCGATTTCGGGGGGTGCGCGATAGATGCCCTGGTATCTTTTGATTAATCATGCAAAATATTTAAAAAAAAAAATAATTGGAAGTACTGCCCCAAAGTCGTCAAAGTTTTCGAGAATTTAAAAAAAGTTACTTTAAATTAAAATGTCTTTGTTCTATTTTTAACAACGAATTTCACGACTTTTTGGAACATTATCACAGTTTATGCTTTTAATTATTAAAATAACAATGTTACACACCGTTTTTCTTACTTTCCCGAGTCATTTTATTGTCACGTGCGCGTGGTGTGCGCGGGTAGTGCAGCGGATATGTCATTTAGCGTCCCTTCGCTTTATAGTTTCAATTTTTTTTTTTCAGGAAGAGATCACGTTTCGTTCTGATTTCGAATATTTGAGATTTGATAGTGTTATTTTTCTGTAATAAAAGTACAAACGTTTACGTAGCAGTGATACAAACTGTCCTATATTTGGTGTTGGCAAAGAATTCCCGAATAGTTTGTTACCGACGCATGAAGGCATGAAGGCATGATATAATATTTTATTTACGTCTCCAAACCTTAGCAAACGATTCCAGGATTTGGTAAGAGACACTAGTAAAATAGTTACTACTGACATAGAACAAATCTGGAGTAGAGCGTCCTTACCTACAGTAGAGCATCGAACAATCTTAGCGAGAATAAAAACATATCATGACAAATACCGTGCAATCCTAAAGCCCTATCAATGTAGAAAGAATAGTGACAACTACAGAAACAAATTGGAGAAGTTCAAAAGGGACGCCAGGACCCTGTTTGACATTGCCACGCAAATGTAGTTCGTTCGAGACTAGTTCTTGTGACAAATCGCGAAAGATACTCATTAAAGAAAGAGAATTCTTGTTAGACCAGCGAGGTCAAAGAAAAATGATGATGTGTTCCTTGGATAGAGAGACTACAAGGAAAAACGAAACCAATATTTCCAAAAAATTGCAACGAAATTTTTATGAAGAAGCTTCCCAAACATCAAAGTTCCAAAGATCCACGTCTCAAACTAAGGGTTCAAATTCTAAGCCCTTAAAAGCAAATGCTGATATGCAGGAAAAGCAATGAGGACTATCGCAGAAAAGTTGTGTTCGAATAGCACATTAGTTTATTGAAAAAACCTGGCTCACAATACATTGACCATATTTCTATGAAATCTAGTGACGCAAAAACAATTGCCAATTGACTGTTCCCATCATTTCCGAAGCCATCGCAAATTTGGACAAAGTCGAAACTGATATTTTACCTAAATTTTGTTTGATGCCTTGCCACACACAAACCACTGAAAGATGTGTCAAATTGGTGACGGATCAGAAATAAATTAGAATCTTGTCGTATCATACCAAGAAAGACTACAAAACCAAGTTATTAGCTTAATTTTGGAGTGATCTTAATTTTTTTTTTAACTGTTTTTGTGTGATTTTACATTCTGTTCTATTTTCTTATTCTTTTAATTGTCCAAAAAAGTTATAAAAGTTTTGTAGCCTAACCTTGAATACTTTTCTTGGGCAAACTATAACCTACATTCAGCAAATTTTTTTCAAAATTCAGCAGGCTTGGGGCAGTACTTGCACTAATAATATCAAAATATTGTCTTCATGACTTCTGATTGTATTCCCCTAGAGCATCTTTTCCGCACCCCGCCAGAAAAAAAAATGAAAAAATAAAATTCGATCCACCCTAGTGTTCAACCGTGTGCTGTGACCAATTCGTAAGTAAAATTTCAAAGTACTTACTTAAAGATCATCGCATATCATTTGTTGTCACCAGCACACTTTCCTAATTTATTGTTATTATAAAATTAGAATCAGTAAGCGATAATTACTACAAAACAACAAAATAATGTATGTATGCTTATGTTTCACAGTAAAAAGATTTAAAATTAAAAAAACAATAATCATCACGTACACAAAGTTATTAATTTGTATTTTGCTAATCAATATTACTAAAATGTTTAGTAAATAAAGTGATTTATCAACCAAAATAACAGCGTTAATTTTTTAACCTTTAAACTTCAGTTACATTTTTTTTTCTCTGAACGTTTTGTACCTAAGTCAATACTATCTCAATCAACAGATCGAATCAGCGTTACACAGAACGAAAAAAAAACAAAAACGAATGCAATACTTAGTTCGTTTAAAGTAGAATTTAAACATAATTGAGAATTACTGGTAAGCTCTAAATTATTACGATTAACCGTTCACAAAAGGTCAGCAGGGCCACGATAAAACGTTGCTATCAAATTTATCTCTTTCAATTCTAGATTTGCTGACGAACATGAAATATGTGGCTCGTTTCCAAATCGTAAGAAATTTTTAAGCGAAATTGCTTTTCTACATTTCACTACAAGTAATGAATACGAAATTCAGGACCCTCCAGCGAATTTTTTCCCGAACTCACATAAAACTCCACACAATAAAACTCCCGAGCATAGAAAACACGAATCAATTTCCATCAAAATAGGACCAAACGCTATGTATTACCCGAACACGAATCAATCAAATTACATAACTAGGACGTTCGTACAAACTCTCTACAGCCAGAGGTTCTCAAGCTTTTGAAATCTGCAAACCAACTAATGGACTTCAAGAAAAAACGTCAACCACTAATTTAAGGCGAGAACTATGCACAATCAGTGTCATAGTCAAAGCAATTGTTTACAAAAAGAAAATCGGATAATAAAAAGCCAATTGCGTTTTTGTGTGATAAATTATTTTTAGATGAAACACGTGTGCCATTAAACAAATTACGAAACAATTGAAATTACAAAACAATTATCTTTGGATGGAATCACTTTGTTTCAAGTAAATCATTTATGTTAATGCGGGAAAATTATGAAATTGTGGGTATAGAAATAATGTACAACGATAATAAAATATTTGAATTGCTAAACAATACAACCGCCAAGGATAAAAAGTAATAAATGATTTTTGCCGTGGGTAGTCGGTTAAAAAAAAAAACTTTGAATGAAAAAACCTTTAAAAATTCGTCAATCTCGTGTAAAGAGTTTTAGCAAAGGATGGAGCGCAACTAGTGAAGCTGATTTCCTAGGTAAAAATTAAGTCAAAAACATTTTGCTATAAGGCGCTTTCATGTGATATTATATAGATGCGAATTTGTTACAGCAATCGCGGTTTTTCGCAGCCTTTTCATTTCTTGTTGTCCATCCAGTCATCTGTTTTGAGGCCTTCACTTTCCATCGCCTCTTCCACCTCGTTTTTCCATGTTCTTCTTGGTCTTTCTTTCTTTCTGTGATTTGGTGGATGCCATTTAAATACTTGACTTGGCCATCGTGTTTCATCCATTATCTGGACATGTCTGTATCATTTTAATCTTTTGGCTTTAACAGTCTGTATTACTCCTATATACAGGGTGATTGATTGAGACCGGGCATTAAAAATATACGAAGAATGAAAAAGGGTATGGATCTGAAATTTTGGGTATGACCATAATGGCATCTGATCTGTTTAATGAAAATATTTTTAAGATGGCGACACTTCCGTAAATACCGGAAGTTGACGTCTACTTTCTTATTTCAAATACAATGGTCTATTTTTTATTGCGTATTTGGATTCAAAACGTTATTTTAGAGGGACTTTTATTAGCATTCCCTATACCTAAGTGCAGTCATTTTTTAGATTTTTGGACTTTTTTGAAAATTTTTTGATTTTCAACGTGATGCTTAATATTATCTAACATGACCATTTTTAAAGAAAAAATGCTTAAATTTAGACCATGCCTAGAAGAAACCTTGGAGTACATTCTGGAATTTTTGCAATCGATGCATTACTTACAGGGTGTCCAAAATTTAATTTTCTTTTAATACAACTTCAGACCACTAAAACTCGTTTTTTTCAAATACAATGCCCCAACTTTTTTTTCATTTTCAAATGCAAAATTACATTCTGCATCAACCTGTATTAGCGTTTCCTATACCTATCTGCAACAGTTTTCGAGTTATTAAGAATTTTCGATAAAGTTAAGAAAAATTGCAACATTTTTACATAGTAAGCCTTGGAAATGACAGCAAATGCCAATATTAATAACTGCAAACCACTTTTATTGCGTTTGTCTGAAGCATCCATGAAAATGTATAATCAAGAGTATTCAAACATGAGTATTTTGAACTTATTTTATATTCATGAAGAATGTAACAAGATTATTGAAAGAACTTGGCGCATGTTCAGTGAGAGTTATCCTTATTTGACTGTAATGACCAGACAGAAATTTTAATGAATAGCATCATTTTTTTTTCAATTTAGAAGAGTGAATCTGCTTGTATTCGACCTAAGCGTGTGACAAATGATGAAACTAACAAAGTTAACATCCTGAGATATTTTAATGACCATCCTCAGCGATCAATTTGATTGGTAGCGCAAGACTCGGGTTTAACATACTATGCTGTACAAGCTACATTAAAAATACACAACTATTCGTTCGCACTTTCAATAATCTTCTGAATTTGTCCAAGAATGTAAAATAAATTCAAAATATCCGTGTTTGAATACTCTTGATAGTCCATTTTCATGGATACTTCAGACAAACGCGATAAAAGTGGTTGACGGTTATTAAGTATTGGCATTTGTTGGCATTTCCAAGGCCTACTATTTAAAAATGTTGCAATTTCTCTTAACTTTATCAAAAATTCTTAATAACTCGAAAATTGTTGCAGATAGGTATAGAAAACGCTAATACAGATTGATACAGAATGTAATTTTGCATTAGAAAATGAAAAAAAAGTTTGGGCATTGCATTTGAAAAAAACGAGTTTTGGTGGTCTGAAGTTGTATTAAAAGAAAATTAAATTTTGGACACCCTGTAAGTAATGCATCGATTGCAAAATATCCAGGATGTAGTCCAAGGTTTCTTCTAGGCATGGTCTAAATTTAAGCGTTTTTTCTTCAAAAATGGCGGCGTTAGATAATATTAAGCATCACGATGAAAATCGAAAAAATTTCAAAAAAGTCCAAAAATCTAAAGAATGACTGCACTTAGGAATAGGAAACGCTAATAAAAGTCCCTCTAAAATAACGTTTTGAATCCAAATACGCAATAAAAAATAGACCATTGTATTTGAAATAAGAAAGTAGACGTCAACTTCCGGTATTTCCGGAAGTGTCGCCATCTTGAAAATATTTTCATTAAACAGTTCAGATGCCATTATGGTCATAACCAAAATTTCAGATCCAAACCCTTTTTCATTCTTCGTATATTTTTAATGCCCGGTCTCAATCAATCACCCTGTATAAGTTTCTAATTTTTCTCCATTTTTTTTTAAATTTTGTGTCCATCAGCTGTAAACTTTGTCCCGTTTTTTCAAACTGCCCGATATTCAGTATAGGATGTCAGACCCCACTAATTGTATTCTCCATTAAGCTTGCGTAGCATGTATATCTATCTTATCTTCCGCCAAGATAACTTGTTCATCAGCAAAATGCAAGCTTTTGTTCGTCGATAGATACACCCATAGTTTTGCAATTTTTCTTTCAATTGTCTAGGACTCCTTCTAAATAGATTTTAAACAGTATAGGTAAGATACAACCTCCTGCCTCCTTTCGACTTTTATCGTCTGCGATACTTTTTGCCCTTTTTATTGAACTGTTCGTTTTCATATGTATATTCAGTACAGCGTTTATATCACCAGTAATACCACCCCAAATAATTAACTATAGAGTAAAGTGCCCTAATATGGAACATTTACCTATTATGGAATACATCAGTTTTATGACAATGAATAAGCGATCTCTGTTAAAAAGTATATGTACCTATTTGTACATTGATCACACATTCCCAAATGTAAAATAGTTAAAAAAATATTCACTAGATTACATAACAGTTTCAAATATATTTTTGACGTGCTACTGAGTTTTTAGGCTAAATCTTTCAGTGCAAAATATTATATGCTAGGGTAAATGATATAAAATATTTTATTGCATGTTTATTTAGCATGAGCCTATACATTTCAATTAAATAGACCAAAATTTTGATTGGGGCCATTTCATGGTTTACATATACCGATTTTTGAAATGTCACCCTGATATCTAATATGGAATACATAGAGGTGCCTTTTAATGAATATGATTATGGTCACTAATTACAGCAATATGGGTTCAGTGTCAAAAGTGTCAGAAATGGGCAGACGAAAAATGTGCAAAATACCCCAAAAAACAATTCTATTGTCCTACCTGTAAAAAATAAATAAATTATCAACATTTAGTTCGAATGACACTTGAATTATAATTTAATTTACATAAATAACAGAGTTTTGGTTTGGTTTAAGTAATAATGCAAATCAGAAAGAAATAAAAGATTAATCTATGAGCAGTTGTTTATTTTAATGTATATTTCCTATATAATTCTATATTAAGAACCGCTAGTATTCCATATTAGGTTCCCCGGGAGCTTAATATGGAATAGTAGTAACATTTAAAAAAAAATAGCTATATAAGAAATATCTACAGTAATATCGTACCAGAATTCGAGTAATGTGTTGCGCATTCATTACAAATTCCTTACAATGTTTTTTGCAAAATTTTGTTGAATAAATGTGAATATTATTGCCGAATACAAAAAAGTATTCCATATTAGGGCACTTTACTCTAGGGTTTTTCTTTCGTCTTCATCAGAAATGCCTTGTGTCATGCTTAGAACTAATTGCATGTAGGCAATTTAAAACCAATTTATAGGAATTACGTATTTACTCCCAAAAATATAAATAATTTTTACGAAAAAATTACCGTTTAAAAAAAAAGTTTTTAACAAAAAGTTGTTTTTAGTTCTACAGTGTTACCTGAGTAACACTGTTGGACCAGTGATCACCAAAGTGGAGTGCATAATACAATTTAATTTGATGGAATGTGTAAGTAATCCCCTATCAATTAATTTCATATGTCTAAAAAGTACATAAGTAGGGGTGATTTTCTGAAAATTAGGGATTATTTGTTTGGACACCACTGCACTGCAATCTATTCGACGAGTGAACGTCGTCTTCCCCATTTCAAATAAAACAAACGTCTCCCGCTGTTCGCAGAAATAAATTTTCCTCATTATCGTGTACGCTATGAAGTCGTACAACAAAACATCAACGGCAAATTTCGAAATTTGTCGCTAAGGCTTAACGAGATAAAGTTACCGAGACCGCTGCAGGCAAATCATATCTCCGACTGTTTTAGATTTCAACGCCAGACCGCCTCTGTCTGTATAATTTGAGTCAGAGTTTTTTGCGAGGTTCTATATATTTGAATATCTAAGGTTCAAAAATTAACTTAACTCACATGGGACGACGACGACGCGCTCCGGAAACTAATCAGAAGAATATATCTCAAGGATCATAGTTGGCAACTTCATTTGAATATACATATTAATTTGATCCCAATCAAAAAGCGACAGCACACAACAGAAAACGATCTGAAGAGTTACGCCAAAAGAGTCTAAAACATTGATATAAACTTTTTTTTTAAGCATTGAGGAGATACATCTATATATCGGTTTATAAGGTTCTCCGACGTTTTCCGATTTCCATTTCCCATCCCTCTCGGTCGTTACATTTATCGTCTTCTAGTTCTCTCTTCCTGATGTCCTTGTCCATACCTTCTCTTCAACTTCTTCTTGGTCTGCCCGGTTTTCTTCTGCCTTTGGGTTGCCAGTTTGGAATTCCTTTTTGGATTCTATCTTCAGCTATTCGCTGCACATATCCGTACCATATTAATTGTTTATTTCTGATGTCATTTTTTCCCTTACGCGTTCATTTGTTGTTTGTTCTCTTTTAGATCTTCCTGCCGCTCTTCTCCAAAAATCCGTTTCGGTTGCTTTTAATATACTCTCCATTCTGTTTTTTAGCGGCCATACTTCTGACCTGCAGGTTAAACTGCTTTTCATGACTTAGTTACAAATTCGTTTTTTATTTTTCTTTGTAATATTTTTGTCCCATATAGCACTGTTAGGCATATATATTGCTGCTCTTCCCAGTCTGTTTCTCTCTTTTACTGCATCGTCCTGCGTGCCCTCTCGTAGAATCTTCAATCCCAGATATTTATGTTCGTTACAATTTTTTTATGTGTCTTCTAGTATTAGGTCTTGTAGTTATCCACATATATTTGGTCTTTCCAATATTCACTTCCAAACCCCATTTTCTGTATTCTTCGATGAGTTTTCTCGTCTACAGTTTAAATCGTCGTACTCCTGAGCCACCACCAGACCATCTGCAAAGCATAGTGAATAAAGTATGGTGTCAATGAGGGTATACCCATTGCCACACATTCTTCTAGTTTCTTAAAACCTCTTTAAGGTGAATTTTGAAGAAGGTCGGTGATGTACAGCAACCTTCCTCTAATCCCTTTGACGATATGAAACCTGATGTTATTTGTTTTCCGACTTTAATTTTTATTGTAGGTTGGTTATAAAGCGTTTTGACAGCATTAATCAATTCGGCATTAATGTTGATTCCTTCCAAAGTTTGTCAAAGCTTACTTGGAGCAACATTGTCATATGCTTTTTTTAAATCCACGAACAGTAGGTGGATTTTCTGATTTCGCGAGATCTTTTTTTAAATAACTTAGATTACGGAAAACATATGGTCAATTGTTGACCTCTCTACTCGAAGGAGATTAATTTCATAATCATTATGAAACTTAAATAAAAACAAGAGATAAAAAAGATGCATTGTACACCAAGGAATTCCACTATTTTCCAAATCTGCATGTACTTACAGCTTACAACAGTCTGTGGAGCTCTGCAGTCCTTTCCAATTAGCAATGTTACAAGAGTATAAGGACGAACGGATTGAATTAGTCGATTACATTACTATGTAAGTACAATAGGGTAAAACCACATTTCCACGGTTGCTATTATCCGACCCTCTTTCCAATCCATTCTCTCGAACTTTAAATACATATCAGATCTCAGGTAACATGCACGTTTTATACCACAAATTATTGATCACGTGTTGCATGTAACTAACGAGTAAAACGAGAAATTACACTCTGAAATCAGTTCAAAGAAAGATAGAAACCGAACAGGAAGGCGCTAGGTTGTTAGATGACTGAAATTTCACAGGAAGTTACTTTAAAACTTTATCCATTTGTAACTAACTTTTCAAACCATCGTGACAGCGTTGCACTGTAAACTGGATACAATACATGCAGAAACATTTTAGAAACATATGTCTAGGGAACTTTTGCTCAATATTCATTTTCGTTTTGGCGTAAAAATGTCGTACTAGAAACATTTACAAATATTTCTTTAATACATTTGCGGTAAATCGATAATCGTTGAAAAAGCATCACACAGGTATACGTCAACATGAACTTGTGTATGTTCTGTGAACATGACAGAGTATTTTATATTTTATTGAAATGTCACATTGTGAATGGTGTACTGTGCTCCAGAAAAATATCATTTAAGTTTCAAAAGAATATCATGATATGAGCAGATTATTTTGAAAGTGACAAGTCGCTTTATGCGAAATATGAGTTCGAGCTGTTTACGATTACAAGAATGTATGGTATTTTAATCTTTAATCGTTTTACTTGCAATTTCTTTCAAAATCATTACTATTTTCGTCAATAGAAATTTGATTGTTAAAAAGAAATGCAAATACATTTGTTTTGAAAATGGCATAATGATGGATTTGCTTTCCTATAGGTATATCCCCAATTTACCACAGTAATTTTGGAGTTGCTTTCCGTATATACCCCAAATTTACCAAAGTTATTTTAAAAAGTAAAATGTCGAAGACTTCATCACTCATTCTAATGACAATTAATCAATACATAGATAAACTTTTACCTGAAATACCTTATAGGTATAACTTAATTATACATACTTATATTTCATATGTACTGATAAATTTACTTATATGATTTCTGTATTTTATGAATATTAATAATAATTTTAAAAAACACTTGAATAAATGAAATACATTATTATTATTATTGTTATTATTACCAATATTATACAGGGTGGTCCTCATAGAAGGACCACTATTGGAATCTCGTAAACGGTAAGTGCTACAAAGAAGTTTAAATTAGACAAATTATTCCCCTTTCTTATGTTTTTAAAAAGTTCCATGCCACCCTAGATAATAAACTAAAATCAAAATAGAGGTCGTTTTGAGCATATGCTCTAATCTATTTTAATTTATTTTATTATTGTTGATATTATTATTTTTAAACTTAATATAATCTTTAAATATTTTGTTTTAGTTACATATTCGATTTAAACATTACAAATTTCAAGTTATTTTTGTTTTCGTTGGAAAAAATGCGTAAATAAATTTGTTGTAAAAATTATTTTCTAAGACTTAAAAGTCGAGTTTTGTATTGTTTTCACTGTTTAAATATTTTGATTAAGATAGTCTAGTAAAAATGATTAAATTTTGGTTTATTTTTGATTTAATGATTTACTTTTACATAAGTTAAAGTTTGCATTAAATGACAAAACTAAATTGTCTTTTGTTTCATGGCACTCAACCAGCTTCGCAGCAAGTTTTTGATGTATTTTATTTGTTTCGAGTCTAAATTAAACCTTATATTATTGAAAAGAGGGGAAAAATGCTTTTTCATGAGGTCATAGCCAACTATGGTTTCCATTTTTAAAAAAACTCAAGTTTGTAATTTATCTAAAAATTAAAACAATGTTGAAACAAGTGAATGTTTTTATTATACAGTGCGTAAAAAAATCTACAATTTTTCCCCAAAAATATTTTTGTACCATCAACGATTTAAAGAAAAAGATCATTTAGATTTTTGTTTATTATCTAACGTGCCATGGAACTTTTTTAAAATATTAAAGCATCACTGAATAGTTCTTAAAAAGGGAAACAATTTGTCTAATTTAAACTTCTTTGTAGCTCTTACCGTTTACGAGATCCCAATAGCCCTTCTATGAGGGCCACCCTAAAAAAACACATCGGACAAAATCAACATAAATCCGCAGTTTTAAAAGCCATTAATTTTGAAAAATACAAGTAACCGAAATAAATATAAGTGAAATTTCTCCATAGTTAACAAATGACATTAAAAGAAAAACATTTAATATCCTAAAATAACGTAAAAAAAGACTTATGCAACTTTCAAAATAGGCGGCTCATTCGTATACACTGACGTATTAACTATTGAAATATTTTAAACCTTAAAAAATCTCAATTTGTAGGGTTTTCTGTTTTACTATAACAAACTTACGTAAAAAAAATCCCACCAACTCTCGTATAATATGATGACCAGGACCCGACGTACAATCACAAAGCGTGACGCCATAAACCAAAATTAAAGGACGATTAGTCTAAGGCAGTTGAAAGCCAACCACCGGTAAATGTAAATCAAGTTAAAAACAAAAAAGATTGTCATAGTTGTTGCCTTTGTTATTGTGTAATAACTTGTTACACTCGCCCTGTGTACAGGGTGGACCAAATTCGAATGTTTTACGGGGTATCTCGGTTACCGTAATAGATAGCGAAAATCGGATGTCGGTCTCTTGGGCTATTTTTTAGAGAATATAACGCCTGTGTAATCAGATTTTTTCTATCGGATTCCATTTTGGCACTACAGACGAAAAATGAAATTTCATCATCTTTGAAAATGAGCTGTAACTTTATTTATTAAATTAAAACAAAATGTTATAGAGGTTTTTTATATAGATTTTTTTGCTTAATTTAAAAACAAAAGTATTTTTTTCTTAGCCACCTTGACTTTCGAGATATGGAGTAAACTCACATTTTTTTAAATGGAAACCCTAGTTGGCCATAACTTTATGTGAAAGAGTATTTTTTTAGCTTTTCAAAAATATATAGTTTTATATATTTGTTGCAAACAATAACCAAGATATGGCCAATTTTGTAAAAATTCGATCATCAAAGTTTGCCATGATTTTATAAACAAGTGATGTTTGCTATTATTAAACAACTAAACGTCATTTCGAAGTAAATTTTTCATTTTTAAAGCAAATCCGTGTATTATTTTGTATTTTATAACTGTTTATTGTGGTATTGTGAACATTGCTAAATTTGAACTCTTTGAAAAGTTTAATATGTTAGAATATTACTTTGTAAAAGATAAAAACATAGCGGTGGTTGCAGAATTTACTTGGCAATGACGTTTAGTTGTTTAATAATTGCAAACATCACTTGTTTACGAAATCATGGCAAACTTTGATGATCGAATTTTTACAAAATTGGCCATATCTCGGTTATTTTTTGCAACAAATATATAAAACTATATATTTTTGAAAAGCTAAAAAAATACTCTTTCATATAAAAGTCATGGCCAACTAGGGTTTCCATTTGAAAAAATGTGAGTTTACTCCATATCTCGAAAGTCAAGGTGGCTAAGAAAAAAATACTTTTGTTTTTAAATTAAGCAAAAAAATCTATATAAAAAACCTTTATAACATTTTGTTCTAATTTAATAAATAAAGAAGTTACAGCTCATTTTCAAAAATTATGAAATTTCATTTTTCGTCTGTAGTGCCAAAATAGAATCCGATAGAAAAAATCTGATTACACAGGCGTTATTTTCTCTAAAAAAATAGCCCAAGAGACCGAAATCCGATTTTCGCTATCTATTACGGTAACCGAGATACCCCGTAAAACATTCGAATTTGGTCCACCCTGTACTAAGTAAAATTACCTAACATTGCCTATGATAAAGAAAACTTATCTCAATCGTATTTATACATGGCAAAACTAAAAATTTCGAGTTCTAATATGGCAACTTAAACGTTATTTAGCAGAGCCAAACATTTTGTGCAAAAATACTGATCTTATAAGGCTTATAATATAAGCTTCAGTCAATAACATAGTTATTTTTTTAATTTTACGTCGTAAGTAAACGAAATATTCTACACAATAATCCAATCTAAAAAAACGTATTGTATCCACAAACCTTATTTTATTCAACATGAAATTAATCACCTTATAACAAAAAAAAAAGATGGAGCTCAACGAAAATTAAAAACATTGATTATCACAAGTTAGCAGGCAAAACCATGACATGTAATAAAGACCTTAATCTTCTGGATACAAAATTTCACTGCTGTTAATAATAAAAATTTACAGGATATTTCAGGAACGCTACAGTTTGCACATTTTCAGATTATATTCTTGTTAACGGTTTCCGATATGCCCTAATCATGCACCCCATAATTTTTTGTTGTATATGCCATAGAAAAATAAATGCTGTCTAAAATTGTAGAATTTCAAGCATGGCGTACATTTGACAAAACAAAATTAAATTAATATAATGACAAGTATAGTGTTCAGAAGTACAAGTTTGGCACCATCGGAAAAGCTGGAATGAGTTTTTCACCATTACACTGCTAGAACATGTTTTTTTTTACCTATAGTAAGCTATACACTCTCCAAATGAAATATACAAACAAACTACTACACAACTAAAACCTACATCTATCTACTCAGCATAATACCAAACTGAGAAATCATCAGTACACAGATGGCCCAAAATAATTCCACACCACATTACGTTAATAATAATAAACAAGTGGTTAAAGCACTTCCTCTCAATCCTAAACCAATAATGCGGATATCGCTTAATAAACCCTCATTATTTTCATGATGACACATTGTTAATCGGGCACAAAACCACAATTACAATAATTTAGCAACTAAAACAGGAACTACATTCAAATCGGTCGAACGCTCAATGCGAAATCGAATTATATTATACCGAATTCTCATTATGTGAGGCAGGAAAATTGGCGGTTATTGGTTTTGCTTCTAAACTAATATCAACCACAAATAATGAACATTATACTGGAGGCAAATAAATATCTCATATTATACTGATGTATGCGAACATCAAGCAAGTAAACAAAAGTTAATTTAATTCGTGAGGATGCAATTGTTAGATAAGACCAAGAATAGATGGGATAGTTAGACACAAGGAAACTCACCAGGGCGTTCAAGTGCATTACGAATGCGGTATTCATATCGTATTCAATTAGGGCATATCCAGATATGTACAACTCGGTGTAAGATCGTATCCATAATGAATTTGGTTGTAGTACAGCTCCACGGTTTCGGTTATCAACAGTTAAGGGCGCGATTGCTCGGAATAGTAATTGATAATTTTTGAAAAAAAAAAGCTTAATCCTTGAACCAAAAGATAGTAACATTACAATCTGTTGTTAAAAAGAAAAACTAAGGATAGAACTCTTCTGAATTGATTTAAGGAAAAGATAAAACATTTAATGTAAAGAAAATATATCCTGCACAAAGATTCAGAAAACCAAAATTAAACAAAACATTTACATTAAATTTTGAGCTATATACAGGGTGTCCCCATTATACAACGCCAAAAAGTAGGTGCATATTCCTAAGTGAAAATGATGACCATTTGTCAAATATTTTGTTATCCGAAAATGCTTCCTTTCAAAGTTAGAGACCTCCAAAGTTGCAAGAAAGAAAAAAAAAAAAAAACGATTACGTCCTAGCCGTTTAAGCTAGAGCTATCAAACTTGGCCGAAATATATAGGTGTTTCCCATTGACTTTGTGGGATAATTAGAAAGAAAACACGTAATTGGAAGTATGATTTATAGTCAGGTCATCCGCTTACCATCTTCAGATTTTTTTTCTCTGGAATAAAATTGAAAATATCATTCGTCCATAAGAAAGTAGTACTTAAGAGGAAAAAATTCGTCTCACTTTGTTTTTTGCTGTAAACGTAGCCGTTTTCGAGAAAATTAGCGCTAAAGATGCATCGACAAATCTGTTTATACACCTCAAATATTTTTTTTTACTAAACTTAGTTGGCTAATGTCATGCTTGACTTAAGGCTTGTTCATAACCTAACCTTTTTTTAAAAATGTCAGACAAACTTGTATACTCTAAACGAATTAGCTGACATTCACTTAGTTTATTATGATTTAGATTTGCCGTTTCTAGACAAGTGTGCTTTTTGCTTACCATGCGTAAGGACTTACTATGCACACAGGAAGTGTTTGACGTGAGCCTACTTTGATCATTTCTTTAAAAAACTGTGCTTTTTGCTTACCGTGCGTAAGGAACTAAGGACCCACTTACTACGCATGCAGGCTGTACAGTAAGAGTCATTTACATTACTGGTCGAAGAAAAATATATTTTTTGTTAATCAAAACTGATCGCATTAAACCCTATCCCCATTTTAACCATCTGAACTAACATCGTCTTAACTGAATAAATCGGTCCCAAAACCAGTAACAATGTAACGTCAAAGGATGTTGCGTTAAATAGCAAACCATATTATTGTGAAACATGGAAAAAAACGAAGGTACCATCAATCACATAACGATAAATTGCACAAACTAAAATTTATATTAAAATACTTTCCTGGACAAAACCAAAATTATATCCACGTGCTACCAAAGAATTTATCGAAAGACCATTAATGCCCAAGAGCACGTTCAAAAACTTATTATACCCAAGTCAATATACCTATTAAATTACTTCACGAACTCGAACAACCAATACACAGTTTATTTTTACGATGTAATATGTTATATTGGCAACAATCCAAAACCGCTTCATATAAAAACAGAAATGCACCGTTTATTGGGTTAAAGCATTCGCTAACAAAACTAAATTAATAAAGCTGTCACCTCCGTTGAAATACGTCAGGCACGTTTGAAAATGATTAATATACTTAACTTCCTACCGCTCGGAAGTCATCGCTCAAAAATTCAAGACATAACAGCACTGATCTAAAAGTTTTCGCGACATTCGGTTTGAATTTAAGGAGGTAAATACACGAGAAGGTCGCTTTTTGTAGATAAACTTGTTTTTAAACGCCGTCTCGGTAAGAAAAATCGCCAGAGCTTACTGCGGCGAAAGTGTTTTTGCTAACACTTTCAGAAAATATAAATTAACGTCCCTTTAACATCGGCTGTCCTATGAAACGTCACAGTATATCACACAGATAATAAAATAAAAAGGAGCAAAAACATTCTTATTGCAGTTTTTTCGGGTATTACGAGGGTCGAGCTGAATTTATTGAGAAATAAAAACACGATTCAAAATAATTCCCTTCAGCAATAATACACGTAACCACGCGCACTTTTGACTTATCTATACAGGGTGCCCATTTTTCTAACCTGTTGTATGGGTAACTCCGTTAATATTAGAGATACAGAAACGTTTAAATTAGCAAATTTGTGCAGAATTTAAAGAAAAATCTGATTCCATTTTCAAATTTGACCTACGTCATCAACTTTTTGAAATATTTTGAAAAAACTGAAAAAGGTCGATTTTTTCAAACTTGAATAATTCCGTAACCATATGAGTTAGAACCAAAATAAAAATTTGCGTTTATAGATGTTTTTACGTAGATTTCAAATATGTTAACGAAATTTTTATAGCACTCTCGATTTCCGAGTTATAGCACAAACTTGCATTTTTTTAAATGGAATTCATAGTTGGCTATGGTCTTATTAAAAAGGTTATTTTTTTCTCGTTTCAATGATATAAGGGTTGTTATGCTTTCCTTTTGTAGTTTTTCTTTGAATAAGCAAAAATCATTTTACATGTTCACTGCCTACTAATAGATGGGAGTTATCCTGTGTTGATGTTCTTTTTTTTTCGATGTGACATTTAAGAGTTGTCTCTTATCGTTAGTGTAGCAGTTATTACCCAGTTACAAATTTTAAAAACAAAACCTCATAATTTGTCAAATAACATTTATTGTTTGTTATACGTATACATCTCTCTCTCTCGTGTTGATCAAAATTTTTGATTGACTTTATTGTAAATTTCAAAAACAATGTTTTCTAATGAAGAAAGAAACGACATGCTTTTTTATTACTAGGCTTGTAATAGGTACAAATAGTAGAAATTCAAGTGATATGTATTTGCAAAGATTTATGGAAAGGAGGCAACCAAGAAAGAAATTATTTTCGTTATTAGAAACCAATTTAAAAAAATACAGTTCATTTACAAAATCCAAAGGTTTGAAAATTAAATTTAAGCAACAAGATGAAGATGGAATACGTAAATTATAAACCATCATCTACCCGGGAGTTGTTCCTTGAATGTAGTGTCAACTGAAAAAGCTGTAACTGCCTAATAATTGCTACACTAACGATAAGAGACAACTCTTAAATGTCACATCGAAAAAAAAAGAACATCAACACAGGATAACTCCCATCTATTAGTAGGCAGTGAACATGTAAAATGATTTTTGCTTATTTAAAGAAAAACTACAAAAGTAAAGCATAACAACCCTTATATCATTGAAACGAGAAAAAAATAACCTTTTTAATAAGACTATAGCCAACTATGACTTCCATTTAAAAAAATGCAAGTTTGTGCTAGAACTCGGAAATCGAGAGTGCTATGAAAATTTCGTTAACATATTTGAAATCTACGTAAAAACATCTATAAAAGCCAATTTTTATTTTGGTTCTAACTCATATGGTTCCGGAATTATTTAAGTTTGAAAAAATCGACCTTTTTCAGTTTTTTCTAAATATTTCAAAAAGTTGATGACGTAGGTCAAATTTGAAAATGGCATCAGATTTTCCTTTAAATTCTGCACAAATTTGCTAATTTAAACGTTTCTGTATCTCTAATATTAACGGAGTTACCCATACAACAGGTTAGAAAAATGGGCACCCTGTATATATAAAAATGAATGTATGTATGTATGTCCTTTATGCATTCCTATACCACTCATCCGATCCTGACCAAATTTGGCACACAATCTATAGGACCATGGGAAGAACATAGGCTATATGAGAATTCCCAGAAGTTCCAAAAATTCCCAAAAGAACCAAAATTCCCAAAAGATCCAAATATCACAAAAGTTTCAAAATTCTCAAAAGATACAAAAATTCTCAATAGATACAAAAATTCCCAAAAGATCCAAAATTCTCAAAAGGTCAAAAACGTCCACCGGGCGCGAGCGCGAAGCGCGAGTAGTCTGTGATTGATAAAAAAATTCACCGAGCGAAGCCGGGTCACTACGCCAGTTTATTATAAATTCTGGTAAGATATTACAAAAATCTTAACACAAAATAAGATTTTTCCAATGTCCCGAAATTTTTTAAGACAATAAGTATATCCCGGGAAACATAAAATAGGTTAAAACGGACCGCGATCCTAGTGAGGTGGATGATGTGTTACTTTCATCTTTAATCCGTCAAAAACTGAGGAATTGAAGCTGCCATATAAGTAAATGCATTATCGTGATGAAGCATAATCCCCTTCTTTAAAACTCTACCAAACAATTCACGCAAAATAAAAAGTGTGTACCATTTCGCTGTATCGTCGTAGTTTGCTCATCGTTGTAAATCCACATATGAATTTTTTGGCGGATAGTTATATCGGACAAAGGCAATGTAAATTTCGTGGTCTACCACAAGTTTGGAAAAAACATATTGAAAACGTTTAAAGTTTTCTTAGATGCAGGCGATCATGGAAGATTTTAACGGCTGAGGATTTAATCTTAAGTTAATGCTCTTCATTGTCATCACTTTTTTTTCTGTGCAACCGTGGGAGAATGTTCTATCCCGTTTTGATGTTGAAAAGAACTCTTTTCGCGTTCAAAATCTTTATAGTAGTGGCAAATTGTAGCCAGGGAAGACGCTTCTTCGCTAAAAGCTGAATCTACATAAACTAACCTGTCGCTCCTATGACTTTGTTCTATAGTTCTTTGTTCTTTCTACTATATTTTAAATTGATTTAATAATTTAATATTTTCGCAATAATGGCATTTACGAGGGGGATTCAAATGAAAATCGCAAACGTGTTAATCGACATTGACGGCTTAGCAGATCGGTGTGGTTATGTGGTACGGAGGTCTCTGAAGTCTGGTGGTGATAATAAATCTAGCAAGTCCAACCCGAATCAGTCCCGAAGAATTGTTAAAGATGGCCGCCCGTTTAAAGTGTGCACAAAAGAAGTGGCAGAGTTGACCGAAAGGCTTCCTCCGTTAACACGTGAAACCCGCAATTCGCCGGAAACACCGAGGCTTGTTAACCGATAATGTTTCGCTTCAGCATGATAATGCACGTCCTCATTTCGCTCGCAAGACGGTCTCAACCATCCACGATCTCTCCCACATATAGCTTATTCCCTTGCTGACCTAGCACCTGCAAATTGTAAAATTTTTGGAGCTTTCCAAGAGCATATTGGTGGCACATGATTTCAAAACGACGATGAAGTCAAGAAAGCGGTTCATGACTGGTTGTGCACACGTCCGAAAGACTTTTTTTCGCAAACTTTTCAGTTTACTGCACCGTTGGGGAAAATGCATTGTCCTTAAGGATGCGTACGTTAAAAAATAAACACATGCATTTGCATGTAGGTACATGTAATAAACACTTAGTAAAAATTCATTTGCGGTTTTCATTCGAGCGCCCGTTGTACTAAAGAAATATAAACATTGTAAAATTAAAAATTAGATTTATAAATGGATAATCTCAAAAAAGGTTTAATTTCTAAACAAAATTTAACAGTGCGGGGTTGTGAAAATAATACACTCCTTAAACCTTTCACAAAGTATAAAAAATCACACCGATGAGAAGTTTTAAATCAGACATCTTGTACACTAAACAAAATGTTTGGAAAGTCTTCGGTAAAAAAATTACTCTTTTATGATCTACGAGAATGGTTCAAATTTAAACCGGAATTTCTCTAAACCCCAGAAAATTGATCAATTGAAAATCAACTTTTTTCAGTAATGTAGTAGAAGTAGACTATACAGGGTGATTGATTGAGACCGGGACTTAAAAATATATGAAGAATGAAAAAGGGTATGGATCTGAAATTTTGGTCATGACGATAATGGCATCTAATCTGTTTATTGAAAATATTTTCAAGATGGCGACACCGGAAGTTGACGTCTACTTTCTTATTTCAAATACAATGGTCTATTTTTTATTGCGTATTTGGCTTTAAAACTTTATTTTAGAGGGACTTTTATTAGCATTCCCTATACCTAAGTGCAATAATTTTTTAGATTTTTGGATTTTTTTGAAAATTTTTTTATTTTCATCGTGATGCTTAATATTATCTAACGCCGTCATTTTTGAAGAAAAAACGCTTAAATTTAGACCATGCGTAGAAGAAACCTTGGAGTACATCCTGGAATTTTTGCAATCGATGCATTATTTACAGGGTGTTCAAAATTTAATTTTCTTTTATTACAACTTCAGACCACTAAAAATCGTTTTTTTCAAATACAATGCCCAAACTTTTTTCTTCATTTTCTAAAGCAAAATTACATTCTGCATCAATCTGTATTAGCGTTTCCTATACGTATCTGCAACCATTTTCGAGTTATTAAGAATTTTTGATAAAGTTAAGAGAAATTGCAACATTTTTAAATAGTAAGCCTTGGAAATGACAACAAATGCCAATATTAATAACTGTAAACCACTTTTATTGCGTTTGTCTAAAGTATCCATAAAAATGGAATATCAAGAGTATTCAAACACGGATATTTTGAATTTATTTTACATTCATAAACATTATCACAAGATTATTGAAAGTGCGAACGAATAGTTGTGCATTTTTAATGTAGCATAGTATGTTAAACCCGAGTCTTCCGCTGCCAATGGAATTAACCCTTTTTCATTCTTCATATATTTTTAAGTCCCGGTCTCAATCAATCACTCTGTATAGAAGCCGTACGTGCTGTCATTGTTGTTTCAATTGTTTTTGTTTAGGCTTGTAAACTATGACAGAGAAATCAGTTCATAACTGTTGCGCAACGTATCATTATCAAATGTCTTTGCAACGAAAACGATAAACCCGCTGAAATTCTTGCAAGACTTGGTCAACAATATGGAGAAAATATCTACCCTTACAAAGAGTCAAGTATATCACTGGTGTCAAAGTTTTCGAAAAGGTCGAGAACGTGTCGAACACGACCTTGCGTTACCGTTGAGAATATTCAGCTTATTCGTAATGATCGACGAATATGTATGTGTACGTAAAACGGCAAGCACGCTACAAATAAGTGTGGGTAGCGTTGAACAAATTACTCATAAAGAACTGAAGTACAAAAAAGTTCCTGCCAGATGGGTCCCAAGACTGCTTTCTTCGCAACAAAAACAAAAACTAGTTCAATTGTCAACAGAGCTTCTTAACCGGTTTGAAAAAGACGGAGACGCGTTTCTGAACAATTTGCTTACAAGTGACGAAACCTAGGTTCATCGTTTTATTTCAGAGTCTAAGCGATCAAGCATGGAATGGCGGCACACAAGTTCCCCAAAACCCAAAAAAGCAAGTCATTCCTTCAGCCGGGAAGATCATGGCTACCGTCTTTTGAGATACAGCAAGTGTGGTATGTACGGAATTTTTTGGTATCTGAGCGAGTTAAACCCGCTTTTCGATGAAAAAGACGAAAACGATCAATCAAAACGCGTGATTCTTCTTCACGATAACGCCAGTCCTCCCCATAGCGCTCAATTGGTCCAGAACACGCTGGCTAAATTTCATTGGAAAACACTGCGTCACCCTCCATACAGTCCTGACTTGTCGCCTTGCGACTTTCATCTCTTTGGACCTCTTAAAGAAGCTCTAGACGACAGAAGATTTGAAGATAATGATGTGGTGAAAAACTTTGTGTAAAACTGGCTAAGCACGCAACCAAAAACCTTTTATGAAGAAGGTATTATGAGGCTTCCAAGAAGATGGCAAAAGGAGAGTACCTACGTCGAAAAATAGTGTATGCTGTTTTGTAAATATTTTGTTTAAATAAAGCATTAAAAAAATCCGGGTTAAATTTGAACCACCTTCGCATCTACGCCCTTGTTAAACTATAAACGATGATTGGTAAAACAATTTAAATTAAAACTCGCAGATTCACATATTTCTTGTTAAAAACGTAAAAAAAAAACTAAACACACCCTCGCCTACTTGATCGATTTCTGCACATACTGTTGCCTTATCCATCAAGTCAACGTCGACTTTACGTAGTACCGCGAGAAACCACTTCAATAATTGTCGTTGGATTTGACACGCCGTATAACTCTAATGCTTTTAATAACATCTCAAAAGGTGCTTTCAGAGTAATGAGGAAAGTCCTACGATGTGTCAGCCTTTGTGTGCGGCTACATCTTGGGAGTGCCGCTTCATTACTTTCTGCTGTTGAAGTTACGTTCGTGTCGAAAGACAACGCTCCAATTAAAACCACAAATTAAATGTTCGACATGGCTTGATTTATTTACATACAGAAATGCAGCAGACGGGGATGCTCATCCATCTTGCCCCACGAATCAGGTCAAGATTGCAAGTCACTGTTTCCGCATTTATTAAACTCATAGATTACTGTACTGCAGCGGTATTCAAACTGTATTCTGTCTGCAAAACTACGGGATTCCATACCACAGTTCTAGAGGATTTCGCAATATTTTTAGTATTTAAGTAAATATTTTAGTAAGTAGTAGTATTTTTTTGGATAAATCTAGTTCTGACCATAATTGTATTTATTTTATGCCAAGTAATCACTCTAATTAATTATTTACATGATTCTTCGCTCAATATGCTACTGAAATTTAGCTTTGTTCATATACGCGTTCAGCCTGCAATTCAGTAAAAGTCACAAAAGAGTACCTACACTTTAATAACATGTTTACTGTTTTTCTTTCATTATTTCAATTTGTTGAGAACATATAATTGAAAAATGAAGTTGCTTAGTATTTCAACCCTGGCGCACATTTTAAGAGTTTAAGGTTTGTTATAAATGTCATTTTCTGTGTACAGAAAAAACTAAAACTATGATCGTTACAACAGAGAACAAAGAGCATAACATCACTTTAAATGGGTTTCGGTTGAAACACGTAGAAACCATTAACTATTTAGGAGTAAACATAGAGAAAAATTGAGGAATGAACAAGGGAATAAGCGAAAGGAAAGGAAATGTGGGAAGAATATTTAACAGTTTAAGAACAACATTTTTGAAATTAGAAAAGTCCCAAAACGAACAAAAGTGGAAGTCGTCAAAAAGGTAGTAACTCCGGGACTTTTATACGGAAGTGAAACGTGAACACTCACAAACAAAAATAGTAGCCGTGTGAATGCAGTAGATATGGGGTTTCTAAAAAAATCCAAGGAAAACCAAAAAAGATCACGAAACATAGAGAACAATAAAAGATAAATCAGTTGAAACAAAAATACAAGAAAAACACATTTATAGGATGAAAGAAGTAAGTTTAACCAGAAAAGCCTATGAAGCAAGATTACAGGGTTAAAACAAAAGAGGTAGACCGAGAAAAACCTAGCAAGACGAAGTTAAAAAAGCGGCAACGGGCAGAAACATTAAATGGAAAGACATAAAAAAGCTAGCAAAACAAGGCAAAACATGGAAAAAAGTCAGTACACCACAACTCAACAGTCCTACACCTAACAGTAAAAGGACTCATAAATAAATAAAAATGTCATAACGCGATTGTTAACTACAGTAAGTGTTTACTCTGTAAGGCACTTAAAGAATTAAAATCTTTTGCAAGTAGTTACTGATCACTGCGAAAAATTTCCGAACCTAAAAAAAAAAGTACTCCAAACCAATTTTAAACCATTTTAGCGACCTTTAACTATTGTTTAAATGACCTAAATGTTTTTATGTATGGTTTTTTCCAAAGGCAGTACAAAATTGGGGGGTGATCCATTAACATTTTAAAATAATGCAAAATAAAGACTACCCTAACCAATAGGTCATATATCCAACTTCTTCTTAACACAAGTCACAAGGCGAACAAAGCAGGCACAGAACTGATCACAGGACACTATCGGTTAAATAAACACTTCTAGATGATAGGGCTCTTAGAGACCGATATATGAAGAGGATGTGGTGAAGAAGAAGAATCCTCTTCACGTACTATGCCAGTGTGAATGATTCACAACCTATCGGTGTAGACTTCTAGGGATGGAGAAAAAACCACTCTTAAAGAAAATCATGGAGTTTTTCAAAAACATAGGACACCTCTAAGAAGCTATCGCCAGAGAGTATAATAGAACAATAGCTCGCAGTAAAAGAACCCGAAAGGGGACCACCTCCGCGATAACAATAATAATAAAACACAAGTCACACATCATCATCTCTATCTATTATTCAGGTGTATCGATTCAACACGAAAAATAAAATCTTGGAAGCCGGTAAAAGGACGGTTAAATTAACAAATGAAAGTGTTTTTCTAAGCATATCAAATAGGCTTAGAAATTTTTATAATATCCACAAATATCCAGAAATGAACCTGACAACTTCAATTTCAAGTTTGATTCATAACCCTTCTATTGAAGTAGAACTTTGAAATAGTTCCTCATTAAGCTCGTAAAAACACACTTCTTTGCTAGTTTAACCATGCTTTTTCTGTAACGATTTCCGCAACACTCATATTCTTCATGTTGAAACATACACCCAAGGTATATTTAGTGTAAATTGCTAGAGAAAAATTAAAGAATCCTGAGAGATCAAAAATACTTTTTAATCTCTACAAGAGCTTAAGTTAATGACTAATTTTGCATGCAATTCATTGAATAATTTTTTCCCTTTATATACAGGGTGTGTATAAATTGGCGGAAGCGCTACACATGACAATGTTGTTCGTAAAATTCTAAGTCGAAAATCATAATACAAAAATGTTGTACCATGCTACCTATTACCTCAGGAACCATTAAAAAAAACAAAAATTTGGCAACCTTGCATCCATTGATTTGCGTTTGGACGTTTTTTTAATAGCAATTTTTACTTAGATATTTATAATGTTTATTCGAACTGAAAGCCTTCAGTTCGTAAACATACCTTTTAGGTATCGTCTAATACAAACAAGAAATAATTACGAGAAAAACAGAGATGACAGCTAATGACAATGTTGCCATATGTATTATTTTCATTCAAATCAGTGATTAACATATTTTCAACACCAATTTTTGAAAGGAAAAACACAATATCTAGGAAAAAAATATTTTTAAAATTTATTTTTATTCCAAATCGCAGCTTTTTCTTAAAAAATATTAAATAATAACGCTTATTAAAGGACTGAATGTCAAAACCTTGAGGACCTCTTGCAGACACAGCAAGCATGGTACAACATTTTCGTATAAAGATTTTCGACTTAGAATTTTACGAAGAACATCGCCACGTGTAGCGCTTCCGCCAATTTATACACACCTTGTATAAATCCTTTATTTCACTCAAGAGAAAAAACACAATTCCATAAATAATAACAAAATCGATACAACGACATAAAAGTTCGAAGTTCAGAAAATATATGTACGTAAAAATGATGTGCAATGTTACAAAAAGTTTGACTTTTTTTAACGTTTAACGACTTCATTTTCTCTCATTACGACCGGTTAAAAATAAACTGTTCAACATTTATCAAACGTTTCCGACACCTTCATTATATTTTTCAGCACCAAAGGACTCATATAATTGGATGCAAAATCGATTTCGCAATCCGAAAAAATTTAAATACCGCTAAAGAAGAGAGAACAGCTCATTGACACGATTTGACATTAAAACCGAACGATAAACAAGAATTCCTACTTGATTTTAGGCGTTCAGTTTACAAGAAATATTCGAAAACGTCTGATCTAACAATGGAATTTTTTTGCCTTTTGTTTCACAGCATCTTTTCAAAATATCCGTGAACATTAATTTGTTAACATATTATTGGTGAAAATAAAGCTGAGTTGTTAACTTAATACAATATATACAAGATAGTATTAGAAGCATCAATCTTAGTTGGGCCACAAACAAGTCAACAAGAAATGGATTCATTCATCTTTCTCCAAACTTCTCTAATGTTGCATTGACTGCCAAAGTAACGATTACAAATACATTAAAAGTGGAGATGAGATTTTTAGAGCGTGGATTTTTCTACAAACCAATTTACTAAAATTTGACTAGGCCCGCACAAATTGCGCAAAGCCAACGGCGAAACAACATAAAAGCTTCACTTTTTAATTTTCCAGTCTTTGGCACGGGAACAGAAAAGGTCAACAGGGCGCCGTGCTACTAGGATCGTCGTTCCGCTAGAGACGTCGTGCCATTTGGAGCAACCAAGCGTACCACTGAATTTGTACCTTACATTCCGCTTCTGTGCACCTCACCAATCGTAATTTAGTAGTGTGCCAACGTCCAAGCAAACATTTACCAAACATTGTAACATACACAAATAGTTACAGTCTCGTGCCTATCCTGATTGAAATTTTACAACTCACTTAACCAATTCTTTTTGATTAGTTGATTACTTTGCTTCAGTTTACTAATCTGAGTCGTTTGGCACAATTCGATCAAAACACTTAAAAAAAACTGCAAAAATAAACATATCAAATAGGAAAAAAGTCAAAAGATGTGGTCGTTGGAAATTTTTATTCGACAATACGGAAACAAACAGCAAACAATTTTCAAACCAATCGCTTACACATTAAAAACTATATCAGTTCCTTGTACGATCGAAGATTCGACGATGGATTCAATGATTTTATGCAAATATGTTGCTTAAAAGCCAGGAAGCCAGGGAATTCCATATCCGATAAACAAACTAAAAAATTAAAAAACCAATTGATGTACTTTGGAGCAAATTAACTCAGGCTTCCACACTACTTCAGAATATTATTGGGTTTGTTCCAGTAAGCAGGGACTAAAAACGAAAAATATTTCGTTCGTTTTTAATCGAAACGAAAACGAAATATTTCGTTCCCACCCATGAAATCGGTTTTACCTTTTTTTTTTTTTAATCGCCAAGACGAAGACCTATTTTGTCACCACCCTCTTTAAACAAAATTCAGAGAAGGAAACTTTCTAAATAACGATCGCCAAATGTCTGAATGACAGTGTTGTCAACCCTATTAATACGATGAAATTTGTGCATTTTATTTAGTATAGCACCCGTTAGCACCCGTTCGGTGCAACCAGGGCTGTGGAGTCGGAGTCGGAGTCAGAGTTTAGAAGGAATTTCTGGTCAGTGGAGTCGGAGTCGGAGTCGGAAAAAATGTACCGACTCCGACTCCGACTCCGGGTACAACAAAAAATTGCGAGATGGTCCTTTGCCACAAAATTTAAGGTCAAATTTTAAATAATTTTTTTATATTTCTTTTTTTTTTCTTACATTACACATCATAAAATGTCTTAGTATTTAATTTTGTCGGAGTCGGAGTCGGAGTCGAACTACTAAAATTATCAGGAGTCGGAGTCGACTTTTTTTTACCGACTCCGCAGCCCTGGGTGCAACAAACAACTAGTTTTTCAAAACACAGATCATCAACGTCAAATGTCAATTTTTAAACTGCTAAAAATAACGTGATTATACGTGCCCGATTTAAAAAAAAAAAAACTATTTCCTAGTTTACAAATAATCAAAAGTCAACGAAATTTTTTAATTCAAGTCAGACGAGAGCGCACTGACCGAAAACGAATAAAATATAAAAACCTGAACTTCGACTTCCGACCTAACGGAGTTAGAGTTTACACATTCCCTTTTATCCAACACTAAAATACCCGTGACCTGTTGACAGTCCATTTTCAAAGCCAAGCGAACATTTTAATACAGTTAAAGTATCTACCAAAGAAATAAAACTCGAACGAGCTCAACACGAATTTGCTTTACCACTTCAATCGCGTTACCAGAGCCCGACCCGAATACGATGCAGTTTTTCAACCATCACGCTCGAAAAATACAAGATTCTTCGAAGTTTTATAAATTCAAAAACGGATTTATGATTGGATATCTTCAAATACAACATACACAGATGGCAAGCAATTACGCACTACTTAAAAGTCAAAAGTTACAATCATGGATTTAAAATATTCTGGGTTATGTATAGGTGTATAGGTAATTAGCATTTTGTACGCTGTCATACCACTTTCAACCAATTAAAGCGCAGGCTGAATGAAGTCATTTAAATGCCACGTTTATCGCACCCCTAGAGGAACACTCACAACTCAAAAAATACGAAATTTCAGGTTAGAGAAAAAACCTAATTCTAATTAAATTTCCTTGAAAATTGAAGTAGCTATTGTAATTAGAATTTTTATATGAGGGTTTAATTTAATATTATAATGTTCCTTAAATAGGCACTGAATTTACTAGTCAACAATTTCACGAAGGACTTGCAGGAGTATTTAAATTTAAAAAACAATTACGACCACTTCGTTAAATGACTATTACTGTACAACCTTCATGCATAATAAGAGGGCCGTTACGCACGGTAAGCAAAAATACAGTTTTTTAGAAATCATCAAAGTAGACTCACGTCAACTTGACAATTAACAAAGTACGGATAAAATCGTACACATTATGTGGTTGTAGAAAAAGTATAGCACAAAACTCGAATTGTAATGCAATTATGAACTCGTGCGTAATATGCTTCTTACAACTTTGGTCATGTAACATACTATTTTGAGTTGTGTCACTGTTCTTCTAGTAGTGCGTTATGATATTTACTCATAAATCGTTTAAAATTTGAAACAACTTATAAGTAATTACCGGAATTCACTACTACATGTGCTTGTTGAGATTTTGTTTTCAGAATACCAGCTTAACTATTATCGTTCAACACTAACGAATTAAGCAACGTTATTTCATTCTATTAAAACGGAATTATTTAAAACTATGATTTTATTTATTCAGGCAAAATTCCAAACGTTATATTTTAATGCATTTCATAAAATACACTGTTCAAAACAATTAAGAGAACCTAAGTGTGCAATACACGTCTAAAATATCCCTTAATTGTTTTGAGCAGTATAATATATGGAATTTGGAACTTTTACAACATTTGAAGTAAGTGAAATTAATTATTCTATAAATAACTTTGATTATTGCTGTTAAAAAATTAGCTTTTACAAAAGGTATTAGAGAAGAGATTTTATTTTTTATGGCAACGTTGTTTTCAAAATGCCCGATACAGTGCCGGATTTAAGACGAGTAAGGCCCAAAGCTACACTTTTTTTGGGGCACTGGTGACTACAAAAAAAGGTCCTCGCTCGTTCGAATAGTTTGTTTTGAAAAAAAACCGTCCCGGTTCACACTGATAAATATTTTTTAAAAAAACGTCCTCTTGACTTTTATGATAGAGTTAAAATAAGTGGGGCCCAGGATAGCATATTTGTAAGGCCCTTTCAAATTAGAAGCCCTAAGCTAAAGCTCTAGCTTATAGTGTAAATTCGATAGTAAAGTGCCCTAATATGGAATACTTTTTTGTATTCGGCAAAATTTTGCAAGAAAAATTGTAAGGAATTTGTAATGAATACGCAACACATTACTCGAATTCTGGTACGATATTACGGTAGATATTTCTTATATAGCTATTTTTTTTAAATGTTACTACTATTCCATATTAAGCTCCCGGGAACCTAATATGGAATACTAGGGGTTCTTAATATGGAATATAGAATTATAAAGGAAATATTCATTAAAATAAACAACTGCTCATAGATTAATCTTTTATTTCTTTCTGATTTGCATTATTACTTAAACCAAACCAAAACTCTGTTATTTATGTAAATTAAATTATAATTCAAGTGTCATTCGAACTAAATGTTGATAATTTATTTATTTTCTACAGGTAGGACAATAGAATTGTTTTTTTTTGGGTATTTTGCACATTTTTCGTCTGCCCATTTCTGACACTTTTGACACTGAACCCATATTGCTGTACTTAGTGACCATAATCATATTCATTATAAAGCACCTCTATGTATTCCATATTAGGCATCTATGTGACATTTCAAAAATCGGTATATGTAAAACATGAAATGGCCCCAATCAACATTTTGGTCTATTTAATTGAAATGTAAAGGCTCATGCTAAATAAACATGCAATAAAATATTTTATATAATTTACCCTAGCATATAATATTTTGCACTTAAAGATTTAGCCTAAAAACTCAGTAGCACGTCAAAAATATACTTGAATCTGTTATGTAATCTAGTGAATATTTTTTAACTATTTTACATTTGAGAATGTGTGATCAATGTACAAATAGGTACATATACTTTTCAACAGATATCGCTTATTCATTGTCATAAAACTGATGTATTCCATAATAGGTAACTGTTCCATATTAGGGCACTTTACTCTATATAATCATATTATTTTCGGCATTTTAAGTGCTACGTTTTATACAAAAATCCAGTATGGCGCCCTTAAGAAATAATGATTTTGATGATGATTCGGATAAAACAAAACGTCTACAGTCTACATAGACCAGCGCAGCGTCTAGATTCTACACTGATAAGAATAAAATGTTGCTTGAATAGTGTATTTAGTTTTGCTACATCTCTAAAATGAAGGGTAAAATCTATCTAATTTTTGAACAGACATTTTTTCAATTCGAATTCCTAAGTTATGAAATTTTCCCCGAATTGAATGCCCTCTAATAATAATAATAATAATAGGCTTTATTTAGTTATAAAAGAAACTATTTATACATCAATCTTTACAACTAGTACTTCAAATTAAAATTGCAGTTTTACATGGGTCTTACAACCTTCTTTAAACGCATGCAGATTAACAGAATATTTTAATTCGTTTGGTAATTGATTAAATAATTTTAGCCCTTTGTAATCTATGAATAGTAAAGTTCCCATGTTAAGTGTCACATTTGGGACAACCTATATGTCCAAATTTACACTTCGCAAACCGTAAATATTCTAAAACTGAGCTCTAAAAGAGGATTTGTAAATTCTCTTGTTAATACATTGCTCCAGGTGCCATATTTTTATTAAGGGCCCTTAAGCTGCTTAAAAAAAAACAATTTAATCGCCATTTAACAAAGCAAATTCAGCGCATCCGTACAGAAAAAGAGAACGAATCAGAAAACAATAACGATAATTTTTGACCGGCGAATCGCGATCCCAACTAGACAATACCCCGATGGGCCATCAAAATTCATATCACAAACGGTAGGAATGGAATCTCGTTCGCAATCACGACCTATTCTGACGAGGTCTCGGAGTGCTCTAAACTCGAACCGAAGAGTCACGAGGATCAAACGCTCCCACAGTTTATTCACTGTCTTTGACGAAATTGTTGACTTAAAAAGGTCGAATGCTTACTGTTCCCTCAAAACCCGTTAAGGTTAATTTGCCAAATGAAGTGAGTTTAGAGAGTGCGACCGTAAACTGTGGTTATTAACAGGGGTTAGTTTAACGACCAAAGCCTACGTCGGGAGTGATTCTCTTAAAATGGAACTTTCGTTTACTTAACGTCTTTGTAAGAAAAGTTCGTCTCACCTACTCCATTAAGAAGAAGCTTTGTCACACCTGGGGCGGAAAAAAAAGTTTTACAGGGCTTATTTGTCTTATAAATCATAAACACCGCGCTAACAAACAATTTTACGAGAACGCTCTTACTAACTTGTGCGTAGACGTTCAAATATATTAAATTAAACTCTTAACTGTTTATTCGTTTTCTTGACATAATTATTTTTCCATGGAATTAATGTCGCGAAGCATTGTACCCTCGTCTACAAAGTTAAACGAGTATATTATTATTACTGAATCGACCAGACGCCGTGAAAATTATCTTACAAGAAGGAATAGAATTTACAAAGCAAAATTTGAGAAGTAGAGACTAGTGGTGCGCACTAATTAGACCCAGGCTGCTTTTCCCATACGAAAATATGACGCGACCCATCATTCGTTTTTGTCATTTCTATTATAAGTATACAGGGTGTCCCAGTTATCGTGAACAGTATGGGGATCACGTAAACGGTATGAGATACAAAGTTAGTTAAGTGAGTCAAAATGATCTATGATTTAAGAGCAACTATACCTACCATGGGAAAAAACATTAAAAAAATCAATGGTTTTTTCGCTAATGGTAAAAACAAAAATATGACGCTTTCGATTTTTTACTTTTAAATTGCTTATTTGAAATCATACTCAAAATATTTTTGCCGTTAAAATCGTATTTATTATGTGATCGTAGAAAAAGTATGCTACATAACACGAGTTGTAAAACAATTACGCACTCGTCGCTACGCGGCTCCGTGCGCAACTTTTCCACTCGTGCGTAATATGCTTCTTACAACTCTTGTTATGTAATACACTATTATAAATTCCATACATACGATTTGAAATTAATTTTTTTTAATTAATTGAATACTTATTTTAAAAAATTATAATACAAACAAAAATTTTTTAAATTAAATTAATGCGATGGCTGTGTTTCCCTGGAATTCACAATTTAATCCATGTTTGGGTTAATATTTGAGATTGCAGACCGTAAATTTCTTTCGAGATCTCAACCACAGAACGTGAACGATATTTTGTTTTTATTGCAATTAATTTTGAAACAACAGTTTCCACAAATTAGTTGATGCAAATTGCATTATTAGTCTTATTACCTGTTTCTTCAACTTGCGATACTCATCACAAAACAAAATTTTTGCTAAGATGAGGATTTAAATCGAATTCGCAGAGTTTCATGTGTAGACGAATATCAAAAAATGTTCCTCGTCTTTCATGGGAATATTCGAATTTAAAAAATCACATGAAAATAGATCACAAATCCAGCCTTAAATTTATACATAAACTAGGGAAAAAGTGTATTCCACAACAAAGCTCATCTCCTTGACTTTCAGATGCTTCTTTAAGGCCTCTACTCATTATCCAACTTGTCGGAGCCGACCGTCGGAAACTCCGTGTTGGGTGTTGTCTACACACCTCCCGACCAGTCTAACCAACACAGCATAAACGTCATAACTTTTTTTATTATTTTGGCTCTGATGCCATTTTGTGGATAACAAACTTATAAATAGCATTAAATTTTCGGTTTAATAGTCCTTATCTAGAGGAATGTGGTGGGGCGGTTGGCTTGTTGGATGGTCTGGCCACCCGACCGTTCCAACTTGTCCAACTGTCGGGTTGGTTGGGTGACAGACTACACATTAAATAAACAATTTATCGGAATGGTCGGTCGGTTGTACCGTTGTACCGACAAATTGGTAGGTGAGTAGAGGCCTTTAGACTCGTTGAAAAAAATAAATTTTGGGATAATCTATTTTACATTGTTTACTTTCAGAAACATAACACAAAATAGATCTTCGGTTTATATAATTTTACATGAAAATCCACTATACTAACTACGCAATACTAAAAAATCCTGTTATCTAATTTAAAAGGAAAGAAATACATTTTTTACTTAAAATATTCTCAGGAACGTAAGAATGATTATTCTTTTAACTTAACTAGCTATATTTCTTGGAGCACATTTCGCCTGGTAAATTTCAGAGCCTAACTGACAGGAGGTTTTATTCCGTCAGTCGAAATACTGCTAAATGTGGTAACAACAAATTGCCATCACTCACGTGAGATCAAGTGCTGACACATCACCTCACACTAATCAAAATACACGTTAAAAGGTTAAAACACCTTCAGAAACCGGAACTGCAAAGCATCGTAAACTGACTCTACATTAAGTTAGCTAGATTAACAAAATTTATTTAGTCAAACCAGAAAAATTAGATACATATTTAATCAAAAAAAAAATTGTTTCTAAATATCTGGGTATTTTAACAAATACATACACAAAAAACACTACAAACATATTTGCACAACAGTTGGATATTGTTACGTTATCACAAACAAACCGCTTCACATATGCCAGCTATTTGACAGAAATAAATTTTCAATGCAGATTATTAAAGAATTTATTACATTTGATAAAGGGCACAAACAATCGTCTACTAAACACTCTCAATTTTGACGGCAATTATTTTGCAACATTCTGTGATCGTTGTCAGTTAATAAAGAGACAGAAATTAAATTTAACACGGTACCATATAGGCAATATGCACAATAGCACATAAAAAAATTGGCAAATTTTCAGTAGTAATATAACACGAACTGGTGCAATACAGCTTATGTTTGGACGATTTTCGGGAACACTTACCAGACTTAGCAGTAATACCAAAGGATTTTTATACATCTTACAAATTGTGTTGGTATGTTTCGCGAAACTGGCTCTGTGACTCATGAAAAAGGTGCTGGGTTGGCCAACCATTCGTACAGAAGAAGTTGTGAATAACCAAAAATTACGACCATGTAGTAGTTTGAATAGAATGACGGGATAGTGGTCCTTAGGTTTATAAAGAAAACTCTTTACATCAGCTAAATATTTCGGATCTTTATTTGATCCTTCATCGGTAGCTATAAACAAAATACAAAAAGTCCTTAGAATTATAATTTAAGTCTAATAAGGTGCTACTCACCGATGAGCGAGGATGTTTGAAAGCAACAAACAGGTGAACATTAAAAATTTTTTCTCGAAGATGAAATGGTTAAAATTGATGGAAATGTATCACATTAGTAACGAACCTAATGCTCTTAATAATAGAACTGACATTAGTAATTTAAGCCTGATATATACTTATTTACTTCGCTCCTCAAATACTTAACTTTCAACTTTTTGGTTGTTTTAATTTTCATCATAATAATTTTTCCTGACTGTTTTCTTTTTTCAACTCACACACACACAACGTAGATATGATTCCGTTTTGGGTTGTTTTTAAAGTTTCACATATGTTATTGTACACCATATTATTTATAGCTATATAATCTTGACTACTTTGTATTTAAATTAGATCACATTACAATAATTTTTGTATTAATTGAACTGTACCATTTTAGTATGTTATAAGTTAAGTTATTACTCATTCTGTGATAATACCATAAGTATACTTGTTATATTGTAAATCCTTTTTTACTGTATTACCAATGTAATTGTTACCACTACGATAATTAAGTTATTCATGTTAGATTTTCACGCTGTAGGTAGTTTAGACACATATTTATACGTCACTTTGTCGTTCGTCCATTTGACAGTCTGATTCTGCACATCAAGAAGCGATGGTTGCCACGCTATAATGAATCTGTTTTAATTTAAATTAAATATGTGTTAACTGTTTTGATCGTGCCGTCGTAAACTTTTATTATGTTTAACATCATCCTTTGTACCTTTTATTTATTGGATGTTGATCTATCCTAGTGATTAAAGTGACAAATTTTCAACGAATCCACATGTTGATTTTCTCTTTATAGCTTCAATTTTCAATTTTTCAAATTTCAATTTATTTTTATTCAAGAGAAAACACATGTGTCGACGACTAATAATTCAAGCAAATTTTAATGAAGTACTTCCATCAATTTTAACCATTTCATCTTCGAGAAAAAAATTTTAATGTTCACCTTTTTGTTGCTTTCAAACATCCTCGCTTATCGGTGAGTAGCACCTTATTCGACTTAAATTATAATTCTAAGGACTTTTTGTATTTTGTTTATAGCTACCGATGAAGGATCAAATAAAGATCCGAAATATTTAGCTGATGTAAAGAGTTTTCTTTATAAACCTAAGGACCACTATCCCGTCATTCTATTCAAAGTTTTGAATAACGTTCGTCAACGTATGGAACAAGAACCTACAAAACCTTTAAAATGTTTCTCTCAAGAATTTGGACTTTCTATTAGAACATGCCAAACGATTGTAAAGAAAGACTTGGACATGCAATCATATCAAGCCCTTTTGCCGGGAAACCATCGCAGACGTCTTGAGTACTGCCAGTGGTTTGTCAATAATTTAATGAATGACGACCTGCAATATTTTTTTCTGACGAAGCATAGTTTTTTCATCTTTCGGGGTACGTCAAATTCTTAAAATATGCCGATGTGGACCACTAATTATCCGCATATTTTTGTTGAATCCCCATTACATGCTCAGAAAATTGGTGTTTGGATGGCAGTTTTTTGCAGAAGAATAATTGAGTCCGTTTTTTTTCCCTTCACCATCAATGCTGACAGGTACAAAAACAACATTTTGATGATGAACAGTGCATGGCTATTTTAGGCAGGACGGTGCAACAGCCCATAGGACTGCACAAATAACTTTTAGTAGTAAAATTGATCGACGAAATGACAGTTGCATGCGAATCAAATAAACAATTGAAGTATTAGGTACATAATAGAGTTAGAGTTAAATTTGAGATTATCTGTAAAGAACTACGCAAATAACAAAATTAATTTTTTATTAAAGCTTTACGGCAACCATTAACTTTGGTCACGTTTTTAAAGTAATAAATAGGAATATTTACAAAATAAAGCAAAACAGAAGCAGCCTCACATACACGTCGATGCCATCAATCCACATATAAGATAAGAGCGAAGGGCTGTATTCATGATGCATGTACATACATAAATATTTCACCCATTCTCGCATCGAAGTTTTATTTTATTCGTTGTTCGGAAAATTTAAGTGCAATCATAACAATAACATTTACTATCCAGGCTGCAAATATTTACGACATAACAAGACGAGGACACGAGCAGATCCATTATCATAAATGTTTCTAGCGCCGTAAGAAGCATGAACGAATGCACGCTAAATATTTATGACAGTGGCTTTATTTCGACATCGAAAACATGGGCCTAAAAACGTAAAGAATATCACTTGTCTTATACGACCCGCTCTGCCAAAATGCAGACACCAAAGGAATGTAAATTTTCAACAGGGACTTGAATGAATGTGACCCAGAATTTTTACTTTGAACAGGTAAATTCGAAACCGATTTTTTGGTTGTATAAAGAAACTACAGAGGAATAAGTGTGACGAATTCTCCAAGTAGACTCATGGGAGAATAATTAAAAATAAAATTGAAAGAAATTTGGATGAAGACGAAGAACAATGTGGATTCCGACAAGGACGCTCTTGCATAGACAATATTTTCTGTCTAAAGCAACTTATTGAAAAAATATTAGCTTATAATTTAGAAACACATGTGGTTTTTGTGGATTTTCAGAGGGCCTATAATACGGTGCCCCTGGTTGGGCTATGGTAAGTTATGAAAAATAAAGGCATCACCTACTTATACACTGATACAGGCAGTAAAGAAATTGTACAGTGATATGACCAGTTACGTGAAGGTAGGAAATATATTATCGAATAAAATTGCAGTAACGAAGAATCTCCGTCAAAATGTTATTCTTGATAAAAGTTGGTGCATGGTCTAAAACTGATTTTAAGATGAAAAAAAGTTTAATAAAAAGTCAAAGGACACAAGATTTTAACGATTTTTGAAATATTAGCAAGAGTAAAGTGCTTAAAATGTCTTAAAAAATAAAAATTGGAATTTGACCGTCAAAGTTTAAATCGAGCCTTATTTTGAGATTCTAAATAATTTTTTTTCATAAAATGTTTTTGTATCTTTTAAAATAAGGGCACTTTACTCTTGCGAATATTTCAAAAATCGTTAAAATCTAGTGTTCTATTAAAAAAAATTTTTTTTTTCATCTTTAAATTAGATTTAGATCATGCACCAACTTTTATCAAGAATAAAATTTTCTGAGAAATCGATAATAAAAAACTTTTCCAATTGTTGCAGAAATGTTAAAATTTCTTTTAAAAAAATAAAAATTGGAATTTGACCGTCAAAATTTACATCTTGCCTTATTTTGACATTCTAAATAACTTTTTTCTATACATTTTTTTTTGTATCCCTTCAAGTAAGGGCACTTTACTCGTGCGAATATTTCAAAAATGGCTAAAATCTAGTGTCTTACTTTTTATTGATTTTTTTTTTATCTTAAAATTAGTTTTAGACCATGCACCAACTTTTATCAAGAATAAAATTTTCTAAACAATCGATAATAAAAATTTGTCCCCTTTGTCGCAGACTTTTTGAATGACGCTGTACATGTAAAGAAGCTGCAGTGAAAAAATAAATTAAAATGCCAAACATCTCGTTAGAAATATTGAGATTTTAAACTTTACTTAAAAGAACTTACAATTCAGGTACAGGTTCACGAGAAAAAAATACAGTTTCTGATTCGGTTCCTAGTTTACACCCACAAATTTTTGTATTTAATTATTCATGAGACGTATGTAAAAGATTTGTTTGAAACGTGTTTACCTTACAGTACAGTTTTATCTAGCGTACCTACTCATCCAAGACCATCAAAAATCGAAAATATGTTGCAAGTTCACTCCTCGTTTAACGTACCTGCCTGAAACAAAAGAAAATCAATTATTATACAGTGTCCCCAGATAGAAAAGCACATAAAAATTAAAATTTACTAAACACTGCGGTATACGACAAATTATTAGCTGCATTTCTAATTGCCTTGTTTTCCCACTGCATCCTATTTTTTTTTAAATTTAAACGAAACAAAAGATATCACAGATTCCACAGCGCCTCAAGAAAAAAGTTTAAAGAATTCACTTTCAGCCCTAATACTTAAAAACACTAAAGATATATGAATATCTTCGCGAGATGTAGAACATTGGAGGAGACCATCCACCAGATATATTGCTGCCATTTATATGTCCTGTTGGGTGTTTGAGGACGGGACATTTCTCCTTGCGTTGAAATATTCCGTCGTTGTTTTTGTTTATCCTACTACTAAACATACATAGTGTCCATTTATTTATGGCTTTAGGTAGTCGTGAGGACGAAAGAGCCTTAGCTTCGAAATATATCAGAACACGACGTTCTTGGTAACAACAAAACAAACAAACCCAAAGGGCCATTATCATTACATCTGGAACTGTAGCTGTTAAGTGCTTGCATGTAATCAAAGCATTATTGGCCACCTGCTGCTCACATTTCCAACTATGTGATACAAAGTGCACACACATCTTCGTTCAAGCATAGCTTCAGAGGCCTCTCAACTTGGCCCGACGTCTCCGTCTGCAGCGGACGTCGCTATCATGACGATCCCGCACTTATGCTGCATACGCTGACTTTAATTACTGTTAGCTTCAATACGGCATTAATTGCCAAGAAATGTAAAAAAACAAGCTAAAGTCAACAGCGCATTTACGAGTATATAACGGCCTCTGCGTCAATATTGACATGTTCATTTGAATCAAGAAGGTAAACACGTAACGGAAAAATTTGAAAGGAAATACATGAGCAACAGACACGAAAGCCACCTGCAAAAGTCCTAAGAATAAGTTGAACGTTACAAACATCAAGGGAAAAATTGAACGTAAAAGTTCAAAAGTTAAAAAAACTTGCCCACTAGACAAGATAGACCACAAAAATAAAAAAACGTATTTCAAATTAATAGATAATAAGAAATTAAAAATAGTTGATCAAATCATGAAAGTGTAAGTTTTATTTATGTTAATTTTAATAAACTAGAAAAATGCGTTTCTATGACCGTATTTCCAGCGTGTTCCTAATCAATGTTTAAAACCTCCATCAAACTTCAAATAATTGCATTAAAAACATGCTTATCAACTACCATGAGCAACTTTTTTGGTTCAGTTAATAAATTTTAGCAAAAATTATGTTTGCTCGCCGAAGTGTTATCTTTAAAAATAGTCAATAAATACAAATACGATATACAAAAATAATTCTATTATATACATTACAAAGATAACCGTAATATTTACACAGCTATACAGAGAATCTATTTTTAACATTCACGCATTGATACTTGATGAAACATCCATCAAATTTATGGCGGATTTAACCGAATAATATAATTTGATTCAGCCACTCATTTTTAAAATTTAAAACACTTCACAAGTTAGGAGAGACAAGAAACATTACAGCATTTTTAAATATGAAAGATATATTATTTAAGAATGCAAAAAAAACCGAGGCGTAATCTATTCTTCATTACTCGAAAACACTTTTTCCAATAATGTGGCAAGCACCTATAATAGTTATTTATGTACCAAGGCAGTAAAGTTCGACTTTTTATCACGAGTGTGGTTATTTGCCTCGACTTCGTCTTGGCAAATAATATCCACACTCGTGATAAAAAGGAACTTTCCTGTCGAGGTGCATATTAAATTTTTTCTTCAAGCGTCAAAGAAATAGTGAAAATCAAGCAAATACATAAAGTTTTACCTACATCTGTCAGATTCTCATTATCCTGTCAAACATGCATTGAACAAAATCACGCCGACTTTTACTAAATTCAACCAATGAGCGTAGCGCATTTTACGGTTGCTTAGCGACCATTATAGTCCTAGTGATATAATGAGATATTATTGTACTAGTAAAATAATGACGTATTTTTACATGAGGCGTTCAGTAGAATAATATAGACATTATAAGACGCTTGAAGAAAAAGGTAATTATAGAGGAAACCGGGAATAAAAGTAACATTTTTTTGTTTGTTTTTATTTAATTTCTCATAGAGTATAACAAGTTTTTTACATCCCAATTGATTTCATGATAGATTGGACATTTGTCTTCCTTCCAAGATATTTATTTAATATGTATCGTAAAACACGTGTGAGAAATTTGTTTTTTTCTATAGTAAGACAGCTGTTACTTCCAACCTCAACGTTGGGGCTAAAAGTAACAATGATTGGGGTAAGTTGTAGCGGCAAAATAATTTACACAGCTCATAAGTAGTGGGCAAATATATTAGTACTCATCAACAAAATTAATATTTGATTCCAAAATACACATTAGCAAAATGAAAAAATAAAAATAAAATCTTTGGAACAATAGAAAATGATAAGTGAACCTAATCAATATTCAAAACTGTGAATAAAAAAGATACAACACATTGGAAAATTAATCCGAAGTTTTGTATGTTCTCATCTACGAAGAAAACCACCAATTATTTGCTAAGAGTGAACATTTGCTAGAGAAAACATTGATTAGGGTTGGTTGTAACACTGTTACTTTTGACCCCAAGTGTACACAAAACAAATTGGAGGGAATCCACAACTAACAACGATTCCAACGTCAAATTGTACTACATCCACCAATAGCCAACAAAATTTAGAACATAATAATCTAGGTACTTTTTTGTTCCTCTTTTAAGCTAAGGCCGCACTGCGGGATGGTTGGCTGGAGGGTAGATGGTATCGGGTGATCGAAAATGATCGATGCCAAGGGTGTTAGGAACTTAATTCAAACGGTTGGTAACCCATACGGGAAAACCAGTGGCGTAGGGAAACCACACACAAAATGACAGGTCAACCTGAACATCACAGAAACAAAAATAATACTACGCCACTGATATCCTAGTTTTACGCTGTGGTACCAACAAAAACGTGGTTATTTTATTTTCGGTCTGAAGTTAGCGGGAATCAGTCATTGTTGATCACCCGATAGATACACGGCGTCGCCTGATGACAATTTGTTGTGAAACAAAGCGTCTGGATTGTCGCCAGGCGACGGCGTGTATCTACCATCTACCCTCCAGCCAACAATCCCGCAGTGCAGCATTAGCTTTAGAGATCGCCTTAAAGTCATTTTAGGCAGAAAATAGTGACTCTGGCTGGCAAAAACTTAACCTCTAAGACAGATGAAAACTGGCAATGTAGGTAGGGAGGTGGATGTAAATGAACATTGCTAAAGCGCTTAGGGCAACATATAACAAAAATTAAAGAAACTATAGGCACTGTTACAACCTACCCGTGTTACTTTCATCCCCGGCCTCCCCTACTCTTTGAACAAGTCCTCTTTTGTCTATCTAACGTCGCTTCAGAAAACTGATTTAAAATATTAATAAACTAATGTGTTTCTATCAAGAACTACGTGAATAGTTTTATTTCTTCTTTTACGCTTTCAGTGTATCTTTTCATTCCTTCATATGGATTTCTACGCCCTACAGCAAACGAATCCGCCGTCACTACTTTTACAAGTCTTCTGTCGTTCATTCTCGACTTTCCTATTTATTTAACTTGGCAATTTTCTTATTGTTTTACTTCTTATACAAGCATATTTGCTGCTGCCTACTATTTTGCTTAGCGTAATTTTTATAGTTGTTTCTAATATCTGTTTAGTTTTCATTATGCCACGTTCTGTTTCACTTTTACTGACTTAAAAGTATTAATTTTTCCGCAATTGTTGCTCCATTTTAATTTTAATGAAAATTCCCTTCACCTGTCAAATTTGCGTTTTCTACCAATCACTAATCTTAAATCTTTTAGAGACTACCAATAGGAGCAATATTACACGGTAATAATTTTACATTCCTCTGCCAGGAGTTGATCCTCCTGTCAAATTTGCGTTTTCGACCAATAACAAACTCAGATTTCCTTTAAACGGCCAATAAACATAATCATACACTGATAATTTACTTTTCGCAATTAACAGATTTTCATGCGTTTATTGGTCGTTTCTAAGAAATCTGAGTTTTTGATTGGTGGAAAATTTAAATTTGGAGAGGGAATAAGGTATTTTGGTCTTGATAATTTTTTGACAGATGTCGGCGACCAATAACGTTACTTTAATATACAGGGTGTAGACTCGGATCACGCAACATAGCAATTTCAATGGTAAAATTTTAAAAGTCGTATTCTTGCTCCCCTAATTATTTTAGAAAAAAAGTGCAAATACGTTTTTTGTAGAGAAAAAAATTCTGTATCCATAAATGTAATCAATATTACTTTTTCGTTTTCCAATAACTGAAAATTAAGCAATTACAAAACGCGTTTTGACAAAAACCTGTACTGCCTTGGAATTATGCTATGACAACTGCCCAGCCTAATGTCACTTATACTGTCACTTTGACGTGAAGTTTATTCATAATAATCTTTTTTATTGTATCTTGGAATGAAAACATAACTAACTGTGTAAAATAAATGTTTGATAAAATATAATTTAGAATGAATTTCGCGTCAAAGTGACAGTATAAGTGACATTAAGCTGGGCAGTTGTCATAGCATAATTCCAAGGCACTACAGATTTTTGTCAAAACGCGTTTTGTAATTATTGCTTAATTTTTAGTTATTGGAAAACGAAAAAGTAATATTGATTATATTTATGGATACAGAATTTTTTTCTCTACAAAAAAACGTATTTGTACTTTTTTTCTAAAATAGTTAGAGAAGCAAGAATACGACTTTTAAAATTTTACCATTGAAATTGCTATGTTGCGTGATCCGAGTCTACACTCTGTAGATTAAACCACACACCGGACACACCACTCTGACAGTACTTGTAAAATTTGACATAACAGATTATGTATGTACCTAAATACTATTTGGTTCATTAATTTTTATTAAAATATAATTCTTGAATTAAAAATTAGTTATAAATGATCTATTAATAATAACAATCGCAGTAAGTAGTAGGTATACTTTAATTTATCTAAATTAAACAACATTTTAATTTGACAGATAGGTTAGGTGAAGGAAATTTTCTGACAAAATATAACTCGTGCATTGCAAATAATCTATAATTTTTGACAAATCTTCACTCATGCAAGTTGAAGCAGAAGTTCAGCTCAATTTGCATTCGGGCATATTTACCAAAAATTATCGATAATTTTCAATGCACTTGTTATATTACTACTGATAATACATTATTTGTTAGATTGGTGGCAGGGAAACTTCTGACAAATTTTCATTACTAGTAAGAAAAACCCATGGTCTTTTGGGTAGTTTTTCCATACGCTTCAAATTTGCATCGTAGCTATTCTTTACTTGTGGTAAAAGTTTTACTCTTTATTGCAGACGTTTTTGGTTTGTGTCCCTGACAGTTTTGTTTCATTGTTAACAGCATCGTCAACAATATGCTTTTCGATATTTTCTTTTCTATATTTACGTCACTTATAACTTTATTCGTAATAATATTAAATAGTAATGGGTTAAGGAAGTATCCTGTATTCGTTTTAGAGCCGGTATCTCTTTTAAAATTCCTTCTGATGTTTTCGTATAATTGTTTGTGAATGTGTTAACTGTTTAATACACGAATAGAAAGCAATTACTATTTTACAACAAGAAAAAAAGCAATTAATAAAACTGCAGTTAACATTAAAATATGTTAAAAGCCAATACACCTACGCCTTTAGAAGCCGACCTTGCAAAATAAATATCACCATGCAACGACAAAAAAACATTACATGGTAGTGTAGACGCGAAAGAGACGTTTTTAATAAAAATATTAAACCATTGTACCGGATTTTACAAGTAAACTTGACCTGGCAGTTATTTTTAGCTTAAACATAACGTGGGTATATTTTAGACCAATTTAATTTCGATCATATTATTTCTCTAACCGAAACAACCCACCAATAATTTATCGAATACCGTTCAACAATACTTTCCAATTAATCTGAATTACAAGGTAAAAATCCCAATTTATGATTTATCTCTAATATTACAGTTTTTTGATTTTAAAAGCGAGCCCCAACGAATAAAAACTCTCTTGAATGTTAAACGAACCGGAACAATGGGATGATGCTGACATTTTTATTAGCCGTATAATATGGACCTGAAGTCATTTATACAGCTCTGAAATCTCTAAAGCAAAAATGTATGTACGCTGAAATTGTGAAACGTCGATAATAACAAACAAAAAATGCATCAATATAGTACAAAGCGTTTGAAAAAAATAGGCACAGCTAAGAATATCTTTAAGTTTGATAAATGTCGAAAAACGCCTTAAAAAATATAAGAATTATTATATGTGAACAATAAGTTGAAAACTGCTGATTTTTTAAACAAAAATTATCAAACAAGTTTAAAGTCTGTTTTATACTATACTATTTTTTCGTTTAAGAAAATCGTATACGATTTTCTAGTACGGTGTCAATCAGAAATTAAAAATCTTGAACGAAAAAATCGTATAAAATTCGAACCTGTCCTAAATTACATCCAATATTTAGTATGCGCGCATGCGTATTTTACTGTAATTGTATCTGGCCGCATGTCATTTATGGGTTAGGTTAACTGAAATAAAAATCAGTTCGTTATTGATTGTTTAATATCATTATTAATGGTACTGCAGCCATAAGTAGTAGTTTTCTATTCATTTGTAATTATGTGTAAGCACTGGCGTGTCTAGATTTCAGTTTTATGTAAACCCGTTGACGATGACGGGCTTAGGGGGGTTAAGAAATACACCTTAATTTTAGTTGTAGTTTTCCGGGATTTTAATTCGTAATAAAAATAAAATTCCTGTGGGAAATATGGAATGTTGGAACATAAAAAGCAAAATACAAGCAAATTACAACATTTTGTTTTATGAATATAATACGACGTAATAAATAAATTTAAAATCAAGGCGAATTACGCGACTTCCCGGAATAATAACATTCAGAAGCAAAGCGTGAACATAGTACTTATTTTGAAAAAAAGAGATAGACAATAATATCGTATTTCTTGTTTTCATTAATATATCCGACTCACGGTTATATTTTGATACAATTTTTTGTATGGATACTGTTGTTTTGGTACTATTACGAAACCCGGAGGAATCATAATAAGACCCGGAGCCCAGAGAAACGATGTTAAAACTCGGAGAGTCCGGGTGAAAATCGGATACCGGTCCTAAAACATCCTAAAAGCACCCATATACAAAAACATTAAAATATAATAATTAAACATTTGACACATTTGACATGGTTACTCAAGTTGCCAACAAAATATAATAAAAGTTACTAAAAAGTAACCAAAATATATTGGAGTTTTCGTACCAAAAAATAGTACAATGTAAATGGTTCACATTTTCCATGCTAAATTCTTGATCGAAATTTTTGTATAAAAATCGTATACGATTTTCTTAAACGAAAAAATAGTATAGTATAAAACAGACTTTAATCGTTATTAATTGAAAGGAATGTACATTGAAAAACTGCATTAAAATAACGATAGATGTCGTGCGAATCCTAGTGTAATTGGATTTGGTTACATCCTAGTCGATCCTGGTCTAGTCGGCTGAATTTTTGAGTCTCCCACTGTCGCCACAAACTAGACAATACCGGCCATTTAATTAAAGGGCGTTAAGCCCTTCGTCTTTCCTCTGTTCGTGTGATTTAGATTACAGCTTACTACGTGAGGACAAGAATTTAAACGCTCCTCCTCTGGATGCGGGTTGTATGTTGATTTAACTCGCTTTGGACGTGCTAATAGAATGTTTTTTTTTTATCGCCGTGCACATTTTTAATCTAATTTATGAGTTCATTTTTCATGTAAATTAAATTAGGGACTAAAATTATGATATTTAGGGGGACAATGCGTAAAACACGAACTTACGAGCGTGGTTTAAAAGATAATTAAAATATCGAGGGTTTTTGTGCTAAGTAATGCAACATATAAAACCCTTCAAACTTACATTTTCTTAAGGAGTTTATCAAAATCAGAGATGGGGAGTCGGCAGAAAAATAACTACTTCAGACTCTTGAACCCCAGAGTCGGTATTATTTAAAACTGACTCCGACTCCCAACTCCTTTCATTGATGCACTACACTAGCAAACCGATATTAAATCCTTTCAATTTCGTTTCCGTTTTTGAACTTTTTTTTTATCCCCGTAGTTTGCAATCTGTCCAGGGACATTCAGCAATTTATTATGACAAAGTACTGGCGTGCTGGAGTATGTCCAGTGACATATCTCCTTACGATTTACTTAGATTTTTGTGGTCTCTGGGGTTTTTGCTATGCTACTTAAAATCTGTTAATGTGGTCTTCAGGATTATAACGCTTAAGTCTACGATGTTGGTTGTTTTTTGAGAGTAGTGGTTTGCCAGTCTGTTGGGATGGCCATCGAGTCTCTGTCAGTATTTAGCACTGTAATTCCGCACTTCTTGGTTAACCGATAACACCTGAAGATCGCGTTGGATTACCTCGTTCGGCGCGTACCACGGCGCGTTCACAATCAGCCGCAACACTTTTGATTGGAATCTTTCGAGTATTTCAATATTTGAGTTAAAAGCCGATCCCCACAATTAAACACCGTTGGTCCAGACAGGTTTTGGGATAGATTTATAAATCAAGAGTTTGTTTTCAATAGATAATCTTGATTTCTTTTCCATAATCCAGTACATTTTTTGTAGTTTGAGACCGAGTTGCTTTCTTTTTGTAAATATATGCTTTCTCCAAGTTAGTCTTCTGTCCAGGTGGATGGATACCTAGATATTTTGCTTCTTCAGCTTCAGTCAGTTGATGATTGTTTAGTTGGACAGGGGGACAGTTGCCCTTTTTCAGAGTGAAAGTGATCTGAACTGACTTTGCTTAATTGGTTTTAATGTGTCACCTTTTTAGTCATGACTAAACTTTATTTAGGTTATTTTGTAGGTTGCTACTATTGGGTCTCTGTGCCTAACTAGGACAGCAGTATCATCCGCATAGGTAGCGGTCATGCTGTTTGCTGTAGTTGGTAAGTCAGCTGTATATAGTAAATATAACACTGGCCTTAATATGCTGCCCTGTGGTACACCTGATTTTACTGAGCACAACGATGAGTTTCCTCCTTGTGTTTTACCTGAAAATATCTATTTTCCAGGTACGATTTCAGAATAATGTATATTTTGTCTGGGAGTATTATTCTAATCTTGTACAGCAGTCCTATATGCCAGACTTTATCAAAGGCTTGACTGATATCTAAAAATACTGCTGTACCATAATCCTTGTCTTCGAATGTTTGTTATTCGATGTATTTGTTCGATTGTACCGTGCTCACAGCTAAATCCGAATTAGTGGTCTGGTATACTTTGTTTTACTTCCAGGATAGGTTTAATTCTCCCCAAGAATAGCTTCTCAAACAAGGTTTTTGAACTAAAAAACAAAATGTCGCTTCTTTTATCTTTAAAACAATTTCGCTAATATCGTTCTTTTGTTTTCGATTTTGTTATGTTCTCATCTTTATATTTTAGATCAAAATGTGATCAAATTGATTTTGCTCACATGCATTACCAGTTCACAAGGTTGGAAACCACTGCTCTAAACGGCAGTTTCATTTTACATAAAAGCAAAATCAACAGCAACTAATAACAGAATTCATTTCGATTAAAATGAGACAATCGCGCGGTGCAGTATGCAACATTGATTGTACTCTTTACGATTAAACCACAAGTGCAACAGTTGCAAAAACTGCAAAGTAATTAATACCACGAAATTAAGCTTGCACAGAAACTGTTTAATATTCTACACAAGCTTATTTTATTGTTTATAAATATTACAAAACAGCAAAACACGTACAATACTCTGAGCAATTGCTTGCGAGTGCAAAGTGACTCAAGGTTTTAATTTTTCCATAGAAATACGCAGCTGGAAACTTATCCAGACACGAGCCGAAATTCTAACGAAATTTAATTTCACACAAGGCCTCGTTAAATTAAACGAAAAACCTTGTAAAAAAACAATAAGGTAATCAAAACATGTATTGATTAATATTTGTTTAAATACAGTCCTGAGAATAAATTAGGACGAAAGGTGGCTTCATAAAACAAGTATTACCTAATACTTTTTATTTCATCGTTCTAAATTAATTTTATTAAAACGAAACAATATTTACGAATCTGAGCCTAATCTTGAAGAAAATATACCGAGTACAATAAAAAATTCAATTTAATATTAACGAAACTTTGACTTGTGTATTCCAAATACAAATTTAATGAAGCTTTATTAAAATTAAACAACGAATAAGAAAGAAATTCTGTTATTAAAAATGTAAAAAGAATAACAAGGTATCATACTTTTTTATTTTACGTCAAATTTAAATATTACAAAGTTCACAGAGCAAGTATAATGTGGTTTTGTATTGAAAAATTTGCTTTTACTACTACTACTGTTGTATCTGACGATTACTGTACAGCCTGCATGCACAGTGAGTGGGTCTTTGCGCACTGGAAGCAGAAAGCTTTTCTTTAGAAATGATCAAAATAGGCTCACGTCAAAGTCATCCAGCATGCATAGTAAGTGAGTCCTTACGCACGGTAAGCAAAAAGCACACTTGTCTAGAAACGTCTAAGCAGGCACGTCAAACTTGACAGTTAACAGCTTAACTATTAGCGAAAAAACGATAAAATAGTATGTATCATGTGATCGTAGAAAAAGTATACTACATAACACGATTTGCAAAAGCCAATACGCACTTATGAAAATACGCACTCGCCGCTACGAAGCTCCGTGTGCAACTCTTATGCGTCTTACAACTCTTTTTGTGTAATATAGAATTTAACTTTTAACTACTTCCATAACCTGTTTCTTAAGGATGGACCAATATTATCATTTTCTGCTTAGTTTATCGTATACTTCAGTTATGGCCAATAGGTCGATAGCGAAGCAATTTTCATTGCAATGATTTCGAAACTTAATAAGTGAGAAAATAATTTTGCTCAAACAAAGAGATGATCTTCTTTTGTTTTTAGTACCCTTTACGGCCGCCGAAAAATGGTGCTTAAAAATAACTGTTTTTGCGGTCGCGTTGGCCATTAAATCATCTAATTGTAAGCTATAAACGAAACTTCATTTACTGATGCGCGCATTCTTTGCAAGTAAAACGGTGCCAAATTTTTGAAAATCGTTCTAATGGCTTCGAAGAAAAATGCAAAAAACGAGATCCTAAAAAACGGTTTTCCTCGAAGTTCGTTCAAAAATTTGGTAGGTAGCTCGCGATTAACTGTCTATATAAACATTTAATCGCGACAACAAACTAGTTTGTCGCTCCTGGTATACTTCAAAACTTAATCCAATATGCTCTATATAGCAGTGTTTCTCCACCGTCGGTCGGTGACAAATTTTCACCGATCCGCAAAATGCTTGGATAATTTAACTGTTTGCAAACGTCATGGTAGAGGAAAGTCGCGTAATATAATGATAGCTCCTAATATGGGTACCTTTATTTCGGCGCTTGCTTTAACTCTTTATCTATGGTCAATATTATCAAACAATGTACATATGTTATGAAGTTTCTGACGTAATTTGAGTTTTATAGGTAACTTTACAATCAAGAAACAACCATCAATTATTTCCGCACTATTGAATATTTCTGGCGATTCCACAGAAATAGTTATTGAATGTTCTAGAGGTAAGGTATCAAGTTTATTTTTGCATCAATGGTCCATTTAAAGCATATTAGTTATTAATATCTCGTGTAATTTTTTATTTACAAAGACTTAAATAATTTGTTAAAACCCTATCATTTTGTCCTAATATGGGGTATAGACAAAATGCTTTATTTGGGGTACCCCATATTCATGGGCGTCCGCAGTAAATTATCCAGGGGGAGGCGAATCTTGCAAAGAAATGCATTAAAATATTAACGAACTTTTAACTTGACCCTCTTTCATTTGGTTATTAATGGAGTACTCGATTCCAGGGAGGGGCAAGTGCCCCGTTTGCCCTCCCCTGTGGACGCCCATGCCCATATTGGCTTGTAAATAAAATATCCAGCAGAATTAGTTGAAATTTTATGTTCAAATGAAACAAAGTAGGTATCTATTTTATTGATTTTTCTACTTTTTTCTTTTGCTACCACAATAGAACTTGTCTATCCCATATTAGGCATCTGCATTGCTTAATATGGGATTCAGCACATCTCTATTTAAATATTCTGCCATCATACATATAATCTGCTATTGATATTAACTTCTTGAAATATCATTAAATATTCTAAATATTTTTAGTACAAATGAAATTCTTCATTTTTTTTTCAACACATTACAAAAGTACCCCATAATAGACGACTTTCCTCTACTTTACAAAACCAAAGGAAAAAGTTTGTGTGAAATTTTAAGGTTTGGCAATGATTAATAGTATTTATACAATTACTTCTTAGCTTCAATATTACACTTTTTTTTAGAGAAAAAAACCGTCACAAAAGATTTTCTCAAGCCAAGAGTTCATCGAAGCTCTTGTCGTTAATAGAGTTCTGTAGAAACGGAAAGATACAATTTTCTAAAGGAGCTACGTCTGTCTGGAAAATTTGGCAAACGAGGTTCAACATCACTTAGCTCCAATAATTTTTCCAGCTTGCGTTGTCGCCACACACGAGTTTTTATGTTTAAAACAGCATAAAAACTCTCTCTTTTTTAATGACTTTTAATTTTTAAATATTTATAAATATCATAAAAATATCCAAACAAACATTTGAAGAACATGTACCTAACATGCTGTTTATAAAACATATTTCTATCGGTCAGCGGTAATAAAATTATGTTTTTTGCCTCACGATGTAATTTAGGTCGACAGACACTGATCTATGGTATAGATTTACAGTAGATCTACAGTGATGACCTATATCGTGTGTAACTTACATATTTACATAAGATATGATAAACTAGATGGATAGAAATTACAATAATTTTGTTTGTAAACAATTTTAGTAAATACCAGTCCTGACATTGCACGAAATCATAAAAAAAACACCACAAAACAAATATCTAAAGTCACACGTAATACAAGAGATCACATTTTGCAAACCGCATCCGGATTTCCAAACATTTTCACACACGTCAGGATATGATATGTTAATCTACATAAATAAACTGCAATAAGTACCAAAGTTACCGGATGCGGACGCTGATATTTAAAAATTGTGTTAAAGTGAGCATGTTTGACAAAATCGTTGTGTACACAAAGTAGTCTTAATGCGATGGAAGATCATGGATAGATATATCGCTTATTATTGAAGATAGAGAAATTACCAAAAACTTGTAGTCATTTTTTCAGTTTTTTTAATTAAATTTTTTCTAAAACATTTGAATATATTTCATATCTGTTTTGATATTATTGATGAGCATAAAATTTAGCAACTTTGCCAAATTTAAACCTACCCTCTATCTTCAGTAATAAGCGAGATCCCCATGGTCCCCCTCGAATTTGAATCACCCTGTACATATATTTAAAAATAAAAGTCAAAAATACGTGATATTTGAAAAAACAATATACAACTTTTAAACTGGTAAAAATATTTTATATTAAAACATTAAATTCAAAACCTATGTAATTATTTACATATCTGTTTTAACATCATCATCATTAAATGACATCAAAAACTTTTTTGACAATAACTCAAAACCGAAATGGTAAACTGTTTGTAAATTTGTGTGAATTTGTTTCAAATTCTGCGTATTTTTGGTAAGTAAACCATTTCTCTATCTTATATAATAAGGGAGTTACTCACATAATCCCATCCAATTTGAACCCTGTGCAGTGTAAATGTACAGGGTGGTCCAAATTCGATGGGATTGCATGGGTATCTCGCTTAATAGGCAAGATAGAGAAACGGTTAAATTACCAAAAATGGGCAGTTTCTTGGGACAGCCTCAGAACCGTTTTCAAAAATATAATATAATTTCCGGTTTTTGAGATATTAGAGAAAAAGTGTTTTTTTGTCATATTAATAATGTGTCATATCTCCGTTATTGTTGTAAATATCAAAAAAGTTTATTAACAATATTTTTAGATATTTTTATGTTAAGTTTGATCACACTAAAAAAAAAATTTTTGCGGTCGCCGTTAAAAAGTTATGACACAAACTTGCCTTTTTTTAAATAGAAGCTATAGTTGGCTATGGCCTATTAAAATTCCTTATTTTTTTCTCATTCCAAATATATAAGGGTTCATGTATTTATTTTCAATAATACGTAAGTTACAAAGGTTTTTCAATTTTTTTAAAGATGTAAAACAAAAAGTAGGCTGTGGAAACAAAAAAAAATCAAGAAAAACAGAAAATGATAGAATATATTTGACAACTCTTCTGAGTTCATCTCAAAAAAGTGCACATTTTTGGTAATTTAACCGTTTCTCTATCTTGACTATTAAGCGAGATACCCATGCAATCCCATCGAATTTGGACCACCCTGTACATCATCGATGTCATATTAAATTGCGGCGGGTAGGATTTTTTGTAATACGGACCACGACAACAATTAATTTGTGACCCTTGGTCTACACACGGCAACGTGAGGTAGTTCATCTGAAGCAATTAAAACCGCTAACTCGTTCAGGGTTGCCTCGGGACGGAGATTGTATCAGGATTTAGACACTTAATATTAATTTGAGCGACACATGGAAGAGCGCTTTTTGGTGAAAGATAGTTCCGGTAACCCTCTACAAAACAAGTGCCATTGAAGAAATACGATACAGGGTGTAAACTGTTATTTGATACCACTGTCAGAATATCGGAAGCTAAAACAGCTGCACTGATAGTTGAATAAAGATATATCAATTAAAGATAAAGATGTAAAAACTTAAATTTTTCTCAATTGTAGGAAACATGCAATTTTTTAACTATTAAAAACTTTTATGACTATCCAAAAACGCACTTTTTGTTTCTTTTAATTTTTATGTTTTCTTTTTGCAGAAATTATTTAACATTTAATTAATTAAAATGTAAAATAATCTGTAAAAATTACGTTATAAATAAAAACAATCTGATTTACAAAAAAAAATTGTGATATGCTTGTATGCGGTGGAAATTGTGGCGGCGAAGAATTGTGTAGGCGAAGAATTGTGAAGGCGAAGAATTGTGAGGGCGAAGAATTGTGGGCGAAGAGTGTTCCGGGCACGCAATTTGACGGAGCCGTCAAAAGTCGTTTCCATAGTTACAACAATACTCTTGCTTACATGGTGATTGAAAACATCACAGCCAAATAGAGAAGACAGCAAAACATACTTTTTTTGAGGTTAGTTGAACTGTCATTAAAGTCTGCAAAGTTTGGCGTAAATATTCCAAGTACCTAGTGACTTTTCTGGATTTTTATCAAATAGTGTACATCGACTTTTATAATAATGTCAAAAATCAAATACTGTGCTGTAATCAAATACAGTGAGCTCGCGTTATAAGCAACCCAAGATATAAGCAACTCGCGTTATAAGCAACACTCGATATAAGCAACTATCGTATCAAAGTACACGATATAAGCAACTGTCAGTGTGACAGTTAAAAATACAAATATCTAAAATACTATTGCAGATATAACAATGAAATTTTGTATCTGAGCGTTACGGTATTTTTCGGATTCGATGGAAATATTAAGGTTGCAATGCGACTTCCGGTTCAACCGGAAACGGACTCAAACTTTGAAATTTTGAATAGAACATCTGTATATTTTTACATTTTTGGATTTCTCTTAAAATTTACTTTAATAAATGTAAAAGGTTATATGGGTCTAAAGTCAACAATTTTCGTAAAATTTACATTTTTACGAAAATTTTGAGTGATAAGCACTTTCAGTTTTTTTTTTAACATTCAGGTTATTTAAAAGGGCATTAAAATATCGTGTGAAATCTAGATTAACAATAGATTTTTTGACAATCATTTAATTTTTAGGAGATTATTAATATACAGCGTCATTCAAAAAGTCTGCAACGAATGGAAAAGTTTTTTATTATTTTTTTCTCAGAAAATTGTATTCTTGATAAAAGTTGGTGCATGGTCTAAAACTAATTTTAAGATGAAAAAAGTTCAATAAAAAATCATATGACACTAGATATTACTGATTTTTGAAATATTTTAAGAGATACAAAAAAAATTATGGACAGAGTTTTTAAAAATCCCAAAATAAGGCTAGATTTAAATTTTGACGGTCAAATTTCAATTTTTATTTTTTAAGAAATTTTAACATTCAAAAAGTCTGCAACAAATGGAAAATTTTATTTTTATCGAAAAAAGTTATTAAGAATCTAAAAACCGAACAGAGGGTTAAATTCTAATTTTTATTTGTTACGAAATTTTAACATTCAAAAAATCAAAAACCATTAAAATCTAGTGTCATATGACTTTATTCATTTTTTTTCATCTTAAAATTAGATTTAGACCATATACCAACTTCATTAGGAATAAAAGAAAAATCGATAATAAAAAACTTTACCATTTGTTGCAGACTTTTTGAATGTTAAAATTTCTTAAAAAATAAAAATTTGAATTTGACCGTCAAAATTTAAATCGGGAATTATTTTTGGATTCTACATAACTTTTTCTTATACATTTTTTTTGTAACTCTTAAACTAAGGGCTCTTTATACTTGCAAATATTTCAAAAATCGGTAAAATCTAGTGTTCTATGACTTTTTATCAAACTTTTTTTCCCCTTAAATTAATTTTAGACCATGCACCAACTTTTATCCGGAATAATTTTTTTTTGAGAAATTAATAATAAAAAAAAATTCCATTTGTTGCAGACTTTTTGAATGACGCTGTATAATAATGTAATAAACTCATAGGTTAAATTACTAAAATTTTTTGGCTTTATATAATTTACGAAAGACCATAAGTTCAATTTATGATTGTCGGTGGAATTAGCACACGGTAAATAGTACCTAACTTGTTGCTTAGATATTTTTCTCCCGGGAATATTTTTCTTACGTGTATGAACAAGAGTTTTGTCCGGTAAACACTTGTAAAATAAGGCCGTTTCATCCGCTCTGTATACTTGCTATGAAATCACATCATATTTTTTTATTTGAGAGATGTACAAGTACATAGATCACGACTAAAGGTACGTGGCACGCGCGTATTTCGTTTGACATAGGTGAGTACAGATCACCATAGCCACGCGACCACGATCGCGTTGTTATGGTGTAAACTTTTATTTTTAGTTTTAGTACTAAAAACAAGATTTATTTATGTTAAAAATCGAATCGTTTCTATTTATATCATATAAGCAACTTTCACGTTATAAGCAACTTTTAGATCGGAATTAGCCGCCGTTAGTTGCTTATAACGCGAGCTCACTGTACCTACACAAACAAATGCCCAACACCGAAGCGAATTCATGAAAATCTGGCAAACACTTCATGCACAATGGTCAGTAGGCATCTCCTATAAACAGATTTAAATGTTTTGAGCAACTAGCAATAGTAGAAACAAACTAAAGGTTCACCACACCCAAAAAGCAATGAAGTCCTTTGGCAAAGTGGTGGTTTCTGTTTTTTTTTTTGGATCAAAGAAAATATTGATAGTGGTTTCCTTACTAAGGGTAAAACCATAACAGGATAATCCTAGGTTAATTTATTACGTCAACTTCGAGAAGGAAGACAGGGAATGCCGAAAAGGAGTATTTTGCAATCCAGGACGACACATTTGACTACGTAAAAAAATAACGTACAAAAATTCTTAATAAACTCCTGTAATGAGTAAAGTTCAATTTTTTTAACTCAAGGTTTTTATCATCACAGTGCACACTCAATCTAATGTGCCTTGGACGTCATAAAAAAATTGAAATGAAAGTGCTGTAGCTATCAAAATCAACAGGAGAAGATGAAATCCCAACAAACCTCTTAAAATATACTGCCGACTTAATATCTGGACCTCTAAGTCACATTATAAATCTCTCATTAAAAAATGGCATATTTCCTAACAAACTTAAATGTGCAAAAATCAAACCAATTCACAAAAAAGGGGATTTAAGTGACATAGGAAACTATAGACCCATAGCCATCCTCACAAACATTAGTAAGATATTTGAAAAAATAATCTACAACCGAATTGAAAATTACGTAGAACACTTTGGCTTAATAAACAACTCTCAAAATGGATTCAGAAAAGGCAAAACAACTACCCGCGCTATTTAAATGGCAATCCGAAATGTACTTCAATCCCTCAATAAAGACAAACACACCATGGTCATGTGTGTTGATCTCTCAAAAGCTTTCGATAGTGTTGACCACGAGATACTGCTAACAAAATTAGAACACTATGGTATACGAGGGACCGCCCATAACCTTATAAAATCTTATCTTTCGGAAAGAAACCAATATGTTGCCGGAAAAGACTCGTCAGGTAAAATTCTAAAATCTAACAAAAAGACAATCAAAAAAGGAGTCCCGCAAGGATCAATCTTAGGCCCCCTGTTATACATACTGAACACAAATGATCTTCCAGTTTTTGCCAAAACTTCCCTTATACAATTTGCCGATGACACATCTGCTATTATTAGTGACTCGGATTCCAAAAATTCTGAACAAAAACTCTTTGACTGCTTAGGCCAACTCCAACTTTGGTTCACATTAAACAATCTAACCTTAAATGTCAATAAAACTCAAGTAATAAAATTTTCACAAAGTAAATTAACCTCCGACCTAAAACTTAAAAACAATTCCACAACTATAAATGTTGTTAATAAAATATCATTTCTTGGTTTAGGTATTGACTCTAGACTGGACTGGTCATACCACATCGAACGCCTGTCACAAAGCCTGTCACGGTATCCTTTCGCACTAAAAAACCTAAAAAAATTAGTCAGTACAAACGCGGCCAAAACTGCATATCATGCGTATGTTGAATCTAGGTTACGCTATGCTATAATTTTTTGGGGAAACGCTAGTGACTCTGCACGCCTCTTTATTATACAAAAGCGATGTATAAGAACTATTTTTGGTCTAAACTACCGAGATCATTGTAAAGACACTTTTCGTGACAAAGAAATATTAACTTTTTACGGCCTATTCATTCTCGAAGCCATCCTTTTCGTAAGAAATAATTTTGATCTGTTTGAAGTGAATATAAGAAACCATGCAGCCAATACACGACATAAAAAAAATCTTAAGTCCGATTGCTTCAAATATACTTATCTTCAAAAAAATGTTGCCTCTATAATTATTGCAATATATAACAAATTAAATACATCACCTGAGAGTATAAAAAATCTACGCACTCCCGACTTGAAGAAAAGATTAAGAAATGTCCTAATTTCTAAAGCTTACTATGGAGTTAGTGAATACCTTAATGACGATTACTTTAAAAACTCCTTTAAGTAATTATAATTGTGTTGTATATATTCGTATATATGTGTATTTTTATATCATTACTGTGACATGTTCTACGCCTTTTTGGATTTTTCAGAACAAATAAAGACTACTATCAAAACGCTATCCAACTTCCGCACAAGCGACATAATTTTATAACGATAAATATTGAAGCAAATGTAATATTAAATAATTGTTTAACGAAGTGGTGCACGATTCCCGAAATCATTTTAAAAATAAGTTAATTTGTACTGGAAATCTCCCTTAATTGAAAAACCGATAACAAAACGAGCTTTGCGGTAAATAATCTAGACCTTCATTAATAACCATCAAAGAAATTAATTAACTACTAAAAGTTGAACCAGCGAAGCCCGTCAAAACGAGTAACGTGATTGTGCGTGTATTCAATTACCTCAAGCCCTGTTTACACCAATGGCCTGTGTTTAATTTGACTACTTTGTTATAAAGTGGTCCCTTAACAATATTTTCCACACGCCAATTATCTCGTCCCATATGACAGCATAAACAGATATAATTTCTTTATTGATTGCTCTGCATCATTATTATTACATACATTTCAATTTTAACACAAAAAGTATAAGAATACAGGATGTTCCATTACATTTCCTTATTCTTTGGGAACTTGCAAAATATAAGAGCTACAAAGTCGGCTAATGAAGCAAAAATGTACATAATTTTTAATTGATTTCAAATTGTATATCATTCGAACCGAAATAAACGAGAAAAAATATTTTTTTTGTCATTCGTATCGCCTTTGTATTAAAGGATGAATTTAGGAAAATATAACTGTAATTGAATGCGAGGAATCAGTCTTAAAGCCTAGTCCAGATTGTAAACAAATGTTTCGGAACGATATTGAACACTGTGCCTAAACAGTTGCGAAACATTGTTTCGGAACAATCTGTATACGTTGTTCCGCGTCCAGACTAAAGCCAGTGTTTCGGTGTTTCTCAAGTGATTATCATGTCCAGTGAGACTATTGCAGGAATTTGTGCTGCCAATTTACATATTTTGCTTAACGGCAGAAGGAATAAAGAAAAGAAAAGAAGAAGGTGGTGGATACGGAAAGCACTAATGTAAGGCACCAGTTATGGCAATGAATGAAGGATGGCAAAGCACCACTTTTCTTAGTGCCTTGCAGTTTTTTGTGTTCCAGTCGAAATTGGGATTTTAGCATGTGCACTTTCTTTTCAACTTCAGCAACTGTTACATCACATGATTGCGCAATATTTCCAAAAGCATACCTCTTTTTATTCCTATTTTTGTATTCACCACATGTGACATCCCACAAACAAGATGTGCTATGCACTTTTTCTATCAGTTGTGAAGTTTGTTCTTGATTCCACATTGTAATAAATATATAACCAAGAATCACTCTAACCAAAACTCTGTTTGACTGAACAGTGTTTGACAACAGACTTGTTCAATGTTCCAATGTTTCCCATATAAACGGGAAACAAGGAACAGGGCTTTTTTTGTTTCGTAACATTAGTGAAACAGTTCCGAAACAAGCTAGAAACAAAGTTGAGCTGTTCCGAAACATCGGGAACATTGTTCATGAACACTGTTCCGAAACATTTGTTTACAATCTGGACTAGGCTTTTACGGTAACATTTGTTTTTTGATGGACCTTCATATGTTTTCTAGGCTACATTCAACTTTTTTAATACAAAATAAAATTCCAAACAAAATCATACTGTGACGCCCCGTGTAGCTTCAATCATTTTAATTTTACTTTAATGTTATTTCATTTACTTTTTAATGAATGACATGGAACAAACACTGACGCATCATTTACTTAAACATGTTACTTAAAAAGGGCCAATTTTACAAATTAGAGTTAAAAACTTGAATTGCATTCGTAACTTAAATTGTACAATGTTAATTGGATTTTGTCGATCCACAAACAATTTGTTGATAAATTTGTACATCATACGTAGGACACACTACTCGTACAGTATGTGCTTATAGGAAAGAAAGACAAGAACACACAAACAATTACAACGGAGGGCACGAAAGTCGCAGAATCTTGGGATGGTCGCGCTTGGGTAGTTAAGAAACAACCACCGAGAAAATACAGCCAAAGAAAAAAAATTTGTTGCCAAAACTTTGTTTTCTTTGTTTCTTACTTTGTAATAATTGCATCTTGCCAGTAGCAGTGTAATGAATCTACCCTTGGTTATAATGATAAGACGATCATTGTAACTTGTTACAGTTTTGATTTTGCATAATTAAATTATCATATTTTTCCAAAATTCGCTAATAACCTTTGACGGAGTCATTTTAGAACGAACGACAATCTCAAAATAAAGATTTAAGATATCGTTTAGGTGTCAAAATATGCAGTTCTATCGTGGACTCATGAAACATATTCAACTTTAAAAATATTGTGTAAATGATTGGGCCTAGAAATAACTGTGTTTAAAGTTACCTACTTTAATTTTATTCGAGTTTGCACCAAATAGTTATTTATGTATCAAGGCCAAAAAGTGTAACTTTTTCGGCCGCGTCTGGTTTGCAGCAAACAGACAAGGCCGAAAAAGTACGTTTTGGCCGAGGTGCATATTACATTTTTTGTGGGATAGAATTAAAAACAATTTAAATTTTTAGTAATTTTCAAAATTATAGGTTAGAAATTACGCGACATTATGTCACTGACAGATGACGGCGTATATACTGCATTACCGGTCCTCTCCTTAGCAACGGCCGTAAAAGTTACTTTTTCGGCCGTTGCTAAGGGTAACGGCCTGAAAAGTAACTTTTACGGCCGTTGCTAAGGATAGGGCCGGTAATGCAGTACTTTATGGTTGCTAACGCGTCCGTCAAACAGCTGTTTTTAGTACGATCGCACAAAAAATAAATTAGATATCACTTTTGCAGCAAGCCCAAGTAATTTTCGTCTTTCAGCACTCTACCTTTATAAGACTCCATAATTAATACAAATGAAACATAATGCGGTACAAAAAAATCATTCAGTTACAGTTAAAGATAAATAAGAAAATGAAATACTAATGCAAATGAATCCCTGTAAATTCATATTATTATAATCAAAAGCACATTAGCTACACAGTACCACATAACAATAATTTTATTGAAAATTACTCGCCACTTTTTATAAATGAAAATGTACAGTAAAATTGAAGTAATAATAAATATAACTCAAAATAAAAATTTGGTTAATACAGCTTAACAGTACAAAAACATACAAAAATCATATATAAATCATTAGTTCTGGGCTTGTTTTTACTAGAAATATGAATATACCAATACAGCATTATTATTTTGATTTTTACTTGTGTGAAATGTCGAGTAAGTAATGTTTGCATAACATTACTTTTTTAGAAAGAGTATATTTAACATTACCTAATTTGGACACGAGCATATGAACTAAATTTAAATTGGCAAAATGACTAACGAATCGAAACTAGTTTGTTTATACATTCTCTTTAAGTTTTTTTTCTTGTTCGCTATCACTTCCATCGTAGTTATGCGAACTGTGGTTTATGTTATGCCAGTAGCTAATAATCTCTTTTTGTTCAATTCTATCAGATTGAGGTCATTAAAACGATATCGCAAGAATGAATATTCATAACTAAGTACATTTGGCTCCACTTGAACTGTACAAAACCTCCGGAGCTTACAACTAATTTATGAGATGTACTAGGACTAAAAATAAATGTTATTGTGTAATTTGCTTACCAAACAAACTGCTTTTGAGAACTGCAATCATCAATACACTGAAATAAATATAAAATTCATTAAAAAAGGAAATATATGACAAACGCTTTTGCACAAGTATACAGGGTGAAAATAATCTACATGTGTTGTATGGGTAACTTTGTTATTATAAGAGCTACACTGTTGGTTAAAATGGATTTTTAAATTGGGTGTTTTCAAAACATTTTATCAAACAAAACGTGTAATACGTATAAAATAATATTCTTATCTACAAGAAGCAGGTCTTCAATAGCATCTAAAATTAATTGAAAAATAATAAATTATTATGAAATGTGAAAAATATCTTAAATTATTTAAGTTTTGAATTTTTGTGTGTTTAATTAAGTACAGCTAGCTTAATTATGTGATCTTTTGTTTTCTTTTTCAGTGGTGACTTAAATTAAAATTGATAAATACAATAATATTGTTATAACTTGCTTATTTTTAAAGATAAACCCAACAACCCATACATCAATGAAACGAGAAAAAAAAATCTCTTTTTAATGAACCTAATTCAAGTTTGGCTTATATCTCAAAAACCAAGTATGCCATGACTTTTAAGATATTTTTTCCAATTCTACGCAAAATTATCTACAGGAATCAACTCACATTTTAATTTTAATGTAGATGTTTTATACTTATTAAAAGGTTTCCCGTAGTAAAACTAGCAGGGGCCGCACTTTTCAGCCCCCTGTGAAGGTGGGAGATGATTAAAAACATTATTACGGAAAAAATTTTAATAAGTATAAAACATCTACCAAATATTATGTTCCTACACATTTCCAAATTTAAGAAATAAAATAAAAACCTAATTTTACCGCTTCCCTATAGGGGAGTATAACCCCCTAAAGGAGACGACTAAGGAAAACATTTTATATAAAAGACCCCCCTTAATTTTCGATAAAAAATCACCTCTCGAATTTGTTTGCAATACTTAAGAAACACCCTGTACATTATAACAGTTGAAAACGACCTAAAAACACTTTGAACAATAAATCGTTGTGTTTGGAATAAAGTTGCAAAGTATTCACAAGCTAACATTTATAAAAATTGAATAATACAACTGATTGTACTGTCAATTACGATTATTTATTGCTGTTACGTTGCTGTTAAGTGTTTTTCATATGTCATCTGATAAGCACATCGTAAGATAATTGCATGCATGTAAGCCATTACTATTCCATGTGTGACGCTGAAATTACTAAACAGATTTCCAATAACTTTGGTTCTATTGGACTTACGAATAATACCACTATTATGGAATCTTAATATTTTAAAAGACATGCGACAAATAGCACCAACGGTTTAAAAAAAAAACTTTTGAACAAATATTTATATTTCATTAACCAATTTTAAAAGAAATTTTAATGTCTCACATAAGAATTATTTTATATTTTTGGCGAACATTTAAAGCAAAAATTGATAAGTTAATGAAAAAGTTATAATGAAAATAAAATAGCCCTTTTTTAACCAGCCTATAATTTAAAGAAATACCTACGCGTCAATGGAAATTAAATTCGAATAAAGAAAAAAGAGTTTTATTTAATCTATATGGTGTTGCACCGTCTTGCTTAAACTATTGTCACCATTAGAGTCTAACCGCTATAGAAACCCTTTAACAGTTCCGTCGTATATTACTGCACTTTTGTTCCCAAGTACGAATTCCATTGTTGCTGTCAAATGGGAAGAGAAGCCATATCGTGCAGCACTCTGATTGCACACCATTTCGCCACCCTGAAACTATGCTGAAGACTTGAATTAACTAAACCGCATCCTACAAACTCCGATTGTTCATTTCATGAATATAACAATTGGAGTCTCGAACCGTGATTCTCATTTTGTTCCACGCTTCGATGCATATCGCAAATTTCCCTGTGCATTCTGATAAAACAAATGAAACTGATATATGTGGAACGCGCAGTTCTTTAGCGATAAAGCGACGCTTGGAAGGAAGTCTTTGAAATCCTCGGTGCCTGAGATTGCCGGTGCATCTTCTTTTTAGAGATACGCCTCACCAATTTGAACGCCACTTGTTTTCTCGCGTTACTGTTAAACGCGTTTTCGTCTTGTTCTTTAAATTTGCAGTCTAAAGCTTCTACATTATAAAACAAACACCTACATCTTACTTAAAAATAAATACTGAAAACGCTCATATACACAGCAAAATTATTGAAATAAAATTATCTCCACATAAAGCACGTTTTAGTGTGAAGAAAAAAAAAGAACCATGGTCTATAGTTGATTCATACATTGCCATTGGCTTAATTCATTAGAGTAGTATAAAATTGATGTAGTAAAAAAAAGATTTTTGCATACAAATACATTCGCATCTCTTTAATTTTCCTTTTACGTGAAAACAATCATAGTACTGTGCTGTACCACAATTTAAAAGAGAAAACTTTAAAGATTTTTTGCGTTTTTACTTTAATGGTGTTGCATTTTCTCGAAAAGTTTTAAATAGTCCGACGACACCAGTGTCAAACCCCATTGTTAATACTGGAATCAATTATTAATATTATACAATTTGTTGATCATTAGAACTGCAACGTACACTTAAAAAGTATAGCAGCATGAATCAAAATTTGAGGAAGGTCAACCTCTGACACTTAGAAACCGCCTGAAAGTAGTATACAAAGTGTTCCAAAACTATAAGAGATTAAAGTTTGATGAATTTTTCCCAAATTTTAACTTTAATATCATCAAGGCGATGCCCAAATTAATGATCACCTAGATCTCCAGACGTAACGTTTCTTGATTTCTTTTTAGAGTTCATCTAAAATACGTGGTCTATAAAAATCGACACAGTATTTATAAATAATAAGAACAGTGTAGATAACAATTCAAAGATCACGTATTCAAAAGTGTTTGTGTGTTGAAATACAACGATTTAAGCATTTGCTACAAATTCTGATAGTTGAATAAATAAATTATACAGATTAATTATCTATAGCTTAAACCGTTTAAAACACCTTGTATATGTGCTACTGGGACAATTACCACTAGGAGATGAAGAAATTCCAACATTCCTTTGAGTTTTGCAGTTCCTGAATTTTTTATATTCACTAAGAAACAACTGTGACACCCCGCCTGGGATCAATTATTTTATTTTACCTCGGTGTTGATTCATTTACTTTTAAATGAATAAGACTGAAGCAAATGCTGACGCATCAGTTACTACGACCTGTAACACTTCAGAAGGGCCAAGTTATGAGGATTTCCAATTTAGTAAAACACATCAACGTCAAAAGATTACGGTCATAACTTGAGTTCTACAACGTCAGTATTTGGGTTTCGCCATTCAACATATGATTTGTTGATAAATTTTTACATCATAAGTAGAACAAGCTACTCGCACAAATATGTGTTTATAGGACAGAATGACAAAGTGGCAACGACAATAAAAAAGAGCTAGCAACAGGGAACCTAAAATCTTGGGAAAGTCGCGCTTAGGTAGTTAAGAACCAACCACCGAGAAATGTACAACCGGTCGAAAAATAAAGGAGTTTGTTGTGTTTTATTTGTTTCTTACTGTGTAATAATTACTATAGACCTGTGTTTTACGTAAAACAACGTTGAAGGGTCCAACCACGTTATAAAGATGATCACGAGCCATAATTAACAACAATAAACAAATGAGTAATAAGTACTCTTCACCAACAGTGCGGCCTATGTATAGTACGGTCAGTCACACAACATAGCAACCCATGCGACGCACCAAACTTTCTTTCGACATTGTGTGAAAATATTTTTCGTCCAAAATTTTTGGGCAATAATCGTGAAGGACAATTTTAACGTTATTAAGGTCACTGTTCGTCATTAATAAACCGGTAAATTTCCCAACAGATGACTAGAAATAAAACTAATTTAATAGCAGCAATAAAAAAAAAGTGGAAATATGAGCAAAGGAGCAATGATTGAAGATAAATTTAAAAAACGAAGTATGTATATAATACTTGATAGGCTTCATAGTAGGACACAGAACACAAAATTTGAACTGGTTATGGAGGATACGAAACAATATAAATTTGATACAGTGGATAAATTCAACTATCTGGGAGTCACTTTATCAGACAATGAAAAAGAAGGAGCTGAGATACAAGAAATAAATAATTAAAGGCGCAAGATATCTAGCAAAATTAGATCAAAGAATATCTTTAGGAGGATAAAAATTACTATCTACAAAACAATTTTCAGACCAATAGTTACTTGCGAGGATGAGATGGGGAACATAAATTAAAAAGAAAGAAAAAAACATTAGAGGTTTGGGAAAGAAAGGTACTAAGACAGATATTTGGGGGGGAAAGGGAAAGAGAACAATGGAATAGAAGAACAAATGAGGAACTGGACCAATTATATGGTCAACCAATTACAATTACTGTAGTAAAGACACAACGAATTAGGTGGCTAGGACATAAATCAAGATTGCTGGAGATACAGAAAGAACTACTTCAAAAGGGAGTAACGGGAAGGACGAGAAAAAGATCATGAACACGAATGGTTAGAGGCAGTGGAAAAGGACATGAAGAAAGTAGGAATTAAATAATGGAAAAAAAACTGACAAATAATAGAGGAATGGAAAAAAAACACATTGTAAAGCCATGGTCAGCTTGGCCTGAAGCGCTGATTAAATAAAATAAAACAAATTTCCCTCAACTTAAGACCAACCAGTAAGAAAAACAACTCTTTTTTATATTCAAAACAAAACAATTAAAAGAACTTGCTCCGTTTTAGTGTACATTTCCAGCTTCCGAAACTTGACAAATTAAAACTTTGTAAAGTCGTTTAATCTTTAACAAGAACCCGTAAGAATCTAACGAACATTCCTTAAAAGAACGAAGCCAATAATTTTCTCTGATCCAATACGCGGGGCCAATTGCTTGCTTTAAAGCAATATTGCGTTGAATCAGTTACATGCAAGCAAGTGTTTTCAACATAAAATCTCTGTGACGTTTTTAAACGTATTAGCTGACGCGATATTCTATCTGTATTGTTCTCCAGATAGCTACAACTCATGACCCAGATTTAATCTTACTCCGTGTTCCAATTTCCATGCAACTAATTATTACATAAATTCGTCCTTTGATCGGGTTCTGAGATTACCGAAAATCTATGGCCCTAAGTTCTATATGTATAATGATTATTATTACGGCCACTATCGTTCCAATAATATTATCGTCATTCTGCGATAATTGTATAGACTAGTAATTAATTTACATGCAACAAAAATCAAAATTTATTTCATAAACAACAGTTAACATTTGTTTTATTCGATGACAAAGCACAATCGCATTTAACTAAAAATAAATCTATTTCTAATTACTCCACAATAAGACAAATAATGCTGCTTGAAATTTTCCACGTTTTTGACCTAAACTAAAAAACTTAAGTCGATAGAAAAACATCTCACTCGACTAACAGGTGTTGGAGCTTCCCAAGAGTTTTAGTTGTTTAAATCTCACAGTTCCGACAACTTTGAAAAATTTACTTTTCTCCTGCTTTTCTGCAGTTTTTAATGTAGAAATTTCAAAAAATGTATTGACCAAAATCACAATTTTAAAATCAGTTTGAATTATCAGTGTTTGCTGTGTGGAGTTACAACAACAATTTAATCATCGGCATGGATAGCACATGTGCAGACAGACAGTAAATTCCTGTTAATTGGGACACATTTTGACTAAAACGCTTTGTCCCAATTAAGCGGCTGTCCCTTTTTGTTATTATATTTGTTGTTAGTTACGATAACAAAACTTTGTAGAAAAAAAGTATGAGAATATTACAATATTAAACATTTTGGTCCTTCGAGTCGGATCAAAGTTTTTTTATCGTAACTAGCAACAAATATAAAAACAAATATATCACTTCCACCCAGCTCCATGGCGACTGCAACGCGCCCGAACAAACACAATACTCCGGCTATATAAAGTAAACTAAAACTTTTTTCTTAGCTAATGCAAGCAGGATAACACTAGAAAGAACCATAAACCTGTCATAAAAATTTGCGACTTCTATACGCTAGGCCGAAAACTATTCACGCTATCCTTGTATAACGTTTGTCTATATTATCTAAAATAAGTTGACGAACAGTTAAGATATTGCTGCAGGCCAGATAGATTCTACGAAGTATTAAATACGTTCTATTGTTACTATCAAAACATTTATCTAACGCCCCGAGCAAGCTAACATAAATCCATGCATGTGAACGCCTTTGTAATTGAATGGAAAACTATTATTTTTAAGCGCGGCGACCGTGGAAAACCGTAAAACTAACATTTACTGTTTATGCGGCATGTCCTAATTAAATTTAAAAAAGAATAAAAGGAGGCTTAAAACACATAGACCGTAAATATAGAGTTGGACGTGGAAAAATATCGGTCAAAATAAATATTAGACTAAGTTGAGGAAGGACTCATTGGAGTAATCAAAAGTAAACGGACAGTATGTTTGTACACGGTGGTCCAAATTCGATGAGATTACATGGGTATTTCGCTTAATATTGAAGATATAGAAACGGTTAAATTACCAAAAACGTGCAGTTTTTTGGGATAAACTCAGAACGGTTTTCAAAAATATTCTATCATTCGGAGATATGACACATTATTATTATGACAAAAAAAAAACACTTTTTTTTAATAACTCAAAAACCGGAAATGATGGAATATTTTTGAAAACGGTTCTGAGTTTGTCTCAAAAAACTGCACATTTTTGGTATCTTAACCGTTTTCAATAGAATTTTAAATACAATGTTACGTACAGCGTACAGCATAAAAAAATATAGCATCTTATACACAGTCGTACTAAAACATATTAAAAAAATTAAGGCTAAAATTTTATTGAAAATTTCCTTCACCTGTCAAATTTGCGTATTCAACCAATCACTAATCTTAAATCTTCTAGATACTACCAATAGGAGCATTGTTACACGTTAATAATTTTACATTCACTTGTCAGATGTTGATCCGCCTGTCAAATATGCGTTTTCGACCAATAACAAACTCAAATTTTCTTGAAAAGGCCAATAAACATAATCATACACTGATAATAACCTTTGCGCAATTAACAGATTTTCATGCGTTTATAGGTCTGTTCTAAGAAATCTGAGTTTGTGATTGGTCGAAAATATAAATTTGGAGAGCGAATTAAATATTTTGGTCTTGATACTTTTTTAACGAATTTCAGCGACCAGTAGCGTTACTTTAATAGGTATAGATTAAACCACACCCCTGGCGCACCACTCTGGTGGTACTTATAAAATTTGACATAACATACATTTAATTTGACAGGTAGGTTAGGTGAGGGAAATATTCTGACAAAATATAACTCGTGCATAACAATAACCAACCTAACGAAAAACCTAACAGACATTCTCGGTCACTCTATATCTACCAGTGGGTTATTGGCAAACAGAAATGGACCGTGTTTTGCACAAAGAAAAATAAACTAATCCTGCAGAATGTCTAGCATATTCTAGTAAGATACCCGAAGCTATCTTTGTATAATAACTTTGATTACGATCCTAGCGTGCTAGGCCCTTTTAAGCATAGAACAAGCAGGCCACGAGTTAACGCCCTCTTTTACTGACGACCCCGGCGGACCACCAAAGTTTAATACTAGCCCTCTCTTTTAATCTAGTACCGGTTTTCATAATTTGCAATCTAACTTTAGAAACACGTCCTTAAAAAAAACGCAGCCTGTGAATTAAATAAAAACATTTATTCAACAGTACTGCGCACTAAAGCGACAACTATTCATTTGCTAACTTTGTCGGATATATGAAGTCATAAATCACAACAAAAACTGCAATTTCAGAGATAATTAGATGGTTATAGACCGGTTGCGTGCCGTCCATGCATGCGTTCAATGCGGTGCTTGCTTTTATATTTCTTTATACTATGCTAGTTATAGTTTTTGATTTTTAATTCTATTCCATTATTTCATATTTAATACAGTACTTAACGTATGCAAGCGTAAACTTACTTTTGCCAACTTATGCACTATGGAAAATGGCTAGTGTTATTACAAAGATGACCATAACTTGTACATTTCGATTTTAGTAATACTGTGTCGATTCGGAGTTTTACATCTGGCTTTTCCAAACAAAGGCTGTGCAAAAGTCTCACTTGTAACAAATTGAGTCGCTATAAAACAATATCGTCAAGAATAAATTATAAAACCAATTAATGTAGTCACCTAACGACTTTTTCGATATACATATAATTATTATTATTATTATGAAAGCAGCATTGTAAATTAGCTGAAATAATCTGTTGAAAGTGTCAATTTTTTTGACAATTAAACGAAAAAGATAAATTAAACATGTTATTTACAAAAGCACGCACTTAAATATCTTAAAATTTCTTGGGGACTTGGGGAAAAATGTTGTTTCGCACAGGCGTTTGGAGTGGAGCACGGTGCTGGAGCACGGAGCAGTGGAGCAATGGGTTTTTGCCCGGAGCAAGAGCGGAGTCCGGAGCAAATAATTTTGATTGCTCCACTGCTCCAGTTTATTATGTACAATTTTGTAAAAAAAACTACTTTTTTTTTCTTTTTTTCGTGGTTTGAAGATCAATCATTTGTTTTTTCAAACATTCATTTAACTTCACTTGTTTGTTATTTTTGACCAACTTCTACATATCCGATAAAATTAAAACTTCAATTTTTTTAATCAAAAAATTGTTCTTATAAATGCTAACAATATTTGGAGCATGAAGCGGAGCTGGAGCAAGCATTTTGATGCCGGAGCGGAGCTGAAGCGGAGCAATTACAAAATTGGACTGCTCCAAACCCCTGGTTTCGCATTTCTAGTATTTTAAACTACAAAACATCTACATCGCCACCTCTCTTCACAAAATTGTTGAGACACAAGGTACGATAAAGGACAATATTATTGTCAGCAAAGAGGATTTCATTTGAAAAATGTACTGGGCTTAACCATTTAAATTCTCGTTTGTGCTTAGGGGACTACCCCAATGCGGTTAAATAACTCTTTTGAAACAAGTGAGTTTCACTTTTCTCAGTGTATATTATTAGATATAGATCGTGTGTATATTTTTATTAAACTAATCGAGTTGTGTTTTTACACCTAACGACGCAAAGGTATCCTGAATTGAATGCACAAATTTTATTTGATATGTTAATTTTGTTTAACAATTTGGTAAATCTAATATGGCCGTTTGCCAGTCTAAAATATGTCGTCCATTAGGATCAAAACCCGACTTATCGCAGTTCACAATTTAGTGGAGGCTCAACGATTGCTAAGAAACTTTTTGGATCTTTCCCATTGAATGTAGCTTGCGTAAGACAGTTGACTGATTAATCTTGAGCTTTTTAGCCAATTTATTTGTTTATTAAAAGTTACTCCTATCATTTAGGAGGACTTGATCACCTGTTTCTTAGTGTCTTGCGCTTCTGGGTTTGTCTTCAACTCTAGTTTTACCGTTTTCAAACTTTTTGTACCAGTTTTAAGGTGGGTTTATGCAACACAAATTTAGTAATAAGAATAAGAATACAGTGAGCTCGCGTTATAAGCAACCCACGATATAAGCAACTCGCGTTATAAGCAACACTCGATATAAGCAACTATCGTATCAAAGTACACGATATAAGCAACTGTCAGTGTGACAGTTAAAAATACAAATATCTAAAATACTATTGCAGATATAACAATGAAATTTTGTATCTGAGCGTTATGGTATTTTTCGGATTCGATAGAAATATTAAGGTTGCAATGCGACTTCCGGTTCAACCGGAAACGGACTCAAACTTTGAAATTTGAAATAGAACACCCTGTATATTTTTGCATTTTTGAATTTGTCTTAAAATTTACTTTAATAAATGTAAAAGGTTATATGGGTCTAAAGTCAACAGTTTTCAAAATATTTACATTTTTACGAAAATTTTGAGTGATATAGCACTTTCAGTTTTTTTTTAACATTCAGGTTATTTAAAAGGGCAGTAAAATATCTTGTGAAATCTAGATTAACAATAGATTTTTTAACAATCATTTTATTTTTAGGAGATTATTAATATACAGCGTCATTCAAAAAGTCTGCAACGAATGGAAAAGTTTTTTATTATTTTTTTCTCAGAAAATTGTATTCTTGATAAAAGTTGGTGCATGGTCTAAAACTAATTTTAAGATAAAAAAAGTTTAATAAAAAATTATATGACACTAGATATTAGTGATTTTTGAAATATTTTAAGAGATACAAAAAAATTATGGACAGAGTTTTTAAAAATCCCCAAATTAGGCTAGATTTAAATTTTGACGGTCAAATTTCAATTTTTATTTTTAAGAAATTTTAACATTTAAAAAGTCTGCAACAAATGGAAAATTTTATTTTTATCGAAAAAAGTTATTAAGAATCTAAAAACCGAACTAGGTTTAAATTCTGAGGGTTATATTCTAATTTTTATTTTTTAAGAAGTTTCAACATTTAAAGTCTGCAACAAATGGAAAATATCCTGACTTTTTATTCAACTTTTTTTCATCTTAAAATTAGTTGTAGACCATGTACTTTAACAAAAATAAAATTTTCTGACAAATTGATAATAAAAAAGGGTTCTATTTGTTACACTTTTTTAATGTTTAGGTTTCTTATTTTTTTCAATTTGTTGCAGACTTTTTGAATGACGCTGTATAATAATATAATAAACTCGTAGGTTAAACTACTAAAATTTTTTGGCCTTATATAATTTACCAAAGTTTATAAGTTCAATTAATGATTGTCGGTGGAATTAGCACACGGTATAATAGTACCTAACTCGTTGCTTAGATATTTTTCTCCCGGGAATATTTTTTTATGTGTATGACAAGAGTTTTGTCCGGTAAACGCTTGTAAAATAAGGCCGTTTCATCCGCTCTGTATACTTGCCATGAAATCACATCATATTTTTTTATTTGAGAGATGTACAAGTACATAGATCACGACTAAAGGTACGTGGCACGCACGTATTTCGTTTGACATAGGTACGTACAGATCACCATAGCAACGCGACAACGATCGCGTTGTTATGGTGTAAACTTTTATTTTTAGTTTTACTACTAAAAGCAAGATTTATTTATGTTAAAAATCGAATCGTTTCTATTTCTATCATATAAGCAACTTTCACGTTATAAGCAACTTTTAGATCGGAATTGGCCGCCGTTAGTTGCTTATAACGCGAGCTCACTGTAGTAATAAGAATAAAAAAAGCAGCGTTTATGCAGTGGTGATAGTAATTGTAATAACCTTAAAATATTAGATATGAAAACAGTCGAATATGACAAAGAACAATTTTTTAAATACACCCGTATGATCCCAGATACATGATTTGCATGGATATGAACACCTTGTGACAATAGTGGGTCCTTTGATTCCCAAAAACCCGAACAAAAATCCGTTATCACAACAAACGCACGTGTGCGATGGGCGTATCGATTTCTTGCGACTGCGCATTTCGCGTTTGGCTATAAGCGTAAGAATAATGTTGAAAGTTAACCAACTTTCAAGGTTATTGCTTATTCTTAAAGTTATTACTAAAATTAAATCCAATGCGTAAACGCTAGCATTGATTTAACAGTATTTTAACTTTTATTCTTATTACTAATCTTAAGTCTTATTACTAAAACGGCTGTATAAACCCACCTTTAAACTGTTGTTTCACCAATACAGCCTTTTCCATGCGCTTGTTCAATCATTCGCTTTGCTTCTGCTTTTTAATTCTAAACATTACCCCAAATTGTATAAAGAAAATATTGTTAGGCTAAGAATGGCCTGTTTTTGCATTAAAGAAAATCACCCAAGTTGCGCGCATACCACAAGGACCTGATGAAAGAATGTACCAGTGAGTTTTAGAATACGGTCCTGTCTACACGGCACGCGTACTGCCTCAAGATATTGCGCCCTTGCGGACATTCAGTTTATCTCCTCTACAAACATATTCCTCTCACGGTCTAGCCTACTATGTTATTAATGATCATAACATTAATTTGTGATCGCTCATCTGAAATCTGGCTAATAAAGCACTTGGCATGAACGGAGTAGCGGGTTGTGTGGCATTAACGTTCAACTTCAATTACAAGTATCCAGACCATGTGCATATTAGGCATTAATCATAAAGCTCCTCGCTAATGAACTCTGATATATTCTAAGTCGAGATTGTTTTAAGTGGAGTGCAGAAACTAACCCGATAGTAATGTGCCATATGCCGATGAACTTTCACTTCAAGTGTAATGAATGCATAGCCTTGGCAACGGACAGAAGAACATCGTATTACTCCGAGCGATTGCCAACACAGGATTTTAGCAATAAAAATGAGAATGCGCAATATATGGACAATAGATTTCCGTTCCAAATCAGCACCTATAACAACGAAGAAATAAACTTTTATCGCCCATCCGGCACCTTTCGTTAGTTATGAGATGGTCGAGGGAGAACTTTCCCACACCGGGAAATCCATAAAACAACATAGCCGTCATTATTACAGTTTCCACATTCGATTACGTAAACGCATATTGAAAAATCTAAACTAAGCAGTAAAAAGTAAGAACTCTTTTACATGGACCCGTTTATTATGAAAGTGGTATTGTTCTTTGTTTGAGATATTTAGGAGTTTGTATTTTAGACGCTTTAAAAATACTGATAAAGTCTAATAAGTTTGCCCACGTTTTTATAAATTTAAATACGAGGTGACAATAATCTACATGTGTTGTATTTGTATGGGTAACTTTGTTATTATAAGAGTTACATGATCGGTTAAATTAGCAAAGTTGGGCAGAATTTCAAGACGAATTTAATGCCATTTTGACATTTGACCTAACACCTTCAACTTTTTAAATATTCTGAAAAAAATAAAAACTGACGACTTTTTCAAATATAAATAATTCCATAGCCACCTACGTTAAAATTAAAATGTGAAATAATTCCTGTAGATATTTTTACGAAGAGTTAGATAAAAATATCTGAAAAGTCATAGCACACTTGATTTTTGAGATATTAGCCAATCTTGACTTTTTAAATGGCAAAAAAGACAGTTAAATGAATACAAAATGATGACTTGGGATTAGTTATTTTAAGGACAGTTCATCAAATCAAAAGAAATATGCTTAGGAAAACATTATTATCTACAACCTGCTGATCTCAAATATAAATTGCCCATAGATAGAGGGCTACACTTTAAACGCAAGTGATAATTTAGATTTAATAGTAATAGTAAGCGAAAAATCATAAATTATTATTTAATGTAAAAAATATCTTAATGGGCCCATAGCCAACTATGATTGCCATTAAAAAACAGTCAAGATTGGCTTATATCTCAAAAATCAAGTGTGCTATTACTTTTTAGATATTTTTTTCTAATTCTTCGTAAAAATATCTACAGGAATCATTTCACATTTTGATTTTATCGTAGGTGGCTATGGAATTATTTATATTTGAAAAAATCACGTTTTTTTATATTTTAAAAAAGTTGAAGGTGTATGTCAAATGTCAAAATTGCATTAAATTCGTCATGAAATTCTGCCCAGCTTTGCTAATTTAACCGATCATGTAACTTTTATAATAACAAAGTTGACCATACAACACATGTAGGTTATTGTCACCCTGTATATGTACAGGGTGGTCTATTTTCAATGCCCATACAGGGAGGGTATCTCGGTTATTATCAGAGATGGAAAAAAACTAAGTACGTAGTCTCGATTTCTTTTTTCGAGAGAAATTCATTGGCGCAAACAGACTTTTTATCTTTTTTAATTTTCGAAATATAGACAAAACCCGATTTTTGGCAAATTTCAAAAAAGTTAAATATCTCGCTTAAACAAAAAGAGAGAAAAGCTTTAATAACATTTTTGGCATGGTTTTTTGTCCTTAATAAGATAGCTATATTCAATTTTTTTTTACTCATATAAATATCGATATGATCTGTGGTCGGCAGAAAAAAGCAGTTGTCAAAAAGTGCAATTTTTTTATTATTAACCTTATACCATTCATATTGTTATGTTCTTATAATGGTAATTTGTAATTTCGACACTTGTGTTTCCTGTTTGGAATTTTAGTTCCATTTCACGTATTTTTATGAATAATATTTTTCCATTGCAATGAAATTTTGTGTAACGAAAAGAGAATAAAAGTTATGTTTAAATATGAGAATTTACGTTTACCTCCAATAATTTTTTAAAATTCTACATAAAAAATATATTTTTAAAGAATAAACGAGTTAAACTGGATATGTCTTTAAAGTTTTTCTCTATCTTTTCGTTTAAGCGAGATATTTAACTTTTTTGAAATTTGCCAAAAATCGACAATGAATTCCTCTCGAAAAAGAAATCGAGACTACGTAGGTAATTGGTTTTTTTCTATCTCTGATAATAACCAGGGCATGAAACCGGTTTAAAAAACCGGTTAACCTTTATTTTTTGTCCAAAAAAGTGATTTTTAACCGAAACCGAAACCGTTATTTTTAAAGGCAAACAAAACGGCAACCTTTAACCAAAATAATAAAAAACCGGTTTTTTAAACATCTTTTTTTAATAAAAATTACTTTGAAAACATACAAAATCTATATTAAATGCGATTAGTTTACCAAAAGTAATTACTGAACGCTTGATTGTACATATATTGTAAAATTATAAATAGATAATATCTTTTCAGCCTTTGCATTCCTAATCTGAATAATGTTAAAAACCGGTTGATTTAACCGGTTTTTTAAACATTTACACAAAACCGGTTTTTCAACAAAAACCGTTATAAAAATAAAGTTCTCGATTTCGGTTAACCATTAACCAAAATTTTTTTCGGTTTCTAGCCCTGATAATAACCGAGATACCCTCCCTGTATGGGTATCGAAAATAGACCACCCTGTACATTAAGCAAATGATTATTTTGAGAATTCATTAAACCAATATATCTTTTTTTGACCATAAATGAACTCAGATCATTTTAATAATTATTGAATTGTAAAAAACCTTTAGTTTTAGTTATTTCAATTTCACTTGAATTGCACTATGTTTTAATATGGTTTTGTTTATACACAGGGTGTTTAAAATTCGAGTTTAAACATGTGGATTTCGCTTATTATAATAGCTTAAACTACAATTTTAAACACCCTGTATAAATACAAGAAACAAAATAAGTATTATAGTTTAACTTCAATATTTATTTACTTGTTGTTAAATAGCCATGTACGGTGTTGATTGTAGAAGACACAACTGTTAAAAACCGATTACAATTTAAATCCAGCCGCAACACATTTCTAGATAAAATTGCGCAAGAGATAATATATGGACCATTCTTTTTCACGAAAGAAAAAAGGTCGCGACAAAAGCATAATTTAAAACTCGGCTTTTAGTTTACACAGTCTGAAGAATAACACAAACATTGAACCATCCATTTCACGACATTCAAACGAAAATGATACAATATGTATTTACTTTGATGAAATACGAACCTCAAGCCGCCCGAAATGAAATACGGCAAGTGTTGCAAACGTTTTTTCCGCGCGAAGCCTTACAACGAAGAGCACCGCCGGCCGTTCCAGCTTTTTCCTGCCTCTGTTCCCCAACAACTTTTTTATACAGCGAACAACACATGTTTTTATCTGCATACACATTAAATATATAACCCGGCACACGTCGAATATGTTATTAAGAAGAAAGTGGCGGCAGCATTAGGTTTACGCGTATCACTCAGGGCGCGCCATAAAAACACGGACATAAAATTGTCGGATTTTCTAGGAGATAAAATGGAACGGAGCAATATCACCTTAAGTGAGTAAATCTCTGTTTCTTTATTCGTGAAATGTAGCGCTCCGGTTTATTACAAGTCTTTAAAAAAATACACTCTTTCATAAATTGCGAGAAAAGTTTTGGTTTGCGGATGAATGCACTTTTAATAAATTTAAAAGCGTTCCATCACCGCAGAAAACGATTCTCCAATTTTGAGTCCGCCAATAAAACGACCCGAGAGAAAAGCGGGACCAGACACATAAAATAAAGACGGGGGAGTCGTAAAAAAATTATTTAGTTGACCTGTTTATCAATGAATAAACCTCAAATAAGATTTTTTAGCCTAGCGTAGGATATATTTCAACAGTACCATCTTTATTTTCCGACGAATGCACCAAGGCATCCTTTAAATTGAATTTTAATGTTATTTTAAATATGTATACGTGGCCATAGTTTGCGAGGAGAGAGAGAGAGATTTGTTTGCTGTTCAATATAATAACAGACCTGCACCTTCTGCCAGTAGAATTTTAAAATATTTATAGAAATTTAAAGAAACTGCTTATATCTTAAATTTACAATTCCTTTTAACTTTATCAAAAATTCTTAATAACTCGAAAATTATTGCAGATAGGTATAGGAAACGCTAATACAGATTGATGCAGGATTTAATTTTGCATTAGAAAATGGAAAAAAAATGGGCATTGTATTTGAAAAAAACAAGTTTTAGTGATCTGAAGTTGTATCTATTAAAAGAACATTAAATTTTGGGCACCCTATAAGTAATGCATCGATTGCAAACATTCCAGTATGAACTACAAGGTTTCTTTTATGCATAAATGCATAGTCTTCAAAAATGGCTGTTGTAGATAATATTAAGCATCACGATAAAAATCGAAAAACTTTCAAAAAAGTCCAAGTCTAAAAAAAAAACTACTGCATTTAGATTTAGATATAGGGAATGCTATCAAAGGTCCCTCTTAAATAACGTTTTAAATCGAAATACGCAATAAAAAATAGACCATTGTATTTGAAATAAGAAAGAAGACGTCAACTTCCGGTATTTCCGGAAGTGTCGCCATCTTAAAAATATTTTGATTAAACAGATCATATGCCATTATGGTCATAACCAAAATTTCATATCAATACCCTTTTTCATTCTTCATATAATTTTAATGCCCGTCCCAATCAGTATGGCTTGCACTTTTAATTACAAAATTAAGAATAAAGGAATATTTGAATTTGAATAAAAGCAAAGTAAATAGTTGTAATCTCTAAGACACCCTTTACAATGAATTTTGATTATTATCGTACGCTAGCGTGAAAATGTATACGGAAACTGTCATTAAAGGCTTGATATACACAGCGCCGTTACAAACAAACACTTTATCATTTCAGGAATCACATATTCTTTTCTCTTTCAATAGATTTCTAACGACGCTTCTTCCTATTTTCTGTGATTTATTTCTCCTTTGACTTTGAGATTATGCACAAGTACCGCCCTCTTTGACTATTCCACACGTCCGTATAATAACAGCGTTCGTCGGTCGTTGGCTTCTGCGGCCTGTTAACACTTGCTGGTTAACAAAGTCGCATTGCTCAGTGTAAATATTTACAGTCAATAATTAAAAGATGTGAATTGGATTAACGAGTGTGCGTAGGTTCAACGGTCGCATGCCGATTATACAGGGTTGGAAGACAATAAACTAAAAACATGCCAAACTTATACCATTAGCAGTATCAGTATCAATATTACGTGGCAATTATGCGGGACGACTCTAGCATCTAGAACTGTTTCGAACTAACTAATGGAAGATTAATGGCAGTCATTTATAACCCCCGCACCCAATTTTAGCTGCGGTTGATTTTGCTAATTTGACCTCAAAAGTTTGCAACTGAGATTTATCAACGCCTAACGGATACTGTCTCGAGTGTCAATCTTATTAATAAACAAACATATTAATCCGAACTTGTTCTATTGTGTAACTAAAAAAGATTTCTCGATAAAAAATATTGTAGTCTGTAAGACAAATGAATAGTGTTTTCTAGATCAAATAGGCTTTTATAAACAATTATCCAGCTGGCTAGCGGCGGTTAACACAAAAAATTATATCTTAATAGTTAATTACGTAACAAGACCGGAAAGTGGTACTTTACTGGACGATTAGGCAGTTTTTGGACGAGCCGTAGGCGAGTCCTGAAAGCATACGAGTCCATTAAAGACACTTTAAGGCAGGGGTTCCCAAAGTGCGGCCCGCGGGCCAAATGCGGCCCGCGAACCCTAAAAATACGGCCCGCGCTATGTCAGACCATCCGCCATCTTGAAATCATACCAAGTAATTTTCTTTTTACAAACGTACATATTTTGACATTTCGAGATTTTGTCGGTTCTCCACGAATTAATGTCTCAAAAACACTTTTTTTTTGGCCCGCCAAATATTCGGAGTCTACAATTTGTCCCGCCTGGTGAAAACTTTGGGAACCCCTGCTTTAAGGGTATGATACGCACAATATTTTTTCTGCGTCCGCCACTGACAACAAAATCACTATCGTCACCAACCATAATCAAACAATAACTTAACAAACTACAGGTGAAAAGTCGCTTGGTGGTATAATGACGCTTGTTTGACAGCGCAAATCAACAAAACAAGTATCATAATGGCAACCAGCTACTTTCCGGCCTAGGCCGGTAAAGACAACCCATCACCATGGCAACCAGTTACTTTCTGGCCTAGGCCGGTAAAGACGTATTTTCCAGCCTAAAAATTGATTGGTAACGACTGATTTTTTGGCCGGACGCAGAAAAAAAAACATTTACATTTACACAATTTAGTTTGTTGTTATCGGCGAATCGAGTAATGTTTCAGTATTTTCAATTCGCATAGCAGCTGTTTTAATTTTTATCACAATTTTTCGAACAGTGGAAGTCGTTGTACTTCGAGAGATGATCGTGACCAGCTGCCTTTCAGTTTCAGCAGATTAAATGCACAACGCACATCTGGTTAAGATATTGTAATTTGCTCTAATTTGGTCTATCGTAGTTTTTCTGCGTTAGTTTTCATTTTAAATGGGCTTAACAGGCTGTGGATGAACCCGAGGGAGTTGTTTTAATACCATTACGTGTACTTTACAATATCCGAATAAATTTGTTTAAAAATACAGTTTGTTTAATATTTTAACGGTTGGTAAGATTAGAATTGTAAACAGTGTGTCATTGTTGAATTTAAACTTTGCTTAAGTCATTTTTTAAATTATTTTTATGGTGTAGTCAGGGTAGGCTTTACGTATTTTGGAGCTTTAAACAAAACTTCATGTAGTAACCCATATATTGTTGAAGTTTAAAAAAGGCGAACTATATCTCCTATAAGCTTGTCATTTAAAAAAAAATGTAATTTTGGTCTGCATCTTGGTATACAGGATGGTCCACATAGAATGGCCACTATTGGGATCTCGTAAACGGTAACACCTACAAAGAAGTTTAAATTAAACAAATTGATATGTTTTTATTAAAAAAAATACTGAAAAAACCTTCGTAACTTGCTTGTTATTGAAAATAAATACATCAACCCTTATACATATTTGGAATGAGAAAAAAATAAGAAATTTAAATAGACCATAGACAACTATTGCTCCCCTTTAAAAAAAGGTAAGTTTGTGTCATAACTTTTTAACGGCGAGTGCATTTTTTTTTGTATTATCAAATTAAACATAAAAATATCTAAAAATAATCTTAATAAATATTTTCGATATTTACAAGAATAACGGAGATATGACACATTATTAATATGACAAAAAAACACTTTTTATTCAATAACTCGAAAACCGGAAATGATAGAATATTTTTGAGAACGGTTCTAAGTTTGCCTAAAAACACTGCACATTTTTGGTAATTTAACTGTTTCTCTATCTTGACTATTAAGCGAGATACCCATGCAATCCCATCGAATTTGGACCACCCTGAACTGTTATGAGGTTATGACCATCTACTTTTCGTAAATGTATTGTTGTATTGAAAGGTAGGTCTCTGTAAATTAAACAAAACTACTTATTTCACGTACTTCTTGTGACTATTTAAAGTCTGTTTTATACTATACTATTTTTTCGTTTAAGAAAAGCGTACCTATACGATTTTCTAGTACGGTGTCAATCAGAAATTAAAAATCTTGAACGAAAAATTCGTACGAAATTACTACCTGCCCTAAATGCGTCCAATTTTAGCATGGGCGTGTTCTGTGGCATGGGCGCATGCGTATTCTACTGTAACTGTATCTGACCCACGGTCTACTACACAGGTTAGGAAGCCTGTCAAAAAATCTGGAACTTTTCGACATAAATTTCCGCTAGGTGGCGATAAGTCTAAGAACCATTCGCCATAAAAATCCGTTAGATGGCGATTATGTTTAAGAACACATTTTGAACAAAACTGACTTAAAAATTCGGTTAAAACATTTTTATGTACGTCATCTGATTGATTAAATTTGAATTTTTTAAGCGAGAGCTTATAAATCTTGCTGACTGTCAAAATCTTGTGCACGAACCGGTTCTTGGACTTATCGCCATCTAGCGATAATTTTTGGCGAACGGTTCTTAGACTTATCGCCATCTGTGGGATAATTTGCGGAACTAGTTACCGGCCTCAGTCGGTTTTATATGGGAGTTTCCGAACCTGTGTAGTAGACCGTGATCTGACCGCATGTCATTTGTGGGTTAGGTTAACTGAAACAATCAAACGATGTTAAATACTACTTACTACCGTTAATCCCTCACAATTTATTTTGTAGGAATAAATATGTAGAATGGAACAAGCGTTAAATATACGTTAAATTTGAAAATGATTCGCTTTCTGTTCTGTGATCAAATTGAACATTTGACATGGTTACTCAAGGTGCCAACAAAATATGATAAAAGTTACTAAAAAGTAACCAAAATATATTGGAGTTTTCGTACCAAAAAATAGTACAATGTAAATGGTTCATATTTTCCGTGCTAAATTCTTGAACGAAATTTTTGTATTAAAAATCGTATACGATTTTCTTAAACGAAAAAATGGTATAGTATAAAACAGACTTAAAATGATGCTTTAAAATTTAAACGACTACTTCAGCACGTTGGAACATCAAAAGGATATTTTTAGACTCTTTGAAACACGTACGTTATAGTAGCTTAATCAAATATTTTCATAATTTGACAAGCAACACGTTCTTTTGTTAATGTGCACTTCCTATTCCATAGAAAATTACTGAGAACCTTTTGAAAAATAAATTTGAAATAAAACAAGACACTCAAACTGTTTTTAAAGCTCTGAATTGTTAAAACTAGAAATTATGTTGTTTCCTGTTATCTTTTATTTCATCTGATTATATTTTTTTTAAAACAAAAAACGCTCAGTTTTGCAAAGCTTTTAACGAGCTTAAACTTTTAAAGTATTGTCAGTATAAAAGGTAATAATATATGCAAAACTGAAATAAAATCCAACAGCGGTTTTAAAAAAAAATCTAATTGTGGTATTTTGTGCCAGCGGCATTATCCGTTTTCCTTTACCTTTTACGATCGTGCCGACATAAATCGAATAAAGTATGTAAATAACAGAGCCGAGTGCGAGGTAGGAAAAGTTTTTGAAAAAAATAAAATTAAAAACCTGCCATGAAAATAATCTAATATACAGTATCACCGTTAGCCATGAAGCCAAATTTACAGCGCCGTAAAACAAATGACTGTCATTACCTCTGGCACCCGACTATTACATTGACGACGTATCATTAGGCTGACGACAGACGATTGATTAGCCACAGAATTCCCTTACTGATAAAAGTAAAAAAAAGGCAGCAACATGTTAAAATGACGAATTTAATACATAAAATTTTACACCAGTAAAAAAGTATATTTTACAACAAGATATGAAAGTCCAGTTTTTTTCGTGAGATGAGTTTTATTCACGAGTCGCGAAGCGGCGAGTGAGCAAATCTCACGAACGAAAAAAACTTATTTCATCTCGAGTCGTAAATGCTATTTTTTTCTACGAAATTAAAATTATATTATAGAACGAACGTTAATGTAAACGAACCAAATGACAATTATTATGTATAAAGTATTAATTAATCATTTCATTTCCATAGCGGCACCACCACACTGACATTGACATAAATTAAATTAATTATAACCTGCAAACGAAATATATTTAGTATTAATTTTTGTACCATTCTTAGGCTTTTATATAAAAGGCTGCATTAAAGATAAATTATTTGATTAGAATACGAAATTTTAATTAATTATGAGATTAAGCTTACAAAAATCGTAAATTTTACTATTTAATATTGACATTGACATTATTTTCGCCACTAGAGGCGAAAGTAAAACTTTCATGTAGGGTAGGCAGTGAGAAAATTACAACTTTCATATAAATGAGTAGAAAAAATATTTAATGCCCTTGTTAAGCGCAAAATTCATCATTTACTCATAAAAAACATTAGTTTAGGAAAATTTGCTTCATATGAGCACATTCCTGAAGGCTTAAACAATAACTAGCTCATCAACAAAGACAAAATAAAATTAAAAAACCGATCCCTGTTAAAATCAAATGATAAAAACACCAAATTGAATTTGACAGGATCACGACCCCAAGAGAAAGTAATTACAAAAAAGAATGCAACTAAACAAAATAATTTAAGTTTGTCCCTAATAACCATTAATCAAAAAACAAATGATGTCAGTCACCATAGTCATGGAAGAAAATATACGCGTAATCTGCAAGTCCTCGATTGTTTTTAAATTAAATGTTTTAAGATCGATACAACGATTTATTATTTCGCATTTCTTATTCTGGCATGTAATAAGGAAACGCTATTAATTATTTTTCGTTTTTCATTGTCTAGAAAGCAAAATTATCGCAGTTTAAAAGCTTTAAAATCAAAGAAAGCCCGTGGGAACGACGTTCGTTTAAAAAAAACAGCCAATACATCAACTGTTTCGGAAACGCGATGTTCGCTTTTTCATTGAAAAATGAATATCGATATCATCAATCAAAATTCTGCTTCCTGTTACATTTCAAATAAAGCTTTTTTTTCCATTTCATACGAATTTAAGTCAATAATTACCGAGAAGATTTATTAGCTATATTCCATAGACCATTATAATCTCGATTACATCATTTACTTTAAAACATTATTTCAAAAAAAGCTTATATATCAATAAATTGAGGAAAAATCTACATACGATGCCATTAAAAAACATTTTTTTAATGTTTTAAAAGGACGTTATTCGACTTGCTTTAAATGGCACTAACATAATTTTTAGTCAACATCAGAAGGTAAAAACTCTTTTATCTTTTCGATCGTAATAGTTATTTACGTAACTAGCAAGCGCGGAGCCCCGTGGCTCCTTGTTGCTAGACCGAGTATTGCGCATGGAATTCTCTTTCGTTTGCTGCAAGATGTCTCTAAGTCGCCCCGTTCCCGAGATACATCGATTACAGCCAGGCGATTACAGTATGCGCTGGATACTGGCAAGTTTCCGGCCTTCAGCCGAAAACTTGACGAGACGGTAGCATTTGCCAGAATGCTCAGATTCCAGAATATGAAACACGAGACCGAGAGATTCCTTCGGCAATATTCGGCATTGTTTCGGCTTTTATCGTATGATCCGAGTTTGGTTAGTTTAGTGTCAAAATTGTTGATAGAAAGTAAATTTAAAGTGTGATGGATATGATGCATTTCAATTGACAAACACGTTTGAGGTTATGTTTAATGTTATGTTTACTAAATACAAACAACTAAGGTTTGAAAGTATGTAGTATGTTTCAGCCCCCAAACGTTTAATTTTACTTATGCAAGTAGATACATAATTTGAGGTTAAGAGTTGGCAGATCTGTGGAAGAAAACTTCTTAATTCAGCAAAGAAAACTTCTTAATTCAGCAAAACTGAAACATCATATATATAAGTTGAAGTTTTTATCACATACCTATGTAGTCTAGCCATAAATACTGTTACAAAAGTTATTAACAAAGGCCTTAATACAAAAAAGTGTCCAAATGTAAGCGCTTAATTTTTTATTACAAAGGTACCAAATAGAGTAAAATTTTGTTTGCAGATTAAAATATATTAACGGCTGAAGAATCTTTAAACAAACATTACAACAAGGTGTACACTCGTAGTTCTCTAGAAGCCTCTACAGCTGCTAAGAATGTTTTGATGATGATTTTTTGGTGCAATCACAAATCTTCATTTTTCTGAAAAGTCGTGAAGCATCCGCTAAAGTTTACCAAAAAAAACCCTTAGAATTGTCTGTTAAACCTTTAAATTGAAATTTGTACAAAATAGTAGTTGTAGCCTGTTCAGCAAAATTTACCGCCATAAATGAACTTGCACCATTTTCATATTTATTGTATTTTAATATCAGGAAATTTTAATTATTTTAATATTTGTTTCATTTGAATGAAGCCATATTTTAGTCCGGTTTTGTTTAATAAATAAGAACAAGAAACAAAATACTGTTTATTATCAATATTTATATACTTATTGTTTAATTATATTATTCTATTCAACTTTTTTTAATAACTTTTGAACTAACAAGATCATGATAATTTATTTTAGATTTTTATTCAGCATCACATACTTAAGAGATGTGTCCATTATATGTAAATATACATATAAGATAAATAATTTTGATGGTTTTAGTGGTCTGTATTGAAGGCTTCAGCCGAGCATAAAGAAAACTCTATTGACAACCAATATTTCGGATTTATTTTAATCTTACCTCAGGGTTTCTAAGTTACAAACAAGAACATTTTTAAGAAAAATCTGAATAAAAACTGATTGTTTTTATTCTTACAAATCAATACTTACTCAAAGTGAGAATGTATCATAAAGCTGAACGAACTACTTGGTTCGCCAGAATAGAAATTTATTTTGCAAATGTATTAAATAGTTAAAGTTTTAATGTATATTAGTAAAATTTGAATGTATATATGTCGTAGGCATAATGTGAAATCCGGCATTTTATAAAACGCCTAGACACAAAACTATTAGCTTCATTTTTATTATTTATTTAAAAAAAAACTTTAACCAACCTTTAATCTGACCCTCTACTACTGACCAAATGAATGAGGGTCAGGTTAAAGGTTGGTTAAAGCTTTTTTTTTGTATGAACACAAATGTATGGGTCTAAGAAAAAGTCATAATTTGCTCGTTTTGCCGGCTTTTTATAAAATGCCGGATTTCACATTATGCCTACGACATATACACCAAAAAACGCTCTAGTGTTGAGTTGTTGTAGAAAGCTCTTGCGTACTGCAGCAGCCAACTTTCCACAACAATTTATTAAGGCTAAAAGCAACCATTTGGAATAATATATTTATGTTTTTACTTTTGTAAGTATGTTGAAACCAAAATAGTTATCTAGTTCGCTCCATTATAGAAAACAAAAACTTTGTACCAGTATTTATGGCAAGACTAGATAGACAAAGTAGAAAAGATTTATAAAAATTCACGAACCGTTAAATTTTAGCTTTCATAAAAAAAAATTTGAAAGGAAACTAGAAAAACTCAAAACGCTACCGTGACCATTCACAGCATAAAAATCCAACTCACACGGTTGGTACTACGGTGCAGCTTTTCATTATCACCTAGTTCACCTGAATTCTGTCATAAACATTTTAACAATCAGATCCTATAAACCAGTGGTGCCCAACCCATAGCTCGCGAGCAACAAGTTGCTTGTGACACCTTTTGATGTGGCTCGCGACAACTTTTGATGTGCTTCATTTTCTTTAACATATTACAAATTTTTATTGTTGGTTCATTAAAACTTTTAAAATTAAAATATTAAAATCAAAATATATTATATGTGGCTCGCCTAAAATTTTTAAATTCTAAATTGGCTCGAGCCCAGTTAAAGGTTGGGCACCACTGCTATAAACTGTCTGACAAACATCACATCAAGAGTGTTGTGAACACATTATGAACAGCACTTGACTTCAAACTAACTAGTGCCCTTTGCATAAAAAAAGTTTGATAACGTCATTAATCATGGTATGGACTAATGAAAATATGTAGTATAAGTCCATTGTTTTTTGTTTCGAGATATTTAAGGATATGCATTTCAGTCAGCATATCGCATTTTTCTTCGTTATTAAAGTTCATTTTTACGACTAACAGGCCTTCAAAACTTTTAGTTTGTTGGTCGGTTGTCATGGAAACAACATAAACTACAATGACCGGCCTACCTGATTTATAATGGTTATTGTTTAAAACGTATTTTTTGAAATTTGACAATGAAAGAAAAAGTAAAATACCATGTGTGATACATCTATGGATTTACAAAAATAAATGCTATTTGATTATGTAAATAGCAAAAATTGCACCCATAAGAAAAAACAAAGTTGGTTGTCATAAAACAAAAACGAATCGATCTAGGAAAAATTTGTGACCACCATCCGATTCGGCTTAAAAAGTTGCTTGGGCAATGTTTTAACACATTTGAAATATTTCAAACTCCGAAGGAGTTATAGACGATTTTCAAAAATCGTATTTTCCGGGGTTTCCCAATTTTCTCAGATACCGTTTGAGATATCTCCAATTTCTCTTCGGATTATTAATGAGCACCAAATTTAGCAACTTTGCCAAATTTAAACCTATATTCTAGCTATTATAAGCGAGCCATGCCTAAACTCGAATTTCAAACACACTGTATATATTACCTAAATAGTAATCAATTGTAATGCTTTAAACATACTGCAATTAAATCGGCCGCTATTCCTAAAGTATGCTTAGTTATTTTTATCCACAGTAAAAAGGTATTATGGACTTTTTAGCTGCTTAAATATAAACAAATAAATAAAATAATTTTTTAAACTATAAGGATACAAGTGTAATAAAATATTGGTTGTTTTAAGGATATAATAAACATAATTGTAATATTTTAATTTGTATCATGTTATTTTCGCACTTGAGAGACAACATCTATATCTGGATATGTTTTATTTCTGCCCATTTAATCATTTATATCAGATGGGCAACCTCCTGTCCTCAAAAGTCTATAATCTGGCCCGTGGGCATTTTCAAAAGATGCATAAGCCCTTTATAAAACACGTTTATTTGTTTTTATAAAAAAAATCATATTCTTATAAAAAACATAATTATTGCTTATAATCCCTAGTGTACAACTTCTATGCAGAACTGACCAATAAAAGCATGGTTGTTCGATTTATTGGTTTTGGTTGACATAACTACCCATTTGGATGAACTGCATACAAAATTACAAAAGGTAAATCAAACAGTCACCGAATTGTGTGGATATGTCCATACATTTCAAAACAAATTTAAAGTTTTCGATACATAACAACAATTTATTTATTTTTCATCATTTCACACAGCTTTTACCAATACTTATGGAAAACAAAAATGTATCGATATCAATAAAATTGCACGAATTCATTAAAAGGTTCGCTTATTTTAAAAACACCTATTTTTAAATATTTTCATCTTCATTGATAATATTTACCACAAACAAAATTCTTGAAAAAGTCCCAAACGAATTTCTAGAATTCTTAGCAGAAAAGAAATAAGATATTTTTGGAATTACATAATGAACTTTATAAAAATTTAGGCCCTTGATTGTCGATGCAAAAAAGAATATCAAAAAATTCATCGTGGCACTCAATGAAAATTTGGAGCACTTTGCCCATTGTCACTACTAAAATCGCACCTTATATCAATTAATTATAAAAATATCAGCAGTGGTAAATATCGTACTTCATTTTGTATTAACATTGTGTTTTTCTTAGTATTGTTTTTCGTTATAAAATTACATGTAACGATCAATAATATAAAGACAATGTTAATAATATCATATCTTTTATTTTGTATCATTTTCACGTTTTTGTATTTTGAACCACTAAAAATTATGACCCTAGTCTACTCTACATCAGACAAGTTTGATTTGGCCCGCCACTAAAAAAGGTTGCTTACCCCTTATCTATACCATTTAATAACTGCAAGTTCAGTTAACTGTTAAAATTATCTCTTAAAATTAAAAATATTTGATATAATACATAATACTGATACAAACTTGCAATGTTATACAGTTAATCATATATATTGCTGTAAGCTTCTTCTCTAATAATCATTCTAAGCTTAGTTAGGGTTACCAGACGTACTCTTTTTGAGGTATGCCACTTTTGTACTTTTTACTTTCTTTCTATTGTCCTCTTTTATACTCTTTTTAATTGTGCAAATACGGTACGTTTTTTTTTTTTTTGGTAGGAAGGAGAGATGTCAATTGTAGGTACTCTTTTTTATATCGTACCATCTGGTAACCCCAAGCTTAGTTGTATCTCGATTCTGCATTCTTGTTTTATAATACTCATATTAAACGGTTAACATAACATAACCCAGACATTTCCTAACAAATGTGTTTAATTGGCCTTTGCTAGCCGTCAGTATTTATTGTCAAATAGGAAAAGAAAAATTATTATATCCTATGTTTATGCTTTGCCGTTATATTAATTCATGTATTTGTAATTGTAATACCTAGACACATGGAATTTTTTTACTATGGCCAGCTACCTGTTCTTTTAAATCAGTCACTGTTTCTAGAGTAAGCTTTTATTAATGACAAAAACATTAGTATTGTAGAAATAGGTTTATTTAAAAAAAATTTAAATCTTTAAAATACTAAATGAACTGCTTAAAATAATTCAAGCAATTGTCTATAAAAACACTAAATTTTGTAGCTGCTAGTAACATAAATGTTTTATGATAACAAACTTTATAAGGTTACAATAATTGTGTATAATAAGTTGTTTAAAAGATATAGGTAACATAATATTGTGTATATAAATTACAAGTGTAAAACTTTAATTTGTTGCTTTTGTTTCTTGATATTGCTTCGTCAGCTGGTTGCACGCTACTAAAACATTTTAAGTACTGAAATATGTTCCATTTCTACACCATCTTTTAGTTGCAACTTTAAATCATTGTCAACATTTTCACTAATTTAAAAATATTTGAAAAAATATACCATATCAGTACATACATTCAGTATTGTATGAATAGTTTCTGATAAATTATTACAGTATTTTCTGTAACGGTTTTCTTTTATAAACATTTCCTTATACTTATATCTGGATTCTGCTTTTGTAATTCAAATAATAAACAATTAACATAACCTACAATTTTCTTGACAGATTAACGAAATGAACTAAATCTACTGCTACCCGTCGGCATTTAATCATCTCACTCTAAGTAGCTAGCTATTTCATTTGAAATTTTAAAACTAAAACTGAACGTTACGATTTGAACCGAATATATAGTCGGAGATAACCGAAGCGATATATCCGTTGCGTGTGCGAGATTCTGGAAAATGAGCATTCTGGAGTTTGAGCCCGTCCCAACTTGACCACCGAACTACTCGCGCTTCGCGCTCGCAGTATGCGCTGGATTATTTACGTAACAAGACCGGAAAAAATTACGTTACTGGACGAGAAGGCAGTTTTAGGACGAGCCTTGGGCAAGTCCTGAAAGCATACGAGTCCAGTAAAAACACTTTACGAGTATGTTACGTACAATATTTTTTCTACGTCCGCCACTGACACCAAAATCACTATTGTCACCATTCATAATTAAACAATAACTTAACAAACTACAGGTGAAAACTCGGTTGGTTGTTAACGACGTTTGTTTGACAGCGCAAATCAACAAAACAACTTATCACCACGACAACGAGCTACTTTCCGGCCTAGGCCAGTAAAGATGTATTTTCCAGCCTAAAAATTGATCCGAAAACTGATTTTTTGGAAGGACGCATATAGTATATTACATAACAAGAGTTGTAAGAAGCTTATTACGCATGAGTGGAACAGTTGCTCACGGAGACGCGTGGCCGCGAGAGCGTAATTGATGTACAACTCGTGTTATGCAGGATACTTTTTCTACGATCACATAATACAAACGATTTTATCGAATTTTTGGCAAGTTGGGTTTGACGCGAACCTACTTTGATAAATTCTACAAAACTGTGCTTTTTGCTTACCGTAAAGACCCTCTTACCATTCATTATGCATGCAGGCTGTACAGTAAGTCGAACATCATAAGAATATTAACAAATGTGCATAAATAAATGTTGGTAATAATAAACGACTTCATTCGGATTTCAAACCCAAAAACTGTCCATTTGATTATAAAAGTTATTTTTTAAGACTCATTGATACCATATTGATAGGTTCAGGTCCATGTCCTGGGCCCCCCCACATTTGATATGTAACTTTTTTTTATGTAGAAGGTTGTGCTAGCCTTGTGTTTGCGTGCTTTGTTAAAATTTTTGATTGTGCTAGTTTCGTTAGACTACAAATTCAATTTTAATTTGGGGGGGCTGTAGACATGATAGCCCCCCCACCACGTAATTTAAACTTTTTTTTGCAGATATGTTGTGCTGGCGTGCTTTGTTAAAATTTTTGATTGTGCTGGTTTCGTTAGACTACAAATTCAATTTAAATTTGGGGGGCTATGGACATGATAGCCCCCCCACCACGTAATTTAAACATTTTTTTTAGACAGATATGATGTGCTAGCCTTATTGCCTTATTGCATAAATAATATTAAATGATTTATTAAAAACAATAATGCCAAAAATATCTGATAACATACCTTTTTTAAAGAAATATGTAGACGATTTAATTTTAGGCGTTCCAAAACCCAAAGTCAATAATATTTTAAACTTATTCAACAGTTAGCATCCAAAAATTTAATTTACCTGTGAGACAAAAACAGATTATTCAATAAATTTTTTAGAAGTCACCCTTTTCAGAGATAACAATAATGGTTCAATGTATACAAAAGTAAATCTAATCATGTCTAGAGAGAGCCCCTCAGATTTTAAACCAAAATCGTAGTCTAACGAAACCAGCACAATCAAAAATTTTAACAAAGCACGCCAGCACAAGGCTAGCACAACATATCTGTCTAAAAAAATTGTTTCAATTACTTGGTGGGGGGGCTATCATGTCTACAGCCCCTCCAATTTAAAATCAATTGTAGTGTAATGGAACCAGCACAATCAAAAATTTTAACAAAGCACGCCAGCACAAGGCTAGCACAACATATCTGACTAAAAAAAATGTTTAAATTACGTTGTGGGGGGGCTATCATGTCCACAGCCCCCCTAAATTAAAATTGAATTTGTAGCCTAACGGAACCAGCACAATCAAAAATTTTAACAAAGCACGCCAGCACAACATATCTGCAATAAAAATGTTTAAATTACGTGGTGGGGGGGCTATCATGTCTACAGTCCCCCCAAATTAAAATTGAATTTGTAGTCTAACGAAACCAGCACAATCAAAAATTTTAACAAAGCACGCCAACACAAGGCTAGCACAACCTTCTACATTTAAAAAAAAAGTTACATATCAAATGTGGGGGGGCCCAGGACATGGACCTGATTGGTTCACTTAGATATTTCTCGAAAAAAATTCAAAAGTATTTAAATTTGTATAACTGAAGACTGAAGACATAAGAACATGCACCAGAAGATTTTAATAATAAATCATAGCGATGCATAAATCTTATACCAATTTAGTAATTCAAAAAAAAAGTCTCAACTTTACTTCGAAAAAAAATAAAAAAATTGTTTGAATACAGTTGATTTATCTGCAAAAACTACTCATCGAAAATAGGACGTCCTGCACATATCTATCGCTGGCGCACAAAATACCCAAGTGTATTAAGTATTTAATACGTCAAACTGTCAAATTATGATTTTTCTAAAGGATCAATGTTTCTCGTCCAATTAGCTTCTCCAAGGCTCGAACTTAAGTTTAATAAACGATGTAAGAAAAGGTCACATCATGCAACCAATTCCGAATTTCACGAGCACGGAAACTTCAACAAAACTCAAAACTCCCCAAGCATTTACAATAAGCGGACAAAAATAACAGCGAAGCATTGAATACTTAGAACAAAAGTTAAATAAAATATTTAAAGAAAGGGAAGAAAAGTCTCCAGCAACGCTTTTCAGGATTATGCACTTGGGGATTACGAAGCAAAAACCAACAAAAAATTGTCAACGTGAAAGCGCCAAGGCGTATTAATGCACAAAAACCGTAATATTAGAGAAACAACGAACTTCACATTACTGTGCAGTGTGGACGCTACACGTCCATTGTTTCACTTTATTTATGAAAGTGTATTAATATGAACTTTCGTAGAAAATGTATTTTATCTTAAAAATATGGACCATGACGATAAAATTTTCAATACAGGGTGTCCCAATTATACACCGCCAAACAGTAGGTGCATATTCCTGAGTGAAAATGATGACCATTTGTCAAATATTTTGATATCCGAAAATGCTTCCTTTCAAAGTTAGAGACCTCAAAAGTTGCAAGAAAAAAAAAACAAAAATTCGATTACGTCCTAGCCGTTTAAGCTAGAACTATCAAACTTGGCCGAAATGTTTAGATGTTTCCCATTGACTTTGTGGAATAATTAGAAGGAAAACACGTAATTGGAAGTATGATTTATAGTCAGGTCATTCGCTTACCATCTTCAGAATTTTTTTCTCTGGAATAAAATTGAAAATGTCATTCGTCCATAAGAAAGTACGACTTAGGAGAAAAAAAATCGTCCCTCTTTGTTTTTTGCTGTAAACGTAGCCGTTTTCGAGAAAATTAGCGATAAAGATTCATCGAAAAACTCTGTTTATACACCTCAAATATTTTTTTTTACTAAACTTAGTTGGCTAATGTCATGCTTGACTTAAACCTTAAGCGGATGACCTGACTATAAATCATACTTCCAATTACGTGTTTTCTTTTCAATTATCCCACAAAGTCAATGTGAAACACCTAAACATTTCGGCCAAGTTTGATAGCTCTAGCTTGAACGGCTAGGACGTAATCGATTTTTTGATTTTTTTTTCTTGCAACTTTGGAGGTCTCTAACTTTGAAAGGAAGCATTTTCGGATAACAAAATATTTGACAAATGGTCATCATTTTCACTCAGGAATATGCACCTACTTTTTGGCGGTGTATAATTGGGACACCCTGTATAACGACCGTTTAAAAACTTTAATTGCGCAATAGCCCGACGAAAAGTAATTAATAGTTAATCTGTTTTCACTAATTTTTAAGTTTTTCGGATTTGATTCGTTGTAACTTAAATTCTCAAAATTAAAAAAATAAATAAAGTAGGTACATTAAAGAAAACCCTAAAGTAGGGGAAAGTTGCCAAAATCGTACCACTTAGACCAAATGATAGGGAGACATCTAATTTTTGCATTCTAAGGCAATAAATCTATTTATAATGACTTAATAATTATATACAGGGTGATCCACGTAGAAGGGCCACTATTGGGTTCTCGTAAACGGTAAGAGCTACAAAAAAGTTTCAATTAGAAAAATTGTTCCCCTTTCTCGGATCTATTTAGTGATGCTTTAATGTTTTAAAAAGTTTCATCGCACGCTAGATAATAAACAACAACCAAAATGGGCTTTTATAATCGTTCATAACTCGGTTATTGGCACAGAAATATTTTTCGGGAAAAGTTTTAGATTTTTTTGTGCACTGTAAAATGAAAACATTCATTTGTTTCAACACCCCACATATTATGTAATAATGCTCATTTCAAACCATTTTAGCGAACTTAAGCCATTGCTCAAATTACCTAAAATTTTACAGGCACAGCTTTTTTTTTACTTTGAACAAAGTTGAGGGCTGACCCATAAACACTTCAAAACATGATTAACAAGGACCACCCTATTATTTATATTGTCTTAAAAATTAATCACTTTGATAATGCAAAAATGTATTAACTTGATCAATTTTCAGGGTTGGACAAAATTTGATTTTTATTAAAAAAATCATTGATTAAAATGTTTTTTTAATCACGAATTTTTAATTTTTTTGAAGAAACTTGCTACAACTAATTTATTCATTATTCACCCTACATTATATCTTCCATACAGCGCCATTCAAAAAGTATCAATAAATGAACAAGTTTTTTTATTAAAAATTTCTCAGAAACTTTTGTTCTTGATAAAAGTTGGTGGATGACTTAAAATTAATTTTGAGATGGAAAAAATTTCATAAAAATTCATACGATACTAGATTTTAGTGATTTCAGAAATATTCCAAGAGCCTTATATTAAGAGTTACAAAAAAAAATACTGCATAGAAAAAGATTGTTCAGATTTCAAAGATACGACCAAAGGTGAAATTTGTCGTTAAGATTTCAATTTTTATTTTTATGGCAATTTTAACATCAAAAAGTCTGCACAAATGAAAAAACTTATTATTATCATTATCATTATCATTATCATTATCATTATCATTATCATTATTATTATTGGTTTATCAAATAATTTTATTCTTAAGAAAAAATGGTGCATGATCTAAAACTAATACTCCTATTAAGTAAAAAAAAGTGCTAAATAAATTCATTTAAAACTAGATTTTAACGATTTTAGGAATATTCGAAAAGAGTAGTGCCTTATTTTAAAAATTTCATTTACAATTTAAAAATAATACCTATTAAATAAATTATCGTTTTCCCTCGATTTTTTTAAACTCTTATTGAAGAAGCACTTTAATCTTGCGAATTGTTCTAAAATCGCTAAAAGCTAGTGTTGTATGAACTTTTATCGAGCGTTTTTAAACTTAAAATAAGTTTTAGACCATGTACCAACTTTTCTCAAAAATAAAATTTTCCGATTAATCGATAATAAAAAACTTATCTATTAGTTGCAAACTTTTTGAATGTTGACACTTTTCTTTTCTAATCAATTTTTTTGTATGTTTTAAAATAAGGGCATTTTACTTTTACGAATATTTTTAAAATACTTGAAATCTAGAGTCATATGATTTTGTTTTCCATCTAATTTTAAAATCATGCATCAGCTTTTATCAGGAATAAAATTTTCTGAAAAATCGGTAATAAAAAAACTTTTCCGATTGTTGCAGAGCTTTTGAATGAGGCTGTAAATCTTTTGACTCTAAAATTAATTATTATTAACAACATTTACAAAGTAAATCTACCGGAATGCGTCTCTAACATTCCCATAGAGACTTTATTTCTTCCTGACCTATGAGAAGCCAATAGGCAATATTTCCGGCGGTTGGTTCAGCGGGTGGAAGTAAAACGTGCATTTAATTTATATGTTACGAGTGACGTTGAATCGTAAAAAAAAGTTTGGTTTATATCATGATTTTAATTTTTAAAAATCAGCTGATTTAAATCAATTGATTTAAATCAGGCCAACCCTGTCTATTTTGTTGATTAGAACAATTTCAGATCAAAACTGCAAGCAATATTGGATGCGAAACTCAAATGTTTCCTTCACCTCCATCCAGAATTATGTTTCCAACTGCTTGTCCGATACAATCTAGCCGCACTCGCTTCTAATTCGAAATCACATCCCAAGTGACAAATACAATGTGTTAAATTCAGTGATCAGGTTACTCTTAAACGGCCAATCCAGCGAATTGGAAAAGGTTCATTTAGGTACGTCCGAACAATAGTGTCGTAATAGCATGAAGTTCCATTTTGCTGAAAGACGACGGTAAAACGCCATAAAGGTGGCCGTTCGCAGTTACCTTAAACGTTGGCAGTACATATTTCAGTTCATTTCAGTAGCAGTTCAGGAGCAATATATATTTCAGCAGTAGAATGATGAGCTGAATGCCCATTGTAGGGGAAGTTAAAAGTTAGGGTGATATGGAAACATTGGAGCTATTTTTATCTCTTATTAACTTTTTATGCTACTGCTTATTCATATTGCCTGTCTTTGCATAAAGAAAGATTAGCAGCTTCTTCTTCGTCAGTCACTACTAATTAATATCTTACGAAGCAGTTCCAACGCTAGAGAAGTTGTTTTAAATATTAATAGATAACGTGTAGATTTTTATCTTAAGGTATAAATGGACTCATATTTTATTGCCCCAAGATCTCCAATCCGCCCAAATGCCTACTGATTTTACATTCACAAACATGATAGAGCTGAATTATTACTCCAAACCATGTATTACAAGCGGTCACTCATGAAATCGCATTACGTTAGATCGAACGCCCATCGAAACGATATGACAGTGAAGTGATGTCATATTTAAATTTACACAAAACTGAATAAATTAATGTTGTGCAGCATCTTCATCATTAGATGAGGGTTTTGTGAAGAGGATGACAATTAAACCTTTAATGGCTTAATGTTTTAGTTATATATTTTTTCGTTGTCTCGCTTCAAAGTCTAATCACTACTCAAAAAGTCGAGAGTTGTCGTAAAATCATGAATCATATCATTTAGTGTGATAAGTGAGATAAAAGGGTAATACGCACTAGATGGACGCCCTGTATACAGGGTGCCCCAGATAACAATTTGGAAATGAATTTAAAAGAATATGTTTATTTCGAGAAACCAACCAAAAATACAAAACAAATCAATAGAGAATTATAATTATCTGTTTTTACACAGTTTCTATGGCAAAGAATGTAGCATCTTACCTGTCAAATTTTTCATTAGTTGTTACTTGTAAATGTGCCTATAGTAGGTAATTTCATAACAAATTTGCTACAAAAACTATCGAGTATGCAACCTTGCGAGTAAAATCGGGAGGTCGTGGGTTCGAATCCCGCGGCCGTCTGTCATCGTAGGGGTTTCAGGTGGTTTCCCCTACCTACTATAGGCAAATGCTGTGACAGTACTTCCACCTACCCTCTACCCTTTCCTTGTTCACCGCCCCCTCCTCCCGGACCTCAGATGTCAAAGCGTCCCTAAACCCTCAAATTTGACATTTAATTATTTTTTTGTTTCTTTTTTCATAGATAGCTTGATAAGTGATTTGTAACATACGATTTTTCTTGATTTTGTGACTTATTTATAAAAATAGAATAGCACGTAATATCTCATTAAAAAGAGGAAAAAAATGTTCCATAGCCAACTTTGCGGCCCATAACAAAAAATTAAGTTAGGGGTAATATCTCGAAAATGGTAAGTGATTAAAAAAAATCAAAAATAACAGTTACATTCTACATTAAAAAGTACCTTAAGAAAGGGCTAATAAAATTGATCTAATGAATAAAACAAAAAAGTTACAATAGAAAAAACAATTTCAACATTATCATAGTTTTCGCTATAACTTCTGTAGTATGAGGAATTTTTTAGTTTTCAAAATTAATTGTAGCTCCTCTCATACTTGGGAATAATTCATCTAATTTAAGCAAACATGTATCTCTAATAATAAGCGAGATCCCCATGCTGAAAATGTTATCTGGGACACCCTGTATATCTAGAAGACGATTATAGTTAATACTAAATGAAACGCATAGCAGAATACGCTTTATTGGAGAGCAAATTGAAAGCAAACTTTATGAGGCGTTTTTCATGCAGGTTTAAAGAATGTGAAAAAATCGTACATAACAAACGCAAAACGTAGAACGGAAATTTAATAACAAAAACGCTATTGTCTGCAGAATTTAAAAGGCACGTTTATTAAAAAGTTCTTGAATAAAATTTGCTGGCTTATTGTTAAGAGAAATATTACATTATGGTAAAACACTCGCACAAACCAATTTCACCCTACTTTATGAATGTCGTTCGTTATTCATGTTCGTTATTAACAGATGCCACATTAGCGATAAGCGTACATACACTCATAAAAAATGTGTGTGCTTCGGCCTTTGCTTTATGTATTAATTACAAAAACATCATTACTAAAATCTGCGTGAGAAAAACTTTTCTAGCTTACTTTTAAGCTACATGATATTGAATGTGTATCGGTTAAAATCGCTTTATCGGGTCAAATGTTTCGGTTAAAGAAGTAACAAAAAAAAAATAACTAAGATTGACTTAAATTTTAAAAGAAATGTTAAAAACGAATTTGAAATATATGAATTCGATTCAGGGACATAGCCTAAAGATAAAAATAAAACCAAATTCAGCGTTTCCCAAATTTCACAGAAAAATTCTGGGATTCAGCGTGTTGATTGGTGTTGCTTTACTTATTTTTACAGCATTTAAATCACACATCCAAAATAAAAGACCAATTTTTATCAAAAAATAAATATGCACCAATAAAATTATTTTATTTAATTTAGTTTCTCATCAAAATTGGAACAGGGGTTCGTAAAATATAACTAAGGTTAGGGCTCCGTAGTTTTTGAAAAATTGTGTAGGAGCTCCGCGACAAAATAAGTTTGGGAACCGATGACCTAGCTGGTGTTAAACATGCTCTTGCAGTTCTTTTGTTTTTCTAAATATTAAACATATTTAAGTGTACAATTCCAATACAATTCTAAGTGTTATACATTGTCGAATTCAGGAAAAAATGCTCTACAAATTGGCGTTAAAATCAGAAATAGCGTCCATAAGAAAAAATTTACCTGATGATGATTTTAAAAAAACCAAACGTCGCACGGAAAATTTAATTGGGGATTCTGATTCCTTGCAAAAAGTGGTTATGAAAAAGTTTTTACAGAAATGAAATTCGACATCAAATGAAAAAGTTACGGGCGAAAAACAAAAATCCACTTTTTTACTTTTTTCCCTATATCTCAAAAACTAAAAGAGCTAGATAAGTTCTGTTTGCGTCGAATTATTAAGCAACTGAATATACAACTTTGCCCTAATTTAACCGAAGTCGTAACTCTTACCGTTTACGAGATCCCCATAGTGGCCCTCGAAAAACGAGAACCCTGTACAAAAGAATGACAAGGTTACAACTACAATAAAAATTGATAAGAACAAGGACCAAAATCTTGGTTCAGTCGGTCTTAAGAACCAACCACCAAAAAATGTACAGCCAGTCGAAAAATAAAAGAGTGCTTTGTTAAAATGTGTTTTATTTGTTTTTATTATCATGTAATAATTGCTCTAAACCTGTGTACTACGTAAAACAACGTTTAAGGGTCCAGCCACCTTATAAAGACGATCACGAACCATAATTAAAACCAATAAACATTAGCAATAAGTAGGTACTCTTCCACAACAATGCGGTCTATGTACAATACGGTCCGTGATAATACCTACAATATCAAAAGTAGTAACATTTTTAGTCTCAAACCTTTAATACGTACAAGTCCATCGATTGATACCTCGTGGTTAAACGTCTTTCCGCTTAAAAAAAAAAACAATCATACAAAAACAACTAAACCTTATGTTAAAGTTTGATTTCAGCTTCTTCCTAAAATTTAAAATTTAAACACGAACCGAGACGGCCATGAATAACTCGCGCTAGATAAGTACTTCTCAACTGTACTTCATCCGACTTTAAAGTTTTAAGAATATCAATCACGCTCCAACGGAACTGAAGGTAAAAGGATTCCTATTCCGTACCTCATCGTAACCTACTTCCTGTTATGCAATTGGCGATCGCGGTTACTCCACCGGTAGATGACTTACTTTCACTATTTTACGCGTCATTGTTGAAGAACTCCGCAAGTGCAAGTGTGAAATTCTCATAAACTGCACGAAAACACTCATTATCATTTATGATTTCTCGCGAGACATGTATTCCACATTGTTTTACACTCGGCAAGAAAATGCCTATACGTTTACTTCGTGAATTTTCGAAAGTTTGCCTAAATTAAATTAGTTGGAGGTAATTTAAATAAGCGTCGCGTTGGGAAAAAAAAACTCCTCGAGTTTGTTTTATTTGAAATATGACGCTCAACTGCCGTGGACCGTGAGCCCTTAGAAACGATATTACACAAATTTTAGCTGCAACACGAGCGCCATATTTTTTTCTTTCCCAACGTTAAGGCGTTAATTATCAAGGTTACATTTCATTACTCGAGCAGCTTAAATAATATTGTAATTAAGTCTCTCTGCGACTTTTAATGCGTTTTTTACGTCCGTCTACTAAAATATCTGTAATTGTGTACGGTTTAATTAAGTTTAATATTTTAATGTTCACGAAATATATTTTACCTCCAATAAAATTATACTTGGTTCAACTGCGCCGGCAATAACCCAAGGATATTATTACGTTCACGCTGGATTCCTAAACTTTATAACTAATTTCGAGTGTATGTGACCTATTACGAGGTACAATTTGACAGAACACTTAAAATACACTCGACGCTAAACAGTGCTCGCTTCAAGTAATGCCCAATATGAAACGGATAATAAAACCTCTTCTAGACCGTTTCTTCTTAAACTTATTCCACTTGCGACCCCTTTAACACAAAAAAAATTATACGCAACCCCGTGTAGAGGTATACAGGGTGACCAAATTCGAATGTTTTACGGGGTATCTCGGTTACCGTAATAGTTAGCGAAAAATGATATCGGTCTCTTGGGCAAGTTTTTTGAGAAAATAACGCCTGTTTTATCAGATTTTTGATAACTTTCCATTTTCGCACTACAGACGAAAAATCAATTTCATCATTTTTGAATTATTATTATATTATTATAACTTCTTTACCTATTCAAGCAGAACAAAATGTAATAAAGGTTATTTATACATTTTTTTACGCTTAATTTAAAAAATTGTAGCTACCTTGACTTTTAAGATATAAAGTAAACTTATATTTTTTTAAATAGAAACCCTAGTGGGCCATTATTTTATATAAACGGGATTTTTTTAGCTTTAGCCATATCTCGGTTATTTGCAACACATATATAAAACTATATATTTTTAAAAGCCAAAAAAAATCCCGTCCATATAAAGTCATAGCCCACTAGGGTTTCTATTTAAAAAAACACAAGTTTGCTTCATATCTCAAAAGTCAAGGTAGCTAAAAAAAAATTAAATCGGTTTTTAAATCAAGCATGAAAAATTGTATAAAAACCCTTTATAACATTTTGTTCTACTTTAATAAATAAAGAAGTTACAGTATTTTTAAAAATGACGAAATTTCATTATTCGTCTGTAGCGCCAAAATGAAAAGCGATATAAAAAATCTGATTACACTGGCGAGCTTTTCCCAAAAAAAAATAGCCCAAGAGACCACTATCAGATTTTCACTTACCATTACGGTAACCAAGATACCCCTCCTAAAACATTTGAATTTGGTCCACCCTGTACATATCAGATGGAAATACGAATTAGACACTAAGGGCCGTTATTATAAACGTCAGTTAAATAGTCGAATAGCTAACCTTCAAATAAATTTACTTGACGAGTAAATTTATTCCGGCTATTATAAACGAAAATTGCCCAATAAATAGTTAACCGTGAAATAACTAATTAAAGTGATAAATAAACAAACACAACCTCATAAATTCATAAATCGTGTGTAGGTATATGCGATATTCTTATAATTATTTATTACTCCTTTTATAATTATTATATGTCACATTTACTAAGCAGTTGACATGAAAAAGTAGAGTTACGTTTATTTGACAGTTAAAATTTATCCCGTGGTTTATCAGAGGTTAGTTAACTTCGGGGATTTACTTGGCGAGTAAATTTAACTGACGTTTATAATACTCAAAATAGCTATTTATTCCGGAAGTAAATTTTACTCCACGAGTAAACTACTCATTCGTCGTTTATAATAACGGCCCTCAATGATAATAACACATTAAAAAAATATATTAAAACCAATTCTTTGGTACACACAGGAGTAGAAGGGGTTTGGAGCGGAGCACGGAGCTGGAGCACGGAGCAGTGGAGCAATGAATTTTTGCCCGGAGTAGGAGCGGAGTTCGGAGCAAATAATTTTGATTGCTCCACTGCTCCAGTTTATTATGTACAATTGTTTTAAAAACTACTTTTTTTCAACATTTGAAGATCAATAATTTGTTCAAACAAACATTTATTTAACTTCAATTGTTTGTTAGGGTAAAATATTTGAATTTTTGACCAACTTCCACATATCCGATAAAATTAAAACTTTTTTTTAAACAAATATTTTTTATGTTAATATTTGGAGCATGGAGCGGGGCTGGAGCAGGTATTTTGATGCCGGAGCGGAGCTGGAGCGAAGCAATTAAAAAATTGGACTACTTCAAAACCCTGAGTGGAACGTTACCATTTATGAAAAATATAACAATTTTGCGTATCAATGAGACGAATGTGCTTGCTTATTTTTACATAAACAATTAAATCTTAGCTGAATACGGGTACAGGAGTACAACACCGAATTTCCGGCACTCTTGGTTCCAAAGTCTTGCCGAATTAATCATTTTGCCGGACTAAACGTAGCCATAGCTCTAGCGTTAAATTTATTAAGTTTAAGAAACTCACAAAATTGTAAGTATCACTACCAACAGTGCAGTGTAAATAATAGGTCTGTTCCAGCAGCGCTATTACTATCCAATAAACTATGAAGATTCTGCGCACTATCGATATAGCGTGCAATTATAATCTTTAATGGCACGCTATATCTATAGTGCGCAGAATCCTGATAGTTTATTGGTTAGTAATAGCGCTGCTGGAACACACCTAATGTAAATTAGCGGCCTTACACATAACACCATTCGTGGCCGCTGGCCGCGCAGTTAGCTAGTTTGATGGCCGCAGGAATTTTGTCCGAACTAAGGAAGGTGCCGAACCATCAGTTGCTAAAAATTTTTTGTTGTACCTGTATTTGATACTGCAGGACGTAGGGTAGAGTCAAAGTTTTGCAAAGTTGACCGACATTTTGATATTTTAATCGTTAATGCTAAAAACGTCGCTTCGCATAAATACGTAGGACAAAATGGAAGAAGTGTGGCATTTCAGAAAGTCTTGGAAATTCTATCTCAATCCTGAGCCAAAAATCATTTAACGATTTTTTGAGAAACTCAGTTTTAATCCTGTATAGCTTGATAACATGGCAAATTCTTCTTGAGCTTTTAATTATTTTTCATTAAAAATTGAGCATGGTTTGTAGAACCGCGCTATTTTTTTTTAAACAAAATTTAAAGGAAAGTATTTTCGAAATTGTGCCTGCACTTCATATGATTAATTTTAATTTTGACAATTAAATCTTTGGAAAAGTACATATTTCTAGAGAACCATTTCCACTAGCCTATATTCTTCAATATGTTAACTTTTTTAACAAAATCTTCAATTTTTAGCTTCCATTCTACTGGACCATAGCTCCAAAAATTATTAAATGCAATTTCTATAGTAACAACAATGATATTACTTAGTTACAGAATTTCTTCAGTCAGTCAGATGGACACAAACAGGCAGATAAAAAGAGCGACAGGCAGAAAAAAATTTAACCAATGTTCGTTCACTAATATCCATAAAAACTCGTTAAGTTTTAGTAGAGGATTTGCACTATAAGTTTCGAGTCGTAACAATTTCTCCTGGAAAGCAAAAACTATTTTGCCCCAGGGAGTTGAGTTTTCTAAAGCTGTGTGTGGATTTGTTAAATACTTAGACATATTTTTCTTTTTTCTCAAACATAAAACGAAATAAAAATAGCAATTTTCAACTAGTAAAATATACGCACTTTTCGTATGTAATTTTAAATCCCAAGCCTGACACATCTAGACAACATTGCACATGTTAAACAAAACACGTCCGAATCAAATGACACTTGTTTCGCGGTCACTGGCCGAATAACAGTCGATTGCTTTATTACACCGGTTACATCTTTTAGGACTTAGCCTAAGCTAACGCAACATTACATAATTTTCTAGCATTAGCGACTCGGATTAACGTCAAACTAAAATATTAAGATAAGTTTTCCAACACTTTTCGCAAACATAACTCTCTCAAAAAACTTGTATTTAACAGCAAACTAGAAGATTAAAAAAATCACAAAGTTTACAGATTTACTATCTGTTTTAAAGCTTCAGTTAGATATAATACAAAAACGGAAACCACAATGACGCAACGGCGATCATTTATATCAATTATCACTAACAGCAGCTACTCTTTGCTCTTTTTTTTTCATTTGTCGTGACATTAAAATTGCAGGAATATGTAGGGGAGAGCGGGGTAATGACGCTCAGTGGGTAATTACGCTCACCGTCGTTTTGCGCCAGTTTTCAAATATTTAAAAGTTAAACTTAGCAGCCACCTAGCTTTCGTTCTAATAAACACAATGCCGTAAGTAAAAAAACTTATTTCACCATAAAACGTAAGTTAATTGAGTGTGTGTCATTTTTAACATTTTCATATAAGAAATCGCGTACAAAAAAAAACTGTAAGTAGCTCAATTAGTCTAATTTGAGTTTGTGCTTTGGTCTACTATGAAATTTGTGTCATTTTTAGCAGGAGTGACCATATAAAGCTATTTCTTAAATTCAAGGCTAGTTTAGTAAAATACCGAATTTAGACAATTGTGCAACAGGGGGTAATGGCGCTCAATTAGCTACGGTAATACCGCTTGGTGAGCGGCATTACCCTCATTGATATTTTTATATAATTCAATTTATATTTTAATTTTTCTTATAGTAATTGTGCACAATGCCTCGTACAACTAAAAAAACAACTGGTAAAGCATCCTGGAATATCAAAATCCAAAAATGTTTACACATAAAATAGCTGAGCGCCATTACCCACTAGCAGGCGGGTAATTCCGCTCACTTACATGTTTTTAAATTATTAATAACTTTTTGTTCTTTAAGGTTCAATCAAGTTTGACTTAACCTGAACACTAAGTATTGTTTTGGCGACAACAACCTCAAATTATAGGGTAATTGTTGTTACGGTTTAGAATATATGAATTTTTTCGCTTAGGTGGGCGCCATTACCCCTCCCTCCCCTGCTTAAAAGTTTTTTTGCCGACGTCTAGCGAGCTGTAGATTTTTTCCATTACGCTATTTAAATGTCTCAGATCACTTAAGCCCTAAGCGGTCATATTACCGTATACCGGCGTATAAGACTACCCTTAAAAACCGTACTACACCAAAATATTGGGGGTCGTCTTATACGACAAATACAAAAATGGAGCTTACTTTATTGTATAAATATTATAGTTATAATATACTGTTATATAGGAGAATTGTCTGACATAAATGTATTTAAAAATATGCAAAATTATATAAATTTTGCCCAAACAAATTATTTTATACGTAAATGTCCCAATAAATACTTTAACAACTGGAAACAGAGTAAAGAAAAGATAGAACTATACCTTTCCTGTTTTTATCTTTCAATTGTTTCAAAATTACCGCTGTCTGCCTTTTAGCCTACTCGAAAACATTACGTTACCCTAATAATTTACAATAAAATCGCAATATCTCGAAAAATATCAGGATGAAACATAATGAATGTTTTTGAAAAACAATCAAATTTCTACAAGACTATGTAAAAACATATAGCGTGTTGTACTTAAGAAAATTGAGTTATTGATGTTTAAAGTTTCACAAGTTTGACCAAGCGTAAAAAACACCCTGTATAATATTTTTTAAATATAGCTAGCGCAAAGTGTTAATTAATATATTTTCAATCTAATTTTTAAACGAAGATATACTGCCTTTTAAATAACTTAAATGTTAAAAAAAACGAAAGTGTCGTATCGCTCAAAGTTTTCATAAAAATGTAAATTTTACGAAAACGGTTGACTTTAGACCCATATAACACATACATTTTTAATAGTAAATTTTAAGAGGAATCAAAAAATGTAAAAATATACAGGGCGTTTTATTTAAAATTTCAAAGTTTGATTCCGTTTCCGGTTGAACCGGAAGTCGTATTGCAACCTTAATATTTTCGTCGAATTCGGAACATACAATAACAGTCAGATACCAAATTTCATTGCAATATCTTTAATAGTATTCTAGATATTTGTCTGTTTCCATATTTTTGCGCATCCCTGTATAATGAAAACTGAAAGATATTTTTATTACACTGTTAATTATTCACTAAAAAAAAACATTTTTAATAGCTGAAAAATAGGCATGTTTTAAGATAACGACAAACAGAAATAGTATATTACTCCTACATAACAAGAGTTGTAAGAAGCATTTTACGCACGAGTGGAAAAGTTGCGCACGGGGCCGCGTAGCGGCGAGTGCGTATTTTCACGAGGGCGTAATTGCTTTACGTGTTATGTAGCTTACTTTTTCTACGATCACATAATACCTTCGATTTTAACGGCTTTTTAGCTAATATACACATGTTTGTGTTGTGTTTGACGTTTCTAGCCAAGTGCGCGTTTTGCTTACCGTGCGTTATAACCATTATAACACACTTACTACAAGCATGCAGGCAGTGTTTGACGTAAGCCTACCTTGACATTTCTAGCCAAGTGTGCGTTTTGCTTAGCGTGCGTTATGACTCACTTCTATGCATGCAGGCTGTGCGGAAAGTCATTTACATTAGTGGTAGTACAAAAAAATCGAATCTTAAACAATCGCAGCATTCACGGTGTTTGATATTCGGATTTCAGAATATCAAATCTTCGACCTTGGATTAAAGTAAGTAAGAATCACTACCGGCACAGTTATCTGCTATGTATTATCAACAATGCACGCCCAAGTAATTCGCAACATATGAAGTGTTTAAAATCTTTTTATCTGTAGATTTCATACTTTCTTGGTAAATAATAAACTAATCACTTCAAGTTTTATCTACAACAGCTAATAAGAGGCTTGTACACGATATTTACAACTCCATTATCAACGTTAAAATATCAACAAGTGAAGGAGACAAAAGAGACCTCATTTTAAGCGAAACGATCATTACATAAATGATTTTACATTCAAAATGCTTATTTATTTAAAGCAGAAGGAACATAAAATATATGTAAATTTACTACATGCTCTAATAGACTCAATTTTCCCTTTACATGGACCAAATTTCCATATTCAATTTCCTGACCAAGTAGATATAAAATTTACAGAAGACTGTATCCTGCACGAAATGAAAGTTTCAACGAAATGGCCCAAGAAATAAACAAGCCACATTTGGTCGTAAATTTTTGTTTCACTCAACATTTATATAAACGAGCATAAAAAAAAACTAAAATAAAACTTAATAAAGCAATCAAACTGAACGCACAAATGTGTAGACATGTTAAAGCAGTGTTTCTCAACCTGTGGAACCCTATAGCCCACCAGTTGAAAATTTCGCACTTCGATGACTTTAAAGACGTTTTTTATTATATTTTAAATCAAGCCGTTTTTTTTTTCTACAGGACTAATCAGTGACATGAGGCGAGCTCCAAGGTGGGCAGAAATTTAGCCAATCCAGATTTTCAATACATCAGAAAACGTGCAGTTACAACGAACATTTACACGGAAACTCAATTTTACATACACTCCCCAGATAAAGTTGCTGTGAAGATATTTTCAATCAAAAAATCTCGCTACCTTTTGTTAGCATCGAATCCATTCAGTAAGGCTAGCGGCGCTGAGATGCAATAATTAATCGGTTCTGCAACAGTTTGATCCACGAATGGCTAAACCGCGCTGACATACGCAAAACTAAATCAAAAGTCACATGGATGCAAGCACACAAGCAACTAAATTGTTGGTCTCAACAAGGGCTAGCTACAGTGTATGCGCCTAAGATGATAAAAAGGACGAAATTCAAACTTATACGACACAAAACAGTTGTACAAAGTCGCGCAATCGTTTGATTTGTGTCAGGGTACACACTGTTTAGTTGCCAAAATTTACAGTTGACGTCAGTTGCATATTGCGGGTCGTCATAGAAACCAAACTGTTGCACGACTAATAATTGCATGCCAGCGCCCAGCCCTTGGAACGATGCAGATCCTGTAACCCACAATCCTGACTAATAAACCAGCGATGAAGGATCATCGATTTTTTTTAAGTTCGCTAAGAAATCGTTCTTAAAAGTTTCATTAGAAATGATTTAAGAAATACTGATCTAATAAATTACACTTTACATATGCAAATGTTTAAAAAAATCTGATTAAATATCTTAATTTCTTTAGATAGGTGTTTTATTCAGGCCAATCACGATTATAACAAATTATTCTGACTAATCAATTCATATAATTTATGATTACAAGATTACATGAACAAGTTCGAGCGTGGGATTAGGTACATCTGAAATTTAACTTTCAATTTAAATAACCCTCATTAACATCGAAGCTTCCACATTTTTTGTAATGAACAAAAACTAACACACAGCTCATTCACAATTCTGTTATTAATATCGGTATGAATGTGTAATATATTTCCCACATGGTAAGACACAAAAACACTTTAAATACATTCCTGTAGTGGCTTATCCTTTAATCAGGGCCGGCCTTAAGCATGTTCCACCGATTCCCTCGCCTAGGGCCCCGCGCTCCAAAAATAAAAAAATATAAATACAATTCATATCACTTAAAAAAGTTATTATTCAATATTGAAATACTAAACTTGATAAATAAACTATAGCACAATAATATAATAGATTATTTATCAAATATTATCATCAAATCAATTAACAAAAGCTTTCGTGAAATAATTCAACTTGAAACGTTTACGGAAACGCAAAAAGTGAAGCAGAATCTTTGGCTACACAAATTAAAGTTTACAAATGCTTGGTACCTATCTTTAGTTTTCTGGCATGATTTGCTTTTCCAAATGAACCTAGTAAGCAAAGAATTACAAAGTGAAACCTCAGATCTGTCTTCGGGAATACCCACTTTTGAAAAATTGTGGAAATGGCTAGAAGTGTACCGAGAAAAGAGTTTTAAAGATGTGTTAATCGGTGCAAATGATCTTGCAAAAGATTTGCATACGAGTCCTCAGACGACCCTCTTGTTGATGCAAAGGAAGTATAAAAAATTAACTGTTTTAATCAAGTGTTAAATAAAACACTGCAGTCTCTTCAACCTCAACTTAAACTATTAATACAGACAATAGGTTTATTTCGTTTTTTAAGGGCATTTCACAATCAATCCAAAGAGACTACATTAAAATGTGCTGCTGATTTACAAATCGCTTTAAAATACGGCGAATCGGTGGACTTAAATGGATTCATGTTGGCGGAAGAAATAGAAGCTTTAAAAGTAACTACATATTCCACAAAGTTGTTGCAATCCTTTAAATACTTATACTTAAATATTTGGCTTGTAATAATCGTCCAATCTCGTTTCCAACTTTATTTATTGCACTAAGGACCTTCCTTACTATACCGGTAACAGTATCTGCGGGCGAAAGAAGTTTTTCAAAATTAAAATTAATTGAAATGTATTTACGATCCACTATTTCTGAAAAACGTTTTAATTCACTGGCAATTATGTTAATTGAAAGTGAAGTCATGAGGGAGATGGACTTCGACAACCTATTAAAAGATTTTGCGGAGGCAAAATCTAGAAAGATTAATTTTCATTGAGTTTCTATTTCGTTTATAAAAATATGAGTTGTTTTGCTTTCCTTCGTTCATGGTCAATTTGTCAAATTTTATGTTTTGTTTATGTTTGTTATATTATTTTAGCTTGTTTGTTCAAAATTTTATTTAAAAAATAAATTATTTCTATGATAATGTATAGGTAAATAATTTTTTGTGGGGAGGGGGTCCCGCAGCTTGTCCTTGCGTCGGGCCTCGCGCTTACTAGGGCCGGCCCTGCCTTCAATGTTCGGGTTAATTTCACTCTCGTGGCGAGAAAACTACCTCTAATAGTTAAAAAGAAATTGAATCGTATCCTCGCAGTCCCCTACGATGTTAACAGAACTTACAATTCCGTTAATTGATTACTTCTCTCGATTGTGTAAGCGATAAAATTAAGAAAAAATCCATAATCCTTAACGCCACTATCCCTCGACCAAAGAGTCAGATCTTTACTCGCATTTTCTTTCCTTGCATAAGGCAAGACTGGATGGTTACGCGGGGAATTTTCATTGTACTCTGAGCTAACGTCAAACAATACTGGGTACAATTTTCTTTTATAATCATTAGGAACGCGACAGACGTTAACAGAGACAAAGGACACGAGTAATTCGAAGAAAAGAAAAGCTCGACCAAGGTAAAAACGGAAACATTTTGAGATAATGGATAACAAAAAGAACGGTCCACTTCGAAATGAAAACGACCATCGTTATAGTGGAAAGACCGAATCCAGTCACAATCTACAGTAATGTGCGATGTAAATGGTGACCTCTTCCTTCCTATTAGTCCAGAAAAATACGTACAACGCCTCGAGCAACGCGAAATATAAAAACGCGGTGGGAACTTTTAGTTCTTTTTACGACCTTCATAACTATTTCTAATTATGTCAACGACCTTCGTATGTTATTTCGCCAACACTTGAAAATCGGCCTGATCCCCTAATTGTTGCTCAAATACAAAATGTTACGTATATAAAAAACAACAGACGGTCCAACTTCATGGCCAATGTGATACTGCAATGTCCGGCAATATCATTATCGACAATAATTATTCGCTGCATGTATTAGCAACTGTTTTAAAGGCAAACTAGATTATATTTCTGGGCGGAAATTCTTGAAAACAGCTTTCGTTTATTAGCTTGCACGCGTTATCTTTTATCACTGATATATTAGAACAACCACTGGTTAATACGTGCTGCGTTTAAACTTCGTTGCAAAGAATACGCTGAGGGTTTGGATTTATCTCACGTCTGCTACTAATAGAATTTTTATGGCGATATTTATCTTTTTCTTTTTTATTTATTTTGTACGTACGAGCGCAGACCATCACAATTTTAAGGTACTATAGGCGTAAAAATACAATAGGCAGTGAAACTCGCTAAATTGGAATTTCTACTGATCTATAAATTTTACAACGGGGTTACCAAACGTTTATTGAATATTGTTGAACGAAAAACGATCGTAAACCACAAATTTTGCGTGTAAAAAAAGTTCGCGGCATATAATCTAGAAAACAAGTAATTGCAAGAAGTATTTAGCTTACAGGAAGCACTAATAGTTTCGCCAAATCCTTATTTATATAAAAGTTAACGTAAATCTAAGACAACCTAATAGCTACTATTGGAAAGGTCCGCATAGTTATGGAAACATGTATATTTACTTATTTATTTACGATTTCGGGAAACAAATTTTTTACAGTGATCGTCTGGGCAACATCCTTAAAATAATATTAAAATATTATTTATTCTACTGTTTACACATTTTTTAAATAATTCTTGGGCACACACAATCACTTTTGTAAATACAATGCAAAAATTACATGCAACAGTGCAGACGAGAGACGACTATTTAATTAGTACAAAATAATCTGCCACATTGCTATTGACGAAAGCATGCAAACAACATAGTTTTGTACCTGTTTCCTGTTTCTAGGGTCATAAAAAACTGTTAATGTTGAGTGAAATGTTAAGAACCATTTAATTAATAATCGCTAGATATTGAAAGTACGTATTAATTTAAATAATTGTGTGAGAATACTCATTTTAATTAGCTGTTAGATGTTGATGGGATGTTACTTCGAAATCCTCTTACACAATATATTTCTTAGGTCATTGTTTTAGGCGTAATTTCAGTGCAATGCATTAATGCATATAGAAGCATTTTTGAAAACAAGAAAATTCTTAAATAATTTTTTCCAAAATTTCTTTTTTCTTAGATGCCTCAGTTACTTTCGGTAACAAGCCAAAATGGCCCTATTATTAAATGGGAATTGGGGCGCTCTGGGTTTTAACGCCCCAAAATATTTTACAAATAACCCATAACTTTAAAAATTAGTTTGACATTGTTTTATTGGTTGTTTTTATTAAACATTATTAATAACTCACGCGAAACTATTATTTTAAGTACCTATAACTATCACGTTGCCTACAAATTATCTCAAAAAACCGAGGGGTTTTCCCTAAAGATATCTTAAAAATACAGTGCAGTGGCGGGTAGCAAACATTTATTCCACCAAAACCATATTATTTCACACGACAATAGTTTAAAATTTTCTTCCTTGCACATTATTTTTTTCATAATACTACAAATCGATATCGCAAAATATACCATAGAATTAAAGCCTCTAAATATACAATGTTTTATACCCATACATTTGTTTAGAATTCTTAATTAAGGTCTCCACAAAAACTAAATAATGAATCACATTTCCAAAATAAAATACCTGCTCTATTAGAGGAAGACTACGTTCCAAAAAAATATTTTTTATATAGGTATAGAATATTTAATTACAAAATAGCTGCACTGTATTGTACTACAAATGTCAATACTAAAAACTTACTAGAAATTTTAAAATCCTAGAAACCTCCAAATAATCGCCGGTTATCAAAATAAATATTTATGATTATAACACACAAAAAGTACACATAAATAAAATATTTTCGCCTAAACTAAACGATAACTACTGAAATACATGCAGTCACAATAACTGTAAAACGTCACATGTGATCAAACGGCTCACATGTAAAATTTGTAAATATTTGACACATTAAAATAAGGTTAAGCTTACCGTGTTGTTATCCAAAGTCCGGGAATTTACACTTCATTAAAAGATTCGCACGATTTAGTTAAATAGTTTGCATGTATGATACAAACAAACGTAATTCACGTAAGAAAACAGTCATCGAGTACACAAACACCACCACACGCTTCTGCTTTAACCAAACTGATTAACCAAAACGTCACTTCAGTGCATGCAACGGGAGGTTGACCGAGAACGCATGTCAACAATTCAAAGACGCTTTTAATATCTAGCTTGCCATCTGTTGATCAGTAGCGAAACTGTATTTAGCCCAGGCACAATTTTATTACAGAAAACTAATAAACCAGTGGCGTAACTAAGTATGTAGAGGTCTTTCAAGATAAACTGATCTGTGGCGCAAAAACCAAAACTCGTCTAAAGGGTAAATTACTGCGCCACCTAAAAACGCATGTCTACTTCAACAACGGGGTTACAACCTTTAGTGATGTAACGTTTTAAGAAAGGTCTACATTTCAACCGCCATCCCCTCTTTTTGCGAATTTCAAGGTTCCGTTTATCTTGAAAGACCTCTAGAAGAGGGAACTTATAAATGAACATTATTCTCAATATTGCGCGTTCCCAATCTACACCATTTATACTGTCACTTTGACACGAAGTTTATTCTTAATTATCATTTTCATTATTTATTGAAATGAAAACAGCTAATTGTATAAAATAAATGTTTGATAAAATATAAAAGATAATTAAGAATGAATTTTGCGTCAAAGTGACAGTATAAGTGACATTAGGCTGGGCAGTTGTCAGCATAATTCCAAGGCAGCCCAGATTTTTGAAAAAAAGCGTTTTACATTTGCTTAATTTTCAGTTATTAGAAAACTAAACATTAATATTGATTACATTTATGAATACAGAATTTTTTTCTCAACAAAAAACGTATTGCACTTTTTTTTTTAAATAATTAGGGGAGATAATATACGGCTTTTAAAATTTTACCATTGAAATTGCTATGTTGCGTTATCCAAGTCTACACCCTGTATACTGAAACAATACATACTAACCCTGAAGATTAAGTTCAACACCATGATAAATCAAAAATGTTAAGTGGTTTTAAATAATTCTTTATTTACAAAATTTACATTACACTCGCATTTATTTCATATTTTATAATCATTGCCAACGTGGTATGAACACATTTTACCCCTGAAATGTAACAGATATATTTTATATATTTTCAACGGATCACTGTTGCTTATTTTAAAGTTTTTTAAATGATAATAATTACTTACTTTTACTAAAAAACACATTTCAATTGAGTATTTTATAGCAAAAAGCAAGTGAAATCTACATCAAAAACTTTAAAATCGACTCAAAACTTTAAAACACGAAACACTTCTATGTTTAAAAAAGCATGCACAGGCCAACTATTACACAAAAATCAAATGAAACACAAAAAATAAAAGAATAATTTACTTTTTCTCTTTACATGGAGTTTTCTGTACAAAAATACACTATGAATAGAACGTTAAAATAAGAATATTGTAGCAAAAGAGCGTAACAGCAACTATATTTATACCAGAATATTTAAAATAAATAAACGTTCGTGTATTAATACAGCTATTAATATCACAGAATACATTGAAAAAGTGGCAGGTTGTAAAGGATACAAAAGTTCGCTACAAAACGAAAGTATTTACAAAATCCAGCAGTAGAGTTGTCAAGCAAATACATATTTACATAAGGTAAACTTTAAAAAAAAACTGTACTTTCGATCCATACAAGCACATCAATATTTACAAATAATAAAAAAATGACTGCCAGATATCTGCGTTAGTAAATAAAACAAAAATTTTAAGCAACGTATTTTACGAAAATAAGTTTTAATTAGAGATCACCCTGTCATGATTTAGTATTGTTTATTGCCTCTTTCATGTTTACATAGGCCATTATTTTTAGGGTGTTACATAAATATTTTAAAATATTAATCGTTGCTATCACCAAAAAACTTATATACACTTTGTTTTAAATGTTACTGACAGTGTGAGTCACTCACAATTTTTCAAACTTTTTAATGTTATCAATTGTTTTTTTTTTGTTACTAGAATTAGTTAACTCTGAAAATTGGGCAACTACTATTTATGTTTTGAGTACAAAATATCAATTGTAAAAACTTTTTTCAGAGTTATTAACCAAACCCAAACACTGGGTGTAAATAAAAACGCACCCTCCTAACTAGGACTTTGTTTGGACCACACAAGAGTTATTTTTTCATTACAAAAAACCGACGAGTTGTCAATATGAATTTTAATTAAGACTGTCACAATATTGAGAGAAATAAAATCGCTTTTGTCGAAGATTAAAGTTTAGTTTTACACCAATAAATGTGATAAAATATTCGAATCACAATAAAAAAACTGGAGTTACTACAAAGATGTTCTACATTTCAAATGATGTATTAATATTTTTCAGTTGAATTTTTTCTAATAAAATAGAACTGAATACGTCACCCAATATCTTCCACAACAAATTACAACACAATGATAGATTGAATCAGTTTGTTCATAAATATTTTTGTAATTAATTGAAATTGTATATACAAACATATTTCACATGCAAGTAAACATTTACTGATGTTCCAAATTAAAGTAAATTAATTAAAGATGGATCGCAAAAACGATATCTTTAAAAAGCATAAGAATTTCAATTATATTAATATGAACGACAAAAAGTTTTAAACAAAGTAAAACATGCAACAAAATTATTGCAGTCGTCATTGAATTCTTTTTAAACATGTGCTTTGCCCTCTGGCAGGTTTCAAAAATAAATGTTGATTACCGGCAAAACAAAATTATGTCATTATAAAAAATAATACACGAACATCATAATTCCAAGGTATCCTAACAGCTCAACAAAATAACACAAATTTTAATACAAATCGAATAAACAAAGGAACAAACATGATATAAGACAATACAAAATCGCTTCAAAATCATTTCCAAAGCCACTGCTTTTAAAAAAAAGAACAATAAAAACATAATCAACTAACGTCATAAACCAAAACTTGTCGTCGATCTTAACAACTCTACCGTAATAGTATCGATCTACTACATGGTCAAAAAAGGTGAACTTGCAAAATACACGTGATACGCACTAATACAAATCGGAATCCAAGTGCCTACACACAAAGCGCACACTTTTACTTCTTCAAAAATCTACTTACTTGTTCAACCCTTTCGGTGTTTGAAGTTTGCGGTGATGTACCCGGTTGCATAGCGGTTGCAGACTGCACCGTTACGGCCACTAGTGGTGTGCCGCTGGCCGTCTGAATTCTTACTGGACTACTTTGCCGCACACCCTGTCCTTGCAAAGCTGCAGACACTTGAGACAATAAAGCCTGTTGCGCTTGGGCATTAGTGGCACCTTGCACTTTGATGCCGGCCAAAGCTCCAGCTAGTGTCGATGATGCTTGTGGACGGATAGTGGTAGTTATACCTTGGGATGTTGCCGCTACCACCTAACAAAAAAAACAATCAGATATAGAAAAATTTCAAAAGTAACAAGCCGGAGTAGAAAAAATGGGATGTTGTAGAGTTTTTTATTTGCAGGTTTTTTTGGGTTTATAAATTCACTAACTTTCTTTACATTAAAAGAAGATTCTTTAGTATTTACCAAAAATTGGTATTATTTTAGATTAATCAATGGAAGTTATTATTTTTTATTAAAAGATGTTTTATAACATTTGATAACATTTTACTATATTTTCTCACTAGCGGAAACTCGGAAACTCGAAAACTTGAAAGATCTAAAGAGCCACTTAAATGTGCAATTATCTGCAGCATTTGAAACTGTTCTCAACTTTCATATAATCTGAAGCAGGGACTCGAACCGCAAAGAATAACGGCTCAGTTCTGGTTACCGGTTCGATAAATTTTAATTTTTCGGTTTACGTTCAGAACCACCGGTTTTTATTTTATAACGATTCCGTAAACGGTTTGGCGGCTACGGTTCAGTTCCGGTTCCGGTACAATGCAAAATATGATGACAATGCATATTTATAAATTGAACCGTCAGCAAAATTTCCACTTTTGGTAAAATGTAATCAAAATTAAGAAAATAAGAAATTTAAGACATTTAAAAAAAAAAATGGCCAAACCGTTGTGAACCGGTTCATAAAACCGGTTCACACCAGTCGGTTTGGTTTGATTTTGTGGTTTTGTGATTTAAATAATAGGTTCAGTTCCGGTTCAAGGTTCATGAAAAAAGCACCAGTGCGTTCCGGTTTTTGTTTCAGTACCAATGTTGGAGTTTTACACCAATAAATAAAATTTCATATACGACAATATATGACACTGTAGCTTTTGCTACTGAAAATTTCAAATGTTATACATTGAAAAACATTATTATTCCAAAATATAAAGATTTTTTTAAACCAACTTTTAATATTTACACTTATGGATGGAAATGGTTTGGTTTTTTTAAAATTGAAATCATATTTGAAATTAGCTCTTATATTTTTGCCTCGTAGCTCTTGTAATTTACCAAAATTGACTATTAAAAAAATGTGAAACACCCTACTCGGTTAAATCATTTACAAAACAATAATTCAATTATTGCTTATCATCAATGGCTTTTGCTTTGTCCGACTTGTAAATTTTTAAGTAGAAAGATATGCATGAAACTTTTTCCATTGACCCTTTAACTGGCAAATTAATTTATCATAGTTGTCACCCAAAAAATCACATTTATTTAAAAGGGCGTATCGCTTAAGCTGTTAGGGATATCTGCGTTCTGTTTGTTGCAATAACCTCGTTAATATTCTGTTACAATTTCGACTCGATATTTATAAAAATAAAAAAAGTTCTCGCATGTGACATTTCATGCTGCACGCGCTTTCCAAAATTTATGAGGTCGCGCTAAAGACTTATTCAACCAGTTATAAAATCTCGTGAAAAATAATTTTTTACACAGCGTGATTCGGCCAATCGAAGGGAATAATTTAATTAAAAAATCACCGAGATACGATAATAAGAAAGAAAGTTATTGTTTTACGCATAAAAAAATTATAAAACGCATATTCTAAACATTTTTTAATACTCGAAATATAGCCATATAGTTAAATATCTCACTTACCAAAAAAGATGGAGAAAAACTTTAATAACATTTTTGGCGCGGTTTTTTGTCCTTAATAAGATAGCGATGTTCAATTTTTTTTTTACTCATATCAATACCGACATATTACACCTAATTTTCTTATTTTAAATGGCAACCATAGTTGGCTTTGACATGAATTGAAAGCTTATTTTTGCGCTTTTCAAAATTTGCTTATGGTTGGCATTTAAAATAAGAAAGTTAGGTGTAATATATCGGTATTGATATGAGTAAAAAACAATTGAACATCGCTATCTTATGAAGGACCAAAAACCGTGCAAAAAATGTCTTTAAAGTTTTTTTTTATCTTTTCGTTTAAGCGAGATATTTAACATTTTTGAAAAGTGCCAAAAATTGGTTTTTGGCTATATTTTGAAAATTAAAATAGATATCAAAAATCTGTTTACGGCAATGAATTTCTCTTGAAAAAATAAATCAAGACTACGTACTTAGTTTTTTTCTATCTCTGCTAATAACCGAGATACCCTGTATGGGCATCGAAAATAGACCACTCTGTATATAATGTAGAAACTCTATTGTATTCATTTATTTTTATAAATTGCTTTGCCTATTCTATTTGGAATTAGTATGTGTTGTTCTGTAATATAATTTTATAAATTACTTTCAGAAATAGGACTCCTTTGACAGCATCAGAATTGCAATGTGGATCATTTGTCTGACGTTGAATCGGACGATGGCCCATTTGCCACCGACAGTAAATCAGATTTTATTCCTGATATATTACTATTGGGACAGATGTATCCCACGAAAAAACCTATTGGGACTTGTGTTCCACGAAAAAACCTATTGGGACATATACATCCCGGACATTTTTTTGAAAAATGAGTGGAGCAAAAAATTCAAAAATGAATGCGATATATATTGCAAAATTGCCACCAACGTTGTTTTAATTTAAAAAAATAAAATCCGCACCGAAAGGAATAAAGGTCAACCAGATTTAAAAAAATGTAGATTCCGATAACCAAATACAATTAAATGCTTTATATAAAAAGTGAAGTGTTTTTTAAAACGAATATTATATTCATTTAAACGAACCTGTATAGTCTGCTTCGTCCCTTGAGCGGTATTAACGGGAATAACACGTGGCGGTCCCTTGGCAAGCACCACAGGTCCTTGGGGCACAGCTAACGGCGATCGTATGACCTGCTGGAATTGTTGCATGGTCATGGCGGTCGGCAAAGGCTTAGATCCGACAATCAACTGGGTCGCAACTCCTCCCTTTCCAGCGACCTGGGCGATGCCTGCAATCTTGGGATTCACCAGCTTCTTCTGAGCCAGCAACTGTTGCTGAAGTTGCAGCTGACGAATTTGTTGGGGATTTGCCGTTTTAATGCCAGGCGTTACGGCAGCTTTTACTGGGGTCCCTCCGATTGTTACTCCGGTGACCGGTATTGTCACAGTTTGTGTCACTAGAATTAAACAACATTTTAGCTACCACGTAAGATTTATATAAAAATCAAAAAGTTGAATCAATTCTGAGTATCCACAAGGGGGAAAACTAGTATTTTAGAAAAGAAAAAATTTATATTCATAGCTACAGAAACGTAAAAATCAGGAAGAATATGAATGAAACAAAAATATTTAAAGGTAATAAAAATAAATACAGTGAGCTCGCGATATAAGCAACTACTGGCGGCCAATTCCAATGCAAAAGTTGCAAGCTTATATGATAGAAATAGACACAATTAGATTTTTAACATAAATAATTTTTGTTTTTAGTAATAAAACTAAAAATAAAAGTTCACACCATAACGCGACCGCGATCGCGTTGTTATGGTGATCTGTGCGCTTTTATTATTGATATTTTATTCATAATAAAAGTTGGTGCATGGTCTTAAACGATCAGTCTTAAACCAATTTTAATATGAAAAAAATTTAATAAAAAGTCATGACACTAGATTTTAGTGGCTTTTTGATTTTTTGAATGTTAAAATTTCGCAAAAAATAAAAACGAGAATATGACCGTCAGAATTTAAACCTAGCTCGATTTTTAGATTCTAAATAACTTTTTCCTATAGAATTTGTTTGTCTTTTAAAATAAGGGCACTTCACTTATGCGAATATTTCAAAAATCGCTAAAATTCAGTGTCCTATGACTTTTTATTGAACTTTTTTTTATCTTAAAACTAGTTTTAGACCATGCACCAACTTTTATCAGAAATAAAATTTTCTGAGAAATCGATAATAAAAAACTTTTCCATTTGTTGCAGACTTTTTGAATGTTAAAATTTCTTAAAAAATAAAAATTGAAATTTGACCGTCAAAATTTAACCCTTTCACAAATATTTGCATTATGCATAATTTTATTTTAGTTATTATTTTTTGGTTTGCCCTAACATCATTTGTATAGTTTATTTATGTAATTCTTTGTGTGCAAACAATAATTTAAAAATAAATTTAAAAAATTGTTATCTATTTTTTTTTTACTTCGAACCTATACTCTGACTGCGGGAACCGTATAAATTTGCGAGGTGCAGGGATCTGACTGCAGGAACCGTAATAATCCGCACTACCTGTTGAACGCCGCACAGTGGACACGACTTGTAGAAACGAGTGCCGCAGCGAAAGGGTTAAACTTTCATAAGTTTGACCATGTGTAAAAAATACCCTGTATAATATTTTTAAAATATAGCTAGCGCAAATTGTTAATTAATCTATTATTAATCTAATTTTCAAACGAAATTTTACAGGGTTTTTAAATAACTTAAATCCTTAAAAAAAAATGAAAGTGCTGTATCGCTCAAAATTTTTACAAAAATGTAAATTTTACGAAAACGGTTGACTTTAGACCCATATAACCTTCTACATTTTTTAAAGTAAATTTTAAGAGAAATCCAAAAATGTAAAAATATACAGGGTGTTCTATTTAAAATTTCAAAGTTTGAGTCCGTTTCCGGTTGAACCGGAAGTCGCATAGCAACCTTAATATTTTCATCGAATCCGAAAAATATCATAACGCTCAAACACAAAATTTCATTGTTACATCTGCAATAGTATTTTAGATATTTGTATTTTCAACTGTCACACTGACAGTTGCTTATATCGTGTACTTTGATACAATAGTTGCTTATAACGAGAGTTGCTTATATCGTGGGTTGCTTATAACGCGAGCTCACTGTATTTAAAAAATCAATCCTGCTACTGCTTGGGAGGGCTATTAAGTTAAAAAAATGTAAAGTATTGTATTACTAACCTCCAGCATTAGAAACGGCTTTGACGAGTGTCGCCACTTGTGTCCCTGAAGTACCTGCTTGTTGTATAGCTTGAGCGAACACCTGAGGTGACAAACTCTGTATAGTCGTGGTCTGTGTTACAGCCCCTGTTGTCAACACCTTATGCTGATGTAATTGCTGCTGACGCTTCATCATCTGTGCCATTTCGTTGTCCAACACAGTTCTCGTCACCTGCTTACCAGTAACCGTTACTGTTCCCTGCTTTACAAACTAACAGAACACATTAAATTAAAAACCTGATAGGGGCAACCGTAATACAAACCTGCGTTCGTGGTTGTGCTTGCGTAAACTGCACTTGTACAGCTGTTTGTCCGGTTATAGTAACGGTGGTTGTTTTAACAGCCTGAGCGGTCAAATTCCCAGCCTGTAACCGCAACTGGTGCTGTTTAAGTGTAGCTTGACGAATCATTTGTAGCTGAGCAGGGCTTATTGTTTTGCTAGTAACTGTCGTTGCCCCACTGACGGTTTTTGCTTGCCCTGGAGTACCGGACACTATTAGCCTCTGTGTTGCTGCTTGTAACTGAGCCTGACTTAGACCTGATACAGATACGACTGTCGGAGACTGAATAGGTGACGCTACAATTCGCTGTGTACGGAGGGCACCTAATATACAAATAGTTTTTTAAAAAACACATTTTCAAGTTTTTAGGCGTACTTACTAGTTGGTGTACTTGGAGTAGTAATTACGGATGTCGTAACTGTAGCCACGGTAGTAGTTACAGGTGCTATTTGAGCAACAACTGTAACAGGTGACGATGGAGTAGATATAGATCCAACAGTCTGGGTAACAATTATGGTTGGTGACTGTTGAGTTCCACTATTTAACTGAGAAGCTTTAAACAGTTGCAACCTAGGACAAAATAGCAGGTTTTAAAATGGTTTTGCTAATTAGAAAAAAAATCATAAAAATAAAAAAAAATCGTTTTAGTTTTTTCTTAAAGAACCCAAAAACGTTAAGATTACCAAGTTTCCACAAAAAATATGAACATCATCAAATGTACGAAGTTTTCTGTTCTAAATGAATGCAGGGTGTCCGAGTTAACTTGAACAGCATGGGGATCTCGTAAACGGTAAGAGATACAGAGTTGGTTAAATGGGTCAAAATGATGTATGATTTAAAAGCAACTATTTCATGAAAAAAAATCATGAAAAAAATGTACAGTTTTTGCGCTATTCTTAAAAAACAAAAAAAATGACGTTTTCGATTTTTGCTCGAAACTTGCTTATTTAAAATCATACCCAAAATATTTTTCAACAACACTAGGACACTTTGTTGCATAGATTTGAAATTAGTTAATAAATTTTACCTATCTTCATTTGTTTTTGTTATTTTAACATCAACTTTCTTATTTTAAATAGGTGGCTATGACACCATTAAAAAGAGATTTTTTTTCTCGTTTCATTGATGTATGGGTTGTTGGGTTTATTTTAAAAAATAAGCAAGTTATAGCAATATTATTGTATTTGTTAAGTTTAATCAAAGTGGCCATTGGAAAACAAAACAAAACATCACATAAATAAACTAGCTGTACTTATTTCAACACAAAGAAACCTAAATAATTTGAGATATTTTTCAATTTACATAATAATTTATGATTTTTCAATTACTATTACTGTCGAATATAAATTATAACATTCGTTCAAAGTGTAGCCCACTCTCCATGTGCAATGCAAATTTGAGATCTGCACTTTGTGGATAACAATGTTTCCTAAGCATATTTCTTTTTGTTTAATAAACTTTTGTTAAACTAGCCAATCTTGATTTTGTAATTGTGTTCAACTGTCTTTTTATGATTAGCTGTTTTAAGAACATTTCATCAAAGAAAGTATTATGCTTAGGAAATAATTGTTATCTACAAAGTGCAGATCTCAAATTTGCATTGCACATGGAGAGTGGGCTACACTTTGAACGAATGTTATAATTAGATTCAATAGTAATAGTAATTGAAAAATCATAAATTATTATGTAATTTGAAAAATATCTCAAATTATTTAGGTTTCTTTGTGTTTAATTAAGTACAGCTAGTTTATTTATGTGATGTTTTGTTTTGTTTTCCAATGGCCACTTTGAGTAAACTTAACAAATGCAATAATATTGCTATAACTTGCTTTTTTTTTTTAAAATAAACCTAACAACCTATACATCAATGAAACGAGAGAAAAAAAAACTCCTTTTAATGGTGTCATAGCCACCATATTTAAAATACGAAAGTTGATGGTAAAATAACAAAAACAAATGAAGATAGGTAAAATTTATTAACTAATTTCAATTCTACGCAAAAAAGTGTCCTAATAATGTTGAAAAATATTTTGGGTATGATTTTAAATAAGCAAGTTATGAGCAAAAATCGAAAACGTCATTTTTTTGTTTTTTGTTTTTTAAGAATAGCGCAAAAACTGTACATTCTTTTCAAGTTTTTTTTTTCATAGAATACTTGCTCTTAAATCATAGATCATTCTCACCCATTTAACCAACTCTGTGTCTCTTACCGTTTACGAGATCCCCATGCTGTTCAAGTTAACTGGGACACCCTGTATATTTTTCATTTACATTATTAAATTGGTCATCTGTACAATAAAAACTTAAATTACATAGTTACAAAACAGGTGATTTTTTTTTTAAGACCTGACATTCAATTATTTTGCATTGAAGTGAAGAGTATTCATTTGTTTTGATTTTTTCATAGTCCAATAGTGTTTTGTTATTTCATTATAATCTTATTATATTTCAAACTAATAATTAAATGTTACTTGACAAGTGGCTTACTAAACCTTTTAATCACTTACCTTTGTGCCATAGCCAACTGCTGTTCGGGCAATAAATTTCCCTTTTTTTCTCGTGCAACACGTTCAATTCTCCTAGTAGCAATTTCTACCGCCGTTATAGGATGATCCAAATCAACACCAAACTCGTTAAGCACCGCCGTGTGTTTAGGGTTCTTCACAAGCGGATTAGTTGAAACCGATTTGGTAACAGTAGTACGTTTCGTCGCGTGACTTTTAAGGGCCTCGTATCTCTGCATCATCAACTGAGAGAATGTCGAATTATTATCTTGGGTGTACAACTGAGACGTACGCATAGGTCGATTTGTTTTAGGCTGACTTGGAAACTTGTATAATCCACCTTTGTTCTTCTTTTTCCGTGCAGAATTGTCAAATATTTGCTTGCCTTCTTCGCGAGGTATAATAACGGTTTCGTACCTAAGGCGAACAAATTATTTAACAAAAAAATCACAACCAAATCGACCATTATTTACCTGTGACGACACTGCTTGGGGGATCGATACGTAATTGAAACCGTATTCACATAATCGGCAACAAAATCCCAGTTAGGCGTGTGCCCTGGCGATATTATCATTAAATTCAGAGAAAGACCTTGCAACGTCTGTATAACCTTCAGCAACGCCATATCTTCATGTACCGTCCAATTATGCCAACACGGTGGATCAACAGCAGGTTTAGCGAGAGCCAACTTCATGCCAGGTATAGGTACAGGTGGTCTAACGATACCCCTGAACTTCTGCAACTTCATATCACGTCGCATTTTAATTAGAGCCGGGGATGGTCGTTCGAAAAGTGATCTAGGGGCATACACCGAATCATCTTTGCGCTGAATTTTCAACGCTCTACGACTATCTATCATGCCAGAATCGTGACGGGATCTCTTGGCTTCCTTTCTGATATATACGGGAGGCAACTGAGTCTCTGTCATGACATTCATGTCGTAAAGAAATGACATTGTATGATCGATGTAAACGTCTGTTTCTTGTTGGGGAGGAGTTGGAGGACACCACATCTGTATACAAACATGATTTCTTGTTATCATTTATGGTGAGATTCAAACTAAAATAGTTTAAAATTTTTGGGCATTTTGCGCAAGTTTTCACGACTGAATGTTTCAAAACTGACATGCATAAAACAGCCGTTTGAAAAATGGCATTACTTTTAAAGCTGTATGACATAATACATAACTTTGCACTCAAATATGTACAATTTCTGTGACTAATATTTGCATACACCAGTGTTTCCTAAAGTGTGGTACGCGTACCACTGGGGGTACGGGAATAGTTTGGTGGGGGTATGCGATTATAATGAATGTTATTTATAAAGGCTGTATTACATTACACAATTTCTTGTTCAAGAAATTTTATACTAGATTGTACAGCTGTTGCCAAGTTACAATGTCGTGAATTGACATACGCGAAGTGTCAGTTTACGACATAAGACGTGTTGTAACTTGGCAACAGCTGTACAATCTAGTAGAAGTATAAAATTTTTTGAACAAGAAATTGTATAGTGTAATACAGCTATAATATAACTTTTATTTATTTTATTTGTATTTTATTATGAATTAATTTTATTTCTCGTTTATTATTTAAATTTTTTTTAACGAGGGGTACTTAGTGTTACGAAAATTATAGAAGGGGTACACAGATGGCGAAAGTTTGGGAAACACTGGCATACGCCATCAAAGTCGACTTTTGTTTTTAAGACTCAAGCGTGTCACATTTAGTGACTTAAGTATCAATTCGTGGTTTGCAAATTAGGCACACAATTTTACAGAAATATTCTACATTACATTGTGAAGGTAAATTTGTACAAAATATGATCAATTAATTAGGAATTATAAGCTTTAATACTTTTTTTAAAGACAAATGTTGAGAAATAAAACATTTTACTACTCACCGGCATTTGATCCATGGTATTATGTGACACCCAAATCTGTAAGCATTTGAAGACCAAGGTATAGACGCTGTTTTTTTCGTTTTAAACATATACAAGGAATATAAAAGGCAACTGGTTTTAAGGATGTGGCACGGGTAAACCAAAAATATCAATCAAATAATGCTACAGCTCTCTATGACTGCAAAAATTTGTTTAAATTTAGCAAAACAGTATTAACTTGAAAAAACATTACCAACCAAAAGTTCGAAAAATGATTTTAAAGTTAAAATTAAAGGAAATAAGTTGCTTATTCGGCTGAAGTTTGCAATTTTGCCTAATATTACTTTGGAACTTTGTTTAAAACCAAAATGACTATGAAATACCTTGGTTAAGAAAATTAAAGCTATTCAATGCCAACAATTTAAGAACTCTCGTGTCACTTTGAATAAAAATACCAATATTTATTGCAACAATTAGTCCTAAAAGACTATCCATCAAGTTTTTTTTAGCTATCCTTACTCATTATTACAGTGGTTTCCAACCTGTGGGGCGCGCCCCCCTAGGGGGGCGCGAGACTATTGCAAGGGGGGCACGTAGCTGTTACCAAAATATCTTTTTTGAATACTAACAAAGAAAAGGAGGACTTTATTTATACAGAAAATGGTATACCGGGTGATTCAGTTTGACTGTCGCAACCCTATAAGCAGTGACGAGCTGTAGGGGGCTCGCGAGAGCCCTTTGTTAAATTATTCCTTAATTTGCGAGCCCCTTGTTCTTTTTGTTAACCATTTTCTTAAGAAAAGATGTATCTTAAAAATCATTTTCATTACATACATTTGTAAAGCGACGAAGTCATGCCTATCAAGCAATGACGATTAAATTTAGAATAACCCGTCGCACAATAGATTTTTTTGAATTATGTACAATCACTCGATTATTCACGTTTGAATTTAAAATGACATTTTTTCCCAACATATAATTAACATTTATTTTTTTTATTTAACTATGAGCGAGCCCTTTGTTAAAAATTTCATAGCTCACCACTGCCTATAAGTTTTTAATTATTGAAAATAACCCCAACAAACCTTATATTTTTGGAAACGGCGACAAATTCTCTATAAAGTGATGTGCATTTGTTATCTCTACGATGACGTATGTCAAATCCACGATAGGCAACTGTTTTTTTTTAAATTACATAGTATACATGTTTTTGTTGATTCGGATAGAGAATTTAATTCGGAATCCGACCATGTATTAAAAAAGTATGCATACATAAGAAATTTTTCGAGAAAAATCAGTTCAAAGTTTATTCAAATCATAGCAAACAGTATAATATTTAACATAACAAAAAACGATCAAATCTTAAAAATTATACTATAACTATCAATGAAAAAGTATTAAAAATAGATTTTTAATAAAAATAAAAACAAATAGTAAACGTCGACATAAAAAGTTAGACTTTAATTTTAATCAAGCTGTTACAAATAGAGGACGCGAAGGGCGGTCACTTTGAATACATTAAATACAAATTTTTTATGTCGACGTTTATTAATTCTTTAATTTTTATTAAAAATTTATTTTGAATACATTTCGATTGATAGTTATAGTATACTTTTTAAGATTTGATCGTTTTTTGTTATGTAAAATAGACTGTTTGCTATGATTTGAATAAACTTTGAACTGATTTCTCTCGAAAAATTTCTTATGTATGCATACTTTTTTAATACATGGTCGGATTCCGAATTAAATTCTCTATCCGAATCAACAAAAACATGTATCCTATGTAATTTTTAAAAAAAAACAGTTGCCTATCGTGGATTTGACATACGTCATCGTAGAGATAACAAATGCACCACTTTATAGAGAATTTGTCGCCGTTTCCAAAAATATTAGGTTTTTTGGGGTTATTTTCAATAATTAAAAAGTTATAGGGGTGCCACAGTCAAACTGAATCACCCGGTATTGTTTTGTAGCCCATTAAATAATTATTTATGAAATTAGATTGTTACGAAAAGTGAGTGCGGCGCAAGCATTTTTTTATGAAAAAGGGGGACACAAGTACAAAAAGATTGGAAACCACTGCATTAACTTCAATTAACTGACTTCACACATGTTTAAAAAAATGATACATTTTGTCAACAAGTTTAGCAAATCTTTATCACCACTAATAATTAAGTTTTGTATACCGTATACCCTACAATCAAAAATATTTTTAGGCAATTACTGTTCGAAATGATATTGAGAACCTATGGTTTTGAAATAATCCAATTAAATTCAAACTTTAATAACTGCTGCTTCAGTTCAATGACCCTTTAGTTCTAACCTAACATATTTTTAACTAAAAAAAAAATTATTGGCATAAACTGTAGCACATTAAGAGGATGGGAATTTGAACACAGAGTGGGGTGGAGCATAGGTATAAAAAAAGCCCTCTTGCTCGTGTCCAGCGGGGCAGTGTTTTGGTGCCCGCTGCAACGCCCGAGCCAGAGGGCACCAAAACCTACGCCCACCCCGCAATAAAACATGAACAGTTGCAAGAGAACTTCTTTATTAACCTATTCATATTTACAAAGTAGCTTAACATAAACAAGCAACACAGTTTCATGTAATTACGTACATATTAGCCGACAAAAAGGACTCGTGCCTACAAAAATATACAAGGCATGCGTTTTAACATTTTTGTAAGCACAGATAAACTGGAAGAATACAATCAATAAACTTACTGGGAATGGACTAAAAACTTAATCGAAACAAACATTGTCATTGTTAACAACATTATTTACAAAACAGAAATATAGAATGCAACAAAAAGTGTTTCAAATAGAGCGGCGAGTTTTACGTATTAAATAACTGCTATTAAAATTTTGAATTTGAATGTGTTTTGAAGCAATAGTAAATTTTGTTAACTATGTCTTTTTGCAGTATTTTTTTAATTTTTAGCATCAGAAACTTAACTTTTGTACCCTTAAATTCCTCTTTGTTAGGCTAAACAGGCTCACTAGATACTTGCATTACGCAATAAGAGAAGTTTAAATTAATTACATTAATGTAGGAATGAGCATTATCAAAAACTTTGATAATGCAAGCATTATGCAATATTATATAAACAATTGCTTTCAATATAAGTCAAAATTAAACTTAACGGGTACAGTAATAAATAAGCATTTCGTTTTAACTGTTTTGGAAGAGCAAAGTACCGATTTCAATATAAACATACTAAACAAAATCATGTCATCTGCAACATAACGGCATCGTAACTTTAAATAAGTATTAATTAATTCAACATTGAAACCTACGTCTGTCATTAATTTAAAATAAATAAATATTTTCGACACAACAATAACTCTTCGACTTTTTACAAGAACAATTTTCACATTCACACAGATATAATTTACAGTTCACGATTAGATTATTTTCGTAAAAAAACTATAACTCTAAAAATATATTTACATAGTGGCAGTAAAAACCGTCCCAAACTTTATAGATCACATTTTTTTACAATTTTTTAAAATTGTCCGTTTGTTTTAATAAATAATTAAAAGATCTAAAGAACCGAGTTCCTAATTTTAGAAAATTTGCTGCTATTTAGTTTTTATGACTTTACTTGATTTAACGGAATCGTCATCCAAGGGTTCGGCGTCGTTACAACTTCTGGTTCGTTTGTAAGGAACATCTTTAGTTATTTTATTAACGTTATCTTCCGCTTTCACTTTCGTTATTTCCGCTTTCACCTCTATATTTTCTGTGACATTCTGCTGATCTTTCACATCAACGTCCATATCTGTTACGGACACATCAGCCGTCGCTTTCAAACGATCGTCACTCTCTGGAGCAGTTATCTCCAAATTTAAGGTAACATCTACCGAATTATCAGACTTTAAACTCTCGCCAGCTTTTTGGTGAGTCTTCTCGACTGATTTCGTACCAGGAGGGGATTTTATGAGCCAGCCATCCAAAGTTGACCTACTGTCGGCGTTCTTAACAGTTTTGCAGGCTCGTGGAGTGGTTTTTTTCTTCTTGATGTTCGGTCTAGAAGGTGGCGATTTTAGTATCACATTATTATCAACCGATTTTGGTTGACGATTTAAATCCGGCTTGTTATTCTCATTCGTAGGTAAGGTTTTGGATTCTATCGAACACGTTTCATCGTTTTGAATTTCTTTACTTGTCGTTACCGTACCTTCTGGAATAGTTGTTTCTATTGAATTGGAAACAGAGTTACAGGTACTAGTAGCGTCTCCAGTTTTAGTTTCAATTGCACCATCGGCCACCTTAGATTCTTCGTTTTGATACTTGGTCAAATCTTTGGCCAATTTACCCCCGACCATGATATCAGTGACCATTACTTTGCAGACTTTATCGTTGCGTAGATTGTTTTTTGTTTCGGTCTGAATCGTTTCTTCGTTTTTTGTTTCGGTTCGATTCGTTTCTTCGTTTTTCGTTTCGGTTTGATTCACTTCTTCGTTTTTTGCGAGATCATGTTCGTTTGCGTGTTCCGAAGTTTCTTGCTTCTCGTCTATGCTCACAATGCCCCTTGAATCATCGCTATTAACAGATTCCTCAACAGCAGATTTCGTTTTGTCACCCTCTTCAATTTCCGTATCATCCTGAGAATTCACGCTACTCGTGATAACAGTTTTACTTCGCAATACCCGTATATTCTCATCAGTTTTGTTCGTTTTATTAATATCAACCGGAGGTTTATTCTTAAGTTTACCTCTTCTAATTACACGACTTTCTGGGGTACTTTTAGAAACATCACAGTCCTTTTTACTATGATCGTTCTTCTGTTCGGAAGTTATGGAAACTACATCAACGTCTTCTTCCATATTGTCTTTAATTTGTCTCGTTTTTCGAGACGGCTGACTAGCTGGCGAGTGTTTGATAGGTTTAACGCCTGGTAAAATGGGGCTAACATCGAGCGTCCACAAATTAATGGCAACCGTGCCTCTGGATCTCGTTCTGGGAGAGTTATGATCAATATGGTTGGTACTGAAACTACGAGCTTTGGATGGAGATTCAGAGTTTTCCGAGTCTACAGCATCTTCCACATCTGAATCTGTTTTAAAATCGGACATGCTCGTCGAATCTAAGCCGTTCAGCTTCGGATTGTACGTACTGTCTGATGTTTCGGTAGTGGCTCTAGAGGTGTCGTCTATGTCACTCATTAATTCCTCGACTTTGATTAAATTTTTATTTACAACATTAGTTTTAGTCCTCGTTAATAATTTAACAGCCAAACGAGAAGATTTTGGTTTAACCTTAGGAGTACTAGCGTCGGAATCTGACGGATGATGTTCACTTTTAATAATTTGTAACGTCCTATTTTTAACAGTTTTATCGTCTTGTTTACTTTTAGTAACACATGATTTAGCCACTTTAGCTTTTTGGACCTTTTTAACAGACTTTTTAGGTAATTTTTTATTTTTAGTGCTGACCTGGTTTGTTGCGTCCTCCTTGGTGTAGGTGAGTAATTCGTTTTCTTCCTCCAGTTCCTTGGTCCGTCTCTCCTCTTCTTCCCGCAGCGCTGCCAGACGATTCTTCTCCCACTCGCGTTTTTGTTCCTCTATTTCCCTTTCGGCAGCTGCCAACTGCTCTTCCGACCACGCTGCTTCGGTTTGTTCTATGAAACGCATAGCATACCTTTCGACTGGCGTAAGCTAAAAAAAATATCAATTTGTTCATTTACTGTTCAGTTTGTCACGATCTTAAAAAATAAAGACAAAAAACATTTTTTTAAATAATATCGTTTAAGAATTCAATAGTATACAGGGTGATTGATTGAGACCGGTACTTAAAAATATATGAAGAATGAAAATGGGTATGGATCTGAAATTTTGGTTATGACCATAATGGCACATGATCTGTTTAATGAAAATATTTTCAATAGGGCGACACTTCCGGAAATACCGGAAGTTGACATCTACTTTCTTATTTCAAATACAATGGTCTATTTTTTATTGCATTTTTGGATTTAAAATGTTATTTTGGAGGGACTTTTATTAGCATTCCCTATACCTAAGTGCAGTCATTTTTTAGATTTTTGGACTTCTTTGAAGTTTTTTTGATTTTTATTGTGTACTATCTACTACTATTTTTGAAGAAAAAACGCTTAAATTTAGACTATGCCTAGAAGAAACCTTGGAGTACATCCTGGAATAATTGCAATCGATGCGTTACTTACAGGGTGCCCAAAATTTAATTTTCTTTTAATACAACTTCAGACTACTAAAACTCGTTTTTTTTTTTTTATACAATACCCAAACTTTTTTTTCATTTTCTAATGCAAAATTACATTCTGCATCAATCTGTATTAGCGTTTTCTATACCTATCTGCAACAATTTTCGAGTTATTAAGAATTTTTGATAAAGTTAAGAGAAATTGCAACATTTTTAAATAGTAAGCCTTGGAAATTACAGCAAATGCCAATACTTAATAACCGTCAACCACTTTTATTGCGTTTGCCTGAAGTATCCATGAAAATGGATTATCAAGAGTATTCAAACACGGATATTTTGAATTTATTTTACATTCATGGACAATTTCAGAAGATTATTGAAAGTGCGTACGAATAGTTGTGCATTTTTAATGTAGCTTGTACAGCATGGTATGTTAAACCCGAGTATTGCACTGCCAATCGAATTGACCGCTAAAAGGATGGTCATTAAAATATCCCTGGATGTTAACTTCATTAGTTTCATTATTTGTCACACACTTGGGTCAATTACTAGCAGATTTCACTCTTTTAAATTGCAAAAAATTTAAGTCTATTCATTAAAATTTCTGTCTGGTCATTACAGTCAAATAAGGATAACTCTCACTGAACACACGACAAATTCTTTCAATAATCTTGTTACATTCTTCATGAATATAAAATAAGTTCAAAATATTCGTGTTTGAATACTCTTGATTTTCCATTTTCATGGATACTTCAGACAAACGCAATAAACGTGGTTTACAGTTATTAATATTGTCATTTGTTGTCATTTCCAAGGTTTACTATTTAAAAATGTTGCAATTTCTCTTAACTTTATCAAAAATTCTTAATAACTCGAAAATTGTTGCAGATAGGTATAGGAAACGCTAATACAGATTGATGCAGAATGTAATTTTGCATCAAAAAATGAAAAAAAAGTTTGGGCATTGTATTTGAAAAAAACGAGTTTTAGTGGTCTGAAGTTGCATCAAAAGAAAATTAAATTTTGGACACCCTGTAAATAACGCATCGATTGCAAAAATTCCAGGATGTACTCCAAGGTTTCTTCTAGGCATGGTCCAAATTTAAGCGTTTTTTCTTCAAAAATTATATAATATTAAGCATCACGATGAAAATCAAAAAATTTTCAAAAAAGTCCACAAATCTAAAAAACGACTGCATTTAGGTATAGGCAATGCTAATAATAGTCCCTCTAAAATAACGTTTAAAATCCAAAACTTCAATAAAAAATAGACCATTCCCTTTTTCATTCTTTATATATTTTTAAGTACCGGTCTCAATCAATCACCCTGTATAAAAACTACATTACAGAAGAACTAAAATTAAATAAGCACCAATAAATAATGACGTTTGTATTTCTTTCGAGTTGGCCACGAAAAAAATAACAAAGATCGTAACAAAAATGGCTGACATCGCTATTTGTCAATATTTACATATTTATAATAAATACAAAACTCAACTGAATTGTGTATCTGATGTAGCAAGGTTCTAGATAGCTTACGCTGTAAAGTTAGTAAGCATGCTGGCCATTGCAATATTATAGCACTGCTGCAAAAGTTTGACAATCACAATGACTGTTAACTGATCGGCAGTGCATAAAACCAAATTCCTCAATTAACACTTTCACATTTTCATTACCTGTTTAACTAAATTTTCAACCTCCTGCTCAGCTTTGCTCAACTCTGGTTCCTTTTCCTTCTCCTGCTCTTCCAAAGGAATGTTTTCGTCAAACTCAGCTAAATCGGCTACAGCTTCGGCTTTGGCCGTTCTAGCTGCCAGTACATCTTGATCGTCTTCGCACGCAGCCAGGGCATTTTCAAGAGCTCCGAGAGCTGATTTATCTTCACCAGCTGCTGTGGGTGATGCCGATGTTGATGGTTCATTACTAGCCAACCTTTCACGTTCTTTGCTGGATTCGATAACTTCTGACATTCTGTTTACGGCACTTTGTTCATTTGCATCAATATTAAACAAATCTTGAATTGTCGACTGCAATAAAAAAGAGTAGGTTTAATAAATGCAGAAATAAAAATATTTTAAATCCACTGCATGAACCGAATTTTATAAAATGACAAAAAAGTTAAGTAAAAACTTACGCTCTTGAAATACGCTGTTGTAAAGTTTCCACCTTCTATAGCCAAATCTCCGAGCAAGCGTTTCTGGTTTGCCTTTTTCAATATGTTTTCCTCGATAGTCCTTTCACTTACGAGCCTGTAAAAATTTTACTTTTAGACGTTAAAAAAACAATTATATGTATTTATTATGCCTATCATACTAACAACAACAAAGCTAAAATGTAAGGACAAAAACCATTGTTCTCTTTCTCTCACAGAAGCTATTTAACCTCATATGTATGGTGATACTAATGTCATGCCATTTAATGCCACGACAGTGCTCGACATTCGCTATCACAGCACCAGGTGTTCGCAGGTAGTATTTGATAGTGACAGCAACAACAATGTCAAGCACTGTCGTGGCATTAAATGTCATGGCATTAGTGTAACCATGTAAACGAGGCTTATGCATGTGATTAAAAAATCGCCATTATTATATTCTTCAGTTTATAAACAGATTTTTTTCTCCTAGGTTACGCAAGGCAATATTTTTCATTACAAAAACAATAGTTGGCACTACTGCCTGTCAGATATTTCATTTTTTTGCAAGAGTTGTCAATCACTGACAGAATTTTAAATCAACCTGTTGGGACATGCTGGTGTTTTTTTTTTCTCTAAATGATTGGATTTATTTGAAATGTTTCATTGGAAAATATAACTTGGAGATAAAAAAATATATATATTTTAGAACCACGGGTGATTCAAATATTTTAAAAAATTGCTGATTCCCGAAAGAATTTCCATAGCGAAATATTTTTTCAAATAAATACCGTATTTCAGCATAATCAGTCCTACAGTTATTTTATTTTATTTATTTATTTCGATGTTTCAATAGGGAATCTCGATAACTATAAGAGGTATCAAAAAACGGACCAACGCATCCTTGATCTCTTTTTTCAATAAAAAATTAATGACGAAAACTAAAATTGGTTATCGTCTTTTGTTTTCGAGTTATCGCTGATAACTCGATTTTTCAACTTTTCGTTTTATGACTATATTTCGCTTGTTTATGAAAATAAACAAAAATAATTTTTATGTTCTGCAGGCAATTTTTTTATAAGAATGCAGTGGCGTAGACAATTTAAAAAAAAATATATCCAAAATTCGAGTTGTGACAAAGTTGTATTTTTTTAAATAGATCCCATAGTTGGCTATGACTTATTTAAATTCCTTTTTTTTTCACTCCAAATATATAAGGGTTGATGTATTTATTTTCAATAATACGCAAGTTACGAAGGTTTTTTAGTTTTTTTTTTTTAAACAAAATTATAGTAGGCTGTGAAAACAAAAACAAAACAAGGTGTAAAACTTTTTAAACTCATTTGGTACAAGTTAAGGAGCTTTTGTAATTTGTTGTTGGGATAAACATTATAAATATATCAAAATAAGATAAACTAAAATAAACTACATTACTGAAGATTCCAACTTTATCGTTGTTTCCTTATTTTTATATATTTATAATGTTTATCACAGCAACAAATTACAAAACCTTCGTAACTTGTACCAAATGAGTTTTATAAGGTTTAACACCTTGTTTTGTTTTTGTTTTCACAGCCTACTATAATTTTGTTTTAAAAAAAAACTAAAAAATCTTCGTTTTTTATTATTAAAAATTATTAAAAATTAATACATCAACCCTTATATATTTATAATGAAATAAAAATAAGGAATTTAAATAAGTCAAAGGCAACTATGGGTTCCATTTAAAAAAATACAACTTGTCAAAACTCAAAATTTTTTTTTTTTAATTGTCTACGCCACTGCATTCTTATCAAAAAAGTGCCTGCAGAACGTCAAAATTATTTTTGTTTATTTTCATAAACAAGCGAAATATAGTCATAAAACGAAAAGTCGAAAAATCGAGTTATCAGCGATAACTCGAAAACAAAAGACGATAACCAATTATAGTTTTCACCATTAACTTTTTGATACCTCTTATAGTTACCGGGATTCCCTATGAAAAAATCGAAATTTGCCTGTACTCACTGCAGATAATCATTTTACTCTTGTTTTAAGTCAGCATAATATAAAATATAATGCAAATGATATTGGAAAAATATAAAAACAAGTAAGTGCATAAGAGCCAACAAATATATATTTTTATGATAAACACATGAAGGGATGGTGTATTTTCAATTGATCATATTTTGGGTTGTTAATTTTTCTTTGGAATAATTTTGCTGGTTGTCGATTTTAAATAAATTTATTATATTTTTCATTCGAAACCATAATCAACAATAATAATAAGCAGCAAGTATGTCGAAAAGCATGACACCCACTGTGGTGGGTAAAAATTTAGGATGACAGGCACAATAAAGAGTTAAAAATGTTGATTACTCAGCCAACGAAAGCATTTTAACAAAAATACTTTGTATAAAAGAGCAAACTAATATTCTTCTTTCTAACAGAAAAATTATGCCATCTTTCTTGGTGTAGAAAGTTATCAGGCACAGGAGTAATTCTCAACCAGTGAAGCGCGAAATATCTAAAGGGGGTGCGAAGAAAAGTGGAAATCGTAGGCAAAACTGGTAAAACTACAAAAAGGCAATAAAACAAAATGCATACCGAAAAATTACAACAGTCACACATATAATAAGTTCTCAGTGAGCTTAATAACTAGTGTTCCGGATTTCAATCTACTTTTAATTTTATATCAGCAAAAAAAATGTTACAAACAAAAATGCACTTTTAAAAAAAATAGATTCGGTTAAAGGGCGGTTGAGAAAACAACAAATAAAGAGGAAGCGGAGGCACAATAAGAATTTATATCGAAAAGGGGGGCACAAATACAAAAATATTGAGAAATATGTACACACGGAAAAACAAACTAGCAACGTCTTACCTATATATGTGCACATCTCTCGTTTGTCCGATTCGATGACACCTGTCTTGGGCCTGGGCGTCCATGGTAGGGTTCCAATCCGAATCATAAAATATCACAGTGTCGGCTCCAGTTAGGTTCACACCGATACCACCAGAGCGTGTCGATAAAATAAATGCGAAAATACGTGCATCACCGTTGAACCTTTCCATCAGTACCTGCAAAACAAAACAAAATCACACCTCTAGCACCAACACGGGTTAAAAAAAATTGCAAAATAAATTAGCCAATTTAAACTAACACCACAAATCCAAACAAATAAGTCTTACCTGTCGCTGGTCAACTTTCGTCGAACCATCCAAACGCAAATAAATGTGACCGTGAAAGTTGAGAAAAACTTCTAGGACGTCCAGCATTTTCGTCATCTGTGTGAATATTAATACTCTATGTCCATCCATTTTCAACTTTCTTAATAATTTATCCATAGTTTGAAGTTTACCTGCAAAAAACAAATGAAAACTGCCTTAAGTTTGTATTATTTGATCTAGGTTTTCGACAGTCTTGTTTTTATTCAAAACCCAACTTACTGACAATAAAATAACAATATTTAGTAGACTAACATGTAGATATACAGGATGTTTCACTTTTCCATGGGACACTATTGCTATCTCCGTAAATAATGAAAATACAAGGTTGGTTAAATGGAACAAAAGTTAGCTATTTAGGGATGTATTTTAAAAAAGATATTGTTTTGTTTAAAAATTCCATGGCTTGCGTGTTAAAACGAATAAACCGAAATCGATCAAAATTTTTAAACTTAAATATCTCGGCTATTGTTGCGAATACACAAAAACGTCAGAGGAAAAATGTTTTGTAAATTTTGTTTTCTATAGGATAGCGATAGTCAGATTTTGATTTATAAATTATGGTGCGAAATATTTGACAAAACAACTTTTTTTTAAATGGCAATCGTAGTAGGTAATGACTTAGATTTAAAGATTATTTTTTTTACTTTACAATGATATATTTTTTAAAAAAATGCAAAATCCCAAGATAAAAATCAATGTTGCCATGGAAAAAAACAAAAACCGATTTCAATTGTTTTATTTCGACCCTTGCTTGTCTATTATGTCACTCTTTAAACAGCGATATTACAACAAATGTAATGCGAAATTAAAATATTCATACTAATAGTCATAATATGAATGTATCTTTATACCTCTCACTAAGACGTTAGCAAAAAAGGATTTAAAACATTTACATATGTCGATTTACATTATTTCCAGTTAACACATTTATTATAATAGACAAGCAAGAGTCGAAATAAAACAATTGAAGTCGGTTATTGTTTTTTTTTATCCATGGCAACCTTGATTTTTATCATCTTAAGGTTTAGCATTTTTTTAGATTATTTCTCTTATTTTTGAAAATAGACATACAAAATATTATATCATTGTAAAGAGAGAAAAAATAATCTTTAAATCTAAGTCATCACCTACTACAATTGCTATTTAAAAGAAAGTTGTTTTGTCAAATATCTCGCACGGTAATTTATAAAAAAAAAATCTGACTATCGCCATATTATAGAAAACAAAATTTACAAAACATTTTTCCTTTGACGTTTTTGTGTATTCGCAACAATAGCCGAGATATTAAAGTTTAAAAACTTTGATCGATTTCGGTTTTTTCGTTTTATCACGCAAGCCATGGAATTTTTAAACAAAACAAATCGTGTTTAAAATACACTCCTAAATAGCTAACTTTTGTCCCATTTAACCAACCTCTTGTATTTTCATTATTTACGGAGATAGCAATAGTGTCCCATGGAAAAGTGAAACACCCTGTATAAGCCTATAAGCCTCCAAGTCTGACGTATTTAAAATTGTAAGAAAAAAAAAAAACTATTAAATTGACAGTTTAAAGTTTTCTATTTGCAAAATTATGATATATCTATTGGATTTAAAAAATACACACCCAGCACTGCTTTTGTGAATAACTAAAATGCATTTTTTTTAAACAAAAACTTACCACAATCATATTGAATCAACCTCGGATCAGGAAACTGTGTGACCATAGCGGACGCAATCGGATGTAAAATAGTCGAAGGCTCCGAAAAATACCTCGACAAAACGTACTTGTCTCGTTTCCTACCCCAATACGTACTAGGCGACGGGTGACAAACTTGTAATTCAGGCTCAGGAGCTTGAACGGCAGGCACAAAAATAACAAACCTTAAAACAAAACACTTGTTCAAAAACCCGTTAGGGAAAACAGGAAAACAGAATCAGTTCATCATCAAGATCAGATAGGAGCGAAAGACAATCAAAGTAATTTCACAGATTATCAATTGAACTATGGAATCATCATGTAAGGCTTAACGAAACCAAAACAAAACTTGGGCGTCCAATAAACTTACCTATCAAATACATCTTTAAGGTCTTCAATCCGTCGTTCCGGATTATGCAAGAGGGCTCTAATGCAATCTGTAGAATCGGCAACATTTTCATTAAATAAGGCATTGAGGCAATGTAATCGACCTGCGCTCCAGGCACTATTATTGGCATTACGATAAACTTTAACACTATGATGAAAATCTCGTCCGTACATTGGCACAGCGCTGCACCTCCGATCGTTCACCCTGGCGATTAAATCCAACTTATTTTTGTGGTAATCTGTTATTTCTATGTCGCCTTCGACCTGAAATTATTTTAGAAACTAAAAAACTGCCCTTTAAACAAATTAACAAGTTGAAACTCGATATTGAAGGGATCAAACTCATTTAAATTTATACAAAAAAAAAACTGTAGCATTTTCATAAAAAATTAAACAAAATAAGACACGAGAACAGCAATATGAATAAATTTTATATCTAACGATGCTTTATCAAAATATTAAAAAATTTCAAAAGTACCATGCTCTTACTTTGGTAAATTCCTTAACTCTATTGTTATATTTGCACACAAAAAGGGCTGCTATACAGGGTGGACCTAATTCAAATGTTTTACAGGGTATCTCGGTTACCGCAATAAAAAGCGAAAATCTGATTTCGGTCTCTTGGGCTATTTATTTGAGATAAATAGCCTTATGCAATCAGATTTTTTCTATCGGATTACATTTTAGCACTACAGACGAAAATTGAAATTTCATCATTGTTGAAAATTTGCTATAACTTCTTTATTAAATTAGAAAAAAATGTTATATAGGTTTTTTATACAGATTTTTATACTTAATTTAAAAACAAAAGTAAATTTTTTGACTTTCGAGATATGGAGTAAACTTATATATTTTTAAATGGAAACCCTAGTCGGCCATGACTTTATGTGAAAGAGTATTTTTTTAGTTTTTCAAAAACACATAGTGTTATATATTTGTTGCAAAAAATAACCGAGATAAGGCCAGTTTTGTAAAAATTCGATCATCAAAGTTTGCCATGATTTCGTAAACAAGTGATGTTTGCAATTATTAAACAACTAGACGTCATTGCCAAGTAAATTCTGCAGCAACTGCTACGTTTTTTTCACTTACAAAGTAATATTCTAACATTTTAAACTTCTCAAAGAGTTCAAATTTAGCCATGTTCACAATACCACAATAAACAGTTATAAAATACAAAAGAATACACGGATTTGCTTTAAAGTTGACAAATGTACCTCGAAATGACATTTAGTTGTTTAATAATTGCAAACATCACTTGTTTACGAAATCATGGCAAACTTTGATGATCGAATTTTCACAAAATTTGCCATATCTCGGTTATTTTTTGCAACATATAAAACTATATATTTTTTAAAAGCTAAAAAAATACTCTTTTACATAAAATCATGGCCAACTAGGGTTTCCTATTAAAAAAATGTAAGTTAACTCCATATCTCGAAAGTCAAGATGACTAAAAAAAATTTACTTTTGTTTTTCAATTAATCATAAAAATCTGTATGAAAAAGCTACATAACATTTTGTTCTAATTTAATAAATAGAGAAGTTATAGCAAAATTTCAAAAATGATGAAATTTCAATTTTCGTCTGTAGTGCCAAAATGGAATCCGATAGAAAAAACCTGATTGCATAGGCGTTATTTTCTCAAAAAAATAACCCAAGAGACCGAAATCAGATTTTCCCTAACTATTGCAGTAACCGAGATACCTCGTAAAAAAATCGAATTTGGTCCACCCTGTACAGTGTCTCCAGAATTCGAGGCTCACCATGGGTAACTTTTAAACCGTAATAGACAAAAGTTACCTACTTCATAGAGCAATACAGCGATGCTTTTGTTTATGAAACAAAAAATCAACGCTAATTTGATATTAATGAAAAACCAAAAATGTGGCGTTTTTTTACATGAATTTATCTGTTGCTATGAGCTGTAGGAAAAAAAGTTGTTTACAAACGTGGTAGATATTATTTTTGATTGCCATAAAATGGCGGCAATCAATTTTTTTTATTTTTGCATATTTTATGAGATACAGCATAAACTTGCATTTTTTAAATGCAAACCATAGTTGATTTTAGTGTCATTTGAGACCTTATTTTTTCCTCTTCTTGATGTGCCGTATGATATATTTATTTTGAAATTTGACGGCTCTTTCTAATCAGCTAATAGGTGAAACCCGACGTTATTAATTTTTTTCATCAAAATCGTTTTTTAATGTTAGAGCCGTCAAATTTCAAAATAAATATATCACATGGCACATCATTGAGAAGAGAAAAAAATAAACTCTCCAATGACACAAAAATCAACTATGGTTTGCATTTTTAAAAATGCAAGTTTATGCTGTATCTCCTAAAATATGCAATATTAACAAAATTGAGACGTATGTGTAAAACAAATGCCACAATTTGCCTGTTCTTTCGCAAGAAGAAAGTACCACATTTGTGTAATATGTTAGCAAATTAAAGGTAAAAAAAAACTCACAAAAGAATGGTTCCTATACGATGATGATGATCTCTGATTCTTCCACCGCACATCAAGACTATTTGATTGGTTAGCATACAGTCTTTCAATGAATTTAGAACCAACAGTCTTTCTAACGTCTTGTTCGGTATCGGATTTTCCCATATCAACGGCACTTGTGCTCTAAAAACACATTCGTTACAAAACACAGGAAAAATATAGTTTTAATAAAATAGTTGTATTTTCAAACATCAGATAGGAGCGAAAGACAATCAAAGTGATATCACAGATTATCAATTGAACTATGTGATCATCATGTAAGGCTTTATGAAGGGAAAAAAATATTAGATACTACTAAATTATATAAAACATGAAATAGGAACAAAATTAAACTTCTAAAAGGATTTTGTTTTTCTTTAATTACAATCAACACTTACAGTTGTTAGAGTTGGAGTGGAGGTCGTTGTGAGAGATGTAATTTGGACTTTTAAAACACCTTTAGTGGTATTGGCAACCTGTCCCGTTGAAACTGGTTGTTTGGACAAAACTGTCAGTCGTTGACCCCCTGTTGTCATTACTAGAAAAAAAAATTATTGGTCTAAGCAAGATATTAATTTGGTATTCACAAGCTAGGAAACGCAGGAAAAATCTAGTTTAATTTTTAACATCAGATAGGAGCGAAAGACAATCAAAGTGATATCACAGATTATCAATTGAACTATGTTATCATCATGTAAGGCTTTATGAAGGAAAACAAAAATTACAAATTACTAAATTACTAAATTATATTGACAAGCTAGGACTAAAAACGTTCATCGTTCATTTCTGATTGGAACGAAAACAACAAATTTCGTTTTCGTTTTCATGAACAGATATTAAATAACAGTTAATACCGGTTATAACTACATTAACATTAATAAGAAAAGACCCCAATTATTCGAATATACTCGATTATTCATATGTAATAATAATAATATGTAAATTAAAACAGTTCACCTTTTAATAAAAACAAATTTGGGTTGTTCATTTTGTATATGATTAAAGTAAAATGTTTGTGATGAGTTTTAACCTCTTAAGCGCTTATGACGTATATATTCGTCATCTGAATTTTTGTTAGTCTGCGCGTATGACGGATATATTCGCGTTGTACAAATTCGTGTGTATCTCTATGAACTTGTCGAATATTTTCGCCTGCACGTTTTCATTAGTTTATCTGTACTATAAGACGCCATGTTTGTAAACTTGTTTCAACCTGTTTGCTGTGATATACATTTTACGCGTTTATTTTAAACAAGAGAATTTTTTTATTTTTTTATTATTATTACTGCAATGAGATTGTCTTATATAATAAAAAAAAAATTTATAATATTGTTTTTTACGCCCGTAATGTGTTTATTTTATAAAACCAAAAATTTTTTTATTTTCATATTTTTTACTACTGTATTACATTTATTTTTAATAACAAAAGAATTTTTTTATTATTATTACTGTAATAAGTTTGCTTCAAATAATAAATAATAATTCATAATATGATCCGGATTTTATTATTTCTTCTATGCAATGGCCATGACGTATGTATCTGTTTAGATTATGGACGTGACGTATATATACGCACGCGTTAAAAATCAGTCCCCGCCTAGGAGCGCACTTTGCTTTGCCAAGCGCGGCGCTTAAGAGGTTAAAGTCTATTTATATTCTTGTCTCTGTTTCTCAGCAATCATTGGGCCTCCGCTAAATTATAAAGTGCGATATGTTGGATTTTGATCCTTATGGAGGACATATTTAAGACTGGCTAACTGCCATATTAGATTTACCAACCTTTAACCTAACCGTTTATTACTGACCGAATGAATGAGGGTCAGGTTAAAGGTTGATTAAAGCTTTTTTTTTGGTATGAAAACAAACGATGAGGTTAAGAGAAAATCATAACTTGCACGTTTTGACGGCTTTTTACTAAATGTCTAGGCATTTTATAAAATTCCGGATCTCACATTACGCCTACAAAATACCGGGTCTAAACAAACTGTGGTACACCCTTTTTTTCCTCTTCAGTTTCGATTTTAGATTAATGAAATGACCCCAACTTTGTTATTTTAAATGGAACACCCTGTATATTTTCACATTTTTGGAAAGAGGAAGCGATTTTTGATACAGCTGCACTATTTAGGTTAATTTTTATAACATCAAATGATTTTTAAACCAAAATTTAATGTTTTATTGTTTTAATTTAAGGATGTGACTATTTATACATACAGTATGTATGAATAATTGGCTATTTATACATACAAAAACTTATTTCTAAGGCCCAACTTTTTATTTATATATATTTTTTACATTAGGTTAAAGGTTATTTAAGAGTTTTTTTTTAAGAAAAACTATTTCTTAGTTTCATTGGTTTATCTCAATTATTAAAAAAAAAAGTAAGTATGTATAAATAGTCAATTACTTATACATACTGTATGTATAAATAGCCTCATCCTTAATTTAATGACTGTATAATCATTTTTCTACCACCTCAATGACATACTAACGCGTAAACAAGCATTTGTTTTGTTTCCACAATGATCTTCCGTAGCACCTTTGTTTTTGTTTTCTTGCAGTTATGCACAGTCTACTGCGATTAACAGGATATCTTAATAAATCTTTACAATAATTTGAAGTTTTTAAAGCAGACTCTTAATAAAAATACAAGTTATTGGTATCAATGGATTCGTTAGAAGATGCTCCATTTAAATAACCGCTTGTACCACCATCGTTCCATTTAAAAAAATTGACTTTTTGTCAAAAAACCAATTCCGCAACCTTCAATGCCGATTAAAGTAACCTAAATGTCAATTAAAATATACAAAATCGTTTTTTGAACAATTTTTGACATAACAAAATTCAATTTATGCAGGTCACGGCACACTTAATAAAAAATTAAATTTTGTTTCAAAAATTATTTGATGTTATAAAAATTAACCAAAATAGTGCAGTTGTATCCAAAATGGCCTCCTCATTCCTAAAATGCAAAAATATACAGGGTGTTCCCTTTAAAATAACAAAGTTGAGGTCATTTCCGGCAAAACCGGAAGTGAAACAATTGTGTGCATGTGCTCAGAAAACCAGGTTTTTAGCACATATAATGTCTAACATTTCATTTATCTAAATTCAAAACTAAAGGAAAAAAAAGGGGGTGTACCACACTTCATTTACACCCGATATACACTGAGAAGAGTGTTTCAAGTGAAATATTTTGCACCGGGGCACCGGGGAAGTTCTCTTAACACAAACGGTAAGTCACTGTTTCTGTTTAGTGAATAAAATTTAAATTAAGATAAAACCGGTACTATAAATCATTCATTTCGTTTTCAATTTTAAATGAAACATCAATAAAAATAATTAAACGGAATAAGTCACTTACCGGTAGATCCAGAAATAGCTATATTCGACGACGAAATATTTGTTGTCGGTGTCAACAGTATGTGTTTCCCCGTAGACGTTTGGACAAGCTGAGCAAATCCAGTTGGCAAGGTTATTTTGTCAGACGGTTTCAAAACAGACGACAAATTCACTGTGGCAGTTGCAGTTTGTCCAGATGTCATTCCTTGAGGTAAAGCCTGAGTAACAATCGGAATTCCTAAAACAATTGAACAAAAAAATAGAAAACATCAAAATTATTAATTATTGCTTGGTTAATTTGTAGGAGGGGTCGACTGCCTCCAGCCCAAAACCGACACCAGCCAGCAAAAAATTGATTTTTTTCGAATCAACAGGTAAAACAACTGCAAGTGCTTGAAACAAAAGAAAGGTATGTTGCAAAGCGTATTATTTCTTTCACGTTATAATTTTTTCTGAGTGAAATACGGTTCTCAGTATACAAAAAGGTTGTCGTCCCCTGCCTTAAGCATCAATAAGTTTATTACCTTTCACAGTTCCCTGATGTTGAATTAGTTGAACGGCAACGCCCTGGGGCTGCGCCATTTTCAGCTTCAAACCTCCTGCGTGATGTAACGCCAATTTAAACTGTGCGGGAAGTGCTGTTCTCGATACTTCCTCGACCGGTTCACTTTTAACTTCTTTAGGTTCGTTACTTTTGTGCACACGCATTACCAGTTTAGCTGGTGGACAATAGGGCGAAGCTTCTGGCACTGCATCGATTTCTTCTATTAATTTACGAGGTGTCTGATACTGACGCATTCGGTAACACTGATATGCACTAAGATACAGTTCCATTAAAATAAGATTCATGTTAATCGAATAAAGATCTATATGCTGCAAAAAAAAATAATTGTATTAAGATTAGAACCACAATCATCAACGTACGACTTGTTTCTTACCTTCCAAATATTATATTCCAAAGCCGAATAAATAATTGAAGGAATATGAAACGTAATACCGTCACACTGGAATGGGGATATAGTGGGCCTCACTTCAAATAAATTAGGATGATTACAAACTTTCCTCAGCTGCATAAGCACATTTATAACGCTCAATAAATTACCACTAGCCAAAGTTTCCCTCGTCCTAAAACAAGACTTTAGAATATAAGTCTACAAAACAAAAAATCGTAACTTACTTTGCACGAGACATGTAATCGTCGTACAAAAACCGCTGTCGTTTCGACAGTCTGCACATTATAACATGTTCATATTTTTTTGGCATTTGCTTCTCAACTTCGCATTTCAGTCTTCTCAAAAGAAAAGGTCGTAAAACCTAAAACAACAATAAAGTTTAGAAAAAGCTTAAGAAGTTGTTTGAAAATAGTAAAAGCTTAAGGGGTTACATACACCTAGATAGTTAAAAAACAAATTTTCAAAAATATCTTTATGCGATAGTATCACCACCTGTCAGTTATATTTTCTAATTTTTTTTTTTTAAATCCCAAAATATCATAGTTCCCCTAAAGAACATTTTTTGGAAACAGAAAAACCAAAAGCAATAAAAGTAGAAGTAGTAAAAAAGGTGGTAACTCCAACACTTTTATACGAAAGTGAAATGTGGACACTAAAAAATAGATATAGTATACGTGTGAATGCAGTAATCATGAGATTTCCAGGAAAAATCAAATGAAGAACCTAAAACGATAGAATTAGAGAAATGAAACAACATACAGAGAGCAATTTATGATGAAATCAGTGGAAACAAAAATACAAGGAAAGCAGCTGGGTTGGTTGGGTCACATTTATAGAATGAAAAAAAAGAGGTTCATTAGGAAAGCGTATGAAGCAGGGCCGCAAGGAAAAAACAAAAAGAGGTAGACAGAGAAAAACCTGGCAAGATGACAGTATAAAAGTAGCAACGGATAGAAACATCAAATGGGAAGAGATAAAAAAGTTAGCACAGGACATAAAATCGTGGAAAAAAATCAGCACAATTCGACAGTCCTACACCTAACAGCAGGACTTGGGACTAAATAAATAAAATGAATGTTATTAACCCCTTAATGCGCAATTTTTTTTGAAACTTCCAAAAAATTGAAGTTTATGCTTATTTCAAACTGTTTATTAAAAAATATACCAATATACACATTAAATAAAATTTTAATTGGGTGTAATATACAGGGTGTTTTACTAATAAAAGTGGCACTATTGCTACCTCCGTAAATAATGAAAATACAAGGTTGGTTAAATGGGATAAAATTTAGCTATTACGGAGCTTATTTTAAACAATACATTGTTTTGTTTATGAATTCCATGGCTTGCGTGATATAACGAAAAACCCGAAATCAATTTAAAAAATTTTAAATCAACTATCTCGGCTATAGTTACTAATACACAAAAATGCCAAAGGAAAAATTTTGTATATTTTGTGTATTATGGTGACACTCAAACTTTTCTTTATTTTTTTTTTAATTACTGGGCGAAGTATTTAATAGAACAACTTTTTTTAAATGGCAGTTTATTTACAAAAATAGGGAAAATAACTAAACAAACTGCAAAATGTAAGATAAAAATCAAAGTAGCCATGAAAAAACAAAAACAGACTTCAATTTCTTCAGGTTTTCTAATTTACTAAAGAATATTGATCCAAAAAAAAATTTGCATTTTATTTGGTGACAAAACATCATATGATTTTCTTGGCTGTTGTTCTGCATAGCGATCAGATTTGGTAACAAACAAATTAACTAAGTAATTTTCAAAAATATTTACGAAAAAGTAGATATACAAAGTAACACTGCAACTGGATAGGATAAAATACGCTTACTTACCCTTGTGTCAAGCGTTATCGCAATATAAAGAGCCACAGATATACCGGGTGTAAATGAACTCTTTTTTTTCTCTTTAGTTTTGATTTTAGATAAATGAAATTTTAGACCTATGATATGTGCAAAAAAACCGGGCACATGCACACATTTGTTTCACTTCCTGTTTTGCCGGAAATGACCCCAACTTTGTTATTTTAAATGGAACACCCTGTATATTTTTACATTTTTGGAAAGAGAAAGCGATTTTGGATACAACTGCACTATTTTGGTTAATTTTTTTGAAACAAAATTTAGTTTTTTATTAAGGGTGACGTGACCTGCATCAATTGAATTTTATTCTGTCAACAATTGTTCAAAAAACGTTTTTGTAAATTTTAAAGACATTTAGGTTACTTTAATCGGCTTTGAAGGTTGCGGATCAGTTTTTTTTTCAGTCATTTTTTTTTAAATGGAACCATGCTGGTACTAGCGGTTATTTAAATCAAGCATCTTCTAACGAATCCATCGATATCATTTACTTGTATTTATATTAGGAGTCCACTTTAAAATCTTCAAATTATTGTGAAGATTTTTTAAGAGATCCTGTTAATCGCAGTACACTGTGCATAACTACAACAAAACAAATGATTGTTGCTTATGTTTAACTACTATAGTCATTTAATTAAAAAGTCTAAACATTTTTGTAATCATTTTTACATAGGTAATTAGATTACTGCGATTAAAAAAATATCTTAATAAATCTTCACAATAATTTGAAGTTTTTGAAGCCGACTCTTAATAAAAATACAAGTTAATGATATCGATGGGTTCGTTAGAAGATGCTCCATTTAAATAACCGCTAGTACCAGCATGGTTCCATTTTTAAAAAAATGACTTTTTGTCAAAAAACTGATTCCGCAACCTTCAAAGACGATTAAAGTAACCTACATGTCATTTAAAATTTACAAAAACGTTTTTTGAACAATTGTTGACATACTAAAATTCAATTTATGCAGGTCACGGCAACCATTAATAAAAAAACTAAATTTTGTTTCAAAAATATATCAAAAATCGCTTCCTCTTTCCAAAAATGTAAAAATATACAGGGTGTTCCATTTAAAATAACAGAGTTGTGGTCATTTCCGGCGATACCGGAAGTGAAACAAATGTGTGCATGTGCTCAAAAAGCCCGGTTTTTTGCACATATCATGTCTAAAATTTCATTTATCTAATATCAAAACTAAAGAAAAAAAAAGGGGGTGTACCACACTTCATTTACACCAGGTATGATTTTTATTTGTTAGTGAACAGACAAAAATAATATTGCCGGTAAAATATTCAGACCCAAAATATTTGAAATGAAGAATGAAACATCGAACAATGTTGCCCGAGAAGTAAGCAGACTCGAAACATTGGAAATAAAATGTCGAATGTAATGTACATGAAGCCGTTCCATTTAATATAACAGAAAACAGTAATGCCCGTGCAATTCTACAAGCGTATAGTGCCCATATACGTCACGGACCTGTGCATTAAGAGGTTAACAAACGCTAACTTTGAAAACAAATCTTATAGACAAAAAGTGATATTTTAATAAACTGTGGTTTCCTACCTTGTGTAATCTTTTAATAATACTTTCGTTGTACTCGGAGTTTCCCTCAATCATGCCAGTAACAGGATTCGAAAACCACTCTTTGAACTCCCGATGTGACTGGAAGACATGCGGCATTAAAAAGTGCATGAGAGACCACAACTCCATCAAGTTATTCTGCAAAGGTGTCCCTGTCAACAGCAATCGCCTAAAATTACATTGGGAATGAAACGTTTATCGGCAAATTACAAACGAAACTTACTGTTGCGTTGAAAAATTAAGTAACAACTGCCAACGTTGAGATTTGAAATTTTTTATGTTCTGCGCCTCGTCCAATATTAAATATTTCCACTTCTTTCGTCGAAAGCTTTGATGGTCCTGAATTACCAATTTGTACGATGTGATGCAAATGTGAAACGCGTTCGGCTTCGTCCAACCCATACGTTTTTGTTTCCGTTCCTTTTGTGTTCCGTAATACGTTAGGATTTTGAAACCGGGACACCATTTCTTACATTCCATTTCCCAGTTCAACATAACCGATGTTGGTACAATAATTAAATGTGGTCCCCAATTTTCTGCAACACGGATTTATAAAGCCTTTCGTACATCAAAAATTGCTCAAGTATTTACCTTTTCCACAGGCTAAATGGGCTAGCAACGCTATCGTTTGTATAGTTTTTCCTAAACCCATTTCGTCTGCTAAGATTCCATTTAATTTTCGCTCAAACATCGTTACGAGCCAATCCAAACCAATGTGTTGATATTCTCGTAACGTGTACTTTAATAAGAATGGAATGGGAGTAACAACCTGTTAAAAACAATCTAGTTCAAATAACAGACATCAAAAATGCTTTGGGAATTTAAATGTAATAAACGTCAGACAAATGCCTCGATACATATCAAAGAAAGGAATGAGTTGAATGGATCTCAAACCATCATAAAACGGTAAAGTTATCATCATAAAAATATTGATTAACATTCTTAAATTCATAGAACATATTTAAACTAGTAGCTGTATTACACTATACATTTTTTGTACAATTTCTTGTTCAAAAAATTTTATACTAGATTGTACAGCTGTTGCCAAGTTACAACACGTCTTATGTCGTAAACTGACACTTCGCGTATGTCAATTTACGACATTGTAACTTGGCAACAGCTGTACAATTAGTATAAAATTTCTTGAACAAGAAATTGTACAAGAAATTGTGTAATGTAATACAGCCTTAACACAATTACCATAAAGATTTCAGAAGCCATTAAAACCGCCTACTAAATGGAGTTAAATATTTGTAAATACAGCACAATTAACCCCTTAACATACGCGCTCGTGACATACACGAGCGTGCCGTACTGGCAATTTTACACGAGCTCGTATACAGGGTGAGGAATCACTTATGACACCCCCACTTATTTTGTTATTGGAAAGAAGTATCAAAAAAAGTTTCAAATAAAGTTGTTTGATACAGTATTTCCCAAAATATTGTCATGTCAAATTTTTGTTTTCTTTTGTTTTTTTTAGGAGCTACGGAACCATATTTGTTTTTTTTTTAATGGCATCGTACATATTTTTTTATACGGTTTGAAGGACATTTTCTTTCTCTTTTAACGCATTAAAACTTTTATACCCTTACATAACAAAATTTTTAAGAAAATCGCAAAAGAACAATTTGGTTTTAAAAGCGTACGGTATTAATTATTTTACAGTAGTAGGCTTTGATAATGATACAAAACGGTAAAAAATGTATTAACCATTGTAACCTAATTAACTTTTTTTTAAATCTTTTACCATAAGTCATAAGTGATGCCTCACCCTGTACGTCACGAGCAACCGTTGTATGCCATAATACAAATCTTTATCTGCTCGTGCTTTCGCTTACTTCATAGAATACTTCGTTTTAGTAGTTTACTATTGCATAGTAGATGTCGCAGGATCGAATTATTAAAATAATTTTGACGTTATTTTGAATTGTTATGATTACATGGCTTTTTAAAATTTTTGTCTGTGTTTCGTAGGTGAACAAAATTCAAATGTTTTACGGGATATCTCGGTTACCGTAATAGTTAGCGAAAATCTAATAACGGTCTATAGGGTTATTTTTTTGAGATGAACACGCCGGTGTTATTAGATTTTTTATATCACTTTACTAACTTAAAAATTCTTTAAAATTTTATTTGGCAATAATGTCATAGTGTTTGCTTACTAATAAAACACTTACAAACAGGGACCCGAACCGAACCAAAACTGGAACAAAAACCGGAACGAACCGGTGCTTTATTCATGAACCGTGAACCGGAACTGAGCCTTTTAGTTGAAAAATCACAAAACATAGGTGTTAGTCATGGCCGGTTGACGCACTTTTGCCGGCTTAAGGCACGACTGCATAAAAACTAAACTCGGGATTAACCCTGGGTTAATCCCTAGTTTTAAGCGTTAACCCAGGGTTAATCCCGGGTTTAGCGTTCTGCAACCCGACTTAGGTATATCAATTTACGGGCGCCTACTGTGAGTGCATACAACGCATTCGGCATGCCGTCCTGAAAGGGTTAAAATGTCAAATACATATTTAAAGCGTTAACCCAAGGTTAATCCCGGGTTTACAGTTTCTGCAACCGGACCTAAACATATCAATTTCCGGGCGCCGACTGTGAGTGCATACAACGCATTCCACGCGCCGTCCTGAAAGGGTTAAAATGTCAAATACATATTTAAAGCGTTAACCCAAGGTTAATCCCGGGTTTACCGTTTTTGCAACTGGGCCTAAGTATATCAATTGTCGGGCGCCGACTGTGAGTGCATACAACGCATTCGGCGCGCCGTCCTGAAAGGGTTAAAATGTCAAATACATATTTAAAGCGTTAACCCAGGGTTAATCCCGGGTTTACAGTTTCTGCAACCGGACCTAAGCATATCAATTTCCGGGCGCCGACTGTGAGTGCATACAACGCATTCCACGCGCCGTCCTGAAAGGGTTAAAATGTCAAATACATATTTAAAGCGTCAACCCAGGGTTGTCCGGGTTTAGCGTTTCTGCAACCGGGCCTAAGTATATCAAGTGTCGGACGACGACTGCGAGTGCATACAACGCATTCGGCGCGCCGTCCTGAAAGGGTTAAAATGTCAAATACATATTTAAAGCAACTTTTATTTCTGAAGTCTTTATGGCTTGGTCATATTAACTTAAATAACCTAGAAATCAATACTAAGAGAAAAGTATGACTTACACTAGTAGATGAAAGAGTATTTCCCTTGGGCTGTATACTCTCAGCTATCGCAGCTGCATCATCGATAAGGTCATTTTTATCAGTCTTTATTTCTCCCTCATTCTTAGTACTACTAGAATCGTCCAATAGCGACTTCAGGCCAACTTCACGTTCTTGCCCATCATCCTCCGACATATCCACATCTATGTCACTCGAACTATCTGATTCCTCTTCAGAAGACTCTTGCTCTTCCTCTTCGTCCTCTGAAGTCTCCTCCGAAGCCTCCGTTTCTTCAGATTCAGAGCCATCGTCGGGTACTGGTGGTAAATTGCTGTACTTTTTCCTAAGCTCTTCAATACTCATATCATTTTCGGCTAAAATTCGTTTGATAAACACAGCCACAGAAATTTTATTAAAAAACTACCTTTGAGATCGTTTAATTCGTCCTGATGATTTTGTTTCCCTTCGACTTCCTCCTGTTCCTGAATTGTATCTTCATCGTCTTCGCTAGTGGAATCTATAGTGAATTCCAAATCCTTACTAGATTTTGTATCCTTGGAAGATTTTGGCTTATCACTTCTACTTTTATCATCTCTGTCTTGTTCTTCCTCCTGCAATAATCACATTTTTAATTTTGTAGCTCTTGGACAACCGCAAGTCAAAAATTCACACAATTCATCTTTAGGTACTTACCGATTCCTCTTCACTCCCACTTAATCTAATCTTGTCTCGATTCTGAAGGTAATCTTTAGGCAATGCACTCAAGAATGTCTCTAGATCCATTTCCGATTCTCTCTTCAGCGCTGCTACTTCTTCACTTTGATTGTGCCCTCCTGCATCAGCAGCCTCTTCTTGTGCAATTGTTTCCTCATCATCAGAGCTACTTTGATCATCAGGATGAAATTCTTCTGTAAATTGAAAAGGAAGCGGTTTAGGAACATGAAAACCATTGGAAAATAAATTATATTCCGATTAAAAATTAATCAGACAAATGCCTCGATGTCTTTCACCGACAGGAATGAGTTGAATGGATCTCAAACCTTCAGACGTGTGTATAATATCATCATTTTTAATCTAATTAAAACAAACGACTTCTACTAAAATAGGATAAATTCCAATGAACATTATCGACCGGTTCTATTACTAAAACGTGTATAGATACCTAATCTTGTATTACAGTTAAATATGTGAGTGGGACTGGAATGATTTCTTTAACTAAGATGCATGACTATCCTTTATTTAATAATGCATTTAATCAAATAATCATCTACAGCACATTACGAAGCATCGAAAATCAATTAAAAGATTTTATTTCAAATAAAATGGCAATAAATAACAAAGAAGACGTGATGTGAATGATACACTGGATCTAGTAATTGTTTTTTAACACATAATTTTTGCAGCTAGGACTTTAAACATTCAACAAGCTAGCATTATAAAAGAATCAACTGATTTTTAGGCATTCAATCATCATACAGGGTGTCACACAAAAAACGCCGCAAGCTGTAATTCCGTTGTTTGTGGTCCGATTTTGGTTAACAAAAAATTAAATGAAATGGCTCCTCTAAAGTCTGTTTTATACTATACTATTTTTTCGTTTAGCCTCTTCAGGGATACTGGCACATATGTGTACGTTTAGTTTTTTTATAAGTCAGCCGCGGTAAAAAAAAAATTAATGAAAATTACTACAAGTAGGCAATCACTACAATATTTGCTAACAAAAAAAAAAAGAAATATGGGCAAACAAACATGAAATGTCATATTACTGGTCACAATAAATAGCGTGATACTGAAATTTGTTGACCGTTTTTCTATACCAATAAATTTATTTTATTATTAACCGAAGATCTCTATAATTTCGGTTTAAAAAAGTTGAAAGATATGTAAAATATATTTAACAAGATGGTTTACCCGGCGTTGCACGGGCGATTACAATTTTAATTACTGTTTTAACTTGAATAAGCCCAATAATTCCAAATCATACACAAATGACATACTCTGATCAATCATCTTTTCATTTTCTTATAATTCCTTAAAAAATAACTATTTATTGCTTAAAAATTGAATAATAACTCAAATTTATTTTCTTTCGTCTTGTTTCAATTAAAAATGTACTAATAAAAATAATACTTCATGTACATTTATTACTAATTGTATACAAAACAATCTTTACTTGTGAAATACACCGCGCCGTATCGTGTTATGACCAGGTATTTGCCGACGTAAGATCGAATCCCGTACAAGTAATTTTTTTTTTTTTTTAATTGGTAATATGTGCTTGTACTTAAAGTTTGGCGTTAGATCTGCAAGGTCCTAAATAGTAACCTGATCGGTCAACGGACCTAGTTAACAAAAAATTAAATGAAATGGCTCCTCTAAAGTCTGTTTTATACTATACTATTTTTTCGTTTAGCCTCTTCAGGGATACTGGCACATATGTGTACGTTTAGTTTTTTTATAAGTCAGCCGCGGTAAAAAAAAAATTAATGAAAATTACTACAAGTAGGCAATCACTACAATATTTGCTAACAAAAAAAAAAAGAAATATGGGCAAACAAACATGAAATGTCATATTACTGGTCACAATAAATAGCGTGATACTGAAATTTGTTGACCGTTTTTCTATACCAATAAATTTATTTTATTATTAACCGAAGATCTCTATAATTTCGGTTTAAAAAAGTTGAAAGATATGTAAAATATATTTAACAAGATGGTTTACCCGGCGTTGCACGGGCGATTACAATTTTAATTACTGTTTTAACTTGAATAAGCCCAATAATTCCAAATCATACACAAATGACATACTCTGATCAATCATCTTTTCATTTTCTTATAATTCCTTAAAAAATAACTATTTATTGCTTAAAAATTGAATAATAACTCAAATTTATTTTCTTTCGTCTTGTTTCAATTAAAAATGTACTAATAAAAATAATACTTCATGTACATTTATTACTAATTGTATACAAAACAATCTTTACTTGTGAAATACACCGCGCCGTATCGTGTTATGACCAGGTATTTGCCGACGTAAGATCGAATCCCGTACAAGTAATTTTTTTTTTTTTTTAATTGGTAATATGTGCTTGTACTTAAAGTTTGGCGTTAGATCTGCAAGGTCCTAAATAGTAACCTGATCGGTCAACGGACCTAGGATTGTATAGCGAACAAACAAACAAACAAACAAACACACAAACAAGCTCTTTTATATATATAGATTAACATAAACCATGTAAATTTTAGAGATTATTTACAATGTTCATGCTCATTGACAAGAGATTAGTAAACGTACACATCTGTGTACGCTTATCAACTGTGGTAGTAATTTTTTTCTAAACATAGCATATTGTTATGTGCTACATATTAATTATCTTCTGTATTGTATGTGCAACCAGTATTTTAAAAGAATGGAGGATATGGGTACAAAGCGTTATTTTTGTCTAATTTGTTATACCGGGTGTTAACCACCAGCCGTGAACATAGGGAATTAACATTGGTTTTAACTTTTTTTCGGATTCCTGCTCCCCAATTGAATTTATATTAAAATTAATGGTAACAATAGAAAGATAAAATTATTACGCATCATTTGAGACCATTAATAAGCTTAAATGTTTAATATTTAGTTTATAATTAATATTTTAAAATTGGATTAATTTTACAAATATAAGTAGCCATGACTGTCAATCTGACATTTGTCTTCATTAATTTTTGTTATTATCTGTAAATTTTTATATCAGCGAGTTATTTCTTTAACGATTTTGATTAAAATGAAAAAATAAACTGTAATAGAGGAAGAGTTTTAATGGTGAAAAAAGAAATAACTCGCTGATTTAAAAATTTGACAGATAATAACAAAAATTAATGAAGACAAATGTCAGATTGGCTGTCATGGCTACTTATATTTGTAGAATTAATCCATTTTAAAATATTAATTATAAACTAAATATTAAACATTTAAGCTTATTAATGGTCTCAAATGATGCGTAATAATTTTATCTTTCTATTGTTACCATTAATTTTAATATAAATTCAATTGGGGAGCAGGAATCCGAAAAATTATAACCATTTTTTGGTACGAAAACTCCAATATATTTTGGTTACTTTTTTGTAACTTTTATCATATTTTGTTGGCACCTTGAGTAACCATGACAAATGTTCAATTTGATCACAGAATCATTTTCAAATTTAACGTATATTTAACGCTTGTCCCATTCTACATATTTATTCCTACAAAATAAATTGTGAGGGATATAACGGTAATAAGTAGTATTTAACATCGTTCGATTGTTTCAGTTAACCTAACCCACTAATGACATGCGGTCAGATAGTTACAGTAGAATACTATGCTAATTGGACGCATTTAAGGCAGGTAGTAATTTCGTACGAATTTTTCGTTCAAGATTTTTAATTTCTGATTGACACCGTAGTAGAAAATCGTATACGATTTTCTTAAACGAAAAAATAGTATAGTATAAAACATACTTAACCCGCCGTGACTCGCGCTAGTTTTACTAACGTGATGACTCGCGCGGGGTGTTTCTTACACCCCATCAGTTTTTCAGACTATTCGTAATTTTTCGTCTAATTTTACTGCTATTTTATTTAAAACTATTCATAAAATGATTTCACTTGAATTACTTTATACAAACTGACTTTTTACTAGTTGTTAATGCAAAATATATTGATAGAGCTATAACAAAAAAGTATTTTACTCGTGTTAGAAAGAATAAATTATGAAACTAAATTTATTTTGGTTTACTTATAATTTTTATTATATAAAAATAATTTGGCTATAGAATACACTAAGTAAAATAATAATATCTGCTATTTTGTACCAACACGATATAGCGCAGTGTAAGTACCAAGTACCTATCCTAAGGGATAAGTAACGGTACAGCAAAGATAAGTACTGCTAATGACAATTAACCTCCATAATCTGTTACAGTCAGGTATTTTCTTTCTGTCATGAGTTTCATAGAAAATGTAAGCAAATTTATAGAGCGATGTCAGCTATAGTGGCATACGAAATTGCAAATATGCTACAGTATACTTATTACTTAGAAATAAACGCATAGTTTTGAAAAAAAATTCATAACTCGTTAAAAAAAGCAAAGAAACTAGTCATTTTCACAGAAAAGGTTGGAAACATATGTAACTCCAGCTACTGAAAAGTAGGGGTCATAAAGCCTAACCAAGAAAAAATGACACAATAAAAAAGAGGCTGGGGTGTCTGGAACACCCCGCGCGAGTCACGGCGGGTTAATACTATAAACTGAATTGGATTTCAATTTTTTTCAAGTTGAACTTAAATGTCCAACGATAGTCAATTTTTTTTTTCCAAATGGCACCATCTATTTTTTCTTACTAAATCTGGTTAGACATTTTTTTTCTGAATTCAGTGATGTAATCATAAGTAAATTTTAGTGCTAAACTAATGAGAAATAAAAAATAAAAGTTTAACTAAAATAGGTTAGGTTTCACAAAATTTTCAGGCGTTCCATGGAAAACAAAAAAATCTTAATCAACAAATGTCATTTAAACGTCAGTGTGATATTTAACACGTTAAGCGCCAAGGAAAATCTCAAAAAAAGTTTGTCGGGCCAAATTTTTTTTTGGTGTTTTTTTTTACTAATTACTCATTTTATGTTAACAGCAAAACGTTAACATGCATATATATTTTTTTTAAACTATAATTGTTGAAAAACAAACAGCGGTCCCTAGGGACCGCCGTGGCCTGGTAGGAAACTTTTGGCGCAAGGGCCACAGAGGTCCGCTGAGCGGTCCCTGTGCATGTGTCGAGTAAAATGTATAATGTTAAAAATAGCGCTATTTTTAACAAATAACGTCAATTAAAGTTATTGCTTATGAATAAATTGTGTACTTAAGACGTAAACTGCCACCGTTAATAAAAAATTTCGAGTCCCGGGGGCCATTTTTTTAATAAAAGATTTAGGTTCCTTTTATATTAGAAAAATGGTAGATATGCTTCAAATAGATTTTTTTAATATTATTTTGGCAAGTTTTTAAAGTTTTATTTGAGGCACAACGTTTGTGCCTCGAGGCCTGAACGAATGGATTTACCATCACAGGCCGTGAGACGCATATACTGAACTTGCATGTTTAGTTCACACGGCGGTTTTGCCGAATTGGATATTGCACAAAGTTATTTTATTGTCAAAGCATTCAGTTTTAAATCCTTACTAATAAAATTTACAAGAAAGTCATAAACATTTAATACATTTTGAACCATTTCGTTTATTGTAAGTAATAAACCAACAAAGATTGTAACTAGTTTTAAATTTTATTGTAACACAGATTTTTGATTTTCACGATCTACGTAATTTAAAACATGTGCTTCCTGTAACAACATATGTATAGTTTATTACAATCTAGTTATTATATCTGTAAAAATTTTTTTTTTATTAAACGACTTTTTTTTTAAATCACAAAAAAATGAAATGAAAAAGTGAAAAACTCGTAGTGCATAATGATTCTCCGAGGCCATAGCGGGCCGAACAGCACGTTAAAATGCATTGGCAGCGGTCCAGTGGCCTCGTGTGGAGAAATAATCGCAGGTATTATAAAGCGGTCCCTGCGGACCGCTGTGGCCCCATGGGACATTATAGCAGCGGTCCGTAGGGACCGCCACGGCGCTTAACGTGTTAAATGACATTTGTTTGATACGGATTTTTTTGTTTTCCACGGCATGCTTGAAAATTTTATGAAACCTAACCTATTTTAGTTAAACTTTTATTTTTAATTTCTCATTAGTTTTGCACTAAAATTAACTTAGATTACATCATTGAATTCAGAAAAAAAATGTCTACCAGATTTAGTAAAAAAAAATAGATGGTGCCATTTGGAAAAAAAATGGACTATCGTTTGACATTTAAGTTGACCCTGAAAAAAATTGAAATCCAATTCATTTTATAGTATTTGGGAAGTCGTTTCATTTAGTTTTTTGTTCATCAAAATCGGACCACAAATAACTGAGTTACAGCTTGCGGCGTTTTTTGTGTGACACCCTGTACATGGATGCAGAATCATCCTAGTTCAATTTTAAGCTAAAATGTAAAGTTAAATTTTACTGCTTCAAAAATATTTGTAGGCAAAAATTACAATAAAACGATTTTTCCCAACTACGATAAAAATTATTATCAAAAAAGTTATTTCCACATCAAAATTTAAGAAAATTTTAAAATAAGGAAAATTTTCACATGATTTATAAATGGAGTTTTGCATTCTTGTGACAAATAACTACTGTTTTAAACACAATATAAAACATTTTCTCAAGTTTTCACACTGCTGAAAAAACATGAGCATCAAAAATCTTTGAGCTATCAATTTACACATAATTTCAAATCATTCATGATTTTACTATGTTGAACTATGTACAAGATAGTACACTGTAATTAAACTTACCATCTGAGTTGGTCCTCGATGGTGCTCTTGATGAGGTCGTGCTAGCAGCTTCACCGACTGCATTTACCATTCCAGGTTTATTCATTCCTTCGGCCAACAACTGAGAATATTTTTCAGTTTGGTCAACAATAAAACTAAGATGTTGATCGAGAGCCTTTTTCCGCTTTTCTTCTAGCCTCGTATTTTGTTTGTATTCAACCAACTTTTCCACATTGCCCCAGAAATTTTTAATTTCCTTCGCACAAAACGCAGCTATCCTTCGCAAATGTTGTTCGTGGGCTTTTTCCGCTCTCTGAGCCGCCAATGCCTTATCTTGGAAATACTTCTGAACCATTCTGGCACACTTTTTAGCAGCTGCCTTTTTCCACTTTCTTTCCTGGGCAAAATCGGCTGCTAACCATATCATTTCTTCCAGCAAAAAGTCCCAATGTGCTTTCGTCCTACCCATTTCTTGTACTTTGGGTAACCGGCGTTCGGACCAAAGACCTTCCTTTTGAAGATCACTTATCCTCTGCACTACATAAGCTTCTTGCTTAGCTTTTTCTACAATTTGTTCTTGATTGGTACCCACCGGATAAGTTATTGCTAGTTTCATTTTAGTACTTCCATTTCCTGCCGTCTTTTGAGTGGAAACTGTCACATCTGGTGTAGATGTGACTGGTGCAGTCGATAAAGTTGGTAACGATGACACTTGTTGATTCTGACTAACAGGTGTATGGGCTACCGACGCACTAACTGGTGTATTAGGCGCACTTAATGTCCTCGAATCCGAACTCCCACTGTTATCGTCTATTGTATCTCTAGGATCGATCGCATTTTCTTTCAAATGTGATATAAAATGTTGAGTTTTTGGTCTTTTAGCAAACTGATAAAGATCTAAAATATTCCCTTCATTTTCTAAATAATACTTCTCTAATAAATGTTCACTATATTTTTCCTTAACTATTTTAGAGCGCACGTTTCTATGATTCATAACTCTCTGCAACTTTGTGGCAAATGTATCCTTTTTTTCTGTCGGAGGTAAAGATCGTTTTATAGGTGATCTCATTGTTGACTGGGCTGCAGACATTTCACCGGATTGAAACAACTGTATTCGTACATTAGGAGTTGGTCTTGATTTGGTTAAAGCATTAACTATATTTTGGTTAGCTACACTAGGTCTTAACGTGGATGTGTGCACTCTCGATGGACTTAAACTTATAATACGTGGTACTCCAGTGGGCGACAGCGTTGCATTGGTTGTTGATATAGTACCCCCACTTATCTAGACAATAAAAATGAATTTATATTCACATGCACAAAAAAAATTACCAAAATTTTGTCAATGTCCAGTTTAATTTAAACTTTTAAGTGTCAATAATCAACAAGCACATTATGGCACAAACAACATGTTTATGACCTTCCTATTACTTAAAAGTCTATCACCAATTATTGTCTCCATTAAAAAAAAAATTGTTATCACAAGTCACACTGCATAATTAAGGAAAGTAAAAATATGTTTTATGATTATTCACACTTTTTATGCAATAAAACAAAGAATTCAAGTAAAATTCTACTATATTTAACAAACAAACTTTACAACTACAGGTCAAAGACCTAAAAGGAAATAAAAATTTTACATACTTTTAAAAATTGTAAAAAAATTCTGATAAATTTAAATTAATTACAACACTATCAATACTTAAAATTAAACACTACCTGCAAAAAAAAACTGACACATTTAAACTTCAAATAATTCAAAAGAATTGATAAATTAGTAGTACCTATATTCTCAATTATATTAAATGAACTTTTTTAAATTAGACAATTCAAATCTTACTTTCTTGAATACAAAATGTATCTGTTCATAAATTATCAAAATGGTAAAATGGCTTACCTAAAGACTAAAATTATTCAATTCTGTACACCACTTTCATTACAATTTGTCTGATAACTATTACCTTTAATAACCCGTGCACAAAATTAACTGTCTTAATGACATTTGATATCACCTATGTTTGTGATTCGCAAATTCTATGTACATTTAAAAAAAAAATTAAGATGAATTATTACTAAATTAACTTTTGAACAAACTTGAACGTTTCATTACGTCATAATTTGGTTTTCATTTAAAATGTGCCCCTACAGTCACAAATTCATTGCAACTTATAACAAAAGGTACTGCCAAACAACTTCGATTGACCATCATTTGCATTGAAATAGCAATAACTGGTTTAAACCCATAATAATTATCCATTAACTTTCCATGACTAGATTTCTCTTACAGATCAGAAGAATTTATTATGTTCATCATGATGTGAATTACTATTTGTAAATGACAAGTACAGAAACAAAGTCAAAGATTAATAAAACAGTATAATGAATTACCAAATATATTATTCACATATTATTTTGATAACCATTATCAAATTACGTTTACTTTTACAGTAGTGCACAAAACACTTTGTTAATTAATGCTTGTTGTGATCATCAATGTCTCTCATTAATAACTTTGCACAATACACAAATCTTTCATAAGCAATTTTTATTATATAAGCATTTAACACTTAAAAATAACATGATGAATCATTTTTGCACATTATAATAATAAACAAAATAACTTACCTGTGCAAGTGCTGGCATGGCATGAGCTTGTGATGTAAGGACATATTGGCCCCCCGCTACATGTGTTAGTCTAACTGCAGGGCGCTCTGCCACAGACCGGGAGGCTGTGCCCTCCCGCGGGGGCAGAGCACCCTGCCCTGCCCCCGAAGTATCCTCACTCATCGTCTATACACCTACAACAATAATCCCATTACTTGATTATTCCAAATTAAACTACACAACAAAATTGGACAAAACATACCGATTTCATTAAAAATTAAAATCATTTCACCTACTTTTTGACTTTTTACAAATAGATTACTAGGATATATGATTGCTTTTAAAAAATCTGCAAGAATATATATGATAGTTGCCATGGTAATTGCCTTTTTATTATAAGTTTTGTTTCATTAAATAACACTGCTGCACATTTAAATTATTAAAATAAAACGCAAGCTATACTAATCAAAATTAAAACAATCAACATTTAAATGTTGAAATAGCTGCATGTAATACTCTATTCAAGATTAAAGAAACCCAAAATTATTGCACAATAATCGTAATTATTGCAAGTCAATCATTTTACATCGCGTTATTTCAAATTGTTTATACACACTCTTTTTTAGTGTATACGTCAGTTTGGATTTTTTTAAAAAAACAATACAACCAAATTTGGCGGGTAATTAAAATTTTAAATTAATATGAGTAAAACATCAATAATATGGGCTTATAATTTTATTAAACATTTTTTAAACGATATTAAACGCCTCAAAACGAAAATACGCTATGATCAATAAATGACGCATGAATGTATATTGACTAATATAGCTGGCCTGTTACGTCCTTCAGCGTTCCAACGTAGCGAAGCCGCCTTCAAAGTGCTTTTTTGCAAAAAGTACACGTCAGTGGTAAAGCTTTTATAGGAATAAAGTGATTTAAATAGACTGAGTGGCTCAATTGAACGCATTAAATTAAAATTGAGCAGTGTTATTATCGTGACCTCTCCTTATACTACTAACAAAGAAACTTTCCGCGTCGCCATGTTCTGCGTTCACCTCCTACTAATCGAACTTACCATCATGTAATCACAAAATTTACAAGCGAAAATAGCTCATCCGCCAAAAAAAATACCACAACCGTATAAATCAAACTTCAAACAATAATTGGGTACCCCACGTAATAGCTAGTCACAAGATCTGTGCTGTATTTTGAACATTTTACGCGTTCACATAAAGGACGCATCGCCCTTTCCAAACATGGCGACGAGCCATTTCACAATCTGCCGTCAAACGCCCTGCAACCGCCTAGACCGAATGAGCTGCATTGAGCATGCGTTGCTAAAACTGTGCGCATGACTAGCGCAAAATTCATTTTAAAAGTAATTCCTATCTGAGCAAAATGTCTCGACTTTCCACAGATATGCACCCCTTATTAACCCAAACTAACATTAATTTATTGTTTTCCAAAGGAATATACACTATCACGAATTTTTTAGAGAGTGAAATCACACAAATTGCCCTAATAACAAATTTTACTTACAAGGTAAGCGCTTAAATCGTGGTGCCCCTTAAATTAATGTTAATTTTTACAATATTTTTACAGCAAATTTTAATAATCAAAAAACATATTATTAATAAAAATTCAGCTGTTAATCGCAATGCTCAAGAATATTATAACGAATTACTCACTAATTCAGCTATAATTCCTACAGGAATCGAAAAGTAAATAAGTCGCATTTAAATAACTTCAAAATAATAGTTACTTTATTTTATAGTGTCGACATATTTTTGGAAGGTGGTTTATCAACTGGAAATATTTATGAACTGTGTGGACTTCCTGCAAGTGGTAAAACACAATTTTGTTTAACATTAAGTAAAAATATTGCTCAAAAGTTACAACAAAATGTATTTTACATTGATACAAAAGGAGATTTTAGTGGGAAAAAAATTAAGGAAATGCTGAACCATTCCAACAGTTTTTCAGAGGTAAAATATTATTCATTTATTTTATATTTATCTTTCTGAGATGTTTTAGTCAAGGTTTGTCCAAAAATTACTTTTAAATGGGGACACTTCATCATTTAAAAAGTATATTTTATAATAAGTACATTTCGCATAAGCTATGAATTACAATAAAAACTCCAAAGATTACTTTATTAAATTAATATCTCATTTCAGGATGAAATTCTTCAGGTTATGTCTAAAATATTAGTTAAAAGAGTACACACAGTGTACGAACTTATAAATTCCTTGTACGAAATAAAATCTGATTTGCACAAGAAAAAGCTTAAATTGAGGACTATAATAATCGACTCGATACTTCCACTATTCTATTTTTCATCGAATCATTTTAAAAACTACCCAATCATGAATTATCTCATAAATATCATGCGAATTCTAGCTACTGAATATCATGTAGCATTTGTTATAACAAATATTATAACAACGTGGTATGAAGGCGATTTTAAAAACTGTGTTTCTTATACAGAAAAAATTGGTTTAGGAAAATATTGGTTGAGTATTCCAGATACACGATTAAAAATTATTAAAATTAATAATTCTACATGTGAAGTAATCACTATTAAAAGTAATACGTTGCCTATGGGAAAAAAGTGTATAGTTAGTATAAGTAATATTGGAATGTAATTATTTTTATAAGTTAATACCTTTTTTTGTAATTTTATAAATGAATAAAAATGTATTGAGGTGTCGCTTGTATTAATAATTTAATATACATAGCATTAAGATCTAGCGAAAATGTATTTATGTCGAATATGGGTACACAGGGTGGTCCACGTTCTACGTAGAAGGGCCACTATTTTGATCTCGTAAACGGTAAGAGCTACAAAGAAGTTTAAATTGGACAAATGGTTCCTTTTCCGAGATCCGAAACCTTTTCAGTGATACTTTAATGTTTTAAAAAAGTTTCATCGCACACTAGATAATAAACAAAATTCAAAATGGGCATTTTTTTAAGTCGTTAATAACTTGGTTGTTCTTGATGGTAAACAAATATTTTTGGGGAAAAAGCTGTACATTTTTTTTAGCTCAGTAAAATTAAAACATTCATTTGTTTCAATATTGTTTAAATTCGTGGCATTCTATAGCTTCATAGGTCAAAATAAATACATTAAACCTTATATTATTGAAAAGAGGGAAAAAAATGCTTTTTCATGAGGTCATAGCCACAGCTACAGTTTTCATTTAAAAAATGCAAGTTTGTTATTTATCCAAGAACTTAAACATGATCGAAACTATTGAAACAAATGAATGTTTTCATTTTACAGTGCGAAAAAAAAATTTACAACTTTTTGCCGAAAATATTTTTATACCATCAAGTATAACAGAGTTATAAACAATTTGTTTTTGAATTGTTTTATAATCAAGCGTGCCATGGAACTTTTCTAAAACATCAAAGCATCACTGAATACGTCTCAGAAAGGAGAACAATTTGTCTAATTTAAACTTCTTAGTAGCTCTTACCGTTTACGAGATCCCAACAGTGGCTCGTCTATGTGGACCACCCTGTAGGTGTAAATAAAAAATTGCTTAAAACAAATCAAAAATAATTTTGGAAAACATTTTACCAATGAAAGAATAAAACAAAGCATGTTTTTGAAATATTAAACGAAAAATAATTAAATTGCAGCTTTACAGTGAACCTTTATGACTGAGTCGGTTTTACATTTAAGAATGCTTAAAATAATCCTTTATATTACTGGAATTAAAATATATGACTCTTTCAGATAAAAAAAAAGAAAAGTACAATCCTAAAATAAAATTTGGGCAATACAAATACATAATATATTGTGAGTAAAAAAATTACAATATTTAATAATTTTTTGCCCTGTATAAAAAAATTATAACATAACGTTTACACTCTACAGTTTGCAGATTATTGATTTACAAAATTTATAGAAATAAATATTTCCTGACTTTTGAAGAACTAATAGAACTTGTTTAGGGGCGCTGGTCTAAATAAAGTTATTGATTTTTTGCTGTTGGTACTGCTCGTAATTATAACCTATTCTTGTAGTTGTCACTTGTCAGATAGTAAATATATTATTTATTTTTAAAATGTCTTTAGTAGCAGATTACGGAAGTTCATCAGATTCAAGTGAAGAAAGTGATAGCAGTTCTTCAGAAAACACTGAAAGGTAACGTTAGTAAACCTAAATTAAAATAATTAAATCGAATTCATATTTTTAACTCGACCTCTGAAAAACGTTTTATATTCTGTAAACTGTAAACTTTTCCAAAAATCGGTCAGCTGCTATGTTTTAGTTCCACAGGACCCAAGCTAACGTTACCTGTACCTGTTCTTGACAAATTACCAACCCCCAACTTTAAAGGGAACTCCGATTCTCCAGTAATAAATGCATCAGTGTTTACAAATCCTTTCAAAGAAGCTGAAAATGCTAAGAAGGCAATTTTGGAGAAACACGTCAAGATGGTCGACACTCAAGACAACGTCAAAGTAATAAACGGTAAAAAGATTTGTTGGAATTACAGAAAGGGTCGATGTCGTTTCGGTCACAATTGTATTTACGCACATGATTCAGATATACAAAAGAGTAAAGAACAGTTAGATGAAGAAAACGAAGTACAACAAACGATTTTATGCCAAAATCAAGATCTTCCTCAACCAACGATTGAAGAATTGAACCTAATAAAAGAAGAATCGTTAAGTAGTAATAATAAAAAGAAGAGGCCCGGATTAACACAGGGTCTTGCACCAGGAAAAAAAGTTATGAAAATGTATAAACAGCAAAAGAACAAGAAATCAAAAAAATAAATAGCAGGTATAAGTTTATTAATAAAAACTATTTTGCAATAGTTAGATCCGTGACAAAGGATGTAGATTTTAACTAAGTCGTGGTTGTTGTTTAGAGAAAATGAAGTACTTAATGTTTAATTATTCATATTATTAATAATTAGCCACAAACGGAATTTGTTCAAAACAAATACTTTTAAATTGTGCTAAAAAACAAAAATATTGTTAGGGTTTGTGTACTCCATGAATTTTTTGAATAAATTGCACAGATTATTGGAACTAAATTTATTATATTGATTCAAAACAACTATTCGTAATGAATATTAAGACTGGAGGCCTTTAAAAAATAGTTATTTGTTTTACTTAAGTACATTTTAAGAGGCTGCATTTTTTAAAATTTGGGTTTCATATGATTTATTCTCTTAATTAAACTTTTAAACGTGGACTGCTTTTATATAATCGCACAAAAATGTTATCCCGTAATTGCGTTATTTATTCATCTCCAGCTATTCTGGTGAGTGTATTCATGAACATAAATTTTGCTGTAATGAATAACAATAGTTTTCGAGGCATATTTTATAACATATCTCGACAAAACAAGGTTTTAATGTCTTAAGTGTAATTTAACAATTATTTTTATGTAATAATTTTTGTCACATTTTAAATGATTTACTAGCTCTTATTAAAATTTATTAGTTCTGTACAAACAGTATTCATATGTTTAATATTTTTTTAAATATAAATTCGAAAATTGTAAAATAAACTTGCATTTTAGAAAGTTATTTGTATGGTAAAATGTTGTAATTGTATGTTGTGCTATTCAGTTTCATAATAAATATTTTTGATGTGTTTTTTAAATGTGTCTTAATTGTCCTGAAAATGAAGCATGAGCTGTATTATTTCAAATACTGTTGTACTAATTTTTACTGTACCAGTATTGTCTAGAAATTGACAAAACGACTATGGTCCTTGGAGCCTTCTTGTATAAAATGTACAAATTGATTGTGTAACGATAAACACTAAACTTGTCAAATAGGTAGAATTTACGGTAAGACATTCATATCTGGAACATTTAAATATGGAATGTTCAATGTTAATTTATTTATTTTATTTAGTCATGAGTCCTTCTACTGTTAGGTGTAGGACTTCAATATTAATTCTGAACCTTATGCCACATTTTTATTTGTTATTAGAAATGCAAGACGTTAACAAATTTCTTTAAAAATACAACTAAAAGTTTTTTTAAATTTGACTATCTTAGGTTTGATGAGGTGCCTCACATTAAATATTGCATAACAGCCAACATTTTCTAGATATGGTTTCAGGATGGAAATGATACCTTTGCACAGTTATACCTAGAACAGCGTTTCTTAAACTTTTTATCCTAGCGGAACCCTAGAAATTAAATTCATGTCTCGGGAGACCTACATAAAATTATTTTTTATGTTTGTATATGGTTACATGGTTTAATTACAGAAGAAGAAATTACACACTAAGTTAATTACATATTTTAACACGAGCTATGAAGTAATTCCTGAAAATATTCAAAAACCGGTCGATGACCTATATGTTATGCTCATTTCTTTTGATAAACCGGTCTCACTGATCTGTTTAATCCTCTTAAGAATTTCAAAGTATTGTTTAATTTGATGTGACAACTAAATACCAATATATTCTAATCGAATCAAAGGTTAAGTATTATGGAATATTGCAAGGTAAAGGATAAATGGAAGTCAGTTAAATATTTATCATTTTGTAATATCTACAAAAAATACAAGCATCAAATGTTACAATAAAAATGTGTGTAATTTTGTCATTGTGTATTTTTTCCCTATGTAATATCTTTCTTATGTAATTTCTTTCTTGTACAAATAATTTTTTCCCTGTGTAATTTCTTCCTTGTGTAATTTTATCGCGAGTAATTTCTTCTTCATGCCATATATGTGAAATTAAAAATACATTTACATGATAAGCCTACTCATCACTTTGTCGAAGAACCTCGAGCAATTTCTCGGGGAACCCCAGTAGAGAAATGCTGCCCTAGAGTTACGAACTAGTTTTATGCAATTTTTAAATTAAACATGCCCCTTTAATTCAAGTCCAAGTAAGATCAATTGTGTTAACCTTTGTTGTTCAATTAAAAACGCAATGACATTTACGAGTAAGTCTAGCCCAGGGGTACCTAACCTTTTTCTTGCACTGACCCCCTATAAACAATATTCTTTTTAACCGACCCCTAAAAAGTTCATTTCCTAAGATTTTGTATTATCTATTAAGTTAATTATTAAAAAAAAAGTTTTTAAAATGATAAAGAAATAAATTTGTTGTATTTCACTTTTCTCCACAATTGTTATTATTTAATTGAAAAACAGTACAATAATTGTATGACTTGTCCGTTGACTTTCAATTAACCTCTCGAGTTCCATTGACCTCCAGGAGGTCTATATCGACTCTGTTAAGAATCTCTAATGTAGCCTGTTTCACTGGGGACTCGCAGGCCTTATCAGAGGGGAGAGGGGCACATGCCCGGAGCCTCACAGTCTTAGGCAGGGCCGGCGCTACCATTAAGGTGAACTAGGCGGTCGCCTAGGGCACTATCCATAGGGGGGGGCGCAAAAATGTGTAATCACCATTATTAAAAAATAAAATTTTATTGTTTATCGATTATCGTACTGTCACAAATATTAATATCTGTGAAAGGGGGCGTTATAATAAGTTTTGCCTGGGGCGCTAAATAACCTAGCGCCGGCCCTGGTCTTAGGGGCCTTAATTTTTAACTTGATCTGTTAGAAAAAAGTTCATACTATTTATGTAGTTGAATTAACATTTTTATAACATATATCATAGAACGACAATTAACATTTTATATTTTTCCCTTATATTTTTTAATTTTGAAGGGCCTCAAAAGCATTGTTTGCCCCGGGCCTCCCATTTACTCTGAAAGGCCCTGTAGGCTCGTATCTACTTAGTTTGGGACTTGAAGCTAATAGATTAATATGAGCCACTACCAAGTGCAAATGTTCACCAGGAGGCCAACATATTTTTGTTTTGTAAATCGTGTTTTTTCAACATAAAACTCTATATAAAAGTAATATTTTTCAATTGGACTAAATTTTAAAGGCACAGGATGAATTTCGTCCTGGCTATCAAATATCATAGCCGCGGCACCCCATGAAAATTAGTGCAATTTTTTTCATTATATCACACAGGGTGTCCCACAAGGTGTGGTTTCACTAATTTTTTGCATAAATCGAATGTTTATGACCTACATAAAACATTTTTACCGATTTTTTTTATGTGTCCGTTTATATACAGGGTGTCCCAGTTATAGTAAGCATGGGAATCTCGTTAACGGTAAGAGATACAGAGTTGGTTAAACAGGTCACAATGGTCTATGATTTAAGAGCAAATGTTCTATGAAAAAATGCTTAAAAAAAGTAGTTTTTGCGCTATTGATAAAAAACATAACACATCAGGTTTTTAATTTTTGCCTATAACTTGCTTATTTGAAATCTCACTTTAAACATTTTTCGACATTTTTGGGGAACTTTTTTGCATAGATGTGAAATTTGTCATCAAATTTTACCCATCTTCATTTGTTTTTGTTATTTTAACATCAACATTCTTATTTCAAATATGGCCGACGTTAAAATAACAAAAACAAATCAAGATAGGTAAAATTTGATGACAAATTTCAAATCTATGCAAAAAATGCACCTACATACATTGTCGAAAAATGTTTTAAGTGAGATTTCAAATAAGCAAGTTATAGGCAAAAATTAGAAACCTGATGTGTTTTGTTTTTTTATCAATAACGCAAAAACAACTTTTTTTTCAAAATTTTTTCATAGAACAGTTGTTGATAAATCATAGATCATTTCGACCTATTTAACCAACTCTGTATCTCTTACCGTTTACGAGATTCCCATGCTGTTTACTATAACTGGGACACCCTGTATATAAAGGGACACATAAAAAAAAATCGGTAAAAATGTTTTATGTAGGTAATAAACATTCGATTTATGCAAAAAATCGCGAATTCATATCTTGTTGGACACCCTGTATTTGATAGCCAGTTGAATTTGGTATTTATTACTAAAAACATTCATCTATTTATGTTTTAATCCAAATTTACTGATCAATTTGCGCAAACCACGTATTCGCAACACTTTGTAAGGCTCCCAGCATTCATTGCCATGGCAGTCAATGGGTTAAAAGTGAGATTGAAGCAGTTATTTCATGGTAGATCCATCCCTGCTTGGTGGTTTCAGTGCCAGATTAAGCCTTCAGCGAGCCCTAGTCAAAAATGGCATTAAGACCCCATTTATGGAGAGTGTTTGCAAATTTTGCATTTTTATTTATCACAATTTTTTTTCGAGTTCAAATCTGGCCCTAGACACTTGCCTCTTGTCATTGGTTAATCCGGCCCTGGGTAGTGCACTCTTTAGTAGCAATAATTTAATGCTTGGCAGATTGGCCCTTCCTTTGCTACTCATTGATTTAGGAGGCGCCTCTATGGTACTAGAGGTCTTTCAAGATAAACTGAACCGCGAAATGTGCAAAGAGAGGGGCTGACGGTTGAAATGTAGACCATTCTAAAAACATTATATTAAAAGTTATAACCTCGTAGTTGAAAAAGACATATGTTTTTAGGTGGCACAGTAGTTAACACTTAAGATCAGTTTTGATTTCTGCATCGCAGTTCAGTTTATCCTGAAAGACCTCTAAATCTTGACTTACAGTCTAATAAATAAAACTAACATGTAACAGACTGTTTTATTTATTACTGAAATATATCTTTAGATAGGATTCGGTATAAAGGTCAGATTGTTAAGATCATTTTTTAATACAATATGGATATACATACATACCTTAAGTACTTCATATGTTTTTATAATTATTTCTAACATTTAATAGTGTACAAATAATTACATTGTTTTGCAATAATCAGTAATGAAATGTACAGATCACATTTCATCCAAAAATAATTTTTATGTAAAAAGTTTGAAATCGACAAATTTTATACAGAAAATGTAACAGGCACAAGTACGCCATAGAACCAGGTACGTCACAATTTCATTAGTTTCTGATGCAATATTAAAAATATAATCGAAGGTACATACATATTAAAATACAACAAATCAAAGTTCAACAATTATAAATACTGTTCAATTTACGATTTCACCAGGCCTGCGTGAGTCTGACGAACACTACGCTGTTGTCCTTGCCAATGTTCTGCCTATGCCTACAATTGTTACTGCACTATAATTGCAAAAAATAGTTGCTTCTAACTTTTTTTTATACAACTACAGATTCTAAACTATTGTTCTAAATTACATACAATGTATATATTACACTCTGTAACACTACGATGGTTATAAGTTTGTCCAACTACTACGGTCACTGAATAATATAATTAATGACAAAAATTTAAACAAAAACAAAATTACTAAGTACTGTAACAACATGGCTAAGTAGGTAAAATAAATTGCTAACATAATTAAAAAAAATCACATGACAACTAGTAAATTAAATATTTAAATTTGCTTGATGTAAGTTAGACCTTCACGTTGTGACCTTTACCATTTACGAGGCGAAAATCTTTGTCCTCTGATTCGTTGGCATGACCATTCACTTTGTCAAAACCATTCGTATGACCGTTCATTTTAATCTTGTGGGTCTGCAAAGCTCGTGGACCTACACAGAAATAAAAAATACATCATTTATTGTAAATTATTTGAAAGTATAAGTTCGGTTGGGCTTCGATTAACCATGGCTCGACTATTCGCCCCCTGGGAAAACTGACCAACCCACGTGGAAGCTGAGAAGTGATGAACCTCTCATCAGCAACAAATTTTAAAATGGTAAACTGACAGAACCTGCGTAAGTCGCTCGTTTAAATACACTTTGCGAATGTAGATGAAATCAGGCTTAATTTTTTTAGTAGTTATTTAAACAAATGAAATTTTAAACATGGTAGTTGCTTAGAACAAATAAATTGCTGAAAACGGCTGTAACCTTTTCGTTTTAAATGGAACACTATTACATCTATTATGTTCCGGATTCGATGAAAATATTATGGTTCCAGTACGAATTTCGGTTCAATCAAAAACGGACCCAATACTAAATTTTAAAAAAAATTTAAAGATAAGACAGGTCAGTAACTATTTTTTTTATCAGCGTCCTTTAAGCGTTCTTAATAAATTATCAATCGGTTTTTAGAAATTCGCAAACGATCTAACTCAATTGTATAAAAAATATTGTGACCGTTATAATAAAACTCAATATAAACGTAGGAATGGTAAAATTACATCTTCATTATGAAAAAATGTCAAAAAGTCAGATGGAAAAGATAAAATAATACATTTTTTTGTTTTTTCTTTCAATTGTTTCAAAATTACCGCTGTCTACCTTCATAACCTACTTAAAAGCATTACGTTGCCCTAAATTAGCAATAAAATCACGATATACTGAAAATGATCAATTTTAGCTACAAAACAGGCTGAATGTTTTTGACGGACAATACATTTTTTATAAGACTGTCCAAAAAAATATAGGGTGTTTTATTTAAGAAAAATTTAGTTTTACCAAACGTAAAAAACTCCCTGTAATTTTTTAAAATGTAGGTAGTGCAAAGTATTAGTTCAAAATTAATTGTTCATCTACATTTCAAACAAATTTCTATTGCCTGTTCAAAGTTTTTAAATGATAGTTTTTAAAGTGCTGTAAAAAAGTTATGACACAAACTAACCTTTTTTAAATGGAAGCGATGACCTATTAAAATTCCTCATTTTCTTCTCATTTCAAATATATAAGGGTTGGTGTATTTATTTTCAATAATACACAAGTTACAAAGATTTTTAATTTTTTTTTTAAGATAGGTAAAAACAAAAAGTCGGCTGTGAAAACAAAAACAAAATAAAGTGTAAAACCTTGTAAAACTTGTGGTACAATATCCCAACGATTATTTAAAATGGGATTTAGTTTTGTTGTTTATGGTTAGTTAGGTTTGCAATACATTTTTGCTTCAGAGTCGATTGTTACAATTAAATCGTATTCATATTTTTTTTACTTAACTGCTGATTCTGACTATATTGTTTATCTTTTGTTTAAATCTAGTTTTTTTTTGTTTTCAGAGCCTACTTTTTGTTTTTCATCTTTAAAAATATTTAAAACATTTGTAACTTCTGTATGATTGAAAATAAATACATCAACCCTTATATATTTGGAATGGGGAAAAAATAAGTAACTTAAATAGGTTATAGCTTCCATAAGAATAGGTAAGTTTGTGACGTAACTTTTTAATGGCGAGATAAAAAAATTAATTTTTTAGTACCATTAAATTTTACATAAAAATATCTAATCATAATCACCATAAATTGTTTTAATATTTACAACTATAACGGAGAAATGACACATTATTAATTTGATTTAAAAAATAACAGTTTTTCGCTAATAACTGAAAAACCGGAAGTGATGGAATATTTTCGAAAACGGTTTTAAGTTCGTCCCAAAAAACTGCACATTTTTGATAATTTAATTGTTTCTCTATCTTGACTATTAAGCCTGTACACCCTGTACAGGGTTGTCCAAATTCAATGGGATTGCATGGGTATCTCGGATTATATTTAAGATAAAAAAACGGTTAAATAACCAAAAATGTGCAGTTTTTTGAGACAAACTTAGAACCGTTTTCAAAAATATTCTATTATCTCCGGTTTTCGAGTTATTGAATAAAAAGTGTTTTTTGTCATATTAATAATGTGTTATTGTTGTAAATATCGAAAATATTTATGAAGATTATTTTTAGATATTTTTATGCTTAATTTGATTATCCTAAAAAAAAATTTTTACGCTCGCCGTTAAAAAGTTATGACACAAAATTACATTTTTTTAAACAGGAACGATAGTTGGCTATGCCTTATTTAAATTCCTTTTTTTTCCTCATTCCAAATATATGAGGGTCGATGTATTTATTTTTAATAATACGCAAGTTATGAAGGTTTTTTAGTTTTTTTTTAAAGAAAATCATAGTAGGCTGTGAAAACAAAAAAAAGGTGTAAAACCTTATAAAATTCTTGTGATACAAGATACCAAGGTTTTTTAATTTGTTGTTGAGATTAACATTGTAAATATTGGAACAGTAGATAACAACAACATAGTCGGAATCAGTAGTAATGTAGTATATTGCTGTTTATCTCAACAACAAATTTAAAAACCTTGGTAACTAGTACCACATGAGTTTTATAAAGTTTTACGCCTTGTTTATTTTTGTTTTCACAGCCTACTATGATTTTCTTAATTAAAAAAAAATAAAAAACCTTCGTAACTTTCGTATTATTGAAAATAAATACATTAACCCTTATATATTTGGAATGAGAAAAAAACAACGAATTTAAATAAGTCATAGCCAACTATCGCTCTCATTTAAAAAAGTGTAAGTTTGTGTCATAACTTTTTAACGGCGAGCGTTTTTTTTTTTTTTTTTTTAGTATTATCAAATTAATCATAAAAATATCTAATGATAATCTTAATAAATATTTTCGATATTTACAACGATAACGGAGATATGGCACATTATTAATATGACAAAAATACATTTTTTCTTTTATAACTCGAAAACCGGCAATGATAGAATATTTTTGAAAACGGTTCTGAGTTTGTCTCAAAAAACTGCACATTTTTAGTAATTTAACCGTTTCTCTATCTTAAATATTAAGCGAGATACCCATGCAATCCCATCGAATTTGGACCACCCTGTACAGTTGGAAAGCCGTAAAGATTAAAATTTAAATGAATTTGAAAATTGAAATTATGCAGTTCAGTTAAATTAAAGAAAATCGGTCTGAAAAAAAGTATTAATAAAAAACAAAGTAAAGGCCAACAAGACAGTCTCTAGATTCTCGAAGATAGAGAAAAAATCTGTATTAACATTGGAACTAAAACCGGATTAACTTATGAAATAAGACACACAAATAAATAAGTTATTATTAAAAAGTAAACAGGCAATTTCATGATACGTACTTGCAGTAAAATGGCAATAATTCTTGGAATCCTTCCAATCTTCACGTAACGACAAATTAAACATCGAATAATCTGGATTCCCAGTTACTTCCTTCTCTATATTCAGAAATGCTGGTAACCGCTTAAGTAGGAACACTTCATCCAAAGCAGAATAAGTCTCCAATAACATCATACCTTTACATCTGAAAACAAACACAAAATTAACAAAACAAATGAACATTTAATGAATAGTGAGACTTACCTAGGATGTGTTGGTTCTTGATATATATCAAGTTGAAAATACTGATTGTTGACAAGAAAACATCTTCGTTTCTTGAATATAGTAAAATGCGAACTGTCTTTTTGCGCCAATAAGTTTGTATAATCACGATGGGTGATCTGCGTCTTAACTTCCACAATTTGTCCCAATTTTTGTGGTCGTCTCACAGTATGAATATAACTGAAATGACCTGGAAAATATTCACAATGTACTTATTTGTAAGTGGCCAATGGTGACACTTTACAAATATAGTGTTTTAAGAAGTTTTTAATTAATCCCAAATTTAATTAGCAAAAGTAATTCTTCCACTTGCATAAAAAGAACACTACTAACAATAAATAATTTAAGATCTTTCTAGCAATAAATATACTTTTGTTTTGTTTTTTGTTTTATTTAAATGACCATTTATTTTTTGTTTTTATTGTTCAGTTATTATTAAATTTCACACTTCAAGTTTTAAAGCTTCATGCTGTTTTGTCCACAAATTTAAAAAAATAAGTGTTTTTATTTAATAAACACAAAATTAAATATATGAATCCCTTAAATCAACTAAATACTCAAACAAATATGTTTTTACTAAGCTTCTTAAATACAATTTAATGTAGCACTTGCAAAAGCAGGCACATCAGAGGGGGCCACAAGGTGTTGAAGTACCCCCTTAGTTTTTTAATTTTCAAATTAATTCAACATGTAATATTTTTTCTCATGAAAAATTGTTTAGTTACTCAACATTTTTCTGAACTACATTACCACGTTTCATTACATAAGGAATAAAATTAAAAAAAAAAAAAAAAAACTATCGCCCCCCCTTCATAAAATCCTAAATATGTGCCTGGATTTATAATTTTTTATTTAAAGGAAAAAATTATAAAATCAAGGTTTTCTTTAGCCAATTTCATTTATGGCACTAGCTTAGCTGTTAAAAACAGTTGCTTTACAAAAACAAAATGTTTTTAGGTAGTTTAAGTAGAATTGCCAACACAATACCTATGCTAACTCAGAGATATAATTATTCATCGTACCAGACAAATAAAAATTAATAAAAAAACCAAATATGAGTTTACAAAACATATTTGTAATAAATACAAAACTCTTTGTACATGCAAACAAAAATATAATAAAAGTATTATAAAAACATTAAATTGAAACAAAAAACAATTCCCGTACCCAAAAAAAGTACAAATAAAGCATAAATTTTTGTAAACAAAAAATAGACAAAAGATGCTAGCCCCAGAATTTATAAATCAAAATGGTACTATTGGCAACCCTAACAGTCATAACCACGATAGCAACAATAACAAATAATGACCAGTCAGTGAGGTCTTCTTCAATGCAGTAACGAACAGCAAAAGAAAAGGAATGAACTGAACTTACAAAACTAATGTTAGTAAAATGAGGAAAATTAGTTCTACAAAAACTACAAAATGAAATGCAAAATTTAGTTCTATTTCTGAACTTTACATAAACAATTTTTTTTTAAATCCAAGACCTCACATATTACAATTAACACAATATTATATTATTGATTGTAACACATAGCCAATTTATATTAAAAATAAAAATACACAACATAAAATATTGAATTTACAAGTATCGGCTCCGGTAAATTTTCTCACCTTTTTGTCCTCTCTTTCGTAACCTAACTTGATTTGGTGGTTCAGACTGCAAGTACTTATGCACAACTTCGAAGTCCTGAAATCTGGGAAAGACCGAATCGTTTGGTAGTGGACCCTTGATGAGGAATTTGAATTTCCTCGAATTCTCAAGTAGCCGATCTCCCGTGTCTATTCCGAGTCTCTGACACACGGCTCCGATCATTCTCCTGATTTTCCCTTCGAAATCTGTCGAGTTGTCCATGACATCGAAGTATGGGTGGCCGATCCATGCGGCTGCAGCAGCACTGTCTAATTCTCTGGCTAGTTCAACTCCTTCAGACCGACAAGCGTGGTCCTAAACAAATCAACCCGTGACAGCACAGCTCATCATATGTTTTATATGCATACAGGGTGCGTCAAATAGGTGGGCCAATTGGCAACTTGTAAACGGTAAGAGATGCAAAGTGATTTAAATCTAACAAAATGTTCTTATTTTGGAGAGCTACCAAAGAATGCTATCATTGTTCGAAGAAATCGATAGCATTCATGGTGGCTTACTTATTTGGTGCACCCTGTATATGGTTTATACTACTTACCTCAGTAGAATAAAAATCTTCGGCACCAACAGCTGCAGATACCATGTGAATGATCTGGTTGTATCTGTTATCCCGCAGTTCTACATCGTTCCAGTTGTTTGCCTTCATCAATCTCTCCCATTTGTCTTTTGATATAACTGTAAACAAATAAAAATTGACAATAAATAAAAAGCACCAAAAAAAAATTAAGATGTGTTTAATTATTGTGAACAATATTTAAAATCCACACTTCAGACTGAAGTCCGTTTGTAACGATATTATAAAAAACTATTAATACATTTTTTGACCCATTAATTAACCATTTCTGATACGTCATTATAAGACAACTGATAACTACAAATAATTACAATTATATAAAAATAGCTTTAAGGATAAGTGTTTTGTAACAAGTAACATTATTAAAATGCGACGCAATCATTTCGTACTTGTTTATTGTAAACAAAAAGTTAAAATCAATTATTTACAACAGCAATACTCTAAAATTAGATAAAAACTTTTTGTTTAAAAAAATCATTCATGAATCAATACCATACAACGGCGTTTTAAATTATTTACTGGCCCTTAGCCGAAATGTATTTCACGGACCCCTTTTTTATACAATAGAATTTTTGTAGAACAGCTTTTTTTAATATTAATATCAAATTTTCAAACACAAATTTACAACCGAACAGGGTATACAATAACACTAAAAAAAATATGTTTAACATCATAGCAAAACAAAACATTTCAAATAACAGTGAAAATACACATTATATTCAGAAAATCGACTACAAAAAAAATACTACCCTGGCTTTTCGGGCCCCTTATAAAATCTGAACTCCAGGCCATGGCCTCGCGGGCTTAGGCGATAAAACGCCACTGATAACATAAGTGTAAATTTACTCAAATATCGTGTAGTTGTTTGTCATTTTGTTTTTTTGTAAAACACTTTTAACAAATATAGTTTAATTAACAAAAGAAGGCTGCTAGGGTTGTTTTAAAAACATTTGAAAGCTTATAATATGTACTTCTTGCTCTAATGGCAGTATTTAACATGTATTTCCTCTAAAAACAATATTTAAATAAAACTCATATATTTTAAACAACTATTTAAATATTTAAAACAAAACTGTTTCAAAGTTAATGAACAAATTATAATATTTAAAGTAACACTTTTCTGTACTCAATCATGCCACATTATTATACAAATTTAGAGCAGTAAATACTATTAAAAATTTCCCCTAATCCTAATCACAACTATAAATTTTGTATAAGTTTTAAAACTATATTAAACATGAGGATTGAGGACCGATATAGCAGTTTGTGAAAAAAAAAACGGATTTTGCCACTTTCTAAATTCAAAAATCCTGTTACCAGCACCGAATGGACGTAATTGATTTAATTTTAATTGCTTAAAAAAGTTCACTGGTTATTGATAATTATTTTTTAATGCATATACATACAGGGTGTCCCAGTTATCGTTTACAGATTGCGGTAAGAGATATAGAGTTGGTTAAATGAGTCAAAATGATCTGATTTATGAGCAACTATTCTATAAAAAAAAATTGGCAAAAATTAATGTTTTTTCCGCTATTAATAAAAAACAAACAAAAAATATGTTTTCGATTTTTGCTGTAAACTTGCTTATTTTAAAATCATACTCAAAATATTTTTCGACATTATTAGGACGGTTTTTTGTGTAAGAAATTTGTTAATAAAATTTATCTATCTTCATTTGTTTTTGTTATTTTAACATCAACTTTCAAATAAAGGTTGTAGTTGGCTGTGACACCATTGGAAAGATAATTTTTTCTCGTTTCATTGATGTATGGGTTGTTGGGTTCATCTTTAAAAATAAGTAAGTTATTACAATATTATTGTATTTATCAAATTTAATCAAAGTGACCATTGAAAAACAAAACAAAACATCACATAAATAAAGTAGCTATACTTAATTAAACACAAAAAAAACTTAAATAATTTAAGATATTTTTAACATTTCATAACAATTTATGATTTTTCAGTTACTATTACTATTGAATAAAAATTACAACGCGCGTTTAAAATGTAACTAAGGGACAATACAAATTTGAAATCTGCACTTTGTAGATAATAATGTTTTCCTAAGCATATAAGTTTTTGTTTGATGAAATGTTCTGAAAACAGCCAATTTCAAAAAGACATTTAATTACAATTGATGAATTAAAAATATAGCTATTTTAAGTACACTTAATGTATTATGCCACTTTGATTAAACTTAATAAATACTACTACAATAATATTGTAATAACTTACTTATTTTTAAAGATAAACCTAACAACCCATACATCAATGAAAAGAGAAAAAAAATCTTTACAATGGTGTCACAGCCAACTACGACCTTTATTTAAAATAAGAAAGTTGATGTTAAAATAATAAAAACAAATAAAGATAAATAAAATTTAATAACAAATTTCAAATCTACACAAAAAACTGTCCCAATAAAGTCGAAAAATATTTTGAGTATGATTTTAAATAAATAAGTTGACAGCAAAAAATCGAAAACGTCATCTTTTTGTTTTTTATCAATAGCGTGAAAACCATTTTTTTTTCAAGATTATTTTTTATAGAATACTTGCTTTTAAATCATAGATCATTTTGACTCATTTAACCAACTCTGTATCTCTTACCGTTTACGAGAGCCCCATGCTGTTCACGATAACTGGAACACCCTGTATAAACTCTATCGTCGCTACAATTCTGTATCTGTATTTAAAAAATTGATAAGGCTGCAAAATTACACAATTTAGATGCCACACCAAAATCCACTATTAAGAGCAAATACAGTAATTTAAGAATAAACCGAATCAAAAAAGTGATTACTGCATTACATTTTATTGCATAAAATATATAAATAGTCGAAATATAATCCTAATTCATGAATGGCTTTGGCGTCCCAAAAAGGCCAGCAGCCTTGGAAGTACAGTCCATTTAGCCAAATGGTTAAGATAGCCCTGAGTGCAATCGCATTTATTGCCAGCCATAAAATATAAAGTGGAATCATATTTGTTTGCACATAAATCTAGGTACTTACAGGCAGCTGCATCCATAGCACCTCTGTCACAAATGATAAGACAATTTCTGTTGCACGAGGCGGCTAACTCAAAGAAGGTGTTTTCAATCTGGATCATGGTCTTCAGCAGATTTTCCTGGAAGTGGTATGCTGCAAATAAAAAAACAAAGTTAAGAAATGTGAGCTATAGTGCTGATTTAAAATACATTTTGAATATCCAGTACCAAACACTCAACTCAAAACGTAGTTACATAACAAGTATTGCCTTTATTCAATAAATTAAGTCGCCAGTATTAACAAATTTTATCAACTTTCAGCGTCTTTTGGTAGCTTTCGCATTATTCTTAATAATGGGTTATGATTGAAAACATTTTTAACTCTTAACAGCAGTTCAAAATATTTAAAAATATTACTTTGGTTATGTTCATTCCTTTTTAAATCGTTTTATATAGTAGTAGAGGTCTTTCAAGATAAACTGGACTGTGACGCAGAAACCAAAACTCGTCTAAAAGCGTAAATTACTGCGCCACCTAAAAACATGTCTACCTTAACAACGGGGTTATAACCTATAATGATGTAACGTTTTTAGAAAGGTCTACATTTCATCCGCCATCCCCTCTCTTTGCGTATTTCGCGGTTCAGTTTATCTTGAAAGACCTCTAGTACATATCATATAACAATACACTCTGTGTAATGGTGACAAAAAGAGTTTTTAATTTGCATAATAATTTATTCTATAGTCGTTCGTAAATTGAGAACTGCGGGTAAAACTATTTCTGAAAAGAATTCAATGACAAATGAAAATCTACTTTTCTGCATTTATATTCTTAGAAGCTTTTGCTGCTACATGAAAAATATTTTTAACGAACATTTCCTCCACCTGTCAAATTTGCGTTTTCAACCAATCACTAATCTTAAATCTTCCAGATACTACCAATAGGAGCATTATTACACGGTAATAATTTTACATTCCCCTGCCAGATGTTGATCCTCCTGTCAAATTTGTGTTTTCGACCAATAACAAACTCAGATTTTCTTAGAAACGACCAATAAACATCATACACTGATGAAATCCTTTTCGCAATTAACAGATTTTCATGCGTTTATTGGTCGTTTCTAAGAAATCTGAACTTGCGATTGGTCGAAAATATAAATTTGGAGGGAATTAAATATTTTGGTCTTGATAATTTTTTGACGAATTTCGGCGACCAGTAGCGTTACTTTCATGTAGAATAAACCACACCCCTGACGCACCACCCTGACAGTACTTGTAAAATTTAACATAACATACATTTAATTTGACAGCTAGGTTAGGTGAAGGAAATTTTCTGACAAAATATAACTCGTGCATTGCGAATAATCTATAATTTTTGACAAATCGTCACTCATGCAAGTTGAATCAGAAAAAATCATTCGTACACTCGTGTTTTTTATTCAGCTCAACTTGCAGTCGGGCATATTAACCAAAAACTATCGATAATTTTCAATGCACTTGTTATATTACTTCTGATAATTGCTTGTCAGCGTCCAGTATTCGTTTTCAAATTAAAAAAAAAAAAAAACGCACGATTATTTAAAAAAGTACGAATCTTCTTTTGAGTAGGTACAATAAGAATATAGATTTTAAAGATTTATATCTTTCCCTTGGGTTTGGCGTGGAAATTTTTGGAAAGAATAAACTGCAGCAAAATCTAATCATTCAAATCGACTTTCTAGAAGCTATTTGCCTAATAATATTGATTTTAGACTTGGTGCAAATATATAAACGACTAAATCTATATTTACAATAAAAAATTAAGCGTTATCATTTACAGCGATACACAAATAATACATGAATCAGTAGCGCAATTTTTGCATTAAATCATCGAAAAGTTCTCCAATTTCTCGCTAATCTGTTCTTACAATTTTAATTAGCGTCCACGGCAATTTCGCTATCTCTAAAAAAATTAGAGATAATTTCCGCAATGAAAATTAGCCGGGCCGCAAATTCAACGAGTTATGTCGACTTATCCGTTAAAGATTAGCACAGAATTTTAACAGTTCGATAACGGCGCTCACGTGCAATATTACCCTTGAAAGATTAGCGTCGACAGTACATCCGTATTGATAAATCGAAACAAAATTACATACATAAATGATAAGTAACGTAACGAACGCATCGTTAACATGACAACAAACGAATACTAAATAAAACAAGAACGGTAAAGCCGAGTTTTTCTACCAATTATTTTAAATGCGATGTTTTATGTGAACGTTTAAGGCCTCTACTCACCAACCAATTTGTCGGGACAACCGACCGACCATTCCGATAAATTGCTTACTGTGTAGTCTGTCACCCGACCAACCCGACAGTTGGACAAGTTGGAACGGTCGGTGGCCAGACCATCCAACAAGCCAACCGCCCCACCACATTCCTCTAGATAAGGACTATTAAACCGAAAATTTAACGCTATTTATAAATTTGTTATCCACAAAATGGCATCAGAGGCAAAATAATAAAAAAAAGTTATGACGTTTATGCTGTGTTGGTTGGACTGGTCGGGAGGTGTGTAGACAACACCCAACACGGAGTTCCGACGGTCGGCTCCGGCAAGTTGGCTAATGAGTAGAGGCCTTTAATCTCATTATGCGATGACATAATCGAACAAAAACTTATTCGTATTTCATATTTCGTTACAACTGTTGCGGAATGTTCACTTTGCATGATGTAAATTAAAAAACCTTCGTTTTTACGTTTTCAACATGAATTAATTCGCAATTAGAGTTCCTACAGCACGCACGTTGTTGACGACATTCCCATTTCCGTTGTAAAACATTGGAAAACGCAAATACATAGCTATTAAAGTGCCAAATATAACTCAAAAATTAATAAACTATCTTTTTTAATGATCGTCGTAATGAAAATGACGTCGTAACAAATAAATTCCGTCAAGAACTAAACGGTTCTCTTTTATTTCCCAGAAAAAAGCTGTTTACATCTTTTGAGAGCTTGCACACACTCCTAATTGATGTATTTATTATCTCGGCGTCGTTTAATTAATTCTTTTGATCCTTCGTATGAAAAAAACGAGACGACGCTGTAAGGATTAAGTAGAGAAGAAATAATATGACGAACATTTATTTACAACAGTGTCTCTTAACCTTTTTTTCGTTATCGTCCCTCTAAGGGGCGCTTCTCTAGATTTTTTCATCGCCCTATGAAATTTAATTTGATCGGCTTTCGAAGTAGGCGGTGCTAACAAAAACAAAACGTAACAAAAAAAGGTAGCTAGATATTTTTATATTTAGATTTTTTAAATGGCAACAAGAAAAACTTGGAAAGAGGAGGCAAAAGAAGCTGCAATAAACAGAGGGATCGAGTGGACTAAGGCTGCAGAGCTAATAAAGGATAGAAAAATATGAAAGGAAGCGTACCAAAAGAGACCACGTACATAAAACAGAGAAACGGTAGAGAGGCGTAAGAATAAAAAATGGCTGCAAACCATTGTAAACTAAAGTTGTTTCCAGGTTGGAACCGCGTCGAAGCATTTTTCATAACCGACGTTTCGTCCTCCTCTATCGGGTACATCTTCAGGGTTGTTGGTTAAACAGCAACCCTGGTTAACCAACAACCCTGAAGATGTAATCTGGGACACCCTGTATACACTCTTAATAGAACAGGGCCGCCTATAAAGTTGGCCAATTTGCGAATATGCCTCGAAATTAAAATTCAATTTTATATCCAAATCCCCAAGTTTCCGTTTTCGATTCTACAGCCGGAATTCATGACGCAAATACAATCATTGTTTTAATTTTTGTTGCACTTCGTTAAGTGAAACAGTTTTAAATTACTTACATTTATGTCTGAACGAATAAATATGAATACATTTACTGGCAAAACGTATTAGTCATCTTCCGTATTAGTTTTCAACATTCAACTGATTATTTCTTATTCATCTAGCGGAAAAATACAAGCTCATTAAAATTTAAACTAAAAACATACAATCAATGATTATAGAACAGTTACAATTAATAATATTTTAAAATAGAAATAACGATCGTAGAGTTCTAGTAATTTGGTAAGAAACAAAATTAGGTCGAAAAAATTATAAAAACAATTCGAAACTTTCCGCGCTCTTGCAATTGCGGAATCAACCGTCGTAACATCATTTCAAAAACACATCTCCAGCCCTCTACGATTTACATCCGAAAATTTAATTATCTAACAGTTGGCCGGATTGAACTTGAACCGAAACGGCTATTGCAGCGAATTAAATCCGAAATTAAATCAACCCTCTAATAAGGCAACCTGAATTAAATCTCTCCAATTATTCCAAGTTCTTGCCGAGGCGCTTCCGTGGATTGCGGAATATGGAAAAGTAAAAGTTTCGCCACTACAAACTTGAGCAATCATAAAGGTAGTTAAGGAAATAAAACGTGGCGACAAGAAAATCGCTTAATGAGCACGAACAGATAATAGAAACTTGAATATTCTAACGTTAAAAAAACTTATCGGCAAGTCTAACAACGGAATTTTCCTACTTTAAAAGTGGAGTGAAACAATTCCAGCTTTTGCGGTCTGTGAATTTCATGGCAGTAAACATTTCACTCTAAAAATATAACAAATAAATTATTGTTTTTTGGTCGCTACTAATATTTAAAATATTCCTGTTTAAACATTGGGAATCCACTAACGCACTGTTATCAAAATAAACACCGATCACAGCTACATCAATCGAATGCCATGCACTTAAAAACATGATTGTGGTATAAAAACATTCAAATGTTTCACTACAAACTAATTATAACTTAAAAAAGGCTTAACTTAACCTGTCCTGTCCGTTTTTAATATACAGGGTGTGTATAAATTGGCGGAAGCGCTACACGTGACGATGTTCTTCGTAAAATTCTAAGTCGAAAATCTTAATACAAAAATGTTGTACCATGCTACCTATGGCCTCAGGAATCATTTAAAGAAAAAAAAAATTGGCAACATTGCATACATTGATTTGCGCTTGGACATTTTTTTATCAGCAATTTTTACTAAGTTATTTACAATTTTTGTTCGAACTGAAAGCCTTCAGTTCGTAAACATAGCTGCAAACTTTTGAAAACAGAGATCAGCTAATGACAATGTTGCCATATGTATTAGTTTCATTCAAATCAGTGATTTACATATTTTCAACACCAATTTTTGAAAGGAAGAACACAATATCTAGGAAAAAATACTATTCGAAATTTATTTTTATTCCATATTGCAGCTTTTTCATTTGCAAGTATTAAATAATAACGCTTATTAAAGAACTAAACGTCAAAACTTTGAGGACCTCTTGCAGACACAGCAAGCATTGTACAACATTTTCGTATTAAGATTTTCGACTAAGAATTTTACGAAGAACATCGCCACGTGTAGCGCTTCCGCCAATTTTTACACACCCTGTATTATAATATACAGTGGTTCTTAACCTTTTAGTAGTCGCGGCCCCCTAAATATCCTACAATATTTTCGCGGCCCCCCTTAAAATTTCTCACGGCCCCCGGTTAAGAAACGCTGTATTATAACACCAACTATTTGAAATGAAATCGCTGTTTATAACTGATTAAGGGCGAGCGTAAAAAAATTTTTGTTTAGCACCATTAAATTCTATTTAAAAATATCTAAACATAATCTTCATAAATATTTTTGATATTTATAACAATAATGGAGTTCTGGCACATTATTAATATAATTTAAAAAACAGACACTTACTAATAACTCAAAAACCGGAAATGTTAGAATATTTTTGAGAGCGGTTCTGAGTTTGTCTCAAAAATCTGCACATTTTTGGTAATTTAACCGTTTCTCTATCTTGAATATTAAGCAAGATACCCATGTAATCCCATCGAATTTGGATCGCCATGTACAAGGTGGGCAAATTTCGATGGTTTCCTAGGGAATCTCGCTAATTATACAAGGCATCGAAAAACCGACCTCGCATCCTCGATCTCCTTTTTCGAGCGAAAGTTAATGGTGAAAACTAAAATTGGTTATCGTCTTTTGTTTTCGAGTTATCGCCGATAACTCGATTTTTCGACTTTTCGTTTTATGACTATATCTCGCTTGTTTATAAAAATAAACGAAAATAATTTTGACGTTCTACGAGCACTTTTTGAATAAGAATACAGTGGCGTAGACAATTTTCCAAAAAAAAATATTCGAAATTCGAGTTGTGACAAAGTTGTATTTTTTTTAAAATGGAACCCATAGTTGTTACATCATGTGGGGTCGATTTATTAATTTTCCTTACATTATAGCAAAAATTATAGGTAATTTTTCATATTTTATTTTATTTTTAGTAGTAGGCTTATGTCATTAAGAATACAACTGGTAAAACAAACTGTCATTCTGTTGTTTTAATGATAGTTTGACAGAAATAATGACGATTAAATGCAGATTGTTTATATTTTTGTACCTTAAAAACACGAAATGGCTTACAAATATTACGAAAAGTATAATATGTTAGAATGTTTTATTCAAAGTAATAATAATTACCTATAATGAAGAAGAAATGTCCCACAAATAATGAGATTTGGTTTTAATCTTCCAAAAATAGATTTATTAGGTTGCCTTCTTTCTGGGAATTCTGGGAATTATTTTTACTTTGAATAAAACATTGTTCCATTTCAAACTTTTTGTAATATTCGTAAGCCATTTCGTGTTTTTAAGGTACAGAAATATAAATAATCAACAATTGTGATTATTTCTGTCAAATTATCGTTAAAACAACAGAATGACAGGGAGCAGGTATATGCTTAATGACATAAGCCTACTACTAGAAAATAATGAAATATGAAAAATTACCTAATTTTTGCGATAATGTAAGGAAAATGAATAAATCGACTCCACATGATAATCCAATGATAAATCCCCATATGATATCTATTGGATATTATTGGAATGGGGAAAAATCCTATTTCTTGTGATGCCACAACCAAGTATGGGTTCTATTTAAAAAAATACAACTTTGTCACAACTCGAATTTCGTTTTTTTTTTTTTAATTGTCCGCCACTGCATTCTTATCAAAAAAGTGCCTGTAGAACGTCAAAATTAATTTTGTTTATTTTAATAAACAAGTGAGATATAGTCGAAAACAAAAGACGATAACCAATTTTAGTTTTCACCATTAACTTTTTCTCGAAAAAAGAGATCGAGGAACGGGGGTCCGTTTTTCCATAACTCTTATAGTTACCGAGATTCCCTATGAAAACATCGAAATTTGCCTACTCTGTACAGAATCTGTATTAAAATCTATTCGAACTATTTAGCCGACTGCGTCTAACAATTTTTATTTTAAATAATTTACGTTCCCGTGTAGATAACGATACTTCCTCCTGAACAGCTGCAATAAATATAGTTAACAACCTGTAATAAAAGTTTTGATAAAGACGTTCTAAAAATGTAATAATACTAAAAAAAGTTAAGAGACCAGTGGTATAGATAACGCGTTTCTACGTTTATAACTCATGCCTTTTGCTGACCAATGTCGTAAAATACGCCACAAATGTGAGTGCCGCTATTTTATCATTTCTATCCAGTCACAGAGGCGGAATACCGCATTTGGGAAATTTCCGGGATCTTGGATGCTCACATTCATAGAAGACTTAAAACATGAACGTCACAAATTTGGAATTTAAATGAAAATATAATATATTTTGAGTTCTACGCAACACAACGCGAAGGAGTCCTCCACAAAGATTGGACGATCACGAACCTAAACATCATATAAGCATTTTACTTTAGATTAAAAAATAAATAAAATCCAAAGTAGAGTATCTAATTACTCCAGTGACTAGACGACTAGTCTAGCCCAAGTGGGATAAGTTATAGATTGGTGCCGTATAATAATCTTTATTATCATTACGGTATTGTAGTATTATCATTCTGCAGACATAACAAATTTTGCAAATCTTTTGTTGCAGTACAGCAGTGTTTTTCAACCTTTTTAATGTCGCGGCACACTTTTAATAACGCTAAAATTCGCGATGTTGAAATTCGAGTTTAAACATGGGGATCTCGCTTATTATAATAGCTAGAGTATAGGCTTAAACTTGGCCAAGTTGCTAAATTCAATGATAATTATTAATCCGATGAGAAATTGGAAATACCTCAAAGATCCAAAAAAATTAGGAAAAACCTGGAAATACGATATTTGAAAATCGTCTATAACTCCCTTGGGGTATACAATATTTCCAATGTATAAAATCATTGCCAAAGAAACTTTTTAAGATAAATCGAATGGTGATCACTAATTTTTTCAAATCGATTTGTTTTTGTTTCAGGATAACCTCCTTTAATTTTTCTTACGGGTGCAATTTTTCTTCATTTACATAATTAAATAGAATTTTTTTTCTAAATTCATTGATGTATCATAAATGGCGTATTACTTGTACATTAATAAATACAAAAATTGCGCCCAAAGGAAAAGATAAAAATGGTTGTCAGGCAATGTTCTACACATTTGAATCATTGCCAAAGGTGTTATAGACGATTCTCAAGATTTCTTTTTAGATTATTCATAAGCACCGAATTTAGCAACTTTTTCAAATTTAAACCTATACTGTAGCAAGATCCCCATGTTTAAACTCGAATCTCAAACATAGCGTTCTTGCAAAAACAGTTTACATATTTATTTTTTATTTTATTTTTCGCGACACACTGGAGGATGCTCGCGGCACACAGGTTGAAAAACACTGCAGTACAGGGTGAACCATTTAATTCGGTTTACTAACGTGGTCTGGTAAAAAGTTGCACGAAATAGAGCTATTTTAGGAATATGGCAGTTTTCTTGAGAAGAAAAAAATTAAACTTTGCTATTTCTGATTTTTTGATATAGTTTTCCTGAATTTTTGCGAACTATGACCACCTAATTTGCCTGAAAATATTAGTTTGCGAAGATATAACAGTCAATTTCATATTTTTTATGGTCGTCATTATATATTAATAGTTGTGGAGCACATGGTATTTATATTCATCAAAAAACTGAAAACATTTACGACCAACTTTAAAATGCAAATAACGATTCATATTTTAGTTATTTAAACCAAAATTTGTCCGTATTAATGTTTGGTTTATAACCAACTCATTAAGAAAGCTATTTTTATTGGCAGAGGTAAATTTATTAATTCACATTCACATACAACAATCGATATATCCTCGAAAAAAGAAAAACAAATGCTATCAAATTATTTACCTTATAACGTAGGAAGTTAAAAAAAAATTTTTTTTTGATATCTCAAAAACTTTTATTCTTGATAAAAGTTGGTGCATGGTCTAAAACTAATTTTAAGATAAAAAAAAGTTTCATAAAAAGTCATAGGACACTAGATTTTAACGATTTTTGAAATATTCGCAAGAGTAAAGTGCCCTTATTTTAAGAGATACAAAAAACTTTTACAGGAAAAAGTTATTTAGAATCTCAAAATAAGGCTAAATTTAAATTTTAAAGGTTAAATTCCTATTTTTATTTTTTAAGAAATTTTAACATTCAAAAAGTTGCAACAAATGGATTTTTTTTTTTATTATCGATTTCTCAGAAAATTATATTTTTGATAAACAGTGGTGTATGGCCTAAAAGTAATTTTAAGATGAAAAAAAGTTTAATAAAACGTCATAGGACACTAGATTTTAGCGATTTTTGAAATATTCGCGAAAGTGCTTAAAATTTTTAATAAATAAAAATTGAAATTTGACTTTCAAACTTTAAATCTAGCCTTATTTTGAAATTCTAAATAACTTTTTTTTTATAAAATTGTTTTGTATCTCTTAAAATAAGGGCACTTTACTCATGCGAATATTTCAAAAATCGTTCAAATCTAGTGTCCTATGACTTTTTATTGAACTTTTTTAAATCTTAAAATTAGTTTTAGACCATGCACCAACTTTTATCAAGAATATAACTTTCTGAGAAATCAATAATAAACATTTTTCCCATTTGTTGCAGACTTTTTGAATGACGCTGTATAAATATAGCGAAAATTATTAAATAACTTTTAAGAAAGTACCCAAAAATTACAAAATTTGTTACTCCAATATTACTAACGGCTTTAGTAACATGTAAGAATATATTATACTGGATTTTAATTAAATGTCTGACAATCAACAAAATATCGTAAGTTTTATGTATTTCTGGGTAGTAACTATGATTTTTTCAAAACGTTAAGAATTCTTCGCGCTTTGCAATTTTTAATTTTACCAGTAGCGTGTACCGGTGATTTTGTATTAATGCAACCACTGAATAAGTAATTAATTAATAGTGCTGTGCTACAAGCAACGTGTTCGTTATTTGTAAAGTCCAACTTCTACAAATCGAATGCCTGGTGCCTGTCCACGTGAGAGTAAAAAGGATACAGCCAATCGCGAGTTACTCTCAGGGGCTGTATCCTTGGCGACGCTGCTATCGAGAATAGTTTACTCTCACGTGGACAGGCACCTGAGCCGGGTTTTCCTAGCAGCAGGAATTGTACGCGGCGTAGAACGTAGTAATGCCTCGACCAATCAACATAGAGAGATTAATAATCTCCCCGGCTTTACAGTTACAGACAGACCATGCGCCTGCCAAACAAATATTTTAAGAAACTACATTTTAGTGTGGTTTTTACAAAACGCTGTTTTACGGAATGCTGTACTTATTTATGTCCAATACATTGCCGAAAGTCAAAAGCGTCGCTCATTTAATTTTACGCCTAGTTAACTTTTATTACTGTAGTTACATAAAAAGTAAAGAGACGGTGGCACTTTTCAGGGTAGACAGGGACATTCCTATTATCTAAAAACCTTTCTTTAGATACTGTTCAGTATAATATCCTCTTCTTTGTCCTTATATCTTCTTCAATATAGGTTGTGCGAGCGTAATTTTAAAAACTCCCCAATTTTCACTTTATCACATTACATTAATTAATTGTGAGCCAACTCCAGCAATTTATTCTTGCGAGCACACATTTCATAAAAATGACCTTGTAACCTGACGTGAAGACCCAAAACTTCACGATAAGAATTTATTGATAAGAATTGCGCAAATATAAAGAAATTATTTAATTTCAAGATATAAATAACGTAAAAAGGCGACTATTCCCGTCCCTTTTTAACACAAAATATGGCGTAGCTTTCGGGGCCTACGTAACTTTTATGTTTAGGGGACGTTCGATTTGCGTTTAGCTCAGCAACAGAGATAAAGAAATTTGAATTTACCAGAATAGCAAAAGTAAATAAGTGGATACAAGAAAGTATCGATTTCAAGTTAAAGTAAGAACGACCGCATTTGAACTTGAGAATCTCGACTATACTGCTTTATGTTGGTACAGTTATCGCGGGTATATATTAAATACCTAATACAGGACCGTTCTTAAACTTTTTGGTAACGTAGAGACTTTAAAAACGAACTAGGAAGGGTGCGCGTAGCCAATGTTTATTGAAATCATGTAAAATATCGCATTAACGTGGTTAATTTATCAAATAAACAGGAATTAGTAATAAAAATGGTTATTTAAAGAAATGAGAACTTTTAAACATATTTCGATTCAAAATGTTGTTTACAATAAACGACATTCAACTTTTTGACAATTGAAGCAGGTGTGCACTGTTTTAGAAATGTTGGCCAGTGGTCAATATACGTCCCATTAGTTTCCATTATGTTCAGAGTTGAAAGTTAATTATACCAGACAAGGCGAATAAATTATGTCACCAGTACAAGTTTAATTTATACATAAAAATAATTCGCGCAGATTTTCACAGGGTCGGGTTGTCAAAAAGGCATGCTCATAAAAGTCTTAACAGTTCTTGAAAATATACCTAACAATATATCTTGAAATGATTGCATATTTTCAAAAACAAACACTGCTTTTGGACTTGTCTTGAATTAAGATAACAAGCCATGCATAATTTGGGAACAAAAGTTTTTCTCTATTTATACTAAGCAAATAGAATAAAGATTCGCTGGAGTTTGTAAGTTTTAGCACTTAGAAGCAACCCTCACTTTGCAGCTTTTAATATTATCAGATATTTATAATTTATTTCACGTCATGTTTCAGCTCTAGGTCAAAATACATCGTTTTTAGAATAAGAATACTCTCAAACAGCAAACCCTTTCTGGTGCAGTCAAAGTCATAAAATTCTGTGTCGTTGTCCACATAAAGTTGAACGTTGAAATATTGTACCGAGTTGTAAAAACCAATAGTACTTCTATAGGTTATGAATAATATATGAAAAAGTTTATACAGGGTGGTAAATTTTTCGATGCTCACCATTGGCATCTTAGAAACGGTAAAGCTAAGGCCGCACTGCGGGATTTTTGGCTGTAGGGTAGATGGTAGATACACGCCGTCGCCTGGCGACAATCCAGGCGCATTGTTTCACAACAAATTGTCGCCAGGCGACGGCGTGTATCTACCATCTACCCTCCAGCCAACCCTCCCGCAGTGCGGCTTTAGCTTAAGAGATACGAGATCACTTAAATTAGAGAAAAGTTGCACATTTTCATAGCGATTGAAAATCTGAAAAACAATCGTGGATATTTGAATTATTTTCAGATTTATAACAAAAAGACTGAAAAATGTGATTTTAGAAAAAAAAAATTATCTACCATACCATTTACACGTTTTTAATCAAACTTGGTAAACTTTTGTTTTTGACCATTCTGGGTTGAATGACGTGGACACACATTTTCTAAGCCTTCTAGATTTCAAGCTGCGATAGACAACTTTTTTATTCCTTATGGCCGCCATATTGGATTTCTACACCATTAGACAGAAAAAAAAATTAGCTTTTCAGATCATAAGCAACATACCTTTTTTTCCAAAAAAACTTTTGAAATTTAAAAAGTTGTATTTATTTTAGTACAAAATTTACAACCGACGAACTTTTTTTTTTTCGATTGAACTTAGATATCGTCCACTCCTATTAGCAATACAATGTATAATTTTTTTTGTTTCAATTGTTATTCAGAGATTTTATAAATTCGTCACAAAAATTTTCAACTTTCAACAATGAATTTGAAAAAAAAATGTTTATCAATCTGAAAAGCTAATTTTTTTTGTCTGTCTAATGGTTTGAAAATCCAATATGGCGGCTATAACAAATAAAAAAGTTAACCATCATAGCTTGAAGTCTAAAAGATCTAGACAATTTCTGTCCACGTCATTCAACCCAGAATGGTCAAAAACATAAGGTTACCAACGTTGATTAAAAAGGCGTCAATGGTACGAATGATACATTTTTTTTCTAAAATCACATTTTTCAGTTTTTTTGTTATAAATCTGAAAATTATCACAATATCCACGATTTTTTTTTTCAGATTCTCAATCGCCATAAAAATGTGCATCATTTCTTTGATTTAACTGATCTCGTATCTCTTACCGTTTCTAAGATACCAATGGTGGAGCATCGACAAATTTACCACCCTGTGTAGGATGATAAATATAAACCGGAAAATGACAGTTTTTACAAATAAATATCTTTTAATTATGGCAAATGGCCAAAATGGTTCATCACCAAGGCCATATACGTATGTTAATGTTAGGACATATGTTAGCAAAAATAACATCGCTATACTATAATTGTTACCAAAGTATACGATTCATTATTCATTGTCTGTGGCTGCAAACATGCAAACATTTTGATCATCCGCTTCAACATGCGATAAGCAGATGTGTATGAAAGCATTTGCCAGCAAAACTATAGTCTCAAATTTCACAAAGTAGTCGGATTTAAAATATTCATATGTATATACAATGTGTCCAAAAGGTATGGAATATGCTATATATCTCAGTAAATATCCACTTTAGGAAAAAATGTTTTGAATAAAGGTTGTTTGGTACTTAGTTTTCCACCATAAAACAAAATTTAAATATATGTTTTTCGAATAACAAAAGCGCAATGAAAAACAATTGAATTTTTTTAAACAACAAGGTACCCCTATGTTACCTATACTCATTTGAATTTTTCTCTCTTTTCAGTGATGCAAAACTTTAGTACCCTTACTTAAGCAACTTTTTGAGAAAAACGCAAAATTATTTTAATTGTTTAGTATTTATTTTTAACAAAAACATCATAAGAACTAAATTTTTTTGACGAAATCTACAATAGTGTTCCAACTGTGAACCATTTACATCTTGGCAATGATAAACTCGGTTTTTAAACCCGTTTATAACATTCCCGACCATTTCAGGTGTAATTTCTCTAATACGATCTTTTAAATTTTCGATATTCTCTGGCCTCTTAGCATAAACTTAATTTTTAAGGTGACCCCATCATTGAAAAGAGAAAAAAATTCTTTATCAAATGAGTATAAAATAGGGGTACCTTGTCATAAAAAAAATTCAATTGTTTTTCATTGCGCTTTTGTTATTAAAAAAAAAAAGAATTTAATTTTGTCATATGGTGGAGTACTAAGTACCAAACAACTTTTATTCAAAACATTTTTCCCTAAAGTGGATATTTACTGAGATATATAGCATATTCCATACCTTTTGGACACGCTGTATATATTTTTGTTTTGTAAGGTTTAAATAAAGTCGGTTTAATACGTCCTTTTTCGTACTGCATGGTCAAGACTAACCAAGCTATCAAATAGAAAAATCACACATGTGGGTCCTAGGGCAGCGTTTCCCGGGGCTCCATGGAAAAATTCAGGGATTTCGCGTGTTTGTTGGTGTTGCATTGCTCATTTTTACAGCATTTAAATAACACCTCTACAATAAAGCATACGCGATACACAATAATTATTGGGTACAAAATCCATTTAGAGTAAAAAAAAAAACAACAGAATTTCTGGCAGCGGAATATGAAAATTTAATTGAAATTAGTCCGAATTCTCAGTCAAGAGCCAAGTTTATAAACGTTTTGGTACCAACTTTCTAGTGCGATATATTTAATTAATATTCGAATTTATCAAAACAGGCCATTCAAGTTTTATGACTGACCCAACTACAAATTTGTGCTCATCTAAAACTAAATATCGCAAGAGACTGGACGCTGCACCAGATATGCAAATTCAGTGATCCAACATTACACAGAAGTTTTAGAGGATACTGGAATCCAAGAAGCAACTACATTCTTCTCATCAATCTGCACTGGGGCAGCAACAGTTTTTATGGAAAATGTAGTGAGGCCTTTTGGACTTAGGGGACCTTACGACTACCTAATTTGCCTTTTGGGTAATCTTAGTCTCTAAAATTAGATCGGTAACTTGGAGCTTAATTTGTTTATCAATAAATAATTTGTCATGTTTGTCGATACCTTGATATGTTCACAAGGAGTAGGTCAGAGCTGTCGCTTAAACATTCAAAGGATTTTAGTTCCGCACTGGTTTTCTTTAATCACTCAGGATATTACGTTTTTTTCCCAAACCGTTCTCTATGTATAAAAACAGTATTCCTATGTGTTAAATGATAAAACAACGCAAATTTTTAAAGCGTTCGAATTAATTAACAGTGAGTTAAATATCTTAATTAATTGCATCATTTAGGTTTATCCCACAACATAAATTGTACCCATATCTACATTACAGACGTCATATATGGCAAATTATTTGCTGCTCGAATGATCTCATGTTAATCATGAATTGGAAGTTTAGAAAAACCGGATTATACACGTTATTGTTAATTTAATAAAAGTAAGGTCGTTATGTTATTCAAATGTAATATTCATTTACGCTAAAAACGTTATTATTTAAATACTGGAAGCAAACATTGACAATCTGTTAATGAATATGTTAAACAAATAAAGGTTAAACGTTGTAGTTCCTGAATAGCCTTGTCTGTCTCCAATTTAACGAGAATAATGTCGTCTTAAACAAATTATTTTAACAAAAATTCCAGGTCAGAATATGAACTACCCTTGTACGATATATAGGTGGAGGTTATACTTGCATACCACGATAATTTTACTGAGAAATCATTAAATAACACAAACAATCGCTGTTCTTTTGTTACACTATGCGAGTTCAAAAATATACAAAACCCGAAAAAGCCTTTATATACAACTTAAAACATATACTTCTACACTCATCCATAGAGAAAATAAACAAATTTTGGTTTGTGATCTGATTTAACACGATGACGTTTTTTCTTCATGTTTTTGAAAACTACGTATTGTCTATTTATAAGCATAAACTCATTTGTTTCCAAAGTTTTAAATGGCTTGAACAAACTGTCATATCATTAGCATGGGTAACGAAACTTTGAAGGAAGCTTATTAATTTTGTCAGAGCAAAACACTTGACTGTCATAAATGTCAAACTAAAACAACTGTGATCTAATAAATTTTGTATCAACCAAAGCATACTTGACTTAATATTGTTTCGTCGTCCATACTAATTAAAAATGAGAGGATACTCTAAGAATATTAAATAAAGGAAACATAAAAAGATATATGTATCACCAAATAGAAAAAGCTTTATACAGCGTCATACAAAAAGTCTGCAACAAATGGGAAAAAAATTTATTATTGATTTCTCAGAAAATTTTATTCTTAATAAAAGTTGATGCATGGTCTAAAACTAATTTTAAGATGAAAAAAAAATCATAAAAGGTCATAGGACACTAGATTTTAGAGATTTTTGAAATATTCGCAAGAGTAAAGTGCCCTTATTTTAAGAGACACAAAAAAATTGTATAAGAAAAAGTTATTTAGAATCTCAATATAGGGATTTAAATATTAATGGTCAAATTCCAATTTTTACTTTTTAAGAAATTTCAACATTAAAAGTGTGCAACAAATGTAAGTTTTTTATTATCGATTTCTCGAAAAAAATTATTTTTGATAAAAGTTGGTGCATGGTCTAAAACTAATTTTAAGATAAAAAGAGGTTCCATAAAGAATTATAGGACACTAGATTTTAACGATTTTTGAAATATTCGCATGAGTAAAGTGCTTAAAATTTCTTAATAATTAAAAATTGGAATTTGATCGTAAAAATTTAAATTTAGCCGTATTTTAAGTTTGAAATAACTGTTTCTTATAAAAAAAAAAATTGTATCTCTTAAAATAAGGCTACTTTACTCTTAGAGAATATTTCAAAAATCGTTACAATCTAGTGTTCTATGACTTTTTATTGAACTTTTCTTCATCTCTGCCAGGAGAGACGCCGCAAAAATACAGAAATGCTAATATTGCTTGATAATAGTCAGTTTTACAGCATTGTGAACCAAAATTTCCATCCATCTCCATAAAACTGTAAATTGAGGGCCTATAATAGTTATAAAACACCTTTGGTATCGCTTCCTAGATAATGTACAATTTTAGTTAACAAGGTCGCCGATAGAGCAGATCCTTTACTTCAGGGATCTATGTATTCTAATTTTCGTTTCGTTTGATATCAATAAAGTCAATTTGTAGTATTTTTTTTGTAATACACCCTGACCTAAAATATTAATTTTTGGATTTTTATTTAATTTGTTAACTTACCTAAATGTTTTTTTTTGTCTCACAAAAAGGGTATGTAAAAATTTATACATTAATGTACATCAAGAAAAACCGGTACAAAAAAAAATTATTCAAAATCTTAGAAACACTTAACTGTACTTTTTCTAAAATTAAGCTTATAAACAAAAGCCTATCAGCGTTGTACGGGGCAGTTTTTAACAAGTTATAACGGCGTTTAAAAGGATTTAAGAATGAAAATTGTAGGCTACTCTGCACATTTTCTTGCCATTCAAGGATATTATTGCTCAGTGACCTATAATTTTATATAATTCAATGAAATCAATGAATATCAGTTACGCACTAAAGGTACCAGGCTCATGGAAACGATAGTTTATTCTATATTAATAGTTTACAAGCTTAAAAAATTAGGGTAAAACCTTTAGTACGCCAAAGCTTTTACGGAAACAGATAAGATTACATCATCATCGACAAAAGATAACAACCTTAAGTCGATTTTAGCAATACATAAAAATATGTTGCCAAAATTTAACATTCGCGACACTACGAATTTTAAAATAAAACGAAAAATTACAAAGCTTGAATTTAAACTTTGAGTAACGTATTTTACTAGTTTATATTATTCAACTGAACAACAGTATAGTGATAGGAATGTCTTTAAACTACGACTAAAAAAGACAAGAATAGAGAATTCGGTCGGGGAATGAAGAACTTGGACAGAATCCAGATTTAGTATTTTTAGATAACCTGACAAAATAAAATAAAAGTTCAAGTTGGACTATAGACTAGACACAACTGTCTTTTCTATGTCTAGTTGTACCCACGTGTTGATAAAAATTATCATTGCAAATGCGTCTGAAAACGATAACTTATCGGAACTTATATAACAATCGACAATATTTTTAAGTTTGAGATTCGAAATGCTGTACAAATTTATCTGGAATTGAATTTTCATTAAAGCAAAATTCGATTGACCTCATCGAAAAATGCAGAACGCAAAATTATTCTCTGACCTCGAATTTTTACCGCGAGCGTTACTATTGTATTTTAAATTAACGTTTTAAATTATTTCAACCGGCACAAAATGAAAAGCATTTGCATAATATTGTAAAAGCACGTTTTATTTTTCATTAATTTGGTTAAACATCCATTTTTATGCAGCAAATTTCTTTTTACATGAGATTATAGTGGCGCAACTTATTCCTACCCTTTCATATACATTGTTATTGAAAAATATTAACATTAAACCTCTATTACAATAAAGTTGAATTGTGCAAACATTAAAGTCCTTATTCTTGCATCTCTTTTAACGCTAAAATGCACCAGTTCTATGTCGCTAAAACGCTTCGACATCTGTGGTCACTAGCGTCCGGGGGGAGGGAGCGGGGAACAAGCAAAGGGTGGGTAAGGTAAGGGTAGGTGGAAGTACTGTCACAGCATTTGCCTATAGTAGGTAGAGGGAACCACCTGAAACCTCTACGATGACAGACGGCCGTGGGATTCGAACCCACGACCTCCCGATTAACTCGGAAGGTTGCATACCAACCAGCCACCGAGCTCGGTCAAAATATAGTTTATGAATAGATACTGAAAGTAAAGTGTCGTCGCTATCAGCGACACTGCAAACGAAGACAACATTTCTACGCTATGGAAACGATTTAATAGTTATTTACGTATCAATGGAGAGTTCTTGGACGAGCCGCGGCGAGTCCTGAAAGCATACGAGTCCAGTAAAGACACTTTACGGGTGTGTTACGTACAATATGTTTTCTGCGTCCGCCACTGACACCAAAATCACTATCGTCACCATCCATAATTACACAATAACTTAACAAACTACAGGTGAAAACTAGCTTGGTGGTATAATGGCGCTTGTTTGACAGCGCAAATCAACAAAACAACTCATCACCATGGCAACTAGCTACTTTCCGGCCTAGGCCGGTAAAGACAACTTATTACCATGGCAACCAGTTACTTTCTGGCTTAGGCCAGTAAAGATGTATTTTCCAGCCTAAAGATTGATCGGAAAAAACTGATTTTCTGGACGGACGCAAAAAAAAATAAGACTACACTACAGACCTTTATAGAAGCTGTACCTATACAGGATGGTCCACTTTTTTTGTAGCAGGACTTTAACAATCAATACAAGAACTCATTTTAAAGCGAATATTCCATATCAACATGGGTCCATAAATGCTTCATTTATTGTTGTGGCGGTTTATTGAAACTGAACTCCGCCACTGGTTGCTTTTGAGGCTTGATATTCTCACCGAATGTGGTAACTTGTAAGGTGGTGCTGTATATCAAATTTGGTTTAAATATATCTACTGGTTGAGAAACGGTTAAAAATTATCGATATTTTTTCGAAAATTTCAACATCTTGTACCTTTAAAGGCCTCTAATTATCCAACTTGTCGGAGCCGACCGTCGGAACTCCGTGTTGGGTGTTGTCTACACACCTCCCGACCAGTTCAACCAACACAGCATAAACGTCATAACTTTTTTTATTATTTTGGCTCTGATGCCATTTTGTGGATAACAAATTTATAAATAGCGTTAAATTTTCGGTTTAATAGTCCTTATCTAGAGGAATGTGGTGGGGCGGTTGGCTTGTTGGATGGTCTGGCCACCCGATCGTTCCAACTTGTCCAACTGTCGGGTTGGTCGGGTGACAGACTACACATTAAACAATTTATCGGAATGGTCGGTCGGTTGTACCGACAAATTGGTAGGTGAGTAGAGGCCTTAAAATGAAGCGTTTTTGGACCCATGTTGATATGGAATATTCGCTTTAAAATAAGTTTTTGTATCGACTGTTAAAGTCCTGCTACAAAAAAGTGGACCACCCTGTATACACAAACTTGCAGTTATGCAACAATTTTTATTTAATTTGTCGCCTCATATTTTATGTGTGCTATATTCTTTGATACGAAAAAAATTGAAGTATAAAACAACGAATAAAGAACCAAACAATCTGCATTTTATAGTTGATTAAATTCATATTCCATAATTAAATTGAACAAAATATGTGGTGTTACGTATGGACAACCTTAGAAATAAAAAATAATTGTGATTTAACTTGAGTCTATATTACGTGGCAATGACGTTAAAGCGCTTTCAAGTTAGGTAACAAAAGCCTCTCAAAAATAAAAAGCACCACAAGAATATACGCCCCCATATGGATTAGATTTGATAATAAAACATCATAAATATTTCATAAAGTTATTGGGAAATCGATTTATTTTTCATTACTCAGTCTAATTTATCCATATTTACTGGAATTCTTGAATCTATTAGGAGCATAAAACGTAAAAATGAATCGATTCCAAATAACCCCAAACGATTTAAACCAAGGAAACGTCAGTGTTAACGACGCCATTTATTTTAAATACAGCGACAAACAAGTGACTCGCGATATTAACAAATGCATAAACGCAAGGTTTAAAAATTGTTTTGTAGGTGCACTCTCCTTGTGATAAAACCGAAGTAAAATCCTTGCGCCCGTTAAAAGTTTTCCCCATTCGATTGCGCAACATTTCATATACGAACGAGTATCTAATCTCCAAAAATACGGCCGCCTTATAAAAACAACCGACGTGACATTGTTCGCGCAAAAACATGCACTTATCTTGACGTAAATTGGCATGTGATACCTCGTGTGTACTCTGTATACAAACATACTCCTTTAAGATGGCATAAATCAAACACGAAAGTGTTAATTATTATTCTTTAACAAACCATAATTAAAGAAAACGAGGATAAAACGACGCAACGCGAAAGTGTTTTCGCAAATAAAACTAACCGATTTGCAGTTCGCAAACAAAAAAGGAACAACCACCGTGCGATTGTTATAAAATCATGGATAAATAAATGGACTGCCAAAATCCAATTTAGCTGTATTTTTAATACTCAAATACTCAAATAAACACTAGCAAAATATGGTAAACAGCTAAATGAATTCTAGCCTGTAGATGTTTATACAAGTTAAAATTAAATTTTGAATGTAAATATTCTGTACAGCGGTATATGAGGTATTAATATGTATGTATGTATGTATACAACAGAATACCGGATTGGAGCTAAAATAATTATTTGCAATATTTTGTGACGCATGAAACGCGACTTGAAGCCATCTAAAATTTATTAAACATATTTTAGAGACGGTTTTTTTAAACGCGAAATCTAAAAACTGTTTGCATAAGTAACGTTATTTAGATAGGCAACAATATCAATTTTTAAAGGCAAAAGTTCATCAACAAGAGTCGGTCTACACAGAACACGCAATTAAAAAGGCAATAAACTTATACCACTAAAAATTAAAAGCGTTATGATTTTAAATATTTTAAGTTAAAATAATATTTGCATGGACGAACATAAAAATTATCACATTTATGGCTAATAATACCGAGTATTGTTGCAAAAGTCGTGTGCTAATCATAAAAGCAGAACTCTAATTAAATATTATTTATTATATTGTATATGAATTTTCTATTTTGTTATCGTTATTACATACATACAGTGTGTCCAAAAAATATGGAATATGCTATATATCTCAGTAAATATCCACTTTAGGGAAAAATGTTTTGAATAAAGGTTGTTTGGTACTTAGTTTTCCACCATAAGACAATTTTTTTTTCCAATAACAAAAGCGCAATGAAAAACAATTGAATTTTTTTAAATGACAAGGTACCCCTATGTTAAACTCATTTGATAGAGAATTTTTTTCTCTTTTCAATGATGTAAAGCTTTAGTACCCTTACTTAAGTAACTTTTTGAGAAAAACGCAAAAATTATTTTAATTGATTAGTATTTATTTCTAACAAAAACATCATAAGTACTAAATTTTTTTGACGAAATCTACAATAAGTGTTCAAACTGTGAACCATTTACAGCTTGGCAATGATAAACTCGGTTTTTAAACCCGTTTATAACATTCCCAGCCATTTCAGGTGTAATTTCTCTAATACGATCTTTTAAATTTTCGATATTCTCCGGCCTTTTAGCATAAACTTAATTTTTAAGGTGACCCCATCATTGAAAAGAGAAAAAATCTCTATCAAATGAGTATAATATAGGGGTACCTTGCCATTTAAAAAAATTCAATTGTTTTTCATTGAGCTTTTGTTATTCGAAAAAAAAATTAAATTTTGTCTTATAGTGGAAAACCAAGTACCAAACAATTTTATTCAAAACATTTTTCCCTAAAGTGGATATTTACTAAGATATATAGCATATTCCACACCTTTTGGACACACTGTATAACTAGCACTGTTTATCTTATACAAAAAGTAGTTTACAACGAAAAGAAGTGTCAACCAACAAATATTTACAGTTTAAAATGTATAGAGTAAGCTCTGTTTCAATATAATAATAATAAAATAAAACAAATAGGAGGTAATTTAAAATTTATCAAAGTTTGTAAAAAATTTCGTTTTTTCAACCTTTGATATATATTTTACAAATTGTCTGAAACTGTGTGTATTTTATGTATTTTTATTTTTATTTAAGTGCGTCAAAGTCTGTATTTGTGAAAAATTATCAGATGAGATTTTGAAGTGATATTAATACACTGTATAAAAAAGGGTTTAAAATTTCACTATTAGAAAAATTTTGATATTTATAAATAATCTTGACTTACGTTAAATTACCTACAATAATAGGTCAGAATATAATTACATGTTTTCGCTTAAAAATATTATAACCATAAAAAAAAAAAACTTCTACTGCATATGTAAGGCAGATGAAATAAGCTTTTCAAAAATTTATAACAATACCCACTGATGCTCAAACTTTTCATTCGTTTTGTTCAAAATTGTACCAAAAAATCTAGTAAGTCGTCCTCAAATTTTAGTTTCATAAACCAAAACATTTTTTCAATAAAAATGTTTTAATGCTTTTAAGCTACCCTGTAGTTAGTCAATACAGACTTATACAAAATAGGTGTTCTTCTGTTTTAATGCGTTGTCCCTATAAACATTTGCAGTACAATAAATCACCTAACGTCAACACCAAAATTATGCAACCATCTGAGATAGCATGTGCCGCGCTGTTCTTTACATGCAATACTTTTTTACTACTCTTACTTTGCTCGAAGCAGTTTGAAGTTACACAAGTTGGTTATAAAACAAGAAAAGCCCGTTGAAGGCTTATTTTATATATTTTATAATATGATAATAAATAGTGTCGCCTCTACCGGCGATCTTGCAAATTAAACTGAGAGTTCTGTGACACTATAAATTTATTATGCAGCGCCATTCAAAAAGTCAGCAACAATTAAAAAAGTTTTTCATTATAGACTCTCAGAAAATGTTATTCTTGTTAAAAATTGGTGCATGGCCTAACACTAATTTTTAGCGATTATAAGAATATTCGCAAGAGTAAAAAGTGTCCTTATTTTAAAAGTCATAGAAAAAGTTTATTAAAAAGTTGTTTAGAATTTAAATATATGACAATATGAAATTTGATGTTAAACTGCCCATTTTTATTTTAAGAGTAATTTTAAATATTCGCAAAATATTTCTAAAATCGCTTAAATCTAGTGTCACATAATTTTTTACTTAACTTTTTTCATCCAAAAATTGGGTTTAGATCATGCACCGACTTTTTATTAAGAATAACATTTTTTTGAGAAATCGGTAATATACAGCTTTTTAATTTTTTGCACACTGGTGGAATAACAAATTTACATTAAAATTTAAAATCTAACGTAAAATTTTATATTAAGTCATATTTTTGAATTTTGAACTACTTTTTCTACAAATAAGGGCACTTTACTCTTACCAATATATCTAAAATCTAGTAGATATCATAGGACTTTTTATTGGATTTTCTTTTTAGCTTAATATTAGTTTTAGATCATGCACCAACTTTTATTGAGAACAAAATTTTATGAGAAACACTTTTTCATTGGTTGCAGACTTTTTAAATGACGCTGTACATAAAGCTTATCTTTTTATTATTGTTGATAAAACACAACAAGCAGTATTATTCATTCAAGGTGTTCAAAACAGTGCAACTTAACACCATTAAAATCAAAAACTTTAAAAACACTCGTTAATGCGTTCATTTATCACATGGCACGTACAATGCTAAAATATTTGATTATCGCTATTTGATTTCCTGTTATTGTTTCAACAAAACACGTGTTTCGTTACCAGTTATCAGTAAGCTCGTTTATATTACGCAATTAATGACACATTAAACTGTATAAATCATCAAAATTAATCAACTGAACCGTAGTTAATGCAAGTCACCGGTTGGTAATAAGAAGACTAAAACATACGATAACAATGTCCTTCAAGTACAACAACTAATTGGAAACTTTATCCTTTTACTGTGCTATCAGCTAATTTAACAGTTCTGCACCGATAATACAAGAATTTATTTAGGTACGCCAATTCGATAAGAGTACAACTGCGTCTAAAGGCCTCTACTCATTAGCCAACTTGTCGGGGCCGACAGTCGGAACTCCGAGTTGGGTGTTGTCTACAACACACCTCCCGATCAGTACAACCAACACAGCATAAACGTCATAGCTTTTTATTCATTTTGATGTTTAATTTTCGGTTTAATAGTCCTTATCTAAAGGAATGTGGTGGGGCGGTTGGCTTGTTGGATGGACTGGTCAGCCAACCGTTCCAACTGTCGGGTTGGTCGGGTGACATACTACACATTAAACAATTTATCGGAATGGTCGGCCGGTTGTCCCGACAAATTGGTACGTGAGTAGACCCCTTTAAGCAATTAAAGTTAAAATTGTAGAACAAAATTCGTCAAGGCGTGTCACAGTGAAAAATCACGCGAAAGATTCTGAATAGAAGGCTTGGCAAAAACAACGTTGTGCTTACGACAATAACAAAAGACAATAATTAGGAAGCACGCAGTCACGTTCCTTCCGAAAATAAGCGACATTTATTGTTTCATTCCAAGCCACTTAAAATTTCATACGCGCTACACTTAAATCCTAAAGACGTCAGAATTTTCCTTTGAAGACCACGTGTTTATTTCTCTTGAACTTCTTTTCATTAAAAAAATCACTAAATGACTACTAAACCGGCTAAAAACGAGTGATCTCTGAACTAGGCGTCAATAAAGCGTAAGGAATTGTTCCGTAACCACCCATAAAAATTCTTGAGGCTGTTAATAAGTTATTCATTATTCAAGAAAAAAATCAAGGTCTCGGTCATGTACAGGAAAACGAGAAAGGAATTATTCATTAATGTATTGGAACACGAAAGCCGCTTGAAGTAATAGCAGGTCTTCAGAGGGACGTCAAGGAAACCTTAAAAAATATTAAAAGCTCGGTAAAGCAACGCTGAGTTTTGACACAAAGCGGATATTTGCAATTGTAGTTAAGCGGATTAGTTCTAGAAACTTAAAAATAAAAATGTAATCCTCTTCCGCCTGCATCAAATTGGCTGCCAAGAACGTACTCGAATGTGCGGCAAAAAAATTCCTTTTCAATAAAATTTATTGGAATAAAATGTTGGTAATTGTAGAAACCGATAAGTATCGTACATGCGGTATTGTCTAGTTTAATAACCCTGAACTATCAAGGCCGGCTATGAGGCAGTAAGTTGCAACTGTTTCGTAAATACGCAAAACCTAGAACTTGATTTCTAAACGTCTGGAAATGAAAGAAATAACTCACTTAAAAAGACATAGAAATGTACAGGGTGGTCCAAATCGATGGGATTACATGGGTATATCGCTTAATACTCAAGAGAGAAAAACAAAAAATGTGCAGTTTTGTGAGACAGACTCAGACCTTTTTTAAAAAATATTCTATCATTTCTGGTTTTTGAGTTATTGGAAAAAATGAGTTTTTTTGGCATATTATTGTTGTAAAAATCGAAAAAAGTTTTTAAGATTGTTTTTAGATATTTTTATGTAAAATTCGATTATATTTTAAAAAATGTTTTTACGCTAGCCGGTAAAAAGTTATGACACAAACTTATTTTTTTTTTAATGGAAGCTACGGTTGGCTATGAGCTATTTAAATTCATTATATTTTTCTCATTCCAAATGTATAAGGGTTCATGTAGTTATTTTCAATAATACGCAAGTTACGAAGGTTTTTTCGTTTATTTTTAAAGAAAATTATAGGTTGTGAAAATAAAAAAAAAAACAAGGTGTAAAGCCTTTTAAAACTTATGTGGTACAAGTTACGAAGGTTTTTTAATTTGTTGTTTAAGAAACTTAAATATTTGAACAGAAGATAATCACAATATATCTACTACATAACTGCTGATTCTGATTATATTGTTGTTTATCTTATGTTCAAATCTTTGTAAAGTTAATCTCAACAAAAAATTAAAAAAACTTCGTTACTTGTACAACATGAGTTTTTTTTTGTTTTCACAACCTATATTTTTCTTAAAAAAAAAAAAAATCTTTTTAACGTGCATATTATTGAAAATGAATAAATCAATTCTTATATATTTGGAATGAGAGAAAAATAAGTAATTTAAATAGGTCATAGCCATACAGCTTCAATTAAAGAGGTAAGTGTTCGTGTGTGGCGAGTGTAAATTTGTTTTTGGTATCATCGAATTTTATATAAAATATCTAAAAATATGCTTCATGTTTTTTTTTTCGATTTTACAACAATAACGGAAATATGACATAATAAATATAACAAAAAAAAACGATTTTTTCCAATTACTCAAAAACTGGAAATGAGAAAAAAAAATTGAGAACTGTTCTGAGTTTGTCTCAAAAAACGGCACATTTTTGGTAATTTAACCGTTTCTCTATCTTGAATATTAAGCGAGATAACCATGTAATCCAATCGAATTTGGACCACCCTGTATAGTGCGCCTAAAAGGTGAATATAATCTTTTGAGTCGTTTTCTGCACAGAACTAACATTTTAGTGCGCAAAGACGCCTACAAAGGTGACATTATTTACTTTTTTTAAATCTATTTGTTTATTTCCGTTTAACTGACTAATTGGTTATTGTATGGACGCCACATTCATAAATTAGCCGTAATTGTTGTGTTTTTAAATGTTGATTTATGTTTTAATATAAATCATTTAACCGCAAACTACTTCTTGCAACATAAAAAATATACTACGATACACATTAAGAGGCATTACTTTTTTAAGGTGGTTGCATATACAAAGTGGTCCACATAGAAGGGCCACAATTGGAATCTCGTAAACGGTAAGAGCTACAAAGAAGTTTAAATTAGACAAATTGTTTCCCTTTCTGAGACCTATTTAGTGATGCTTTAATGTTTTTAAAAGATTCCATGGCACGCCAGATAATAAACCAAAATCAAAATGGGCTTTTTTTAAATCGTTAATAACTCGGTTTTACTTGATGATACAAAAAACATTTTTGGGGAAAAAGTTGTACATTTTGTTACGCACTGTAAGATGAAAACCTTTATTTGTTTCAGTTTCAATATTCTTTAAATTCATGGCACTCTATACCTTCACTGGGATTTTTTGATGAATTTTATTTGTTTTGAGTTTAAATATCAAAATAAATACATTAAACCTTATACTTATATTATTGAAAAGAGGAAAATAAAGCTTTTTTTGTGAGGTCATAGCCAACTATGGTTTCCATAAAAAAAAATTCAAGTTTTTTATTTATCTAAAAATTTATACGATATTAAAACAAATGATGTTTTCATTTTACAGTGCGTAAAATAGTGTAAAACTTTTTTTCCAAAAATATTTTGGTACCATCAAGAATAACCCAGTGTTTAACAATAATAAAAAAACCTATTTTGATTATTGTTTATTATCTAGCGTGCCATGGAACTTTTTTAAAACATTAAAGCATCACTAAATACGTCTCATAAAGGGGAACGATTTTTCTAATTTAAACTTCTTTGTAGCTCTTACCGTTTACGAGATCCTAATAGTGGCCCATCTATGTGGACCACCCTGTAGGTGTAAATAAAAAATACCCCATAAATTTATTTAGCCACTGTTTACCTTACAGACTTATACCTACAAAACTTCTCCCACTCAGATATACTTTATTTAGTAATTACGAAAGATAGTTTGAATAAAACCCACATATTTGGTTGTGTTGCCTTTTTTTAAACAGACAAAAGTGCGTATCACCAATGTTTGTTAATTTTAATCATGAAGCAAAATTAATTTACGTCATATAGGCTCATATTTTTAATAAAGATCGACTAATAAGTCGATATATTGTCAACAAAATTGCTTAATGTCGTAATAAGTCGATTGCAAATAATAACTTATGTTAAGAAAAATAATAACTAATTAGGCAAATATAAGTGACATTTAGCACAACGCAGCCTATATTACTTCCCGTTCAATTTTTTACAGCTAAAAAAAGTTATTCTAATGTAGTCCGACTGTTAATATTGCATTAAGGCTACTGTCAAAAGAAAAATATGAATAGGTACTGTTCTAAAAAATGTCGAACAATCCCAGCCTTCTTTACTATTTCAGGGCAGAATTTTTTTTTCCACAAACATATGCAAACTTTTGGTTACCATGGTGAAATAACTACTTATAGAAGGCAGAAAATAGACTTTTGCAAAAGGTCATTAACCCGTTTATATTAAAAGTTGTTAACATTTATAAATGCATGCACCCCGCAATATCTGTCTTCATTATAAAAATAAACTAACGTTGACATCGCACTTGAATTTATAACATAATATAACTCCCTGTTAATTCAAAACTGTTTTTGTTTTTTACACAATACGACCACTTGGCAGCAGGAACATTAAAGTTTGTAATAGGATACATAGCACAAAGTAAACATGCAATTTTCGTAAATGAATAAAATTAAACTTAAAAAAGAATTAATGCAATTTTTAACTGTGTTCATCTCACTAAATTTAAAGTGCATCAAAAAGGATATACCCCAATTAAGTTGAAGGCACTTTTACACGCAAAACAGACCAAACTTAAAACAAAACACTGCTGCGGTTAAAGTCACTATCAAAAGCATGATTTCCTTGTATTCATTCAGTTTTATCAAACTGTATATTTTAATATTTCGTAGAATAACTTTAAAAAAAAACATGAAACGAAATTAATACACAGGGTGTTCTAGAGATCATTGCCATTTCGATCATTTTGTTTATTTTTATAAATTACCTAAATAAAATCGTCACTAATTGTCACTTGTGCAAAGAGGTTTTTATCGACTACTGATTATTGAAAAATTTTCCAGAAGAAATTGTGAACAAAAATATTAAAATCTTCATGACTGGAAATATAAGAAGTTTACTGTATGATTTTGACTATAAACCATACTAGAACCATTTAAAAACAAGAAGCTGAATAACGCCTGTTGATTATGAATCAAAATTTTTAATATACAGGGTTCTCGTTTTTCGCGGGCCACTATGGGGATCTCGTAAACGGTAAGAGTTACGACTTCGGTTAAATTAGAGCAAAGTTGTATATTCAGGTGCTTAAAAATTTGACGCAAACAGAACTTATCTAGCTTTTCTAGTTTTTGAGATATAGGGAAAAAAGTAAAAAAGTAGATTTTTGTTTTTTGCAAGTAACTTTTTTATTTGATGTCAAATTTCATTTTTGTAAAAACATTTTCATGGCCACTTTTTGCAAGGAATCAAATTCCCCAATTATATTTTCCATGCGACGTTTTGTTTTTTTAAAACCATCATCGGGTCAATTTTTTCTTCCGGACGCTATATCTGATTTTAACGCCAATTTGTAGAGAATTTTATTCTGAATTCGACAATGTATAACACTTGGCACTTTTTTGAAACAATTGTTGTTAAAAATGGCAAAAACAAATATTTTATTTAAAACAAATTCTAATCGGAATGATAAATAATTGTCTTTTGTCCCTTTTTCCTTGGAAGAAGGTGAGTAAACCGTATAAAATTACTATTAAAGGGATTTAATTAAAAAATCGGTATTAATAAATATCTTAGGAATGCATTATTATTGTTCACTTATTAGCAAATATTTTTAGAATATTTTCTTTGGTTAAGCAATAAATGTCTCTAAAATGTGTATTTAATCCCTTATTTGACACGCAATTATTTGTAACAAAATGTTCGTAATCAAATAATATGTGGTCATAGTTTACAAAAAACGTCTAGAAATCTGTTTACGCTTTTTGCTTATTAGAAGTCATTAACGCAGATAAAAGGCATAATTCGTTATTTTTTGTTACAAATAATTGTATGCCAAATAAGAATTAAATACACATTTTAGAGAAATTTATTACTTAACCGAAGAAAATATCCCAAAAATATTTGTTAATAAGTGAACAAAGTTAATGCATTCCTAAAATATTTATTAGTACCTATTTTTTTAATTAGTAATTTTATGCGGTTTACTTACCTGTCTCCAAGGAAAAAGGGACAAAGACAATTATTTACAATGGCGATTAGGATTTGTTTTAAATAAAATATTTGTTTTTGCTATTTTTAACAACAATTGTTTCAAAAAAGTGCCAACTGATACATTGTCGAATTCAGAATAAAATGCTCTACAAATTGGCGTTAAAATCAGATATAGCGTCCATAAGAAAAAATTGACCTGATGATGGTTTAAAAAAAACGAAACGTCGCACGGAAAATATAATTGGGGAATTTGATTCCTTGCAAAAAGTGGCCATGAAAATGTTTTTACAAAAATGAAATTCGACATCAAATGAAAAAGTTACTGGCAAAAAACAAAAATCCACTTTTTTACTTTTTTCCCTATATCTCAAAAACTAAAAGAGCTAGATAAGTTCTGTTTGCGTCAAATTATTAAGCACCTGAATATAAAACTTTGCCCCAATTTAACCGAAGTCGTAACTCTTACCGTTTACGAGATCCCCATAGTGGCCCTCGAAAAACGAGAACCCTGTATTTGTAAACCAAACATTAATGTCGCTAAAATTCGTCTTTTAGCACTAAAAATGGCATTTCAGAGTTAAGAGGTGCAAAAATATGGTCTAATCAGTTCCTTCAAATGCGTTATTATATTAATAAATTACTTTTGAAAAACTGTTAAAAGTTATACAGATGCCAGAGTTCAAATGCAAAACAGACTATTTTAATTTTAAATTTAAAAAATTAAGTTTGATAATATCCAAGGAAAATGCGTATCCATTATGCAAACAACATTAAAACAATTGCAAATGCTAACGTACGCTGCTAAATCAAAGATGTATATATTAACATTTGCAAAACTAAACGCTAGTTGAAAAAGAAATTAAGCCAAGTAAAAGACTTAACACTAAGATATGCTAAAAAGCTAAAAATATATTATGTGGGAACGTATCAATGGTCGAAATGGAAAATTAATAACGTTTTTACAACTGGTTCTATTAAAATACTGGTTTTGCTATAAGACACGAGGCACTAGACTTTGTGGCCATATTTGCAAGTGTTGAACACACTCGAGGAAGTTATATTTATAGACTTTTTTTATGCCAACGGTTTGGGAACATCAAAGATAAAAAAAACTTCACAGCAGTACTATAAACTCCTCTCTGAACCAATCCTTGTAGGGTGGTGGGTAATGTAAAATAAAAAAAGAAATTGCCAAAAGTTATTGCGTAAAAATCAGACACTTTTACTCATTATCTTCTGCTTTGTATCGCCTATACAGGGTGAGTCATTAGTGGCGGATCGGTCGATTGTGGCTAAAAGGTTTGAGATAGAAAGTTAATTCAAACGGTATTTCATACAGTTTTTTCTTCCGAACACGATAAAAATATTTTGAAATATACAGGGTGAGTCACCTCTCTGGAACCAATAGCAACTTTTATATTTCAAATACAATACCCTATTTTTTATTTAATATTCTTGACCGCCTTCATTTTAGCTTTACATCGATATAAAATAGTACAGGTTTTTATACGGCCATGTCACTAAAAAAAAATATTTTCAAAATTTTTCAAGGTTTTAAGTCTTTATTTAAAAAATTCTCCTAAAGTCATTTTTCGAAGCACAGAGTTGTAATTTGGTAAGGACATGCAGAAAACATTGCTCTATAAGCTCGATACCAAAAAGTTTGAATCACGCATACAGTGTGTTCATAAATAGGTGGCAACTTTCCTGATTTTCAAAAGCTCGTAACTCAATTTTTTTTAATGCAAACCCCTGTATTTTCTTATGTCATCGTATTCGTCTTTAAGAGAGCTTCATTTTTTGTTAAGTATGTCCTATACCCAAAACTTATACTTTTCGAGATATTCGACATTTTTTCTTCTAATCATTATTAAAGCAAATAGGATTCCGTGGAAATCGAAAAAGCTGACTGAATCAACTTTCTATCTCAAACCGTTTAGCCACAATCGACCGATCCGCCACTAATGACTCACCCTGTATAATCTCCAAAGAAACAACCGAAAAAAGCTTTATTTGTACAGTTTTATAAATGATTGCTAATGAATTTTACGAGATCAAACACAATCTTTGGAATTGGATACAAGATTATTGTGTTTTTGAGCAACAAACGATGTGTATCTTGTATTTATTGCTACAATATCCAATGGTTTTCGGCAACAGTTGGGCTAGGCGATTTTTCTGCTTCCTTAGCCATTTGCCAAAACGTTTCGACACAATTTTAGATACGAAACAATAAAAGTTAACAATAAATTACAATAAATATAATTTATATCATTATATCCTACTATTGGAGCGATACCACAGCTGTTGAGAATTAGAGACTTGGCAAATCTTTGCGAATTTGATTAACACTGTCAAGAAACACCGGATAATTATAGCGGAGTCTATTTATAATTAGAACTATTCTTACAATGTTACTGATCATTCCTAACAGCAAAACTAGCACACATGAGCGAAAAGAAGACAAATTGTGGTCTTAAATAAAAGCTGTAGTCATGTACTAATTACTTCCTAATTTTAATATTTCCGTGTACAGAAAGATACAAAACCCACCTTTGTAGAACTAGAAATACTGAAGTAATTATTCCGTTTTAGACCGTCGTTTTTGTCTAAAACGGTTTGGTTGTGAGGATATTCCCCTCGCAATTCGCAAAACTAATTTAAGGCCAAATATTCAATATTTCGTTCGCCATGTACTTCCACCGAAAATTTACTAAAGATGACGTCTTTAAAACCAATTGAGCCAAAGAATAAAAACACAGATAAAATAGGATAATTAACTGAATTACTTTATTGGAGAGAATATATTTATCATTTATCTTTTAATATATCTAATTAAAATCGAACTGACTGTACTGGATTAAACCAGGGGTTCTAAACTTTTTGAAGCTGTTAAATAATTTTTGAGAGTTATCAAAGCACCGTAGTTATATTCCGTATTTTTTTTTTATATTAACAATAGTTATTTTCGTAACATAACAAATCCGGAAAGTTGTACTTTACTGAACGAGTGGAAAGTTTTGGGACGAGCCGTAGGCGAGTCCTGAAAGCATACGAGTCCAGTGAAGACACTTTACGGGTATGTAACGTGCAATATTTTTTCTGCGTCCGCCACTGACGCCAAAATCACTATCGTCGCCATTGATAATCAAACAATAACTTAACAAACTATAGGTGCAAACTCTCTTGGTGGTATAACGACTATCGTTTGACAGCGCAAATCAACAAAACAACTCATCACCATGACAACCAGCTACTTTACCGGCTTAGGCCGGTAGGGTTGTTATTACCATGGCAACCACTTACTTTCTGGCCTAGGCCAGTAAAGACGAATTTCCAGCCTAAAAAATGATTGGTAACAACTGATTTTTTGGCCAGCGGCAGAAAAAGTTATTTTTTGTATGTAAAACTGTTGTTTAGTTACGTTATCAGTCTACATTTTTAAGTTGCTTAATTTTAGAAATATAGCCAAACACCATGTTTGGCAATTTTCAAAAATGTTAAATATCTCGCTTAAACGAAAAAATAGAGAACAACTTTACTGACATTTTTTGCATGATTTTTTGTCCTTAATAAGAGAGCGATGTTCAATTTTTTTTTACTCATACAAATATTGATATATTACACCTGACTTTCTTATTTTAAATGGCAACCATGGTTGACTTTTCAAAAATTTATAATTTGCTTATGGTTGCAAATAAATAAGAAAGTCAGGTGTAATATTTCAATATAAGTATGAGTAAAAAAAAAATTGAACATCGCTATCTTATTAAGGACAAAAAACCATGCCAAAAATGTCTTTAAAGTTTTTCTCTATCTTTTCGGTTTTTAAGCGAAATATTTAACGTTTTTAAAAAGTGCAAAAAATCGGTTCTTGGCTATATTTCTAAAATTAAAAAAGATATCAAAAATCTGTTTAAGGCAATGAATTTCTCTCGAAAAAATAAATCGAGACTACGTACTTAGTTTTTTTTTTATCTCTCATACCCTGTATGGGCATCGAAAATAGGCCACCCTGTACACATACAGATTGGTTGAAACTATCGGGTGATCGAAAATGACTGATGCCAAGGGTGTTAGGAACTTTATTCGAACGGTTGGTAACCCATAGGGGAAAACCAGTGGCGTAGGAAAACCACACACAAAATGGCAGGTCAACCTGAACGTCACAGAAAACGAAAATAATACTACGCCACTGATATCCTAGTTTTACACTGCGATACCAACAAAAACTTGGTTATTTTATTTTCGGTCTGAAGTTAGTGGGCATCAATCATTGTTGATCACCCGATATAAACTAGCTTGAGCTAGCAGTGCGCGTGGATTCCGACAGATGTCACTTGTCGCTGTTTTCATCCACGGCCAACTTCATTTCAATTCCACTCTGTTACTTATCCAGCCGCTCCAATTTCTAGTTTTTCATTGTTGTACCAGACAGTTAAAAACTGCTGACAAATAGTACAACACAAGTTGATGTCGGTTAAATTTCAAAATTTTAGATAAACGCGTTTAAATATTTTCATGATTGGTGTTAGCCACTGGACTTACAAGTCTATGAAATAAAAATGAAGTTGTCATGCTTCCCTGCCTAGAATTTTTTTTAAAAAATCCGCGGCGCACATGTTGAGATGCGCTGGTCTAACCCAGTACTACAAAAATCGGTAAAACATGCTGTTTATTTTTGGAAGAACACGCGATATAATTAAATGACAAAATGATTCAATCCCCTCTCCCGGTTTAGGTTTTTCTTCACGTAGTCATTTTTTTCATAACTGACTGGTGTATTCACGTACCAACCAGCACAAACAGTCGTACCACCAGAGTGGTACGAGGACCGCGAGTCAGTGATTTGAACGAAAAATATGCGCTAATATTAGACAACAACCCTGTCTATTTTCGCGTTACTAATTATTTCCAAAAATGCTCACGTGCTCTGTTGGAGAACATACTGTAAGAACTCTAAACAAACGTTACGAAAACGGGCAAAATGCCAAGAATGTATTTTACTTGTAGTATTCAAGAAACACAGAACGTTCTACCATGTTCAAAAATACATAAATATAAGCAACATACGTATACATAATAATCTAGAGGCGGATGTGATGTACAATAGTTTATAAACTTCGTAAATATTTCTTTTGGCTGTAAACACAAAGCTTTTATTAGCAGACGCGACCTTTGTGCCCTTCGAGAACCAAAACCTACCTAAAGCTAAGCCTTAACATGTGCATTACGACTAGCTAAGAACTAAAATTAGGTACACTATTTCTGAACGTCAAAGAGCGTTAAACACGGTTCATAAAATCCAAATAAATCTAAAATCTACACATGCATGTGATAATTTTGGCAACCAGTCTATTCGTCTCTAACATTTTAAATTTTGAATGAGCCAGCGCAGGACATCGTACGTGACTGTCGTAAAAGGTGTTCACGTCACATTTCGTGTCGCATGATAATTTCACAGCAAATTACACTCAATAATTAATTACATAATTAATTGGAAACTGACAAGCTGACCTCACGTTAAATTTGTAACGTAAATACAATAACTCGAAACGTATTGTTAAGTGCTGACATTGAAAAGTATGTACGACCTTGATTAAATACAACAAAAGCAACAACGATAAAGAAATCAGTTCAATTATTTTGTTGCATTTAACAATTAAGTTGTACGCAAAATACAGGATATTCAAGGTTTGTTACTCATTAAAAAGGGGAATATACTGAAAAAAAGTCGATGTGATAATTGAAAATACATGAAAACAATAGAAAAGCGCAAAATATTTTTTTTTCGCTAATGAATTAAAAAAAGTGTTAACATTTTAATTTTTCACAATGGGATACATACACAATATGTACCGAAATAGTTTGGTAATAATAAGATGAAAATTTGGAAATGGATGCGCTTATATTTATTTACGTAACAAGACCAAAAATTGGTACTTTACTGGACGAGTAGGGAGTTTTGGGACGAGCCGTGGCGAGTCCTGAAAGCATGCGAGTCCAGTTAATAGTTATTTATGTATCAAGGCCAAAAAGTACGTTTTGGCTGAGGTGCATATTACATTTTTTGTGCGATAGAATTAAAAACAATTTAAATTTTTAGTATTTTTCAAAAATATAGGTTAGAAACTACGTGACATTCTGTCACTGACAGATGACGGCGTATGCTGTTGGCTTTAATGCAAATTTACGCTGTAGCGGCCGAAAAAGTTACTTTTCAGGCCGTTGCTAAGGGTAACGGCCTGAAAAGTTACTTTTTAGGCCGTTGCTAAGGATAACGCCGGTAATGCAGTACTTTATGGTTGCTAACGCGTCCGTCAAACAGCTGTTTGTAGTACGATCGCACAAAAAACACTTAACGGGTTTGTTGTGTGTTACGTACAATATTTTTCCGGCGTCCGCCACTGACACCAAAATCGCTATCGCCACCATCCATAATAAAACAATAACTTCTTAACAAACTACAGATGAAAACTGGCTTAGTGGTATAATGGCGCTTGTTTGACAGCGCAAATCAACAAAACAACTCATCACCATGGCAACCAGCTACTTTCCGGCCTAGGCCGGTAAAGACAACTTAATACCATGGCAACCGGTTACTTTCTGGCCTAGACTAGTAAAGATGTATTTTCCAGTTTAAAAATTGATCGGAAACAACTGATTTTCTGGACAGACGTAGAAAAAGGATATTAATTACTTGATAGCGATTTGCTGAACAATACTGTAATCACGCCCCATACAAAGAGACATATAGTCTTCATAGACTTAGCTATGACCTACGATAGCGTTCCCCTATGCAACTATGGCAAGTTATGGACATCCAAGGCGTAAATAAAATCTACACCCAAGCAGTGTGACACCTGAACGATAACATCAAAAGCTCCATAAAAATCGGTTAGCAAATATCACGTGAAATCAAAATCACAAAAAGGCTTAGACAAGGATGCTGCATAGCACACGGTCTTTTTAAGTTACATTTAAATGGGGCCCTTGAAAATTGGAAAAAGAAATGTCGGAAAATGGGTTTGCCCATAGGAAATGATAGACTATTCACACTCAATTTTGCCTATGATCAAATAACATAAGCCTTAGATAAAGACGATATGGATTTTATGTAAGAAAACTAAACGAGGAATATAAAAAATGGGAACTAACAATAAATACACTTAAAACAGAATACACCGAGCTTGGTGGATGGCTGGTTAGCAAGACTAGCAAGAAATTGGGAGGTCGTGGGTTCGATTCCCGCGGCCGTTTGTCATCGTAGGGCAGTGGTTTCCAACCTTTTTGTACCTCCGCCCCCATTTTTTATTAAAAAAAAATTGCACCCCCCTCACTTTTTGTAACAATCTACTTTCATAAATACTGTTCTGACATAATAATTCTTTAATGGGCTACAAAACAATATACCATATTCTGTATAAACAAAGTTCTTTTTGTGTGTTTGTATTCAAAATGATATTTTGGTAACAGCTGCGCGCCCCCCTTGCAATAGTCTCGGGCCCCCTTAGGGGGGCGCGCCCCACAGCTTGGAAACCACTGTACGTAGGGGTTTCAAGTGGTTTCCCCTACCTACTACAGGCAAATGCTGTGACAGTAATTCCACCTCCTCTTACCTTACCCACCCTATCCTTGTTCCCCGCCCCTTACCCCCACGGACGCTAATGACCTTAGATGTTGAAGCGTCCTTAAACCCTCAATTTAAAAAAAAACGAACAGAATACATCTTTGTGGGTAGACCCAGTCAACCTTTACACCTTGACACTGACACGATTTCAAATGTGAATAAGGACAAATACTTGGGGATTAAAATAACGGATAATGCAAAAAGCAACCAGGAAATTAGAAACCGAACAGGGCAAGGCAAAGTCATCATTTAACAACTACGTGACCTATAATGGAACCGAAAAACAGATAAAAATGCAAAAACCAGAATCTACAAAACAATAGTAGAAAAGTGTCAGTACTTACGGATCAGATCTAAGGGAAACACGTCAGTCGGAGGAGTCAACGATCAAGGCGATGGAGATGAACTACTATAGTGACGATGATGTCTATACAAGAACAGACAAGAAGAGCAACAATGATATACGAGATGAAATGGGTGTAGCTGTAGATGTAGACATGATAGAAAAAATAGAACTCAAAGGAGCAAGATGGTATAAACATATACAAATAATGACCGAAGAGAGATTTTTATCACAATCAACATTAAAGGATGACTCTAGTTTCATCATTTCACGTTAAAATAAACCTCGTATGATTTCATCTAAGAAATAAGAATACAAAACGAATATTCAGAATGCTAAAAGCTCATTGTCAAGAAAATCCTTGCGATTAAAAAAATGTTTTTCATAACAAATTTCGATTAAATGAGTTTTTATTTTCGTCTAAAGAATGCGATTCTGTAATGAGTTTTCAAAAAGTGAAGCAGCATAATTTGAGACGCTCCAAGTAATTAGACCTGTTTTCCATTAGGCAGAAAAATGAGCAATGCAATATCAAGTGTTGACTGATATTGGGTGGTACACTTTTGAGTTGTTTATGGATTATACCGTCACCTTTTGGGGTCATTTATAAATGCATATTTTAGGATAAAAAAGACCTTACTCAGTTATTGAAATCCATAGCATACTTATTATAACACACTCTCGTAACTTAGCATAATTAACTTATTGTTTTAAATACTTTAAAATCTAAAAAGTATCGCTAGCAGTGATAAATGACATTTTATAATTTCTGATGGAAATATTTAATTCGCCAATAAACAGTTTTTAATATTTTCTGATTGCAAATAAAAACCCTGGTACTCAAATAAGCGAGAAAGTTTAATTACGAGAAAAAAATTCATTTAGATAAGCCAATAAAATTTGTTTAATACAAGGCATAAACTATAAAATCTGTAGAAAATAATAAACGCAAAACGACTTTTTCAACACAACCTTCACTTGCAGCTTCTCTTAAGTAATGTTTATCTTTTCAGTCATACGTAGTTAGCTTAAACTGACGCGAAAAAATAATTAAACTAAGGTACATTAAATCGGTTAGATCAGCTGCACTTAAATTTAGACATAACAAATATTATGGTTATTTTGTTTTTACAGCGTAACCATAAACGTTTAAAACAGAAATCATTGCCAATAAAACCGAACAAATGAATTGAAGGCCAGTAAAAAACGCAACTATTTTATACAGCACTATAAAAAAATCGCACTAGTAATACATTTATTTAAACAACACCCATAAAAAAAAAAAAATTTAAATAAAAATGCCACAGTTATTTTTTGCTATGACCCTGTTCTATTTCTATTAACAATAATTATACCATATAAAAACGATTAAAAAACGCGTGATTCTTTAAAAAGACGGGATTTAACAACATGAGTTTTATTATTTTTTTAAATTGAACCAAATTTATTGTATAAAACTTTGGTTTATAATTCAAAATTTAAAAAATATTTGTAACTTATTCTAATCTCACAAACAGAACAACAAAATCCATATGAAAACTACCAGTAATATACAGGGTGTTCCTTAGGTTAATATTGCAAAAAAATTCAGGAGGTGATTCCTGATCGAAAATTAAGGGGAGACTTTTTTATAAAATGTTTTCCTTAGACGTCTCCTTTCGGAGTTACACCCCCTAAAGAAGAACGGTAAAATTAGGTTTTTATTTAATTTCTCAAATTTGGATAAATGTAGGAGAAAGATATTCGGTAGATGTTTTATACTCAATAAAAGGTTTCCCACGGTAATATTTTCAATCACCTCCCACCTTCACAGGGGGCTGAAAAGTGCGACCCCTGTTGGATATTTAATCAGAACTTTTTGGTTTTACCTGAAAAACCTACAGTTTTTGAGTATTGAGTAATGAGATATAATTTATCAGAAAGTTACTAGACACTGGACAGGATCGAGAATTTATAAATTAATACTTTCATAAATTCTTGAAAAATAGTTACAAGGCATTTGCAAGTTGTGCCAAACTTTCGGTTTAACATTAGGTTCTTGCTCATCTTAAAATTCAAGTCTTCTACATTAAGGACAAAACAAATCGAAAAGAAAAACACCATAGCCTTCTCAGTTTAAAAGTTATTTGATAAAAAAACTAAAAATACATATTTTTATTTGATTTCCATTAATTTTAGAGATATGAAAAACCAATCTTTTGGGGCTTTTCCAGCTGTATGCTACATATTTGAGGAGATTTAAAGCGCTTTTAAAAAAACGAAAGCTGATGATGGTTAAAAACAGTCGAAACGAATATGATTTTTCGGTACTTTCAAAAATAAAGGCAGGAAAACGTAAACTAACTCAATATGTTTAATTGTTTTCTCAATAAATTTTGTTTTTCTTTTCATATTTTTAATTCGCCATCAAACTGAACAATTTTGTCACAATTTAATAAACTCGTTAGTTCTTAAGGCGAGCGAACGTATCATGTTAAGCCTGGTATTTGCGGCAATTTGTCTTTAAGCATGCTTTTAAAATTATTAAACAAAAATCTTACCTTCTTCGTCGCGTAGATCGGTGAATTTGATCCCGCCGCTGTAAAATAAAATTAAAATATATTATAGTAAATGTATACAATTCCCTAAACGTATAAAAAAAGACTATTATACTGTACTTGTACTCAATTTTTCAATTATTCACTTTTTAATAGCAATATTTCAGGATTAATTGTTAATTGAAGCTGATTGATTTGTTTTTGTCATTATTTTTTTTTATTAAACAAGCTTTTAACAATGATAATTCATTAATTACAAATAAAAATAAACATTTACAAACAAACGCCGATATTTATATTATCAATCCAAACAAATGAATGTTTTTTTACCGAGAGTTAATTAATTACAATACAAATTTGTCTAACATACGTTTTGAACTATAAATTCATGTTAAGTATAAATAATGACGTAATATGCGATTTTAATTATGTCTTAAGTTTAAACATGCTGCACTCTAGTATATTTGCCGGTTAAAAACAGATTTTTGTGTTGCACAACGGTATTTCCTATTAATAATTATTATCTAGTCGGAACATTTCCGTGCTGCAATTGTTATTATTCTTGTACAATGTTGATTGATACAATTATTAATAAATCCTACAAAAATAAATCGAATGATTCATTTGCACGGTGATTCAGCGCTGCGGAAAATTTTGATTATTAATCGTTAGTTTTACAGCACATACTGAAAAATTCGCGTTTTACAAAAGTCGCCCCTGTTTATATCTTGAACAACACAAACTTTAACGCCCTCCAAACAAACCAAAAGTTAATGGAAAACATTTTTTGTCGACTTTTACATTCGTTTTCGGTTTAAATGGAGTGGCGACAAAAGTTTTTTTTTTACTTAGCTGTGCAGGGTGGCCTATTTTCGATGCCCATACAGTGTATCTCGGTTATTATCAGATATAGAAAAAAAACTAAGTAAGTAGTCTCGATTTCTTTTTTCGAGAGAAATTCATTGCCGTAAACAGATTTTTGATCTTTTTTAATTTTCGAAATATAGCCAAAAACCGATTTTTGGCACTTTTCAAAAATGTTAAATATTTCGCTTAAACAAAAAGATAAAAAAAAAACTTTAAAAACATTTTTGGCACGGTTTTTTGTCCTTAATAAGATAGCGATGTTCAATTGTTTTTTACTCATGTCAATACCAATATAATACACCTAACTTTCTTATTTTAAATGGCAACCATAAACAAATTATATATTTTTGAAAAGCGCAAAAAATAAGCTTTCGATTCATGTCAATGCCAACTATGGTTGCCATTTAAAATAAGAAAGTTAAGTGTAATATATCGGTATTGATATGAGTAAAAAACAATTGAACATCGCTATCTTATTAGGCACAAAAAATCATGCCAAAAATGTTTTTTTCTATCTTTTCGTTGAAGCGAGATATTTAACATTTTTGAAAAGTGCCAAAAATCGGTTTTTGGCTATATTTCGAAAATTAAAAAATATATCAAAAACCTGTTTATGGCAATGAATTTCTCTCGAAAAAATTAATCGAGACTACGTACTTGGTTTTTTTCTATCTCTGATAATAACCGAGATACCCTGTATGGGCATCGAAAATAAACCACCCTGTACATTTATAGTAAAGTATATTTTAGGTACATGAATAATCAAAACTTCTTACTTCCGTTAGCAAAATTTTGACTGCCAAAAAACTGTTTCCTGTTAACGATTTTTACAACAGATTACTATTAATTAAAAAAAAATTAAGAACTAAAAACGTATCCTGCTGCTTCTATTTAAATATGCTTAATTAAATTTTTTTAGTAAAAAATCGATTTTAAGGGTTTCTCAAAAATTAACATTCCGTTATAACACAGTTTACAACTTTGGTTATCACTATCAATATCAAGTGGTCTGGGTAGGTAATAAAATAAATAGTTGACAGTCATTTCCTTACTATCTTATAGGAAAGTTTTGGTTACCTACTTAAAATCATACAACTTTAACAAGTGTATTAAAAAAGCTCCGACTTTGACTTTTGAAACATTATTTTAAAACTATTCGATGAATTTTAAAAAACCGTTTAAAAACGTGTTCAGTGTACCTACTCCAAATATTAATTACTCCAGCTCTATAACTTAACCATATTTTGGCTCGAAAAAAAAATTAAAGAAAAATGTTCTATCTACAGGGATGTTTAACTTATTTTACCGTTTCCGGTTGAAGCGGAACTAGCAATAAAATTGTTTGTGTAAATAACATTATACCCTTCATTTGAATAGCACATCTTTTTGTTTCATTGATATTCCCATGTTAAGGAGTGTGCCATGTTTTAAACAGTCACCCTGCAATTGTTTTAGTTTGACACTTAGAGAAATGTTATGTTTGCTTAGCTTATCAAGCCATTAAAATAGTACACTATAATTACTCTTTTTTAATCTTCTAGAAGGCAATCGCAAAGAAACTTCGTTCAAACCTCAGCAAAATCGGCTTAAAACAGAGCCGTTCGTTCCGGCTAGTTTTATTTAATTTGTTTTGGATGTAGGAAACAAATGAAGATATATTTGTAACTAAAATGACTCATAAAACACAAAAAAGGTGTTGCTAGTTGCTATTAATAAAAAAGTAAATAAGAATTGAACATCAAAATAATATATGATATTTTCCCCAATACATCCTAATATTTGAGATAGATTCATGGGACCTGGGACAATATTATTATGTCGCACGGTGTATAGCGGTGTGCATCGATAAATTTAGTGATATGAGTCATTGAAAAGTAGTTCAAACTACTTTGTCTCTGCAAAAACGAATAAATAAGGAATACAATCTTGACTTCTGAAACTTAAATGTAAAATACTCAGAAATATTATCACGAATACCGTGACGTCTTTGTTTTAAAACATTCTTGAGATGGACAACGAAGGAAGTTGAAAATTATCAATTCCATTTACTATTATCTAACAACGAAGAAGTGCATTTTAGTTGACGATAAACTGTTATCTGAGACGTACAAAATAATAAAGAGTTATTTTACACACCTAATCACATCAAGGACTTTGATAAGAGCAACAATTCAAGCATTCTTAAAGTATAATATAAAATAGAATGACTTTGACGTTTTGAAACTCAAGTTTGTATTATCAAAACATTGGTCGCATTTTGTGATTAACCAACAGTTTATGAGAGTGAATTTTAAACTTAAATAACAGAGATGTAAATAATACCCTATATCCTGCAAATAAAGGGGCCTATTTTAGGAGAAAATCTAAGAAAATCGTAACGCAAAATTCCAAAACGTATGTTAACAATAAAATTCTCATAAAGAACTTGGCAAGCGCGATACACAATGAGTGATTTACATTATTGTAGTTATTGCTTTCATGAAATCCATCAAGTGACTACGCTTAAACAAAACTGCTTTGTGTAATTAATATCGATAGAAACTAAACTTCAATAAAAATAATTTTTCGCTGTACAATTCCTAGTTCTAATTTTAGAGCAATAAATGGTTATTTTTCGTGTCTGAGGTACCTTATTTTAACATCAGCGTGTATTTAGGAAAAGTACATCAATTGAAAAACAACGAACTAGACATTGCATGTCTTAGGACAGTTATTAACCTAAATATTGAATTACTGTCATAAAATTATTGATTGTGTACACAAATTTAAAAAATACAATTTTATTGAAATTAAGTTCATGTCATAGCAACCTATGTAATTTAGTTTGCAAACAATCGCTACTCTACAGTGTGACGAATCAATCTTTTAAAACGTGAGAGATTTTAAAAATAAGTGTAAACAAAAAGTGATTGACTGATAAAGATAGTATCAATAGCACAATTTTTGTGTAGTAATGCGCTACTACTAAACAAAAATATTAGAAGTTGAAACATACATAGTATGATGCACAATTTATGGCAATATGAAAAATGCATAGCCTACTTCAAACTCAAATTCTCAACATCCGCAAATTTTAGATGAAGTAGACTTAAGCATTTTTGTTTTAAACAAAAGTATACCAAACGGGTGCTGCTAATAACAGAGGTCTTTTGATGCACAATTTTGACAATTAAATACAATTACGCTACCCCGAAATTTAAAACAAAAATCACTTCATACATAGTACAGCATGATGTCCACCTAACAGCATGATTTTCTCCCAATCGTAACTCGTCCCAGTATCCCCACTCCATTTGCAGTGCTCGATAGGGATGTAGGTGAAGCTGTGCAACAATGCGGTGGGTTTGTTTTAAAATTATACTTAGCGTAATTGCATTTTAACGGACAAAATAAATGTATGTAGCAAAAAAACCTCTTATTCAATGTTTTACAAAATAGAGCACCAACAGAGAGTAAATAACACAAACTATGAATGTGAGCAAAAACAAAAGAAATCGTATTAATTTTAATAATTGCAACCGTATTTGTTTTTAATTATCAATAACTATATTATAATTGACTTAAGGGTTTATATTCGATAAAACATAATTTAAATCACTTCTTTTGGCACACTACATTATCTATAGCTAGAAAACATTACAAATTCAGTATCAAAGCGCCATTAACGCTCAGCGTAAAAAAATATTTTACATCTACTTCAAAAATACGCTGGCTCTTAAAAAAAAACGATTTCAATAGCATGTTGAATAAATATAAATGAATGCACTTAAAACTGACTGTGTAACCTTGTCTCTGTTGTGCAATTGTTAAGTGGAAGAGTGGCCATAAATCGTGAAACATCCTGTATATAAAAATTTAAAATAATATGATACCCACCTGAGTAGCACAGTTGCCGTTTCAGGCACACGGAAAACCTGCAAAAAGGGATGCAAATCCAACATTGTTCTCACCCCCCGAGAATTAACCCTTTCAATAGGGTTTTAAAAATAACTGACCAAAAATTTGTTACTTTAAGAGAATATACGATAAAATTTTTACTACTGCATGAAATTATTTAGAAAAAAAATCAAATGATTTACCTGACCAAAGATTAAAAAAATATGTTAAAACACCTTACCTTCCACCCCATGTTTTCAAAAAATGTGCATAATCTTGACTGGCCCGTTGTTTTGCCTCCACATGGGCCTAAAACACATTACATCATTTTTAAACAAATTAGTCAAATGCACATAGTACAACAACTGCCACCAATTCAGAGGACACGCAACAACCCTTTGACCAAAGCAGTGTACTCACCCCCTGTCAAAACTATTTTATAAACCTTTTTCTTCTTTCCGCTGCTCTTTTCCATTTTTGCTGTTAGATTACGAAGATGAATGTTGTAACCAAATTTTTAAAAATCGGAAATAAAATAAGTGCCGTGAGGGTATTTTAAACGAAAAAAATAAAACAAAACTGATTGTACTAAATAAACGGAACGGTGTACATGATCAAAGATATTTAAGTAATGAAGCCATTGTAAATTATATTTCGCGTCGCGAACTTGGCCTGCACGCGACGCCACGCACCTCGTGCGAACGTCTCTTCGAAAGACTGTCCTGATCGAATCAAGTAGACGGCCGACATGAGTAATCAACCAAGGCCATTTCTAATGTGAGCTGCACCACAACCGTGATTTTCCGCTACGGATATCCTACGTGCTCTTCAACCTTTTGGTGAAAAACTTATGCACTAGAATTTGGGCTGTTTCTCAAAACACTATTAAAATGTCATCGTTTTTTTTTGTATTGGTCGACACTTGCAATAAATAATTTCTAATAGCGTAGAAATATAGTTTTTATAACCCTCAAAACGTGTAATTTTTTCTTCTTATTTTAAGCGTTTTTACTATTCACAAATGCCAAACTCAAAATTTTAGTAGTATATTTGACATTTGTCAAACTTTGACAGTGAAACAAAAATACAATTATCGGATTAACCTAGGGCGCCTTGATGTCAATCTGACAGATACTGTCATTCTATTACAGTGTTGACACTTTTATGTCAAATCATACATGTTTTTGTGAACTTAGTTGTTTATTTTTATTTTTTATTAAATTGGCTACCAAAGACTCAAACGAAAATTTGGTCAAGAAAATTACTATATTAACCAACATCCAGGTATTCTGTGCTAATATCACATACAAAATCCCCTACATGTTTTTTTGACAACCAACTTGTAACTGTCAATTATAATTTACCGCCAAAGCATTGAAATAAGTTTGAACAATTGTTGCGTAAATTACTAAAATGCCAGAAAATTTACGTGAAATCGTTAATGGAGGTATGTTACCTCAATTCATTGGTAAAAAAGTTAGCATAACTGGTTCAGTATCACATGTAAACATAAATAACCTCACTTTTGATTTGAGAACTGTGGATGATATTCTGGTAAAAGTAAATCTGCGTAAACCATATCAAGGTGTACTCGAAGGACATGTAGAGGTACTTAAAATTTGCATTAATAAATACATTTAGTAATTTTAAACATTTAGGTTCATGGCACGGCTCAGGGCAAAACAATTATCTGCGATGAACTCATCCAGTTTCCTTTAGAGGAATCAATGGATTTTGATTCTTCTGCACATAATACTTTGTGTACGCTTTTACATTCCGTTCCTGATTTGTGGAAAACTAGTGCTTAAATTATTGTTACTCACACGTATTTTAAGATACGCTTATATTAATTAACATGTTTTTACTTTTTTTATTTATAGTGTTCCAATAATTGGTTAATGTAAATATATTTTTTTTTCACTGCTTCCATTTGTTTCCTTCTCAAATATCGAGTCATTGTGTCACTTACTTTCGCCATACGTAGTATGAAGAAAGTATTGTGATCGCAATAATTTTCGAATTCCAGATTTATACACACAATTAAAGGTCCCTGAACCCGTTTCGACTATTTTATTATTTTCTCTGCAATACTCGTATGCAATGTCTGAGAATTTTGAAGGTCGTTTTTGAAATGCTCATGGTGATTTAATTATTTTGAACCACATAAATACTTTTTATTTCAAAAAAATTAAATGACTAGCAATGCCAGGATAGTTTATTAATAAAAATAGATCATATTTGTGATATTTGTTTTGCTTTATTTAAAATAATACAGTTACTTTGGTTATTTATTATAATTTAAATACTAGAAAAAAAAACAAATGTAATACAATTCATGTAAAAAAAGCATGGTACAATCATTACACAACTCGTTATTCTAATCTCTGAATAAATTGCCGTGGCAAACCCATATCAACCAACTTTTCTTTTGAAAAATTGACGATTTGGGGATTATAATGTAATAAAGCTTCCCAACTAATTTCGCTCAGTTTTGGTATACACAACCACGTGGAGTAAATATCGTTGGTTCTTCGTACTTCCCCTCCAGGACATATGCCACCAAAAACGTACATTTTACCTTCGGGTGAGACAGCTGCGGAATGGAAATAGGTTGGCTCGGGAAGTATACAAGTCTGCACAAGGGTCCATTGAAGAGTTGAGAGTGTAAGTCTCCATACGTCATCATATACTGATTCACCATCATAACCACCCGTTATAAATACATGAATGTCATCTTCTACTTCTATCTGAACTGCTCCATGGCATCGCCGAGCTGGGGGCACTCCCACATCTAAATTGGTAATTCTTACTGCTGTTAAAAAAACAAAATGTTACACATACAGTCAAATACAACAAAGTAATAACCATCACTTATTAATAATCGTTATCAGAATGAAAAGTAGATTTTATCAACAAAAAATAGTTTGTTCCAATTCTTTTGTTCTAAAATTATTATATTTATCTTTGTGAACTGAAATACAATACCGGTAAAGACTAGTTTTCTGGTACTTCAGTTTATAGCATAATGCAAAAAAAACATTTGTTTTACTTAGTTTTTTATTTGCCTAGCAATCTTTCGTCTTAAAAAAAATCAAGATTTTATTAAGCACATCTAAATTTTTGTTTCACCAATTTGTACCTTTAAAATAGTTCTCAAAAATAAAGTACTTACATAAATTAATTAATCATTTAAATATTTTGAGCATTTATCATAATACAGGGTGGTCTACATTTTAGTAGCAGGACTAACAGTTGATAGAAAAACTTATTTTAAAGCGAATATTCCATATCAACATGGGTCCAAAAACGCTTAATTTTTAAGATGCAGGGTGTTGAAGTTTTCAAAAAAATATCGATAATGTTTAATCGTTTCTCAACCAGTAGATATATTTAAACCAAATTTGGTATACAGCACCACCTTACAGGTTACCACAATCGGCCCACAAGCAACCAGTGGCGGAGTTATGGGGATTCAGTTTCAATATATTTTATAAAAAACTAGTACGGCACTGTTCAAAATCAAACGCGAACTTGTTTTTGGGTAGAGCATTTTATTGTAAACAAAAAGTGTCTTCTGACTTTTCTTGGTATCTGCCACGCTTTGGCGCGAAATTCGATTTATTTTACCATTTTCGCGAAAAATTTGCTCTTAAGTTCGATCTAAAAATATAGCTAATTTTCGTAATAAAGAAGTAATTACCGATTTTTGCAGTTTTTAACAACATAACATACTTATAATGAGGAAAGAAGTTCTGCTACATTAACGATTAAGGAGCATTTACTCTGCAAGTTGCAATTTTCTGCTTTCCGCGATATTTTTAGATCGAACTTGGGAGCAAATTTTTCGCGAAAATAGTAAAATAAATCAAATTTCTCGCCAACCAGTGGCAGATACGAAGAAAACTCAGGAGACACTTTTTGTTTAGAATAAAATGTTCTACCCAAAAAAAGGTTCGAGTTTGATTTTTAACAGGTCCGTACTAATTTTTATAAAATTTATTGAAACCGAACCCCCTTAACTCCGCCACTGGTTGCTTGTGGGACTTGAAATTTTCACCGATTGTGGTAACCTGTAAGGTGGTGCTGTATACCAAATTTGGTTTAAATATATCTACTGGTCGAGAAACGGTTAAACATTATCAATATTTTTTTGAAAATTTCAACACCCTGTATCTTTAAAATGAAGCGTTTATGGACCCATGTTGATATGGAATATTCGCTTTAAAATAAGTTTTTCTATCGACTGTTAAAGTCCTGCTACTAAAAAGTGGACCACCCTGTATAACCATGTTCTTATGCAGATACCGGTTGATATTATTATTGAGGTTTTGTTTTTAGGCCCAGATCCTATAATGTTAGAAATCATTTAACATACCTATGGCATCTTCCTTTGTTTTTAGTCGCTGCCACTGTCTTGTTTCGATATTAAACACAGGTATTTCAAAGAAATCAAAAGCATCTTCGGCTGTTCCCCCACCCAAGATGTATATGTATTTGCCATCGAACGCAACCTCATGCCTATAACGACCCTCTGGTTCGTAATCTGATTGTCCTTGACAAATATACACATTTTCCCAAACTCTCTTGTTAAGATTTAACCTTAAAATTACAACATATTAGATGTATAGGTTGATTAATTTCAACTGATAGAAAAGATAAACAGAGCGTGATAAAGAAGGCGAACATTAGGATCTAATGCTAAATTTCATACCAAATAACCATATTAATACAGATTTCAGATTAAGTTATGTATGGAGACATAGAAATATAGCTCTTAACCATTAGTAAGTGTTTTGCGGCCATACAATCAGTTCAAGATCGTTCAAAATTTAAGAATTTATTAAAAGCAACTTTTTATTTTGCTTTTTTCGGTAATCTGTGCTTTGCTTGAACCAGTGGCGTATCGCGGAGCAGTTGGAGCAAACTGCTCCAGGCTCACGAACCATAAGGGCGCAAAATTAAAAAAGGCAAAATATAAATTCTATTTCCTATAGATTGACATAAGTGGCGCAATTTTAAAATATTACAAGCAGAAACTGTATCAAATTAGTACATTACTTTGTAGATGGCAGTACTATATAAATTTTATGTATAATATTGCTTTATATGGAACATATCTAGAGGTCTTTCAACATAAGCTGAACCGCGAAATGTGCAAAGAGGGGATGGTGGTAGAAATTAAAACAAATTACTTCTATACGCGAAGTTTCTACCTTACTTTTAATACACACCGCAGCCTCAAGTAGCTTCTCCGACATTATTGCAGCATGTCTGATTTTTTTAACTTCACCGGTGATGACAGCGACAGCAAAACGCAGTTTTTCAAAAACAAACTTAATCAAAACTTATTTAAGAAGCAGCATGTCACAACACCGTCTTCGCTCTTTGGCCACTATATCGATTGAAAAAACAATAGCTTGTCACCTTGATCTGGAGAAAGTGATTGACCGATTTGCCAATGAAAAAGCGAGATTTTTTTTTTAAATGTGGAAACTAACCAAGCAAACATTTTTTAAAACTAAATGTTCAAAGTAAATTTCGGCAGACCTCATCCGAGAAACAGGAGGGCGCACCGACCTTACTTGCTCCAGGGCACTGAACATGTTGCTACGCCACTGGCTTGGACTCCATGGCTGTTACTATGTTTAGATGTTAGTGTGCAGCGTTTGAGTTCAACTATTATAATAGGTTTGTAAACGTTTATTAAATCCTTAGTACGTTTATGGATAATTTTAAGTCTTTTGTTATGAATCATCAAAAAAAAATTGTTTTATTTCATGTCTAACATGTAAACAGTGGCGGCAATAAAATTCAGAGCAAAGCATAATTACCCATTTTCTTAAATAAATGCAATAATCCTAATCAAGTTTTATTTGAACATGACCTACCTATGAATATCACAAGTATATGCAAATCCAGTAGTACCTCCGATAGTATATAAATAATTATTATGATACACTAATGCCTGTCCATACTGTGGCAACGGCAACTGTCCTGTTGTGTTAATTTCAGACATATGGCCACTATCATCATTCAACCGACAAATATACAACTGATTACTACATCGATGACCGAATGGAGATCCTGTTCCACCATAAACCTAAAACAATTTAATGTTAAAAGTTAACGTCTCACGTCGTCGAAAGTACATACGGAATTTCTTTAAAAAATTTAAATAATAGTGTTCTCTAGAGCGGTCAAAACAGGCATGCTAAATTAACAATCTTACACAAGCATATACCATCAAGAAATTTCCCACGCGTACTACAGCATTAGAAGCTAACTCTTGTGGCAAGGATGGTCGACTAGTATACCTCTTCCATTTCTTGGAAGCGAAATTAAACCTCCACAGCTCTTGAAATAAAGGATATGAATTCACCGAAAAGTCATCATCCCTTGCTGTATCCTCTTCATTAACGATTAATGGATTATAACCACCAAACGAATACAAGTTTTTTGTATCGCAAACAATCCTATGACCACTTCTCGGTAGAGGTAATTTACTAATACGATTTGGTTCAATTTCTTCAAAATCAAATATTTTGAAAACATATGGTTTTACAGCCTTACTGTTTTTCATTTTTAGTACTTTGTAAAAGATGTATGTTAGTTGGCAAATGTAATCCAATAAATATTTTATGAACATGCATGAAGATGAATATATTACTAGCAAAATCACTTTAAAAAATTTCTAATATTTTGCAAAAACATTTTGTAACTTTTGTTAACACTCTACTCTTTAATTGCTACAGTTCATAGCTGCTTAAAAGAAACGTTCTGTTATGAAAGCTATCTTTATCATTTATATTGTCACTTGTGAAATGTCAAATACAGCCTTGAACTACTGTTAGCAGGTCAAAAACATGTAGCTAACTTCATGGTCTTAAGTCGATAAAATAAAAACTTTTATTTAAAGTATATTTCGTATGGAAATGGCACTACAAAGCTTATTTATTAATAAACGTTCATTAAAATATAACTACAACAATTTATACTCTAATTTTCTGTTTTTGTTAAGATGAAATAAATGCAAATATTTAACTACAGTAACAACGTACATTGGCAGCAATGTCCAAAGAATGTTGCGGGTAAATTTGCTTAAAAATGGCGTTGTGCTGTGCTAGTAAGTAAATAAAATGAATTAACACACGTTGGTTTTTTTAAAGATTACTTTCACTATTTAGATGCAAAAAGAGCAATGCCGTATTTCGTAAAATTAAAAGTACCTATTTGCAACATTGTTATTAGTTATCTAAACTTGAACGTTTGATTTTGCCGGTTCTAACCTGAAAATGCACTGCATCTTGGTTTTTTAATTTTTTAGTTTCCAATGAAGTCCCAGAGCATCCAGTTGTATCACCATCCTCGGGTGCGATATTTGAAAGACGCATTATAGAGAAATACATAATAGAAAATGGAATCGATCCAATTAGTGGCAAAGACCTCACAGTTGAGGAACTGATTGAAATTAAAAGTAAGTGATCTATATGTAGTTGTTTAAGTTAACTACAATTTTATATTGTATTGTAGCACCTCCAATAGTAAAACCAAAGCCACCAAGTGCTACGAGTATTCCAGCAACACTCAAATTGTTGCAAGATGAGTGGGACGCAGTTATGTTATATAGTTTTACACAACGTCAGCAGTTACAAACGGCACGTCAAGAATTAAGTCATGCATTATACCAACATGACGCAGCTTGTAGAGTCATCGCACGTCTTAATAAAGAAGTTACAGCTGCTCGTGAAGCCTTGGCGACACTTAAACCACAAGCTGGAATCACAACTGTTCCACAGCCAGTAAGTGCTTGTTGTATAGCTTTATTTCAAGCCTTAATGTTTTTTTTTCTAGGCGGTTGCGGCTGAAGCTGCAGGTATAGCGAACCAACCAACTGAACAAGCTGGTATGAGTGCAGAAATTATCCAAAAGTTGCAAGATAAAGCTACAGTACTCACACAAGAACGCAAAAAGAGGGGACGCACAGTACCAGAAGAACTGACATCTCAAGAAGATTTACGATCCTTTAGAACATTAGCATCTCACCCTGTAAGTTTTAAAACTATCGACTGTTTCAGTGATAAATTTAAATTTTATTTTAGGGTCTTCACTCTGCAAGTGTTCCTGGAATTTTAGCTCTTGATATACATGCAAATGATACTAGCAAAATTTTAACTGGTGGTAATGATCGGAATGCAACAGTATTCAATAAAGATACTGAACAAGTTGTTGCCATATTGAAAGGCCATACAAAGAAAGTCACTAGAGTTATATACCACCCTGATGAAGACTTGGTTATAACTGGTAAGTAATTACAATGTTCCAAATACGTGCCAATGAATTTTTCAGAGAAATGCATGTTTTTAAAGGTATTTGCCTAGCGCAGTCTATTTACAACATATTTTAACAACATTTTTACACAACGATCACTGTACAGATAGCTAAAAACTGATTTCGGTCTCTTGGGCTATTTTTTTGAAAAAATAACGCCTGTGCAATCAGGTTTTTTCTATCGGATTCCATTTTGGCACTGCAGACAAAAATTGAAATTTCATCATTTTTGAAATTTTGCTTTAAGTTCTCTATTTATTAAATTAGAACAAAATGTTACATAGTTTTTTTTTATACAGATTTTTATGCTTAATTTAAAAACAAAAGTACATTTTTTAAGCCATCTTAATTTTCTAGATATGGAGTAAACTTACATTTTTGTAAAAGGAAACCCTAGTTGGCCATGATTTGATGAGAAAGAGTATTTTTTTAGCTTTTCAAAATATATAGTTTTATATATTTGTTTCAAAAAATAACCGAGATATGGCCAATTTTGTAAAAATTCGATCATCAAAGTTTGCCATGATTTCGTAAACAAGTGATGTTTGCAATTATTAAACAACTAAACGTCATTTTGAAGTACATTTGTCAACTTTAAAGCAAATCCGTGTATTTTGTATTTTATAACCGTTTATTGTGGTATTGTGAACATGGCTAAATTTGAACTTTTTGAAAAGTTTAATATGTTAGAATATTACTTTGTAAGGGATAAAAACGTAGCGGTTGCTGCAGAATGTACTTGGAAATGACGTTTAGTTGTTTAATAATTGCAAACATCACTGTTTACGAAATCATGGCAAACTTTGATGTTCGAATTTTTACAAAATTGGCCATATCTCGGTTATTTTTTGCAAAAAATATATAAAACTATATATTTTTGAAAAGCCAAAAAAAAAACTCTTTCACATAAAGTCATGGCCAACTAGGGTCTCCCTTAAAAAAATGTAAGTTTACTTTATATCTCGAAAGTCAAGTTGGCTAAAAAAAATTACTTCTGTTTTTAAATTAAGCATAAAAATCTGTATAAAAAACCTCTATAACATTTAGTTCTAATTTAATAAATAAAGAAGTTATAGCAAATTTTCAAAAATGATGAAATTTAATTTTTCATCTGTAGTGCCAAAATGGAATTCGATAGAAAAAATCTGATTGCATATGCGTTATTTTCTCAAAAACAGGCGAAATCAGATTTTTTCTTTCTATTGCGGTAACCGAGATACCCCGTAAAACAATTGAATTTGGTCCACCCTGTATACCAGTGGCCACCCGTAATAACCTGAAATGGGAGGTAACTGTAGCAACAAATGTAACAAAAATTGTCACTATCATTTTATCAATAAAAATACGCTTTCTGTTTAAAACTATTAATTACTTTATGTTATTTATATTAAAATTCCTTCGCACTTTCTGTTTTACAAATTTTGAAGAATATTCAAAATTTCATTCAAATTTGGAGAGGCTGCAGCCCCTATGGACGAGTAGCTTCTGCTGGTGTCGTAAGATGAGTGTGCATTGTATAGCAATCTCGTAAATAGTAGGAGATTAAGATTGTGGTTAAACTAAAAAAAATAATGAACAAAAATTCGAGAAACTTCCATGATAATTAAAAATAATAACTCTCAGTTGCTTTTTATTAAAATGATTTCATTAATAAGGTAGATGAAATTGCCTTGTTGGGTAATTTTTATAAATACTTTTGTTTATTTCAATAAATGTATGTTGAGATGTACAAAAAATTTTCCCCAAAAATTTTCCATAGTAAAGGGGTCCTATTTGCCCTTGCAGGCCTGCAAATATAACAATTCATGAATGTTGAGTTTAACTGTGGTGTCAACTGTTTTCCTCAAAAGTTGAAATATTATTTTAGCTTCTCCCGATGCAACAATTCGTATATGGAATGTTCCCACGTCACAGACAACTTTGCTTCTACGTGCCCATGACAATGCAGTAACAGGTCTGTCCTTACATCCCACTGGAGACTACGTCTTATCTACTTCTGAAGATCAACATTGGGCCTTCTCAGACATACGAACTGGACGATTACTCACGAAAGTTGCAGATCAGGCCAATGTCGCACTCACAACGGCACAGTTTCATCCCGATGGACTCATTTTTGGAACTGGCACAGCAGATTCGCAAGTCAAAATTTGGGATCTTAAAGAGCAGAGCAATGTTGCAAATTTCACTGGTATGAATAATTTGGTTTTTCAAACTGACATAATAACTTCAAAATTCTCGAGATGTGTCTTTCTAAATGTTTTTTTTTTTTTTAAATAGGTCATTCTGGTGCGATAACAACAATTTCCTTTTCTGAAAATGGTTATTATTTGGCCACAGCTGCTGATGATGCATGTGTAAAGTTGTGGGATTTGCGTAAATTGAAAAATTTCAAGACATTACAATTGGACGAGGGATACCAAATTAAAGATTTATGCTTCGATCAGAGTGGCACATATTTAGCAGTAGCTGGCAGTGATGTTAGGTATGTTGGTTACTTTATTATTATTTATTTTTTTCATTTAATCGGCTCTTCAGGTCAAGCTGGTCCATGGCTTTTGTAACATATTTTCTACCATTCTTTTTCAGTTTTTTCTATTCTTTAATTCCCAGTTTCCTGTTCCTCGTTCCTCAATTACTTGTTTCGTTATTATTTTCTCCGGCAATCTTAAAATATGCCCCAGCCACCTCGTATTCGCTGTGTCTTTGCTATATTAATTATATTTGGTTGACCATATAAGTTTTTCCAGTTCCTCATTTGTTTTTCTTCTCCATTGTTCTCTTTCCCTTTATCTCCTTTTCCAGGCCTGTAATGTTTTTCCTTCTTTTTGATTAATTTGCCACATCTCACCCATGTACAAAATTATTGGTCTTATAATTGTTTTGTAGATATTAATTTTTACCCTGTTTGAGATATTCTTTGACCACCTGATTACATGACCTAATGTCACTAGACATCTTGAGCCTTTGATAATTCTTTCTTTTATCTTAGCTCTCTCTTCTTCATTGTCTGATAAAGTGACTCCTAATAGTTGAATTTATCCACTCGACAAATTGAGTCCCACCCTCCATAACCAGTTCAAATTTCGTGTCTTGTGTCCTGTTTTGCTGTCCATTCAGTATCATAAGCTTTTTTTTTTATTTGTCTTCAGTCTTGCTCTTATTTCGACTTTTTTGATTGCCTCTATTAACACTAAATAAAAAATAAAGTGTTGACAACGAATCTCCTTGTCTTAAACCTCTCTTAACTTAAAATTCCTCCAATGTATGTCCTTTAGTGTCATCTTCACTAAACTCATTAATTTTTCTGGTACTCCCAATTCTCTCATTGCTTTATATACCTTTGACATTTTTATGGTGTCATAGGCCTGTTTAAAATTTATAGAAAGTATATACAGGGTGATTCAAATTCGAGGGTGACCATGGGGATCTCGCTTATTATAATAGCTAGGTTTAAATTTGGCAAAGATGCTAAACGTGGTGCTCATTAATATCCGAAAAGAAATTGGTAATATCGCAAACGGTATCTGAGAAAATTAGGAAAAACTAAAACAAAACGATTTTTGAAAATCGTCTATAACTCCTTTGGACTTTGAAATATTTTAAATGTGTAAAAACATTGCCGAAGCAACTTTTTAAGCCGAATTGGATGGTAGTCACAAATTTTTCCTAGATCGATTCTTTTTTGTTTTATGACAACCAACTTTAGTTTTTCTTATGGGCGCGATTTTTGCTATGTACATAATCAAATAGCATTTATTTTTCTGAATCCATTGATGTATCACACATGGTATTTTACTTCTTCTTTCATTGTCAAATTTGAAAAAATGCGTTTTTCACAATAACAACTATAAATCAGGTTGGTCGGTCGTTGTGGGTTATGTTGTTTCCATGACAACCAATCAACAAGCTAAAAGTTTTGAAGGCCTGTTACTTGTCACATTAATAAATTCATAAAAATGAACTTTAATAACGAACAAAAAGGCGATTTGCTGCGAATTTTTTATACCGTTCTTTTAAGTTTTGTTATACTGTATTACATGCTTTATACAAATTTACTTAAATTTCTGTTCAACATAAAAAAATAGTGTTTTTTCCGGATATATTTGTAATAAAAATGTTTTTTTTAAATTTCTGCCATATTTTTCTCTAAGTTTGGCAAAAGCTCCATATTTACTTAAGTTTCTGTCCAACGTACAAAAATATGAGTGTGAGGGTTTCTTTTATCTGGATATGTTTCTGCATATCGTTGAGTGTGTAGAGTTCCTATACAATGAATAAAAAATTCGCAGCATATCGCGTTTTTCTTTGTTATTAAAGTTCATTTTTACGAATTTATTAATGTGACATGTTACAGGCCTTCAAAACTTTGAGTTTGTTGATTGGTTGTCATGGAAACAACATAAACTACAATGACCGGCCTACCTGATTTATAATGGTTATTGTTAAAAACCCTTTTTTTTTTAATTTGGCAGTAAATAAAGAAGTAAAATACCATGTATGATACATCAATGAATTCAGAAAAATAAACTATTTGATTATGTAAATAGCAAAAATTGCGCCCATAAGAAAAACTAAAGTTGGTTGTCATAAAACAAAAACGAATCGATCTAGGAAAAAATTGTGACCACCGTCCGATGCGGCTTAAAAAGTTGCTCAGGCAATGTTTTTACACATTTAAAATATTTCAAACTCCAAAGGAGTTATAGACGATTTCCAAAAATCGTATTTTCCAGTTTTTCCTAATTTCTTTTAATAACGTTTGAGTTATTTCCAATTTCTCTTCAGATTATTATTGAGCATGAAATTTAGCAACTTTGCTGAATTTAAACCTATACTCCAGCTATTATAATAAGCGAGATTCCCATGGTCGCCCTCGAATTTGAATCACCCTGTAGAGCAGTAATCTTTGATCTATGATCTGTTTTACTACAAAGATCTGGTCCATCACTTACCTATTCTTCCGTAAACCACATTGGTACTGTTCTATCTCTTTCTCATCGATCCTATTTTTAATCACCACTGCTGTAATCTTATACGTGATATCCAGTAAAGGGGTCTAGGAAGATTCACCGAAAACCAATTCACCGAATAAGCAATTCACCCAATCATCGAAAAATAAATGGATATAAATTACATGAAATATGTTAATCAAAGATCAGAAGGTAATATATTGTGAGATTGTGACTGACCATCCTATTTTGTACGTTGGTTGTACTTTTTAGGGTTAAGTACTTATTACTCATATTTTTATTGTTTTTAATTATGGCTTTATAAGGTGGTTGGACCCTCAAACGTTTTTTTACGTATTTATATCCACAGGTCTAGAGCAATTATTACACAGTAAGAAACAAATAAAACAATGAGAAAGTAATATATTTATTAAAAAAATATTGTCAAACAATTATAATTTACATAATATTATTCGGTGAATTGGTTTTCGGTGAATCTTCCGGATACCCCAGTAAAGCTATACCCCTGTAGTTTTCACATGTTGCTGATTTGGGCATAACTCGTATACAGCAGTTTTCAAGTATAAGATACACAGTAAGTGGGGACAAGCAATGTCCTGATGCCTATTTTATAAGATAACTTGATGTTTGTTCTTTGGCTCATGAGCAAGTGAAACAATCCCGAGTTAGTACTAGTTTCTCAGAAACTGTTGCATCTCTAAGTGACTCGAGAAAGTACATAATTTTTTTGACCTTGCCTTTCTTATAGTTTACAAATTTGGTGAGATTTTTACAAACAGTATTGTTTTTTTTTTTCTGTAGGATATACTTATGCAAACAATGGCAAGAATTAAAAGTATTTAATGACCATACTGCTGCTGCTACAGGAGTTCGATTTGGTCGTCATGCCCATTATATAGCATCAACTTCCATGGACAGAACTCTCAAATTATATGGCCTGGGATAAATAAGCACGAATCCAATTGATTATTAAATTTTAGTGCTGTTTGTCATCGTCACTGGGAACACTTTCGATTTTAATATTAAAACTGCCACACTAAATAGTAGTGTATCGTAAAATAATGTGTTTTGTGTTTGTTGATAGTCCATAAATTTTTCTAATCATGTAAATCATTTGTAACTTTCGTTTTATTTAATGTATTATAAATTAATAGTTTGCATTCATTGTATGAAGAAAAAACATAAACCTGTTTGAAATAGATTCATTTTCATTTTTGCTGTTAGTTTTATTTTTCCAAACAAATTTTGATTTAAGAGTCTTTATACAGGGTGTCCCAGATTACATTTACAACATGGGGATCTCGCTTATTATAAGAGATACAGGTTTGTTTAAATTGGATGAATTATTCCTTGGTATGAGAGGAGCCACAATCAATTTTTAAAAGTACAAAATTCCTCCTACTACTGAAGTTGTAGCAAAAACTATGAAAGTGTAGAATTTCTTTTTTCTCTAATAACTTTTTTGTCTTAATCGTTAAAGCAATTTTATTTGTACTTTCTTAAGGTATACTTATTAATGGAGAATGTAACTGTTATTTTAAATTATTTTTAACACCTACCATTTTCGAGATATTAACCCCAACTTCATTTTTTCTTGTAGGCCGCGAAGTTGCCTATGGAATAGTTAAATGTACTTTTTTTTCTCTTTAAAATGAGATATTACTTGATAAGTCACAAAATGAAAAATCGTAATTTACCCATCACTTATCAAGCTATCTATGAAAATAAAAACAAAAAACAACTAATGAAATGTCAAATGACAGTTACCATTTGTCTGCGGTATCATTTACTAGAATTTCACATTATTGTTGTGTAATTCGATAGTCTTTGTAGTAACTGTTATAATGATGGCTACATTTAAAAATAGTGAAAAATTTGACATGTTGAGATGCTACATTCTTTGCCATAAAAACTGTGTAAAAGTTGAGCGAATATACTTAGAGCTAAATCCCGAGAAATGGCAACGAAGGATGCGTAATTACAAAAGTTCGGAAATAAATTTACAAGAATGTTTTTTTCGAGAAACCAACCAAAAATCCAAAACAAATCAATAATTAATTAGAATTATTTATTTTACAGTTTCTATTGCAAATAATGTAGAATTTCAACATATAACATTTTTAATTAGTAGTAAATGTGCCCATAATTATATCATAACAAATTAGCTACAAAGGCTATCGAATTACACAATACTAAACAATTCTAATAAATGATTATACTGCAGACAAATGGTAACTGTTATTTGACATTTAATTAATTGTTTTTTGTTTTTATTTTCATAGATAGCTTGATAAGTGATGGGTAAAATACGATTTTTCTTGATTTTGTGACTTATTTATAAAAATAAATGTAGCAAGTAATATCTCATTTTAAAGAGAAAAATAAGCACATTCAACTATTTTCCATAGCCAACTTCGCGGCTTATAAGAAAAAATGAAGTTGGGGGTAATATCTCAAAAATGGTAGGTGTTAAAAATAATTTAAGATATTTTTCAAATTACATAATAATTTAAGATTTTTCAATTACTATTACTACTGAATCTAAATTATAACATGTGTTCAATGTGTAGCCCACTCTCCATGGGCAATGCAAATTTGAGATCTGCACTTTGTAAATAATAATGTTTTCCTACGCATATTTCTTTTGTTAAACTAGCCAATCTTCATTTTTTAATTGTGTTCCAACTGTTTTTTATGATTAGCTGTTTTAAAAACATTTTATCAAACAAAAAGTAACATGCTTAGAAAAATATTGTAATCTACAAAGTGCAGATCTCAAATATGCATTGCCCATGGAGAGTGGGCTACACATTAAACACATGTTATTATTTATATTCAATAGTAATAGTAATTGAAAAATCATAAATTATTACGTAATTTGAAAAATATCTTAAATTGTTTAGGTTTCTTTGTGTTGAAATAAGTACAGCTAGTTTATTTATGTGATGTTTTGTTTTGTTTTCCAATGGTCACTTTGATTAAACTTATCAAATACAATAATACATATTGCTATAACTTGCTTATTTTTCAAAATAAACCTAACCCATACATCAAAGAAACGAGGACAAAATTATCTTTCCCTTGGTGTCACAGCCAACTACGATCTTTATTTAAAATAAGAAAGTTGATGTTAAAATGACAAAAACAAATGAAGATAGGTAAAATGTATTAACTAATTTCAATTCTACGTAAAAAAGTGTCCTGATAATGTCGAAAAATATTTTGGGTATGATTTTAAATAAGCAAGTTATAAGCAAAATCGAAAACGTAATTTTTTTGTTTTTTATCAATATAGCAAAAACTGTAAATTTTTTTCAAGATTTTATTTTATGGAATAGTTGCTCTTAAATCATAGATCATTCTCACCCATTTAACCAACTCTGTATCTCTTACCGTTTACGAGATCCCCATGCTGTTCACGTTAACTGGGACACCCTGTATAATATTTTTTAAATACAATAATAGTCTATTTTCGCGACAAAATAATACTTTTACTGAAAAAACAATACTAATAGCATGAACCTTTATTATTTGCATTTTGTTACAAAGATAATCCTCCAATACAAATACGAAACGTATAATAAGATATAACAGAAACTTAAGGATGTCATTACATAACAAAAGTCCATAAAAGTAAAAATCACCAGTCCAGTACAAACAAAAATTATTCATATAATACAAGCTTTTAAGAGGGTATCCATTTTCACAAGTATTTTTTAAGCTAATTGGATCACATGTATTACATATATTTAAATAATATAGGACAGTGTCATCTCGTAAACACCAAAATGATCAAGTCAATAAGGTGTCATCTAATTCTTCTTCTTTGCCCTCTGGTTGATGAACAATTTTTCTTAAAACTTTACTCACCACATCGGATAGGGATTCTCTAGCACCAACATCCAATATACTTAAACATTGCTAAACAAAACAAAACAATCAATAAACAAATTACTGAGAAAAAAAACAATGAAGAATCAAAAACACATGAAAGTTTGACAGCTGAATAAAAAACAATGAAGAATCAAAACCACATGAAAGTTTGACAGCTGAATGACATCATTTGATCTTTAGTGGTTAAATAATTACCTGATGTGTTTCATCGCCTTCTTTAAGTCTTAAAACAGCTATAAGTGCAATCTCGGAATTTGCCTTAACGTAACTGTTCTTTTCCTTCGTTCCATTGACTAGAGTAGGCAATAGTAACCTCAACAGTTCGGGTGCAATTTTTTCTGGTGGCACATTTCTAGCTATGTGAATGGATACTTTCGCTAATAATTGTTTTACGTCGTTACTGCTGTTATTCATAGTCTAAAAAATAAATTCACAAAATTAACAACTGTTTAAAATGTTATGTAGACTGCCTTACCCTAACAAATGGCACTAACAAATTGGCAGGTAATTGTTCACCGTTTAGCATAAGATACTGAAGCAAATATCCACAAGACCGTATGGCTGTTTGAGTAATTGACACCCTGTCTGCTGCTAATTGACTCAAAAGTGTGCGTATTAATCTTATCTGATATTGTTCATCCCATAATGTACTTGCCGACTCTTTAAGAGCTACGGATAGTGCTGCTGCTCTACCTTGTCTTAAAATCCAGTCTACCTGTGTATCGTCATCTACAAAATTAACAAATTACATTATAAGTAAACACAAAATACTATGCATGGAACTATAGCAGTTTTAACTTCAAGTGGACCACGAGATGCGCAAAGAGAGGGGATGGCGGTTGAAATTAAGACTTGTCTAATAACGTTGAGTAACGGTAAACGAGTTTACGGGTTATAATCATGTTGCTGAAACAAACGGATGCTTTTAGGTGGCGCAGTAATAAACGCTTTGGACTAGTTTTGGTTTCTGTGTCACAGTCCACTTTAAGTTAAAACAGCTCTAGCATCACGCTACAATTAATATTATCATTAAAAAATACAGTGGCGTAGGCAGGAGGGTCAGTGGGGTTAGAACCCACCCCCATAGGTTCGCAATGTTGTTATACAGGGTGCCCATTTTTCTAACCTGTTGTATGGGTAACTCCGTTAATATTGGAGATACAGAAACGTTTAAATTAGCAAATTTGTGCAGAATTTAAAGGGAAATCTGATGCCATTTTCAAATTTGACCTACGTCATCAACTTTTTGAAATATTTTGAAAAAACTAAAAAAGGTCGATTTTTTCAAACTTGAATAATTCCGTAACCATATGAGTTAGAACCAAAATAAAAATTGGCTTTTATAGATGTTTTTACGTAGATTTCAAATATGTTAACGAAATTTTCATAGCACTCTCGATTTCCGAGTTATAGCACAAACTTGCATTTTTTTAAATGGAAGTCATAGTTGGCTGTGGTCTTATTAAAAAGGTTATTTTTTTCTCGTTTCAATGATATAAGGTTTGTTATGCTTTACTCTTGTAGTTTTTCTTTAAATAAGCAAAAATCATTTTACATGTCCACAGCCTACTAATAGATGGGAGTTATCCCGTGTTGATGTTTTTTTTTTTCGATGTGACATTTAAGAGTTGTCTCTTAATGTTAGTGTAGCAGTTATTAGCCAGTTACAAATTTTAAAAACAAAACCTCAGAGTTTGTCAACAATAATTTATTGTTTGTTTTACGTATAAATCTCTCTCTCGTGTTGATCAAAATTTTTGATTGAGTTTATTGTAAATTTCAAAAACAATGCGTTCTAATGAAGAAAAAAACCACATGCTTTTCTATTACTACGCTTGTAATAGAAATAGTAGAAATTCAAGTGAAATGTATTTGCAAAGATTTATGGAAAAGAGCCAACCAAGAAAGAAATTATTTTCGTTATTAGAAACCAATTTAAAAAAATACGGGTATACCAAAAAGCCTGATAATATTTCTTCATTGGAAAACTTTGTTTTTGAAATTTATAATAAACAAAAATTTTGATCAACACGAGAGAGAGATTTATACGTAAAACAAACAATAAATTATTTTTGAAAAACTATGAGGTTTTGTTTTTAAAATTTGTAACTGGCTAATAACTGCTACACTAACAATAAGAGACAACTCTTAAATGTCACATCGAAAAAAAAAGAACATCAACACGGGATAACTCCCATCTATTTGTAGGCTGTGAACATGTAAAATGATTTTTGCTTATTTAAAGAAAAACTACAAGAGTAAAGCATAACAAACCTTATATCATTGAAACGAGAAAAAAATAACCTTTTTAATAAGACCACAGCCAACTATGACTTCCATTTAAAAAAATGCAAGTTTGTCCTATAACTCGGAAATCGAGAGTGCTATGAAAATTTCGTTAACATATTTAAAATCTACGTAAAAATGTCTGTAAAAGTCAATTTTTATTTTTGTTCTAACTCATATGGTTACGGAATTATTCAAGTTTGAAAAAATCGACCTTTTTCAGTTTTTTCAAAATATTTCAAAAAGTTGATGACGTAGGTCAAATTTGAAAATGGCATCAGATTTCCCTTTAAATTCTGCACAAATTTGCTAATTTAAACGTTTCTGTATCTCCAATATTAACGGAGTTACCCATACAACAGGTTAGAAAAATGGGTACCCTGTATATCTGGAGAACTGTTAATTTTGTGTTAAAAAAAAGGTCTTCGGCTCTTTTTGCCGTTTATTAACCCCCCCTATGATAAAACTATCAAACATGCTGCTGCAAAACAGAGTCGTAACCTAAAAATATAGGTCCCCAGCTGTTTTTGCGTTTGTTAACCCCCCCCATAAGAGCATCCTGCCTACGCCACTGGCTGAATACATCTCATATGTTTCAAAATATAAAACTCTGCAACTCTTTTGTAAATCTGAAAATGAAACCTTAACTTTAAATCTAATAACTTACTCAATATTTGTTCATTGAGAGTTGTGTCCAACTGATCAGGTGTCAACCATTTGCAGAGTGCCCCCAAACAACCAGCAGCACAATTTCGTGTTGCGTCTTCCTGATGTCCTAATAAATTTATTATCGTAACATGAATTTGTTTCCTAATAGGCTCCGACATCTTATCTCCTGCGGGACTAATGATTCCCCTCAAAGCATGTAAAGTAGTTTCCCTAAAAATGATTAATATATAATTTAGAAAAATATTTCACCCAAATTATATTTTTAATTATTTTAATAGATACCTAATAGATGACTCGTCGGTATTTTTAATAGTATTATGGAGTTCTGTGAATAATGGATCTGCTCTTTGATGTATTAATATTAAATAACTTAACGCTGCTGCGGATTTTAATCTAACCAATCTGTTAGGATCGTTTAATGCCTTTACAAATGTAGTTTGTAACTGAGGTAAAAATTGCTTTAGCATTATTCCAACCTGAAAAAAAATTATCAAGTACAATACATGTAAAAAAAACGAGTACACAAAATGAAATCTTTTATACAGTGTTTTAAAAAATTAGACCAAATTATTTATCAATAAATGTGAGTTTTACTTGTATGGTAAAATTGTTAGCATTCCATGCTACTGTGATGCTCAATTTTTATTATCACCATAGGTTTAGCCAGAAGTGGCAACATTTTTTTCCAGTAGTACCTATATTCTCATTTAATTTTTTTTTAAATTTTGTTTAATGAAACACCTACTATTAAATTAGCTTATATCGTGTTATGGAACGAATAGTGTTAGTTAGATAAAACATTATTAATTTATCCACTTAAAACCAGGGCATGAAACCGGTTTTTTAAACCGGTTTAAAAAACCGGTTAACCGTTATTTTTTGTCAGAAAAAGTGATTTTTAACCGAAACCGAAACCGTTATTTTTAAAGGCAAAAAAAACGGTAACCTTTAACCAAAATAATAAAAAACCGGTTTTTTTTAACGTCTTTTTTTAAATAAAAATTACGATGAAAAATACAAAATCTGTAGTAAATGCGATTAGTTTACCAAAAGTCATTACTGAACTCTTGATTGAACATTTATTATAAAATTATAAATAAATAATATCTTTTCATACTTTGCATTCCTGATCTAAATAATTTTAAAAACCGGTTAATTTAACCGGTTTTTTCTAAACCGGTTTTTTACGAATAAAACCGGTTTTTCAACAAAAACCGTTATAAAAATAAAGTTCTCGATTTCGGTTAACCGTTAACCAAAATTTTTTTCGGTTTCGAGCCCTGCTTAAAACACAGTTTTACTCTTATGTACTTTTTTTTTTAAAATCAAAACTCTAATTTTGAAAAATGAGATCGTTATAAGATGTGCTTTTTAAGCAAATAAATAAAATTATACCATGCACTTCAAAAACTATTGTTGTTATCACTTATGGTTAAATTAAAAATAGTATTAAAAATTAAATATCACAGTAATATACAGGGTGATTGAAATTCGAGTTTAAGCATTGGGGTCTCGCTTATTATAATAGCTAGAGTATAGGTTTAAATTTGGCAAAGTTGCTAAATTCGATGCTCATTGATAATCCAAAGAGAAATTGGAATTATCTCGAACGGTATACGAGAAAATTAGGAAAAACCGGAAAATACGATTTTTGAAAATCGTCTATAACTCTTTTGGAGTTTGAAATATTTCAAATGTGTAAAAACATTGCCCAAGCAACTTTTTAAGCCGAATCGGATGGTGGTCATAAGTTTTTCCCAGATCGATTAGTTTTTGTTTTATGATAACCAACTTTGGTTTTTCTTACGGGCGCAATTTTTGCTATTTACATAATCAAATAGCATTTATTTTTCTGAATCCATTGATGTATCACACATGGTATTTTACTTCTTTATTCATTGTCAAATTTAAAAAAAAAAAGGGTTTCAAACAATAACCATTATACATCAGGTAGGCCGGTTGTTTATGTTGTTTCCATGACAACCAATCAACAAACTAAGAGATTAGAAAGTCTATTACTTGTCACAATAATAAATTCATAAAAATGAACTTTAATAATGAAGAAAAACGAGATATGCTGCGAATTTTTTATTCATTGAATAGGAATTTTATATTGTTAAGTCAACGATATGCAGAAACATATCCAGAAAGAAGACAAGTAACGGACTTTCAAAACTTTTAGTTTGTTGATTGGTTGTCATGGAAACGACATAAACTACAACGACCGGCCTACCTGATTTATAATGGTTATTGTTTAAAAACTTTTTTTTTAAATTTGACAATGAATAAAGAAGTAAAATACCATGTGTGATACATCAATGGATGCAGAAAATTAAATGCTATTTGATTATGTAAATAGCAAAAATTGCACTAATAAGAAAAACTATAGTTGGTCATCATAAAACAAAAACTAATCGATCTGGTAAAAACTTGTGACCACCATCCGATTTGGCTTAAAAAGTTGCTTGGGCAATGTTTTTACACATTTAAAATATTTCAAACTCCAAAGGAGTTAAGACGATTTTCAAAAATCGTATTTTCCGGTTTATCCTAATTTTCCCGGATACCGTTCGAGATATTTACTATTTCTCTTTGGATTATCAAGGAGCATCGAATTTAGCAACTTTGCCAAATTTAAACCTGTACTCTAGCTATTATAATAAGCGAGATCCCCATGCTTAAACTCGAATTTCAATCACCCTGTATTGTGTTATGGTACGAAATGGTGTTAGACAGATAAAACATTATTAATTTATCCATTTAAAACACAGTTTTTCTCATATGTAATTTTTTTAATCAAAACAGTAATTTTGAAAAATGAGATTGTTATAAGACGTACTTGTTAAGCAAATAAATAAAATTATACCATGCACTTTAAAAACTACTGTTGTTATCGCTTCTGGTTAAATTAAAAATAGTATTAAAAATTAAATATCACAGTAACATAAAACAATTTTCCTTTTACCGATTTAGCTTAGCTGAAAAAATGTACAAAACATATTTATTGAGATACAACCTGGAATGCTATTAGAAAACACAGTATGTGATTATGAGAAATAATATAACGCAAGTTTAAAGAGTTACTTATTTTCAGATATTTTTTTAAATTCAGAAAGCATTTCTTTGTAAAAAAAATCAGTAGTTACAAATTTTACAAAATACAATAAATTATTACAAGAAAATATGAGTGTTCATACAGCTCATTTCAGGTAATTGCTACTTTAAAAACATCATTGTCCACAACAGCGGTCTCCAAACTTTTTTGGTCATGCACTCTTACTTTAATGTCCCAGGTTTACCGTGCATCCCAGAATAAAAAATCACAAAAAAACTTCCTATAAAATCTTTATATTATGCTGTGGCAAAATTAATATTAATTTATTACGAATTATCTCATGCACCCCACTTTGGGGACCACTCGTCTACAAAACAATAAACAGTTAAATAATAACAAAAATTTCTCTACCACCAAATACACGTAAATGATTTACAAAATACTTTTTTTTAAACCACATACCTTGGCCAGCAAAATTGCAAGTGTTTCTAAAACAGAAGATTTTACATTTGCACTAAAACGATCTCCTAAAATCCTAATTAGTGGTCCCGTAATGGCAACAACACTCGGTTGTAACGCAGGTGCACTAGTTAGTTTAATAACTTCTCCAAGACCCTGCGCCGCTGCTTCCTTCTCATCGCCGTCACCATTAAGAATTGCCTCCCTGAATATCGGAAGAATCGGAGCAATACCTTTCGGCAAACAAAAGCCTGGGATGAGGTCCGATGTACCTTTCATATCGGACACGGCAAATCTCACAGCTTGCCGTACGTCGGAAACAAAAGCTGCCTGCTGTTTTGGCTCTAATGTCTAAAAAAAAACACACAATAAAATATGCATAAGAAACTTTAGTGATGTGAATTACTTTTGTAACTGCGTTTAATGCTTCCCAAGCCATTTGCAGGACATCCTTATCGCTGTCGGTGCACAAATGGATTAAACCACGTAATAACTGCGGTACATGTGCTGTGTACTGTGCCCTGGAATTAGCACAGAAGGCACACAAAAGAGTTGAAGCGGCCCTACGTTGTTGCACATTATCGGTTCGTGTGTTTTCTAGCAGCGTATCAACCACAGTCCTTATACCAGTTTCATCCACAACTGATAAAACTACAGCTTGACAATACTCCAATTGCTAAAATACAATTTTTAAAAAATTCAAGCACTAAACGTTACATAATAATCAAAATATGCTATTGCATATATATACGGGGTGTGACAAATGCTAGGGCAACCATGGGGATGAAAAATCTCTCCTATTTTTGAGAGATACTTAGTGACACTTTCATTTTTTTTAAATTCATGGCAGGCTAGATATAAAGCAAATTTTTAAATTAGAAACATTTTTAGCTACAAAAAATGTAGGTACTGATAACAAAGTTGCAAGTACTTTTAATTTTAAAACATAGTTGCACTTGTATTTGGTACACATTACGTTTCAAAAGTTTACCAACCTGAGATTCATCAGGTGTACCTTTAGATGTACCTAATGCAGTTTGCAAAGCCGGAAGGATTCTCGGAAGATATTTATTAAGCGCTTCGCCAGCTACAGAAGCCAGGATGGACAACGCTTTAGTATTTGCCGGTGGTGATGTCAACTGCGGTACCAGATATGGTAAAACGACACGAGATTTAATAGCCATTACTTGCCGCAAACCATCCAAAGTCCATTCTACTATGTAGGGATCATCATCATTCTAAAAATGATGAATATGTGATACTGATATTTATTTAGCGTTTGGCTAATTATTTTACAATTATATAACATAAACATATTGATCTACAAGATAAAAACTTTTCTTTTATAAAACTACTGAGCTAATTTCTAAGCCTTACAGTTTCATTTTTAACCTCATTTAATAGATCACTATAAAATTTCAATCCTTAATAAAACAAAGACTTTTGAGTGTAATTTCGTTACCTGAATGGCAATTTAAATTCTTTACAGTTTCTAGTTGGATAATTGTAAATCTCAGAATTTTGGGTTACATATTTTAACAAAATATTTGGTAGCAGGTTATTTACAATTTTGAAAATGAAAATAATCGTAGTAAAAAAACTATCCGTTGTTTCATGCTGCGCCAATGTAAAGTATTTAGCATCAGAGTAATTTTGGTGCCCCTGGAACAGTGTAAAATAATTCTCACAGACCTATTTTGCAGTTTTAGAAGTGATTTTAAATCGTTAGTATTCGCCACAATTAAAATACAAGTGCAGTATTCAAAATAGGGTGCTATGATACTTTCGCATATTATAATTTTAGTAAGGATTGGAAGTTTATTACTTAATTTATCAAGGAAACCAATTTTTTTTAGAAACCTTCTTAACTATACCCCGGTGATTGATTGAGACCGGTACTTAAAAATATAAGAATGAAAAAGGGTATGGATCTGAAATTTTGGTTATGACCATATTGGCATCTGATCTGTTTATTGAAGATACTTTCAATATGGCGACACTTCCAAAAATACCGGAAGTTGACGTCTACTTTCTTATTTCAAATACAACAGTCTATTTTTTATTGCGTATTTGGATTTAAAACGTTATTTTAGAAGGACTTTTATTAGCATTCCCTATACCTAAGTGCAGTCATTTTTTAGATTTTTGGACTTTTTTGAAAATTTTTTGATTTTTATCTTGATGCTTAATATTATCCAATTTTGAAGAAAAAACGCTTTAATTTGGACCATGCCTAGAAGAAACCTTGGAGTACATCCTGGAATTTTTGCAATCGATGCATTACTTACATTAATTTTCTTTTGATACAACTTCAGACCAATAAAACTCGTTTTTTCAAATAAAATTTCATTTTTTAATGCAAAATTGCATTCTGCATCAATCTGTATTAGCGTTTCCTATACCTATCTGCAACAATTTTTGAGTTATTAAGAATTTTTGATAAAGTTAAGAGAAATTGCAACATTTTTAAATAGTAAGCCTTGGAAATGACAACAAATGACAATATTAATAACTGTAAACCACTCTCACTGGACACACGGCAAATCCTTTCAATAATCTTGTGACATTCTTCATGAATTGAATATAAAATAAGTTCAAAATATTCGTCTTTGAATACTCTTTATTTTCCATTATCATGGATACGTCAGACAAACGCAATAAAAATGGTTTACAGTTATTAATATTGACATTTGTTGTCATTTCCAAGGCTTACTATTTAAAAATGTTGCAATTTCTCTTAACTTTATCAAAAATTCTTAATAACTCGAAAATTGTTGCAGATGGATATAGGAAACGCTAATGCAGATTGATGCAGAATGCAATTTTGCATTAGAAAATGAAAAAAAAGTTTGGGCATTGTATTTGAAAATAATGAGTTTTATTGGTCTTAAGTTGTATTAAAAGAAAATTAAATTTTGGACACCCTGTAAGTAACGCATCGATTGCAAACATTCCAGGATGTACTCCAAGGTTTCTTCTAGGCATGGTCCAAATTTAAGCGTTTTTTCTTTAAAAATGTAGATAATATTAAGCATCACGATGAAAATCAAAATTTTTTTAAAAAAGTCCAAAAATCTAAAAAACGACTGCACTTAGGTATAGGTAATGTTGATAAAAGTCCCTTTAAAATAACGCTTTAAATCCAAATTCACAATAAAAAATAGACCATTGTATTTGAAATAGGAAAGTAGACGTCAACTTCCAGTATTTCCGTAAGTGTCGCCATATTGAAAATATTTTCATTAAACAGATCAGATGCCATTATGGTCATAACCAAAATTTCAGATCCATACCCTTTTTTATTCTTCATATATTTTTAAGTCCCGGTCTCAATCACCCCGTATAATCTGTATTACTTTTAAACGGAAACAAAACGGAACAAAAACCAAAATGAACCGGTGTTTTTTTTTTCATGAACCGTAAACCGGAACTGAACCTTTCAGCTAAAAAATCACAAAATCACAGCGAACCGACTGGTGTGAACTAGTTCAAACCACTGGAATCAGTTCACACAACGGTGCGGACCAATTATATTTTTTAATGACATTATGTAATTTTTTATTTTCATAATGTTCATTACATTTAACCTAAAATAAAAATACTTAAGACAAGCCAATTTATAAATCTGCATCGTCATTTTAAATTAAAAACAAAAAAGGCATTGAATAGGAACCAAGACTTAGCAGGAACCGAGACTGAACAGGAACCGAGACTGAACCACTACCAATGAACCGGTTAACGAATCATCATAACATAACAACAGGTGGTTCAAAATGTAAACTAAAAAGTTAAAATTTATCAAACCGGTAACCGTATACAAACCGTTATTGTTTGCGGCTCAGGTCCCTGGTTTTAAAATGTACAGGGTGGTCTATTTTCGATGCCCATACAGGGTATCTCGGTTATTATCAGAGATAGAAAAAAACTAAATACATAAACTCGATTTATTTTTTCGAGAGAAATTTATTGCCGTAAACAGATTTTTGATATCTTTTTTAATTTTCGAAATATAGCCAAAAACCGATTTTTGGCACTTTTCAAAAATGTTACATATCTCGTTTAAACGAGAAGATAGAAAAAAACTTTAAAGACATTTTTTGCATGGTTTTTTGTCCTTAATAAGATGGCGATGTTCAATTTTTTTTTACTCATACAAATATTGATATATTACACCTAACTTTCTTATTTTAAATGACAACCATAGTTGGCTTTGACATGAATCGAAAGCTTATTTTTTGCGTTTTTCAAAAATATATAATTTCCCTACGGTTGCCATTTAAAATAAGAAAGTTAGGTGCAATATATCGGCATTAATATGAGTAAAAAACAATTGAACATCGCTATCTTATTAAGCACAAAAAATCATGCGAAAAATGTCTTTAAAGTTTTTTTCTATCTTCTCGTTTAAACGAGATATTTAACATTTTTGAAAAGTGCCAAAAATCGGTTTTTGGCTATATTTCGAAAATTAAAAAAGATATTAAAAATCTGTTTGCGGCAATAAATTTCTCTCGAAAAAATAAATCGAGTTTATGTATTTACTTTTTTTCTATCTCTGATAATAACCGAGATACCCTGTATGGGCATCGAAAATAGACCACACTGTACATTTACTTAAGGAAAGGTTCAAACACGTACCAACTGATTCAACATGGCTGGTAGAATATCATCCAAAGCCCTGGCACCGACAGTCGAATGTAAACTATCGAAAGTTTTTGCAGCTGCTTGACGAACTTCTGGTAAAGGATCGCACAAGGCCTTCCTAACGGTCGGAACAAGCGAATTCACGAAAGTCAGAACCATGTCCTTAGACGTTGACGCCATAATTTCAGACAACCCGATACAAACGCCTTGCCTTTGATCCGACTGGTCAGACTGTAGCCCACGTTCTAAAATCGGTATTATCTCAGGTAATACTCTTTCACCCAATTTACGCACTAGATCTCCCAAAGTTCGGGCAGCAACCTATAACAAAATTCTTAAAACATGTAAACAAAACCAGAAATTTAAAAAAATTACCTGTCTTTTATCGTAACTATCGCTAGCAAGGCAGCCTAGGAGTAAACCAAATAGCGTCGGCAATATTTCTCGGAGTGTTCTGGGGGTGTTAGTTACAACGACTTTCCAAACGTGCAGAGCGGCTTGTCGAACCATCAGTGCTACATCCGAACGACCCATGTACAATCCTGCTAAAACTCTGTTACGTCGTTCAGCCCCCAGTGCATTAATTATGGCATAATGGGACTGTTCGGTACCGAAATTGTCATCTTCGCTGGCCGTTTCGGTACTCATTTTGCCAGTAACACCAGAAATTCTGTATAATAGGTCGCCCAGAAGTTGAACAGAACTAAAAAAAATTACAACTGTTAGGACAAAACATACACTCACATTAAAATTTAAAGAATTCAATTTCAAACTTTACAAACACGGTTTAAACAACTGGCAAAAATTATCCATATACAGGGTGATTCAAATTCGAGGGCGACCATGGGCATCTCGCTTATTACTGAAGATAGAAGGTAAGTTCAAATTGGCAAAGTTGCTAAATTTTATGCTCATCAATAATATCAATACAGATTTGAAATATCTTCAACTGTTTTTGGAAAAATTGAAAAAAACTGAAAAATTACTTTTCGTTTTTGCTATAACTTTTTTATTTATATTTGTTTTAAATCTGTAAAAACTTTTACATGGCCACTTTTTATTTTACTTTTAATGGTGCCATGAATTTTTTGCTGTGCCGATTCCGTTTTGTTTTATAGGTACTAACTTTTCAATTTCTTATGGGCGACCAACTTGATTTTTATCTAGTTATTAGATATGTTGAATATATGAAAACCTTTTTTTCCAAATAAATACGTTGTTTATGTAAATAACATAATAATGTAATACATTTTTGAAATAACAAAAAAAGTCCTAGCTAACTAGATGAAAATCAAGTTTGTCGGCCATAAGAAATTAAAAAGTTAGTACCTATAAAACAAAACGGAATCGGCACAGCAAAAAATTCATGGCACCATTAAAAGTAAAATAAAAAGTGGCCATGTAAAAGTTTTTACAGATTTAAAAAAAAATTATAAATAAAAAAGTTATAGCAAAAAAACGAAGTCATTTTTTCAGTTTTTTTCAATTTTTTCAAAAACAGTTGAAGATATTTTAAATCTGTTTTGATATTATTGATAAGCATAAAATTTAGCAACTTTGCCAAAATTAAACCTACCCTCTATCTTCAGTAATAAGCGAGATCCTCATGGTCGCCCTCGAATCTGAATCACCCTGTATGTATATTGAAGTAAAATTTATTATTGAATCACAATATTTAATTACCCGTTGCCAATAATTTTAATGATCCATTTGTGTCTTTTTATCATAAAACAATTTCAAGTATTAAGAAAATAACTGATTAAAATTCCACTACACTAATAATTCCGATTTAAACAACAATAAACTTATTACTGTTTCGATAATTTACCTGTAACGTATACGCCAGTTATCATCAAACAAGCCCCTTTCCAATTCCGGCAAAAGAAGCAGAATAGCGGAATCGGCATAAAGATTCACGATCCTTTGACCGGCCTTCAGTGCCGTGTCCCTTACATATTCATTTTCATCGGCGAGAGCTTTGAGTATAGGAGTGATAATTTGCCCGATGTATGGCAAGAAATCAGACTGAAACACTACAGGCATGTAAATAAACATCATTATGTAACCATCTTTAACGTGTGCTGCAATGTCTGTTCGTTCGGCTGTGGTAATGATTTCTACGATAAAAAAGCAATTATAATTTTTTGTCTTTAGATTTTTGTAGTGGCTTTTTACCAGGCATGAGTTTGTGTAATTTTTCAACACCCAATCCGCCAACCACTTCGGACAGGCCTTGTGCGGCTCCAGACCTATCCACTGAACTGGTTTCCGATGTCAGAGTCTGCATGAGCCATGGAAGCAAGTCTTCGAAACTGGATTCTCCCATTCCCCTAACCATTGCACCCAACGCTCTTGCACTAACACTACGAACCTTTAAAAAAAAGTGAGATTGAAAATCACGTTCCAACATGGGATCTTGCTTTTGTATGAGCTAAAGCAAAGGTTTATATTTGGAAAAGATTTTAAAGTTTATGCTGATTGATTATATCTAGACAGATTTTAGATACCTGCAACCAAGGGGGGGCCCACCTGTATTTGTGAAACTAGCGAAATAATTATAATTTAAAACAATATTTGTTTGTATTAATTCTATTTTGATTTATTCCCAATACGTTTTATTTTTTAATTTAAAAAATTACTGTAGTATTTTGTGGCAATAGTCTATAACGCGACTCAGAACGCACTTTCAGGATAAAGGCTGGCCCTATTTCATACGAGTAGAGCACAGGATATGTATGAAGCGCGGGGAATAGCTATAGTGTTTCTTACCGGCTCATAGTAGGGCCAGTTTGATCGGGCCCAATGCTAAGTTTTTAAGTACGTAGCGTGCGATTCTTTGATAGTGTATTATTTTTTCCTCGTTGGTCTGTTTATTTTATTTTAATGTGTTTTAATTACTGTTGGCGTGTTTTGTTGCTGTTTATTTATTTTGTTTTTTTTTGTTATAATTTATTTTAAAGTTTAAACTTTTAGGACGATGAATAAAATCGACATTTATTTGAAAAGCGTTTCTAATTAACAAGTCTAGAGGAAATTAAAAAACTTGGTGCATATTAACCCATGGATGTGCATATTACTCAACAAGATGGAAAAAAATAAGAACTTTTATAATTAATAATACATAATGGTTAGTTTGCAAAAAAAAATATTATTGTGTCCCTGGTGCTTCTTTTGTCACCAGCCGCCACTGCCTGCAACCATATAGCCCCAACTACATATACAGGGAGATTGAAATTCGAGTTTAAGCATGGGGATCTCGCTTATTATAATAGCTAGAATATTGGTTTAAATTTGGCAAAGTTGCTAAATTCGGTGCTTATTAATAATCCCAAGAGAAATTGGACAATCCAAGGAAAAACAAAAAAATATAGAATCAGAAACGAAACATAAAGAGAACAATTAAAGATAAAATCAGTTGAAACAAAAATACAAAAAAGACAGCTGGGATGGTTGGGGCACATTTATAGGATGAAAGAAGAAAGGTTAACCAGAAGAGCATATGAAGCAAGAACACAGGGAAAAAACAAACGAGGTAGACCAAGAAAAACCTGGCACGACGAAGTTAAAAAAGCAGCAGCGGATAGAAACATCAAATGGAAAGACAAAAAAGCTAGCACAAGACAGAAAAACATGGAAAAAAGTCAGCACAATGCAACTCAACAGTCCTACACCTAACAGTAAAAGGACTCATGACTAAATAAATAATAAAATTTTGTGTCACATATTGAAAGTCCTATGTACGTAATTCCAAAAACAGTTGAACATATTGTTTAAGTATGGTTCATACATTAGCATGTGACGTCGGATTTAAAAAAGTGCTTGGACAGTTAACGTGTTAAACAAGATCTTGTATTGTTTAAAAATTCCATGGCTTGCGTGAAAAAACCAAAATTGATCAACATTTTTAAATTCAAATATCTCGGCTATCGTTGCTAATACAAAAAATGCCAAAGGAAAAAATTGTTGTAATTTTGTTTGCAATGAGATAGTGAAAGTCAGATTTTTATTTATACATTACCGTGCGAGATATTTGACAAAACAATTTTTTTTTAATGGCAGTCGTAGTAAGTGATGACTTAGATTTAAAGATTATTTTTTTCTCTTTACAATGATATAATATTTTATGTCTATTTTCAAAATAGGCGAAATAACCTAAAAAAATGCAAAATCTTAAGATAAAAATCAACGTTGCCATGAAAAAACCAATAACCGACTTTAATTGTTTTATTTCGACCCTTGCTAGTCTATGCCGTCACTCTTTAGACGGTGACATTAAAACAAATGTTATGCGAAATTAAAATAATCATATAATTAAAATAGTACAAATAAAATACATTCATATAAACAATTAATATGATTATTTTAATTTCACATAACACTAATTTTAATGTCACCGCCTAAAGAGTGACGGGATAGGCTAGCAACGGTCGAAATAAAACAATCGAAATCGGCTATTGTTTTTTCAACGGCAACGTTGATTTTTATCTTAAGATTTTGCTTTTTTTTTTTAGGTTATTTCGCTTATTTTTGAAAATAGACATATAAAATATTATATCACTGTAGAGAGAAAAAAATTATTATTAAATCTAAGTCATCACCTACTACGACTGCCACTTATTTATAAAAAAGTTGTTTTGTCAAATATCTCGCACGGTAATTTATAAATAAAAATTTGACTATCCCCATCTTTTTGCAAACAAAATGTACCAAAATTTTTTCCTATGGCATTTTTGTGTGTTAGCAACGATAGGCGAGATATTTGAATTTAAAAATTTTGGTCGATTTTGGTTTTTCGTTATATCACGCAAGCCATGGAATTTTTTGACAAAACAAGATCTTGTTTAAAATACACTCCTAAATAGCAAACTTTTGTCCCATTTAAGCAACCTCGTATTTTCATTATTTACAGAGATAGCAATAGTGTTCCATGAAAAAGTTAAACACCCTGTATCCGTAAATAAAAAAATTACAGCAAAAAAACAAAAAGTCTAACTTTTCAGTTTTCAAGAAAATGGTTTCAGGTATCTAAAATCCGTTTGAACATTATTAATCACCATAAAATTAACAGCTTTGCCAAATTTCATCCCACTCTTCATTTATCTCTTTTATAAAAAAAACAAAATTCAATATCCTCTTAATCACTGCTAACTAAGACTTTACTATTTAAATATTTTCAATGAAGTAAAAAAATTGTAAATACCTCTGGTACTGGATCGAGCAATGACATTTTCAATCCGGGTATAATATTTGGCAAATACGGCATGAGGTCCTTTTGGTCGGTAAGCGAATACATGTTTCCTATAATTTGAGCGGCCATTTTACGAGTTTCCGTAGACCGATCCATGAAAGCACGCTGAACGACCGGCATTATCAGCGCCAGAGACGGGGCATCAATGAAATGCACAAACTGCGTATCTAAGAGTGTTTGCAAGCAGACCGATGTTTTGTTCGATGGGTCTTGAAGTGCTTGGAGAAGAACAGGGACAATTGCTAGAAAATAAAAATTTAATTTTAGCATAATAATTAAGCTTATAAAGATGTATCATTATGAGTGCTGGTGCAGAGTAAATGATATACCAACCTTGAATTTCAGGATTTCTTATTACAGAACCGATAACTTTTAACGCTTCGGCACCGGCTTCTTGTACTTTCATATGAGAGTCGCTTAATACTTCGATTAACTTCGGGACGATGCTGGGTAAACACGAAGACAATTGTTTTGGAGCACAGAACGCCATTGCACCTAATAACTCAACAGACCCTGCAAAAAATTTAAAAAATCACAACTGAAAACTTTGCTTACATAACATAGATTTTTTTTTTAAATAACACAATTAAGGAATTAGTTTTTATTAAATTATTACCGAATTAAAATGATTCTTTAGTAAATAATATTTACCTGTCTTAGTTCTCCATGAATCTTCTTCAAGAGCAGCTAATAACGAAGGTAAAACTAATTTAACACCATGACCAGATAATTTGCTCATCACAACACGTGCACAGTCGTCGGTAGCATTTCGCACGTACTGACTAGAATCTCCAAAACATAAAAGTAAATGTGGTAGGACGTGCACAATGTATGGTTCGAATAAGCGTCCCAACATCAGGCACAGCATTTCGAAGGCAAACAGGGCTCCTGTGAAATAAAATTATAACAATTTAACAAAAACTAAAAGAGAAACATAAATATTCTTTAATAAAACGTATGCATTGAGGAGCTAACTTTTCAAAGTTTTTTTTAGCAACAAATATGTGTGACGCAGACTTAAAAATTATGATAGTGTTAAATGTAAAACATTTTTAAAAATCTTTAAATATACAGGAAGATTTTTTTAACCATTAAAACATTCAAGTTTTATAAAAAGGTTATATTGTACTCCTAGTAGATATGTTTAGGAAAATTCTGAAAGATACTATGAACTCCCAACACTTTAAATAAGTCCAATCTTTGAAAAAATGATCAAATAAAAAAATCGTAACCAATGATCTTTAACATTTTCACAAAATTTGTAATTTCTATTTAGAAAATCCACAAACGAAGAACTAAAAAACTTGTAATCGATGGATACATTTGGAAAATTTCTATAAATATGTTTTTAATAAAATTATAGTTTATAAGCTTTTAAGTTAAAGTACTCTATAAGCTTTGAAAATATTGTCTAAAACAGTTATGCCCAACAGGTTGATCGCAATTATCGAATTTTGTTAAGTGAAATAATTTTTTTCAAATAAAGAAATAATGGCTGCATTTTCTTTTGTTTTTATTTTTCTTTACGGATACCGTAAAATGGTGCTTAAAAATGGTTATTTTTGAAGTGCGTTGGCCATGAAACCGTTCAGGATAAAATCAAAACTTCCTTATTTACTGATGCGCGCATCTTTTATGAATAGAATGGTGCAAAATTTTTCGAAAACAGTTTTAATCGTTCCAGAGAAAAATGCGAAAAATAAGATCCCTAAAAAAGCGGTTTTTTCTTTGAGTTCGTTCGAAAACAAAAAACACCTTGGGTCAGAAAAGTTAAATCACTTTTTAGTTTTTCATTCAAAATGTTTCTTTTTCATCTCAAAATGTAGCCAAAAGATTACTGCATCTGGTGATTTACAAATGGTGCACTTTCTTTTGTTTTTAGTATCCTCTACGGTCACCAGAAAATGATGCTTTAAAATGGTAATTTTTGCGGTCACGTTGGCAATGAAAATGTGCCAGAAAAGATCGAATTTCCTTCAGTTCCCGATACACATATCCTTTGCAAGTAAAATAGTTCAAAAAATAGGTCCAACGGTTTTGGAGTTATTCAATAATTCGAGAATTTAGTAGGTTGCTCGCGAATAACATCCTACGTAAAAAGTTACATGCAGCAACAAAGTAGTTGGCCGCCCTTGGTCTAAACACACATCTTTTAACATCAAATTCACAACTAGATTTTTTTTACATAAATAATAAATTATGCAAACCTTCTCTGTGTTTATAATTCTTTTTATCTTGTATAGCTTCGGTGAGCTTCGTCATAATATCGAGTTGTTTGAGAGCAAGGATTCCCATTCCCTTAACTAAGCCAGCCAAACCATATGCGGCTCCCTTCCGGTCGCCATATTTATCACTTTTTAACAACTGATGTAGAAGCTTATTCACGAAACCTGGGGCCTCCTCTTTAACAGAAGGTATTAACGGCGGTAAACAGTTTGATACTGCCTCTTGAACCTACAATTTCAAATTAAAAATTAATTGACAAATTTGGCTGAAACACGTTGATCAATGACCTTTTAGGACTAAATCCTATTAAATATTGTTATTATATTACATAAATTTATTTTCAGTGCGTTGTATACGGTAAAACACTTACAGTTTGCGATGGAGTAGACAAAGCTGAAATCAATCTAACAACAATTGGTTTGATTCGAGGATCGTCTTTCTCCAAATGCTTAGCCAAAGAACCCATGAGAATTACAACGGCTTGTTTAACTGCATCGTACTGTGCGGATTTAGATGATTTGTCCAGAAAATTTTCAAAAACTGGTAACAAAGTTGAAACGTGATCCTGAAAAACAAAATGTCACAACCGATATCGATTTTCGCTTAAAACTACGTACTTTTCCATGTAAATCCACAACTTTAAGAGCGGCACTTAGCATGGCTTTTCTGACGTGTTCTTGACGGTCGGCTAGCGATGTCGACACAAAAAAATGTATGAGGCTTCCTATGGCATCGGATTCCAACAATGGAGCTAATTCTGTTAATGCTAAAGCGACACCACGACGAGGTCCCCAGGTGTCGATGGGTCTTTCAATTTCTCTACCAAACTCGTCGAGCTTGGAAGGTATCATCTATAAAAATTACGGTTTTAACATCAAAATATAACAGTTCAACAGTATTTATAAAAAAAAGTTTAAGAACTATAGAATGATGTACAGGGTGGTCCAAATTCGATGAGATTACATGGGTATCTCGGTAAATATTTAAGATGGAGAAACAATTAAATTACCAAAAATGTGCAGTTTTTTGAAACAAACTTAGAACCGTTTTCAAAAATATTTCATCATTTCCGGTTTTCGAGTTATTGAATAAAAAGTGTTTTCTGTCATATGAATAATGTGTCGTATCTCCGTTATTAATGTAAATATCGAAAATATTTATAAAGATTATTTTTAGATATTTTTATGTTTAATTTGATTATACTAAAAAAAAAAAAAAAAACTCGCCGTTCAAAAGTTATGACACAAACTTACGTTTTTTTAAATGGGAGCTAAATGGTTGGCTATGACTTATTTAAATTCCTTATTTTTTTCTCATTCCAAATATATAAAGTTTTATTCATTTATTTTTAATAATACGCAAGTTACGAAGGGTTTTTTTTTTTTTTTTTTAAAGAAAAGCATAGTAGGATGTGGAAACAAAAAAAAAACTTTATTGAGATAAACATCAGAAACCACAAATTTAAAAACCTTGGTAACTTGTACCACACGAGTTTTATAAGGTTTTACACTTTACACCTAGTTTGTTTTTTTGTTTTCACAGCCTACTATGATTTTCTTTTAAAAAAAACTAACAAGCCTTCATAACTTGCGCATTATTAAAAATAAATACATCCACCCTTATATATTTAGAATGAGAAAAAAATAAGGAATTTCAATAGGTCATAGCCAACTATCGCACCCATTAAAAAAAAAAGGAAGTTTGTGTCATAACTTTTTAACGGCGAGCGTATTTTCTTTTTTTTTTTGTATAATCAAATTAAACATAAAAATATCTACAAATAATCTACACAAATATTTTCGATATTTACAAGAATAACGGAGATATGACACATTAATATGACAGAAAAACACTTTTTACTCAATAATTCGCAAACCGGATATGATGGAATATTTTTGAAAACGGTTCTGAGTTTGTCTCAAAAAACTGCACATTTTTATCTTAAATATTAACCGAGATACCCATGCAATCCCATCAAATTTGGACCACCCTGTACAAAATGGTCAGAATGTAACAGAATTGTATTTAAAGTGTACCAAGTCTCAAAAAAGACTGCAAAAACAGAACTGAATCTGTCAGGACTTTCTTTAAGTACCTATATTACTCTAAACTTATTCAAGCGTTAAATGTATGAACGATTTAAAACAAAGTTGAAAAAAAATTAATGAATATTTAATTATTGCAATAAGAGTTGTGATTAATGTTTCAAAGACAACCTTTACAGTGACTTATTATATTATAGTCTTTTTTAGATACTCTACATTCATATATGTAAAAAATAAACTACCCTAATTGTGCTAAGGAAAAAAGGAATTGTTGCAAAAATATACACATAAGTACCTCTAATCGGGCATTATACAATGCTAGTAGACTATCTAATATTGATTGCACTGCATCTCGATGTTGTTCTAGCATAAATCCCAAAGCTTGAGATGCTGCAACTTGGATGCATTCCACTGGATGTTCTATATCAGGCATTAATTCACCAATATCGCTCTCTAAGAAACCAAGGTTCGCATTCTCCCACAGTTTATTAGCCAATTCTCTAAACAACGTAAAATGAACAAAGTTATGCAAAAAAAATTGCACTTCAGGTAAGACCTCATCATTTCTTTAACTGTGTAAGGCAAAGTTTCTCAAAGTGTAGTGCGCGAACCCCTGGGGACCCCCTGCCCCTTTTTATGATGTTCGAAAATTAACCAAATTTATTTGCCAAGCTAAAATATTATCTACAAAACAATTCATTGGGGTACTCTGCAAGCTTTTAATTTTGGAAAGGGTCCTTAGGATAACAGGTTAAGAAACACCACCTCAACAATCGAATAACAGGGGTTTTATCTGTAATTTGATAACTAACATCTACCTGCTACAGTAACGTGCGCATTAATGTGAACAGAGTAACATTTTTCAATTTATCACAATTGACAACAAAACTATACTAGTTATGGTGGTCATTTTGCTTACAGGCCTGTCATTTCAGTGAGTAGCATTTTGTCACGTGCTATTGACGTATAAATATTGTTTCTAGGTAATTTATAATCTCACAGTTTTAAATTTAAATTCATGAAATTGTAATTTTAATTATTGTGTATTTTGTGCAAAATTAGATGTCTCGCCTAAAAAACGTACAAATATCATTACTTTGAGCGAATATGCATCTATGGCTCAAAGAAACATTGCCAGAAGTGTGGTGTGAGTTTAGGAGCTGCAAATAAATTCTGAAGCAAAAAAGGGAAACTGGGTCTATTGAGGTGAAGAGAAAAAGAAAATGTGGAAGAGAGAGAAAAACAGCATGAGATGTAGCCTTTTTCATCCGAGAAAGTAAATTACACCCTACAAAAACTAGCTTTGATCTTCAGCAAGATTTGGTACACGCTGGAGTAATAATTCACGACTCCGCCGTATATAGAAGGCTTATTGAAGGTGGGAGGAAAACAACTATTAACTCCTACAATAATGAAAAAAATATATTTTTGAGCCAAAATATATGCGAGCTGGACTGTTGAGGATTGGAGAAGTGTTGTTCTCGGACAAAATAGATAATGAAAAACTTACAACAGTCCATATCGGTCAAACTGTTAAACACACCCAAAAAACGATGTTTTGGGACTGTTCCTCTTATGTAGGAACTGGAGCTCTTGTACCAATCGAAGGCATGATGAATACCCAAAAATACAAAGACTTATTAGAACGAAGACTAGAAGCAGAACTGAGTAAAGTTGATAGCAACGGTGAAGCTGTCTTCCAACAAGATTCGGCACCATGGCATGTGTCAAAGATCATGATGAAATATTTCAAGGATAAGAAGATCTCTTGCCTTGAGTGGCCAAGGAATTCACTGGACCTTAATCCAATTAAAAATTTTTGGGCTATTGTAAAAGCTAGACTTGCATCGTGGACTGCACAACAAAAATAAATCTGATTGAGGCTACAATTCAGATATGGTTTTACGACGAGAAAATATTAGAAAATTGCAGTTAACTTCTTGACTCTATGCCAAAACGTGTTGAAGAGGTCATAAAAACTAAGGGAGGACATATTTTGTATTAAAATAATATAAATTCAATACATATATGGATTAAACAAAATATAAATAAAGAATAAATTACTACTTTGAAATTATCATTTGTGTTCACATTAATTCGCACACTACTGTATTTAAATATAAAGGATCTAAATTAGTTTTAACAAGTACTCCTAGCTTTTTCTATATCAGCGATGTCCAATCTACAAATTTTTGCAATAGACTACAGCAATCACGTTTATTAAAGTTTACTATAACTGTAATGAATTATTTTTTTACAAATTTATAAGACAGTGGTTCCCAATCTGTTGGCCCCTTTAAATTTTCCAGGTGACATCTGTCAGACTCCGTGTGAACTGCTAGCTTGAGCTAGTTTACAGTTTCAACAAAAATTTCAACATAATAAACAGAACTGTTAAATATTGTTCTTTGTTCTGGGAACGCTTAAAAAAAAAAATTACTCAGGGCACTGTAACTAGAAAGATTTGAGAACCTCCGTCTTATAAAAAGATTTTGTAATCTCAATTACCATTCTCGGACCCCCATATTATCTTAAATAAAATATATTCTCAAAATAAAATTATCCTCAAAATTGTTTCCCCTTTGAAAATATAGCACATCACCAATACACATAATCAATGATTAATTTTTAACCACAAGTTTAATAACAAAAGAAATAAAAGTCATTACATGGCTAATAAAACACAGCACATAATATGTGCAACTTACCTATTTTCCTCATTAACGTCAAATCTTGAAATCAATATCCGTTTGTTTATTCTTAAAGCTTCGCTGTAATTTTCAATGTAAGTAGGAATCGACGTAGCCATGATGGACAACCCTCGTAGTGCAGCATCTCTGACCACATCTTTAGGATTTTGCAATGCACCCATCAGCACATCGATTTCATCTAAGCTTGCTTCGGAACAATTTTCACCTCCGCTCGCGGAAGCAGCTACGTCCAACAAACACGCTTCTGCCTGCGACTGAATCCGTCCAGAGGTGCTACCTGAAATTTTTTACACCAACAATTAGTGGTTAATTCATGCCGACGAAATTGTTACGATAAATTCACATGAAAGGACACATGAAAAAAATTATAATAGATAAAAACGTTTTATTTAGGTCCTAAACATTCGATTTATGCAAAAATTTGAGAAGGAATAGCCTGTGGGACACCCTGTATATTGATAACAGCTGTTTTAATTTTTGTTTGTGTGGTTTTGACCAAAACTACTAAATTATCTTGTTTTAAAAAAAATTGTATACAAGTGACCCAACAGCAATATTTTTATTATTAAGAGGACAAAAGAAAGTTTTAAGCTTTAAATGTGATGCTTTTGTTTATGTCATAGCTATTTTAGAATTGATAAACAGTTGAAGAGTTATTTAATTTATATATTAATTTGACACGGTTTTGAGTAGGCACCAAAGTTGTTAAAACAAATTAGTTTCTTTAAACAAATGCTATATTTAGATGCTACTTTGTTTATCAATTTTTCTTTTCAATATAATATACCACATCCATAAAAAACGTAATAAAATTAGTAAGAATGCATTTCTTGCCCAACTTTGTACACTATAAAAAATTAATTTTGTTCTTTTTCAAGTTAATAACAAATTTATTAATACTTACTTATTAATTCGATAAGAAGTTGGAACATTTGTCTTCTAGGCAAGCATCGGGGATGGAACAAGTCATTTTTAACAGCTGTTCCCCTCAATTTCGCATGTTCCGATATAATCTGCAGGCCGTCATGAATCAACGTTTCATTTTTTTTGGCGTAAGACGTTGACAGACTATTTTTTAAAAACGTAAACGAATATGAAAATGCAGGAACGGTCAAACAACTCGTCGGTTCGTCGTCAATTTCCGAGTCAGGATCTTTCTTCTTAAGTGTTTTTTCGTGCAGCAGGCTAATAGTCCTCGTCACTGCTGTATTTAGGTCCTCCTCTTCCCAGGCACTATCCAGATCACATTGAGGTTTCAGCAATCTTAATGTTACGTACGATATGAGTTCTCCTAAGGTATCTAGATCATTACTAAACACAGTTTTTCTTAAGTCTGTAAATAGTTTCACTAAACACGGTGCTGCTAATGGTGACTGTACATCACTCAGAATGGACGGTAATAGGCTTTTATAATGAAATGATAATTCTATGGGATTGCCTTTCGCAATACCTCGAATCATTGAAACACAGTTATTTATGGTGGTATTAACCTAAAGATTAAAAAAAAAGAAAGAGGATAAGATACGTTATTAAGTGATTTTGTTTTCTTTACCTCAGTTAATCTAACTCTAATGGCTTGTTCTTTAATTTTCTGATTTTTTATTGCTTCCAACTGCTTGGGTGTGAATTGCGGTTCCTTAATTTTTCCTTCCTTTCGTTTCTTCTCCTCCAATTCCCGTTTTAATTGCATTTCTTCTTGCTGTTCTTTGAAGCTGTATGCTTTACTCTCCCTCTTCATATTCATGGCTGTATTACTATCATCTCTGAAACACAATACATGAAAATATAACAGGGAATTTTGAATTCCAAAAAGTTTATTCTGGGTGCTTAACATAAGCGTGGTAAAATATATACATAATGTTTGACGCCTATAATCAAAATTAATCAAAAGCAAAGATATGTAAATTAGGATAAGTCATCACTTTAATGTATGCGTCCTTATTTTGTTATTCGATCGCAATCTACAAATTAGCAAGCAAATTTAAGCGAGAGGTAAAATATCACCATCTACTGTTGTTTTTCAGATGCAAAGAATATATTAGAAATCAGATAGATATCCCACAAAGAAAAAAGTTCAACTTCACTGTGATATAGTAGTTCAGGGGTGATATTAAGAATAATTAGGTTCATGAACACCTTCGCAGAGAGCGGCTGCATATGCAGTCATTTTGGAGTGATAAACTGGGACAAGTCTGCATAATATGCAGTCAGAGTAAATCAGTCCAGGAGAAGCATGACTGCGTTTGCAGTCATGTTTTGTGTTTAAATATATGTAGATACACATTGACTGTCCCTGAATATTCCATGTAAACATGGGGCACTGCCATATACAGGGTGTGTAAAAATTGGCGGAAGCGCTACACGTGGCGATGTTCTTCGTAAAATTCTAAGTCGAAAATGTTGTACCATGCTTGCTGTGTCTGCAAGAGGTCCTCAAAGTTTTGACATTTAGTCCTTTAATAAGCGTTATTATTTAATACTTGCAAATGAAAAAGCTGCAATTTGGAATAAAAATAAATTTAGAATAGTATTTTTTCCTAGATATTGTGTTCTTCCTTTTAAAAATTGGTGTTGAAAATATGTAAATCACTGACTTGAATGAAAATAATACATATGGCAACATTGTCATTAGCTGTCATCTCTGTTTTTCTTGTAATTATTTCTAGTTTGTGTTTTACGATACCCAAAAGTTTGCAGCTATGTTTACGAACTGAAGGCTTTCAGTTCGAACAAAAATTGTAAATACCCAAGTAAAAATTGCTGATAAAAAAATGTCCAAACGCAAATCAATGTATGCAATATTGCCAATTTTTTTTTTCTTTAAATGGTTCCTGAGGCCATAGGAAGCATGGTACAACATTTTTGTATTAAGATTTTCGACTTGGAATTTTACGAAGAACATCGTCACGTGTAGCGCTTCCGCCAATTTCTACACACCCTGTATATTTTTTTAACAACAATTGTAAACAACCCATACTTTCGAAATAAAAACTCTACTCATAGTGCCATGACTGCATTTGCAGACGCATCTCAGTGTGTTTATATGCATTGAAGTAGGAGGTGCGCTTATTGGTGTCTTCTGCAAATACAGTTTATTTTATCTATTTAAATATAAAATAAGTATTTATTTAGGCATATATGAATCCAAAAGAAGAAGCATGTTTATTGCTATTATACGAAGATGTCGATATATTTTTTGTTTATTATTGAATAATGTTTTTGTTTTGCATAAAATTATTGTCTGCCTACTACTGGGACATGACTGCATATACCGTGATTATTTTTTTAATAGAAAAATGTGATGATATTCATTTTTACATATTGCACATGTATACCGGGCGATTCAGTTTGACGGTCGCACCCCTATAACTTTTTAATTATTGAAAATAACTCCAACAACCCTTATATTTTTGGAAACGGCGACAAATTCTCCATCAAATGATGTGCATTAGTTATCTCTACGATGACGTATGTCAAATCTGCGATAGGCAACTGTTTTATTTTTTTAAATTACATAGTATACGTGTTTTTGTTGATTCGGATAGAGAATTTAATTCTGAATCCGACTATGTATTAAAAATGTATGCATACATAAGAAATGTTTCGAGAAAAATCAGTTCAAAGTTTATTCAAATTATAGCAAACAGTCTATTTAACATGACAAAAAACGATCAATCTTAAAAATCAATACTGTTCTCTAATAGTGTAAACACGAATATATTTTGGTTTTAAACCTGTGATAAAAGTTGGATCAGTTTTGATTTGGGTTCAAAATAGTGAATAAAGCATAGGTTCTGGTACAAATGCAAAAAATAGATGGTTTGGAGCCAAATGGTTCAGGATTCTGTCGTGTCTGAAACGAAAAGCATCAGCCCCTGAACTTAGGCAGCCTGCACTAGTTTAAAAACAATATTCAGGGTGGACCAAATTTGAAAGTTAGATAGGGTTTCTTGGTTACCATAATAGTTGGAAAAAATCTGATATGAAGTAAACTTTTTTATTATGGAAACTTTAGTAGGCTATGACTTGATATGAAAGAGTGTTTGTTTAGTATTTTCAAAAATATGCACGTTTATATTTGTGTTGCAAAACAGAACCAAGATATGACTAATTTTGTAAAACTTATATTATCACAGATTGCCATGATTTCGTTAACAATTGATGTTTGCAATATAAAACAACTAAACGTCTGAGTCCAAGAAAATTCTGCAGCGGCAATATCCACGTTTTTACCACTTACAATGTGAACTTCCAATATTTAAAACTTTTCAGTGTTCAAATTTAGCCATGTTCACAATACCACAATAAACAAACATAATTTACAAATGAATGCACGGATTTGTTTAACAGTTTGAAAAACTGTGATAATAAAATTTTCACAAAATTTGCCATATCTCGATAATTTTTTGCAACACCTACAAAGAAGTATATCTTTATGTAGAAAAAAAAGCTTTTTTATATAAGGTCATGGCCTACTAGATTTTCCATTTAAAAATATTTAAGTTAACTTCTTATCTCAAAAGTCAAGATTGTTAACGAATTTTTAAAGTTTCATTAAAATTAAGCACAAAAATGTTTATAAATAATTTAGTTCTATTTTTGTATACAGGGTGGTGCTTTTTTCGATGCTCACCATTGCTATCTTGGAATTGGTAAGAGATACAAGGTCGGTTAACATAGAGAAAAGTTGCACATTTTTGTGGCCATTGACAATTTAAAAAGAAATCCTGGATATTTTGATTCGTTTTTGATTTGTTTTTCAGAGCATTCTCGATTTTATGAATTATTTACACGAATTTTAAAATTTCAACAAGTTTTTTGAAAGAAAAAAGGTATCTTGGTTACCAATCTGAAAAGCTAATTTTTTTGTCTGTCTGATGGTGTAAAAATCCAATATGGCGGCCATAACAAATAAAAAAGTTGACTATCGCAACTTGAAATCTAGAAGGCTTAGAAAATTTCTGTTGACGTCATCAAACCCAGGACGGTCAAAACCATAAAGTTACAAAGTTTAAATTAAATACCGTAGATAATAATATTTTTCTAAAATCACATTTTTCAGTTTTCTTGTAATAAATCAAAAACGAAGCAAAATATCCACGATTTCTTTACAGATTCTTAATCGCCATAATAATGTGCAACTTTTCTCTAATTTAACCGACCTTGTATCTCTTACCGTTTCCAAGATAGCAATGGTGAGCATCGAAAAAAGCACCACCCTGTATAAAGAAGTTATAGTGAATTTTCAAAAACGATGAAATTTCATTTTTCATCTGTAATGCCAAAATGGAAAGAGATAAAATATCTGATAAAACAGGCGTATTTATCCCATAAAAATAACCAAATCAACGACATTAGATTTTCGAGATAACTATTATGGTAACCGAAATACCCCATAAAACATTTGCATTTGGTCCACCCTGTACAGTTAGCTGGTCTTCTGTGAAGGTTTATAATCAAGAAATCTTAAACACTATTTTTCAAATTCTGCCACATTTTGGCACCCTGATTTATAAGTTTACTAGCAAATGGACCACGAAAACTTGTACTTACCCTGGTAGAACACTTTTATCATAAACTTCACCCTCTGGCATTAGATACGTAAAATATTCATCTTTAGTAATCTGAGTAATCTTCGGGTCGTCCAGGTGGTCCTTGGCCGCATTCACAATAAAACTTAAGATATCGCTGTTTAAAGACACTAGGGTTGCTATAGCATTCTCACACTTCTGGAAATGTATTTAATTATATGAATTTTAATTCACCAAGTAGATTAATATCGACTTACCGAAGAATACTCGGAATTGCTAGTCACCAACAACTGCAACTGTTGCTGATGATCTTTAGCAAATTCAACAGGATTTAAATGCAGGTGCTTAACAACTTTAACCCATAAGTCGGGAGATACTGACACGATTGCCGGAAAATGTGCAGGAAGTACAGCATCGAGCGCTATACTTTGGGAATCTTCTACAGTTAGTCCAGTGGCTGAACACAGTGTAGTAAGACATTCGACGAGGGTTTGTGGTGAGACGTCACTGGATGTCGTGTCATTATGTTCTTTACTTTCCATGTCAGCTTTACTCTGAAAAATATTTACTAATAAAACACCCAATACCAGCGCTGCATATATATACTGGGTGTCCCAGCCAAGACGAATTATTCAATAGCTGTTATTAGTAATATTTAAAAAAATTCAATATAAAAGTTGTTTGTAATCCTTTACTACATAACTTAAAATTATTATCAACTATACACAGTGTTTTGTTTTTGCGCTCTGATACCAAACATTGGTTTTTTATTTGGAACATTATGTATATTTTGTAATTTTTGGATGTAAAATTAAATTCTCTTTCAAAAATATTATAGGTTGTTAATGTCTAAAATTAACCGTTTTTGAGTCATGAACGTTTTTTTGAAAATTTTGACAGATGCAGACCTTTATAAAAATATTTATATTTATAAACATAACAACACCAGAGCAATTTACTCTGGTAATTTATAAGACAATAGTGTCATAGTGATTGTTGACTAGTTACATTTTTAAAATAATATACAGGGTGTTCGTTATACTCGGTCCATTTCCCTAAACTTGAAACGCATATAAGTCATCTTTTTTAAATAGAACACCCTATATATTTTTATTAATCGGCACAATTTCCACTATTATGCCACTAAAAATCCATATTTTTTAAGAGCTGTACATACACAGCATAAATGGCAGCAAATAACACCAGAATGCTGTGTCTCTACAGTTCTTAAAAAGTATGGATTTTTAGTGGCATAATAGTGGAAATTGTGCCGATTAACTGTTCTGGTTGACAGTTCATACAGATTGTTTTGAATTTTCAAAGGCTACTACTGATAGGTAAAATAATCGCAGATAATCATAAGAAACGAAATAACTTCAAAAATATTATATTTAGACCTAAAACATGCTTAACAACTTTGAAAGACAATTAAATTTTCTACATGAAAATGTAAAAATATATAGGGTGTTCTATTTAAAAAAGATGACTTATATGCGTTTCAAGTTTGAGGAAATGGACCGAGTATAACGAACACCCTGTATATTATTTTAAAAATGTAACTAGTCAACAATCACTATGACACTATTGTCTTATAAATTACCAGAGTAAATTGCTCTGGTGTTGTTATGTTAATAAATATAAATATTTTTATGAAGGTCTTCATGTCAAAATTTTCAAAAAAACGTTAATGACTCAAAAACGGTTCATTTTAGACATAAACAACCTGTAATATTTTTGAAAGAGAATTTAATTTTACATCCAAAAATTACAAAATACACACATAGTGTTCCATATAAAAAAACAATGTTTGGTATCAGAGCGCAAAAACAAAACACTGTGTATAGTTAAAAATAATTTTAGTTTATGTAGTAAATGATTACAAACAACTTTTTTATTGAACTTTTTTTAAAGTTATTACTAATAACAGAGCTATCGAATAATTCGTCTTGGCTGGGACACCCTGTATATCTCAACAGTTTCTAATGCTCATTACGAAATTTCTGTAACACTGATTTTAAAAATATAATAAATTATACATTTTTGTCTCTTTAAGCAAATCTAAAATTTAATAATTGCGTACAACATTAATTAAATAGTCGTATGGCAGTTACAGTGTTAAAACAAGTTTAAACTAAACTTTTGAAAAATTGTTTCTACTTTGTTTTATCACCAACAATTACTGTGTATTACTATAAGGTCTAAGTAACAAACCTACCTGTACTTTAATGGTTTCCAAAAATTTGGTAAATTCTTTTAAGAGAGTACGAGCCAGGATTGTCCCTCCTAAACCTCCGACTATCTTACGTACGACATTAAAGCTCACCCTTCGTACATTAGCAGATTGTGCTGTCATGCATATTAAGATTGCTTTGTATAAAGGTTCGGCTTTACCATTCAATCTTTCAGGGTACACAGTGAGAAGTCGTTCACAAAGTTGCATGACATGAATCAGTGCTAGAAAAATAAAATAATTTTTGATATTTGTTGTTTAATAGAATTTGATTATTCAAATTTGTTAAACAAAATAACAATTCACACATACAACATTAGCTCGAATGATAGTTTTTCAAAACAAGATTTTTAATCCACAATTAATTTTCCCAACATGCTATCAAACAAAAACAGGGTGTTTTATTTTTCCATGGGACACTATTGCTACCTCCGTAAATAATGAAAATACAAGGTTAGTTAAATGGGACAAAAGTTAGCTATTTAGGAGTGTATTTTAAACAAGATCTTGTTTTGTTTAAAAATTCCATGGCTTGCGTGATATAACAAAAAAACGAAATCGATCAGAATTTTTAAACTTAAATATCTCGACAATTGTTGCGAATACACAAAAACGCCAAAGGAAAACTTTTTTGTAGATTTTTTTTGCTATAAGATGGCGATAGTAAGATTTTTATTTGTAAATTGCCGTGCGAGATATTTGACAAAACAATTTTTTTTAAATGGCGGTCGTAGTAGGTGATGACTTAGATTTAAAGATTATTTTTTTCTCCTTACAATGATATAATATTTTATATGTCTATTTTCAAAAATAAGCGAATAACCTAAAAACATGCAAAATCTTAAGATAAAAATCAAGGTTGCCATGGAAAAAAAAATGATAGCCGACTTAAATTGTTTTATTTCAAGGGACAAGAGTCGAAATTATGTAAATTAGATGGGCGATGAGAAAAGGAGGGGGGGTTATTTTGTATAAGGAGATTGACACACTAAAGGTGCATTTAAATCAGAGCGAACAGAAGCGAACGAACGAATTCGTTCGGTCAAGCTCGCGCAATTTGCATGGCGAAGCGAAGGCGAGCGAACGAATTCGTTCGCGTTCGCACAGGTTCCGTCGCGTGTCGGTAAACAAGCGAATCATCAAAGGAAGTTCGTGCTCGATTTGCATGGTGCATTTTGTAGCTAGCGAATTCTCTATCCGACATGGTTTGTTTTCAGGTTTTCACACTAGCGCGGATCATCAACGAATGCGAATGTTCGTTCACATTGCATTGCGCATAGAACAACCGAACGAACGAATACCTAAAAACCCGTTCGTTCGGTTCTGTTCGCTCTGATTTAAATGCACCTTAAGGAGAAGGAGGCACAACATCTTTTAATATATGAACAGTTTTGAAATTTCCAGATACAAAATAAAAATTCCAATTAACACGAAATTGTCTTTCCAAAAATATATAAATGAATACCTTACCATCATCGGTAGCCAAAGACAAAAATTTTTCAGACACAAACAGCTGCTTGTCCATATCCAAAATGACGTTCCATAAATTTTGCAAATTATTTTCTTTATCGCCTTGCGAGGACACAATTTTTAGTAAAAAACACGCAGCACAGAGGCCCTCACTCACTGACGGTACTTGCGAAGGCTGAGCGATAGCTCTGTCAACAGCTTTTAAAAGTGTAGGAATGAGAACGGTAGCTTGAGATATCGTGTTGGTGTGAAAACAAACTTCCATGCATTGTATGTAAGCAGTACGGACTGGTACGGTCGACGTTTTAAGACCCATTCCATTCTAGAAACAAGGCGAAAAATAGTTATGGATTAATCTAATGTAAAGTTACAAAGCTTAAAAATGTCTATCTTGGAAAAAACAAAAGCTATAATCAAATCAAATATGTCTAGCAAAAGTCATCTACATAACTAATATATTTAAACAAAATTTAAACAAAAGACATAAAATAATACTAACTTTGAGAGCATCAATGACTTTTTTAGGAACTTCAGTAGAAAACTTTGCCCCCCACAAGGACATCATTTCCAAAGTATGGCACAAAATTTTTTCGTGTACCTCAACTTCCAAAACTTTAACAAAATGATCAATGGCGTTAGCCACCAACTGCTGCAAGCCACTTCCAGACACTGCATTGTCGCTAAGATTTCCGGCACCCTACAATAATTACAATTATTATAAAACAGCTCACATACAGGACAAAAAAACAAAAGGCAGTGCGACAGCATTGCAATCATTATATCTGTGCACTTAAGTCAAAAAGTGCATTTTTTTTATTATTAACCTTATACCATTCATATTGTTATGTTCTTATACTGGTAATTTGCAATTTCGGCACTTGTGTTTCCTGTTTATAATGTTAGTTCCATTTCACGTATTTTTATTAATCATATTTTACTACTTACATTGCAATGAAATTTTGTGTAATCAAAAGATAATAAAAGTTATGTTTAAAAATGAGTATTTATGTTTAGGCTACCCCATTAATTTTTTTTTAATTTTAAGTAAAAAATATATTTTTCAAGTATAAACAAGTTAAACTGAATATATCCATTTGTTTACATTTTTGAAAAACTACTTAAGTTATTCTTATTTCATGCCAGTTTAATAGCGTTTTCCACTGGATCGCCTTTAGTGCGCACCAAGTTCGCAATAAAACTACACGAGTGTTTGAGTTGACCGCATATTATGCAGTATCAGAGAAAAACAAATTGGTGCACTGGTGCGGTGTGTTGTCATCACTTTGACATAACCGTGTATGTTCTGTGACAACCTCAAAATGGAAGAGGTTTACGTGATTGACGAGTTTACTTTTTTTATAGTTTATTGTAACTAATTTATTTTCGGCAAACCCGCACCCTTTAAAGCCTCGGACATTTCAAAGACTTCTCACCCCTACGACATCAAAAGGGGGTGGTTGCCGAAGGAGTCTTTGAAATGTTTGCTGGGGGTGGGGTAGTTTTTCAACAGAGGGGTTGCCGAAGAAGTCGGTGGTCGTAGTGGTTGCTGAAGGAGTCTTTGAAATGTCCACCACCCCCGGACGACTTCTTCAGCAACCCCAAAAACCACACCCTCAAACATTTCAAAGACTCCTTCAGCAACCACCCTCTGGTCATTGTCGACGACCTTGAAAGACTTCTTCGGCAACACCCTCCGGTCATTGTCGATAACCTTCAAGACTCCTTCAGCAACCACCCTCTGGTCATTGTCGACGACCTTGAAAGACTTCTTCAGCGACATCCTCCGGTCATTGTCGATGACCTTCAAGACTTCTTCGTGACCTTTAAACATCGATCATGGTAAGCTCCGGATGGACATGCCGTCGAACTGTCGCAGGAACCGTAGTATACCACTACTCTTATCCTCTTCTGCCGCATTCTCATTCGAGCCATATGCCACTACCACCCCTATCAATTCTTTCTTTATAATCTGTACTTCTACCATCAATACTCTTTCTGATATACCTTTCTTTTTTTTTTTTTTTCACTCCATTATTTTCTTACTACGCAGGCTACCCCAGCTTTATTTGACGTTGACGTCATTTTTTCGATTGCACTGACACAGCACGAGCCTTGCTAGCTCGCGCGATAAATTCGCACCTAGTTCATAACTCTGTTACATGTGAAATACAAAAAACTTGGTCAGTGTGAACTAAATATTCCAGTGAAATACAAGTTTTGCACTCAGTTCGCACCCAGTTCGCACCAGTGCTGCCAGTGGAAAACGCTATAAGTCAAGTAGGTATTTACTGTTTATTAAAAAATTTCATCATGTTGACATATTGTGATAATTTAATAGGTACTTAATTTTAAGTAAAATATACTATACAAGTAAAATTTAAACTCACATGATAATCAGTAAAATAAAAAAACGTTGCTCCTGAAAAATTGCACTATTTGACTAAAGTGCTTTTTCCCGCTGACCACAGATATTATACACTATAGAGATATGTTCACTTATGACATCAGCATAGGTGTGCTTTAATATTACCCATATAACCACCACGTTCAAACATTTAGATTTTTTTATGAGTCAAGTTTACTGATGTGGATTTTACAATGTTTTAAATTAATTCAGTTTTCATTTTTACAATGAAAATCACTTAAATACTTTAATTTTTTCCCATTCTGTAGCATTGGAATCACAAAAAATATTCAAGGTTAAAAACAATAGCACAAATATGAGTTAACTTATCAAAATCATAAAAAGTCGCTATCTGCCCAACTTCTCTTATATTGTTCATACATAGTTAGGCCTCACACACACAGAGCGTTTTCCGTCACGCGTTTGTTGGAGTACATGCAATTGCTAGTACTTCAAAAACACGCGACTCAAGTCGCGCAACAGAAAACGCTCTGTGTGTGCTAGGCCTTAGAAATGAAACGAATTTAATAGAAGCAATAAAAAAAGTCGAAGTAAGAGCAAAGGAGCAAGAAGTAAAAATAAATGAAAACAAAACTAAGTTTATGATGCTCGATGGACAGCAAAGTAGGAAACGAGACACCAAATTCAAACCGGTTATGGAGGATGGGACTTGATATTAATTTGATGTAGCGGATAAATTCAACTATTTGGAAGTCACTTTAACAGACAATGGAGAAGACGCCGAGATACAAAAAAGAACTATCAAAGGCTCAGGATGTCTAGTGGCATTAGGTCATGTAATCAGGTCGTCAAACAATATCTTAAGGAGGGTAAAAATTAACATTTACAAAACAATTATAAGGCCAAAAGTTATGTACTGGGGTGAGATGTGGCAAATTAATCAAAATGAAGGAAAAACATTACAGGTCTGAGAAAGGAAGGTATTACGAGAGATATTTAGAGGAAAAAGGAAAAGTGAACAATGGAGAAAAGAACAAATGAGGAACTCGAGAAATTATATGGTCAACCAAATATAATTAATGTAGTAAAGACATAACGAATGAGGCAGCTTGGACATATATCATGATTTCTGGAGAAAAGCATAATGAAACAAGTAGGTACTTGAGGAAAGAGTAACGGAATGAAGGACGAGGGAAAGACCATGTTTGGAGGCAGTGGAAAAGGACCTGAAAGGACTACACAGGGGTTTGGAGCGGAGCACGGAGCAGTGGAGCAATGGGTTTTTGGCCGGAGCAGGAGCGGAATCCGGATCAAATAATTTTGATTGCTCCACTGCTCCAGTTTATTATGTACAATTTTTTTAAAAAATACTTTTTTTTTTCTTTCAAAGTTTGAAGATCTATAATTTGTTTTTTCAAACATTTATTTAACTTCACTTGTTTGTTAAGGTCAAATATTGACCAACTTTTACATATCCGATAAAATTAAAACTGTTAAAAAAAAAAAATGTTTAATCAAAAAACTTTTTTTAAAAATGTTAACAATATTTGGAGCATGGAGTGGAGCTGGAGCAGGCATTTTGATGCCGGAGCGGAGCTGAAGCAATTAAAAATTGGATTACTCCAAACCCCTGATTGGACTAAGACCAAGGTGACCAGGTTTTGGTTTTGGTAAGGCGGGACAAAATCGACTGGGGGATATTATGAATGAAAGTAAAAAAATGCATTCTCTTTTTTTGCTCCTTTTGACATTTACGTATTTCGCTTTTGCAGAATAACTAATAAGAATGTTTAATTATTAGTGTGATTGATGTTAATAACTTTTAAGAAAATTGTGTACTCTTTTTTATTTTACATCTGTTTATTACGGTATTGTGAACATGGCTAAATTTGAACACTTTGAACCGTTTCATATGTTACAGGTTGACATTGTAAGTGGTAAAAACGTAGCGGCTGCTGCAGAATTTACTTAAAATTTAAGTTTAGCTGTTTATTAATTGCAAACATAACTTTTTTACGAAATCATGGCAAACATTGATATGGAAATTTTTACAAAATTAGTCATATCTCGGTTATTTTTTGCAACAAATACATAAACTATATATTTTTGAAAAACTAGAAAAACGCTCTTTCATATAAAGTCATGGCCAACTAGGGTTTTCATTTAAAAAAATATATGTTTACTTCATATCTCAATAGTCAACGTAAGATGTAGGTTTACGTTTATGGGTATATTTTAAGTTTTTGCTGTAAACTGGCAAAAAGCGGGACTTTTTAAAACTCCGCGGGACAAATTGTTAAAAATCGGGACTGTCCCTCCAAAAGCTGGATGTATGGTCACCTTAACTAAGACTTAAAAAGAATGGAAAAACTGACAAAGAATTTAAAAAAAATGGAGAAAAACATGTAACAAAGCCATGGGCCAGCTTGGCCTAAGGAGCTGATTGAATTAAATAATAAAACATTGTATTGATAAAATAACATCACTATAGTACTTAAAAACAACATCAGATTACACGATAATTAATTTAATAAGGAAATTAGATTTCTAAACTGTTTTTAATGTCACGCTATTTTTTAAAAATTATTAAAACGTATTCCATATTAAAAAAACAGGAATACTTTTAATATTTTGTGAATCATCGCACAAGTCATTGGTTTAAAAACCACTGGTTTAACCTACTGCTTTTCAAAAGTTATGACAAAGTAAAAGAGCAAATAGTACATACCTGAAGAACACTGATTTTATGATCGACAACACTTAATTTGCCATCTGATCCATGAAAAACTCCAAAAACTTGTTTCAAAAGAGATTCCACAGCACCCGAATCACTACACTGCTGCGCTAATCGTTGGCAAGCATCTGCCGATTCCTCCCTGGTTGTGTCATCTTTTGAATGCAAATTTGCTAAAACAAAAATATGAAAATACAATCGGATTAACATTAATTAAATACATACTCATTAAGCTCTTCCCAATATCTGTAGCGTACTGACTAAGATCAAGACTCAAGCCCGATATTACTAAACCAACACCTTCTATAATAATCTCTGGGTTCCTCAGCATGGCTTTCTGTAAAGCAGGTAGCAGTGTTGCCTTAAACTGTTCATGAGTTAATATCTTCAATAATGGATAGCATCCAATCACTATCTCTTTTAATGGTTTAGTTTTACAACTAATTAATGTCTTCATAAAAGTATCTAGTAAACCAGGCTAAAACAAAATAAAAATTATTCACCCCGTAACGATTTCTTAAATGCGCACTTACCACGTGTTCTTTAAGTATGTCCGAATTATTTGTTGTGTTTAAATATTTTATTAATGCTGCACTGAAGACACACACAAAATGGGTCTGTTCAAATGATTTTAAGGCATCTAAATACATTGTTTCAACACTTTGTATAGACGTCCAGGTATTAAAAAGCTGTAAAAATATTGCAATAAATATTAAGAAAAATTAATATGAGATTAATTAGGAAATGGGACACAACATTTTTACAATAAAAAGGATACACAGTTATTACTAATAACTTCTTAAGAAAGGTTAAATTACAAGAGATGTTTTTAATATTCGCGAGTAAAAAAAATGTCATGTCGATTATCTTGAAAGTTCATTTACAATCAACAAAAAAAGAAGTTAAATGTTGACATTATACCAAAAAAACATAAAATTATAAAACTTTTAGAATGTTTCTATCCCTATGCGTGAATATAAAAAACCCTTGTATGTTAAAATTTAATCGGATGATTTAACTTTTAACTATGGAGCATCATTTTTATTATTTTACTAATGTCCGATGATTTATTAACTTTTATGAGAGCTTTATGCGACACGCTTTAAATGCAGGGATCCCTAAATACAGCCCATTAACACCATGATAGAAATATGGTAGTTTTGTAATAACACTGCGAGTAGGGTTGCCAACACTCCCGGTTTGGCCGGGAGTCTACCGGAATGAAACATCAATTTTTACTTTCCTCGTGTCTCTCATAAAGGGCAATTTTCCTCCCGGAATAAACATTTTGCTAACTTACATGTATATTTTACTAAACGTATTACTTTATCACTTAATTTTTTTCAAATGTCTAATAACAACCATAATTATCCAAGCTTTTAACGATAAATGGTTAACAAAAAAAACCTAACAAACATAATTTGAAATTGAATTTAAAAAATGATAAAATAACGTTTTTTGGGTATCATCTCCGGGAATGTTGTTGATAAAAAATGGCAACCCTAACTGCGAGGTAGAGAAAGTTGTCTCCAGTAGTTGACAATCTTTCAAACTGATTTGTTGTTTTGAGATCATTATTAGAAGCCTTTTAAATGCCCACCATAGGGCAATTTTTGTCATGAGACTGAAAAAATGCTGTGCTGATTACAAACATGTTCAGTAAATTTGACTCACGTTTATTGAAATTATATATGCCATTAACTTTCGTTGGAATGAAACTTAAATACATGAGAAATTTGACATGCAAACTTCAAGCTTCATATGTGGCCCTCCATAAAAAAAGTTTGAGTACCACCACTTTACTGTTTTAAAATCTTTTATTACATTTTTATGTTGGTAACACATATTTTATTACACTGGTCAACTTTTGAGCTAGAAAACAAGTGAATGTCTATTACAGATATTCTCTTAATTTTATCAGTCATTTTAAAAAACTTCAAAAACAAAAGACTGACAATATTTTTACAAAAGCTTGTAACTGTGCATTTTTTTCTACTAAATATTTATCAACAAAACAAATGTATTTTAATATGTTCACAATATATTTTAAGAATTATTTTGGGTATTGCTGTGATTGTTCAAAATGATTTTATTTGCTTTAACTTAACATACCAATATCTTTTTAAAGAAGCTATTTAGCTGATTCGACACAGCACCGTGGGTTATTAATATAATTTTCCTTTCAAAATCTTAATTTTTTACCCCAAAGTGTACTCCCTAAAACTCTAAATTTGGTATTAAACATAACTTACCATTTTTTCAGCTTTATTTGATCTTTTCCCAATTCCTGCAGAAACGACAGCTGTGTAAAGCACTGTCTGAGTTTCAATCAGCTTTGAGAGTTCACGTTTCATAACATTTTGATCGACTTTCCATCCATTTAACAACACTAAGCATGTCCAGTGAAGTGCACATAAAGCACTTTCAGAAATAGATTTTCTAAAATGATGATTAATTAAGTTTCCATGCTTTAACTTTTTAAGGACACATTACACAATAAATTAATATTGATATAAAAACGTATAATAAATACAGCAAGCAAAAATGTATGAAAAAATTCAACATTGTAAGAATCATCATAAAAAAACAATTGCTTACGTGATAACTAGATTCTTGTACTGATTTGCTATATCTGTTCCAACAACAATAAAGTTCTTGATCATCCATTCTGGGTGATGTCGGATAAGGGCCACAATCAAGTTTTTAACCAATATTTGTGATGATCTGTCGCGATATCTATGTAAAGTAAGTTGCAAAATCTTACAAATTCCTTTAACAATGGTTTCTGTGAAAGCTGCAAACAAGTACAGTAAATAAAGGCGTTTGGTACAATTTTCTCGAATATTAAATACCTGGATGTGATAAAACATTGATGACATTTTCAGTAACCTCTTTTCTTTCCTTCAAACTAGCAGTTTGTATTTTAAGTGGCAGATCCTTTAAAGCTTTAGCCAACTAAAATTAAAATATTTTATATAATACTGTTTAATATATCGTAAATACATAAATAAATTCAGTACACGTGACAAAACTTACCTCCTGATTTTCTGCCATTTTCCAAACCGATGTTAGACATTCGACAGCATGAAAATGACAGCAGGAAAGTGCAGTGACAGTGTTGCCAGTTGCCACTAAGCACACTAAGCCAAAGATTGGTGTGAAGTGAGATATTCTGTTTTATTTATAATTTTCTCATAGATGTGAAATTTAAATGCAATATTTAAAAGAATTTTTTTAGGGTTATTTTACATTAAATCAAAGTTGACATCTATTCTGTATGTAATTCAACTCTGCTTGAGCTTAATTTTATTTTGTTAGATTTTTGGAGAAAAAATGCGGCATTGCCAAATCATACCAAAATTTTTAATGGTAAATATTTTTGGCAGTTTTCGGAAACGGCATACAATCATGTTTTGAATAAAATTTTGGCAGGAACACAACAAAAGTCATATTTACCACTTGTTTAATTTTGTAATTTGCATTAATTTTTGTATTTCGGTCAATATTTTGACCTATTTAAAAAAAAATAAACATTGTGATCACAAAATTGTGATTAAACGTAAACCTAAGCAAGCAACCTGTTGTAAATCGTTGTTTTTCTATGTATACAAATGAATTTTTTTTTCATAGAACTCAACGATATATAAATTTATTATAAACTGCAGGATTAACTTAACGATTTAAATAGTCATTTTGGCACTGTATATATTTTTTGTAATTATGTTGATATCGGTGATTTGGAAGTTTTAAAGTTATGATAAGGTAAAAACAATAAATAAATGTTAAAATCACAAACAAAAAGAAACAATAATTATTCAACAAAAAGATAGTGCATTTTATCTAGATCTACAAATGTTCTGTGGAATGCATTGTGTTACTGTTTTGCTATCCCTAATGTACATTTTAATGTGTAATAAATACCCAGGAAATATCTACGTTGTTTGATCAATATTTTGCCTAACAAAAAAAAAATCCAAAGCTATCTAGCTAGATGACCATCAAAATCAAAAAGTAAATGACAATTGTTAAATAAACGACGCCATCGCCAACAATATAGATATTCAAACATAAAGCACGCAACATGCAATATTAATCAGCGAAATAATCGGTTTAGTCATTACAAAGTGGATAAAGTAAAAAGTAATAATAAACGTATTCTAGTCGTGCGCAGATCAACGAAATGTGTCTCACATCGTTGTGGAAGTATAAAATGTGATTTGATTTAGTTATTAGTATCGTAAATGAATTCGCGCGCGTCGAAAAATCCGGCTAAACTACAACGATTTAAAAGTGAGAATAATATTCGGTCGATTAAAGGTAACGATGATGTTTTCGATAATAGAGAAGTCAGTAGTGTTGCAAGTTTAACTAAAACTAAAAGGTTAGATATATTTACTCCATATTCAAAAATTCCAGCAATTGGAAAAGCTTTTAGCTTTTCAACAAATACGACCAAACGATTTTCTAATGGCTATAAGTCGGACAATGAAACTAAAAAATTACACAGCGCAGGTGGCTCAAAAATTCCCTTATTCAAAAACAAAAATGAAAAAAAAGATACATCCAGCGTACAAAATTTGCAAAATTCCCCAAATAATCGACGTTTATTACGCCGGAACACTTATATTGTTCTCGACCCAGTCGTATGTGTGAAGAAGAAAAAACGAACTGTTCATAAAAGCGAGTTTAAATGTGAAAAAGGACATAATTCTACAGTGACTAGTAAAAAAACAGTTAGTGTCAAAAACTCTGTTGTGTATGGACCTAAATTATTTGATATTTTTAGTTCCGATAGCGAATTGTCCTCAACTTCAGAAACGAGTTCTCAAGAAAATGCGAGTAAAGCACACGACAATCTTGACTCTTTAATAAAAAATTTAAAGTTATCTCGAAAAAAAGAGACTGACCTAGTTTCGCAACAGAATAATGTATGGCTTCTTTAATTTTTAATGTGCTTTCGACTTGGAAGTATTTAAATATGTATTGACTATTACTGGATTACTGCAGTTAAACAAACGTTTGCTAAGTGCCCCCCTGCCAAAGATGTGTGATACTCTGATATTCGATGTAAATTTTTAATTTTCTTAAATGTTGTTTTTCATTATAAACCATTGGCTTGAAGCAAATAAATATTTTTAGAAACATTGTATTAAAATTTTTTTGGTATCCCTGTACAGAATTTTTTATTTAAAATTAAAAATACGTATTCTTTTTTTTCTGTAGAGAATTATGTTTAAATTTTTTAATAGGTGGATAGAGGCGATGCAACCATTTTTTTTACCTTATACTTTCAATTTAATTGTGCGATGTCAATGGAATTAATTTTTATTATATAATCCAACCAATCAATTTTTTACTTTTTTATCAATATTCTCTTAACTAAAATTATTTATTAAAATACATGTAAAGACAGACTGTATAGTGATTTTGAGATGGCTTTCTATGCATTTTTACCTACATTCACAGAACATGTGCATTGGAGCAAAGTATAGATGGAGTTACAATGTTACCACGGTTTTTAAAAGTTATATTTTGTTCATCTTTGAATCGTGAATTCAATACCTTGATATTATGTAGAATAAAAAAATTTGGAGTGATATATATTTTGTACGTGCAAAAATATCCTTCTATTAACTCCAAACACTAAATTATGTGTGTCTGTACGTAAATTTGTGGACAATCACCTGTAAGGTTATGTTGTTAAGACTTTTTTTTTAAAAACGCGACGTTGCCACATTAAGCCAATTTAAAATTTGTTGTGGTATATCAAAAAGTAAAAAAATGCAAACATTTTCTATTATGCAATATTTAGTAACTATTCTCATTTAATAAAATTCTCATATAAAAACAATATTCATAATTCACGTACTAACTTAGTTTTACTATACCTAAACAGACACAACGATACTACATTAGACATTGTCAGCAATAAAGTTTATTTTTCAAATGATACGCAACAATTCAACAGCAAATTACTTCATCAAACTTTTTTGAATCAGCCTTTATTAAATGTAAAACATTTTACACAATTACAAAGATTGGTTTATGAAAGCAATATAACAATTTTGAAGGCAATTACAGGTCCATCTCTGACACAAAATTATTTCTACATTAAAACACCTAATGAAGCAAATTATTTCAGTTATTTACAAAAAATATCATAACATGCAATTGACTTATATACACAAATACTTAAAATTATAACAATACGTATTTTTATAGCAGGATATGTGTAAATATGTAACTAGGAAGCTTTAGAGATTGGAAATAATCAAACAATATTACAAAATTATTAAAATTTAAAAATTAATTATTTGAAGGAGTATAAGAAGGTATGGATTTCATAAACAAAGCAAGATTGAACAGAGCCCCAAAATTTTGTTACAGTTCAAATGCAACTTGATTCCACATATCGGAATGACATTTTTTTTAACAATAGTTTTCATAAAAAATTCAATAAGTTTTTAATATATTAAAACTGCATATGAAAATTGTAAAGATTATTTTACATTCCAATTAAATACATTTTAATTTTTACAAAATAATGTTTGTCTTTTATTGTAAATTTAAGAAGACTTACAATTAAAATATGCAAGACTCAAATGTTTTAACTACAACACTACAAAAACACAATTTTTTTTAACGTCGAATGCTTTTAATAATAGTTTTTCACGTTTTAAATTAATAGTACTAAAGAAACCAGTCTAATACTTCTTTCTCTCACGTGGCGATCGGGATCGAGATCGCGAACGTGATTTATTACGATCTGATCTTGGTTTTGGTTTAATGTCTGTATCATTTCCCCAATCACTCAGATCGTACTTTGATAAATCTCCATCTTCGTCATCTTCTTCTTCATCATCCTCTTCCTCCTCCTCCTCCTCGACCTGTCGATGAGGCTTTTCTTCTGGTTTAATGTCTTGTATCTCGTCGTCTTCATCAGAATCATCAGATTTGTTACCATTTTTGTTCTTCTTTTTCTTTTTGCGGCCAAATTCATCATATTCATCGTCTGAATCATTTCTTTCTTTATATTCAACAACACCTCGATCGTTATATCCTCCCCCTAAGCCAGTACGCTCTTCTACTTCACCAAATTTTGGGGCATTACATACGTTACATTGCTGTCTTCTAGCCCAATTAACGTTACCACACTTATTACATTGCCAGTCATCCGCACTAAATAAACCACGGCTTTTTTCTGCAGCTGCTTTACCTATCTCTTGTCCTAATTTTTTTCGTTTGGAGGCTGCCGGAGCACGCTCTTTACTACAACGATTGCAAGCATTACGGCGAGCAAAGTTTACATTTCCACATTCAGCACACGTCCAATCACCATCAGAACCCCGTGTATGTCCACTTATGTTTGGTGGGGGCGGCGGTGTTAATTCGGCCTCGGCCATCCCTGTAATACCCACATTATTAAATAAGTTTTTTAAAAAGTTATTTAAAAATTACTAACTACATAGTTAAATTAAAAATTAACGTACCATTTATTCTTACTTGTCAAATTAACTGGCAAAACGCCGTCAAATCAAAAAATTATAACCCAAAACCATAAATGCTTAAACCCAATAAGTTTAGTTCCAAAATGCATTGTAGAGGTCACTAAAATCTTTTGCTTACTTTACATGTCCAATAATGTGGCGTTTAAGGGATTATTGATATGATTTACTGTTAATTATTTTTTCTCCTATGTAATATGGTTAATAAATTATTGCTCCCAAAAATTAATGTTACTCCGTTTTTTGTTAATAAAATCAATACTGTTGAACTACATTTTGATGTAGTTTAGTGTGAAATTAGGTTTAGACCGGTCAACGATCGCGCCGCAAGTTTTTACGCATGTGAACTAACATTCCTAGGGGAATTTGACAACGATTGATGAAGAAAAATACCAAAATCGGCAGTAAACTGGCAACGCTTTATAAATCTGTAAGTTTAGCAATTGCTCATAAAAATTTTAATATAAGTAGTGTACCAATAGTTGTTTACTGTAATACAGTATACAATTTTATAGTGTGGTGAAAATTACTGGCATAAACCTGACGATTGTAGCGGGAAGAGGACTTGGCTCAACAATGGCAGCCAGCGACTCTGCAGGCGATGATTCTTTGTATCCTATAGCGGTGTTAATCGATGAATTAAAGAACGAAGATGTGCAGGTATTTATTAGCACTTTAGGAAAGTTCTGCACGCTTTACCTAACCTAACACTATACTCCATACATAAAGTGGTACCACCCATTTTAATTCATAGAAAAGTGATATCACATGCTCATTAATTTATAATGAAACGTGGAATTATGACAGTTGTCTTTCAATTGATGTACTTTATTTTCAGCTTCGTTTAAATTCAATAAAGAAGTTATCGACTATTGCGTTAGCTTTGGGTGTGGAACGTACACGTTCAGAATTAATTCCATTTTTAACAGAAACTATTTATGATGAAGATGAAGTTTTATTAGCCTTAGCTGAACAATTAGGCAATTTTACTACACTCGTTGGAGGCCCAGAACACGCTTACTGTTTGTTACCTCCTCTTGAAAGCTTAGCAACTGTGGAAGAAACAGTTGTTAGAGACAAGGCAGTAGAATCACTCAGAGCAGTTGCTCAACAGCATAGTCCAGCTGATCTTGAACAACACTTTGTACCTTTGCTACAAAGATTATCTGGTGGCGATTGGTTTACTTCAAGAACATCAGCATGTGGATTATTCGCAGTGAGATTTGAATTTATTTTTTAAACACGATTATTTATTTATGTAATACTTTTATAGGTTTGCTACCCAAGGTGTTCACCAGCCATGAAAGCAGATCTACGTCAACATTTTCGTGCACTTTGTCAAGACGATACACCCATGGTCCGTAGAGCTGCGGCATCAAAATTAGGAGAGTTAGCACAAGTAGTGGAACTTGAGTACTTGAAGTCAGACCTAATACCCATGTTTGTAAATCTAGCTCAGGATGAGCAGGTGTGTAAATTTTAAAGGTAAAATTCAAATTTGTTTTCACAAATTTTTGCTCTTTTTTTAGGATTCTGTGAGACTCTTAGCTGTTGAAGCTTGCGTTAGTATTGCTACTCTTTTACCACAAGAAGATGTTGAACAACTGGTTATGCCAACGCTTCGGCAGTGTGCTGGTATGTTAAAGTTTAACATTTTTTTGAAACCTTAGCCATATTTTTGTTTTCAATTTTACATTCTTATTCTTATTACAGGAACTTAAAATTTCTGTTATATTCAATCTGAATAGTTTTTTATTTAGTACTTTAAACTTTTTCTCTTCCAAAGAACTAGTTATTCCTATAGTATGAATATATAATTATTAAAAAGGTAGTTTATCTATAATTAAACTATTAGAATTAGTGACGAAACAAAACTTTTAACATGTTACAAGGACAATGCCAACACTACAATATTATATAAAAAAAACACATTCAGTAACCATACATACAAACAAGATAACAACTTCAGTAATGTTTGAAGTACCTACTTGTAAAATTTAATTAAAACACGTAATTATTTATTTTAGACAACTAAAGCACATAACTTTTTTAACAGACGATTTTGGACTATTCTAATTAAGCTATAACTAATTAAACAATTTAAGTCTGCTCAACAAAATTTGATGTATTGTACTTGAAATGTGTTGGGAAATTGGTTTTATTGAAGTAAAATGATTTATACAAATTGAAAATCATAATACAAATAAGAAATGGGTCCATAGTCTAAAGTTAAGTGATGTTATGTAAATTATCTGCAACAGTCTTTTTATTAGCACAATTTGATGTGTTAATATGGTACACATTCAGATTAGTTTATTTTAAGAAATTACTTTTTTTTTGTGAGGGTAAAAGTTTGGAAAACAGCATTTACTATAAGAATTTATGGTGATAAAAAATATTGAAGTATAATACATACTGAATAATTAAAAGAATTAGGATATTTAAAAACTAATTTTGTAATTAAAATGGAATTCTTCTCATATTGAAAAAGTATGATCACTGTCAACTAATTTTTTATTTAGTCACTCTGCAGCGATCAACAGTGATTGATTAAAATTATTACAGCAATAAATTTGTATTCAATTAACACATCCTTTTATATGTTGTTGACATTGTCGAAGATATCAATTATTTAAATGATTACTAGCAATAAATTATTTTATTGTGTAACTCTGTAATAAAATAATAATTAATAATAATATAATAATATAATTAATAACAACAGGTTAGAAATTATTTCTAACCTGTTGTTATTAGGTAATGATTGTAACCAGGGCATGAAACCGGTTTTTTAAACCGGTTTAAAAAACCAGTTAACCTTTATTTTTTGTCCAAAATTGTGATTTTTAACCGAAACCGAAACCGTTATTTTTAAAGGCAAAAAAAAACGGTAACCTTTAACCAAAATAATAAAAAACCGGTTTTTTAAACATCTCTTTTTAATAAAAATTATTTTGAAAAAATACAAAATCTGTATTAAATGTGATTAGTTTACCAAAAGTAATTACTGACTGCTTGATTGTACATATATTATAAAATTATAAATAGATAATATCTTTTTATACTTTGCATTCCAAATCTGAATAATGTTAAAAACCGGTTTTTTACGGAAAAAAACGGTTTTTCAACAAAAACCGTCATTAAAATAAAGTTCTTGGATTCAGTTAACCGTTAACCAAATTTTTTTTCGGTTTCTAGCCCTGATTGTAACTGACGATTGATGGACCCAGTGTGGCAGTAACTGTTTTACATTTATATAAAATCGCATTGAAACCTTGAGTTTGCCAGATTTGAATTATTTGCTAAAACGAACATAAAAAATTATTGTATTCTGTAACTTCGTAAAATATTTTTTAAGTCTTTAGTGTAGGGCAGTGCTTCGCAATCAGTGCACCGTGAAATGATGCTTAATGTGCGTCCAAAAGAAGGAAAAAAAAGAATGTGTCTGCAATAGACAATACTTAAATGTATGCACTTTATAACTCCCTATTTTTAAATGTATATTTGCCCTTGGTGTGCCACGGAATTACGGGAAGAGCTATGGTGTGCCGTGGGTGAGAAAAGATTGCGAAGCACTGATGTGCAGGGGACTTGAAAGCTTGTAAACATCTTTTTAATTATTTGTACAGGGTATATGGCTAAATTCGAGCCACTTTAAGTATTTGTCTAAAGTAAAAAGGTAGTTTGAGCTATATTGAAAAAAAAATCCTTTTAAGGAGCTCGATTTGTAGCGATATTCAGATGTTTTGAAAAACGCATAGTTAACTTGATGGAAGCCAAGCAAACAATGGTATTTTGGGTATTTTGTTTTATTTATTATCTTCTCTGGTGTTAAATTTTAAAATCTGAATTTTTGTAACTTACATTAGTGATATCGGTTGTTTCATAGCATACTTAGTGACAAATATATAACGGTCAACTCCTGATTTTTTTATGGTTTTTATATTAGATATTAACTTGAATAATTCAAAAAAAATCCAATGATATATCAAAATTTGCCCACTTCAATAAAAATATAATTTCAACAAATAACGATTGCCATAATTTACATGATTACTAAAATTTGCCAGGATTTACTATGACAAGCTTTTGTTTTGTATATTGAAAAACAGTATCATTCATGGCCAACTCGCCATTTTTGTTGGCACATGTTAATTTATTATTCATTTACGAGTGATATACTATTGAAATGAGAAAAAAATATATGCTATCTGCTTACGTGAATAAGTTAAAATTCAGATTTTTTTTTAGATATTGAAAAGATGTTTAAATCAAAAAAAGCAATATTTTTTAATTTTTGCTTCTATCAAGCTTAGTAAGCATTTTTTTAAACATTTGAACTAATTGAGCTTAATAACTGTATCTAATTTAACACGTTAAGCGCCATTTGTATCCATATGGATACAAATCATTTTGGCCACCTGTATCCATTTGGATACAACACACTACATTTAGATTCATATGCCTGTAATCTTAAACATGCATGTATTACATATAACTATACCAGAAAAGGTTTAAGGATGACCCAGTGAACCAGAAAACCTTGGTGGCCCGGTGAACCAGAAAACCTTGGTGGCCAGCGATTTTTTTACCCACATATATTTTTAAAAAAAAGTTTTATAATACAAATTTATTCATACGAAAATCAAATTTACAACTTATAATTAATTATTGTCAAAAGTAAAAGCACATAAATGATATAAAAATAAAACTATATAATTGAGCTGTTTTTCATAAGACATAATGTAAATATGAACACTTTATTTTTGGAAATCTTTTTACCATTAGGAGTTAATTAATCCTGTAACTATTTAATTGTTTGTTTACCTGCTACCGTCGGATTATAATAGTTGGTAAGTAGGTAGTAACGTGAAAGTTTTTTCGTGTATACAGGGTGCCCATTTTTCTAACCTGTTGTAAGGGTAACTCCGTTAATATGAAAGATACAGAAACGTTTACATTAGCAAATTTGTGCAGAATAACAGCTACACTAACAAAAAGACAGTTCTTAGATGTCACATCGAAAAAATAAGAACATCAACACGGGATAACTCCCGTCTATTAGTAGGCAGTGAACATGTAAAATGATTTTTGATTATTTAAAAAAAAACTATAAGAGAAAAGTATAACAAACCTTATATCTTTAAAACGAGAAGAAAATAACCTTTTTAGTAAGGCCACAGCCAACTATGACTTCCATTTAAAAAAATGCAAGTTTGTGATATAACTCGAAAATCGAGAGTGCTATGAAAATTTCGTTAACATATTTGTAATCTGCGTAAAAATATCTATGAAAGCCAATTTTTATTTTTGTTTTAGCTCATATGCTTACGAAATTATTCAAGTTTGAAAAAATCGACCTTTTTCAGTTTTTTCAAAATATTTCAAAAAGTTGACAGTCAAATTTAAAAATGACATCAGATTTCGCTTTAAATTCTGCACAAATTTCTAATTTAAACGTTTCTGTATCTTTCATATTAACGGAGTTACCCATGCAACAGGTTAGAAAAATGGGCACCCTGTATACATACTTGTATTCCATAAGATACAGTGGTGAAACACTATTTTCTTCCCAAATGGATACAAATCAATTTTTGTTTAAAAACGGGTTAAAATGTTATTATTTTGTTGTGAATTTTTTTTATATTACTTAGGGGCAATTTAGAAACATTAATTTAAAAAAAAAAAATTGGTGGCCAGAAAAACCTACTTTTTTTTAACATGGTGGCGCTTAACGTGTTAATAAAATCTCTATTTTTTATTCTTGAGGCTTTCGCGGCCGTTATCCATAATACAATCTTGGTTTCCGGGTTTGGAACCGCGTCTTCTATATTTAGAAGTAGTTGACGTTTCGACCATTGTGTCTTGGTCTTTTTGAAAAGGACCAAGACACAATGGTCGAAACGTCAACTACTTCTAAATATAGAAGACGCGGTTCCAAACCCGGAAACCAAGATTGTAAAATCTCTATTTCTTGTATAATAAGAGATCTGCAGAGTGGCCTGAATTAAGCGGTACATCCAATACATACTGAAGGAATAACAAATTATTAACATAACATATTGAACATAGACAATCGATTTTTCAGATTAAATTATCACCAAGAAATTTTATATTTTGTTTATATTTTAAATTCAGTCAGGAATATGTAAAATTGTACTTAAATTATAAATATGCCTTTTTTTTGTGTAGGTGATACATCATGGCGTGTCCGTTACATGGTAGCAGACAAATTCACGGAATTACAAAAAGCAGTTGGGCCTGAAATTACGAGAACCGATCTAGTACCTGCTTTCCAGAGTCTGCTTAAAGATACAGAAGCAGAAGTTCGTGCCGCCGCCGCAAATAAAGTAAAAGATTTCTGTCAAAACCTCGATAAAACCCACCAAGAAAACATCATCATGACCAACATACTCCCGTGCGTTAAAGAATTGGTATCCGATCCTAATCAGCATGTAAAATCCGCGCTTGCGTCCGTTATCATGGGCTTGAGCCCGATCCTCGGTCGACATAACACAATCGAGCATTTGTTGCCTTTGTTTTTGTCCCAACTTAAAGATGAATGTCCAGAAGTACGCTTGAATATAATTTCGAATCTAGATTGTGTGAATGAAGTAATCGGTATACAGCAATTATCCCAGTCGCTTTTACCGGCCATCGTGGAACTAGCTGAAGATTCTAAGTGGCGTGTTCGATCTGCAATCATCGAATACATGCCCCTTTTAGCTGGCCAGTTAGGTCAGGAGTTCTTTGATGAGAAATTGAACGCTTTATGTATGACGTGGCTGATGGACCATGTTTTTGCCATACGAGAAGCTGCCACGCTGAATCTACGGAAATTAGTCGATCAGTTTGGAGCCGAATGGGCGGAAAATACTATAATTCCTAAAGTGTTGGCTATGTCTAGAGATCAAAATTATTTATATCGTATGACGTGTTTGTTTTGTATAAATGTATTGGCGGAAGCTTGCGGCAGTGACATCACCACGAGACTTCTTTTGCCGACTGTTATTAGTATGGCCAACGATAAAGTTGCTAACGTAAGATTTAATGTTGCAAAAGCATTACAAAAAATTGCACCTCAACTAGATCAAGCTGTAATTCAACCTCAGGTTAAACCAGTTCTCGATAAATTAAATGTGGACCCAGATGTCGATGTCAAATATGCTGCGTCGGAAGCCATTTCTGGAATAGCTGGTAAGAAATCTTCGATCAATAATTTTATTCACGCAGTTAATTATCCAACACTTTGTAATTAATAACTTATGGTTTTTTAATAAATTAATGTTATGCGGTACAGATTAAAAGAGTTGCTATTTAATTTTTTATTCTTATTTAGTTATTTGCAGGGCATGAAACCGGGTTTTTAAATAGGTTTAAAAAACCGGTTAACAATTATTTTTTGTCCGTAAAAGTGATTTTTAACCGAAACCATTATTTTCAGGGGCAAAAAAACGGTAACCTTTAACCAAAATAATTAAAAATCGGTTTTTTAACATCATTATTTAATAAAAATTACTTAAAAAAAAAAACATCTGTATTAAATGCGATTAGTTTACCAAAAGTCGTTACTGAACGCTTGACTGTACAGGGTGGTCCAAATTTGATGAGATTGCATGAGTATCTCGCTTAATAGGCAAGATAGAGAAACGGTTAACCTACCAAAAGTGTGCAGTTTTTTAAGACAAACTCAGAACCGTTTTCAAAAATATTCTATTATTTCCGGTTTTTGGGATATTAGAGAAAAACTGTTTTTTTTTTGTTATATTTATGTGCCATATCTCTCTTATTGTTGTAAATATCGAAAAAGATTATAAAGATTATTTTTAGATATTTTTATCAGGGATGGAAAACGTAACGTAACGATACCCGATAACGTTATAATAACGATTCAACTATAATTTTTTATACAATAACGTAACGATATTTTTATAACGTTATAATAACCGATAACGTTTCGTTAAAGTTATTTTGTATAGTTATTCTCTATAAATTAAATTTTTATATGGCGATCTTTATATTTTCAGAAGATATAATATTTTGTCCGTATTTTAGAAATTAAAATGAAAATAAAATATCTCAACGTAATTTTGTACTATTTTTTAATTTACATTTACAGATCCCAAAAATAATTTCAGAGTTACAAATAAAAATTATTTTTATACAGCATGTTTCTTAAATAATGCGAAAAAAATCGGGAGGTGATTTCTTATCGAAAATTAAGGGGGGTCTTTCATATTTTTTTTTTCCTTTAAGGTCTCCTTTCAGAGTTACACCCCCCTAGAGGGGATCGGTAAAATTGGGTTTTTATTTTATTTCTCAAATTTGGATAAATGTGGGAGAATGATATTCGGTAGATGTTTTATACTTATTAAAAGGTTTCCCATAGTAATATTTTTAATCATCTCCCACCTTCGCAGGAGGCTGAAAAGTGCCACCCCTGTTGGTTTTCTTATCAGGACTTTTTGGTGGGTTGAAATTTTGCAATTTAAATTGTTTATTGAAAACTTGATTTATTTAGAAGTTTTTTTTATTCTTTAATGTTCTCGTTAAACCTACAGTTTCTGAGTAAAAAATTATATGAATGAACATGAACCATCAAATATTCCAATATAAAACGATTCATTTTGGTGGTTACCTTGGTTTGTTTATGTTCATATGTTCATTTTGACGTTTACGCGGCGACAACGCTAAAACGCCCGTCAATTCTACCCAATATGAACATAGGCATCATATTCACTCATTTAATTTTTTACTTAAAACTAGGATTTACGAGAAAAACTAAAGAATAAAAAAAGGTTCTAAATAAATCAAACTAATAAAAAAAAATTTAAATTGCAAAATTTCAACTCACCAAAAAGTTCTGATTAAAAAACCAACAGGGGTCGCACTTATCAGCCCCCTATGAAGGTGGAAGATGATTGAAAATACTACTATGGGAAACCTTTTAATAAGTATGAAACATCTACCGAATATCATTCTCCTACATTTATCCAAATTTGAGAAATAAAATAAAAACCCAATTTTACCGAATCCCTTAAGGGGGTGTAACTCTGAAAGGAGACGTCTAAGAAAAAATTGTTATATAAAAGACCCCACTTTATTTTCGATAAAGAATCACCTCCCGAATTTTTTCGCATTATTTAAGAAACACCCTGTATATCATAATTCATGTAACGTTATATAACATAACAATTAATTTTTTTAACGTTATTTATTACGTTATGTAACGAAAACAAATAATAAATAACGTTATACAATAACGTAATGATTTAAAACGTTATTCCATCCCTGATTTTTATGTAGATTTTAAAATTACTAAAAATAATATTTACGCTCGCCGTTAAAAAGTTATGACACAAACTTACCTTTTTTTAAATGGTAGCTATAGGTGACTATGTTCTATTTAAATTCCTTATGTTTTTCTCATTCCAAATATGTATTTATTTTCAATAATACGCAAGTTGCAAAGGTTTTTCAATTTTTCTAAAGATGAAAAACAAAAAGTGGGCTGTGAAAACAAAAAAACAAGAAGAACCGGAAATGATACAATATATTTGGCAACTGTTCTGAGTTTGTCCCAAAAAACTGCACATATTGGTAATTTAACCGTTTCTCTATCTTGATTATTAAGCGAGATACCCATGTAATCCCATCGAATTTGGTCCACCCTGTACATATATTATAAAATTATAAATAGATAATATCGTTTCACACTTTGCATTCCTAAACTAAATAATGTCAAAAACCGGTTCATAAGTTAAATCGGTTGTTTTTTAAAAAAAAACTGTTTTTAAAACAAAAACTGTTATAAAAATAAAGGCCTCGATTTCGGTTAACCGTTAACCAATTTTTTTTCCGGTTTCGAGCCCTGGTTATTTGTGAACCTGGAAATGCAATTATAACTTGATTGCTGTATTTTTTGTTTTCGTCCTTTAATACCCATGTAGGTGACTACAAATGTTTTAATTAGATAATTTTCTCTTTGTTACCTCGATTTAAAGATGTTTTAAAAATCACCATTTCTAAAATTGACAAGAGCTGTAACAATTTTAACATTCTATGTATCAATAAAATATGAGTAGCTGCCAAAAACAAAAGGTAAGCTGTTGCTTATTGATAATCGTATTATATTCATCAACAAAATTCAATTGTTTTATGTAAAACTGTCGTATACATGAAAAATTTTATTAAATAACACTTTTGTTCGTTTCTTAAAACTTTTTGAATTAATTAAAAGAGTTTATCTTCTGTTTTCATGGCTAACCTTATTTTTTTAATACATAAAATATCTATGGCAATTTAAAATGCAAATACGTCAAACCTGTATCACTGCAAAGAAATTATCTTTTTCAAGGAACCTTAGCCAACATTTCTTTAACAAGTACGCCTTATAATTACACAACAGAAATTAAAATGATTATTACTTTATCACCATTTGTGGAAGTTTCGACCACAACTTTTTAATGTTATCTTATTTATTAGTCAGTGTGATATTTAAAATCTAATAAATCATAATATGTGTGTAAAGTGTGATGATTCAGTGCCAAAAAATGACTTGTTTTTTGACTATTCAATATATTTGCATTATTTTTTAATTCAAAAAATGTGAATATGCAACATGTTTCGTTTGAAATATGACTCTTGGAGGAGTTAATGGTAAAGTTGATGGATAAAGTATCAGTGGTGGCTCATAAGAACTTGCAATTGAGGGGTTGTTGCGACAAATGTAACCAAAATTTTCACTATGGACAGAAGTTAAAAAATCACATCACCAGTAAAAATATAAAACTATTAAAATTTTTAAATTAATTATTTATATTTAAATTCCTTCGCTTTTTTTTTGTTTATTTATTTATCAATTACTCTTTTTATTAAAATTAGTTATATTCTCAATCAAATATAGTCAAATCCGCCGTAGAACTTACCAAATTTTTAATTTCAATTTTCTCGCTGTGGTAAACGCAAAAAATTAATTCCTTGTAAATATTAAACAGAATTTTTGTTTATTTCGATTCATTTTTATCCATTTATATTCAGAAAATGTCAATAATATTTTGGAAACACAGAAAATTAAACACGAGAAATAATCATACAGGTTGTCCCAGATTACATTTCCAGCATGGGAATCTCGCTTACTATAAGAGATACAGGTTTGTTTAAATTAGTCAGTGGTTTCCAACCTTTTTGTACCTACGCCCCCCTTTTTCATAATTTTTTTTTGCGCCCCCCTCACTTTTTGTTACAATCTTATTTCATAAATACTGTTCTGATAAATACGAATTATTTAATGGACTACAAAACAATACACCATATTTTGTATAAATAAAGTTTTTTTTGTTTGTTTGTATTCAAAAATGATATTTTGGTAACAGCTGCACGCTCCCCCGAGGGGGGCGCGCCCCACAGGTTGGAAACCACTGAATTAGATGAATTATTCCTTAGTACGAGAGAAGCCACAATCAATTTTTAAAAGTATAAAATTCCTCGTACTTCAGAAGTTATTTATCAAAAAATATGAAAATATCGAATATCTTTTTTCTTTCATAACTTTTTTGTCTTAATCATTAAATCAATTTCATTTGTACCTTCTCAAGATACTTTTTTATGTAGAATGTAACTATTATCTTAGATTTTTTAATCACTTTTCATTTTTGAGATATTACCCCTAATTTAATTTTTTTTTATGGGCCATCAAGTTGGCTTTGGAACAGTTAAATGTGCTTTTTTTCCCTCTTTTTAACGATAAATCACATGTTATACCTAAAACTGCACATAACTTAGAAAATCAAGAAAAATTGTATTTTATTAATAATACTAAGTTAGCCATGACAAATGTTAAACGGTCAAGTTGGCTTTGAAATAATGAAATGTGCTTTTTTCTCCCTTTTCTAATGATATATCTTTTGTTGTATCTGTTTAAATAAATAACGCTGAAAATCAAGAAAAACCATATTTTACTAATATTATTCTAAGTAAGCCATGAAACATGTTAAAGAGGCAAAGTTGGCTTTACAATAGTGAAATGTGCTTTTTTCTTTTCTTTTTAATGATATATCACTTGTCATATCTATTTAAATAAATAACTCGGAAACTCAAGTAAAGCTTTGAAAAGCTAACTTAAATTAATATTGGTAAAATATGTTTTATTTTTATTTTCCAGGTTATTTATTTAAACAGATATGACAAGTGATATATCATTAGAAAGAGAAAAAAGCACATTTAACTATTGGTAACCAACTTGCCTGTTTAACATGTTTCATAGCTAACTTAGAATAATATCGGTAAAATACGGTTTTCCTTGATTTTCCAAGTTATTTATAAAAACAGGTATTACATATGATATATCGTTAGAAAGAGGAGGAAAAAACACATTTCACTATTCCAAAGTCAACTTGACGGCCTGTAAGAAAAAATGAATAAAGGGGTAATATCTCAAAAACGAAATGTGATTAAAAAAATCTAAGATAATAGTTACATTCTACATAAAAAAGTATCTTCAGAAGGTGCAAATGAAATTGATCCAATGAATAAAATAAAAAAGTTATGAGAGAAAAAAGAAATTCGACATTTTCATATTTTTTGCTATAACCTCTGAAGCACGAGGAATTTTGTACTTTTAAAAATTAATTGTGGCTCCTCTCGTATTAAGGAACAATTAATCTAATATAAACAAACCTGTGTCTCCTATAATAAGCGAGATCCCCATGCAGAAAATGTAATCTGGGACACCCTGTATATTAGCTCATAAGCTTGTAGCCATTAATTTGGCTTGGACTGGAATGATTGTAGCCCCAATAGCATGTATATCGCGCATCACCCTCACTCCATATCTACTGGCCCTTTCATAGATATTATGATAGCACCGTGGGGCTGCGGAAAATGCAGCTCGTGAATTAATTTTATAAGCCGGTCATTGTTATAAAATGTAAACTATCGAGTGTAGCTGCAGTGCAAACAACAAACTGAAGTTTTTTAGTTAAAATGTAAACAAGTTTGAAGAATATGCATAATTTCATTTAAATCCGTAGGGCTGCAGCTTCTGTGTAGGTCAAAATTTCATTTGTTTAAAATATAAATTGAAGAAAAAATTTAGATGTTGTTTATACATTGTACATTTGCGGAAAATATCATATTTTCTCGTCATCTTATAATAACTAACATATTTTGCAGTGCTAAGTAAAACGTATAAAACTATTAAATTTTACAACGTAATGTAATATAATTATCATTAATTATTATCTATAAAATATAAATAGTAACCACCTGACTTGAGTAAAGTGTACAAACATAAAATTCTTTGAAGGAATAAAACGTTTTTAATGTTTTGATTTTGTTTTCATTACAGGTTTGGGTTGAAGCTGCACGGAAGTATTTTTGAAAATTGATGGGAATGCATGAGGCGAGTCTCAAAATTATTTACATAATCTCGTAGACTATTACATAATTTTAAGTACATGTATTTGTTGTGCTCCAAATTATAATTCTTTAAAAAAAAAACATGTAAAATAGTGTTGTTTAGACAATGTAGTATTAAATAATACTAATTACTTATAAATTTTTTTATGAAAAATTCAACGCTTACTCTCAAGTCATTATTTCTGTAGCTAAGGGATAATATAAACTGAATTGTATTGCAAACATGTTTATTATTTTTCTTAAGTGAATTTATTTATTGTTATCTGTGACGATTTTCAATACTGTAACTTACAAGTTATTTACGAAATTTACAGTTTTATAGAAATACCAAGTTGTATCTGTAAACTAAAAAAATGATTGGAGACTATTTTCATCTTTTTTAAGTTAGTGTTATAAGCAACATCGCAATTTAATTTGATATTGTATATTTAATAATAAACAGTTGAAGATATTATTTATTTAAAAAAGTGTATATTGTTATTTAATTTTTTCTGTTGGTGTTTTTATAAGTAATGAATTTTGATATAAATCCAATTTATATTATCCCTTATATTATTCACTTTTTTTTAAATAATCACCTGAATGCAATCCATATTTCTTTTTAATAAATAAATAATACAGTAACACTAAGGTTTTTAGTTTTTGTACCATTTATTACGAAAAGTTAAATTGTATTTGATATTTTTCTGTGGACGTTTCATTTTTATGTTTATACAATTTTTTTTACCGTTAATATTTTTTATTTTAGTGTAACTTTACAAACTAAATGATTTATAAAAAAGTTAAGGAATGGTTGACTATTAAAATTTTTGCTTTAATATTTCCTGTTGTTTATTGTACAATTTGTCTCAACCGCCCCTTCAGAAGTAATGTTTAACTGTGTTTTTGAAAATATAATAAAGAAACGTCCCATAATACACGAGTCTTAATACATGCAACTGTTAAAACAAAAGAAATATTAGGTATCTACGCAAGAAACATTTGATGGAGATAGGTAAATATGTTAATGACTTAAGTGTGTGAGTTTGAGGCAGTAGACGGAACAAAGTGGCATGGAGTCAAAGTAAGTGCACAAAAATTCCTTTTGTAGTTTGTTCCTTGAATTATAGTAAAAATGTTATTACTTATGATTGTTCTTCAAATTAAATTTTAAACTATTTTAGTTTCGTCAGTAGTAAACTGGTAAAGATCTAAAGCAATTTTTAATTAAATATTACAGATTTCTCTAGACCAGTATTTCTTAACCCTTTCAGGTGATGTGGTTTCACTGCGAAAACACACTTTCAAAATTTCCTAGGCTAAAAGTATAGCGTTTTTTTTTTCGGGAATACATGCGTCAATGTGCTCTATAGTATCGCCATCTGTCGTTCTATAGCGTAAAATTTGCCCAAATACATTCAGTAGCCAATGGAATACATTTTAGCCGGTACTTCACCAAGTTGAAGAAGTAAAAGTGATATCTGTGAAAAAAAGTGACAAAAGGCCGTTTCAGGTGACAATAATTTTTGCACGAATCATTTCAATATGTTCATAAGAAAGTATGTACTTCTTATAAAAGTTTGAAAAACTTTTTACATTTTTTCTCAAAATTATGTGGTTTCATCATGAAACCACTGCGTTTTGGCACAAAATTATTCATAATTTTAGTCGATAAAAAGTGGTTTTGCCTTTCAACGGTAAAAAACTTTTTTTAAATATCATGTAAGATAACTTTTCTTTGGTTATAAAAATATACAGAGTGTCCCAAATTCGAGTAAATGCATGGGGATCTCGCTTATCTTAAGAGCTACGAGGTCGGTTATATTAGGGCAAAGTTGCGAAAATAGATTCTCATCAAATATCTGCAAAGAAAATTTTCATAGCTGTCATAGTTCAAAAGTTATTCAAGAAAAACTGAAAAAATTGATTTTCGTTTTTTTGTCCTATTTCCTACATTTTTTAAGATATCGACAATCTGGAAGCACTTCTCCATGGCAACTTCTTACGCTTTATATTTTGAGATAACAAAGAATTGAGGCGTTGTTTGCATAAACAACACTTGTCAATCTTTTTTCAAATCTGGGAACACACTTTCAATGGATAATTAGTGCTATATCCGACATTCCTTATGCAAAATAATTCCGTAATAACCCCAGTAATTCATAATATAAGCGTGGAAACTAATGATCTTCCAGGTCTTGATATTGATGCAGACGACAGCAGCCAAAGTAACGATAATGAAAATTTTCTAAAATTGACAAGTGTTGTTTATGCAAACAACGCCTCAATTTCTAACAACGTTTCGTCTCTTCAGAACCATCATCAACTTCATTTTTTTAAATACGGTGAAAAATTTTTAATCTCATAGTCGGATAGCATTTTGTCTTCTGATTTCAATGATATACGACACTGTATATCTAAAATGTTATTTTACCACAAAAATTTGAGAAAAACTCATTTTGTTCGATTTTTGAATCAAATGATCTTGTACAAAAAAAGGGAAAATAAAAAACAAAACAGTTTTTTTTTTTGTCCTGTTAAAACTGTCACTTTGACATTAATATGATCGTGATTAATTGTATAATTTGCAACCAGCTAGAAATTCTTAGATATTTGTGCTTTTGTTCATAATTTTTATTTTCACCATGTTGTGGTAGTACATTTATAATTTATTTATTTATTCGCTATGCCTTTGTGTATTGCGGAGTATTGTTAAATGAATTTTCATCAATTATGGAAAAAAAAAAGGTGTTACAAATATGATATTGTAATTGATTTTAATGAAGTATTGAATAACCTGTTGAAAATTAAAAAGCATGCCATGAGAAAACAAAATTTTGTGTATATTATGATATTTCTTGAATTCTTTAAAGTGTTGATTGCTGTGGTTGATTGTCATATTTAATTTTAAAAAAAACACAAATTCGAAGAATTTGTAGCTGGTTGCAAATCATACAATTAATCATGATCATATTACTGTCAAAGTGATAGTTTTAACAGACAACAAAAAAATTGTTTTGTTTTTTATTTTGCTTTTTTTTTGTACAAGATCATTTGATTCAAAAATCGAACAAAATGAGCTTTTCTCAAATTTTTGTGGTAAAATGTCATTTTAGATATAAAGTGTCATATATCATTGAAATCAGAAGACAAAATGCTATCCGACTATGAAATTAAATTTTTTTCGCCGTATTTAAAAAAATGAAGTCGATAATGGTTCTGAAGAGGCGAAACGTTGTTGGAAATTTTTTGTTATCTCTAAATATAAAGCGTAAGAAGTTGCCATGGAGAAGTGCTTCCAGATTGTCGATATCTTAAAAACTGTAGGAAATAGGCAAAAAAACGAAAATCAATTTTTTCAGTTTTTCTTGAATAACTTTTGAACAAGACAGCTATGAAAATTTTCTTTGCAGATATTTGATAATCATCTAATTTCGCAACTTTGCCCTAATTTAACCGACCTCGTAGCTCATAAGATAAGCGAGATCCCCATGCATTTACTCGAATTTGGGACACCCTGTATATGCTTTTATGTGAGCGTATAGCATAAATTATAATACTAAAACTCATCTATTTATTTTGTTCCACATACCACTAATGCAATGTGGTTTCACTGCGTAACCACATGTTATTGTTTAAATGAACCATTTTTTTTGTTAAACAAACGAGTACCTTTCATTTAAGTCATATTAAATGTATTTATAAAATTTCATAAATTTTTTTTAAGTATTTTATATTCTGTGCTTGAAAGGGTTAAATAGTGTATTAATCCGTGGACCCCTGAGGGTTCCTAAATCTTTCTGAAGGGGTCCCCCGAGTCTTTTATAATGGTCGGTAACAATACAACAACAAAAATGTTGAAAAGAATATATCACATGATGGTTTATATTTCATCAATAATTGAAAAATGAATTTGCATCTTGCCATTGTCATTATAATATTATCGTCCATGTACCATAGCTTTAACATTGTATCATACCATTGTTTAAGAGATTATATTGATAAAACATTATTGTTACTTTTAAGTGAATTTAAAAATTAATTCACCATATCAATATTGAAATTGTAATTAGATGGTTTTTGACGTACAAAATAAGTTAAAATATATGGTTCATTTAAGAGTTGGATTGTTTTTGGTGTAATTAACCCCTATATTTTTAACATTTTGCACATAAACTGTCAACTGTCTTTTTTTAAACATATGAATAATTGTAAGGGCTTTATGGTCTTATGGAGTAAATGAAGAAATAAAAAAGAAATTTTAAAATTAAGTTTATCTGGACTCCCGGTTTGTTTTTAAATTTATGAAGCAAACTCCAATGAAATAGCAAGCTTGTTTTATTATCATTTTGTGTAAAAGTTGCTAATTAACTTACAGAATGTTAGTTAAATTATCTAAGTGAGCATAAGAGCTTGTTCATCGTCAGTACATACAGGTCCATAATCGCTATTAGGAGTTGATGGTATAAAATGCTTTTTCGGTTTTCGTTTTGCCAATTTTATTTTGCTTGCCTTAAGAACTGTAGGCATTTTTGGAGCTTTCGGTATTTTCGAAAGATTTGCACTTAATTTTCCTAAAAATGTACTTCCTGTTCTACTCGTAGTTTGATCACCGGGATCATCTGTTGCAGATGTACCTGTTGCAGATTTAACTGTTGCAGATTTAACTGTTGCAGATTTAACTGTTGCAGATTTAGCTGTTGCAGATTTAACTGTTGCAGATTTAAATTCAGAAGGTCGAGAAGAATTTTCCGCACTGACCTATAAAATGTTAGTGGCTATAAATAGCAACATCAAGTAAATAATATATTAAAACTTATAATGGTTATAAAAAATCATGTCAAATTAGCAGCTCTTATTCGTTGAGTACATCAAATTTAAGAGTTTCATAGCCTTGTAAGTTTTTTTTTTTAAGAGATAATTCTTTGGTGTTTATTACAAAATATTAGACTGTCACAAGTACGTTCAAAATAGATTGTTTTTTATTTTACTTATATTCAATTGTTTTTTAGATACAGAATCTTCAAATTTTAGTTTTGTCTTTCATATGCACTTCATGTTTTTTTTCTGACTCCCAGAATATTACAATCTGTCTAAATGGATATTCAGTAAGTTATATGAAAAAACTGATACATTGGCGAGCTCCTTTTAATTGCTTAACTGCTAGTTAATGATTAGCTAGGTACTGGGGTTTCGTTTATGGTTTTAAATTCATCCCATATCTTACGATTTATACTTATTTAACTATCTTCTACGAGAAACCTTTTTATGTAAGAAGCAAACATTAGGACAATCGAAATAACCTGCTAAATAAATATGAAATGACCCAAAGTGGTAAAAAGTGATTATCATTCTTAAAAAAATTGTAAATGTTGGAACTACCATATAGTTCAGTGGTTCTTCACCGTTTTAGCTGCCGACACCCCTTAAATTCTTAAAATCTGTTCTCACACCCCCAGTAAAGCTGCAGATCTGCTGCATGCAGTACAATACAGGGTGATCCAAATCCGATGGGGTTACATGGGTTTATGGGTATCTCGCTTAATACTCAAGATAGAGAAATAGTTAAACTAACAAAAAAGTGCTGTTTTTTGAGACAAACTCAGAACCATTGTCAAAAATATTCTAACATTTCCGGTTTTTGAGTTAATAGTAAAAATTAAAAAAAAAAATTCTACGCTCGCCGTTAAAAAGTTGTGACACAAACTTACCTTTTTTTAAATGGAAGCTTTAGAAAACAAAAAAAAAACAAGTTGTAAAACCTTTTAAAATTCGTTTGGTACAAGTTACGAAGGTTTTTTAAATTTGTTTTTGAGATAAACATAAATATTTGAACATAAGATAAACAACAATATACATAGGTAACTGCTGATTTCGACTATATTGTTGTTATCTTATGTTCAAATATTTATGATGGTTACCTCAAAAATAAATTAAAATACCTTCGTAATTTGTACTAAATGAGTTTTAAAAGGTTTTACACTTTGTTTTTTTTTCACAGCCTACCATGTTAAAAAAAAAACTAAAAACCTTCGTAACTTGCGTATTATTGAAAATAACTGCATCAACCCTTATATATTTGGAATGAGAAAAAATAAGGAATTTAAATAGGCCATAGCCAACTACAGCTTCCATTTAAAAAAAAGTAAGTTTGTATCAACTTTTTAATGGCGAGCGTTAACATTTTTTGTTTAGTATAGTCATAAGGGTATAATCGAATTTTACATAAAAATATCTAAAAATAATCTCCATAATTTTTTTCGATATTTACAACAATAACAGAGATATGACATCAATATGACACAAAAGCACTTTTTTCTAATAACTCAAAAACCAGAAATGATAGAATATTTTTGAAAACTGTTTTGAGTTTGTCTCAAAAATCTGCACATTTTTGATAAATTAATTGTTTCTCTATCTTGAATATTAAGCGAGATACCCATGTCATCCCATCACATTTGGACCACCCTATACAGTATAGCGTTGCTTACAATTCTGTGCACTGAGTAGAGAATCTGATGTGCTGAACTCAGTTTCGCACTCCTAGGAGGGACTTCTTGCACCCCAGGGGGCGCATGTACCCTTGCTTAAGAACCATTGATATAGATAATAACAGAGCATAAACAATAAGTTTTTGAGAAATTCGATTATACATTTTTTTAATATTTTAACTTTAGTACAAATAGTACCCTATATCACTAAATAGGTCTTTGACAGCTTTTACAATCCTCGATCACGTGATATACAATTTTGAGAGAAAGTGTTAAAACGGATTAATAGAATTTTGAAAAATACAAGTCCATTAAAATATACTGTGGTCCACTAATTTTATTTATTTTTATTACTCTTTGATTATTATTAGAAGATGCAAATCCTTAACATAATGGAATAATATTGTTTGTTCGAAGATTTGTGATTAATTTATATTTATATAAATTTTTTAAAAATTATGTTACATCAAAAATTTTTTCTTCGAACACAATTTATTTAAAAACCAGTGTTATGAATTCTTAATCACAAGCCTTTTCATCGGTCACAAATTTTCTGACTGATGAAGCATTAACATTTTGCCTAAAAATTAGGTACTGATTGAAATACATTTTTAATATCTACCTCCATGATTTCCTTTAATGTGCGTCCCCTTGTCCAACCACAGTCGCCTCTTCCAAAAACCCATCCTGGAGCTATCCCATGTATGTCATCCAATAATATTGCATTTCTACAAGAAGTGTATAATATTCTTGATATTATAAATATTATAATCTGAAAATTACATGATTTTGCACCTTAGGCTTACCGAATCTTGCAAAATTTTGTTTCAATTCAATCTCATTCTAGATATAATATGGTAAAGCAGCAAAATATTATGAATGAAAAAAATATTCCTAACAGAAATATCTAACCTTCTCTAACCTTCATCAGTAGTAAAAAAACACCAACTACAATAAATATGCTCATATAATTTTCAATAGGTTTGCGTAATATTGCCAGGCATCCATTGGTGTGGATACTTTCTAATATAAGAGACGGTTGATTTTTCCATAGATGAACAGAATTAATTTGTTGTAAGGGATCGTGCAGACACTGCATCGGAAAGTCGAGACGACAACAGCTCCAAGGAGTTACAGGCAAATGTAAATGATCTTTTGATGTACGTAAACTGCAAAACATTTAAGATAGTTAATACACTTTTAAGTGTAAGTAATATAAATTAGTTGTTTCATTGTTTGAAAAGTTTTTGGAAGCATATAAACCTCATTTATTAAAAAATATCCATTAAAATAATTGAGCGTTAATTTAAAGGTGTAATTTATAAATAACAATATTTTACCAAAAACATATTAAATATGTTATACCATACCCATAATACTGTAAATAACATAATAGAAATAAAATTGTTAGTAATAATTTTGCAGTTAAGAGCACTTTCTTTTTTTTTAAATCAAAAACATGACTCAATTATTTAATTTAATTTAATTATTGCTATTTCTAATAATTTATTTTAGTAGTTGTTAAATATTGCAATAAATTTTTAAAAAAATTTAATATACGTGATTTTTTTTTTCAAGCCTTATACGTCAAGTGGATGATGAATCCATTGTTTTTTTTTTTTTACTTTCAATTTTAACTGATGATCCGGCTGCCGATTGGTTATAACATTAAAAACCATGAATAGAAAGAACCGAAAAATCAAAATTTACTCAACCGGCAACCGGAACTGAACTTTTATTTCTTGCTGTTCCTGATTAAAAACCTTAATATAGTATTTAATTACTTATAATAATAACAACAGGTAAACAGAGTGTTTCAGATAATAATTCCAGCATGGTAATCTCGCATGGCAAAGAATGTACAATCTATATATGTTGAATTATTCATTAATTGTAAATGTAGCCATAATTATAACAAAATTACTAGAAAGACCATCGCATTACATGACAATATAATAAAATTCTAATAAATTATAGCGTAGACAAATGATACTGTCATTAGACATTCAATTAGTTTTTTTGTTTTTCATAGATAGCTTGATATAGTCAGCGTCAAGTCTAAAGGTGAGTGGTGGGGGTGCACACTAAACACAAATTGGAGTTGAACACACCTACTTACTTTGTTGTATTAGTATATCCGCCAACGGTTTTAAGGTCCGCGGACCATATTCTAGCATATGCTGCACGAAAACACCCCCACCGCTTGCCATTAGACGACGCTGACTATGTGATTGTTTGAATATGATTTTTCTCGATTTTCTGAGTTACTTATTTAAATAGGTATGACAGGTGATATCTCATCAGAAAGAGAAAAAAAAGTACATTTAATTATTTCAAAACCAACTTGACGGCCCATGAGAAAAAATAAATTAGGAATAAAATCTCAAAAATGAAGTGACAAAAAAATTCTAAAAGAAGCCTTACATTCTACATAAAAAAGTACAAATAAAATTGATTTCATGATTAAACAAAAAAATATGAGAAAAAAGGAATTCGATATTTTCATATTTTTTGCTATGAAATCTGAAGCACGAGAATTTTGTGCTTTTAAAAATATATTGAAACTCCTCTCATATTTGGAAATATTATCTGGGACACCCTGTATAATACCTTACTATTAAGAATACATGAACACTTATTTTCTAATTTAACTAATTTTGTTATTAACCGTTTATAAAATCCAATGGTTGCTTTTATATTGGTGTACCCTGAATAACAATATATAAAAGAGGCCAATCTTTTATTTTAATTCGACCTTAATAATAAAAGGCAGATTGAGATTTTTTTGGTCCATTTTCTGTAGCAGTAAGCAACATATTCAAATAAAATACTTATTTTTTTTAGAAATAAGTCATTTTGCTACATTTTTTTTTCTGAAAATAAATTTTTATTTTACTTACCCATTTACCAAATCACTGTTTTCATTAATATGATATTTATCTATCCACGTAAACTGGTGCCAGTCCTTGTAACCATTAATACCACAGCAATGCGTTTCAATTTGCAATCTATCGATCGTATGTCTCCAAGTAGCATCCTTTATATAATTATGTATGCCTATTTCCAAAGAGTGCCTCATGGATCTAACTATATGTTTTGATATTTTGACTGACATCGCCATAATTATTAATATGTTAAAAATTGTGTTACAACCAGCTAATGTCCAAACAAGTAACAAACTTTTTGTGCTCTTTCTAAAATTTTACTGAGTTATATAAAACATGTAGTTTCAAACAAAATAACCACTTGGGATTTGTGTAATTGTACCAACAAATTTTGGGAGTTGATTCATGAAGCAAATTTAAAAATAAGAGTTTTATGAATATGCGTTTTATGCAGAAACTTATTTAAGTTTTTATTACTTATGCAGAAACTTATTTAAGTTTTTATTACGTTGGTCTTTATTTTGGGAGACTCAAAATGTAATTTTGTTTGGGTGGGGGTCAAAATTAGTAATTATACCATTGGATTTGTATAGGGGGGGGAGCAAGTCAAATTTAAGGGGATAAGTCAAATTTAGGGGGGGTAATTTTTGTACCATTTCTTGAAATATTAATTAAAATAAACGTCCAGATTTTGTCTTTTTGGGTAGGGTTTGGCTACTTTATTCGACATTTTGGGACAAGTTTAGACTTTTTTAATAGCACTTTAAAATCTTCTCCCAAAGAATCTAAACAAATATAGGACCGTATTAACCAATAATATGATAAATTTTGTCTAGGGCTCTCTAAAGGCTTAATCTGGCACTGCATAAACATAAAACATCCTGCATACTAACTTATGAGCTTGTGTGAGACATTTCTGACATATTTTGAATCCAATTAAGTAGTGCAAAATGACGTGTGTTCCGTACATTCCAGTAACAACAAATACAAAAGTAACTTCTGCTTTTTCTGAAGACAGCTTCGGTGACACTGATATGCAAATGTAAATAGACCAAGTAGTTATTGCTACACCAAAAATTATTTGTATTATATTACAAACTTTAAAACATAAAGATAAGTTGACCCGTTGCCTTGCTGTTAATTTCACTAATCCTATCGCCATATGACATTAAAATAAAATGTAAAAATAAAAATATTTGTAGGTATATCAATGCATAAATGACTTGTGTCAAACTGTAAAACTGAATTGTGCAGATCTAACAGGTGTTACTAAGACAACCCATAAACAAATGAAATTATTGATTTGACACATGTCATTAAGAATTGCAATAAGTTTAAGTGATATACGTGATTAAGTGAGAGGATCAAACATGGCAGAGCTTACTGCTGCCCCAGCAGCCCCTGTTCTTGCCTTAGTTGCAAGTCCACCACCTGGAGTTTTGATTGATACCAAAGAACAAGAAGAAAAAGATTCATTGTTTTCTGTATCAGAACAAGAAGGTAGGAGAATACAACAGACTTGTATAAAAACAAGGATTACATTCTTATTTCTCTTCAATTAAAATTCAATAACACCCATACCTCGCTACAAGACCTAGATATGTTGACTGTAAAGCGAAATGCTATACAACGAATCGTTTATTCCATGAGATCCGATCTAATTTCATAAAAAAATTATTTTGCATTTTTTGTTTTCATTTAAAAATATCATTTACATTAGTTATTAGTTAATTCGTTTAGTCCTAAGTCCTACTGTTGAGTTGTGTTGATTTTTTTCCACGTTTTTCTGTCATCTGCTAACTTTTTTTTATGTCTTTCCATTTGTTGTTTCTATCCATTGCTGCTTTTTTTACTTCGTCTTGGCCAGGTTTTTATTGGTCTACCTCTTTTGTTTTTCTTGTGACCTTGCTTCGTATGCCTTTCTGGTTAAACTTTCTTCTATCATTCTATAAATGCGACCCAACCAACCCAACTATCTTTCTTGTATTTTTGTTTCAATTGATCTCATCTTTAATTGTTCTCTGTATATTTATTTCATATTCGATTCTATCTTCATCGGTTTTTCCTAAGATTTTTCTAAGAAATCTCATTACCTGTGCATTCATATTTCTGTTGAGAGTTTTCACGTTTCACTTCCGTAAAAAAGCGTTGGAGTTGCTGCCTTTTTACCACTTCTACTTTTGTTCCTTTTGAGATTTCTTTGTTTCCAAAAAATGTTATTCTTAAGCTGTAAAATATTTATTCTTCAACTTTTTCTGTTCTTTCGCTTATTTTCTCATCCAACCCTCCATTACTCTCGATGATCACTCCTAAATATTTAAAACTGTCTACCTGTTCCAACCTATGCCCCTCTAACGTGAAGTTATGCCATTTGTTCTCTGTTGTAATGATCATGGTTTTAGTTTTATCTGTTATTTATTTTCTTTTTGATTTTTTTCAATACATGGTTAAAACTGTCTAGATTGTGTTGCAGATTCTTTTCCATTTCCACAAATATGACCATGTCGTCTGCAAACATGAGCTCAGTTATTTTTATTTTTTCCATTTTATTGTTATTACCTAGATGAAATGATAACATTTTTCGTTTTGCTACTTTCATTACACCATTTATTATGACTGCAAATAGTAAATGCACTGAGAACACATCCTTTTGTTTCAAACTCTGCCGATTGTTCATTCTAGGTTCTTACAATATTTACCATTTTTTCATACATCACTTTTATTATCTTGATTGTTTTTATGTTTATTCCCTTCTTTTAAGGCCCCTCCAAACATCTTTTTTTTTTAATCTATCGAATGCCTTTTTTATATCTTGAATATAATAATGTATTTCCTTGTTTTTGGTTAAGCTCTTTTGAATTGTTTGTCTTAATGTTATATTATTATACAGGGTGTAGACTCGGATCACGCAACATAGCGATTTCAATGGTAAAATTTTAAAAGTCGAATTCTTGCTCCGCTAATTATTTTAGAAAAAAAGTGCAAATACGTTTTTTGTAGAGAAAAAAATTCTGTATCCATAAATGTAATCAATATTACTTTTTCATTTTCCAATAACTGAAAATTATGCTAATTAAAAAACGCGTTTCGACAGAAATCTGTAGTGCCTTGGAATTATGGTATGACAACTGCCCAGCCTAATGTCACTGATACTGTCACTTTGACGCGAAATTCATTCTTAATTATACTTTATATTTTATCAAACATTTATTTTACACAATTAGTTATGTTTTCATTGCAAGATATAATAAAAATGATAATTAGGAATAAACTTCAAACGTCAAAGTGACAGTAAGTGTTAGTAAGATGGGCAGTTGTCGTAGCATAATTCCAAGGCACTACAGATTTTCGCGAAAACGCGTTTTTTAATTTGCTTATTTTTCTGTTTTTGGAAAACGAAAAAGTAATATTGATTACATTTATGGATACAGAATTTTTTTCTCTACAAAAAACGTATTTGCACTTTTTTTCTAAAATAATTAGCGGAGCAAGAATTCGACTTTTAAAATTTTACCATTGAAATTGCTATGTTGCGTGATCCGAGTCTACACCCTGTATATACAATATATGTATACAATATATACAGTGTGGCTGATTTTTCATTGTCCAGCTTATATCTGCTGAAATATTAAAGTTACCAAAAAAAGTTAAATGAGAAATTTATTAAACAAAAGCTGGTCTACAAAATTGTGCTAAAAATTTTATTCCATAGCCAACCAGTTTTTCGGAAAAATATCCAACTTTTGTTTTTTAAATAGAACACTCTGTATATTTTTACAGAATCACATTCTAAATCAATTTCTCTTTACAATGATATATCATAAGTACCATTTTGCTTTTAAATTATGCACAATATTTCAAAAAAGGAATTATTAAAGTCGGCTGTGATATTGTTTTGTTTATTGCAAATATCTGTCAAATTTGTTTACATTAGCAAACATTTGTCAAATCAGACAGAAATAAGTGTAATTATAATTAAGAAAAATGTACTATACAAATAATGAAAAAGTTGATATGCTGTGCTGTTTCCACAGCCGACTATAATAATTCTCTTTTTTTGAAATATTGAGCAAAATTTAAAATCAAAATGGTACTTATGATAATATCATTGTTAAGAGAAATTGATTTAGAATGTGATTTTGTAAAAATATACAGGGTGTTCTATTTAAAAAACAAAAGTTGGATATTTTTCCGAAAAACTGGTAGGCTATGGAACAAAATTTTTAGCACCATTTTGTAGACCAGCTTTTGTTTAACAAGTTTCTCATTTAACTTTTTTTGGTAACATTAATATTTCAGCAGATATAAGCTGGACAATGAAAAACCAGCCACACTGTATACAATATTATTAATATTGTACTAATATAAACCAACAATTATAAATAAACTAACATTTAATAGAATACAAATAACAAATTTTGCAATTCTTTATCTTAGCAATCTGTACATGAAGCAACATAAGTACATATTTAAATAGAGTTGTATGCTTATTGTATATGTAAAAAACAGTTTCTGAAATTAATTTAAAAAAGTTAAACAACATGTATTTGTTGACTTAAATTAATAAAGACACAACCTTAAGCAAATAATTGGAAGTTAGTACGAATTAATTGTAATGTGTTTTTATTTAATAGATAGATTTGTAACAATCGTAACACCTATCGAAGATGAAGAAGAATTTCGACCAGAATATTCTGATGAAGAACTAGAAACATTGAAAGACTTTTTTAAAAAAATGACGACACTGTACGATTTAAGAGAAGATGATTGGTCTGGATTTCATGATCAAGTTATAGAAGAATTCATTTGTAACCCTAATGAAATGGTGTTGACTATGTATTTTGAAGAGGATAACCTTTCATGTGACCTGGACTTTCCCGATATACCCTTTATGGATCTAACATACTTTATTCGACAACCTGGACAAGTTTTTGAGGTAGAATCTTTTCATGACGAGATAACATTTGGAACTGTCGATGACAGCGTAGAAGGTTGCTTGTTGAACGTGTTGGAAAATATTTATGCTCCTGTGTTCTTCAATATTACAACTTGGCCTGATAGTATCCTTTAAAAGTTAAACCAATGCAAATGAGTATTAGTACATTTTCTTTCTCTAGTAAGTAATTCAGGATTATTTTTTCCCTTCCATTAAATGAAAGAGATAAGTAATCAAACAATTTTTTTTTAAATGGAGACTGTAGTAGGCTTTGACATCCCACAGATAGCAATGGGTCTAAGAACCGTTCGCCATAAATTATCGCTACATGGCTATAGGTCTAAGAACCGGCATGGCCAACTTCATTTTTCTTAACTTGGACATTTAACTGCCATTATTAGTATTAACATGACATTTTTGAACATAAATGACATTTAAAATACATCACTGAGGGCGCCATCTGACCTACTATTTTGATGGCTGATTCTGACTTCTCACAACAATGAAAAATTTGGAATTGGGACGGCCATATATGTAGCGAAGCAAGCAGCTGAGCGGATTATGAATGAAGTTGGCGATGGAACCGGTTCGTGCACAAGATTTTGACATAGCTAGATTTATAAGCTTTTGGTTAAAAAAACTCGCAAAATTCGAATTGAATCAATCAGGATGTATATAAAAATGTTTTAACTGAATTTTTGGATCAGTTTTATTCAAAATAGGATCCCACCTAGTGTAAGCACAGGTTCTTAAACTTATCGCCATCTAACGGATTTTTATGGCGAATGTTCCTTAGACTTATCGTCATCTAGCGGAAAATTATGTCAAAAAGCTCCAGAATTTTTTGGCAGGCTTCCTAACATGTGTAGTAAACCGTGGGAACAGGTAATTTTATTAATTTTTTACATCTGATATATCATTGTTGGAAATAAAAAAACAAAAGCTATCATTTCAAGTTAATATCTATATATGAAAACAGTTGACTGCTGTGAGCTGTCTTTATAACAAAGTGTGCCTTAAAAAAAATTGACATGACTAGTTTATGTGGCATGTAATATTATTACTAAACATAAAAATTCAGATATTTACATTTTGTTCGGACCAAGCCTACTTTTTATTTTTTAAACCATCGCAGCATTACTATGGGCTCTATTATATGTAACTTTTTGCTGATTTAACCAAATCTCTATCTTTTTTATTAAGTGAGGTTCCCTTATTGGCCCAAATAAAGGGTTTCTTCCTGTATAATTAAAAAATAAAATATTGTAAGGCAGCAGTTTCGTGTATAATATTTTATATTGATTCACAGCAATGATTCATAATCGGTTAAGGATGAATTTTAGAAATAATAAGATTATTAATATTTTCCTTAACGACAATAGGTGTCAAAAATGACTTTTGCGCTCAACTGCACCAGTTTTTAAGCAAAGTAACCGATCTCCATCACCGAATGTATGGTCTAACTGTGATTTATATTCCCAAAGAATTAACCGATTCCATGGAGACAGCAACAAAAAATAAAGAACTCTTGAAAAGACTAGAAGCCATCGTTGTCTATTGGACTCGTCAGATTAGGATAGGTCTACAAGACCAAGATCAAAATACACCTCAAGAACTTTTATGTCCCACTGACGAATATGAATTTTGGGTATATAGATGTAAGCATTTTTAATATATTTTCAACTTTCGTAAGTCTAGTAATTATTTTTCAATAATATACTGTGAGTTTCCGAACAACTTTCCCCACAGTTGGTATCTCGTTTATCTTAAGAACTACAGATATGCGCTCTTTCATGATTATCAATAATCTGCAAAGAAATTTCAGTAAGTCAAAATATTAACATGAATTTAAGTTAAGTTAATTAAATTTAAGTAGATTTGCTTCAAGTAACTTGCCTAATGAGAACGGGGCTTTAATCTAAATTGATTTTGTGATAGAAATTCTGTCTATTTTGGACTGTCACAATTTTTATTATTTTCTAAGGGTGCTATACAGGGTGTTGCATGACCAAACGGCCAAACTTGAGGAGCATGTTCCTTGAGTCAATTTAAACAAAAAATATCATGTAAACCATAGTCCAAAACTTGATGGTTATCAAGTTATAGACCTTCAAAGTTTATAAAAAAAAGGTCAATTTTAACATAAAAAAGTATGAAATACCGCTTTTATTTTCTAAAATATTTAACAAAAAATGATTTTATAAAAGATGCATCGCTATCTTTATTGCGCTTTATGGTATATTCGATTTTGTTTTGTTTTTTACAGTTTATTTGCTATGGCAACCAACCTAGTTATTTTAAATAAAATACCCTGTATATTATTACATTTTTGGATTCCTCTTTAAATGTACTTTATAAAATGTCAAAAGTCATATAGGCCCAAAATTAACCGTTTTCGAGTAATTAATTTTTTTCTTCAAAAATATCAAGTATTTAAGAATTCAACGAATTCGATCAAAAGTAACAAATGTCCTATACTAAATTTCAAAATTTTAAATAATACAAATCGTGTACAAAGTTATAGGAAGCATAACTTCCAAACGAATTTCAGTTGTCACTACACATTTCTTAAATATTGGAAATATTTGAAATTACTACATCGCTCAAAATTTTCAAAAACAAGTGAATACTTGAAAAACGTTAATTTGAGTCCTATATAACCTGTCATATTTTATAAAGAACATTTAAAGAGGAATCCAAAATGTAATAATTTACAGGATGTTCTATTTAAAATAACTAGGTTGGTTGCCATGGCAAATAAACCACAAAAAACAAAACATAATCGAGTATACCACAAAGCGCAAAAAAAATAGCGTTGAATCTTTTATGAAAACATTTTCTTGTTAAATCAATATTTTAGAAGATAAATGCGGTATTTTTTTATTTTTTTTGGTTGAAACTGACCTTTTTTTATATAAACGTTAAAGGTCTATAACAGCGTTTCTCAAACCTTTAAACACGCGACCCAAATAATTTTCCAGAAATGAGAGTACGACTCATAGGGCTCTAGTGGAGAGGGTCCAGGCAAATTTTGAAGTGAAACACCCGCGGGGATGGGACGCGGGAAGGTGGTCTCCATCCTCGCAAAAAAAAAATATTTAGAAATGTCATTTTAAATCATTTTAAAACAGAAATTTAAAAAGAAAAAAAGGCATTTTTTATACAGGGTGAGTCACGACGGACGCGTCGAAGTTTTATGGCGAAACAGTTTATATTTTCAAATTTCTGTCGCTGTTAGATTATGTAAGTCAATAAGGGCTACATTTTAAAAATATTTTCAAACATATAGGGTGCTCCAAAAAAGAGTGCCATATCAAAGTTATACATTTTCTTATGGAACACCCTGTATATTTTTACATTTTTGGATTCCTCTTCAAATTTAATTCAAATAATGTATAAGGTCATATGGGTCTAAAGTCAACCGTTCTCATGAAAATTGCATTTTCATGAAAATGCAGTATTTTCAACACTTAAAAACTTTGAGAAGTCTGAAGAAATTCGCTTGGAGATAAGATTGTCAATAGATTATGTAACACTTTGCACCACCTACATTTTGAAAATATTATACAGGGCGTTTTTTACGCTTGGTCAAACTTGTGAAACTTTAAACATCGATAACTTTTGTAAAAAATTGGCCATATCTTGGTTATTTTTTGCAACAAATATATAAAACTATATATTTTTGAAAAGCTAAAAAAATACTCTTTCACATAAAGTCATGGCCGACTAGGGTTTCCATTTAAAAAATTGCAAGTTTGTAATTTATCTAAGAATTGAAACAATATTGAAACAAATGAATGTTTTCATTTTAAGTGCGTAAAAAAAATCTACAACTTTTCCCCCAAAACTATTTTTGTACCATCAAGTATAACCGAGTTATTAACGATTTTAAAAAAATGCCTATTTTGATTTTTGTTGATTATCTAGCGTGCCATGGAAATTTTTAAAAACATTAAAGCATCAATGAATAGGTCTCCGAAAATGGAACAATTTGTCTAGTTTAAACTTCTTTGTAGCTCTTACCGTTTACGAGATCCCAATAGTGGCCCTTCTATGTGGACCACCCTGTATAACATTTTTTGCTTTAATTGACTCAAGGAACATGCTTCTTAAGTTTGGCCGTTTGGTCATGCGACACCCTGTATTCGATTTTGGCACTAAAAGATAGTACTGAAATTATTAATTGAATTTTTAATCTGGTGATGTAATAAATCCTGCGTAAAATTTTAAAAGTAATCTAAATATTTGCTCAAAACTAATTTTTATAATATTAAAGAAACCAAGGAAAAAAAACCTCATTTAAAATGAACAAAAAAGAATCTGTTTACGGTTGTTACCAATAACTTTGCAGATGTTTTAGATTTTTTTTTTGATAATCTAAATAACGTAACGTTGTTCAATATTTTATTTAAGTATTGAAATACGTAACTCTTGAATAATTTCTGAACAAAGTGTGTTAATAAAATCACTGTGTAGATTATAAGTGAGTGAAAATTGGGCAATTTTTGTCTTATTTGTTGATTTTATGGTTCTTAAATTAAGCGAGATTTCAATAGTGGCACGATTTATTTCAAAAGACCCCATGTTTTAAATTCATAAAACAGACCTGACAAATCAATATTAATTGACTCGATTTAACTTGACACATACTTTGAGTTTACTATTTTCAGATGAAAATCTTGAGGGATTAATGCACCAACTTGAAAACCCTAACTTAAAAATCATCTGTGACATATTAATGGCCGTTCAGTCGACATACGTTAGACAGTTTCTTATGTTAGCTGAAGAAATAGAACTCTACATTATGGAGACTAAGTCAAACATAGAATATCTGCAAATTTTACTCGAGCCGTGCAAGAGACTGGCAGAGATAGAAGATCCTTCTGAATTGCCACCCCATTTATCTGAGATATTAAATTTGTTTCGATTTATCTGGATGCAAAGTCCTTATTATAACACAACTGGAAAAATTACTTCTATCTGTAGAGCCCTGACAAATCAAATTATTCTGCAATGTTCCGATTATATTGATCTTAAAAAGGTTTTCCGTGATAGACATTCTAGAGCATCTATTAAAATGTTTCAGACTTGCATCGACTGCTGCTTTGAATATATCAGAATTTACATGTTGGTGAGTAAACATTTTTTTTAAATTGATGCATAGTAAAATAAAGCGTTTGGCCTTACAGTTAAAAACAAACTACATTTTATATTTTTTCAAAACACAGTATTGCTTTTTTTTAGAATTTTTTATTTCAATGTTTAACCCTAACAGAGTTTATAGCAGTGCAACCTGATCTTTGAGACCAATGAGCACTTTAATCCTAGCCTAAATTAATAATGTTTAAACTTAGTCTGTTTACACAACAGTAGTCCTTAGTTTGCTTATACAGGGTGTTTATAAAATATTGCGAAAAAATTCGGGAGGTAATTCCTTATCGAAAATTAAGGAGGGGCTTTTATATAATTTTTTTTCCTTAGACGTCTCCTTTCGGAGTTACAAACCCCTAAAGAGGAGCGGTAAAATAAGGTTTTTAAATGTTTCCTATATTTATATTTTTAATCATCTCCCACTTTCACAAGGGGCTGAAAAGTGCAATCCCTTTGTTTTTTGTATCAGAACTTATTGGAGGCTTGAAATTTAAATTAAAAAAATTTTCCTTAAAAGCTTGATTTATTAAGAATTTTTTTTTTTATTCTTTTACTTTTCCTTGAGTGAACATGAACCATTAAATAATATTCTAAAATAAAACGATTCATTTTGGTGGTTACCATGGTTTGTTAATGTTCATATTGGGTAGAATTGACGGGTGTAATTTATTTTGGGGTTTAAGAGGTGAGAACACGATAACACCCTTCAATTCTACTCAATATGAACATAAACAAACCGAACCGTGTGTCTTACATCCCTCCGCGGTGCCATCGGTTCCATTAAAACTATCAAAAACTGTCTTACATTTCACCGGCGATGCCACCGGTTCCACGAAAACTGTCTTACAGACCATGTGTCTTAAATTTCACCGGTTCCACCAAAACGGTCAAAAAGTGTCTTACATTCAACCGGTTGAAGTGTGGTGGGAACATCACGTCTGTCTTTTATTACACCGGTGGGGAGTTTTTGGTGCCATCGGCAGCCATTTAATCCACCGAACTTGAAAACTGGTGGATTGTGGAAGGAGTAGCAGAGAATTTCTCGACTACTAAAATCTCGTCTCGTCTCGAATAATTTTTGTTTTTTTAGGTAATTTTGTTAGGTACCTACTGCATTTAAATAAATACATTATATACATATTTCTTCAATTGAGTAAGTACTTGTTAGATAGGTAATAAAATATTTTCAGTTGTCAAAATATCTGTAGTTTATTTAACTATACACTCGCTTATATTATTGTTATATATTTTAATCTTGACAGTAGTTTTAGTACTGAACTTAGTACCTTTTTTTTAAGGACTACTGCAATTACACCAAAAATTTAATACAAAATTGTGTATTTAAATTATCTTTCAACACAATAATCTATACAAATTAAGAATTGGTAGATGTAAAAATACAAACAAAAATCGGGGATTCCCACAAATACGGTTGCATAAATCAACCTCCTCTCTATAGCGCAAAAACAACACAGCTGTCTTCTATTTGTAACTGCTTTTCTTTAGAGTCTAATTTTTTATGTCAACGTTTATTATTTGTTTTTATTTTTATTAAAAATTCATTTTTAATACATTTGAATTTATAGTATAATTTTTAAGATTTGATCATGAACTGATTTTTCTCGAAAATTTTCCCATGTATGCATACTTTTTTAACACATGGTCGGATTCAGAATTAAATTCTTTATCCGAATCAACAAAAACATGTTTGTTGGTAAAACATTTTAAGATGCTTTAAATAGTGCTACTATTCATGTTAATAATTTTTGCAGCAAGCGTATTTTATCACGATAAATACATTTGTTTCAAAACACTTTTGTGGAGGACTACTTTTTCAAGAAAATGGTTTATAATTTAAATTTGTTTATTTTTAAATATACCATACTTTACTTTTATTGTTGTTTTTTTAAAAGTTTGTGTTGATAAACTGTGCTAGTAACACACTACTATTTTTTTAGGTTTCAGAAACTCATACTCAATATTCTGAAACGCCATGGCATTTAGATAAGGCACCAATATTTAATCATCTTGATTCTTTTATACAAAGATGTAAAGATATGATCGAAGTATGCGAGGCAATGATTACATTTGGACGATTCGATGAAACTGAAGATATACCCAAACCAAAATTTGGAGGAACACGAGGACCAGAATTTGAAAGCTGGTGCATTAAAATTGAAAACATGTTTACAGAAAGCCTAGATAGCATAGAACTGGTAATACTTTTATACAACAAACCATTAATTTTACAGAAATATCATAATGTATAAAAAGCGTTTGGTTTTACTTTTTTTTAACATTCTAAGGGTCAGAATTCTAAAAGCTTAAAACATTTAATGAACCGCACTATTTACAAAAGCCTGCAATTTTAAAAATGTTTGGCAAATAGCTTATGCAGAAAAAATTGCAAGGCTGTTATGTAAATCGGTTCTAGGACAAGTACCCCCTTGATAATAACCCCTGGACAAGTACCCCCTGGATAATAATCCCCCGGATAATAACCCCCCATACAAATAACCCCGGACAAAAAAAAAACTCGTAAAAACCCCCCAGACAATTAAGCCCCCCGTGCAAAAAAAAAACCAACAGCCAACTTAAAATATCGGTAAGTTATAACTGTCGCAAAGTAAAGTGTTAAAGTTGAAATTAAAAAAAAAAATTAAGGCAAAATTACAATATGATCTTCGGGTGTTATCTTTGATCGAATTAATTTATAAGAAGCAGTTTGTATGTTTATCAAAATATGCATAAATACGTGAAGTATAGGATTTTTTTTTGCATGTTTAACACTACATTGTGACAATTATAATCTACCAACATTTCAAGTTATCGTTGGTGTTTTTCTTTGCACAGGGGGGTTATTTGCCCGGGGGGTAATTGTCCTGTTACCATGCAAATCAACAAGCAAAGGTCTCTACACAGATAAGTTTTTTCTTTACAATCAATTTACCATGAAACTGATTTTTAAAACACACAACACACCTTGGATAATAAATTAATTGGATATGTTTATGTAAATAAGATGAAAATAGGTCACGGTCTACTACACAGGTTAGGAAGCCTGTCAAAAAATCTGTAACTTTTCGACACAAATATCCGCTAGATGACAATAAGTCTAAGAACCATTCGCCATAAAAATCCGTTGGATGGCGATTAAGTTTAAGAACCTATTTTGAACAAACCTGACTTAAAAATTCGGTTAAAACATTTTTATGTACATCATCTGATTGATTAAATTCGAATTTTTTAAGCGAAAGCTTATAAATCTCACTGATTATGTCAAAATCTTGTGCACGAACCGGTTCTTAGACGTATCGCCATCTAACAATCATTTATGGCTGACGGTTCTTGGACTTATCGCCATCTGTGGGATAATTTACGGAACTAGTTACCGGCCTCAGTCGGTTTTATATGGGAGTTTCCCAACCTGTGTAGTAGACCGTGAACAAAACTAACTTAAAAATTCGGTTAAAACATTTTTATACACATCCTCTGCTTGATTAAATTCGAATTAAACGAATTTTTTAAGTGAAAGCTTATAAACCTCTCTATGTCAAAATCTTATGCACAAACCGGTTCTTACTTACCGCCATCTAGCGATAATTTATGGCGAATAGTTCTTATCGCCATCTCTGGAATAAATTACAGAACTAGTTACCGGCCTCAGTCGGTTTTATATGGGAGTTTCCCAACCTGTGTAGTAGACCGTGGAATAGGTTAATAATTTTGAGGTTATGTTCCGTGACTTTATCAAATTCTTTTATAATTCAATCAAAAAAACAAATATTTACCAAAGTTAACATTTAATAACAAAAAGTCAATGGTTTTTAGGGTTTGGAGTCAAAACCCTTTACTTACTTGCTTTTACAAGCTTGAAATACTTATTTACATGGTCTGTGATAGGTGCTGCCGATTTACAAAATTTTCAAGATCTTTAAGGAATGTGTATAATGATAAAATTGTGATATAGTTGAAATATTCTGATTGATAACTATATTTCGTTGATTTTTCGACAACGTTACATCAAAATATATTTTTTAATATAAGTTTTGAATACTATGAACAAAATATTATCATTTTTTAGATTAGTTTTATGTTATTAATAACTATTCAACATGCTATTTACTGTGTTATTTTTAAATGTATTGGTTTCACTCCCGTGTCGGATTAAAGTTTTTATAGTCCCTAGGCTGAAAGGGTAGATTGGGCTCTAGAAGAAGGTAACCAGGCTAACCTCTGTAGCGGTTAAGGTTACAATAATGCTTAAACTTAAATTACATCAGGCTAGGGATTATCTTGGCCTATTCATAAATCCTGCTCTGTTTCAATATCGTTTGAGGTACAATCTTGCACCACAATACCATAATCACTATTTTTGAAAATTTCGTTATTAAAACTTTATGAAATCAAATTGTATTATCAAAAACATATTAGGGATTTATAAAGTAAAGTATCATTCGGCAGTGGTGTACGCAAGGGGGGATAAATCCCCCCGAAAATTTGAAAAGAACTAAAAGTATAATTATCGTATTTCAAAATTGTGCGCTATGTCAAAATCTTGTGCATGAACTGGTTCTTAGACCTATAGCCATCTAGCGATAATTTATGGCGAACGGTTCTTAGACTTATCGCCATCTGTGGGATCATTTACGGAACTAATTACAGGTCTCACAAGGGAACCTCACTTGGTGGTACTAAAGTCGGTTGATGGGACTAAGATTTTCTGAAAGAAGATCGTGAATGAAGAAGAGTACCAACTTTTTTGGCCCCGGAAACTTAAAACTTACCGTTGAAACTCGATTTTTATTTTTGAAAAATTACACGAAATAGGTTAAACTGTTAAAGGTACTTGAAGTGAACATAAACTTGTAAATAATTATTGTTAAATCATAGTGCTTTTATGTTTTATTAACAAGATCCAAGTTTTTTCTTTAAAAGTAAGAATTCGTAAATAACAATAATTGTTTTAATTTTTTTGGCGCCAAATCCAAATTTAAGAAAATCTGCAATACCAGGTGTAAATGAACTATGGCTATTTGAGGTTATAAAAATTAACCAAAATGATGCTATTGTACTTAAAATTGTAAAAATATACAGGGTGTTCCATTTAAAATAACAAAGTTAGGGTCATTTCCGGCCATACCGGAAGTGAAACAATTGTGTGCATGTGCTCAAAATATCCAATTTTTTACACATATCATGTGTCCAAAATGTTATTTATCTACAATCAAAACTAAAGAGTTCATTTACACCTGGTATTTAACAGTTAAACCTATTTCGTGCAATTTTTCAAAAATAAAAATTGAGTTTCAAGTTTTGAGTTTCCGGGGCCAAAAAAGTTGGTACTTTTCTTCATTTACGATCTTCTTTCGGAAAATCTTAGTCCCATCAACCGACTTTAGTAGGTATCACCAAGTGAGGTTCCCTTGTCAGTCGGTTTTATATGGGAGTTACCCAACCTGTGAAGTAGACCGTGACTTATTGCCATATTATTATTCCTTATCTTGTTGCAGGTTGCAGGTCTGATCTTAAATGTACAAGATTCGGGTTGGTATGACGAAATGAAAATATTTCGCAATCGAATTACAGACATAGAAGTGGTTGTAGAAAATCTCGTGGACACGATTTTCTCAGAAGTCGCGAATGTTGAGGAGGGTATAGAAACATTAGCTTCAACTTATAATTATTCAAAACGAAAAACTTTGAGACCTGTGTTTGAAAGGAAAACTACAGAAGTACAGTGTATAATTTTTAGTTGATAAACGTGCAATAATTCACTTCTTTTTAGTTGTACGCAATGTTTAGTACTGAAATTAACAATTGTAAAATCGAACTCGTAGTAAACAAAGACGACTATCCATCTCAGTTACCTCAGTATGCAGGCCGTGCTTTGTTGGCACGTTTAAAGAAAAATAGACTTCAACAATTAAAAAAAGTATGTATTGTAATAAATTTTGGATTATTTAAGTGATTTATTTGAAATATAAATAGATATTATAATATGTTAGGTCTGGGTCACCGTTTTTCCAAGTAGGTTCAACGTGTTTCTTGTGGTGTTGTTTTACTTATTTTTACAGCTTTTAACTAAAATCACATCCCTAAAATAAAGCATCAATGTTTATTAATAAAAAAAATGTTTCGTTTAATTCAGTGGTTTCCAACCTGTGGGGCAGGCCCCCCTAGGGGTCGCAAGTCTATTGCAAGGGGGGCCCGCAGCTGTTACCAAAATTTTGAATACAAACTAACAAAAAGAACTTTATTTATACACAATATGGTAAATTATTTTGTAGCCCATAAAATAATTATTTATGAAATTAGATTGTTATGAAAACTAAGGGGGGGCAATTTATTTTTTTTTTTTAAGGGGGCGGAGGTACAAAAAGATTGAAAACCACTGGTTTAATTAATGTCTAATTAAAATTGGGGGGTCCATAAAATAAGGGTATGGTAAGGGTTCCGCAATTTTCGAAAAATCGTGTATGGGTTCCGTGACACAATAAATTATTATTAAAATTTTATTTTTTTTTAAATAAAATGAGCAACTATTTACCAGATATTGGAATATTTTTTACTACTATAGATAGGTTTTAATTTGAAAAAGTTGTAACATTTCCCGTTGATTACCAAAAAAAAACAACTTTAGATAAATTCAAACACTTTCATAAAACTGAAAATCTGAAAAATGGAGTATAAGACATATTTAAGACAATTTCGATGTCATCAGTGGTCCATTGAAGGACTGCCAGACATATGTATTGTTGACTAGTACTTATTTTTCTTGATTTAAAAATATATTTCCTAATGATAACATTTACATTGTTAAAAGTAATTGTAAAAACGTTAATTTCTCACAATCAAGATACACTTGAAGAAAAAAAAAGATTGCTTACACTGATAAAATTACATTTTATATAACCAAATTAGGAAAATTATAAATTGCACCAAAGTAAGTACTTCTATTTCGTTTCAAGGGTATTGTGATTGTGACAAAACAGTTATTGTTCGTACTATCAGGTTATAATAAATAATACGTTCAAGCAATATATTTTTTAATAAAAAAAATATTCTAGCATACATGTAAAAATGAAATGGCACCACCCATAAGAAAGCTGGAGGTATACAAAACTGAATAGACACCTTAAAAACAAAACGGACTCAACTTAGCTTAAAAAACAAAACTGAATCAACTCAGTTTAAGACAAAACTGAATAGAGAGCTTAAAAACAAAACGGAATCAACTTAGCTTAAAAAACAAAATTGAATCGACTTAACTTAAAAAAGTAAACATAATCGACTTAGCTTTAAGTTTATTGTACCATTAAATACATAAAAATTTGTTTTCAAGAAGTTTTTACAGAAATAAAAATAATAATAAACTTACTGCCAAATAATGAAAACTAATTTTTTTTTTCATTTTTCATAAAAACGATTGCAGGTATTTAATGTGTGTGAATAAAATTTTTTTAACTCTTCCTCCTATAGATGCTGGATGATGCAGCGTGGATGTTACCATGTAGTACATCAGAAGAAATTAATAACCAATATGAAAAGTTAATGTTATCTATAGAAGAAATAGTGCTACTTTTTTATCGTCAATGGGTAGCTAATATTGGTGAAGATGTTACTAAACGTTTGGATCGGTCACTTATGTGTCGTAGTGCAATTAAACCTGGGTTGTACGAGTGTAATATAGATAGGTGAGTCAATATAAATTCACATTAGTCTACGAGGGAAGTCCGATATTAAAGGTACAGGTGGCTGTGAAACAAACACCGCAAGCGAAACATTGCCGTCATATGCATGTCTAGACAGGTTGAAGTGTGGTAGTAGAGTCTGGAGCGTTGTTGTGTGTAAGACTCAATTTAGTAGCTTACGGGAAGCAAACAAACATGGCGTGTGTAATCGCAGAGTATTCCAAGTGTGAAGTTCGTGCAGTTATCCGATTTTTGCAGGCCGAAGGAGTTAACCAGAGCGAAATTCATCGCAGATTAGAGGGTGTTTATGGCCCGAAGGTCTTAAGCCGAAAAAGTCAGCGTTTGGTGCAAAAAATTTAAAGATGGAGTAACGGATCTCATTGATGATCTGGAACATCAATGAGATCCGTTCGTCCATCTTTAAAGTTTTTGCACCAAACGCTTACTTTTTCGGCTTAAGACCTTCGGGCCATAAACGCCCTTTAATCTGCGATGAATTTCGCTTTGGTCAACTCCTTCAGCCTGCAAAAATCGGATAACCGCACGCACTTCACACTTGGAATACTCTGCGATTACACACGCCATGTTTGTTTGCTTCCCGTAAGCTACTAAATTGAGTCTTACACACAACAACGCTCCAGACTCTACTACCACACTTCAACCTGTCTAGACATGCATATGACTGCAATGTTTCGCTTGAGGTGTTTGTTTCACAGCCACCTGTACCTTTAATATCGGACTTCCCTCGTACATCATAAACATCATAAAAGTTGCAATCAATAGTTTTGCTTCTTAAATCTGAAGAATGCAAATTTTTCATGCCATTTTAGCTATTAAGTACTAACATACAATGTTGCCATATTAACTTCAAGCGGCTAAATTCGACGTAATTCATTATCTTCTAACATAAAAGTGATAATTGGTTGTTTTTTAAACTAACCCAGAAAGGAGGCCATTGCTTCTTTGTTATCACGTGTAATCTTGATTTATGCAAAAGTAGAGCTTTGCGAAATAGTCTAGAAATGTTTTCCCAATTTCCCAACTTTTATCTTCTTAATTAGGTTCTCTTGTAACTTTGATTGTTTCTCCATCTCTGTCTATCATTGGCCAACTGTGGTACATCTCTCCAGCTGACTCCTTTTTCTTCTAGTCTATGTCTCACTTCGTTTTCCCATTTTGTTCTTGGTCTTTCTGTACGTCTTTCTTCCTCAAACTTCCTTTCCCATCCAATTTTTGCGCACCTGCTTTCTGGCGTGAACAGTAGATGTCACAGCCATTTTGATTGGTTTGTCTCCATCTTTTTCTTGATGTCTTTCATCCCTAGGCTTTTTCTGATTCTATTGTTGCTTATCTCATCAATTAGTCTACATCAGGGGTCGGCAACCTTTTTGATAAGAAGGGCACCCCGAATAGCTAACTTATGACAAAGGGCATTTTTCATTTATTTTCCAAGCTAAAGTGCAGGGATTAGCAAATAGGATTTGATCAGTGTGCCAAATATCAAAACTAGTTAGGTTAGACCGCTAGCAACTTTATCCAAACTAGTTAGGTTAGACCGCTGGCAACTTTTTCAAAATTTGTTGAGTTAGACCGCTGGCAACTTTTTCAAAATTTGTTGGGTTAGACCGCTAGCAACTTTTTCAAAATTTGTTGGGTTAGACCGCTGGCAACTTTTTCAAAATTTGTTGGGTTAGACCAGTGCCGTTTCTGAGTACTTGGCCGCCCGCGTGCTAACGTACGTTTCGCCGCCCCGGTAAACAAAAAAAGTTAAAATAAATTATTGTCGTTGCAAGTATTTTATTTAACAACATGTATACAGCGTCATTCAAAAAGTCTGCAACAAATGGGAAACATTTTTATTATTGATTTCTCAAAATTTTTTATTTGTGATAAAAGTTGGTGCATGGTCTAAAACTAATTTTATGATCAAAAAAAGTTTAATAAAAAGTCATAAGACACTCGATTTTAAGGATTTTTGAAATATTTGCAAGAGCAAAGTGCCCTTATTTTATGAGATACAAAAACAATTTATAGGAAAAAGTTATTAAGAATCTCAAAATAAGGCTAGATTTAAATTTTGAAGATCAAATTCAAAATTTTATTTTTTAAGAAATTTCAACATTCAAAAAGTCTGCAACAAATGGAAAAGTTTTTTATTATTGATTTCTCAGAAAATTGTATTCCTCATTAAAGTTGGTGCATAGTCTAAAACTAATTTTAAGATAAAAACGAGTTTGATAAAAATTCATAGGACACTAGATTTTAGCGATTTTTGAAATATTTACAAGAGTAAAGTGCCTCTATTAAACCTAGCCTTATTTTGAGATTCTAAATAACTTTTTCCTATAATTTTTTTTTATATCTCCTAAAATAGGGGCACTTTACTCCTGCGAATATTTCAAAAATCGTTATAATCTAGTGTTCCATGACTTTTTATTGAAATTTTTTTCATCTTAAATATTAGTTTTAGACCATGCACCAACTTTTCTTAGGAATAATATTTTCTGAGAAATCAATAATAAAAATTTTTCTCATTAGTTGCAAACTGTTTGAATGACTGTAAATTTGTCATTATGTGTAAAAGCATGGCCAACTTCATTCATAATGCGCTGCGCTACTTATATGGCCGTCCCAATTTCAAATTTTTCATTGTTGTCAGCAGTCAGAATCACCTGTCAAATAGTACATCAGGTGGCGACCCCAATGGCAAAATTTGAACTTCAATGCATAATAAAACAACGTGGTTAGGTGCATGTTAGGTGCATGCGTGCATTACTACTTTCAACAAGATAAAAAAGTAAAAATGTTACAAATAATATATCAACCTAAACCAAACAATAAAAAATTAGGTAAGATATTAATTTTACAACTTTAAAACCTTTCTGCTTAAAGGTTTGTTGTCTAAAGCCTTTCTTATTACCAAATCTGTTTTTTGTAGACATATATTTGTTAGCACTGGTTTTACCACTGATGTTACAATTATTTCCATTGTGTCCTGTTTATGTTGGTTGCAGTCGAATAATGGATTTTTGTCCAAATTTGGCAGAAGTACTTGTTTTATCTGACTGCATATTTGGTCAGGTTTAAGATATGGTAACATTTTTTGTACGATATCTGCAATCTCTTTAATTGTGCCCACAAACACCACACTGGGATACATAAGACCACCTCGATTTTGCAGAGAAATGAGTCTTAGTAATGGTCCTGGAGTATATGTGCACATTAATGGCTCAAGACATTTTTCACATCGAAATTTATCATCAAGTTTTTTTAATATATATCCTGCCAAAAACGCTACAGATGCAGAATAAATGTTGTTGTTTGGTACAAAAAGTTTGTTCAAATTTTGAATTTGTGTCCTTATTTCAATTGGGATAAGTAAATCTTCATTAACTGATACATCAGATTTTGTTGAAGCGGAAAGTGTAGCAGAACTGGTGAAGTTAATGTTATTAGCAATATTTGATGATTTAGATGCTTTAACAATGCCACATCTTAAAATTTGCCGTAATGCATATTCAGCAGTTCTTGCATCTGTGGCATCATTTGAACCGCCTCTTAGTCGCACATGAGAAAACATTGCCTCAACTGCATCTGAGCTAAACGATCTAGTTAACACATAGTAAAATCCAGCTTGTTCAAGAAGGAACTTAATACAATAAAATGTGCTTAGTGCTGTAAATTTTAAAGCATGTGCAGTTTCGGCTGTTAGTCCTTGAATACCTGCAGATGTTGAACTAACTTGGATATCGTCTATGTAATTGGGAAATGTCACATTTAACCACTGTAGACGTTCATCGGACTCATGAATGTATGGAGCTACAGTGCTGTCCAAAGTTCTTAAGTATGTGGTGGTGTGATCCACATTATGTACTTGAAAGAAGTGGTACATATTTTCCATATATTCTACAGTACCTTCAACATCTATAAACTGAAAATTTTACTAGTTGTGTACAGAGCTGGGCAAAGCACCGATCCAAAGTGCTTGAAGCACCGAGCATTCAAGCACTTGTGTAAGTGCTTCATCTAATTAAGCAGTAAGTCTTTGGTTTTTAAAAATGCTTAAAAGCATCAAGCACTGACCCAAGTGCTTAAAAAAATTAAGCAGCAAGCATTGAGCATTTTGGAAATGCTTAAGAGAAATTTAAAATTTAAACAGTCTTGTAGCATACATGTTAAGGATTAAATACTATGCAGTAAGCATAAATATAAATTTTAAAAAAATGCTTATTAAGCACTGTCTTTCTAAAGTGCTTAATAAGTACCAAGTGTTCATGAAAGTGCTTGGTGCTCTAAGCATCGAGCATCTGTTTTAGAAAGTGCTCCAAGCATTGTGCTAGAAGCATTAAAAGTGCTTAAAAAATTATTGCAAGTAGTAAGCATTCAAGCATTGCCCAGCTCTGGTTGTGTACTATACGGTCGGTGGGTACGTACATCTGTACAAAATATAATACATTAATATAAATCTCGGGCGGCGAATTTTAAATATGTTTCTCGGAACAATTCACAGGGAGCGCCAGTTGATGTACTTGTTGACGTTTAACTGGGAACAACGTTTATGGTCAATTGGGACGGCCATATAAGTAGCGCAGCGCATTATGAATGAAGTTGGCCATGGTAAAAGGGATTTTCAGCGCCATCTCTTGCGCCCTTGGCACTAACTTGTCCCATTGCCAATTGCATTGCTATCTACATTGCTACGGTACGGTATACAACCGCCGATTGAGTACATAAATTTAATCGCAATCTTCACTCTCAAGTCGAAATTACCGAATAAGCAAACTGGAGAGTGATTTACGCGTTTTTACAATTTTTTTGAATAGTATGGAATTGAAATCTTTAATCCTTGATCATTTTTACATACTATTTTTCAAACTAATATTTTATTTTCAATTCTTGTGAAACATTAAAAAACGCAAGGGCGGCATTTGGCCGCCCTCTAAATCGGCCGCCAATGTGCGGGGCACGCTTTCGCCCCCCGCCAGAAACGGCCCTGGGTTAGACCGCTGGCAACTTTTTCCAAGGAATATCTCATACCATTTTAGCTAGTTATGGAGTTGTTATTTTCTGGTGTTTTTAATAAATTTTCGATATTTAAAGATACTTAGCGTGCCGTCGAAAATCTCTCGCGTGACACCTATTTGCCATCCGTATAATAGTGCGACAAACAGCGCGTCATTGGGAAATTGGTGGGTTTACACATTATTTTACGTTAGTGGCGGGCACTTTCAAAATGCTTTGCGGGCACCACGTTGCCGACCCCTGGTCTACATCTTTCTATTTTTCTCAAAAATCTCATCTCCTGCATCTATATCCTTTTTTGTTTGGTTTCTTGTGATTCAGTTTGACTGTCGCACCCCTATAACTTTTTAATTATTAAAAATAACCCCAACAAACTTTATGTTTTTGAAACAGCGACAAATTCTCTATTAAGTGATGTGCATTTGTTATCTCTACGATGATGTATGTCAAATCCACGATAGGCAACTGTTTTTTTTAAATTACATAGTATACATGTTTTTGTTGATTCGGATAGAGAATTTAATTCGGAATCCGACCATGTATTAAAAAAGTATGCATACATGAGAAATTTTTCGAGAAAAATCAGTTCAAAGTTTATTCAAATCATAGCAAACAGTCTATTTAACGTAACAAAAAACGATCAAATCTTAAAAATTATACTATAACTATCAATGGAAACGTATTATAAATTAATTTTTAATAAAAATAAAAACAAATAATCTACGTCGACATAAAAAATTAGACTTTAATGTATTCAAAGTGACCCGCCCCGCTTCCAAACACATTTGTCCTCTATTTGTAACTTGTAACTGTTTAAATACATTAGTCTAATTATTTTTTTTATTAAAAATTAATTTTTAATACATTTTCCTATTTAATTTTTAAGCTTTGATCGTTTTTTGTTATGTTAAATAGACTGTTTGCTATAATTTGAATAAACTTTGAACTGATTTTTCTCGAATTTTTTTTATGTATGCATACTTTTTTAATACATGGTCAGATTCAGAATTAAATTCTCTATCCGAATCAACAAAAACACGTATACTATGTAATTTAAAAAAAAACAGTTGCCTATCGCGGATTTGACATGCGTCATCATAGAGATAACAAATGCACATCACTTAATAGAGAATTTGTCGCCGTTTCCAAAAATATAAGGTTTGTTGGGGTTATTTTCAACAATTAAAAATGTATAGGGGTGCGACAGTCAAACTGAATCACCCGGTATAGTGTGCTCCCCTGTCTTTTTTTGTTACAAAGAAATATATTGATGTTGTGTCTTAACTTAATTTTTTGTTTCAGAACTTTATTAGACATTTTTCGAGAAACAAAATACTGGGAATCCCTCAATTACGAAATTCCACACCACGTCCGACCGGTGTACAAAAAGGCAGACACTGTAAAACTTGTTTATGAAAGTGTCATATCCGTTGTGATGGATTATAATAAAATAATAGCAGCGTTGTCGGACGAAGAACGTATTTTATTTAGGCCACTTATAGCGGGAGTTGAAAAACGCATAGCCCCTGGCTTGTCCAAATTAACTTGGGCAGCTGATGTATCAGACGAATACATTGCAGACTGCTGTAACTGCACAGCTGATGTTTGTATAATTTTACATTAATGACTTTTTACATGCTAAATTTTTAACACAGGGTGGGCAAATTTCGATGTTTTTATAGGGAATCTCGGTCACTATAAGCGGTATCGAAAAACGGACCCCGCTTCCTCGATCTTTTTTTTTTTCGTTAAAAAGTTAATGATGAAAACTAAGATTGGTTATCGTCTTTTGTTTTCGAGTTATCGCCGATAACTGGATTTTTCGACTATATCTTGCATGTTTATGAAAATAAAGAAAAATAATTTTGACGTTTTTTTTGATAAGAATGCAATGGCATAGACAATTTAAAAAAAAAAAAAATTCGGAATTCGAGTTGTGACATAAAGTTGTATTTTTTAAAATAGAACCCATAGTTGGCTGTGGCATCACGAAAAAGAGGATTTTTCCCCATTCCAATAATATCCAATAGATATCATATGGGGATTTATTTATTTTCCTTACATTATAGCAAAAATTAGGTAATTTTTCATATTTAACATTTTCTAGTAGTAGGCTTATGTTATTAAGAATATACCTGGTAAAACAAACTGTCGTTCTGTTGTTTTAACGATAATTTGACAGAAACAATCACGTTTAATTGTTGATTGTTTTAATTTTTGTATCTTAAAAACACGAAATGGCTTACAAATATCATGAAAAGTATGACATGTTACTGTGTTAGAATGTTCTATTCAAAGTAAAATGAAAAAATGAAAACCCTAGTTGGCCATGGCTATACAAAAGAGCAGTATTTTAGCTTTTCAAAAATATATAGTTTTATATATTTGTTGCAAAAAACAACTGAAATATGGCTAATTTTAAGAAAATTTTATCATCAAAGATTGCCATGATTTCGTAATCAAGTATTGTTAACAATTTATAAACAACTAAACGTAATATTGTTACGATTGGCTTCGTAACTATTATTAATTGATTATTAATTATAACTTTATAACTAATGCTTAATCGAACTCAGAGCAAGGTGACCAGATCTGAAATAAACTAGCTGTAAGAGAAAAGGGAACACTTAAGGAGAATACATGAATGAAATCCTGGAAGTAAATACAAAACATTTATTAACTTGCAAACACAACACATAGTACAAAACATAAACCAGAGTACAAATCGGAACAACTATACTTACTCATTAAAAATATAAGAGAACCTAATTACTTACACTCATTATAAAGCGCTTGCTGGGTCAGGGACTTTCCCATTCTGAGAGGGCTTCTATTGGGCGGCGAACAGCATTTAAGTTTCACAACTAGACTGCCCTCTCAGAATTTAATTGATCTATTTATATTGATTTATTCCCTGACTCAACAAGCCTGTAGATGCAACATATTATTTCCGGAGTGCGTTACCACGCTTGGGTCGTCAACTCAGCGTAATCGTAGCATCAAAAATGTTGCACTTGCAGAATTGCATTAATTACGCTGAGCTGTTATAGTACACCATCAAACGGTTAAGCGAAGGTTATGAACTTATAAAAGTAATTGAATAAAATAAATTTGGAAAAATACTAATAAAATACTAATGTGACAATATCCAAGTATATTTTCAAACTTTAAAGCAAATTCGTATATTTTTTTGTATTTTATTACCATTTATTGTGGTATTTTGAACATAGCTAAATTTAAAAATCTTGAAAAGTTTAATATGTTCGAAGTTTACATTTTAAGAGGTAAAAACGTAGTGGCTGCTGCAGAATTTACTTGGAAATGACTTTTAGTTGTTTATTTATAGCAAACATCACTTGTTTACGAAATCATGGCTAACTTTAATAAGTAAATTTTTACAAAATTAGCAATATCTCGGTTATTTTTTGCCCCAAATATTTAAAACTATATATTTTTGAAAAGAAAGAAAATGCTCTCTCATATAAGTCATGGCCTACGACAGTTTTTATTTAAAAAAATACAAGTTTACTTCATATCTCAACAAACGAGGTTGTTAAAAAAAAAATTAATTTTACTATTAAATTAATCATAAAAATCTATATAAAAAACCTTCATAACCTTTTGTTCTATTTTATTAAATAAAGAAGTTATAATAAATTTTCAAAAATGATGAAATTTCATTTTTTGGCTGTAGTGCCAAAATGAAAAGCGATATGAAAAATATGATTACATAGGCGTTCTTTTCTCAAAAAAATAGCCAAAGAGACCAATATCAGATTTTCGCTATTACGGTAACCGTAAAACACTCGAATGTGGTCCACCATGTATGCTTTATTCAAATGAAATTAAGCTATTTTCATTATAAAAATTGCAGCGTTGTCATAACAAACCAACTTTAAGCCTTTTTTACAGCATTTAAACAGTTTAATATTTTTAATGACCGGCATACAGTAAATACTAAGAAAATAAAATATTGAAGTTGTTATAGTTGTATGAATACAGTTTTACAAAAAATAATTTATATTAATTAAAGCTTTTTTATGTACCAATTGAATGCCGTGTTATTACTATAGACTTTTTCTGGCAGTATGCTCTAGCACAGTGTTTCTCAAACTTTTTACTCTGAGGACCTCTTTCAAAATTAAATTCTTACGAGGACCCCAAAGAATTGTTGTGTAGACAATATTTTTGTTTTCTTCTGGCCTGGCTTATAAATTTGGATGATATCTGAACATTAGGAGGTAGCTTGGGGATCCCCTTCAGAAGGATTCAGGGACCCCTAGGGGTCCGCGGACCACGCTTTGAGAAACACTGCTCTAGCACTTCACAAAGTTAACCATTTTAGGGTGTAAAAAAGTCATAAATATTGTATGTTGATATACGATTGATCACCTTTATTTTAAGAGATTAATTTCTGAAAATTTCACATAGTAACAGTTTGCATAATTTAATACCGATTTACCTGATGGAAATAAAAATTAATTTAATCACAGTTTTATTAAAATTAATGTAGAAGTGATTATATTTGTATACTGGAGTTTTGTTTAAGTACCACAACTGAGAGATAATATTGATTGCAGCTCCAAGAATTTGTGGACGAGTATAAAACCTGCAATTTGCAAGTTGTAATAATTTGTGAAAAAATCTGTGATACCCCTATGATTAATTTAACGCCCAATCATGCTTTTGATATCATAGAACTAATAAATGAAATGAATGATTATAGAAACATGACGATTGAGAAGTTGATCGCAATGTATCAGGATATTATACGATATCTTGTAGTTGTTTATGAAGGTTTTGAAATTCACATCCAAGCAGTAAGTTATTTTTGATTATATTATACAGTGTGCGGAAAAAGTATGAAATACATTCATTAATTTCGACGGATATACACGTTTTGACTATTTTTGCGATGATGCTGTGTGTGTGTTTATGTGCCAGACATTAAAATGTACATTTTTGACAGTTGTTATCGATAGATCCTTTAAAAGTATACTACAAAGTCAATGCATTTAGTTGATTTTTCAAATAATAAGTAATATACAGGGTCTTTCAGTTGAAACGACAATCCAAAATTACATGAAAATGGTAAGAGATAAAAATCTTCTGTTTATGTAGGATTGTAGTCTATGTCAAGGTCTATAAAAATTTTGTTAATCTTTTTGGTAAAATTTAAAATTACAAAATAATTACGAAAATTAAAAATTTTGAATTTTTTTTTTGAAAACGGCTCCAACAATTTTATTCAAATTTTAGTATGCTATAGAGTTTATTTTTTTTAGTAAAATGCCGTTTCTCATAATTCTCTTGAATATCCGTGAAAAAAGTTATGAGTGAATTAAAAAAGCAAAAATATTTTTTAAGAAGGCTGTGGTGGTCATATGTCATAAACACACGCATGAAACATCATTTTAACAGACGTTATTAACGGCATGTTGATAATCATATACAAAAGTTAGGTTAATTAGAGCACCTGGAGCGGCATTTTACGCCCATAAATACACAAACACACATTGATAAAAACAGTATACAGGGTGTGTATAAACTGGTGGAAGCGCTACACGTGGTGATGTTGTTCGTAAAATTTTAAGTCGAAAATGTTAATACAAAAATGTTGTACCATGCTTCCTATGGCCTCAGGAACCATTTAAAAAAACAAAAATTTGGCAACATTGCATCCATTGATTTGTATTTGGACATTTTTTTATCAGCAATATTTACTTATGGTGCCTTTCCACGTGAGAGTAAATTACTCTCGATAGCAGCGTCGCCAAGGATACAGCCCCTGAGAGTAACTCGCGATTGGCTGTATCCTTGGCGACGCTGCTATCGAGAGTTGTTTACTCTCACGTGGACAGGCACCATTAGGTATTTAATGACAATGTTGCCATATGTATTATTTTCATTCAAATCAGTAATTAACATATTTTCAAAACCAATTTTTGAAAGGAAAAATATGATATCTAAAAAAATTTACTCCAAATTTATTTTTATTCCAATTCGCAGCAGTTTTCATTAACAAATATTAAATAATAATGCTTATTAAAGGACTAAATGTCAAAACTTTGAGGACCTCTTGCAGACACAGCAAGCATGGTACAACATTTTTGCATTAAGATTTTTGATTTAGAATTTTACGAAGAACATTGCCAATTTATACACACCCTGTATTTATGGCGAAAGTCATTTGGTGGCCACACCAGTTTAATTTTTAATGGTAATCTCCAACATTTTTTCTTGATTCTAATGGGGCTTTTAATTCTGTAAATCAGTGTTGTTCAAAGTGTGGTCCGCGTACCTCTAGGAGTCCTTGAATCCTTCCCAAGGGGTTTCTCGAACCTTTTTGTAAATTATAATGAAAATAGAAAACGATAGTAATGTATGCAAGACAATTAATTGGGGTCCTCTGTAAGAATTTAATTTTGGAAAGAGTCCTCAAAGTAAAAAGTTTTAGAAACACTGCTCTAAATGACAGCATAAAAATGTTGACACCTTACATTATGAAAATTATCGAATAAAACAACTGAAAATTGAAAAACCTAAAATGAACAAAAATTAGTCAAAAACAGTGTTGCTTTCCATTATGTTTTGTTCAAAGATTTACTGATGTACGGTGTAAAAATTTTAATGCTGTAATTTAGAGAAGCCCTATCAGAATTAAGAAAAAAATATGCGGTTACCAACAAAAAATACTCAAAAACAAATAAAGATCAAAAATTGTGATTCTAATTTTTTTTAAAATGTTTCTTTTTAAAAAATAGAATTGATGTTTCCAAAAAAATATTGCTTCCAATATAATACATTTATTCCATACTTTTGCTGCGTACTGTGTGTTATTGTTATTTAATTGTTATATTATCAATAAATTTAGTTTTGTTGTATGCTTTTTAACTTGCTTATATGTTTTATAAATTTTGTTAATTGGTTTCTTAAATAAAAGGCTGCCATTTTGGAAGCACCTTAAATTTAATAGTTCACCTCGATTATTATTTTCCAAAACTTAAGAAATATAAAAAAAATCCAACAAAAACAATTTTTAGTGTTTTTTACTTGAATATCTCAAGTAAATATGCAATTAGTCTTAAGATTCGTATTTCAATGTTTTAATTGATTTAAAAAACGTCTTTTTAAAGATGGCTACCCAGTGGATTCGATATATTTGTAACTTTGATATTCTCGTGGAACAAGCTCTACTAGTTTGTATAAAAAACTCTATGACGTCGATGTTTGAAGCGCTACACGGTGATGGAACCACTGGACCTAGTCCGCTGTTAAAACTGGAAGCAAATTTAAGACACAATAGGGTGAGTGTTTGGTTGAAGGATCATGTGTATCAAAATATTTTATTAAAAAAATGATAGGGGTTTAAAATTTTATTGAATCACGCATGTATTACCCATTTATTATTAATAACAATAATAACTAAAGCGTCGTTCTCATTAGTCAAGCTACTTGGATTCAAGTAACTTGAAAGCACTCTACCATTGTGAACCTGATATTTAGTTGATTTAACCCTTTCGTGACTGTATTTTTTTTCCTTCTATTTTAACTGAGTTTTCAAATTTAGTATTCTTGTTACTTTAATTCAATTATGAGAAGTGATATCTGTTATAAATATTTTTTTGTTGAAAATGTGTTAGTCAGACACATTTTTCCCTGTGAACCTAAAATGTCTCAAAATTCAGTTTAAAAAAAATCAATTTTAATATATTTTATTCTTTGTGTGCAAATTGTTGACAAATAGTTTTTTGGAAATAGGTTGTAAGGAATATTAATTATGAAATTTTGCAAAACAAGAATGGATACAAAGAGGTACTTTTAGAGCAGGTCATAGGGTTTGCGGAGTCAATCAAAAATTCAATAAAAAGAGAATGGAATGTATAGAAAAAGTTTGTAAATAGAAAATTACAAATATCGCTATAAGAATGCACCATCTGCATCAACGCCATTTTAAATATCTGGCTTCAATAAACTTGTCAAAATATGAACATAAACTTGAAGTCAAGTTACGTGAATTCAACGACTAAAATTCAAGTAACTTGACTTAATTTACTGAAATTGTTCTGATATCCAAAATTTTAATAATTTTATAGAATCAAGCGACTTATAGGGCATTGGGTTCCAGGTTTAGGGGGGGCTACAGTCCCAAGTGACTAGAATTTACCATTTATATTACAGCCAGTAGTGTAAGCAGAGTGGGGGTAGGGGGGATCAGAACGTCCCTCATAGGGTCGTAATAAGTCGATATAGGGCTGGAGAACAGTAAATCTTGTGCTAAAAAAAAGGTAATCGGCTCTTTTTGCCGTTTATTATCCCCTCCCCATGATGAACCATCAAAACTCCTGCTGCTAAATAACTTAATAACTTAAAAAGAGATTAGTGTGAAACAAAAAAAAAGGTCCTCGGCTCTTTGAGTTTATTACCCCCCCCCCCTATGGAAGCATCCTGCTTACGCTACTGACTACAGTGGCATAGTTTTATGCATTAATACTTAAAATGAATATAGGTATAAAATTTAATAAAAAACCAACGTTAAACAAAAAAGAATTAAAATACAGAAATCAAAACAGTGGTAATTTATTACTACAAATTATTAAACAACATTTATTACGTTTAAAAATCATAAAGAGTGACAAAAAATATAGTCAATAATTAGTACGGATGCCCAATAAATATCTAGTTGTATCCTAGTTTAATATTTATTCTTTGTTATCTTATATAGCACATTTCTACTATTTTATAGTTACGTACTGATTATTATAATTTTGAAATAAAAGATGTTTTATAAGCAAAGAAAACAGAAAAAAAATTCATGTATAAAAAATTTTTAAAACAATGCTTACTAAACTAGGTAACAAACAAAAGCACAGTTTGAATTTGGACTAATTTATAAGTTAAAATGTATCTTCCGGTTTTCTCTAGAAATAAATTCAGCAAGAATTTCTTTGGGATTCAGTTTTTTTAGTTTCACTTTCAATGTTGATAATTAACAAATTATTGAATCTTTCTTGAGTCATTCAACTAAGCCAGGGGGATTGATGGTAGGCTCGGGGGGGGCTTAGCCCCCCCTCCCCCCATAGTTATGCCAGTGTTATACGGGCCAAAACTTTTGTATTAATTCAATAATGCTGTAGTGAGAAACTAATCAAAAATAAAACTGTTTTAGATCAATTTTGAACCATCCTTAGCTGATGTGGCTTACGTCGTTTCTGATATTTTACCAAGCATAACAAACACACTTAAATCAATGCCGAGGCTCATTGATAAATTTCATGTCACAGAAACAGATCTGCAACCTTTTTATGTTGTAATAGAGGAAGACGAAGATTGTAAGAAGCTACAAGGAATGTTAAATAATGGTAATTAATAACTTTCAACTTATTATACAAGGTTCTTCTTCTCCTTAATCGGGTGCTCTTGTACCGTTCCGTGTCAAGGACTTTTTTTGTTTTGTTTTTCATTAAGTTTCTCCATCTCTGTGTATCAAGGGTCAACTGTGGCACATCTCTCCAGTTGACTCCTTTTTCTTCTAGTCTCTTTCTCACTTCATTTTCCCATTTTGATCTTGGTCATCCTTTACTTATTTTTTCCTGAAATTTCGTTTTTCATCCCATTTTTGTGTACCTGCTTTCTGGCATGCCTAGTAGATGTCCTGGCCATCTTAATTGGCTTGTTCCCATCTTTTTTTAAATGTATTTCACTCCGAGGATTTCTCAGATTTTATCGTTGCTAATCTTATCAATTAGTCTACATCCTTCTATTTTTCTCAAAACTCTTATCCTCTGCATCCGTATCCTTTCGTTTGGCTCTCTTGTTGATGTTACGCAAAGTTATAAATATTTTATTAATTTTCAGAGGTAGCAGTAAACGTTACAATGATTCAAGATTACATGAAGGTATGGGAACCGTTCCGTGATATGTGGGAAGTCGATAAAGATCGGTTTATAGAGAGATATGAACAGCAACGACCGAATGCTGCCCAGTTTGATGCAAATATTGGCCGCTATACGGAAGTAGCTAACAACGTGCAAATCCAAGAAACAGTAACACACGTGCATTTTCTGGTTGTGAATTCGGCAGAATTAAAAAAACAAATTATCGCTCATTGCATCGAATGGCAGGCTAAATTATGCGCACTCCTATACAAACTGACACATCAAAAAGTTAGTTTTGTATATAAATATATTGAAGAAAATAGTGAAAAGTGAGTATACAATGATTGTCCAATCCTGCGTAGTGTCCTCAGTGTGCCATTTGTGCATCTGACCGTTTACTGTGTCATTACATTTTTTAAAGTGTTAAGTTATTTGTCTTAAGCTCTTTTAAAAGAAGGAGTGTTGTCAGATCAAATGAATGGTGTATATTTTTGATATGCCCATTTTTAATTGTTATTGTGTTTAGGATTTTGCACAAGCCTCAAAATTTAGATGAGATGCAAGCAGCCATGGAACTTCATCAGAAACTCGTGGAAGATGCACCTATCGAAGAACAAGAATTCCCTACAATCACCGACCAGCTTATTACTTTGGATAAATTTAAAGTACAAGTGTCTGATGAATTAAGAGCTGCAGAAAAAGGAATACCAGTTGAATGGGCTAAATATCTTGAACTACTGGAAGAAGCAGAAAAAATGATTGGATATTGCAAGGTAGTGCTCAAGGAATTGGGGCGTTTGACAATAACCCCTCCTTCCCTTTAAATCCTTATTTATAATTTTCGTTAAACAGACAAAAAACTAGTGTGTTTATTATTATACAGCGTTATTGAAATTCGAGTTTAAGCATGGGAATCTCGCTTATAATAATAGCTAGAGTATAAGCTGCCAAATTTGGTGCTCATTATTAATCCCAAGAGAAATTGGTAATATCTCAAACGGTATCCGGAAAAATTAGGAAAAACCGGAAATTACGATTTTTGAAAATAGTCTTTAACTTCTTTAGAGTATAAAATATTTCAAATGTGTAAAAACATTGCCCAAGCAACTTTTTAAGTTGCATCGGACAGTAATCACTAATTTATTCTAGGTCGATTCGTTTTTGTTTTATGACAACCAACTTTATTTTTTCTTATGAGTGCAATTTTTGCTATTTACATAATCAAATAGCATTTATTTTTTTGAATCCATTGATGTATCACACATGGTATTTTACTTCTACTTCAAAATTGTAAAGTTGAGTTTTGGACAACAATCTCTATAAATCAGGCAGCCTGGTCGTTGTAGTTTATGTCGTTATCATGACAACCAATCAACAAATTCAAAAATTTGAAATCTTATTACTCATAAAACAAAAACGAATCGATCTAGAATAAATTAGTGATTACTATCCGATGCGCCTTAAAAAGTTGCTTAAGCAATGTTTTTACACATTTGAAATATTTTATACTCCAAAGAAGTTATAGACTATTTTCAAAAAATTGTATTTTTCTGTTTTTCCTAATTTTCTCGGATACCGTTTAAGATATCTCCAATTTCTCTAGGGATTATTAATGAGCACTAAATTTAGCAGCTTTTCCAAATTTAAACCTATATTCTAGCTATTATAATAAGCGTGATCCCCATGCTTAAACTCGAATTTCAGTCACCCTGAATATACGAGGTGCTTCCCGAAAGTTGAGGAATGTTCCCTTTTAAAACAAACTTGCATACCCTGACTCCTCAAATTAGTGTTTTTTCCATGCATTCCTGGAAGTTTTCAAATGTAATCACTTTGAGCATGTCCAGCGATTCTGCTTGGATCTCATCAATTGTATCAAAATGACGACTTTTTAATTCAAATTTTATCCTTGGAAATAAGAAAAAATTGCAAGGGGCGAGGTCAGGCGAATAGGGGGGGTGAGTAATCACTGTTGTGTTTTTGGAAGCCAAATACTGCTTAACAACGAGTGATGTGTGGGAAGGTGTATTATCGTGGTGGAGATACATCTGGTGTTTTCCTACTTGTAGATCTTTTGCGTCACTTGTAACTGTTTCAAAACTTTCTATTGATAGTTGAAGTGGCGGGAACAAATTCTTAAAACTATTGGGTAGCACCTCGTATACCTATCCAAAATTAATTTGCACAATTCAGAATTTTGCATTTACTTATTATTGAATGAATTCAACGTTTATTATTTCCAAATATGAACTACAATCGAGACAATTTTGATTCAAATTAAAGATTTAGCTCTTGTTCGATTATTTTGAATTTATTTGCGATAATTTTTTCCCTAATCCTTCAAACCTTTTTTTTAATGCCTCATACAAACTTTGTCGAGAAGGTAACTTTAAAACGGTTAAATCGATTAATAGATGCATATCATATCCTTAAAATTTATAGGAGACCTTCCGTGCTGATTTGTTAGAAGCAGCCGAAGTGTTCCGTAAAGATGGTCAAGTAATGCTGGAAGAATTTCTCACCAAAGGGCCGTTTTCATCTGAATGGACCACAAAAGAAGCTCTTGCTTACTTAGGTTCTCTTAGAGAACAAGTTAATGAACTGAGAAAACGGGAGGCACAACTGAGAAAAGACTTGGGTGTGTTTGAAATCAGCTTGCCCGAATCATTGGAGTTACAAAGATTAGAAAGAGTAAGATGATTTTTGTTATTTTCTACTTTAAGTGACAATGCAGGGTCGCAAGTTTTATACAGGGTGATTGATTGGGACCGTGCATTAGAAATATATGGAAAATGAAAAAGGGCAATGATCTGATTTTTAGTTGTGACCATAATGGCATATGATCTGTTCAATTAAAATATTTTCAAGATGGCGACACTTCCGGAAATACCGGAAGTTGACATCTACGGCCTATTTTTTATTGCATTTTTGGATTTTACACGTTATTTTAGAGGGACTTTTAATAGCACTCCCTATACCTAAGTGCAGTCGTTTTTTAGATTTTTGGCCTTTTGAAATTTTTTTGATTTTCATCGTGATGCTTAATATTATCTACCGCCGCCATTTTTGAAGAGAAAACGCTCAAATTGAGACTGCATAGAAGAAACCTTGGAGTTCATACTGCAATTTTTATAACCGATAGATTACTTACAAGGTGTCCAAATTTTTTTTAATGCAACTCTTTATTAAATCCAAAAATGCGATAAAAAACAGATCATATGTCACAACCAGTAATGGACTGGGAAGAAAAACCGGCCCTGGCATGCAAATTATAGAGTCCCACACCCGGGGTTAGGCAAAATTTAGTTTCTATTAAAAAAATCCAAAACCATTGATTTAAATTCTAAAAAATCAAAAATTTTTGAGGTTTTTGAATTTTTTATAAAAAACTTGACTATTTTTCCTTTTCACGACAAATTTTTTTATTTTTCACCCTACATTATATTTTCTATACAGCGTCATTCAAAAAGTATCTATGCAACAAATGGAAAAGTTCTTTATTATAAATTTTTTAAATTCTTTATAGATGTTCATAAAAATTCATACGACACTAGATTTTAGCTATTTCAAAAATATTCACAAAAGCAAAGTGCTTTTCTTTGAAAAGTTACAAAAAAGTCTCATAGGGAAAGATTATTTAGACTTAAAAATAAAATAAAATGTAAAATTTGACGTTAAAATTCCAATTTTTATTTTTGAAGTATTTTAACATTCAAAAAGTCTGCAACAAATGGAAAAGGTTTTGATTATCGGTTTTTAAAAAATTCTTCTAAAATTAATTTTAAGTTTTAAAAAAATCCATGAAAAATTCATATAACATTAGATTTGAACCATTTTAGAAATATTCGCAAAAGTAAAGTGCCCTTATATTAAGAATTTTAAAAAAGTTTAAAAAAAAGTTGTTTGAAGTTCAAAAGTAATACCAAATATAAAACATCTTTTTTCTTTGAACCTTTTCTAAAACTTAAAATGGGGACACTTTACTCTTGCGAATATTTCTAAAATCGCTAAAATTTAGTGTCATATGGAATTTTATTGATATTTTTTCATATTAAAATTAGTTTTAGACCACGCATCAACTTTTATGACCCACCAAAAGCTTTATATTGTAACCCAGTGGTTTCCAACCTTTTTGTACCTCCGTCCCCCTTTTTCATAAATAAATGTTTGCGCCCCTCTCACTTTTCGTAACAATCTAATTTCATAAATACTGTCCTGATATAATAATTATTTAATGGGCTACAAAACAATATACCATATTCTGTATAAAGTTCTTTTTGTTTGTTTGAATTAAAAAATGATATTTTGGTAACAGTTGCGCGCCCCCCTTACAATAGTGTCGCACCCCCCTAGGGGGGCGCGCCCCACAGGTTGGAAACCACTGTATGTAACCACTTACACAGATCTAATAAACTCGCATCAATATATTTATTATGAATCTATTTATTAAAACATGTGTGTTTTATAAAATAAGAATATTATGAAACTACTATTTCTATTACAAATAAAAATAGTTTGCCAATTTCTGATAAAATTATTGAAAGTTGCTGAAAATTATTTTAAAAAAACAAATGCTACCTTTCAGCTGCTCACATTTTTTAAAGTGAACAGCTCATAGTCTTTAATTTACTTCTAGATTGTTTCAATGTTTTGTGAATTATTAGAGCACATTTTCTCCTTTTAAGTGTTTCTGTAGCTCTACTATTTTTTTCCCACCGTGGGCTGACTGTATAGTAAATTTCTTTTTTCGATTAGGAATTAGCTGTTCTGGAATTAGTGTGGCAATTAACTGATGAATGGGAGACAGCATGGGATAAATACAAATCAGGCGAGTTTTGGTCAATACAAACAGAGGAAATGGAAGATAAAGCCCAAACTCTTTTCCGTAAACTCACTCGTTTGTCCAGAGAACTTAAAGAGAAAGGGTAGGTGTCATTGATTTATGTATTTATTTTTATTTAATTGAAAATTATTATCGCTCAGTCGCTTCTTTGAACGAACATGTCTAAACATGCTTCTGGGGCCTAAAATTTATAATTCCCAAATCTAGTTAATACCTGAAATCTTGTGAACTCTAGCCTGCAGTAAACTTTTTTAATTTGTTACTAGTGTTAATAAATTTAATGAAATTTTAGTTGGGGTATAGTTGAAGATACTAGAGCCAAAGTTGATGCATTCAGAAGAACTCTTCCCTTGATTACCGATTTGAAGAATCCTTCCATGAGGAACAGGCATTGGGATCGTGTTCGGAAAGCCATGGGAAAAGAATTTGATCAAAACTCTCCTGAATTCAATCTAGAGGCAATTATATCGATGCAAATGCAAAATTTCGCAGATGAAATTAACGAAATATCAAATGCTGCCACTATGGAGTTACAAATTGAAAAAGGACTATTAGCCATAGCTGAAATTTGGAAAACTATGTCTATAGAAATGATATCTTATAAAGACAAAGGAGTATACAGGTAAATAGTGCTAGTAAAATAGTGGGAAAACGTTTTATGAAAGCATAATTAAATTTAAATAAAAACTGTTAATTTTTAACTTTTTGCTAATTCAAGCGAATCGCCATCTCTTATATTAGGGGAGATCCCCATAGTGGCCTGAATCAAGTGGGTACAGGGTGTTCCAAATTTGATGGGATTGCATGGGTAGCTCGATTAATATTTAAGATAGAGAAACGGTTAAATTACCAAAAATGTGCAGTTTTTTGAGACAAACTCAGAACCGTTTTTAAAAATATTCTATCATTTCCGGTTTTCGAGTTATTGAATAAAAAGTGTTTTTTTGTCATATTAATAATGTGTCAAAACTCCGTTATTGTTGTAAATATCGAAAATATTTATGGAAATTATTTTTAGATATTTTTATGTTTAATTTGATTGTACTTAAAAAAAATAATTTAAGTATAATCCGTTAAAAAGTTATGACACAAACTTACCTTTTTTTTAAATAGGAACGATAGTTGGCTATGACCTATTTAAATTCCTTATTTTTTTCTCATTCCAAATATATAAGGGTCGATGTATTTATTTTCAATAATACGCAAGTTACGAAGGTTTTTTAGTTTTTTTTTTAAAGAAAATAATAGTAGGCTGTGAAAACAAAAGAAAACAAACAAGGTGTAAAACCTTTTAAAACTTATGTTGTACAAGTTACCAAGGCTTTTAAAATTGTTGTTGAGATAAACATCAAAAATGTTAAAATTAAAAACCAGGATATTTTTTATGGAAAAAATGTAACTTTCTTGTTTTAATCTTTCAATTGTTCCAAAATTATCTCTGTCTATCTTCATAGCCTACTCAAAAATATTCCGTTGCCCTAAAAATGTACAATAAAATCGCGATTCTCGAAAAATATCAGTTTTAGGTGTAAAACATGGTTAATGTTTTTGAAAGACAATCAAATTTTTTACAAGACCATGTAAAAACATATAGGGTGTTATATTTAAGAAAATAAAGTTAACAATGTTTAAAGTTTCACCAAGTTTGACCAAGCATAAAAAACGCCCTCTATAATATTCTTAAAATGTACCTAGTTGTTGCGAAGTGTTAATTAGCTTATTGTTACCCTGAATTTCTTAAAAAAAAATGTATTTGCCTTCACAAAGTTCTTAAATGTTGAACATTTTTGAAAGTCTGTATATCTCAAAATTTTTATAAAAATGTGAATTTAACGAAAACGGTTGACTTAAGACCCATAAAACCAAATAGGTACATTCAAAATGTAAATTTAAAGAGGAATCCAAAAATATAAAAATAAACAGGATGTTTCATGTAAAATTTTAAAGTTAAGTCTGTTTCCGGTTGAACCGGAAGTCGTATTGCAACCTCAATATTTTTATCAAATCCGGCATATACAATAAAGGTTAGATACCAAATTTCACCGGAATATTTTTAATATGTTTGCAACTTTTTATCGAGAATATCATAGCATTTTCTACAAGCAACAATAATGCCAACTGCTGCACACTATGACACTAACATTAAAGTAATGGTGTTCCACTGACAATAAAAATTATGCATGTTTTTATTTTATAAAAACTTATCGAAAGCCCGGACACATTTTAAAAATCCCCCGGACTTCCCCACCGAAGTACAAAAACCGGACATGTCCGGGGAAACGTCTGGTCACCCTAATTACAATATTATTGTATTTATCAAGTATAATCAAAGTGGCCATTGAAAAACAAAGTATCACACATAAATAAACTAGCTGTACTTAATTAAACACAAAAAAAACTTAAATAATTTAATATATTTTTAACATTTCATAATAATTTATGATTTTTCAGTTCCTAAAACTTTTTTTTGTTATGTGGTCACAAGACGAGATATTGACGTGTTGCTACTTTTTGCTCACAGTGTATAATTTTAGTTATGTAGCTTGTTTTTGTGTTGAATTTACAGGTTGTCTCACAAGGTATGCCTTCGCTACTTTTTGCATAAATCGAATGTTTAGGACCTAAATAAAATGTTTTTACCGATAATTTTTTTTTCATGTGTCCCTTCATATGCAGGGTGTCCCAAATATAGTGAACAGCATGGGGATCTCGTAAGCAGTAAGAGATATAGAGTTGGTTAAATGGGTCAAAATGATCTATGATTCAAGAGCAACTGTTCTATGAAAAAAAACTCGAAAAAATCAATAGTTTTTGCGCTGTTAATAAAAAACAAAACACATCAGGTTATTTATTTCTGCTTATAACTTGCTTAATTGAAATCACTCTTAAAATATTACTCGACATTATTTGGGCATTTTTTTGCGTAGATTTGAAATTCGTCAACAAATTTTATTTATCTTCATTTGTTTTTGTCATTTTAACTACTTTCTTATTTTAAATACGGCTGATGGATACATGAAAAAAATTATTATCAGTAAAAAACTTTTATTTAGGTCTTTAATATTCGATTTATGCAAAAATTAGCGAAGAAGGCATACCTTGTGGGACACCCTGTATTTTATTTAAAATACACCCTATCTGTTTTTGGTTGTGTAGCCAATGTTTATTAGAAATCTTAACATTATAATTTATTTTGGCAGGATTAAATCTGTGGATGATTGTTTTCAAGCTTTGGAAGACAATATGATGCAATTATCGACAATGAAAAGTACAAGATTCGTTGAACCGTTTGCCAAAGAAGTAGATTACTGGGAACGAACATTGTCATACATTATGGAATCGTTTGAAGTAGCTCTTAATGTTCAGCGACAATGGATGTATTTAGAAGTAATAGTGAAACTAGATTTATACTGGCCATTGTTGCTACACATATTTTTTTTCAGAATATATTTGGCGGAGAAGATATTCGCAAGCAGTTGCCAAAAGAAACAGATGATTTCGATCGCTTAACGAACGAATGGCAGGACGTAACTGTACGCATGTATACCATGAAAACTGCACTAAAAGCAACGCATTTTGTGCCGCCGCCGATCCTCCTCGATAGATTAAATAAAATGAACGACAAGCTTGAGTTAATCCAACGAGCTTTGGAACTTTACCTGGAAACGAAGAGACACATCTTTCCGCGGTTCTATTTTATTTCGAATGACGACATGCTTGAAATTCTTGCGAATGCCAAGAAACCAGAAGCTGTGCAGCCACATTTTAAGAAGTTGTTTGATAATTTGAATAAAATGAAAATGCAAAAGGTATGGTTTATGTTCAGGAAACTATGTTTGGTGATCTTGCAATGCAAACAATTTTCAGTATATTGTTAGCTACATTTGGGCGTGAATTTTTTAAAAAGCAACCAAAATTTTTCTTCTTTTTAATCATTTTGTTTTTAGTGTCATACAAAAATTTAAATAACTTTTTAAACCCTTAACATGCACTTTTAATTAAAAAAAAATATATTATCCTTGGAAATCGTGATTTAAACATGTTTTTATACAAAACTTACAAATATGGAGACAAAAAATTTAATTTTCAAAAACTTTTTTTAAGTTTAACAGGGTGTAGTCCACATTAAAAAGCCACTATTGGTATTTCGTGAACGGTAAGAGCTACAAAGAAGCTTAAATTAGGCAAATTGTTCCCCTTTCTGAGACATATTCAGTGATGCTTTAATGTTTTAAAAAAGTTCCATAGCACTCTAGATAATAAGCAAAAATCAAAATGGGAGTTTTTTATTAAATCGTTATTAACTCGGTTATACTTGATGGTACAAAAATAGTTTTGGGGGAGAAGTTGTAGATTTTACATTAGTTAAAAGTTTGCGTTGAATGACAATAGTAAATTAACTTTTGTTTCATGGCACTCTACAGGGTTCTCGTTTTTCGAGGGCCACTATGGGGATCTCGTAAACGGTAAGAGTTAAGACTTCGGTTAAATTGGGGCAAAGTTGTATTTTCAGGTGCTTAAAAATTTGAAGCAAACAGAACTTATCTAGCTCTTTTAGTTTTTGAGATATAGGGAAAAAAGTAAAAAAGTGGATTTTTGTTTTTTGCCCGTAACTTTTTCATTTGATGTCGGATTTCATTTCTGTTAAAACTATTTCATGGCCACTTTTTGCAAGGAATCAAATTCCCCAATTATATTTTCCGTGCGACGTTTCGTTTTTTTTTAACCATCATCAGGTCAATTTTTTGTTTTGGACGCTATATCTGATTTTAACGCCAATTTGTAGAGCATTTTTTTCTGAATTCGACAATGTATAACTCTTGGGACTTTTTTGAAACAATTGTTGTTAAAAATGGCAAAAACACATATTTTATATAAAACAAATCCTAATTGCCATGGTAAATAATTGTTTTTGTCCCTTTTTCCTTGGAAGCACTTAATAAACCGCATGAAATTACTATTAAAGGGATTTAATTTAAAAAAATAGGTAATAATATAAATATTATAGGAATGCATTAACATTGTTCACTTATTAGCAAATATTTTTAGAATATTTTCTTTGGTTAAGTAATAAATTTCTGTAAAATGTGTATGTAATCCTTATTTGGCATACAATTTTTTGTAACAATAACAAGTGTTCATAGTTTACAAAAACCGTCCAGAAATCTGTTTACACTTTATGGTTATTAGAAGTCATTAACGCAGATAAAAGGCATAACTGTTTTTTTTTTGTTACAAATAATTGTATGCCAAATAAGGATTACATACACATTTTACAGAAATTTATTACTTAACCAAAGAAAATATTCTAAAAATATTTGCTAATAAGTGAACAATGTTAATGCATTCCTAACATATTTATATTATAAAGTTAGAGAAATTAGAAATTCAATGTTTTTTGCTGTAACTTCTGAAGTAGAGAAATTTTCTACATTTAAAAATTAATTGTGGCTCCTCTCATACTAAGGAATAATTCATCTAATTTAAACAAACCTGTATCCCTTATAATAAGCGAGATCCCCATGCTGGAAATGTTGTTATCTGGACACCTTGTATAACTAGAGAGAAACAACTGCAAATCTATTTAAGTAAATATGTAATATGTCATCAACAAAAACAAAATCAAAGACGGCAATATCTTCGTAAGAAAGCAAAGCAATAAAAAAAACTAATACGACCAGTTTATTTGATGTATGAAATATTCGCATGCATGAAAATTCAGATTAAAAATGTTAGAACTAGAAAAAGTATTAAAACAAGTAGATAATTGCAATATTTAATTTTTAATTTTTATTAAGTTACCTATGCATTTTTTAAAACTCCTGAATATCGCTCAATTATTTAGTAATTATTTTCGTATAAACAATTTTTGTGTTTTTGCAAAACACAATAATTTTTCGTAATTATTTAAAAATACCGTCTTTTTAATTGATATGATGTGACTACGTCACATTTTTTTGCAAATACCAAAATAATGTAGCCTTATTTCAAAAGTATGTGCAATACTGTGAAAAGGGAATATTTATACATGGATCTGTGGTTTCTACTATGAGGATAAATTATTGTAGAGTGTAAATGATTGTTAGCTTGAACTGTTTTCCTTAATTAACTGTTGTAGAACTTGGTAACTTCGAAACAAGAGGGAATAGGAATGATATCCGAAGATGGAGAATATATGGAATTTGCTAAAGTGGTGGTTTTGGATGGACCTGTGGAAATATGGTTGTGCGATGTTGAAACTAGTATGAGGCTAACATTGAGAGTGGAATTTAAACCTTGCAGAAACGCACTTAAAAAAATGCTGACCAAAAGAGACAAGTGGCTTTTGAGTAATTGTGGACAGCTATGCAATGCGTGTAGCCAGGTAAAATATTGATTATAAACTAAAACTGACACGGGTAGCATTTACAGTCATAAATGCTGTATCGAGAAAGGTGGCATTTAGAATCAAAATATGTGTTTTTAAAATTGGATGACGACCATCAATAGAGTCACCATTTTCTAAAATTGGGGCCATGACCTGCAATAAGGTTTAGAACTGTGATGAAACCTTGGAGTTCATCTGGAATTTTTGCAGTCGATGCATTACTTACAGGGTGTCCAAAATTTAATTTTCTATTAATACAACTTCAGACCACTAAAAATTGTTTTTTTCAAATACAATGCCCAATTATTATTTTTTTATGCAAAATTAAATTCTGCATTAATCTGTATCAGCATTTTCTGTACCTATCTGCAATAATTTTCGAGTTATTAAATTTTTTTAATAAAGTTAAGAGAAATTGCAACATTTTTAAATAGTAAATACAACAAATGCCAATATTAATAACCGTTAACCACTTTTATCGCGTTTGTCTGAAGTAATCATGAAAATGGAAAATCAAGAGTATTCAAACAATACCCAAGAAATTCATTCGATGTTTTGTCACCAATACCGCTGGATAAAATGCAATTTTTTTGTGAATCAACAGTCTTCAGTAAATCAAAAAACCTGAAGAAATAAAACAATTGAAGTCGGTTTTTGTTTTTTTCATGGCAACGTTGATTTTTATCCCAGATTTTGCAATTTTTTAGTTATTTCGCTTATTTTTGTCAATAAACATAAAATAATATACCATTGTAAATAGACAAAAATTATCTTTATATCTAAGCCATCACCTACTAAGACTGCAATTAAAAAATAAAGTTTTATTAAATATTTTGCACGGTAATTTATAAATAAAAATAAAGCAAATTTTTGTCCTTTGGCTTTTTGTGTATTATTGACGATAGCCGAGATATTTGAGTTTAATAATTTTATTCAATTTTGGTTTGTTCATTATATCACGCAAGCCATGGAATTTTTATACAAAACAATATCTTGTTTGAAATACGCTCCTACATAGCTCAATTTGATCCCATTTAATCAACCTTGTATTTTCATTATTTACGGAGATAGCAGTAGTTCACTTTTATTAGTGAAACACCCTAGTATATTACACCCAATTAAAATTTATTTAATGTGTAGGTATATTATCTTTTTTAATAAATTGGTTGAAATAAGCATAAACTTTAATTTTCTGCAATTTACTAAAAGTTAAAAAAAAAATTGTGTATTAAGGGTTAGAGTAATTTTCAAATGTTCCTCATTAGTCCTACTTTATTAATTAAAAAGTCATATATCCGTACCTAAAAAACGACTGCACTTGGGTATAGGGAATGCTATTAAAAGTCCCTCAAATATAATGTGTTAAATCCAAATACGCAATAAAAAATAGACCATTGTATTTGAAATAAGAAAGTAGACGTCAACATCCGGTATTTACGGAAGTGTCGCCATCTTGAAAATATTTTCATTAAACAGATTATGTGCCATTATGGTCACAACCAAAATTTCAGATCTATACCCTTTTTCATTCTTCATATATTTTTAATGCCCGGCCCCAATCAATCACCCTGTATAAACAACATACGAGCAAATGAAAAACAATTAGTAATTACGTAAAACCTTACACTTTTTGAGTGGTACTCGTTGCTTTTCTGCATGTCACACAACCATATCGACGGTTGAAAGGCAAAACGGAATAAGCGACAAAATACAAACTTTACAGGAGAGCGGTTTAAAGTATAAAATTTGGGGGAAAAAATCATTAATAATCAGCTAATGATCAGATTTTTAAAATTTGTACCTTTATGAGGCCGCGAACATAATCTCTAAGTCATGGTATTGATATTTTCTTAAAATATTACTTATTATGACATTTATTGTCGCTTACGCTATTTGGTCAGGAAGACAGAGTGTGGAAAAGGTTCTCACTAAACAATTATTTTAAATATGCATGAGGGTAAAAAAGGGCAACCGTCATATTTGTTATTCTCTAACTCAAGAAAAAGGGTTCAGTCTGTTTTGGCAACGTTTTAAAAGATATTCAAACTAAGCTAAGTGGCATAATAAGTTTCATCAGATTCAAAGTAATTCGGCATAGCCATTAAAATCAGACACATAACCGTGGAAGAAAAAGGACGGATTTAATAGTTTTAACTCATGCTAGTAAATAAAACAAAAACTCATGTATAGAAAATCAGTAAAGTTGTTATTTTGGTTTCACTAATTGGCACATTTCACTTTATATCTATTTAAACAAAGTCCTAGCTAAGATCAAAATTATGTTAAATATTGTCTAAAAAAGAGATCAATAATAAACTTTATCCGTCTTTGTACTACAATCAGTCAATATTAAAAAATAACAACTTAAAAAAAAAAAATTATAGTGTTCTTAGCAACTTTAAAGGCTAAGGTAACAAAAAATAAAAATTTCCCTGACTCAAATTAAAAGAAAAGTATCTCTTTGTTATGACACATTAAAAATAAATGAAACTACTGCTTAATAATCTAAAATGAAAAAGTAACAGTATTCAGACTTTTGTAACATCACTTTGTATAAACTAACATGACAACTTCTTAAATATTCAAGTAACAATCATTAAACTTCGATTAATGTAGGAATGCAAAATAGTAATCTCATAAATATTAATCACTTATTCAGAATCATCATCCTCTATGTCTGTATCTGGAAGTGTGTCTCTTACGTTAGTTGCAGTAGGAATGTTTATCAAAATAACAATTGGGAAACACGGTCTAAGCGCCATATTTTTTCTTAGAGATGCAGGTAAAAAGGAATAAACACCATATTAGAAAGATTTTATGCAAGGTAAAAGAGTATAACTGATGCCGTCACATTTATTACGTCGAAGAAAAACGGCATAAGTTGGGTATGAACGCAATGAAAAAAAGGTAAAAAGGCGTAAATTTCAAATTTGTTTGTGACATTTTATCTTATCGCCACAATTCCCAAATTTGTAAAAATTTCCGTTGCTTAGTAAAAAAAAATCACCCTTTGGTCTTCAAATCACTGTCGGGATAAGCGACACAAAAGTTATTGTATGAAAATAAAACCTAGGCCATTCGACGCAGAAAAATCACGCGATTACAACGGTGTATATAACTCAGTTTTTCAAAAATTGTCGGTTATCCCATTTTGCCTTTTAACCGTCGATATGTTCATGGTCTGTTTCGAAAATTATTTTTTATTTGTAGATACAATGGACGACAGACTGCACCAGAGCTTTGGTACACTGCAAAATCTTGGAAAACAAAAAACCTATGAAGAAATTACGTAAAAAACAAAACCAGGTTTTAGAAAAACTTTCCGAACTTAGTAGACGCGAAGTACCCAAACTACAAAGACTAAAAGTGAATGCCTTAATCACAATCGAAATACATTCTAGAGATGTCATCGACAGGATGTACAAAGCTAGTAAGTAAAAATATCTCCATAGAATTGTGCATTAAAATTTGGTACTAAAATTTAAGACTGCATGGACACTGGAGCATTCGAATGGTTTTCACAGCTACGTTTTTATTGGGACAGAGATTTGGACGATTGTGTAATTCGACAGACGAACACAAAATTCATGTATGGATACGAATACAATGGGAATTCCGGTCGCTTAGTCATCACGCCTCTGACAGACCGGTAATTGTAACATTTCCGTTTTGGCGACAAGAAAATAATTTTTTCTTCGTAGATGCTATATTACTCTTACCACAGCTCTCCATTTGTTCCGTGGTGGTAGCCCTAAAGGTCCTGCCGGTACAGGTAAAACAGAAACGGTTAAAGATTTGGGCAAAGCCATGGGCATGTGGGTCATCGTGAATAATTGTTCGGAAGGGCTGGACTATAAAAGCATGGGAAAGTGTTTTTCAGGCTTATCGCAAACTGGAGCGTGGGGCTGTTTCGACGAGTTCAACAGGATCAACATCGAGGTTTTGTCCGTAGTTGCTCAACAAATTCTGTGCATACTGCAAGCAATCTCTCAGAAGTTGAAAACTTTTATATTTGAAGGTAGGTTCTGTAAACGTTTGTAAAAAAACTTGCAATATAATTTTTGAAACAGGACTTGAGATTAATCTTAAATGGACTTGCGGAATATTTATTACAATGAATCCTGGATATGCGGGACGTACGGAATTGCCTGATAATTTAAAGTCCATGTTTCGACCGATTTCCATGATGGTGCCGGATAGCAGTATAATTGCCGAAAATACGCTTTTCAGTGATGGCTTTCAAAATACTAGACTTTTGGCTAAAAAAGTAAGTGTTGTTTGTTTATACAGGTTGGTCCAAATTCGATGAGATTGCATGGGTATCTCGGTTAATAATCAAGATAGAGAAACGGTTAAATTACCAAAAATGTGCAGTTTTTTAAGACAAACTCAGAACCGTTTTCAAAAATATTGTATCATTTCCGGTTTTCGTCTTATTGAAGAAAAAGTGTTTTTTTGTCATATTAATAATGTGTAATATCTCCGTTATTGTTGTAAATATCGAAAATATTTATAAAGATTATTTTTAGATATTTTTATGTTTAATTTGATTATCCTAAAAAAAAAAAAGTTATAATATTTATTATTATATAATAACGAAGATATGACACATTATTAATATGTCAAAAAAATACCTTTTATCTAATAACTCGAAAACCGGAAATGATAAAATATTTTTGAAAACGGTTGTGAGTTCGTCCCAAAAAACTGCACATATTTGGCAATTTAACCGCTTCTCTATCTTGAATATTAAGCGAGATACCCATGCAATCCCATCGAATTTGGACCGCCCTGTACAGGGTGTACAAAATTTGATGCTGAATTTAAATCTCTAAAAAATCCTTATTCTGAAGTTATCAGAAGAAAAATTATTTTTGTTTTTTGTTTCCATTATTATTAGGGATATGACAAGACAAAAAACACCTTGCAGCAATTTTTTATTTTTTATGCTTTTATTTAATTAGATTTTGTATTGAGTGTTTTGTCTTATTTTTAAAAACTATCATCAATTTCATTAATTATGGGCACTACACTGAAATTTTGAAGGTTAAGATAGTACTAATATAAATATTCTTAATACTGAGTGCAATTTGAAAAATAAAAGCAAAAAATTTAAATAAGGATTCTTGATTGAACCAACTTTGCCAAGTATCATGGGCGTCCGCAGAAAATTTTCCAGGGGGGCAATTTATGTTGCAGTCATAAAGATCCCACCTTTCTAAAGATTACCTAAGGTTTGAATTTTATGATTATAATTTGTAAAATTTTTTACTCGATCCCAGGGGGGGGCAAGTGCCCTATTTGCCCCCCACTGCGGACGCCCATGCCAAGTATCATAACTTGTAACATAATTTTTTTTCTAAAAAATTTTACATAAGCAGGCTTAACTTTAAAAAATCGTAGCTACTTCGTTTTTTAAAGTTAAGAAATAAGTTTAAGCAATAATGTTAGTCCGGTTAAAGAGCAACATTTTGATAATAAGAAATTTGAATTTAATGATACAGGGTGTTCACAAAAAAATGCCAAACTATTCAAACTTCAAAGTGACATAACTCATTTTTCCCATATGTAATTACCCTTGATTTATTCCGTTATTCGATAGTTTTTTTTTCTCCTCTTCAATTTTTATAGGTGATGTTCTATGTTGAGATATTCAATACTTTTCACAAAATTATATTATTGGTAACGATCTTAAAACTTGGCAAATTTTAAAGCTTCTCAAAACTTGGATGTTTTGTTTTTCATGGCAATGTTGATTTATAATGAATTTTGGATTGTAAAAAAAAAAATTCAGCAAAAACAAAAATCAGCTTTTTTAGTTATTTTTAAATAACTTTTGAACTAAAAGGACTTTGACTGTATATGAAAAATATATTTTTAATGATAAGCTGTGTTGATTCACCAGTGTAGTAATATCAACAATAATAGCAGATGCAGTGGCGGATCCAGAGGGGGGGTAAATGGGGTAATTACCCCCCCCTAAGACTAAGATATTTAAAAAAATTGAGTTTTACAAATAGTTTTTTTATTTCCTGTGTTGCTGCTTTAGCTTCAAGTGAAGATAGATAGAAATGAATTTATAAATTCAATGGTCACTTATTTAAGTAAAGTATTTGAAAATGACGATCTAATAAAATTAAACCTTAAATCTCAAATCGATTTTTGGACATTAGAATAGCAAAAGAAATTCCAGTTTAACGAAAATATACCTGACAGTGCTTTTGAAACGTAAAAAAAATGTAACGCCGAAATATACCCCACTTTAAAAATCATTTTGCAAATTTTATGCACTCTTTCTGTTAGCGTTGCCTTGAAAAAAGGAGTTTTTCGGCTTTAAAAAAGTTAAAAGGGTGGTTACAATCTAATATAACACAAGAACGTTTAACGGGATTGTCTTTATTTCATATTCATAAAGATATAGATGTCAACATAGACAATATAAAAAATACTTTTGGAGCCAAATGTAGCAAATTTAATTTTATTGCATAATTTTTAAAAAGCCGGATCGTATATTTACTATCGCTTATAATTGAATAAAGTAAGTACTTTTTGTTTTAATAGAATTAGTTTTAGTTCAATGTATTATAACCTAAATTAAAACTGTACAGGGTGGTCTAAATTCGAGAGGATTACATGGGTGTCTCGCATCATAGTCAATATAGAGAAAGTTAAATTATCAATTAGGATAAACTAAGAACCGTTTTCAAAAATATTCTATCGTTTCCGGTTTTCGAGTTATTAAAGAAAAACTGTTTTTTTGTTATATTTATTATGTGTCATATTTCCCTTATTGTTTTAAAAATCGAAAAACTTTATGAAGATTATTTTTAGATATTTTTATGTAGGTTTGATAGTGCTAAAAAAAAAATTACGCTCGCCGCTAAAAAGTTGTGACAAAAACTCAACTTTTTTAAATGGAAGCTATAGTTGGCTATGACCTATTTAAATTTCTTATTTTTTCACTGTCCAAAAATATAAGGGTTTATGTATTTATTTTCAATAATACGCAAGTTACAAAAGTGTTTTAATATTTTTAAAGATGAGAAACAAAAAGTAGGCTGTAAAAACAAAAAAATAAGAAAAACCGGAATTGATAGAATATATTTGAGAACTGTTCTTAGTTTGTCCCAAAAACCTGCACATTTTTGGCAATTTCACCGTTCCTCTATCTTGACTATTTATTAAGCGAGATACCTATGTAATCCCGTCGCATTTGGACCTCCCTGTATATTACAAAAATAGTCATATTTATTCTAAACTTCCCGTATACTTTTAGCTATTGGCCTGTTTTTCATTTGAAAAATTAATAATTACAATTATTAAGGGGTGAAGCAAAACAATTGCTGATTAAAGTTGATAGAAAAAAAAACAGCGAAGGCCAATTAGCAAGGGCCCACTGAAAGTTTTAATTACCCCCCCTAAGATGGAGGGCTGGATCCGCCCTTGAGCAGATGTCTTTCTATAGATTTTCGTGATGATTTAGAAATTTATTGTTTCTGTATTCATTAGTGTGAGGAACAAGTTTTACAACTTAAAAGCACTAAATATGTTGTTCATTTTAACAATAATTCCATATATTCGGGTTTAAACATGGGGATTCTGTTTGTTGTAATAGCTAGAGTATCCGAGAAAATTAGGAAAAAACCGGAAAATACGATTTTTGAAAATTGTCTGTAACTCTTTTGTATTATTGAATATTTCAAATGTGTAATAGCATTGCTGATGCCACGTTTTAAGCCGAATTGGATGGTAATCACAATTTTTTTTTAAGTCTGCAACAAATGTAAAAAAAAAAATTATTATCGATTATCAGAAAATTTGATTTTTGATAAAAGTTGGTGCATGCTTTAAAACTAATTTTAAGATGAAAATTTTTTAATAAAAAGTCATATGACACTAGATTTTAGTGGCTTTTTGATTTTTTGAACGTTAAAATATCTTAAAAAATATAAATTGGTATTTGACCGCCAAAATTAAAATCTAGCCTTATTTTTAGATTATAAATAAATCTAGTCTTATTTTTAGATTATAAATAAATTTTTTTGTATCTTATAAAAAAAGTGCACTTTACTCTAGCAAATATTTGAAAAATTGCTAAAATCTAGTGTCCTATGACTGTTCATTGAACTTTTTTTGATCTTAAAATCAGTTTTAGACCATACACCAACCTTTACAAAGAATATAATTTTCAGAGAAATCGATAATAAAAAACTTTTCCATTTGTTGCAGACTTTTGGAATGTAGAGATTTCTTAAAAAATAAAAGTTCGAATTTGACCGTCAAAATTGAAATCTTGCCTTATTTTTGGATTCTAAATAACTTTTTTTCATTTTAAAATTATTTTTAGACCGTGCACTAGTTTTTATAAAGAATATGTATAATTTTCTGAGAAATTGATAATAAAAAACTTTTCCATTTGTTGCAGACTTTTTGAAAGACTCTGTATATTTGTTTTAATTTTTATGTATTCTCAACAATTTAAACATTAATTGAAAACCTGTTTCATTTAGGTATATACCTTATATCAGCTGGCTATGCGTCAGTTAAGCAAACAAGATCATTATGACTTTGGCTTGCGATCGATGGTGGCATTATTAAGGTATGCGGGCCGTAAAAGGCGACAACATCCGCATTTACCTGAAGAGGAAGTTGTATATCTAGCGATGCGAGACATGAATATCGCAAAACTCACTGCAGACGATCTGCCCTTATTTAACGGAATTATGTCCGATATCTTTCCTGGTGTTACTTTACCTACTGTGGACTACGAAGACATGAACAACGCTATAAGTAGCGATTTACAAGAAATAGGCTTACAAGTCAGTAAAGCCTGTTTGTGGTTTATTTGAAACGCAACATCTGATTTAATTTTTAGCCTGTGAGAATAGCCATTACGAAAGTGATACAGTTATATGAAACCAAAAATTCAAGACATTCGGTCATGATTTTGGGTAGAACGGGGACTGCTAAATCGACAACTTGGAAAGCTTTGAAGGGTGCCATGGGGAGGCTTAAAAGACTGGGGAAACCTGAATTTCAGTGCGTTCAGGAATATCCTCTTAATCCGAAAGCCTTAAACCTTGGGGAACTTTATGGAGAATACAATTTAAGCACCAATGAATGGTTGGATGGTGTTATCAGTGCCATTATGCGAACCACCTGTTCTGGTAATGAACTATTATTGATTTTTGTATAATAATTTAGCACCTATTCCAAAAAAGAGCACTAATTTTTGCCTTAATAACTGTATGATTTACATGCTTTGTACAAAGAAAATTAGTACTTCTATTATATTTTGTGGGATTTCAAAATCAAAAGCATTTTATAGCATGAGGTCACCAAGTTTTTTACGTCTGCCGTTAAAAAGTTATGACACAAACTTACCTTTTTTTAATTAGAGTCTATAGTTGTCTATGACCAATTTGAATTCCTTATTATTTTCTCATTCCAAATATGTAAGGGTTGATGTATTTATTTTTGATAATACGCAAGTTAGGAAGGTTTTTTAGTTTTTTTTTTAAATGCTAGGATGTGAAAACAAAACAAAACAAACAAGGTATAAAACCTTTTAAAACTCATGTTGTACAAGTTACAAAGGTTTTTTAATTTGTTTTTGAGATAAAATGTTTTAACATGGACAACAATTTAGTCTGAATCTACAGTTATGTGGTATATTGTTGTTCAAATATTTATAATGTTTATCACAACAACAAATTAAAAAACCTTCGTAACTTGTACCACATGAGCTATAAAAGGTTTTACACCTTGTTTGTTTTTTTTTTTTTTTGTGTTTTGTTTTCACAGACTACTGTTAAAAAAAAACCTTCGTAACTTGCATATTATTGAAAATAAATACATTAACCCTTATATACTTGGAATGAGAAAAAAATAAGGAATTTAAATTGGTCATGGCCAACTATAGGTTCCATTTAAAAAAAGGTAAGTTTGTATCATAACTTTTTAGCAGCGAGCATAATGTTTTTTTTTTTTAGTGTAATCAAGTTTAACATAAAAATATCTAAAAATATTGTTTATAAATTTTTTCGATATTTACAACAATAACGGAGATATGACATAATTAATATGACAAAAAATCACTTTTTTTCAATAACACAACAACCGGAAATTATAGAAAAATTTTGAAAACGGTTCTAAGTTTGTTTCAAAAAACTGCACATTTTTTGTAATTTAACCGTTTCTCTATCTTGAATATTATGCGAGATACATATGTAATCTCATCGAATTTGGACCACCCTGTACATTAATATTAAACATTTGTTACATTTACAGAAGAAAGTCTCGATCAGAAATGGATACTTTTTGATGGGCCCGTAGACGCAGTGTGGATTGAAAATATGAACAGTGTAATGGATGACAATAAAGTTTTAACATTGATCAACAGTGACCGAATCACAATGCCAGAACAAGTGTCACTGTTGTTTGAAGTTGGAGATTTAACGGTAGCTTCGCCTGCCACTGTGAGTCGCTGCGGCATGGTTTATAATGACTATAAAGATTGGGGATGGCATCCGTTTGTCCATTCATGGATACTGAAACAAGCGAAGAGGGGAAAAGATTATCAGGAAACCGTATGGTCGTTGGTTTACTAACTTTTGCAATTTAAATTAATTGTTTTTTTTTTTAGATGAGATTATATTTTAACAGTTATTTGGGAATAGTTCTGGATTACAAGAGACTGAATTGTGAAGAAACTGTGCCATGTTCCGAGTTAAACTTGGTGGCGTCGCTATGCAGGTTATTGGAAATATTTGCCATCAAGGAGAATGGGCTAGATCCATCAAATCCAGACCAGTTTGAAGACATGTCTAAAAATTGGTTTTTATTCTGGTAAGTGCATTCATTATATTGTTTAGGGGAAAGTTGCCAAAATCGTACCACTTAAGAAAGGTGGATTCTCAGGAAATTTTGGTACAGACTTTAAATGTTAAAATTTCTTAAGAAATAAAAGTTGGAATTAGACTGTCAAAATTAAAATCTAGCGCTATTTTAGGATTCTGAATAACTTTTTCTTATACATTTTTTTTGTATTTCTTAAAATAAGGGCACTTTACTCTTGCGAATATTTCAAAAATCGCTAAAATCTAGTGTCCTACGACTTTTTCTTATCTTAAAATTATCTCTAGGCCATGCAACAACTTTTATCAGCAATAAAATGTTCTGAGAAATCGATAATAAATTTTTTTCCCATTTGTTGCAGACTTTTTGAATGACTCTGTACAGGGTGGACCAAATTCGAATGTTTTACGGGGTATCTCGGTTACCGTAATTGATAGAGAAAATCTGATTTTGGTCTCTTGGGCTATTTTTTGAGAAAATAACGCCTGTGCAATCAGATTTTTTCTATCTGATTCCATTTTGGCACTACAGACGAAAAATGAAATTTTATCATTTTTGAAAATTTTCTGTAACTTCTTTATTTATTAAATTAGAACAAAATGTTATAGAGGTTTTTTATACACATTTTTTTGCTTAATTTAAAAATTAAAGTAATTTTTTCTTAGCCACCTTGAATTTCGAGATATGGAGTAAATTTACATTTTTTTAAATGGAAACCCTAGTTGGCCATGACTTTATGTGAAAGAGTATTTTTTTAGCTTTTCAAAAATATATAGTTTTATATATTTGTTGCAAAAAATAGCCAAGATATGGCCAATTTTGTAAAAATTCGATCATCAAAGTTAGCCATGATTTCGTAAACAAGTGATGTTTGCAATTATTAAACAACTAAACGTAATTTCGAAGTAAATGTATCAAGTTTTAAGCAAATCAGTGTATTATTTTTTATTTTATAGCTGTTAATTGTGGTATTGTGAACATGGCTAAATTTGAACTCTTTGAAAAGTTTAATATGTTAGAATATTACTTTGTAAGTAATAAAAACATAGCGGCTGTTGCAGAATTTACTTGGCAATGACGTTTAGTTGTTTAATAATTGCAAACATCACTTGTTTACGAAATCATGGCTAACTTTGATGATCAAATTTTTACAAAATTGGCCATATCTTGGTTATTTTTTGCAACAAATATATAAAACTATATATTTTTAAAAAGCTAAAAAAATACTCTTTCACATAAAGTCATGGCCAACTAGGGTTTCCATTTAAAAAAATGTAAATTTACTCCATATCTCGAAAGTCAAGTTAGCTATGAAAAAATTATTTTTGTTTTTTCATTAAGCATAAAAATCTGTATAAAAAACCTTCATAACATTTTGTTCTAATTTAATAAATAAAGAAGTTACAGAAAATTTTCAAAAATGATGAAATTTCATTTTTCGTCTGTAGTGCCAAAATAGAATTCGATAGAAAAAATCTGATTGCATAGGCGTTATTTTCTCAAAAAAATAGCCCAAGAGACCGAAATCAGATTTACTTTATCTATTACGGTAACCGAGATACCCCGTAAAACATTCGAATTTGGTCCACCCTGTATAGCGTTTTTTTTAATTTGTAACTCTGAAATAATTTTTAGTATCTGTTAATGTAAATTTAAAAAACAGTACAAAATTACTTTGAAATATTTTATTTTCATTTTAATTTCTAAAATACAAACAAAATATTGTATCTTCGGAAAATAAAAAGATCGCCATATAAAAATTTAATTTATGGAGAATAACGATACAAAATAACTTTTAATGAAACGTTATCGGTTATTATAACGTTATTAAAATATCGTTACGTTATTGTATAAAGAATTATGGTTGAATTGTTATTATAACGTTATCGGGTATCGTTACGTTACGTTTTCTATCCCTGCTTATCACAACAATAAAAATTTTGAATAAATGTTTTTTTTACAGCTTGATTTGGTCTGTCTGTTGCACTGTTAATGAAGAGGGGCGTAGAAAACTTGATGCTTTTATCAGAGAAAAAGAGGGAGTGTTTCCGTTAAAGGACACTGTATACGAATATTATGTGGATGTTCGTAATAAGTGTTTTAGTTCATGGGAGGATAAATTGTACGATAATTGGCGATATGATCCAAGGTGAGTAGATATTTGTTTTGTTTAAAAAAAATCCCTTCTGCTATTTGTATAACATTATGTCTTACTTTTGTGCATCTCCATAGTAATTAACTTGTAACAATTCAAATTAAAAAAATATTTTAATTTTATAGTACACTGTTGCCATTTAAGTTGTCTCAGTGTGAACTCCCCACCCCTCTATTTTTTTTAAATTATTATGTAACAGCGCTTTGGTGTTTATAATATTTAGAGGGTCTTTTTTAAATCGTATCAGATTTTAAATAAACTGAATTGTTTTTGGGTAATGTCATTTTCAATTTTAATTTTCTATTAACTTGTTTCTTTCCATTGGCACCCTATACCAGGTGTAACTGAGTTCTGGCAACCCCTTTTTTTCTTTAGTTTTGATTTTAGATTAGAAACGGAATTTTAAACATGTGATGTGTGATAATTATGTGCAAAAATCTGAATTTTCTGAACATACAGGGTGTCCCGGTTATCACCGCAAATATTTTAAGTGGTGATAGAGAACCTTTTTCTAAGAAAAAATTTCAAGTACAATTTTTTTCTAAAATCAAATGCTAAGCAGATATCAACACTTGATTTTTTAACACTTCTGCATTTAAAAGGCTCTGTCGCCGAAAATATCAATTTTCTCGTAAAATACCTTACAGCTTTTCAATAGAGCATAAAATTGTCTACAAAATTGATTATAATTATGTTTTGTCTATAGGCAATGGTTTAAAAGTTATAAGGCAGTTTGTACAAAAAAATATGAAAAATTTCAAAACTTTAATTGCTTCTTTGACCTTGCAACCACTGTATCTTTAAAACGAAAGGTTGTACAAAAAAACCGACGGCCCATTCCGGATAGCAAATTGTATGGGCTACAACTTTGGTCCAGTGAAATTTTTGGAAAATAAAATCGATTTTCCGGAAAAATCGAAAATAAGGAAGAGTCCAAAAAAAATATGTTAAAGAGAGTGCGATTATGTAATTGAAAATGATGGAGGTCATTTTGAACACTTATTGAAGTAATTTTGTGGTTATATGTTAATTTTATTGTGTTAAGATGGATTTGCATTGTTTTGCATTTTATCGTTTACGAAAAAAAAACGGGGAATAAAGCGGTTGGAAAGTCAAAGAAGCAATTAAAGTTTTTAAATTTTTCACATTTTTTTGTACAAACTGCCTTATAACTTTTAAACCATTGCCTGTAGACAAAACATAATTATAATCAATTTTGTAGAGAATTTTATGCTCTATTAAAAAGCTGTAAGTTATTTTACGATAAAATTGATATTTTCGGCGACAGAGCCTTTTAAATGCAGAAGTGTTAAAAAATCAAGTGTTGATATCTGCTTAGCATTTGATTTTAGAAAAAAATTGTACCTACTTGAAATTTTTTCTTAGAAAAAGGTCCTCTATCACAACTTAAAATATTTGCGATGATAACGGGGACACCCTGTATGTATACTTTTGTTTCACTTACGATTTCTCCGGAAACTACCCGAATTTTGTTTTACAAAGACAACATCCCGTGTATTATTATTTTTTTTTTTTTGTTTTTTATTATGTGATTCTAGTTTAGATTAAATTGTTTTATTTGATGTTATTTTAGTAAAATTATTATAAAAACATTGTTTCCTATCAGTTGAAACAGGGTTACGTAGCGTAAATAAAAAAATTAAAAAACGGCTCATTTAATTTGGAACAGAGGTAGTAATAATTAAAACTATATGCAAAAATGAATAAAGTAAAAATTCAATTAATAACTGGAAGTGTCTTGTTAAGTTGGCGAAATTAATTTTTAACTTTTTAAATTTAATTTGTTTCTTTTTACTACTATCTGTTCGTTATTTAATCAGTTGCATTGCTGTATGAATTACAATTAAGAAATTTGTATGTTTTTTATTTTTAATCAATCTCTTTTTTGGGTTTTAGTTTCCCTTTTTTCAAAATTATTGTGCCAACGGTAGATACTGTTCGTTACGAATATGTTGTCAACGCACTGTTAGCACATGGTTATCCGGTCTTACTTACTGGACCTGTTGGTACTGGAAAGACGTCGACAGCACAATCTGTTCTTGCTTGCTTGGATAGTTCGAGATACACAATACTGAATGTCAACTTGTCCGCTCAAGTAAGTAATAAGTTGAAATTTTTATTGTCACACCTATTCCAACTGTGCAGGTCGGATGGTAACATTGTATGTACTCAAGAAAACCACTTTCAACATCTGTCAATAATTTTTCTATTTATCTACCGATTTTTGACTTAAATTTTAGCAAATTTTTTTTCCAAAACGTTTTCCTTAAATTTTTAGTTTTTTTTAAAGTTTTGTGTAAATCCTATGATTTATTCTTCTTAACCTTATGCCTCTACCATTAGGTGAGAGGCTTTTGTTCCTGCTTATGTATGTAGACTGTACAGGGTGGTCCAAATTCGATGGGATTACATGGGTATCTCGCTTAATAGTCAAGATCGAGAAACGGTTAAATTACCAAAAATGTGCAGTTTTTTGGGACAAACTCAGAACTGTTTTCAAAAATATTCTATCATTTCCGGTTTTTGAGTTATTAAAGAAAAATTTTTGTTTTGTTATATTAAATGTGTCATAGGTATCTCCCTTATTGTTTTAAATATCGAAAAAGTTTATGAAGATTATTTTTAGATATTTTTATGTAGATTTTGAGTCTTTAAAAATAAAAATTTACGCTCGCCGTTAAAAAGTTGTGATACAAATTCACCTTTTTTTAAAAGGAAGCTATAGTTGGCTATGAAGCTATGGCCTGTTTAAATCCCTTATTTTTTGTCTTTTCAAATATATAAGGGTTGATTTATTTTCAACTAGCGTAGTTACCCGGCTTCGCTTGGTGAATTTTTGTATCAATCAGACTGCTTGCGCCCGGCGGACGTTTTTGACCTTTTGAGAATTTTGGATCTTTTGGGAATTTTTGTATCTATTGAGAATTTTGAATCTTTTGGGAATTTTGGATCTTTTGGTAATTTTTGGAACTTTTGGGAATTCTTATATAGCCTATCTTTTTCCCATGGTCCTATACAGTGTGGCTGATTTTTCATTGTCCAGCTTATATCTGCTGAAATATTAAAGTTACCAAAAAAAGTTAAATGAGAAACTTATTAAACAAAAGCTGGTCTACAAAATTGTGCTAAAAATTTTATTCCATAGCCAACCAGTTTTTCGGAAAAATATCCAACTTTTGTTTTTTAAATAGAACACCCTGTATATTTTTACAAAATCACATTCTAAATCAATTTCTCTTTACAATGATATATCATAAGTACCATTTTGCTTTTAAATTATGCACAATATTTCAAAAAAGGAATTATTAAAGTCGGCTGTGATATTGTTTTTTTATTGCAAATACCTGTCAAATTTGTTTACATTAGCAAACACTTGTCAAATCAGACAGAAATAAATGTAATTATAATTAAGATAAATGTACTATACAAATAATGAAAAAGTTGATATGCTGTGCTGTTTCCACAACCGACTATAATAATTCTCTTTTTTTGAAATATTGAGCAAAATTTCAAATCAAAATGGTACTTATGATAATATCATTGTGAAGAGAAATTGATTTAGAATGTGATTCCGTAAAAATATACAGGGTGTTCTATTTAAAAAACAAAAGTTGGATATTTTTCCGAAAAACTGGTAGGCTATGGAACAAAATTTTTAGCACCATTTTGTAGACCAGCTTTTGTTTAACAAGTTTCTCATTTAACTTTTTTTGGTAACATTAATATTTCAGCAGATATAAGCTGGACAATGAAAAACCAGCCACCCTGTAGATTGTCTGTGCCAAATTTGGTCAGGATCGGATGAATGGTATAGGAATGCATAAAGGACAAACATACATACATACATTCATTTTTATATACCGGGTGATTCAGTTTGACTGTCGCACCCCTATAACTTTTTAATTATTGAAAATAACCCCAACAAACCTTATATTTTTGGAAACGGCGATAAAGTCTGTATTAAATGATGTTCAAAGTTTATTCAAATTATAACAAACAGCCGATTTAACCTAACAAAAAACAATCAAATCTTAAAAATGTTACCATAACTATCAATGGAAATGTATTAAAAATTAATTTTTAATAAAAATAAAAACACATAATAAACGTTGACATAAAAAAATTGGACTAAAAAAAAGCAGTTACACATAGAGGACTACTGTGTTTGGAAGTTTAATTTTTTTATGTCAACGTTTATTATTTGTTTTTATTTTTATTAAAAATTAATTTTTATTACATTTCCATTGATAGTTATAGTATAATTTTTAAGATATGATCGTTTTTTGTTATGTAAAATAGATTGTTTGCTATAATTTGAATAAACTTTGAACAGATTTTTCTCGAAAATTTTCTTATGTATGCATACTTTTTTAATACATGGTCGGATTCAGAATTAAATTCTCTATCTGAATCATTCAAAAAATGTATACTATGTAATTTAAAAAAAAAAAACAGTTGCTTATCGCGGATTTGACATACGTCATCTTAGAGATAACAAATGCACATCATTTAATAGAGAATTTGTCACCGTTTCCAAAAATATAAGGTTTGTTGGGGTTATTTTCAATAATTAAAAAGTTATAGGGGTGTGACAGTCAAACTGAATCACCCGGTATATAGATAAATATGCAAGTTACAAAGGTTTTTTAATTTTTTTAAAGATGAGAAACAAAAAGTAGGTTTTGAAAACAAACAAAAAAAAAACAAGAAAAATCGGAAATGATAAAATGTATTTGAGAACTGTTCTGAGTTTGTCCCAAAAAAACTGCACATTTTTGGTAATTTAACCTTTTCTCTATCTTGACTATTAAGCGAGATACCCATGTAATCCCATCGAATTTGGACGACCCTGTTCTTGTAAGTCTTCTTCATCTCGTTCTATATCTTTAGCCAACTCTTTGAGGCCACTACTCCATCCGATCCCTGTGTTTATGGCAGCTTCTTTTACCTCCTCATACCAGATTTTCCTTGGCCTTCCCCATTCACTTTTTTCCTTCAAATCACGCTTTATCCTAGATGTTTGTTCCATTGATTGTACTTTTAGATTTTTTCTATGGGTTTCATTTCTAAATTTGTCCCTTGCATTTACCCTTCAATTTTTCCTTAAAACCTCATTTTCATACTTCTGATATGACTTTGGTGTTTTCTGGTCGTGGTCCATAATTCGCAACCATATGTTATAGCTGTATTACACTATACAATTTCTTGTTCAAAAAATTTTATACTAGATTGTACAGCTGTTGCCAAGTTACAACACGTCTTATGTCGTAAACTGACACTTCGCGTATGTCAATTTCAAGGATAGTAAACTATAAGGATGGCCCATCCAACGAAATTCGTTATTATATTAATGACGTAAGAGTGTTATTAATGACGTCAGCTATGACGTCGAATAAATGTCGTTTATAAAGTGACAAATATGTCATATGTCACACATGTATAAAATGTTCAGGTGCATGTAAATCGACCCATTTGGTGTGCGGGAAACCTTATCTTATTACGTAAACGAATTAAAAAGAACTTATTTAGCAAAAAAAAATAGTTTTGGTGAGCTATTTAATAAATATCATGCACGGTAACTATACACAGGTGGAAATTTTCTGCTAACAGTTTATGTTTTTTACTAAACTCTCTCTTAATAGTAGGTACCTAGTCAAATTATAAAACATGATGACCAAAATTTTGTTCCATTTTTTAGTAATATAGGATTGCTAAACAATTTAATTTAACGTCCAAATAATTTTAAATAGTCAAAAATAAATTAATTTGTTGCATTAATTATATTGTGCAATTTACAATAAATACATTACAGCTACAGATAGACGAGAATTTTGAGTTTAAGAATAATTTGTGACTAAAAGTCTTAAAGATATACATTTATACAGACTTAATCACGGAATTATTACTAATACCCTTGACTAAGTATAATACTAAATGCTAATACTGTTTAATAGAATACCTATCTTACTTAAAAGTATCTTAAAATAAATGCATTTGATATATCTTCGGAACTCCAAATTACTTTTTTCTTCTTGTTGAATAAAATATCAATTTTTTTGGGTGTAAAACACTGCGATAATATTTTAACAACCTTACGTCTGGTTTTGATATTGTTAAATAACGTTTTGACTTGTAATATTTAATTTTAGCTTCTAAGGCCCGAATTTTCTGGTTGGAAGTTTGCTTAAAGTTTAAGTACTCTTCTTGAAGTTTATTAAATTTAGCTTTCCAATCTTCTGCTGAATTCTCCAAATTTTCTTTATCAATAGATTTAAACACTGTTTCTTGTAAACTGCTATTAATAATGTCAGGTTCCTCAATTATTGTAATAACTCTGTCTTCTACTACTTGATTGAAATTAGAATGAGGTAAAAACAAGGAAGGGGTAGCCTCAGGTTTCAGTCTTTTCCTCAATGGACAACCTCAACATAAACAGATTAAAGTAAGATTAAAATTAAAATGAACTAGCTGACAGGGCCATTACTTAATTTTCGTCATAAGTTGTAATTGCTTACGTAAACTTATTGCATGAAATGCACACACATACATATGTACATAAGAACTCGAAAATAGTAAAAATGGTTTTCGGGGACGAGTAAATCGCTTAAAAATCTCAACCAAATTATTTTTTAAACACCATATGACAAAATAAATAATGTAAAACAATTTAAAATAACTAAAATTTTTAAATTATTGTGGTATACCTATCAACTCATCACGTAAATCTGTACAGAAATCGTCTGGTGTAAAGTGGATTGAACAAATTTGGCTTGTGGCTGTGTTAAATTCAGTGGGCCTTTGGCATTTCTTAAGCCATGCTTGTTGTACGTGTTCTTCTTTTGGAAATCTATGGTATGATATTATGTTTTGGCCTGTTATTAAAGGAATTCGCCACAGCGCAACCTCTTCCCCCTCTCAATGTATTCATGGTTTAACTTAAACACAATACCGTTTATTAGGGTGGAAACTATATGATTTAAATTAATTTCTTGTAATATGTTTTTTTACAATAATGTACTATACACAAGCTTTTAAAACTGCTGTTGCATCAAAAATACGTCATGTTTTTAGGCAGTTGCAGTTACGGGGCAATGAATAAAATCCTTGTATAAAAGATCTACAAAGTAAAAACCTATTACAAGAAAAAAAATCGCATACCTATTGCTATAAAAAAAATATCTTTTCATACTTGCAGCAAGAGCGCTACACATAAATTGTGTAGGTTTTTATGTGGCATATTATAAAAGACCAAAAAAGAGTGGCCTCAGTTTATAAGCAAAAAGCCATGTTTTTAACCTTCGGTGTACTAGGTGACGAATTCTTACATCCCATACAACGTGGGGTTTGACGTACCCCAAATATAATTAGGACAAATAGCAACAATAATAAATTTTTTATTATTGTTATACAAAATTATTATTGTTTTATGTTGCAAATAATAGCTTTAGTAAAAAACGGAACCACATTTTACGTTTTAATCTAACTTTATTAAAAAAAATTAAAAAAACAACTCCTGTTAAAAATAAAATTATTAACTCTTATAAACTACTTTTTACGAACTTAATAACAAGATATAAAATCAAAGTTATAATAAAAAACTAGTTCAGTTCATCCGTTTCACTATTTATGCAGTCTTCGCAAACTAATTTTGCATGTTCCATACATATCGGCGCAATACATTTCTGACAGGTGTACTTAGTTTTTCTGTCTTTTTTTCGTGAACACTTTACACATCTCTGCATAGTATGTTGTCTTTTTGCTGGTGGTTCTTGAAGATGTTCTGATGTTTTTTCAAAATATTTTTCGATCCTCTTACGTAGAGTTTGAGGAAGATGCTGATTCTGCCGTCTTAGATTCAAATGATCTCTTACTAATGATATGCCAAGTTCACGAATAAATTTTCCTCTCAAATTAGTTTTGTCTTTTTCAATCCCGTTATTTAACATGTGTATTACCATCCCATTGATTCCTGCATGGTTCAGCAGTGCAAAAAATACTGTAAGTGGCCAGCGTTTCGAGTTTCGTGATACATCATAAGTCCTCGAAAGTTTGTCGACCACATCAACACCGCTTTTGGTCTGGTTGTAAAAAGTTATTACGGCTGGTTTTTGTTGATCGCCAGACTCGGGATCAATTTCATTATCATGATGCAATGATGACAACATGAATACCAGTTTTCGTGGTTTCGGTACATAAGACAGAATAGTGCAATCTTTTTGAAATCCAAATAACGTTGATTTTACTTCACGATTTTTTTTGAATGCAAGTGGAATGCAGGTTTTATTGGCACGAAAAGTACCAACGACAGTAAGTTTGTGATTTTTTAGCAAATTTTCAGTGGCTTCATAACTGGTAAAAAAGTTGTCCATAGTAATATTTCGTCTTCTTCTTCTAAAAGTGCTGTGATTTCTGCTTCCGTCAATTTTCGATTGGACATGTTACGTAAAATTAACACCTAGATATAAATATTGTTATATAAAAATGCCCACATAAGTGTATAATAACAAAACTCAAAATAATAATACGTACCTTTTTATCTACGACCCGTACTAGGTGGGGTATGTGATGCCCACGCCTAATTTGCATACGTGTAGCACTCGTACGAACTGACACCCGACTAACTGAACGTCGCCATACGAAGCGGCAATGTTGCAATTACAGCTACTGAGAGAACCAATCACCACGATTTGTTCGTTTCAAAATGGTTTCGAATTTTGAAAGCTTGGGGTATATCACACCCCACCTGGTACACGGAAGGTTAAACATTAAAAATAATTACTTACGATTGAAACTCTGTAAAGCTTATAAATATAAAGCTTATATTATAATGAGTAATGTTTTTGACATATGTCAACATTTAAATGTCAGTCAACATAAAATCTAAGGCGTCGGTTTTTTAAATATCTTTGCGTTATTAATGACGTCATTTCCGGAAAGCTCAGTAATACATTAGTCTTATGGGAATGGGCCATCCTGTCTAGTTTAGTATCCTTGTGTCAATTTAAGACATTGTAACTTGGCAACAGCTGTACAATATAGTATAAAATTTCTTGAACAAGAAATTGTGTAATGTAATACAGCCTTAATGGTGCCTGTCCACGTGAGAGTAAACAACTCTCGATAGCAGCGTCGCCAAGGATACAGTCAATCGCGAGTTACTCTCAGGAGCTGTATCCTTGGCGACGCTGCTATCGAGAGTAGTTTACTCTCACGTGGACAGGCACCATTAGAATGGGGCTAAACACTATGCGGTAGATCTCCACCTTAGTTTCTTTGGGTATTTATCTTTTTTTTCTGTGAATGGTTTCTTTGTCACCATCAATTGCGTAGCTACTGAGCCTATTCTCTCGTTTATTTCCCTGTTTATCTTTCCATCACACTGTAGGTACAGTGTGCTTTAGATCTTCTTTGGATTTTCCTAGTATGGCCATAAAGTGTGCGAAAATTAACTCATTGAATAATATCCAAGTCATTCTTCAGTATCCAAGTCTAAAGGGGTTTGTTTAATGCACTCTCTGCATACCTATCTCTTCATTCATTACTACTGAGAATAACAACATATTTGCATAAGTTTTCTCATAGCCTCATTTTATTGTTATACGACATGTACTCACGTCTTTTAGACAACGTCTACAAATCTTCAAGAGACAATAGAAAGCAGAGTCGAGAAAAGGACAAAAGGAGTATATGTACCAGTTGGTGGTAAAATGATGGTTACATTCTTAGATGACTTTAACATGCCCGCCAAAGAAATGTATGGCTCACAACCACCACTGGAATTACTCAGACAATGGATAGATTACGGATTCTGGTACGACCGTCTAAAACAAACACGAAAATATGTGCAAGTATGTAAACCGCAATCGCTTGCTGTGGATTTTTTAATAATCGGTTTGTAGAACATGTTTTTGATGACATCCATGGGTCCACCAGGTGGCGGTAGACAAGCTATATCTGAACGATTACTAAGCAGATTTAACGTAGTTAACATGACATTCCCAGACGAATCACAGATTGCACGGATCTTTGGTACTATGTTAATGCAACACCTCTCAGGGTTCGCTGAAGAAGTGAAAATGACTGGCAGAGAAATAACTGACACAACGATCGATTTATACAACAATGTTATTGTGAAAATGTTACCCACACCGACGAAGATTCATTATTTGTTTAATTTGAGAGACATTTCAAAAATATTCCAGGGGTTGCTCAGAAGCCATAAAGATTATCAGAATACAAAGGCTTCGTTATTGAGATTGTGGATACATGAATCGTTTAGAGTATTTTATGATCGACTGATTGATGATAAGTATGATATTTTATATTTATATTCTATTTACACCAGGGTTGCCAGATTTCAAATTGGGTCTAGCGCAGGGATGGCAAATAGGTGGCACGCGTGCCAAACTTGGCACGCGAGAGATTTTCGACGGCACCCTAAAGAATTCTATGAATAATTTTTTTTTTAATTTTAAACTTTTTCGAAAAGTTTTATTTATTTTTAATTAGTATGCTAATTATCTACAACTACATGTTATTTAAATATCAAAAAATTAAAAATACCAGAAAATAACAACTCTTCTTATATCGATACAATAATTTGTTCATTACTATATCTTCATATAAAATACCAACTGTAGCGATGCACGGAACTTTTGATTGCATACAGTAGCGTAGCAAGGGGGGGGGGGCGGTCCGCCCCGGGCGGCACTTTTTTGGGGCAGCACTTTTAGTCTACCCAAATGGGGTAAAAATGAAAATCTCGGGGTAATGAAGGATCAGTAGATATAATAATCAGTTCCCGCACTAGCGCTATTAAATTCATAAAAATTAATTTTAGAAAAAGGAATTCTTACCGAAGTTAGAGGATAAAACGGGCTACTTGACCTAGCTTCACTGAAAACCCGCTCCCTTGTAACGACAGAAATTCCAAGTTTCTAATCAAATTTACGATACGGTACCAGCCATTCAATAAAATTTCAAACAATTCATTTATTTTAGGCATTAAATTCCATGCAGTTTTAAACTCTATTGTAACAGGGACTTTTCGCCCTTATTAAAAATAATTTCGTGGGAGTGGGGGCGATCTGATTTTTTAAAAAATCAGAAAAGGTTCTACTGTAAAACTGTAATAAATTTTGGAAAATGATAAAGTATTCTCCATTATCTAACTTGCTTTAAAACACGTTTGAACGTCTAAAATTTAAAAAAAAAACGCCTGCGGCGCAATTTGTCTTCCCCCCACTTTTTTGTGTCGATCTCTACTTGCATTTGGTAAAAATCAAAAATTAACAACCCTTATTTATAGGGGCGGCTAATTTAGGGACCGCCCCGGGCGGCACAACCTCTAGCTACGCCACTGATTGCATATGTATTTAGTGACACATAAAATCATGACGTTGGCAATACTAAACGAAATAACTGACAGTTGTTTCTGGTAGGTAGGTAGGTAGGTAGGGTAGGTTAGATTAGGTACTGGCACGGGGAAAAATTTGTATTAAATTTTATTTTATTTTGGCACACTGATCAAATGCTATTTGCCATCCCTGGTCTAGCGGGACAAAAATGAAAAAAATTACGGCGATTTTTCTCAAAAATAAGTCTTAAGAACCGGTTCGTGTACAAAATTTTGACATAGTAAGCGAGATTTATAGACTTTCACTTAAAAAATTGGCAGAATTCGAATTTAATCAATCAGAGCATGTATAAAAAATGTTTTTACAGAATTTTTAAGTCAGTTTTGTTCAAAATAAGATCCTAGCTAGTGCAAGCACAGGTTCTTAGACTTATCACCATCTTACGGATATTTATGGCGAATGGTTCTTAAACATATCGCCATCTAGCGAAAATTTATGTCGAAAAGTTCCTGATTTTTTGACAGGCTTTTTAAGCTGTGTGGTAGACCGTGGATTGGATAGACTAGCAAGGGTCGAAATAAAAAGTCGATTATTGTCCTTTCCATGGGAACATTTATTCATCTTGAATTTCAAAATTTTTTTAGTTACTTCGCTTATTATATCATCACCTACTAAGACTGGCATTTAAAAAAAAGTAGGTTTACTGAATATCTCACACGGTAATATTTAATATATAAATAAAAATTTGACTATCACTATTTATACCAAACAAAATGTACCAAAATTTTTTCCTATGGCATTTTTGTGTGTTATTAATGACAGTGGTGAGCTATGAAATTTTTAACAAAGGGCTCGCTCATAGTTAAATAAAAACAAAAAAATAATGTTAATTATATGTTGGAAAAAAAAAGTCATTTTAAATTAAAACGTGAATAATTAAGTGATTGTACATAATTCAAAAAATTCTATTGTGCGACGGGTTATTCTAAATTTAATCTTCATTGCTTGATAGGCATGACTTCGTCGCTTTACAAATGTATGTAATGAAAATTATTTTAAGATACATTTTTTCTTGAGAAAATGGTTAACAAGAAGAACAAGGGGCTCGCAAATTAAGGAATAATTTAACATAGGGCTCTCGCGAGCCCCCTACAGCTCACCACTGATTAGCGATAGCCGATATATTTGAGTTTAAAAATTTTATTCGATTTCGGTTTTTTCGTTACATCATGCAAGCCATGGAATTTTAAACAAAACAATAACTTGTTTAAAATACACTCCTAAATAGCTAACTTTTGTCCCATTTAAAGCCAACCTTGTATTTTCATTATTTGTGGAGATAGCAATAGTGCCAAATCGAAGTGAAACACCCTGTAAATTCAACTTCAAAAGCAATAAATAAGCTTTTTCAAATTTTTTTGGAAGTCATTATTTTGTAAAAAATTTTGAACCAAACAAATGCACGTACATTAATTAATTTTATTGTGTTTTTAGAGATCGTGACTGGTTTTTGCTTCAGATAAATGATCAATTGGGTCAACATTTTGAGTTAACATTGCACAATCTGTGCCCTAATCGCGAAAGTCCAGTCTTTGGTGATTTTGTCAATCCATTCAATATCTACGAAGACTTGCAAGACCGCCTGGCTTTGCGTAGATATATTGAACTGCAAATGGAAGAATACAATGTTTCCCCTGGTGTTGTGCGAATGGATTTAGTGTTGTTCAGAGATGCCATTGAACACATTTGCAGAATTGTACGAGTTGTATCCCAACCTCGGGGGAACATGTTACTTGTGGGAATTGGTATGTAATGAATTTAATAACAGCGGTAAAATTAGCTTTGGAAGGAACATTTCAAAAAATGGAAAGTGAATTGTTTACGATTTTTTTCACTTTATATTGTAGCATACCGTACTGTACATCGACCGCATTGTTAGGGAAGAGTATTTATTACTCTTATATTTATTGTTGTTCATTTTGACTCGTGTTCGTCTTGATAGAGCAATTACTACACAGTAAAAACAAATTAAACGCAATTTTAAGTACAAACTTCTTTATTTTTCAACCGGTTGTACAGGGTGATTCAAATTCGAGGGCGACTATGGGGATTTCAAAAACAGTTAAAGATATTTTAAATCTGTTTTGATATTATTGATGAGCATAAAATTTAGCAACTTTGCCAAATTTAAACCTACCCTCTATCTTCAGTAATAAGCGAGATCCCCATGCCCTCGAATTTGAATCACCCTGTACATTTCTTGGTGGTTGGTCCTTAACTACCTAAGCACGACTGTCCTATGACTTTGGGTTCCAGTTGTCATCCAATTGTATTGTAGCTGCATCCTTGTCATTCTTTCCTACGAGTAGTGTGTTCTATTGCCCTCTAATTTAAATTTCCTGACTTGACCCCTTAACATGCGCTGTGGAAATCGTTATTTGAACATATTTTTACCCAAAACCCACCCATACCCATACCCATATATGGGAACAAAAAATAAAATATTCAATCAAAAACATTAATTTTATTTTGTCAAGTTCTTTAATACAATGATGACTTTCTTGAGATTATAATTCATTGCCTTTATATATGCGAGCACGTTAATTATGGAAACATAAAATGCGACGCAACCTGAGTATACAGGGTGGACCAAATTCGAATGTTTTACGGGGTATCTCGGTTACCGTAATAGATAGCGAAAATCTGATTTCGGTCTCTTGGGCTATTTTTTTGAGAAAATAACGCCTTTGCAATCAGATTCCATTTTGGCACTACAGACGAAAAATGAAATTTCATCATTTTTGAAAATTTGCTGTAACTTTTTTATTTATTAAATTAGAACAAAATGTAAATCGATTTTTTATACGGAATATTATGCTTAATTTAAAAACAAAATAAATTTTTTCATAGCTACCTTGACTTTCCGAGATATGGAGTAAACTTGCATTTTTTTAAATGGAAACCCTATTTGGCCATGACTATGTGAAAGAGTATTTTTTTAGTTTTTCAAAAATATATAATTTTATATATTTGTTGCAAAAATTAAACAAGATATGGAACATTTTGTAAAAATTCGATCATCAAAGTTTGCCATGATTTTGTAAACAAGTGATGTTTGCAATTATTAAACAATACCACAATAAACAGTTATAAAATACAAAATAATACACGGATTTGCTTTAAAGTTGAAAAATTTTCTTCGAAATGACGTTTAGTTGTTAATAATTGCAAACATCACCTGTTTACGAAATCATGGCTAACTTTGATGGTCGAATTTTTACAAAATTGGCCATATCTTGGTTATTTTTTGCAACAAATATATAAAATTATATATTTTTGAAAAGCTAAAAAAATACTCTTTCACATAAAGTCATGGCCAACTAGGGTTTCCATTTAAAAAAATGTAAGTTTACTCCATATCTCGAAAGTCAAGGTGGCTCTGAAAACATTTATTTTGTTTTTAAATTAAGCATAATATTCCGTATAAAAAACCTATATAACATTTTGTTCTAATTTAATAAATAAAGAAGTTACAGAAAATTTTCAAAAATGATGAAATTTCATTTTTCGTCTGTAGTGCCAAAATGGAATCAGATAGAAAAAATCTGTTGCACAGGCGTTATTTTCTCAAAAAAATAGCCCAAGAGACCAAAATCAGATTTTCGCTATCTATTATGGTAACCGAGATACCCCATAAAACATTCGAATTTGGTCCACCCTGTACTCGGGTTTGCACATTTCGGACAGTATCGCCTGCCCGAGTATACTCGGGCTCTCGCGTTAAGGGGTTAAGTCTTAAGACACTAATTTCTTTTAGGTGGAAGTGGACGACAATCTCTGGCCCGTATTGCTGCTTATATTTGTGAATATAACACGTTTCAAATAAACGTCACTAGAAATTATAAAATACTGGAATTCCGTGAAGATTTAAAAACACTGTATGCAATGACTGGTTGTGATGGAAAGGCTACTTCATTCTTATTCAATGATACGCAAGTGACTGACGAAGGGTTTTTGGAAATTATTAATAACATGTTGAGTAGTGGAGAAGTTGCCAATTTATATAAACCAGATGAATTTGAAGATGTAAGTTGAAAAAGTTAATTTTTTTTCAGCAACAAATTTTTGTTTCCTTTTAAACAGCCGTCTTTAACTATGACTTTAAAAGGCATTTTAGTGTATCATTTTGAAATTTTTGTTGTTCATTTCGAAAAAAATAGTTTCTTTCTTTCTTCTACAGCGTCATTAATAGAGCCTGCAACAAATGGAAAAGCTTTTTATTATCGATTTCTTAGAAAATGTTATACCCGATAAAAGTTGGTCCATGACCTAAAACTGATTTCAAGATGAAAAAAAGTCCAATAAAAATTTATGTAATACTAGGAAGATGATAGTTTACCTATATTTTTTTAAAATTCTAAACAACTTTTTCTTCTGGACTTTGTTTTGAAACTTTTAAAATAAGGGGTACCCTACTCTTATGATTATTTCTAAACAGTGGCGTAGGCAGGATGCTTCCATGGGGGGGTTAACAAATGCAAAAACAGCTGAGGACCTATTTTTTAGGTTATCACTCTCTTTTTGCAGCAGGATGATTGTCGGTTTCATCATTGGGGGGTTAATAAACGGCAAAAAGACCTTTTTTTTAGCTCAAAACTTAAGGTGTGTTTATGCAACACAAATTGAATAATAAGAATAAGAACAGTAGTAAGGATTATCAATAGTAATAAGAATAACAAAAGCAGCGTTTATGCAGTGGTGATAGTAATAGTAATAACCTTAAAATCTTAGATATGAAAACAGTCGAATATGACAAAGAACAATTTTTTAAATACACCCGTATGATCCCAGATACATGATTTGCATGGACTTGCACACCTTGTGACAATAGTGGGTCCTTTGATTCGCAAAAACCCGAACAAAAATCCGATATCACAACAAACGCACGTGTACGATGGGCGTATCGATTTCTTGCGACTGCGCATTTCGCGTTTGGATTTAAGCGTAAGAATAAAGTTGAAAGTTAACCAACTTTCAAGGTTATTGCTTATGCTTAAAGTTACTACTAAAATTAAATCCAGTGCGTAAACGCTAGCATTGATTTAACAGTATTTTAACTTTTATTCTTATTACTATTCTTAAGTCTTATTACTAATCAGCTGCATAAACCAACCTTTACAGTTCTCCAGATCTATAACGACTTATTGCGAACCTATGAGGGGGGGGTTCTAAACCCCCTCCTGCCTACGCCACTGTTTCTAAAATCACTAAAATTTTATATCTTATGAATTTGTATTGAAATTTTTATTTAGAAATTAGTTTTAGACCACGCCCCAAATTTTATCAATAAAAAACTTTTCCATTTGTTGCAGACTGTTTTAATGACGCTGTTTGATTTTTAGTAAATTTTTATTTATTTGAAAGAGATGGTTTGTTTTTATTACTAATTTGCTTTTGTAGATTAAAAATAGGCTGTATGGTCCCTCTACCAAAGCAGGAATAATGCAGACAGCAGAAGCTTTATATGCATTCTTCATTGAGAGAGTTCGTGCCAATTTACACGTTATATTGTGCATGAGCCCCATTGGAGATGCGTTTAGGATACGCTTACGTCAATACCCGGCTCTCGTTAATTGCACGACTATCGACTGGTTTTGTGATTGGCCAAAAGAAGCTTTATTGGAAGTTGCCAATAAATATATTGCGGATGTGAATTTTGTGGAAACTATTACTGGACAGCAGTTGGTAAATATTTTTTTAATTATGCGCTGTTGAAGTATTTTTCTTAATGGATAGCATTAAACAAAATCTCTTTGATGTGGTAATGTAGTATTTAAAAATTTAAAAATTATTTATACAGGGTGTCCCAGATTACATTTCCAGCATGGGGATCTCACTTATTATAAGAGATACAGGTTTGCTTAAATCAAATGAATTATTCCTTAGTAAGAGAGGAGCCACAATCAATTTTTAAAAGTTCAAAATTGCCCGTACCTCGGATGTTATAGCAAAAAATATGAAAATGTCGAATTTCTTTTTTCTCATAACTTTTTTGTCTTAATCATTAAATCAATTTTATTTGAATCTTCTGAAGGTTCTTTTTTATGTAGAATGTAGCTATTATCTTGGATTTTTTTTAATCATTTTTCATTTTTGAAATATTACCCCCAACTTCATTTTTCTTATGGGCCGTAAAGTTGGCTTTGGAATAGTTCAATGTGCTTTTTTTCCCTGTGTCTAATCTTTTGTCATATCTGTTTTTATAAATAAAAAAAGGAACTCAAGAAAAACCGTATTTGACCGATATTATTCTAAGTTGGCTATGAAAGATTAAATAGGCAAGTTGGCAAATGTGCTTTTTTCTTCTCATTCTAATAATATATCTTTTGTCATATCTGTTTAAATAAATAACCCGGAAATTGTTTGTCGTATTTATAATGCGTCATATCTCCGTTATTATTGTAAATATCAAAATAATTTTTAGATATTTTTATGTAAAATTCTATGATACAAAAAAAAAGGCTCACCGTTAAAGTTGGCTATGACCTATTTAAATTCCTTATTTTTTTTCTCATTCCAAATATGTACGGGTTGATGTATTTATTTTCAATAATACGCGAATTATGAAGGTTTTTTAGTTTATTTCTAAAGAAAAACAGTAGGCTGTGAAAACAAAAAAAAAAACAAGGTGTAAAACCTTTTAAAACTCGTGGTACAGGTTACGAAGGTTTTTTAATCTGTTGTTGAGATAAACACCGTAAATATTTGAATATGATAAACAACAATATACTACATAACTGCTGATTCTGACTATACAGGGTTTTTGTTTTTCGAGGGCCACTATGGGGATCTCGTAAACGGTAAGAGTTACGACTTCGTTTAAATTAGGGCAAAGTTGTATATTCAGGTGCTTAATAATTCGATGCAAACAGAACTTATCTAGCTCTTTTAGTTTTTGAGATATAGGGAAAAAAGTTAAAAAGTGGATTTTTGTTTTTGGCCTGTAACTTTTTCATTTGATGTCAAATTTAATTTCTGTGAAAATTTTTTTTTGGTCACTTTTTGCAAGGAATCAAATCCCCAATTATATTTTCCGTGCGACATTTCGTTTTTTTAAAACCATCATCAGGTCAATTTTTTCTTATGGACGCTATATCTTATTTTAATGCCAATTTGTAGAGCATTTTTTTCTGAATTCGACAATGTATAACACTTGGGACTTTTTTGAAACAATTGTTGTTAAAAATGGCAAAAACAAATATTTTATTTAAAACAAATCCTAATCGGCATGGTAAATAATTGTCTTTGTCCCTTTTTCCTTGGAAGCACGTAAGTAAACCGCATGAAATTGCTATTAAAGGGAGTTAATAAAAAAAAGGTAAAATATTTTCTTTGGTTAAGTAATAAATTTCTCTAAAATGTGTATTTAATCCTTATTTGACATACAATTATTTGTAAAAAAAAATTCGTAATCAAATAATATAAGTGTTCATAGTTTACAAAAAATGTTCAGAAATCTGTTTACGCTTTTTGCTCATTAGAAGTCATTAACGCAGATAAAAGGCATAACTGGTTATTTTTTGTTACAAATAATTGTATGCCAAATAAGGATTAAATACACATTTTAGAGAAATTTATTACTTAACCAAAGAAAATATTCTAAAAATATTTGCTAATAAGTGAACAATGTTAATGCATTCTTAACATATTTATTAATACCTATTTTTTTAATTAAATCCCTTAAATAGTAATTTCATGCGGTTTACTTACGTGCTTCCAAGGAAAACGGGACAAAGACAATTATTTACCATGCCGATTAGGATTTGTTTTAAATAAAATATTTGTTTTTGCCATTTTTAACAATTGTTTCAAAAAAGTCCCAAGTGTTATACATTGTCGAATTCAGAAAAAAAATGCTCTACAAATTGGCATTAAAATAAGAAATAGCGTCCATAAGAAAAAATTGACCTGATGATGGTTTTAAAAAAACGAAACGACGCACGGAAAATATAACTGGGAATTTGATTCCTTGCAAAAAGTGACCAAAAAAAAGTTTTCACAGAAATTAAATTTGACATCAAATGAAAAAGTTACGGGCAAAAAACAAAAATCCACTTTTTTACTTTTATCCCTATATCTCAAAAACTAAAAGAGCTAGATAAGTTCTGTTTGCATGGAGTTATAAAGCACCTGAATATACAACTTTGCCCTAATTTAACCGAAGACGTAACTCTTACCGTTTACGAGATCCCCATAGTGGCCCTCGAAATCGAGAACCCTGTATTGTTGTTATCTTATGTTCAAACATTTAAAATGTTTATCTTGACAACAAATTAAAAAAACCTTCATAACTTGTACCACATGAGTTTTAAAAGGTTTTATACACCTTGTTTTATTTCGCTTTCAAAGCCTGTTTTTCTTAAAAAAAAAAAAAAAAAAAAAAAAAAACAACTAAAAAAACGTTTGTAACTTGCATATTATTGAAAATAAATACATCAACCCTTGTATTTGGAATGAGAAAAAAATAAGGAATTTAAATAGCTCATAGCCAATTATAGCTTCCATTTAAAAAAAGGCAAGTTTGTGTCATAACTTTTTAATGGCGAGCGTAAACATTTTTTGTTTAGTATAATCGAATTTTACATAAAAATGTCTAAAAATAATCTCCATAACTTTTTTCGATATTTACAACAATAACGGAGATATGACACATTATTAATTAATATAACGAAAAAAACTTTATTTTCTCTAATAACTCAAAAACCGGAAATGATGGGATATTTTTGAAAACGGTTCTGAGTTTTTGTTAAAAGCTGCTAATTCCATCGAATTTGGACCACCCTGTACAAGGTTTATTGCTATTATTTACAAAACTAAATCAGACAATCTATGTGTTAATAATCTCTGAGGCACTGTGTTCATGTGTTCACACATTATGGTACTTTTGTATATGCAAAGACGTATACTATTTACATAAATATTTACTTTTTCAAATTAATTGTTCACTTTTTTTTAAGGGAAAACGCAGAGAATCTGTTCTTATTTCCACACAAGACAGATTGCGTGAAGGAGTCGCCACAAGTTTTGCAACGATTCATGATTCTGTAGCTCATTGTGCGAAAAGGATGGCTTTGGAAATGAAACGCCACAGCTATGTTACACCAACAAATTATCTGGAGTTGGTGGCAGGATATAAAAAGTAATTAAAAAAAAAAATATTTTAATATAAGGGGAATTCCTGCTGGATGCGTTTTTCTATAACATGTGACTCTTTGTAGAATGTTGGATGCTAAACGTCATGAGCTAGCAACTCAGGCCAATAAACTAAGAAATGGCTTGTGGAAAATTGATGATTGCCGATCAAAAGTCGAAACCATGTCAGTGGAATTAGAAGAAGCGCAAGTTAAAGTGGAAGAATTTCAGTTACAGTGTGATGAATATTTAGTAATAATAGTAAGTCAGAAAAAAGAAGCTGATGAACAACAAAAAGAAGTTACGAAAAAGAGTATCAAAATTGGGGAAGAAGAGATTCAGTGTAAAAAATTGGCTGATTTAGCTCAAGCAGATCTAGATGAAGCAATGCCGGCTTTGGAAGAGGCTGTGAAGGCTTTAGATGCCTTAAACAAAAAAGATATTAGTGAAATGAAGTCTTATGGTAAACCTCCAGTAAAGGTAGAAATGGTGATGGAAGCCGTCATGATATTAAAACAGGTACGATGAGACTTAAAAAGTATAAACATTGTGATAATTAAAAGAGATAGGTTGAACCAACTTGGGCTGAAGCCAAGCGACAATTGGGTGATCAAAATTTCTTGAATGGCCTGCGGGAGTTTGATAAAAACAACATTACTGACAAAACTTTGAAGAAAATTGCAGTGTATACAACAAATGAAGAATTCGTACCTGACAAAATCGGCATTGTGTCTCTGGCTGCTAAATCTCTGTGTATGTGGGTCATAGCTATTGAGAAATATGCCAAAGTTTGGAAGTAAGTTTCACAGGCGTCAAATTAAAATTGTTTTTTAGGCTGATCTAAAAACAGCAAAAATAAACCATTACAAGAAATATGCCATTGAATTTGGGCAAATTGTTTTAAATCAAAAAACAATCAAAATTTAAAAAAATAGTAACTTTGTCTTGGCTAAAAAACAAAAAAATCATTACTGTAAGATAAAGTGGACCATTCGTCCCCGATTTTTGGGGACAGTCTCCAAAACAAGACTCAAATTCCGGATTATTCTTTTCCCCGATTCTAAAAATTTTTCTATAAACCATTAAAATAATATAATTTATGTAAGCTATGGTATGGTACTTTCACTGTTGCCAAATTATATAAATCTGTGTCTGGCAACATTGTAACAGTTTAACCGCTCATTGGACACGAAAGCTAGAATGGGGGGGATGTCCGATTAGGTTAGCTTAGTTAAGGTTACCATATGCTCTTATTTCCTGGTCGTGTCCTCTTTCGGGGCCTTAAATTCCAGTGTGGCCGGTTTTTTGAAATGTGCAAAAATGTCCGGGATTTGACTTTCCGCTCTTTCATACAGGGTGATTGAAATTCGAGTTTAAGCATGGGGATCTCGCTTATTATAATAGCTAGAATATAGGTTAAAATTTGGCAAAGTTGCTAAATTTTGTGCTCAATACTAATCTGAAGAGAAGGTGGAAGTATTTCAAACGGTATCTGAGAAAATTAGGAAAAACCGGGAAATACGATTTTTGAAAATCGTCTCTAACTCCTTTAGAGTTTGAAATATTTTAAATGTGTAAAAACATTGCTGAAGCAACTTTTTAAGGCGAATCGGAAGGTGGTCACAAATTTTCTTAGATCAATTTGTTTTTGTTTTATGACAATCAACTTTATTTTTACTTGTAGGTGCAATTTTTGCTATTTACATAATCAAATAGCATTTATTTTTCTGAATCCATTGATGTATCATACATGTTATTTTACTTCTTTATTAATCACTTAATTACAAAAAGGGGTTTTAAACAATAACCATTATAAATCAGGTAAGCCGGTCGTTGTAGTTTATGTTGTTTCCATGACAACCAATCAACAAACTAAAAGTTACATTAACAAATTCATAAAAATGAACTTAAATAACGAAAAAAAAACGCGATATGCTGCCAATATTTTATTCATTGAATAGGAATTCTACATTGTCAAGTCAATGATATGCAGAAACATATCCAGAAAGAAGACAACCCTCTTACACATATTTTTGTACCTTGGGCAGAAACAGAAATATGGGGCTATTGCCAAAAATATGGCAGAAAGGTTTAAGATGACAATTTAAAAAACATTCTTATTACAAACAGATCCAGAAAGAACACAATTTTTCTACATTAAATAGAAACTTAAGAAAATTTGTTTGAAGCATATGATAAAATATAGCAAAACTTAAAAGAACGGTATAAAAAATTCGCAGCATATCTCGTTTTTCTTCGTTATCAAAGTTCATTTTTACGAATTTATTAATCTGACAAGTAATGGTGCCTGTACACCTGAGAGTAAAGTACTCTCGAGAGTAGCGTCGCCAAGGATACAGCCAATCGCGAGTTACTCTCAGGGGCTGTATCCTTGGCGACGCTACTCTCGAGAGTACTTTACTCTCAGGTGTACAGGCACCATTATAGGCTTCAAAACTTTTGGTTTGTTAATTGGTTGTCATGGAAACAACATAAACTTCAATGACCGGCCTTCCTGATTTATAATGGTTATTGTTTAAAACTCTTTTTTTTTTATTAAGCGGTTAATAAAGAAGTAAAATACCATGTATGATAAATCAATGGATTCCCAAAAATAAATGCTATTTGATTATGTAAATAGCAAAAATTGCGCCCATAAGAAAAAATAAAGTTGGTTGTCATAAAACAAAAACGAATCAATCTAGGAAAAAGTTGTGACCACCATCCGATTCGGCTTCAAAAGGTGCTTGTGCCATGTTTTTACAAATTTGAAATATTCCATATTTCAATCGAGTTATAGACGATTTTCAAAAATCGCATTTTCCGGTTTTTCCTGATTTTCTCGGATACCGTTTGAGATATTTTCGATTTCTCTTTGGATTATCAATAAGCATCGAATTTAGCAACTTTGCCAAATTTACACCTATACTCTAGCTATTATAATAAGCGAGATCCGCATGCTTAAACTCGAATTTTATTGGCTGTGTATAAATTTCGTTTAAAATGACAAATTGTGGTTTGTGGTGTACCAGAAACGGAAAAATAGATTTCACGAAAATTAGTCTCTTTTGTTTTCGGAACCCTGGGCTAGTGTCTCCGAAACTTTGGAGAAAAAAATGGTCACCTTGCTGTACGAGTCCTAATTACCTAATTGTCATACTTTGTTTTTCTTTCTGTTCATAAAGTGGTTTGGAAATAAAACGAATAATGGCATATCCCAAGAGATTATGAAATATATAAGGATATTGAAAAATAATTTCTTTTGTATATCTTAAACCAGTGTTTCTCAACCTTTCGGTATTTGCACGCCCTTTGCTATATCAAATGTTATTACTCCCCCTTTTTCCATATCAATTTTTACTGCTCCCCCCTTCCAATTCTCTTGTCCTGCCAAAACACTGTATTTGTTTTTATTTCTCAATCGTCTTTGGACTGAGTGTATTATTTTAAAAATGTGTATTTTGTTAGTAGGTATCTTTTTTTGCTATTGTAAATTTGAAAATACATTGAAATTCACAACACTAGTTATTAGGCTCACCTAGAACCCACGGTTTGTGTGACTGCTGTCATTATTAGTATGTATTTTGTTGTTTTCATATATGATTTTGTTATCAATTTTTTTTTTGCGCACCCCTTTCTTACCCCACAGGTTATATGAATCACTATCTTAAACATTATAAATTAACAAACAAGGCTCATAAGAGTTGAACTGTATTAATTAGTTTTTATATATCTCAACCATCCCATATATAAATTATCAAGTTTGAGCTATAAACTGACATTGAAAATATTAGAATTGTAGCACCAAAAAAAGCTAAATTTGATGAAGCCATGGCGTCGTTGGCAGAGAAACAACGTTTGTTAGCTGAAGCTCAAGCAAAATTGGCAGAACTCAATATGATGCTACAGCGTTTGCAAAAAGAATATGAAGAAAAACTGATTCAAAAGGAGGAATTGAATAGAAAGGTAACGAGATTTTATTTAAAAAATGTTTCTGCTATTTTAATCTTACTTTAAATTGTAATAATTTTACTAATATTTGAATGAAATTTTATACAGGGTGTCCCAGTTATCGTAAACAACATGGGAATCTCTTTAACGGTAAGAGACACAGAGTTGGTTTAATGAGTCAAAATGATATGATTTAAGAGCAGCTGTTCTATAAAAAAATCTTTAAAAAAGTTATAGTTTTTGCTCTAATCATAAAAAATTAAAAAATTACGTTTTCGATTTTTCGTTTATAACTTGTTTATTTAAAATCATATTCGAAATATGTTTTTGACATTATCAGCACACTTTTTTGCACAAATTTCAAATTTGTTAATAAATTTTACCTATCTTGATTTGTTTTTGTTATTTTAACATCCAATTTCTTATTTTAAATACGGCTTGTAGTTGGCTGTGACACCATTAAATAGATAATTTTTTTCTCATTTAATTAATGTATGGTTTGTTAGGTTTATCTTTGAAATAAGTAAGTTATTACAACATTAATGTATTTATTAATTGTAATCAAAGTGGAAAACAGAACATCACATAAATTTCATAATAATTTATGATTTTTCAATTACAGTTTATTTATGTGATATGTTTTTTGTTTTTCAATGGCCACTTTGATTACACTTAATTAATACAATAATATTGTAATAACTTACTTATTTAAAGATAAACCTAACAACCCATATGTTAATAAAACAAGATTTTTTTTGTCACAACCAACTGCAAGCCGTATTAAAATAAAAAAGTTGATGGTAAAATAACACAAACAAAGGAATATAGGTAAAATTTATTAAAAAATTGCAAATCTACCCAAAAAAGTGTCGCGATAACGACATATTTTTTTTTTCGAGTATGATACCAAATCAACAAATTATAAACAAAAACCAATAACATTATGTTTTGTTTTCTATGAATAGCGCAAAAACTATTCACTTTTCCAAGCTATTTTTCATAAAATAGTTGCTCTTAAATTATGAATCATTTTGAGTCATTTGACCAACTCTGTATCTCTTACCGTTTACGATATCTCCATGTTGTTCACGATAACTGAGACACGTTGTATACTGAATGTCTACCCAGTGTAATTTACGTAATTAATTATTCATTAAAAAAATTTAATTTGTGGCCTTTTAAGTGTAGTTATATTATTTAATACTCCGAACTTTTTCCAAATTTTCAAAACCCTTAATATCAAATAGTTTTACATATAAATATAATAAAAGCAGCAATAAAAAAATATTACTTTGACATAAAACATCCTTGATGTAGGTAAAAGATACTTAAAGTACCCAGTATAAAAAAGTTCGCCTTATATCACGTTTTTATTCGTTATTAAAGTTCAATTTTACGAATCTATTACGATGACAAGTAACAGACTTTCAAAACTTTTAGTTTGTTGATTGGTTGTCATGGAAACAACATAAACAACATACGACCAGCCTACCTGATTTATAATGATGATTGTTTAAAACCTTTTTTTTTAAATTTGACAATGAATAAAGAAGTAAAATACCATATGCGATACATCAATGAATTCAGAAAAATAAATGCTATTTGATTATGTAAATAGCAAAAATTGCGCCCATAAGAAAAAAAAGTTGTTTGTCATAAAACAAAAATGAATCGATCCAGGAAAAATTTGTGACCACCATCCGATTCGGCTTAAAAAGTTGCTTCAGCAATGTTTTTACACATTTAAAATATTTCAAACTCCAAAGGCGTTATAGACTATTTTCAAAAATCGTATTTTCCGGTTTTTCCTAATTTTCTCGGATACCCTTTGAGATATTTTCAATTTCTCTTCGGAATGATGTTATTGAGCAGGAAATTTAGCAACTTTGCCGAATTTAAACTTATACTCTGGCTATTATAATAAGCGAGATCCCCATGCTTAAACTCGAATTTCAATTACCCTGTATACCTCATATGCTGTACGTTATTTACTTGTTAATTACAATTTACAGTTTAAATATATATTTTTTTCTTTTATCAATGCAAAACACAAACAATTTGCACTTGTATCTACTTTAAAAAGTTTGATAAATTTTGTTGTACACTGCTCTTGTGATAACGCTTGATATTCGATACTTTTTACGTATTGGTACGGAGTGTACGATTCATCATGAAGAATGTGGGAATGTCAAAAACCAATAATAAATAAAATATCGTTTTATTAATAATCTTAAACTTTTTAATCACACATAAATTTTGAAAGACGTTTAAAACCTTGTTAGTGTTATGTACAACATACTTCCAGGCTGAAATGTTAAGGCTAAAACTAGAGAGAGCGGCTATGTTGGTTGAAAACTTAGCTGGAGAAAAAGATCGTTGGGAAATAACTGTAACCGATCTTGATTCTCGATTTGAACATTTACCTGGCGACTGTTTGTTAGCTACAGCATTTGTTTCTTATCTGGGACCATTTGTTTCGCAGTATCGAGACCTTCTAGTATTATTGTGGAAAAGAGAAGTAAAACGAAACTTATTTACTTTTTCAAATAGGTTTCTAACTTAAATTTTTAGGTGACTGTGTTGGAAATACCGTTCATGAGTGACTTTGATGTAATTAACTTTCTTAGTGATCCAACTACCATACGCGAATGGAATGCTCAAGGCCTTCCATCTGATTCTTTTAGTACAGAAAATGGTATTATTGTTGTTAGAGGATCAAGGTGGCCGTTAGTTATTGACCCCCAATGTCAAGCGCAGAAGTGGATCAAAGCAATGGAAGCTGTTAACGATTTAAAGGTAACGATATTACAACCACTAACTTTTTCTTCCATTTTGTATATTAATATGGATATTAAAGCATAATTTTTTTTTACAGGTTGTAGATTTTGGAATGGCTGATTACATGAGAGTTATAGAACTGGCTGTTATAAACGGCAAACCAGTTCTGTTACAAAATATTTTGGAAACTGTCGATCCCTCGTTGAATCCGATTTTGAACAAAGCTGTTGTTAAACAAGGAGGAATGGTGATGATCAAGCTAGATGATAAAATGGTCTCGTACAATGAAAAGTTTAGATTTTTCATTACAACTAAACTGACCAATCCCCATTACCCCCCTGAAATATCTACCAAAACCACTTTAGTTAATTTTGCAGTCAAAGAACAGGGACTTGAAGCACAACTGTTGGGTATTGTTGTACGGAAAGAAAAACCACAACTTGAAGAACAAAAAGACGTTTTAGTTACTACTATTGCTAAAGGTAAAGATTAAAAATTTTAATAATCTCTTAGATGGTACCATAGCTATTTAAATTGTAATTAACGTATTAGACTCAAAAAAAGTTGACTCGCAATTAATAGATCTTGTGCAAGGTGGACCAAATTCGAATGTTTTCCGTAGTATCTCGGTTACCATAATGGTTAGCGAAAATCTGATTCCTGTCTCTTGGGTTATTTTTTTTTATGTAAACACGCCTGTATTATCAGATTTCTTATATCACTTTCCATTTCGGCACTACAGACGAAAATGAAATTTTATCGTTTTTCAAAATTTACAATTTTATGCTTAATTTAAATAACATTTTATTTTTAAAGAACTTGACTTTTGAGGTATGAAGTAAACTTATATTCTTTTAAATGGAAACTCTAGTAGGCGTTGACTTTATATAAAAGAGCATTTTTATGGCTTTTCAAAAATATACGGTTTTATATATTTGTTGCAAAAAATAATCAAGATGTGGCTAATTTTGTGAATATTATCACAGTTTGCCATGATTTCATAAACAAGTGATATTTGCAATTAAAAAATAACTAAACGCCATTTAAGTAAATTCTGCAGCAGCATCCACGTTTATACCACTTACATATAAGACTTTTCAAAGTGTTCAAATTTAGCCTTGTTTACAATACCACATTAAACAGATATAAAATACAAAATAATACACGAATTTGCTTAAAAGTTTGAAAATTTACTTGGATCTGACGTTTAGTTGTTTATTAATCGCAAACATCACTTGTTTACGAAATCATGGCAAACTGTGATAATAAAATTTTCACAAAATTAGCTATTTCTTGGTTATTTTTGCAACAAACATATAAGACTATGTATTTTTGAAAAGCCAAAAAAATGCTCTTTTATATAGTCATGGCCTACTAGAGTTTCCATTTAAAAGAATATAAGTTAACTTCATATCTCAAAAGTCAAGTTCTTAAAAAAATATTGAAAATGTATTTTATATTAAGCAGGAAAATGTTCATAAAAAACCTATACAACAATTAGTTCAATTTTTATAAATTTATCTCAAACCTATATCAGATATTCGGTAGCTGTTATGGTAATCAAGATACCTTGTAAACATTTAAATTCGGTCCACCCTGTACAACGGGATTTAAAAAACATCACCTGTAGACTACGAAGCAATTTTTAGGCGACTTCCAGTCTTAAGTAGAAGAAATTATTTTCTCCAATACACAGGGTGTCCCAGAGTATAACACTTCCAATATCTCGTTTGTTTCTTAAAAGTTACCCTAACAAATCTTATAAATAAAAAAATAGTTACATAAAGTGACATGTCAAAATCTATAATGTGTTGGTGTGAATGAAAACATGTGGCTAAATGAGAGTTTGTAGTGGTAATTTTTGTTTTTAATACTATGTTGAGTAGTTTATTGTAATCAACTTTTAAATACGAAAAATGTTGAACAAAAAAATAACAATATTAAAATTTTTAAATATAACTAAAAATTACGAAATAATAATCAACAAATGCCATTTTACATACTAACAAATTATCTATAAAAGCTGTTTCGCAGGCCGTTTAGGCCCAGAACTTAGTGATGTCCTTCCACGCTTTGCTCTCTTTCGCTTTCTTTCTCCAATTTTTTATGTTTTTCTCTCTTAGTTCTGCCTCCACAGCCTCTCTCCATCTTTTTCTCGGTCTTCCTTTTTTTTTCTTGTATGTAGGTTCTTTCCACGTTATCTGTTTTATCATTCTGCTGTCCTCCCTTCTCTCAATATGTCCTAGCCATTGCATTTTTCTGGAATTTATCACTTTATCTATGGTCCTTTCTTTAAAAATTGTATATACCTTCTCATTCGTTCTTCTAATATATCCCTGTTCTCTTCCCTCCCACTATTCTCCTAATTATCTTTCTTTCCCATCTTCTTAGGAATTCCTTTGCAATTTTGTTCAGTACCCAGGTTTCGCACCCATAGATTGCTGTAGGTCTTAGTATTGTCTTATATAAACGGAGTTTGGTGCTTCTAGATAGATGTTTTGCCCTTATTAGATTATTTAAGGCTCCTGCACTTTTGTTGGCTTTCAGAATTCTCATGTTTATGTCTTTTTCCTCTTCCAATCTGTTTGTGAGTAGTGCCCCTAAGTACACAAATTCTTTTACCTCCTCAAATTCCCCTACCACTAGCCTGTCTTCTATTGTTTGCTGTCCTATTCTCATTAGCTTGGTATTAACAAATTAGCATGTTTAATATTTTATTATCGTTTTCTTAGGTAAACGGACCCTAATTAATTTAGAAAATGAGTTATTGCGTTTATTAAATGAAACAAGAGGATCGCTTTTGGAAGATGCGGAGCTCTTTAATACTCTACAGACTTCGAAGGCTACATCAATTGCTGTAGAAAAGAGTTTAGAAGTATCAGAAACTACAGAAATTGCTATTGATATAGCACGGGAGGTAATTACATACTTTTGAATCGTACGTCAAACTTGTTTCAAAGTGTTAACTACTTAAACTACAAATTAATCTGTTTTTAATAAGAATACTCAAATTTATTTAAAAAAATTTTGTTGTAAAAATTTATAGTATGTTATATTTTTTTAGGGTTACCGACCGTGTGCTCAAAGGGCAGCTATATTATTTTTCGTACTGAATGATATGGGACGTATTGACCCAATGTACCAGTTTGCTTTGGACTCTTATATCTTTTTATTCACTCAATCTATCGAGAAAAGCCCCAAAGCTGCAAACCTGGCCGACAGAATAATTGTATTGAACGAATTCCACACTTATGCATTTTATAAGTTCGTATCTCTAGCTCAATGCCTAAAGGTACCATAGTTCATGTTACATATTATTTTTGTAGGAATACTTGCAGAGCTCTCTTCGAACGTCACAAACTTTTATTTTCGTTTCACATGTGCGTGAAAATTCTAGAAGCGCTAGGGAAAATTGTCAATGCCGAATATCAGTTTTTATTAAAAGGTGGAGTAGTTTTGGATAGAGAAAATCAAATGGAAAATCCTTGTGCTGGTTAGTGTTTAACATTAATTAAATCCACGTGCTGGATATGTAAGTGATTAAAAAAAAACATAGTTTATTGATGGAACTTTTTTTGTCTCTATGTCCATTTGTATTTGAGTAATACGCCATATGATCACTTTTGGCTTCTAAGGTGCTTTTAGCATTTTGATGTCACTGTGATGTTTCTACAAATTGAATATTGCTTATGGTCCCACCATCACTCAATACATCAAAAAGACAAGTTTATACAGGGTGTTTTTTAAATATTGCAAAAAAATTCGGAAGGTGATTTCTTATCGAAAATTAAGGGGGGCTTTTATATAAATTTTTTCCCTTAGACATCTCTTTTCGGAGTTACATCCCCCTAAAGGGGAGCGGTAAAATTAGGTTTTTATTTTATTTCTCAAATTTGGATAAATGTAGGAGAATGATATTTGGTAGATGTTTTATACTTATTAAAAGGTTTCCCAAAGTAATATTTTTAATCATCTCCCACCTTCACAGGGGGCTGAAAAGTGCTACCCCTGTTGTTTTTTTTATCAGAACTTTTTGGTGGGTTGAAATTTGGCAATTAAAAAATTCCTTTTTGAAAGCTTGATTTGTTTCAAAACTTTTTTATTCCTTAGTTTTTCTCGTAAAACCTACCGTTTTTGAGTAAAAAAATAAAATAAGTAAACATGAACCATTAAAGACTCCAATATAAAACGATTCATTTTCTTGGTTGCCATGTTTTGTTTATGTTCATATTGGGTAGAAGTGACAGGTGACCTGACACTTTGACGTTTGCAAGGCGACAACGCTAAAACACCCGTCAATTCTACCCAATATGAACATTAACAAACCATGGCAACCACCAAAATGAATAGTTTTATATTGGATTATTTGATGTTCCATGTTTACTTCTTTTATTTTTTACTCAAAAACTGTAGGTTTTACGAGAAAAGTTAAAGAATAAATAAAGTTACTAAATTAATCAAGCTTTCAAAAAAAAAAATTTAATTCCAAAATTTTAATCCACCAAAAAGTTCTGATAAAAAAACCATCAGGGGTCGCACTTTTCAGCCCCCCATGAAGGTGGGAGATGATTAAAAATATTACTATGGAAAACCTTTTAATAAGTATAAAACATCTGCCAAATATCATTTCCCAGTATACATGTATACAAATTTGAGAAATAAAATAAAAACCTAATTATACCGCTCTCCTTTAGGGGGGTGTAACTCCGAAAGGAGACGTCTAAGGAAAAATTTTTTATATGAAAGACTCCCCTTAATTTTTGATAAGGAATCACCTCCCGAATTTTTTCGCAATAAATTATACAGGATGATTGATTGGCATCGTGCATTAGAACTATATGAGAAATTAAAAAAAGTATTAATTTGAAACTTTGGTTATGACCATAATGACAAATGATCTATTTAATGAAAATATTTTCAAGATGGCGACACTTCCGGAAGTACCGGAAGTTGATGTTTACTTTCTTATTTCAAATACAATGGTCTATTTTTTATTGCGTATTTGGTTTTAACACATTATTTTAGAGGGACTTTTAATAGCATTCCATATACAATAGACCAATAGGTCGCAGTACAGGAACCTGAAAGGGGACCACCTCCGCGGAAATAATAATAAATTCCCTATACCAAAGTGCAGTTGTGTTTTAGATTTTTGGAATTTTTTGAAAAATTTTTAATTTTCATCGTGATGCTTAATATTATCTACCGCCGCCATTTTTGATAAAGTGTTATTGATGGAAATAATGTGCTTCAACTGATTTGTTTGTTATTTTCATAAAAAAAAGTTTTTACAAAAGTTATTAAATTACATGTCATATAATGAAGAATTTCCAGAACAATTGATGACAATGAAAATTTGTATGAAAAAAAAAATGTTTAAATCTGCCATCTCAAAAGCTTTTATATTTGTATTTAATTTTTGCTTGTTTATTATCTGTACATATTTCCATTAATAACAATTTATCAAAAACTTCCAATTACTTTTTACTATTTTATCTTTTCATTTTTTTTCACAGGCTAGTTCGACCTAATGTTTTCTTTTTATAAGAAATTTACAGATCTGGCGAGTTTTTATTAAGATGAATTTTGTTAGGTCCACTGTTCTTGTAACATTCAAAAGTTATTTTCTTGATCGAAACAGTCAATCGTCCATAAATGCAAGCCATTGATGAATCATTAGAATTAAAAAAATATTTATAGTGAAAATAGAATGTGAATAAATATTAAAGTCGAATAGATAAAAATAGTTTGATTGTTTATTAAGTTAAAGTTCTTAAAAAAAGAGCCAATGTTTTATGTTTATTTTCTCTATCAATAAGTTTTTATTTTTTTAAGGGTGGTTAAGCGACGTTTCTTGGGATAATGTAACAGAACTTGACAAAGTGGCTGGTTTCCATGGAGTCATAGGTACTTTTGAACAATATACAAGAGATTGGTACATGTGGTATGTACACACAGAACCAGAATCATTACCTCTCATTGGTGCGTAGCCAGATTTAAAACAAAAAAAATTCTAATCAACATGTATTTTATTCAGGTGAATGGGAAGATCAATGCAATGAATTTCAGAAAATGTTGTTTATCCGATCTTTGAGACAGGACAGAATATCATTCTGCATCACAACATTTATTGTAAATCAGTTGGGGCCGAAATTCGTGGAGCCACCTGTGCTGGACATAAAAGCAGTGTTAGAAGAATCAATACCACAGACTCCTCTAATTTTTGTTTTATCGTCCGGAGTAGATCCAACAACGGGTTTAATGCAGCTAGCGGAAAATGCAAAAATGGGTGACAGATTTCAATCTCTGTCTTTAGGCCAAGGACAAGCACCAATTGCAACCAAGTATGTAAAAAAAAATGTTAAAGTTGTTTTCGTGTTTTATTTAAAAAATTCTGTCCGTGGTAATTAAGTTTAATTTTCATAATTGAATGAAATATGTTGTAATGCTTTTTAAAATTTAATATGCTGACAAAGTTTAGAAATTTTTTTCTAAGGTAATTTTTAATTTAAAAAGTTCATACAAACATATGCCTTAAACTATTTGTTAAGAAAGACGCACCTGCCAATAAAAAATAGGTTTACCACAACATTATTTCCCAAATTCAAAACAATAAAACTGCGAAGGAAAATGTCAGAAGTTATATTAATTATTACTCTACTATTCTGAGCTTAAAAATGATCAAATTGTTCAACTAGAAAAGACATTCGATAGAATTAAAAAAAAACAAACAAACGAATGGGCCTAAAAAGGAAGGTACTTAACAGATATGGAAACAATCGACATAATAAAATGATGTGTAAAAAACATTGTAAGAGTCCTGAACGAAAAATCAAGAGAGTTTGAAACAAATGATGGCTTAAAACAAGAATGTGTGCTGTCCATTACTATTCACAGTCGTAGTAGACGGTGCAATAATAAAAGCAAAACAAAAAATGCAACCAATATTTAATTTAGGTAACTACAAAATGGAACAAATAAAAATAATCGAGCTCGCGTTCACAGACGACATGGTCACGGAAATGGAAAAAATCTGCAGTATAATCTAGACACTCTAAACCAGCAGTTCTGAACCTGTTTCAGTCAATTTACCCCTTGGCCTCACTGCGAAACGTCATGTACAACTCGTCAATTGGTTCATTTCAAAAAACTTTATTTATGCATTTATGCAACAATGTAAAAAATATTTAGTACGAAAATTGTTCATTCTTGCTCTCCACCAATGTCTTTATTCTGGGCATTGTATTTTACACGTACCCCCTGAACAAGCTCCACGTACCCCTTGGGGGTCCATGGACTCTTAGTTCAGAACCCCTGCTCTAAACCATGAATTGAAAAAATCAACAGAAAACACTAAAACTATGAATGACTTCAGATAACAAATGGCATAACATCGCATTATAGGGGCATAGGTTGAAACCACGGTCTACTACACAGGTTAGGAAGCCTGTCACAAAATCTGGAACTTTTCGACATAAATTTCCGCTAGACGGCGATAAGTCTAAGAACCATTCGCCAAAAAAATCCGTTAGATGGCGATTAAGTTTAAGAATCTATTTTAAACAAACCTGACTTAAAAATTTAATTAAAACATTTTTATATACATCATCTGATTGATTAAATTCGAATTTTTTAAGCGAAGGCTTATAAATCTCGCTGATTATGTCAAAATCTTGTGCACGAACTGGTTCTTAGATGTATCGCCATCTAGTGATCATTTATGGCGAATGGTTCTTAGACTTATCGCCTCTGTGGGATAATTTACGGAACTAGTTACCGGCCTCAGTCGGTTTTATATGGGAGTTTCCCAACCTGTGTAGTAGACCGTGGTTGAAACAGATAGATAGCTTCAAATATTTAGGAGTGTATCGAGAGTAATGGAGGGATGGGCAAAGAAATAAGTGAAAGAACAGGAAAAGTTGGAAGAATATTAAATAGCTTAAGAACAACATTTTTTGGAAACAAATACTCAAAGGAATAAAAGTAGAAGTAGCAAAAAAGGTGGTAAGTCCAACAGTTTTCTATGGAAGGGAAACGTGGACACACAAACAGAAATAGTGGGAAAAGAACAATATAAAAAATTCGCCTCATATCGCGTTTTTATTATCCTTTATTAAAGTTCATTTTTACGAATCTATTATGACGACAAGTAACGGACTTTCAAATCTTTTAGTTTGTTGATTGGTTGTCATGGAAACAACATAAACTACAACGACCGGCCAACCTCATTTATAAAGGTTATTGTTTAAATATTTTTTTTTGTAAATTTGATAATGAATAAAGAAGTAAAATACCATGTGTGATACATCAATGGATTTAGAAAAATAAATGCTATTTGATTATGTAAATAGCAAAAATTGCGCTCATAAGAAAAAATAAAGTTATTTGTCCTAAAACAAAAACCAATCGATCTAGGAACAATTTGTGACCCCCATCCGATTCGGCTTAAAAAGTTGCTTCAGAAATGTTTTTACATATTTGAAATATTTCATATATCAAAGGAGTTGTAGACGATTTTCAAAAATCGTATTTTCCAGTTTTTCCTATTTTTCTCGGATACCGTTTGCGATATTTCCAATTTCTTTTCGGATTATTAATGAGCACAACATTTAGCAACTTTGCCAAATTTAAACCTATTCTCTAGCTATTATAATAAGCGAGATCCCCATGCTTAAACTCAAATTTCAATCACCCTATGTAAAGTATTTTGGAGTATGTATTTATGGCTTCTTTTTCTATTTAAATGAACCTTAAAAATCACCTACCTAATTTTATCAATATAACTATAAACATCCTGTATTAACAGCTTTAAAATGTAACATAGATTGCTGCATGTTGGTGCGAAAGAAGGTAGATGGATTTTCCTTGCAAATTGTCATTTATCATTAAGTTGGATGCCTCGTTTGGATAAAATTGTTGAAACCCTGCAGGTTGGTCACGTACATTCCAAGTTTCGTTTATGGTTAAGTTCAAGCCCCCATCCTGATTTCCCTATATCGATCCTTCAAGCTGGCATTAAAATGACTACAGAGCCCCCTAAAGTATATAATTTATTTAATTCTGTATAAAAATTTCCATTTTAGTAAAATATAATTAGAAGGAATATTTTCTAAAAATTAAATATTACAGCATGGGACCATTTATCTGCCTATCCAATGTTTGGTGTGTTCTAAAAACCAAAAAAGTGTATTCATTATAATTCACTTTATTTATTGCCCCACTGATGTGCAAGTGTTTTTAATACAAAAATACTTCAAAGTTTCAAATAAGTTGGATAAGTAGTCCTGTACTGTACAGGGTGGTCCAAATTCGATGGGATTGCATGGGTATCTCGGTTAATATTCAAGATAGAGAAACGGTTAAATTACCAAAAATCTGCAGTTTTTTGAGACAAACTCAAAACCGTTTTCAAAAATATTCTATCGTTTCCGGTTTTCGAGTTATTGAATAAAAAGTGTTTTTTTGTCATATTAATAATGTCATATCTCCGTTATTGTAGTAAATATCGAAAATATTTATGGAGATTATTTTTAGATATTTTTATGTTTAATTTGATTATCCTAAAAAAAAAATGTTACGCTCGCCATTAAAAAGTTATGACACAAACTTACCTTTTTTTAAATGGGAGCGATAGTTGGCTATGACCTATTTAAATTCCTTATTTTTTTCTCATTTTAAATATATAAGGGTTGATGTATTTATTTTCAATAACACGCAAGTTACGAAGGTTTTTTAGTTTTTTTTTAAAGAAAATCAATAGTAGGCTGTGAAAACAAAAAAAAAAAAAAACAAGGAGTAAAACCTTTTAAAACTCATGTCGTACAAGTTACGAAGGTTTTTTAATTTGTTGTTGAGATGAACATCAAACATTTTTGAACATTGGATAAACAGCAAAATACCACATTACTGCTGATTCCGACTATGTTGTTGTTATCTTATGTTCAAATATTTACAATGTTTATTTCAACAACAAATTGAAAAACCTTGGTAACTTGTACCACATGAGTTTTATAAGGTTTTACACCTAGTTTTTTTTTTGTTTTCATTACCTACTATGATTTTCTTAAAAAAAAAACTAAAAAACCTTCGTAACTTGCGTATTTTGAAAATAAATACATCAACCCTTATATATTTGGAATGACAAAAAAATAAGGAATTTAAATAGGTCATAGCCAACTATCGCCAAAAACACTTTTTATTCGATAACTCGAAAACCGAAAATGATAGAATATTTTTGAAAACGGTTTTGAGTTTGTCTCAAAAAACTGCACATTTTTGGTAATTTAACCGTTTCTCTATCTTGAATATTAACCGAGATACCCATGCAATCTCATCGAATTTGGACCACCCTGTACATTTAAAAAATTTTGATATCAGGTTACGTCTCAAATATTTGTTAATATCCATGCAAATTAATTATTATTGGATATTTATTTTAGGGTGTTAAAGCAAATTTGAAACGTTTGTACCAATTAATTACTGAAGAACAATTCAATATGTGCCAAACTAGAGATAAGTATAGAAGGTTACTCTTCGCGTTGTGTTTTTTTCATGCTGTACTTATTGAGCGCAAGAAATTTCAACAGCTAGGCTGGAATGTCGTATACAGTTTTAACGATTCCGATTTTGAGGTTTGTATGTAACTGATTTAAACTGTAGTTGAGCTTAAGGGTAAGTGCACTTAAAGGTGTCAGAAAATTTGTTGACTATCTACTTGGATGAGTATCAGACGACCCCATGGGATGCACTAAAATATCTGATAGCAGGTGTGAGCTACGGCGGTCATGTGACCGATGATTGGGACAGAAGACTTCTTGGGACTTATATAAACCAATTTTTCTGTGAAGATGCCATTAATGTTCCGTTTTTCAGGTAAAAGCAAGCTTTCAGTATACCCTAGCTATAATAATAATAAGCGGGATCCCCATGTTTAATTTCGACTTTCAAACGCCCTTGGTAACTTTTGTTCAATTTATTGACTTTGTATCTTTTACGATTTAGAATAATGCTAAGCCTCAAATTTCGGACACCTTGTACAGGGTGGCCTATTTTCGATGCCCATACATGGTATCTCCGTTATTATCAGAGATAAAAAAAACTAAGTACGTAGTCTTGATTTATTTTTTCGAGAGAAATTCATTGCCGTAAACAGATTTTTGATATCTTTTTTATTTTCGAAATATAGCCAAAAACCGATTTTTGGCACTTTTCAAAAATGTTAAATATCTCGCTTAAACGAAAAAACTTGACAGACATTTTTGGCATGGTTTTTAGTCCTTAATAAGATAGCGATGTTCAATTTTTTTTTACTCGTACAAATATTTATATATTACACCTAACTTTCTTATTTTAAATGGCAACCATAGTTGGCTTTGACATGAATCGAAAGCTTATTTTTTGCGCTTTTCAAAAATATATAATTTACTTATGGTTGCCACTTAAACTAAGACAGTTAGGTGCAATATATCGTTATTGATATGAGTAAAAAACAATTGAACATCGCTAGCTTATTAAGGACAAAAAACCATTCCAAAAATGTCTGTAATGTTTTTCTGTATCTTTTCGTTTAAGCAAGCTATTTTACATTTTTGAAAATCTGTTTATGGCAATGAATTCCTCTCGAAAAAAGAAATCAAGACTAAGTACTTAGTTTTTTTCTATCTCTGATAATAACCGAGATATATGGGCATCGAAAATAGGCCACCCTGTACATCTTTTCCACCAACTTGATCCCCAACAAAGCCAGTATTATAAAAAAAATTGTGTCTTTCAGATTGTGTTCACTTTCAACCTATTATATACCTGCAAATGGTTCTTTGCAGTCATATTCGGACTACATTACATTGTTACCTAATGTCGACAGACCAGAAGCATTTGGACAGCATCCTAATGCTGATATTACTTCACTTATTTCTGAGACTAGGTTACTTTTTGAAACGTTAATGTCTTTACAAATACAAGCATCTTCGAGCGAGGCAGAATCTAAAGAAGAAAAGGTGTTATTTTCATCAACAACAAAATAAAATCAGTGATCGTAATACATATTTCACTGTAGGTTGCACAACTTGCTGCTGATGTATTATTTAAAATACCAGAACCAATGGACTATGAGACTACTGAAAAGTTAATTGGAGCAGAAAAACAACCACTTGATGTTATCTTATTGCAAGAAATAGTTAGGTAAAGGATCTGTGATTTAAATAGGATACGAATTAAATGCATTACGAAAATAACCCAAACGTTTAATTATCATTTTAGGTACAATACCCTGTTAATAAAGATCAGGATTTCTCTGGATGAACTCCAAAAAGGCATAAAAGGGCTAGTTGTCATGTCATCAGAATTAGAAGACATTTTTGTATGCATGTTTGAAGGAAGGGTCCCACTTGGGTGGCAAAATGGTAATTACTAAAAAAGTCCTGTTTCATGACATAACTTTAAAATAAACTGGTGTGGCCACCAAATGACTTTCGCCATATACAGGGTTCTCGTTTTTCGAGGGCTACTATGGGGATCTCGTACACGGTAAGAATTACGACTTCGGTTAAATTAGGGAAAAGTTGTATATTCAGGTGCTTAATAATTTGAAGCAAACAGAACTTATCTAGCTCTTTTTCCTCTTCACATAATATGCCAGTGTGAAGGATTCACACACAATCGGCGTAGACTTCTAGGGATGGAAAAAGCCAACCAAGAAGAGCTAAGAAAAACACCCTTAAAGAAAATACTGGAGTTTTTCAAAAACACAGGACTCCTTTAAGGGACCATCACCAGAGGGTACAATAGACCAATAGGTCGCAGTACTGGAACCCGAAAGGGGACCACCTCCGCGCAAATAAATACTAAATAAATACTATCTAGCTCTTTTAGTTTTTTGCCCGTAACTTTTTCATTTGATGTCGAATTTCATTTCTGTGAAAACTTTTTCATGGCCACTTTTTGCAAGGAATCAGAATCCCCAATTATATTTTCCGTGCAACATTTCGTTTTTTTAAAACCATCATCAGGTCAATTTTTTCTTATGGACGCTGTATCTGATTTTGTCCAATTTGTAGAGCATTTTTTTCCGAAATCGACAATGTATAACACTTGGCACATTTTTGAAACAATTGTTGTTAAAAATGGCAAAAACAAATATTTAATTTAAAACAAATCCCAATCGGCATGGTAAATAATTGTCTTTGTCCCTTTTTCCTTGGATGCACGTAAGTAAACCGCATGAAATTACTATTAAAGGGATTTCATTAAAAAAATAGGTATTAATAAATATGTTAGGAATGCATTAACAATGTTCACTTATTAGCAAATATTTTTAGAATATTTTCTTTGGTTAAGTAATAAATTTCTCTAAAATGTGTATTTAATCCTTATTTGGCATACAATTATTTGTAACAAAATTTTCGTTATCAAATAATAAGTGTTCATAGTTTACAAAAAACGTCCAGAAATCTGTTTACGGTTTTTGCTTATTAGAAGTCATTAACACAGATAAAAGCCATAACTCGTTATTTTTTGTTACAAATAATTGTATGCCAAATAAGGATTAAATACACATTTTAGAGAAATTTATTACTTGACCGAAGAAAATATTCTAAAAATATTTGCTAATAAGTGAACAATGTTAATGCATTCCTAACATATTTATTAATACCAATTTTTTTAATTAAATCCCTTTAATAGTAATTTCATACGGTTTACTCACCTACTTCCAAGGAAAAAGGGACAAAGACAATTTATTTACCGTGCCGATTAGAATTTGTTTTAAATTAAATATTTGTTTTTGCCATTTTTAACAACAATTGTTTCAAAAAAGTCCCAAGTATTATACATTGTCGAATTAAAAAAAAAGCCCTACAAATTGGCGTTAAAATCAGACATAGCGTCCATAAGAAAAAATTGACCTGATGATGGTTTTAAAAAAACGAAACGACGCACGGAAAATATAATTGGGGATTCTAATTCCTTGCAAAAAGTGGCAATGAAATAGTTTCAACAGAAATGAAATCCGACATCAAATGAAAAAGTTACGGGCAAAAACCAAAAATCCACTTTTTTACTTTTTTCCCTATATCTCAAAAACTAACGGAGCTAGATAAGTTCTGTTTGAATTGAATTATTAAGCACCTGAATATACAACTTTGCCCTAATTTAACCGAACTCGTAACTCTTACCGTTTACATTTAAAGTACCGCTCCAGACGTTCTACCAACCTCATTTTTGTTGATGTCGTCTGTCAACATGACGTTTCATTCGAGCAATCACAAATTCACTGTTGAATGACGTCATCCATCAACCGGTTGGGTTTTGGTGCAATCATGGGCGTCCGCAGAAAGTTATCCAGGGGGAGGCAAAGCTTGCAAAGGAATGCATTAAAATATTAACGAACTTTTAACTTGACCCTCTTTCATTTGGTCATTAATGGAGTACTCGATTCCAGGGAGGGGCAGTGCCCCGTTTGCCCTCCCCTGTGGACGCCCATAGGTGCAATGTAAGACACACAGTTTATAAATATGTACCACTACCACGAACCACAGCATTCTTAAAGTAAAAATTTTTAAATTAAAAAATCAACTTTTTTCACAGAAATTCAAGAGAGTTGAGACAAACGGCTTTTCACAAAGAAAAGTAAACTCTTTAACACACTGAAATTTTGTTTCGAAAAATATTTTCAAAATTTTGAATTTTTGAAATAATTTCGTAATTTTAAATATTACGAAAAAAACTTATAAAAATTTTTTATAGACTACAATCGTACATAAACAGAAGTTTTTTATCTATCACCGTTTTCATGAAATTTTGGATTGTCGTTTTAACTTAAATTTTTTAATTTTCGAAATATAGCCAAAAACAGATTTTTGGCACTTTTCAAAAATGTTAAATATCTCGCTTAAACAAGAAGATACAGAAAAACATTGCAGACATTTTTGGAATGAATTTTTGTCCTTAATGAGATAGCGATGTTCAGCTGTTTTTTACTCATGTCAATACCGATATATTACACCTAACTTTCTTATTTTAAATGGCAACCATAAGCTAATTACATATTTTTGAAAAGCGCAAAAAATAAGCTTTCGATTCATGTCAAAGCCAACTATGGTTGCCATTTAAAATAAGAAAGTTATAAATATAATCAATATTAATTTTTCGTTTTCCAATAACTGAAAATTATGCAATTACTAAACGCGTTTTGACAAAAATCTGTAGTGCCTTGGAATCATGCAACTGTCCATCCTAATGTCACTTATACTGTCACTTTGACGAGAAATTCATTCTTAATTAATTATCCTTTATATTTTATCAAGCATTTATTTTATACAATTTATGTTTTCATTCCAAGAAATAATAAAAATAACAATTAAGAATAAACTTCGCGTCAAAGTGACAGTTTAAGCTTTATTAGGATGGGCAGTTGTCATAGCATAATTCCAAGGCCCTACAGATTTTTGTCAAAACGCTTAAGTAATTTTCTCAATTTTTAGTTATTGGAAAACGAAAAATTAATATTGATTATATTTATAGATACAGTTGTTTTTCTCTACGGAAAACCTATTTCCACTTTTTTTCTAAAATAATTAGGGGAGATAATTACGACTTAAAATTTTACCATTAAAATTGCTATGTTGCGTGATCCAAGTCAATTACACTCGGATACCCTCAGTGAAGGGTCTGCCCCCACGAGGGCGAATAATTGTTGATTTGCTTAATTTCATCAAATAAAATGATTGCAAATTAAAATATGAGCAGTAACTAAAAGTATATGTTCACTTTTAACTAATTTAAAATATTTTTTAAATGTTAATTTACTTCAAGCACAACATTTTTGTTGATATTTAATGAAATGGTAATTTCTTTCAGCATACCCGTCCCTTAAACTGTTAGGTTCATGGACTAGGGATTTAATGGCACGAGTCGATCATTTTGCACAGTGGGCTGCAACCACCCACCCCCCACTACTATTTTGGCTCTCTGCATATACATTTCCCACTGGCTTTTTAACTGCAGTTTTGCAGGTAAATTTAAAAAAAAAAATTATTTCATGGTCAGTTAAAAAATATTTTAAAAATGTATATTTGTTTACGTTATGTAACTAATATTCAGTCAACGTTCTTGCAATAGTATTAAAGCAAAACATGTTCCTTAATATCTAGACAGCTGCTCGTGGTATGGAAGTTCCCATTGACACCTTAATTTGGGAGTTTTTAGTACAGACCTGCGAAGAATACGCTCTAGTGGAAACCCCACCAATGGGCGTATATGTAAAAGGAACTTATTTAGAAGGTGCTGGTTGGGACAAGAAAAATGCATGTCTCATCGAACCTCAACCCATGCAGTTGGTTTGTCCGATGCCTATAATTCATTTCAAACCTGTCGAGTCGCTTAAGAAAAAAACTAGAGGTAATTTGGTGTTGAGTAATGCAAAATAAAATCAATATAAAATCAGATTTTGAAAAATTTTCATTAATTTCGAACATTTTTTGAAAAAATCCTCAGACATGTCCTTAAACTTTTTTATTAGACTCACTTTTTGATCTTCACTTGTTTTTGAGTAATAACGTCTCGACATTTTTTTAAACAGTGACCTCCATAGTTTTTTCTTGATTCTGAGAGGGCTTTAAATTCTCTTAATGATAGTGTAAAAATTTTGACACCTTACATAAGAAAATTAAAAAAAAAAACAATTGAAAAAACTCAATTTTATTATTTACAAAAATTAATTAAACAGCTGATAATATTATCAAAGCATTTTATCCATCTTTTGATTTTACTGGTCAAGTAAAAAAAGTGAAACAATAAGTCTCTTAAAATTTAATTTGGTACTATGGTACAGCTAACACATTAGTGATTACCTAAAATGCACTTAAAGGACCAGTGTTAATTACTTGGTTCTCAAGTAAATGCTTAAGTACCGTAAATCTACATGAGCGGTCCATGGACCAGAGAAACGTAGATTAAAAGGACTGGTCCGATATGTGTTAACAGTGACACAGCGAATAGAAATTTTAATTGTTGGATGTGCGAAATTAGCCCAGGAGCAATTCAAAAGATACAAGTAGGATTTATAAATGGTTTTGCTAATTGTAAGGAAACCAATGGACACTTAATTTGATTAGCAAGTGTTTTTGATTAATAATAAAATTTGGGTTTTTCAATTGTGTTTTGTCAAAATTCTTATACTATCATTCAATAAATTAAAATCCCCACTGAATCAAGAAAAAAATATGGGGGTTACAGTTAAAAAAAATGTCGATGACATTACTAGAAAACAAATGAAGATCAAGAATCGAGTCTAATAAAAAATTTGTTTCAAAATAATGAATTTGTTTCATACTTTTGCCATGCACTGTCTAAGCTGTAATGTTGTCCAACTCTAGTGTTGTGTATAGTATGTTGTCATTATTATTTTTTTTAGGATACTACGCATGTCCATGTTATTATTACCCTATAAGAACAGGTATGCAAGGATGGCCCGCTTTTGTTGTAGCTGTTGACTTAAAGAGTGGTCTAGAAAATTCCGATTTTTGGATTAAAAGGGGTACCGCTCTTTTACTTAGTTTATCAAACTGATTTCTACAATTCACCTTATATTTGCTTTAAATGTAGCTGATGTTTTACTAGTTTAATAAAAAGTATTGATTGTTTTAATAATGCTATTAATATCACCTTAACATAACAGTTTATTTTCACCATTTTAGTTTAAAATATATAAATTCAGTAAAATATTGAAAAAAAAATTAATTAAAATTAGTATTTAATATGCACCCCTTAGCAAACAGTGGTGCTTGAATTCTGCAAGACACACTTTCAATGGTTTTTTTAATAAAATTTTCGAATTATAGTTTCACACATTTATGTGAACACATTAAATATTAAGTGCTCGTTGGCCAAAGGACCGATTTTGGATATTTCCGCTTACACGAACACCCAGATATTTTCAATTGCGTTTATATCTGGCGAATGCCCTGGCCAATTCAGTACCGCAACATTATCTTCCGCTAAATATAACACAGAATAAAAAACAAGTTGCATTTTATTTGCCCAACTAATATTACTCCCAATGGAAACGAAAGCAATTAAAAAAATGTGATTACCAACGATAGGTCTAATAATTTGGCCATATGATCATCATGGCTGATTATTGATAATGGTGGAGTTTAATAAAAATGCACGAATTAAAAAACAGCATTAATTTCTTATTAATAAAAAAATTAATAATGTAGACTACCTATTGGAAAAAAAATTGTATATCACAATCATATTCATTATTGTACTATTTATTAAATGGTTAGGGATAACGTTAAATGCAATGCTTAGATGTAGCAAATATATAAAAAAATTTAACAAGTTCAGTAAGTAAAAAAGAAAGAAAAACACTGTTATAATGTTTTATTTATGCAGTTCATTAACAAGTATGTACAGGGTGGTCCAAATTCGATGGGATAGCATGGGTATCTCCCTTAATATTCAAGATAGAGAAAAGGTTAAATTACCAAAGATGGAGTTTTTTGAGACAAACTCAGAACCGTTTTCAGGAATATTCTATCATTTCCGGTTTTTGAGTTATTAGTAAAAATCTGTTTTTTTTGTCATATTTATAATGTGTCATATTGTTGTAAATATCGAAAAACACTATGAACATTATTGTTAGATATTTTTATTTTAAATTTGACCACTAAAAAACAATTTTTTGCACTCGCCGAAAAAAAATTACACAAACTTACTTTTTCTAAATGGAAACTATAGTTGGCCATGACCTATTAAAATTCCTTATTTTTTTATCATTTCAAATACAGGTCATGCGGTATATATTTTCAAACTTTTGTCGCTGTTAGATTATGTAAGTCAATAAGGGCTACATTTAAAAAATATTTTCAAACATACAGGGTGCTCCAAAGAAGAGTGGCATATCAAAGTTATATTTTTTCCTATGGAACACCCTGTATATTTTTACATTTTTGGATTCCTCTTTAAATTTACTTCAAAAAATGTATAAGGTTATATGGGTCTAAGGTCAACCGTTTTCGTGAAAATTGCATTTTCATGAAAATACAGTACTTTCAAAAATTTTCAACATTTAGAAACTTTAAAAAGTCTAAGTAAATTTGCTTGGAAATTAGATTGACAATAGATTAATTAACACTTTGTACTACCTACATTTTTTTACAGGGCGTTTTTTACGCTTGGTCAAATAAACATCGATAACTCATTTTTTTTTAATGCAACCCTATATTTTTGTACACCGTCTTACAGAAAATTTAATTCTCTTTCGAAAATATACAGGCTGTTTTTCAACTAAAATTGATTATTTCCGAGATATCGCGATTTTATTGTTAATTATTAGGGCAAAATCAAATTTTCAAGTAGGCTATGAAGGTAGACAGCGGTAATTTAAAACAATTGAAAGAAGAAAACAAGACACTTATAATTTTATCTTTTGCCTACACATTTTTGACAAATTTTTATAATGAAGTTGTAGTTTTACCATTCTTACGTTTAAATAGAGGTTTCTTAAAATTATTTATGCATTTATTTATTGGACCAGTGTTATAAGAAAATTACTAAATCCTATAAACCAATTTGTCGGTACAACCAACCGACCATTCCGATAACTTGTTTAATGTGTAGTCTGTCACCCGACAGTTGGAACGGTCGGGTGGCCAGACCATCCAACAAGCCAACCCCCCCACCACATTCCTCTAGATAAGGACTATTAAACCGAAAATTTAATGCTATTTATAAGTTTGTTATCCACAAAATGGCATCAGAATATATTGCATGTTTTTATTTTTTTCTGAAACCCAAAACTGGCAAATTTGGACAATTTCACATTTAATTCTATCGAATACCACTCAAAAAATTATCATATTCATGACGTCATATGATAGGTTATTGTGCAAGAAATTCAAACTGAATAGAATTATTTTTTTTAAATTATGGGAAACACCCTTTTTTTAAATTCAAATTGAACTAGTGTTATCCTGATAAGAAAGCAGGGTGTGAAAATTTAAATGTTAAAAGTTTTATTTTTGAGGCCCCAAGCACGCGTTTATTGCGCCTGTGTGATAATTCGCCACTGAACAGTGCCACTTTTATTAGTGAAACACGCTGTATATTACATCCAATTAAGGTCCACACACACCGGGCGATCTCTCTCACGATAATTGGTAACCATGTAAAACTTACTTACGTAACTAGGCTACTAATTATCGTGAGCGCGCCAGTGTGAGTTATTTAATGTGTACATTGTGATATTTTTAATAAACAGGTTGAAATAAGAATAAACTTTAATTTTCTGGAAGAAAACCATTTTTTTTTTTTTACCGGAACTTTAAAAATTAATTGTGCATTAAGAGTTTAAACATTAAAAAAAAAAAAGAAGTATACACTAAATATTGTAATTTAAAAAATCAATATGTAAAATAATTTAGAAACGTTGGGTTTGGAAATGGGTAAAGTGGTGACAATATAGGCTTGGAATGTTATTTGAGAACAAAATATTGTTTTATTTCCATAAAGAATTTTATTCATTTACTTTTAGTTTATAAAATTTACATGTAAAATCTCCTTAGTACTATGATAATATATTAAATCAGAAGTTTATACATCAGTTAACTAATTCTACTACACAGAAAAAACTCAATGTGTTGCCTTTAGATCAGATAGAAGCAAGATTACCGGTACCTGTAAATGTCAACTTAAATAATTGTATTATTTCCTTAGTTAAGCAGACAAAATTTCTAGGAGTTCATATCGATGAACATATGAAATGGTCACGACATGTAACTGAACTATGGAACAAATTAGGCACAGTGTGTTTTGGCATGAGAAGGCTGAGACGCGTTGTTAATAAAAGTACTATGTTGACTATGTTTACTTATTTTATTTTTTACTCAAAACGGTAGGTTTTACGAGATACACTAGAGAATAAATAAAGTTTCTAAATAAATCAAGCTTTAAAAAAATATATTTTTAATTAAAAAATTTTAACCCACCAAAAAGTTCTGATAAGAAAACCAACAGGGCTCGCACTTTTCAGCCTCCTGTGGAGGTGGGAGATGATTAAAAATATTAATGGGAAACCTTTTAATAAGTATAAGACATCTACCAAATATCATTTTCCTAAATTTATCCAAATTTGAGAAATAAAATAAAAACCTAATTTTACCACACCCCTTTAGGGGGGTGTAACTTCGAAAGGAGACGCCTAAGGATTTTTTTTTTTTAAAATGACCCCCTTAATTTTCGATAAGGAATCATTTCCTGAATTTTTTTATAATACTTAAGAAACACCCTGTATACAGGGTGTGTATAAATTGGCGGAAATACTACACGTGGCGATGTTCTTCGTAAAATTCCAAGTCGAAAATCTTAATACAAAAATGTTGTGTCTGCAAGAGGGCCTCAAAGTTTTGACATTCAGTCCTTTAATGAGCGTTATTATTTAATATTTGTTAATGAAAAAGCTGCGATTTGGAATAAAAATAAATTTCGAATATTTTTTCCTAGATATTGTGTTCTTTCTTTCGAAAATTGGTGTTGAAAATATGTAAATCACTTATTTGAATGAAAATAATACAAATGGTAACATTGTCATTAGCTGTCATCTCTGTTTTTCTCGTAATTATTTCTAGTTTGTGTTAAACGATACCCAAAAGTTTGCAGCTATGTTTACGAACTGAAGGCTTTCAGTTTGAATAAATATTATAAATATCTAAGTAAAAATTGCTAATAAAAAAATGTCCAAACGCAAATCAATGGATGCATTGTTGCCAAATTTTTGTTTTTTTAAATGGTTCCTGAGGCCCTAGGTAGCATGGTACAAAATTTTTGTATTAAGATTTTCGACTTAGAATTTTACGAAGAACATCGCCACGTGTAGCGCTTCCGCCAATTTATACACACCCTGTATAGTTCAGCACTACAGGCCTACAAGGCCCATGGCTTCAAATTCCTTTTTTTTCTTCTGGAGTTGAGTTCTTATTTCTTTTCGCATGTGCTTTTTCATTGCTTGTGTAATTTTCAATGTCCTCTTGTTATCTTTTCTAATTTTATTTTATTTAAAAAAAAAAAAAAATTTGTGTCCTTTCTCATTGCCTGTACCGTTCTGTTATTCTTTACTATCAGTTTTTTTAGTGGTTGATGGTTTGTTGTTTTATTTTCTTTCAACTTTTCCTGCTCCCTGTCCCATCTCCATTCTTTTCCATCAATTGTGATCTTTTGATATCCTATTTTCGTTGTTCTTCCTTTCTGTCTCTCTTCTTCCGCTATTTGTTTTAGCTTCTTTTGAATTTCCAGTTCCTCCTTTGTCATTTCGTTGTTTATATATATTATCTCTTGGAGTTGTTTTAACTTGTACTTGTTTTTCATAACCATTTCTTTTTCTAGTGGTTTGACTAGTTTTAACTTACATGCTTTTGTTCCCATCTGTATGGCGTTTTTAATCTGAACCTGTTCCTCTTTCAATAAGGTGTTCGAATTCATGTACAAGGTCTGCCTTGTTATCAGTTTTTATCTCCAAGCCTGTCACGATATTATTTTTGGTTCTATCTTTTTCCAGTCTTCTAACTTTATCTTCTACAGATTTCATCAGTTCCTCTTGATATGACCTCTGGTCATGTTTTATTTCTTTTATATAATAAATTAAAAATGCATCTAATACTGCGTGAGTTTTACTCAACTGAAGAGTTTATTTCAGAAAACTAAGGCTTTGTTGTAGTTATCTAAATGTATCATTTGTTTGTATTTTATTTAGGACTTTTCACAAACTATTTGTCAACTATTGTAGTGAATTGTGAATAAACTATTATTATTATTACTTTCAACTAAAATTATCTGCATTCAAATGCGTCATAAAAACACTAAACATATTATAATTATATATTATACACATACAAATTAACAATCAATATATAAAATTCAAACGAAGTACTCTTGTACATACATATTAAAACAACTTGCTAATTCTCAGCCTTGCTGATCGCCTTGGAGTTTTAGATGTTTCCATGGCAGGAGTATTATCAAAACTTATGGAATTATTGAAGTTTAAATCGTTTTCTTCATTGTCTCTTTTTGGTGAATTTTCTGCAAATAAAACGCTTTTTGACAACGACTGCGACTGGTTGTGTCCAGTTTTTAAAATGCTTTTGGCTGGTGTTCTGCTTGTTCTTAGTGGTAATACCTGAACATCCGAAATCCGTTTGACACACTGCGTCACTTTCATAACTGTTAATCCAGGTGAACTCAGTCGATTGATAGCTTGTGAAGTTAAAAAAGAAACTCTAAGACTATTTCTCGCTGATTTTCCAGCACTTTTCAATATTGCAGAAGAGCCGGGCCTGCTATCGTGCGTTATTTTTACATCCGCAGCTTTGTTTTTTCTTGCATCTTATAAAATAAAATCACACACTAACAAGAAAATATTCTAGCAAAAAGCCAAACTTACTTGCTATGGCTGCTCTTAGTCCAGCCGAACACTTAACAGATTTCTTTTTCAACGGTTTTTTTGCCGGTTTCCATTCCTTTGTTTGATTGGTGCACAGTAGTTCTTGCCAGTTGCTTTCTCTAAGAGACTGTAGACTTGCAAATCTCTTTTGTACGTTTTTTACCTAAAACAAAAATAATTGATTTGAAGAAACCCACTTTTTAAATCAAAAAATTTGTTTTTATTAAAAAAAAATCACCTGAATGTAGACCATATCCCAAAATCCATGCAAATCCTCCAGTGTGACTAATTGGTCTGAATTACCGGCTTCACATTTATGTATAAGATTCCTAAATTGCTGGAACTTATCATTAACAAGCAGTTGGGTTTGACCTGTGGCTAAATTTATCAAATCGCAAGCTTCTTCTGGAGGGTTATTAGTGTTCTATAAAATGAAACGTATTAGAAAAAAAAAATAACTAGAATATATTAAAAACAAAATCTTCCAAACAACAAATCCTTTGTTATTCTCGCTGATGTGTAATATATAAAAACAATATAAATACAAGAGTTTTTTGTATTAATTAATTAGACCAGAGGTTCTCAACCAGTGGTACTTTAAAAAGAAATATGTTACGCGAAATATACATACATAATCCTTAAACCTTTTTTTACCCTTTCGGTTGTAAGGCCAACGCAAAATATAATGTATGTATTTATTATATTATGATAGATTCATACATTCACGGCAACTCTGTCAGTTTCGAATATGTTGAATGCGTCAACCAATCATGTCACTGGATTTGACCAAACGAGGCGACATTATTGTTGAAGCGGCAGTTTCGGTCATAGGAGTTACCTCATTAATTTTTGGAGTCAACAAAAGAAATATTTTAAAGAAATTTCATAAAGAACTATTTAGTTTTTAATGCCATTTTGCACAACGTAATTATGTAAACAAGGATTTTCTTACATGTTATATTTGAAAAACAAATACAGAACAAAACTAAAATTGGAGCACACTTTACGTTTAAAATTAAGCAATACAACATTTTGGATACCTATAAACATTTTTATTTCATTTATACTAAATATTTTTGCAATTTATATTAACTACTAGCAATTTTTTTTATTGTATAATTATTTATTTACTAAATTTTTTAAATAATTTTTTTTTTAAATCTTATAAACCAAATAAGAAAAAATCGCCTTATGTAAGGCATTTCTAAGATATTTATTTTCCCCATTTGTTATTATTTGTGCAATTTTTATACAAATGACAAATGCCAAATACATTAATGTTATCTATTTTTGCATTATTTTTGTATGTTTACCTTTGTTTTTATTATTATTATCATTATCTGTTTTGTTTTGGAAAGTAAGTACATATACAGGGTGTCACACAAAAAACGCCGCAAGCTGTAACTCCGTTGTTTGTGGTCTGATTTTGGTGAAAAAAAATAATAAATGAAATGGCTCCTCAAATACTATGAACTGAATTGGATTTCAATTTTTTTCAAGTTGAACTTAAATGTCAAACGATTAGGTTTCACAAAATTTTCAAGCGTGCCGTGGAAAACAAAAAAATCTTTATCAACAAATGTCATTTAAATACCACACTGACGTTTAAATGACATTTGTTGATTTAAGATTTTTGTTTTCCATGGCACGCTTGAAAATTTTGTGAAACCTAACCTATTTCAGTTAAACTTTAATTTTTTATTTCTTATCAGTTTAGCACTAAAATTAACTTGTGATTACATCATGGAATTCAGGAAAAAAAATGTCTAGCAGATCTAGTAAAAAAAAATAGATGGTGCCATTTGAAATAAAAATTGACTATCGTTTGACATTTAAGTTCAACTTGAAAAAAATTGAAATCCAATTCAGTGTATTTGAGGAGCCATTTCATTTAGTTTTTTGTTAACCAAAATCGGACCACAAACAACGGAGTTACAGCTTGCGGCGTTTTTTGTGTGACACAATGTATAATTTAAAAAAAAAAAGCGCTCATTCACTTTAACTTAGTATTTTTCGGAAGATTTATTTTTGTGTATGATGGTGGTACCAATATATTTCTTTAAATGGTATGCGGTAACTAAAAGGTTGAGCAGCTCCATATTAGACATTAATATACAGGGTGATTCAGTTTGACTGTTGCACCCCTATAACTTTTGTCATTTTAAGAGGAAACCCCTATAAACCTAATATTTTTGTAAAATGTGTAAAATTCTTTATCGAATGATATTCAAATGTTTTTTTTTACGACAAAATACGTCAGACTGACGATAGTTAACTTTCTTTTTGAAATCACATGGTAACATTTTCGAGAAAAATGACTAAAAGTTAGAGTATTTATTATTTTTCACAAAGTCGTATTTGACTAAACAAAACACGATCGCTGTAGTAATTGATAGTTTATAACTTGTCTAATTATGTTTCGTTATTTTTCGATGAAAAATTCAATATTTTGTGAGCATTTAATTTAAAACGCCTTAACTACACGCTAACAGTAGTTAATTGACAGAAGGTCCATTTTCAATTAAATACGCACAAAATAACGATTTTTTGTCGAAACATAATAAAACAGAATTAGACAAGTTATAAACTGTCTATTTCTACAAATACAACGATTTTGTGAAAAATAATAAATAACTTTTAAACTCGTTTTTCTCAAATTTTTTCGATGCATGCTTATTTTTTTAATGTATTATTGAATTTCGAATTTCATTCTTTATCAACTCAACAAAAAACGTGTACCATGTGCTTAAAAAAAAGACTATCGTCAGTCTGACATATTTCATTGTAGAAAAAATATTTGAACATCATTCGATAGAGAATTTTCCACGATTTACAAAAATTTAAGATTTATATGGGTTTCCTCTTCAAATAACAAAGTTATAGGGGTGCGACAGTCAAACTGAATCACCCTTTATACAACTGGGCAGCTATTGAGACTCATGAAAATCACTTAAACCAGATTAAAAATCAATCGTAGGCTAGACAAGAATGAAAAACTTAAAAGTATTTTCTCTCCGTTGCAAATGTAAATTTTAAAAAATGTCGAGGAACGTTTTAGATAGTTTCACATTGTATAAAATAGCGACATTCGCTTGTTTAAACATTAATGCTCAGCATAAAAATGTCGTAATTACCATTTTCTATCAACAAAATCTTGATTTAAATCTGACAAAACCTTACCTTATACTCTGTCCATAACTCACACTGTCTATTTAGATTAATTATTTCTTTATCTAATATTCTGTTAAAATATGCAGCACCTGCCGCTGGGCTGGTGTTTTTGGGAGTATCTAATTTACCATCGATACTTTCATCCAGTGTTCCTACAGCAACATTCAAACACTTAGAAAGTTTATCATTTTTGGAAGTGGAGAAAACATACCTCCTTTGGAATGTCTCATACTATATTCTTTTCTTGCACTAGTCTTCCCTCGGGATATGGTTACAAAAGGGCTTATGTATTCAATTGGTTTATTGGAATGACTATTTGTTTCTCCATCAGAGTCATCCGATAAAACAATTATTTGATATTCTGGCGAAGAAGATGATTTTGAATTGTTCAAGTTTGGTGACTTTTCTTTTGACAATCTAATGAAATTAAACTTTTATTTAATAACAATTATAAGAACAATTTAATAATTAATACTAAAACTTGTACCATTGGGAATCAAAGTAGACCCTGCATTGCAACCTGAGATATTAGAACACTAGATCTGGCATATACAGTATAGTCACAGACAAATATCTAGAAAACTATTTACAGGTTGACTGCCAGAACAAAATGTTAAAAATAGCCCCTGGTGCCAAGTTAATTCAAAAATGCTATTTTATTTCAGAAACAAAGTCCAATAGTGAAATGTTATAATTTTTTAAAATAGCCGTTCTTTTAAAAAATGTTCAGCGCTCGTATACGCCTATCGGCATTGTAACTGATATTAGGCACGACCTCTGGCACAGTATAGACGAAAATACTTAACATGTTAACCGTCCAAGCATTTTTTAAAAATCCGACGTCCTATGCTAATGTGTTCACCATACTTAAATAACATGTTAAACTGTTTTTGGAATTACGTACACAGGACTTTTAAGAGTCATATGTGATACAAAATATGTGCTCAACAAGCTTTAAATGACCCTAATTTACATCGTGCAGCCATTTCAGAACCTTTAAAGGCACGTTTATGTTGATATTCACGTTTACATTTGACATCTGTCAAATGAGTCATATGCCATAAGAATGTGCAATTTGAAGCGTCATGAGCCATATTTGGCTCATCAGACAGTTAACGTGTTAAGCAGATAAGGCTATAATAGCGGGCGGTCGTATATGTTCCATTAAAGATATTACAATAAAATTTGGTATCTGACCTTTATGGTGTTTTTCGGAATCGATGAATATATTGAGGTTGCAATATGACTTCCGGAAAAGGACTCAAACTTTGAAATTATAAATGGATCACCCTGTATATTATTATATTTTTGGATTCCTCATTAAATTTACTTTTAAAAATGTATGAGGTTATATGGGTCTAAAGTCACAACTTTTTGTGAAATTTAATTTTTAGCGATACAGCATTTAAAACAAAAATTCAACATTTAAGTACTTTAAAAAGGCAGTACAATGTTGTTTAAAATGTAGACTGACAATAATTTAATTAACACTTTGCACTAGCTAACTACATATTTAAAATATTATACAGGGTGTTTTTTACGATAGGTCAAACTTGTGAAACGTTAACTGCCACCATTGACAAAAAAATTTGGGTCCCGGGGGCCATAATTTTTTAAAAATATACTTAGGTTCCTTTTATATCAGAAAATTGGTAGATGTTCTCATAATAGATTTTTTATTGTTATTTTGGCAAATTTTTAAAGTTTTGTTTGAGGCACAACGTTTGTGCCTCGAGGCCTGAACGCATGGATTTACCATTACAGGCCGTGAGACGCATATACTGTACCTCGCTTGAATGTTTAGTTCACACAGTGGTGGTACCGAAATGGATATTGCACAAACTCATTTTATTGTCAAAGCATTCAGTTTTAAATCCTTACTAATAAAATTTACTAGAAGGTCATAAACATTTAATTAAATTTTGAACCATTTCATTTATTGTAAGTAATAAACCAACAAAGATTTTAGCTAGTTTTAAATTTTATTGAAACATGAATTTTCACTATTTACGGAATTTAAAACACATTTGAAACATGTGTTTCTTGTAACAAATTCCTATTTATATTGACCAATAGTATAAAAAAACTTTTGTTGTTAGTTTGTTTTTGATGCGGTGGCAACAGCATACATATTTGTTTTATTTTATTTATACACAAATTGCACATTTTTTTCTAATAAATATACTAATTATACAGTTTGTTTGCATTTTTTAATTATTTTAATATTTCTGAAACTAAAAAATAAAAAAATCATGCGCTAAAAATACATTTGGGTCTGTCAGGCTAAAAAGAATTGAACTACGTTAACAAAAATGTTGTGTGAGGTAACATTGTTAAACCACGGAATATATTGTGTAAACAATCACTGAGGCACAAACGCTGTGACTCAAACCCTCCGGAGCAATTTTAGTGAGGCAGACGCTAATATCAATATAAACTTATTAAAGATATCACAGGACAAGTTTTTTTTCAGGATTTATAAAAATGGGTGACAGGAATACTTATTCAAAATCAGCAATATTTTGTAATTTTCTGATGGGTTATTTATTCAGGAGCAGACCTAGTACACAGATTCTCAGCTTGTTAGAACAACCACAGCAACAATCTCCAGTTGTACAAATATGTGCCATTTAACAAGTCGATTAAAAATACATTTTTAAACTACTCACCTCGTCTTTTTAGTACTGTTAGTTTCTTCAGTTTCATCAGGATCGGGCCGAGCTTTCCTGTATGGAGTTTTAATAATTTTTCTACGGAATTTGCTTGCACTATTGTTTTTAACTGGTTCTACAAAGTCTACAGCGTGCACCGATTCTTCAACCGCTATAGAAGACTGAACTTTCTGCACTGGAGTCTTAGGTTTGGTGCCAGTTTTCTTTTTGGTTGGACTACTTGTATCATTTATATTTGTGTCTCCAACATCAATTATATTTTTATTTCTACGCATTGGAGTCTTACGTTTGATGTCAATTTCGTTTTTCATAAACTGATTTGTTTCTCCAACATCCATTTTATTTTTACGGTCACGCACTGGAATCTTAGGATTGACTACAGCTACGCTATTTGTAAAATTACTTGTATCAGTTGTATTTGTTTCTTCAACATCTATTTTATATTTACGATTACGTCTTGGAGTTTTAGATTTGACTACAGTTTCGCCTTTCTTATATTGACTTGTATCAGTTGCATTGGTGTCTTCAATATCTACTTTATTTATACGGTTGCGCACTGGTGTCTTACGTTTGACAGTTTTACTTTCCCGGGGATGATTTGTGTCAGTCGTCTTCAAGTCTACAATGTCCACTTTGTTTTCATTATTCTCAGAAGAGGTACTTTGAGAAATAACTTGTTTCCTTGATTTATTCTTATTAACATTTGATGAAAAATCAAGTTTTATTCTGTGTGCAGCCTGGGACCTTGTGACACGTTTCACAATTGGTGAAAAGTTCATTACAGGTTTTGCTTTCTTAACACTAGCTAGTTTCAGCAATATTGGATTTACATTTTTCGGAGGTCTAAATTGATGGTTGGATGGTGCAAACTGATATTTATTGGTAGCTTTTTTAACAGATGATGTAATCTTTTTACCTTTAATTTCTTGATTTGCCCTATCAATACTTAACGATATTGTTGGTACACGGCAAACTTTAAAGATCGGTTTCAATTTCAATTTTGCTTTTTCAGCTTGCTTCCGTAGTTCTTTCTCCATTTTCCATTTTTTTAACATTTCTGATCTCTTGGTAGGTGGTGTATTTGCTTTAATATCAGCGTTGTCTTGTTTTTTACTTTTTGCAACTGGCGTGTTGATGGGGGTTAGTTTACTTTCGGAAATTTTTCGATGCCTCAGTAACAAAGTGTTACGTGCATCTTGCCTTCGTTGGGTTTGTTTTAAAATTCTTTGGTTAATTGCACCAGGTTCTAAAGCAGCTGCAAAACCAAAACTTTTTGCTTTATGCATGGTTTTATATTCTGATAACAAGAACTCACTAAAATCCATTAATCTTTTAATACTAGAACCTAAAAATTAAAACACACTGATGTAATTGATAAATAAATGTGCTTCATTAAGAGTCAAACATAACAAAATCAACAATATAACTAAATAATCAAAATGATCATTTGGTTAGGGTTGCCAGAAGTGGAAAGGGTACAAAAAAGACTTTTCCAAAAAAAAGAGGGCGGTGTTCAGCGTGTGATGTAGAAAATATGCGAATATAATATTTATTCACACCCATAAACAGTTTATTTTTGCTCCATCGTAAATAAAAATACGATTTGTAAAAAAATAAACTTTTTTATGTAAACATATTTTACTTTATCAAACAAAGCAGAACATTTATAAGTAAAAAACAAAATAATAACTTTAAATTTGTAATCCTAAAAGCTAATACTATATAGTATATAGCAGCAGTGGGCAAACTGTTTTTGAAAAAGGCCAGTTTGCATAAATAGTGACTAAAAGGACCGCACAGGCGTAGCTTTTAACTAACGACATATAAAATCCATAAAGTAGTATGTATACCGTTCCCTAGAATACAGACCGAGAAAAATCTGGCACGACAAAGTTAAAAAAGCAGCAACGGATAGAAACATCAAATGGAAAGACATAAAAAAGCTAGCACAAGACATAATAATTGTTTATTCATTGTTTGACATTCAGTGGCATTAAACCTAATTATTAAGAAAATTTATATTAAACATTAATTAAGTACTTTGGCACCAGTTTTAAAAAAATCAAAAAAAGTTAAGTATATCGCTTTGGCCTATAAACGGCTGTTTATGACTCTCAAAATTTTCTTTACAAAAAGCAACTAAGAAAAAAGGACAAAAAAAGAACATGTTCTCTTTAAAAGAGATATTCTAGCAACCCTACATTTGGTTGTAAAACAGTGCTTCTTTGGTTAATAAATGTGTAAAAAGATTAAAGGACTTCTCTTACCTCTTAAAATTTTTCTTAACTATAACGTATCCTCTTCACGATATTTGCAATTACAATGATTGTTTTTTTATGTTGTTACTAAAGACCCACTAAAGACCGTTGATTATGCTGTCGGTGTCTAAACAGGAATCCACAACATAGAAAACCGTTTACTTTTAAAATGACGCATGAGCAGTTGCATCAAGCTTTTGTTTTAAATTACCATAGGGTCAAAGTTTTATTGTTACTATTTTCATTAAGTACAAAAATTTTATATACCTAAAATTAATAACTGCAGGGATAATCAAACTTTTTTAGTCGCACTTGCTCTTTAAAACTGCTTCATTCAATATTCGTCCTCTTTGACTTATTTAAACAAAAAACTATTTCAGTGTTAGTAGGAGTATAGCAACAATAGCCACACTACATTTTAGAGTAGCATTTATATTAAATGAAATAATTATTGAATGTTTTTATAAACAATGGGATTTTATCAGCGTCAGTCCCTCAAGCTTTTTTACTCCTTTTTTGGGTACACGTCCCCCAATTTATGCATGATAAGTAGCTGAAAATTATATTTATTTAGATTGGTAACTTACATTTTGTACAGCGATTACTTGTATTTTATTTTAGCTAAGAAAAGTATCAAACTATGTGTGTACTTTCTTTCAAATCAATTATTTTCTTTAGGATTAATGAAAAAAAATTGAATAAACTCGTTTTGGTTACATTTAGAGGTTCAGGATTTTTGCAGAAATAATTTGTAAATGATAATTAAAATTTGTACAGTACTTTATTCTGTATAGTATGAAAATATGTACAATAAAAATATACTTATATACATAAATTAGCACAATTAATAATTCTAAAATCGTCTATCCTAAAGATCAACATATTTATATTCCAGTACAATATAACTTAAGGTGTAGGCATGGTAGATAGAATTAGACTCCACAATTAATTTAAACTCTTGAACCATTTTGCTGTGGATGCTCTCCTATTGTCACATGTGTTACAAATGGCCCTCTATGATGTTGCGAATATGGATTTATATGATTGCGAGCATTCATCATTTGTCGACCCTGATTAGGTTGTTGTTGCTGTCTGGGAAGCGAATGAGAATTTGCATCTTGATAAACAGGTGGTTGAACAGGTGGTACATGTGCTCCAGAAGGACTGGGTCTCCCCCTCGTATTTAATATCCCCTGCACACTCTCATATTCATAGAAATTCGAAACAGGTCGCAACTGATTATCTTGACGCACATGTCTTTGAGAATGGTATTGATGTTGTTTACGGCTGTAAAAATATTGTTATATTTGTTAAATAGAAAGTGCTGCAAAAGATCAACTAACAATCTACTTTTGGTTATTACTGGCAATAAAGAGGACTAAATTTGAAAATATTTGTTGCATTATTCGTTTATAAATATATCGCTTAATTTTTAAATGTTATTGTTAAATCCTTAAAACAGTTTTTTCAGTCAATTGTTTAATATTTACTGTGAAAGTTTAATTGCTTCATCACAAAGCAGATATTTCACACTTATTTAAATCTGATACACTTTTTAGTGACTAAAAGTTGTAGTTGCATGTAAAAGTTAAAGTGACCATATGTCCTGGATTATGCGAGATTATTCCCGATTTGAGTTCTTCGTCTCGCACTGTGCCAAATTGGATATGCAAACTTTTTACCATTTTCGCAGTGGCACAAAGTTGCCTTTTTTTTGTACTGAGATTGTTATTTTCAGTGTAGTTAATTTTTTGTCAAAAAAACAAGGGTGTTTTTAATTGTTTTAATGACACAATTAAATAAACGATGTCCTCGTAATGTGTTTAACACATTTTGAACATATTGAGCAGTTATGAGCACTTTTTATAACAGGTCCCACATTACAATATAAAACATCTGGTCACTTAAATGTGAATGGTGTAAGCAAAACAATCTTAAATTTCCAGTAAAGGGTGGCCAAATTCAATGTGATTGTGTGGATAGCTTGCATTTTATTTTTCAAAAAAATATTCAAAACCATTGCATAAATTTGTACCCCTTTAATTTTTTGAGTTTTTGTCATTTTTCAAAAGGAGTAATATCTTTTTTACTATTGTATGTAAGAGAATTATTTATAAAAGTTTTTTATTTACTTTTTCTCCGCCTGTTAAAAAGGTTAAGATACAAACTTTGGTTCTTTTAAAATGTATCTGTACTTGGCTTTGACGTTTTAAAATTTCCTGTTTTTTTTAAAATTTGAAATATACAGGGTTCTCGTTTTTCGAGGGCCACTATGGGGATCTCGACTTCGGTTAAATTAGGGCAAAGTTGTATATTCAGGTGCTTAAAAATTTTAAGCAAACAGAACTTATCTAGCTCTTTTAGTTTTTGAGATATAGGGAAAAAAGTAAACAAGTGGATTTTTGTTTTTTGCCCGTTAACTTTTTCATTTGATGTCGAATCTTATTTCTGTTAAAACTTTTTCACGGCCACTTTTTGCAAGGAATCAGAATCCCCATTTATATTTTCCATGCGACGTTTCGTTTTTTCAAAACCATCATCAGGTAAATTTTTTCTTATGGATGCTATATCTGATTTTAACGCCAATTTGTAGAGCATTTTTTTCTGAATTCGATAATGTATAACACTTGGCACATTTTTGAAACAATTGTTGTTAAAAATAGCAAAACCAAATATTTTATTTAAAACAAATCCTAATCGGCATGGTAAATAATTGTCTTGGTCCCTTTTTCCTTGGAAGTAGGTGAGTAAACCGTATGAAATTACGATTAAAGGGATTTAATTAAAAAAATTGGTATTAACAAATATGTTAGGAATGCATTCACATTGTTCCCAGTTTGGTGTTCGCACCCCTGTAAGTACTTAACCATTTAACATGTAACATTTGGCACTACTGTGACACCTAATGAAATTTTACAGTTTTTTATAAACTTTCCCTATGTTACTAACATATTAACATTTTTATACGGTTGTTTTAAGAATAAAATTCTGTTTAAAATTATGCTCCACATGGCCTGGGCCGATGAGAGGGGTGAGGCAGGGCGACTCCGAGCCCGGAAGTAACTTAAGGGCCTAGGAGTCCATACTTTTTTAATTATGGTGTGTTAAATATTCACGATTCACAATTCATTTTCTTAAAATAAATTTTTAAATAATGTATTTACTTGGGGCCCTGGTACATTTTTACCCCAGGGCCCGGCGACATCTCTCGACGCCTCTGCACATGGCCCTTATGCTATTTAAAAAATTTAAAGATGGCGACATAACAGAAAAACATGAATAAATACATGTTGCAGTGGAGTCAAATGATGTTTGATTGTTTATAATATAAGCCTACCAATTTTCATTATCCTAATTTAAATGGTTTAGTACTTATAGGGTGCAAATACCAAACTGGGACACCCTGTATACAGAAAATAAAAAGTAAGAGATAAACCATAGAAAGATAAAGTATTTGAAATTTAGAAAATAAGAAATTGGATAATGTTAAAACCAATCATGTTTGCTAGTTAAAACAAATATAAGTTTGTATAACAACTTTTCAACTACTGAAGCAAAAATTTTTCATGAATGTTATTATATTCTCAGTAAAAAAGTAAATAAGAGACCTTTATAAATATTTGCAATATTTATAATAATAATGGAAATATAACACATTAAATGACAAAAAAATTCTTTCATGACAATCAGCCATGAGGAACACCAGAATTAGTGTTTTTCAATTCAGTCTTACAAATCAGCAATTTTATGGAAAATGGCTTGATTTTAGTAAAACTAATAATTTATTAGTACCAATACCAAAACCAATAAGCGCCAAGATTTAAGGCAGATTATCAATAACAAAAAACATGCTACAGAAAAACTATTTACAAATCTAAGCAACATCACAAAATGCAATACAGCTAAACCTAATGTGCTATATATTTACAAAAGACAGAATAAACTTTCGATAATTATGTATTCACCAAAATTCCGTGTTTAAAATTAGAAATTACTGAATAATGTTTATGATTTAGTTAGCACAACGGTTAGTCGAATACACAAAGAAAAGCTGAAAGTTTCATCGAAATACTGAGAAAGACAAACAGTGCATACCTTTCCTCCTCCACCTTTAACCTCTGCTGCTGCACCTGCAGACGCATCTGAACTATTTGACTATCAGACAGCGTCTCTTTGCGGCTGCGGGGACAAAATATGGGATTGTTACTAACATATAAGTAGACATATACACACACACCACATATAAATATTATTATAATACAGCAATGATTAAGGTCACTAGGAAGGTAGTGCATTTTTACAATCACTAACTGAGTATAATATGGAAAATGTTCGAGTACTTCATTAAATTGTATTTTAAATCAATTAATATGAATTTGCAGATTTTAGAATGATCTTGAAAAAGTTTACACTCTAAATTTAAAGTATTAAATATTTAAAAAAACACATATTTTGGAAATAAAAAATGATTTTTAATAATTATCACAGTAATTTGGACCAAAACTAATGTACAGGGTGGTCCAAATTCGATGGGATTGCATGGGTATCTCGGTTAATATTTAAGATAGAGAACCGGCCAAATTACCAAAAATGTGCAGTTTTTAGAGACAAACTCTTATATATTTGGAATGAGAAAAAAATAAGGAATTTAAATAGGTCATAGCCAACTATCGCTCCCATTTAAAAAAAGGTAAGTTTGTGTCATAACTTTTTAAACGTGCGTGTAAAATTTTTTTTTTAGTATAATCAAATTAAACGTAAAAATATCAAAAAATAATCTTTATAAATATTTCCGATATTTACAACAATAATGAAGATATGACACATTATTAATATGACAAAAAAACACTTTTTATTCAATTACTCGAAAACAGGAAATGATAAGATATTTTTGAAAACGGTTCTGAGTTTGTCTCAAAAAACTGCACATTTTTGGTAATTTGGCCGGTTCTCTATCTTAAATATTAACCGACATACCCATGCAATCCCATCGAATTTGGACCACCTTGTACCGTGATTTTATGTACACATGTTGATTAGATTTGAGTTGAAATCAGACAACCAAGAGATGGTGTTATTTTAATTTATTCATCATCGCCAATTTCAATCATGATCTACTACGATAGCGAAGCGGATTATGAATGAAGTTGGCCATGTTATCGATTGATTTATTTATTAGGGTTTTTATAACAAATATAACTGAATATGGATTTAAATAAGCAGAAATTTACTATCCAAAATGGATGCAGATATTTGAGGGTTAAAAACAAAATTAATATTTTTGTAGTACTGCCAATTCACAAAACAATTCCAAGGTAAATAAACTGGTGTAGCCACCAAATAACTTTCGCCATAAATATTGTATTTATGTCTGTATGTGTATTAGTGGGTACAAAAAGTTTGAAGTGCTGCTCCAGGCGCTCTACCTAACCTCATTTTTGTTAATGACATCTGTCAACATGACGTAAATGACGTCTGTCAAAATGACGTTTCATGTGAATGTTTATGAATATGAACAACCACAGCTTTCTTAAAAATATTTTCAAAATAAAAAAAAAAAAAACATTTTTCACAGAAACTCAAGAGAGGTGAGACAAACGGCATTTCACTAAGAAAAGTAAACTCTTTAACAAATTAGAATTTGAAAAAAATTGTAGGAGCCGTTTTCAAAATTTTGAATTTTTTAAATAAGTAATATCGTAATTTTAAATTTTACCAAAAAAGTTATTAGGGTTTTTTATAGACATTAACATAGACTACCATTCTACGTAAACATAATTTTTTTATCTATCACCGTTTTGATGTAATTTTGGATTGTCGTTTCAACTTAAACGCCCTGTATATTAGTTATTATTTAAAAAATCAAATATATGCACGCCCTTTGGATTATACTTTTGAAGGTGCTATCGATAAGTCATGTCAAAAATGTAAATTTTTAACATCTGGCACACACACACACACACACGCACACATGGACGTCATTGGAAAAATAGTCAAAACGGGTTCAGGGGACCTTAAAATGTGTATATTCGTCAAAATCTGAAATTCGAAAATTTTCGCGATCACAATAGGTACTTTCTTCATAGTACGTATGGCGAAAATAAAAAACTAACAGTCCAATGCCTATGGCAATTGTTTATAGGAGTCCGTCTGTTTTCACCTGTAGTATAATGTACAGAATGGTGCAACATATAGTCATGCAACATATTCAGTGTTAGTGACAAATGGAATATGCATAACATAAAATAAACATATTTCACAGCCCCAAAATTAAAGTTTTTTGTTGCTAAAGATGTTTCAAAGACATTATGTACCTTATGTGGCTTTGAAGTTCGTCGTAGTTAACGTAATGCGTAAAACGCACAGGTTCTGTTATACCAGATCTACTACCTGGTCGTCCAAATTCTCCATAGTTATTGAAATTATGTTCCATTCTCTGCAAAAAAATATTGAGTAATTTATTTAGCAGTTAAAATGTTTATGCACTGCCAATATTTGATAATGAGGTTAAAATAATTTTTTTAAACAATTTTGATACAAAGATTTAATTTCATGAAGTATTTTGTTGTAGCTTAAATCATAATAAAACTTTTTATTGTTATATGGTTTTCCACAATAAATTTGAAGTTTAAATCCACAATTTTGGTTCATTATGCAGTAGCATAAAAAATGCTTGTGTTTTTAAAAGCGCCAAAGTTTTTAAAAAATATAAGGGATGAAAACTGAATTTATTAAAGCTTCAGACCTTTGTATTATTTTCAAAGTTTATTACACAGACATAGCTTCTTACCTGCCGATCTAATTCACTTGGGTAATGAGAGTGCCTGTGAGCTTGCCTCTGTTCATAAGCTCTCATAAGCTGACTTCGTTCTCTGTTATGATTTTGATCTGACGAAGAGTTATTGTTGTTAGTACGTGATCTCATTGGTGGAGGAACAGCGCCCTCTGGTATAACCTAAACCACATAATCATAAGAATCTTGCCATTGCCATTTGTTTAGGCCCCCAGCTTTTACGTGCCCCAAAAATGGACAAGAATTTCTTTTCTTTTACTTAAATTAAAATACAGAGTGCCACTTAAGTTGGGCCACTATGTCCATCTCTTTTAATATAAGACAGAAATTCACTTAACCTTTTCAATACGACTTTTGACTAATGAAGTAAATTATGTGTCATTGATAAAAATATGTTGCTATACTTTAAAATTTTTATATCTTACTTTTTTTCGTAAAAGGCTTGGGATACATATGTCCCAGCAGTATTGCACCCTTGGGATAAATTTGTCCCAGCAGTAACTAATTAAGACATACATGGTCAGACAAAAGTCGACTAAAACGAGCCACATGTATCCCTGATACAAATTAAACTAATTCTCATGTTGTGCGAGTTCAGAAATACTAACAAATCTCATCTCAGGGTATTATAAAGCGACATAACACAATTAAGAATTTTTTAAACATCCTTTGGGACGTATATACAGGATGTCCCAAATTCGAGTAAATGCATGGGTATCTTGCTTATGTTAAGAGCTACGAGGTCGGTTAAATTAGGGCAAAGTTGCGATATTAGATGCTCAACAAATATCTGCAAAGAAAATTTTCATAGCTGTCTTAGTTCAAAAGTTATTCAAGAAAAACTGAAAAAATTGATTTTCGTTTTTTTGTCCCATTTCCTACATTTTTTAACATATCGACAATCTGGAAGCACTTCTCCATGGCAACTTCTTATGCTTTAGATTTTGAGATAACATAGAATTTCCAACAACGTTTCGTCTCTTCAGAACCATCATCAACTTCAGTTTTTTAAATACGGCGAAAAATTTTTAATCTCATAGTCGGGTAGCATTTTGTCTTCTGATTTCAATGATATATGACACTTTATATCTAAAATCATATTTTACCACAAAAATTTGAGAAAAACTCATTTTGTCCAATTTTTGAATCAAATAATCTTGTACAAAAAAAGCAAAATCAAAAACAAAACAATTTTTTTGTTTTTTTGTTGTTCTGTTAAAACTGTCACTTTCACATTAATATGATCGCGATTAATTGTATAATTTGCAACCAGCTAGAAATTCTTTGAATTTGTGCTTTTTTTAAATTAAATATGACAATCAACACTTTTTAAGAAATTCGAGAAATGTCATAATATACACAAAATTTTGTTTTCTCATGGAATGCTTTTTAATTTTCAACAGTAGATAATAAGTGTTATATATCATAGTAATCAGAAGACAAAATGCTATCCGACTATAACATAAATTTTTTTTCGCCGTATTTAAAAAAATGAAGTTGATGGTTCTGAAGAGACGAAACGTTGTTGGAAATTTTATGTTATCTCAAAATATAAAGTGTAAGAAGTTGCCATGGAGAAGTGCTTCCAGATTGTCAATATCTTAAAAAAATGTAGGATATAGGACAAAAAAACGAAAATCAATTTTTTCGGTTTTTCTTGAATAACTTTTGAACTAAGACAGCTATGAAAATTTTCTTTGCAGATATTTGTTGAGCATCTAATTTCGCAACTTTGCCCTTATCTAACCGACCTTGTAGCTCGTAAGATAAGCGAGATCCCCAAGCATTTACTCGAATTTGGGACACCCTGTATATATCCCTGCAGTATTGAACGGGTTAAATTTGCAAAAATTACATTTTTTAATAGAGCTCAATTTGTAGCAAATTGCAAATGTTTTGAAAGATGCATAATTAACTTGAAAGAAGCAGAAAATGATATTTGGTGACTTTTTACATTGTCTAATATCTTTGCTAGCTTTAAAATTAAAAGGCTACGTTTTAGAACTTTAGAACGTTTTAGAATTATTTCACTTGCCAAATAAACTGATAAATATCCGTTAAGCATTTACTTATATAGATACAGCAATCCACTTTTGATTTTTTTATGGGTACCATAAAAGCTATTTACATAAATAAATAGCAATTGTTTTTCTGTTTTCAATTAAAAAAAAACTGAATATCGCTACATATTGAGCTATATTATATGCAACTTTCTGCTCATACAATTAAATCTCTGTCTTTTACTAAAGAGAGATCCCCATAGTGTGCCAGAATTGAATGGTACACCCTGTACATATGATTTTTGAACATTATACAGGGTGTCCTAGCTAAAACAAATGATTTGATAGATTTGTTGTGAAAATTTAAAAACAAATTGTTTGTGGTTATTTTCTACATAACCTAAAATTATTTTCAACTGTACAGTGTTTAGTTTTTTACATTTTTTTATTGAAAATTATATTTTTTCAGATCATGTAGTGTAATTTTTGTTTCGAAGTAAGGGGGATAGGTACTTCGAAATCAGGTTGCACCTAGGGCACCCAATTTCGTTAATCCGCCCCTGGGTATAAACATGCCACTAACAGTGCAAGAAAACTTTCCTGTGGTTTGACAACCCTTAAATTTCATTTGTCAATATAATTTAAAAAAATGTCTATATTCAAATACTTGGTGGTGATGGTTTATAATTTGAAAAAACAATATACTAACTTGCACTTGTTCCGCGTGCCTATGTAAAAATCCATGTCTTTGATATAAAGGTTCTCTTGGCTGTTCTTGTATCCTATCTATGACACCATTTTGTTGTTCTGTCGATTTCTGATGCTGCCCTTGTACGTTGTCATTTTCCATATGTTGCTGGTGTTGCATCTGATGTTGACTATTATTAGCGTCAAATTCATTTGTTGCTTGATAATGTTGTGGGGGCTCTATCGTATTAAAATCCATTTTTCTATGTTTGCCAAACCTAAAATTTAAATTAATATAAATTTTACCCTGCCTACACCGCACCGTTATTAGGTAATAATCATTCAAAAGTCATTAAATACATATTTAAAAAAATTAGGTAAACATACAATATTGTATAAAAACGATATTTTACCTAAACATGGAACCAATTCCTTTAAATATTCCTGGTTTTTTCTTGCCTGCTTTATGCTTCCCATCTATCACTGCATTAAGCGATGACTGTCGAGGGCCACCTCTTACATTATTAAAACCATCAACTTCTCTTTCATATTCTGATGGTGGATCTAACAACCAGTGCTTTTTAGCATCTGAAAAAACAATCAATCATTGTATGGCAATCACATTTAAAACTACATAAAAAGCCAAACAGTAAAAGATATCTAGATTTATTTAGGTACATTTTCTTGTTGTGAAGAGGAAGGAGTACACAAGACCCAGACTAAGATAAACAATCGAAAAGAGCTTAACAAAAAAACAAGGAAATACATTTATTATTTACAGACTTGGAAAAAGCATTCAATAAAATCAAAATAAAAGACATGGAGCGGCCTAAGAACGAAGGGAATGGAAATAGAAACAATCGACATAATAAAAGCGATGTACGAAAAAACCGGTAAATATTGTAAGAACCCAAAATGAAGAATCGGCAGAGTTTGAAACAAAAGAGGGCTTAAAACAAGGATGCGTGCTCAGTCCATTATAATTCGCAGTAGTTATAGATGGGGTAATTAAAAAAAGTAAAACAAAAATGAGAGCGTTTCACCTAGGCAACTGGAAAATGGAAAAAACTAAACATAACTGAGCTAATGTTCGCAGACGACATGGTCTTAGTTGCGGAAACAGAAAAGAATCTGCATCATAATCTAAAAACTCTAAACCAGGAATTGGAAAAAATCAATATGAAAATAAATACAGAAAAAATTAAAACTATGATCGTTACAACAGAGAACAAAGGGCATAACATCACTTTAAATAGGCTTAGGTTGGAACAGGTAGAAAGCTTTAAATATTTAGGAGTGATCATAGAGAAAAGTCGAGGGATGGACAAGGAAATAAGCGAAAGGACAGGAAATGTGGGAAGAATATTTAAGAGTTGAAGAACATAATTTTTTAGAGAAGTCCCAAAACGAAAAAAAGTGGAAGTGGTCAAAAAGGTAGTAACTCCAGCACTTTTATACGGAAGTGAAACATGTACACTCACAAATAAAAATAGGAGCCGAGTGAATGCAGCAGAAATACGGTTTCTAAGAAAAATCCAAGGAAAAACCAAAGAGATAGATCAGAAATGAAACATCTAGAGGAACAATTAAAGATTAAATCAATTGAAACAAAAATACAAGAAAGACAGGTGGGATGGATGGGTCACATTTATAGGATAAAAGAAGAAAGGTTAACCAGAAAAGCCTATGAAACAAGATCACAGGGAAAAACAAAAGAGGTAGACCGAGAAAAACCTGGCAAGACGAAGTTAAAAACGCAGCAATAGATAGAAACATCAAATGGAAAGACATAAAAATCTAGCACAAGACAGAAAAACAAGGAAAAAAAGTCAGCACAACACAACTCAACGGTCCTACACCTAACAGTAGAAGGGCTCATGACTAAATAAATAAATTTTCTTGTTACATAATTAGTTATGTATGGACTTACTTGTTTCACTGCGATGATTAGGATCAACGATATGTTTTTCGTAATCTTTATCTACTGCAGCTCTGAAACTTTCGTCACAACCTCTGCCTCTTATTACTTTTAAAGCACCAGTTCCTCCTCGGTAGCTATAAGCTGGATCACCTTCTTCTTGCATTTGAATCTAGAATATTTATTTGAATAAGAGGAGGTAATATTTCAATTACTGAACACAATTAATTCTCAAAGTTTTTAATTTTTCTGAATTGGTTAATTTTTTAAAATTAGGGCAACAAATTTTGATCATTATTAATATTTCCTTAAATATTTTGAAAAACAATTTCTAAACATCAGAAAGAATACTAGTTAAATATATGTATTTTACAGGCAATTTTAATCCTGTTGTTTACAACAAAATAATGGAAAAATGAATTAATTAGTACCAGAGTTTATTTTAAAGCCAACAAAACTGTCACAACAGTAACTTGTTAATATGAAGTCGTTTTAAAAATGTCTCTAATTCCTTATTATAGTTACCTCTTGAACCATTGTTTGAAGAGATTCCAAACTTGAAGACTTTTTCATACCCAATGAGGGTCCCAATTGACCTAATTTATCAGCAACTAAAACAGCAAAATATTACCATTACTACCAATTAAAACAAAACAACATCCAAACTTTTAAAAGGCAAGTGATGATAGACAATGATACAAAAGAATAGCATAAAGAGCAGAAACAGAAAAAGCTTTTAGTTGAAGAAAATGAGAAATGCTTACACTCAGGATGTTCACTTGAACGGTTAACACTTATAACCGACTCCACGGATCCAACTCTCACCAAGTTAGCTGTTGCAAAATAACATATGCAAACATTAGCACAAATGCATGATTAAAATTAAATAATAAACTTCTTTAATTATGAAGTATTACTTCACAATGAAATAACTAGAATTATTGAGGCGAATGTGTATATTTTCACAAAATTTAACTGAATTTTGTTAAAATATTGATATTTTTAAAATTTTAAATAGCATAAAGTCACACAACTTTGCTCCAATTCAATTAGTTTAACAGCTACAAAGATAAATAGTAGTACACATGGAGTTCCAATAGATTTTTTCTTACTTTTTTGAACCTTAGAAACTATAAAAGCTACTTAGTCAGTTAAATGTGCAAGAATATGCAGCACTTTGAGCTCATTGCAAATTTATTTATAAATTTCAGAAAACTGGAAACGTTTCAGAAATATACAAAAACATTTGATTTTCTTCTTAAAATCTCTTTTGTTAAAAAGTTGACTATCGCTTAAGAAATATTTGAAGAGATATCAACAAACAAATGCTACCATTCAATTTCTCCCAAACCATATACAGGGTGTCCCACAATGTATGCCTTCGCAAATTTTTGCATAAATCGAATGTTTAGAACCTAAATAAAACGTTTTTACCGATAATAATTTTTTTCATGTGTCCCTTCATATACAGAGTGTCCCAAATATAGTGAACAGCATGGAGATCTCTTAAACGGTAAGAGATACGGAGTTGGTTAAATGGGTCAAAATGATCTATGATTCAAGAGCAACTGTTCTATGAAAAAAAAAACTTGAAAAAATCAATAGTTTTTGCGTTATTGATAAAAAACAAAACACATCGTGTTTTTAATTTCTGCTTATAACTAGCTTAATTGAAATCACACTCAAAATATTATTCGACATTATCTGGGCACTTTTTTGCGTAGATTTGAAATTTGTCAACAAATTTTATCCACCTTCATTTGTTTTTGTTTTTTTAACATTAACTTTCTTATTTTAAATACGGCTGATGTTAAAATAACAAAAACAAATGAACATAGATGAAATTTGTTGACAAATTTCAAATCTACGCAAAAATGTGCCCCAATAATGTCGAATAAAATTTTGAGTGTGATTTCAATTAAGCAAGTTATAAGCAGAAATTAAAAACCTGATGTGTTTTGTTTTTCATCAATAGCGCAAAATAATTGATTTTTTTCGAGTTTTTTTTTTCATAGAACAGTTGCTCTTGAATCATAGATCATTTTGACCCATTTAGCCAACTCTGTATCTCTTACTGCTTACGAGATCCCCATGCTGTTCACTATATTTGGGACTGTATATGAAGGGACACATGAAAAAAATTATTATCGGTAAAAACGTTTTATTTAGGTCCTAAACATTCGATTTATGTAAAAATTAGCGAAAAGGCATACCTTGTGGCACACCCTGTACATGTTTTCATAAAATTATCCCAAAAGAAGATATTAAGAAGAATTAAAAAATGAACCTTTTTACCATTTTTTTGAACATATTAGGATAATCTCAATTTTGAAAACTGATTCGAAATCAGCTTAACATTCTACACATTTATTTAAATTAACTAATTAACTGACTGTAGCTATTATATTTTCCAACTTACTGATAGCAAGTAAATATAGTGGAGCACCCTGTATATATTATTCACCTATGAAAGATAAATAAACTGTTGAAACTTGATCTAGACAAAATGAAACCTTTTTATTGATAAAATCAAAAATTGAAAATTACTAGTTTTATTAACATAAATGTTGGTAAAAAAAATGTGAATGTTTGTTATAACACAAGACATAAAACATAAAATGAAATGGTTGCTAACAAAAATTAAAGCAACATATCAACAAATTAAAACTCAATGCAACACAAACAAAAACATGCACAAATTTAAAGGGTTACATACTATCTTTAGCTTTGCTTTTGTCCCGTTCTTCCCTCATTTTCTTGCTTCTCTGATACGTGTCCGTGCTTTTTGCGTCCAATGTAGCATGACGCTTCTCCGACATGCTTTGCCTTCCGAAAGCATCTCTAGCGAATGTTGCAGGATTTGGATTCTCCAGAGACAACTGACTTGCGTATGTCACATCGGTATTAGTATTAGCAGGAGTCGTTTGTGATGATTCCGCACTTTTATCACAGTTACTTCCACTCAAACTAGCTTTACCATCGGGTTCATGGTCGCTACGATTTTCCAAATGGCTACGATTTTCTAGATGGCTACGATTTTCCAAATGGTTACCATTCTGTTTACTAACATCATTGAGCATTTTTGTCCTGTAATATAAAAATTTTATCAAATGCAAGTTAATTAATTTTGTGGATGTTTAATTACCGTGAATTCTGGTAAGGTAACACTCTTGGGCCATAATCATCTTCTATCAAAATGTTTTCTCCTGTTGTAAGGTTTGCCGTAGGTATGGTTAACTTACCGGCAGACTGATTTCCTGATAACATACTCGTACTCCAAGTATCATGTGTTGCCTATAATAAAAACAGTTGAATAAGCTTGTCAACAGCACACTATTTCAAGAGTCTCACCATGTAATAGCTTTCGTTTCGCAGTTGTTTATTGTGATTGTGACCTGTAAGACGATCTAATACTGGATTCCAAGTGTTCATGGGACTAAAGGATTGATTAATAGGTTGTGGCCTGGAGGATTCAAATTGAGACTTTTGTGGGTTAAAGATGACAGTATTAGTGGATCCACCACTAGCTCCGGAATTATCTGTTGTTGATGGATCTGTGTCATTTGCTTGGAATATTTCGCCTAAAATGTATTTGATTAACATACTGGCATTTTAATACATACTATTTTTATTAGTTAAACATAATTTAAAAACAAATGAAACTGTTATGTAATGTATAATATACAATGTAAGTCAAAAGTATAGAAACACTGCTGTAATGTAAATATAAATATTGGGAAAAGCAGTAAAACAAAAGTTTGGTGAAGTAAATTTACTTAAATATTTTTTCCGTTAACTACGTGACACTGATACACAGCCATTATTTTTTTAAATGGCAACATACATTTTTCTACAGTTTACTAGATACAGATGTTTTCTTTTTTAAACCATTGCATTTTTTAAAAGTTACGTAAGAAATATTTTAGGAACTAAGAACACCAACTTAGATCAGTATTTAGACTTTAAGAATCCTAGATTAACATTGTACGTTAGTCATCCACGCCCACGACTAGCAACAATACCATTTATAAATTTGAAAACAAAAGAAATTTAAAACAGTACACATTAAAATATCTCTTGAAAACAATTGTTGTTTTAACTTAACAGTTTTTCTGTCAATAAACAGTTGATACAATCCAGTTTTAATTATTTTTTATGGCATTTGTTTAATTTTATAAGACTTCATTTATTTTAAAAGTAATTTATTGCAGTCTTTCACCAAATATCTCATTTTAAATATTTTTTTTGTCAAACTAAAAATAATTATACTAGAAAAACCCAATAAATTAAAGTGTAAAAAAAATCCAGAATGTTATTTAAAAAAGTTATTTGAAATTCTTTTCAAAAAACTTGTATTTATTTGTGTTTCAAGATTGTTGGCTAATTCTATACCCCAACTTTAAATAGATTGTAATTGCAAAGTGTAAACAATTGAACACAGTTCTCTCGAAAAAATTAAATATTTTGTATTTTATTGTAATCATCAACTTACCAGAAGAGTTACTATTAAGCAATCCTGAAGAAGAATTGTTCCTTGATCCATTTCTATTAGGTCCAGGAGACGACGCTCTTCTCGCTATAGTTAAAGTTATACTACCAGCAACCGGGCCTTCCGTATGCAACATTGCTTTACGTAACATCTCCATTGCTTCACTATTCGATTGGTGTAATAACGATATGCCGTTCACATTCAACAACTGATCGTTTGTACGCAAACGTTTATCACGTGACGCTGCACCACCGTTTATAACACTTTTTATAAATATTCCCAGGTCTTGAGAACCACTAGTTTTTCCTTTAACACTAATACCAAGTCCCGCTTTTTCAGAATCGTGCACGGGTATATCAAACGTTAGAATTTCTCGATGCTTCCAAGGAAATACGAGATTTTCTTCAGACTTATCATTTTGCTATAAACAAAAATAAGCGTGTACATAATCATAAAAGAAAAGCAACATTAACAGTCAAACAAAGCAACACTGCTTAGATACCGAGATTTAACTACAAACAAATAAAAAAAGCAATAAATACTAACATTGGAAGCTTCTTGGAACTGAGAAATAATTTTTGCGACAGAGTTGTTTTTATCTGGTGTACGAGACTGTTGTGCTTGAATATGGCTCTGCGGTAATGGAGGAATGTTTGGCGGGATGTCCCCATTTCTAGATATCTCATTAGTTTGTTCTTCTTCCCTCTCAGCTATATGATCTACGTCCTGCACGAAACAACAATAACGTGACCAAAACAACAAAAGCAAATAAAAAACAATTACAAAAATAAATGTTTAGACAAGGACTGGGCTTTTTAAAAATGAACAAGAACAAATGAAACCCTATAATCATTTCACACGCAACAGCAATAATTGAATGAAGTTTTTCAACTTCTTCAGGGTTTCATTCTTAAAAATTTGTGTTCAACAGGTTTACCATTGCGTACCACAAATATGTGAAGAGTGTGTTTTGTTTCCCATAAGGCAATGTAACATATGTGTGATTTTTAGATGCAGTTGCAATTGTATAGTGGCTTAGATGTTTACAAGAATTACTGATATCATAAGGTTTAATTTTTAAGATGTTATAATTTTGTTGACATACATTTGAATTAAGTTTTGTTGCAATTAATTCCTTTTGTGATTAATTTGTGTATGATATAGAGATGTGTGGTAGGTTTGGAAATAGGGTATACTGTAAAACAAAACTCAATTTTGTTCTGTGTTGTTATTAAATTCTGCCTTTCTAGCTGATGAAAAAATAAATAATGGCCTAAAAATATGAACATGGTTGTGTGGTACACAGCACATTGCTTTCATTTAGCAATGAAAATGGTTATAATTCTATAGGATTCAAGAAAATACAGTAATTTCAATTTAAAATTTACACTACAAAAATATTTTAGCCAAACATAAAACAACTAAATAAAAAAAAATTACCTCAAATTACTTACAATAACTCGAGGTAGATTGGTATCAACAACCTCTTCTTGTCTGGAAACGACAATCCTTACTTTGCCTCCAGATGGAACGTTCCTCAATATCGAAACAGCTTCAGACTGACTTTTTCCTGTCATTTCCACACCATTTACTTCTAATAATCTATCTCCAATTTTTAATCTGCCGTCTTCAACAGCGGCACCCTGAATCAGTTGTAAATTATACATAAATATGTTTCACCAGTGAAATTCAAAAATGATCATGATTTAATACAATATGCAACTTACTTTTGGAATAATATTCTTTATGTAAATGGGACAATTCCCGCCAGCAGGATTGTCTCTCGTCGTAATACTGAAACCTAGCCCGTGAGGCCCTTTAATTAATTCTAGTTCTATTTTCCTTCCAATTTTTCTCGTGTTAGCTATAAGTAACGATTTAAGATTTCTTGAAACGGCTGGGACTTTTTTAGTTGGGGAAACTGTTGCTACTTTGGTATTTGTACTTTCTGCAATAAACAAATTTGTAAGTAATTATGGTACAAACTTTAAATTAAGTATCCTTACGTTTTTGTTCACATTCTACCATTGATACATTTTCTTTATCTTCCGGAAATCTAGGATACACTGGTGCAGGTGGTTTTCGTAAACTATCGAAATTACTATTTTTAACAATTCTTAATCTAAGTTCAGAGGAGGTTAATGATAATTTAAAGAGTTCTTGAACCCTGCAACACACAGAAGCGTAAGTTTTTGTTTATAATAATCTTTATTTAAATTTGTACCTTTGGAATGGCATATTAAGAACATTTTGTCCATTTATTTCTACAATTCGGTCAAATATTGCTAGTCGTCCGTCACGGTCTATTCGACCACCGGGTTCTATACCTTGCACTATAAGTCCTTTATCTTTACCTAATCTATCATAATCTGGCACTACATGTATGCCAAGCGGACCTGGCTCATTACGTATTACTATGAGATCACCACTGCAAAAAAAAATCATATATTTTTAAACACAAAAAATCGAAGTTACACTCTTAACAAAATGAAATACACAAATGTTGCATCTTGCACATAATTTTGAAAAAAATGTACAAAATTGGGATGGAAAATCAAATTTGAGAGAAAAAGAAATAGAGGTAGACCAAGAACAAAATGGGAAAGCGAAGTGAGGCAGATGCTAGAAGAAAAAGGAGTCAGCTGGAGAAATGTACCACAGTTAGTCAACGATAGACAGGAGTGGAGAAACATAATCAAGAACTAGAAAAACATACTTCAACACCGAAAGGTACAAGAATATTCAATTAAGAAGAACTTAAAAATACTATCTTTAGTTTTCTTAATATTTCTTCTTGATCAAATTTTTTTTATATGCATATTATAATCATTTTAAACTTAATAAAGAATTTTTTTTTATCAAAACATATACAGGGTGGTACAAATTAGATGGGATTGCATGGGTATCTCGGTTAATATTTAAGATAGAGAAACGGTTAAATTACCAAAAATGTGCAGTTTTTTTCAGACAAACTCGGAACAGTTCTCAAATATATTCTATCATTTCAGGTTTTTGAGTTATTGAATAAAAAATGTTTTTTTGTCATATTAATAATGTGTCATATCTCCGTTATTGTAGTAAATATCGAAAATATTTATGAAGATTATTTTTAGATATTTTTATGTTTAATTTGATTATACTAAAAAAAATAATTTTTACACTCGCCGTTAAAAAGTTATGACACAAACTTACCTTTTTTTAAATGGGAACGATAGTTAGCTATGACCTATTAAAATTCCTTATTTTTTTCTCATTCCAAATATATAAGAGTTAATGTATTTATTTGTAATAATACACTAGTTATGAAGATTTTTTAGTTTTTTTTTAAAGAAAATCATAGGCTGTGAAAACAAAAAAAAACAAGGTGTAAAATCTTTTAAAACTCATGTGGTACAAGTTACCAAGGTTTTTACATTTGTTGTTAAGATACATTGTAAATATTTGAACATAAGATAACAACAACATAGTCGGAATCAGCAGTAATGTAGTATAATGGGTAGTTCACACGGTGACTTTTAAAGTCGCGACTTTTAAAATGGCGACTTTAAAAGTCACCGTGTCGACTTTAAAAGTCACCGTGTGAACTACCCAAATTAAAAGTCACGACTTTAAAATAAAAATGGCCGCTCTTGTAATTGCAGCATCGGGTATTGTAGAGCAACTAATTATTTTGAAGTTGCTATTTGTTGATAATGTTCTAAAATCGTTGAAACATCTATTGGGGACTTAATAAATTGGAAATCGATGTATATTAGGTTAGGTTAACCTAACTTATTTGTCTGTTATGTCAAAATATAAAAATATGGTAGGCTTACGTCAAATGTCGAACTGTCAAATCGAAGTGGCGACTTTAACGCGACTTTAAAAAGTCGCGACTTTTTAGTTCACACGGTGACTTTTAGAGTCGCGACTTTTAAAATCGCGACTTTAAAAGTCACCGTGTGAACTACCCATTATGCTGTTTATTTTATGTTCAAGAATTTTTAATGTTTATCTTAACAAAAAATTTAAAAACCTTGGTAACTTGTACCACATGAGTTTTATAAGGTTTTAAAAAAATGTAAGTTTGTGTAATAACTTTTTAACGGCGAGCGTAAAAAATTATTTTTTAGTATAATCAAATTAAACGAAAAAATATCTAAAACTAATCTCCATAAATATTTTCGATATTTACAACAATAACGAAGATATGACACATTATTAATATGACAAAAAAAACATTTTTTATTCAATAACTCGAAAACCGGAAATTATAGAATATTTTTGAAAACGGTTCTGAGTTTGTCTCAAAAAACTGCACATTTTTGACAACTTAACCGTTTCTCTATCTTAAATATTAACCGAGATACCCATGCAATCCCATCGAATTTGGACCACCCTGTACACTAATTTTGCAAAATCTATGATAAAATACATATTTTCAAAGAGCATTAATTTCCTGGAGAAAAGCAATTTTAAATAACAAAAAAAGTATTTTTAGATTTAAATCAAAATTATTTCCTAACAAACTATATTTCAATAACTTACTCATAATTTATATCATTTTCCAAAACCGGTATAGAACTGGTGGAATTATTGGCTTGGCCTAAGGGCTCACGTCTTCTACTTTCCCTAGGTAATGAAGTACTAGTATGAGGTCTAGTACTTACAGCCCTATCAGCAGCTTCTACCCATCGATATCTGCAAATAATTGTATTAAACATTATAATCCACTGTTTGGTTGCTATAAAATGTTTGGTTTGTCACATTTTAAAAGCATTTTTGGACATTGCTAAAGCAAATAATTAAAGACATCTAAAGAAATGTGTCTTTAAGGAAATATAATTAAAAGCCCCTCTTTTTATATAATACAGGGTTGCAAAAACCTTGTAATTCTTTAACAGCACGTTTATAAGTAAACAGAAAACAAATATAGGTACAAAGGTTTTCATGTTAAAAAAAACGAGTTTATAATGTTCTTCCAAAAAATTTTTTTGTACAATGTGCAACGACTTGAAATATTAATTGTAGACATAAAAACCCTGTATATAATTGTGAAGGAGAATCTCCCTCTGGACTATTTGAAACAAAATAAGTACATCATTTCATTAAAAAAAATAAGTTTTGAATATTTAAATTTCCAAAAATTACGTCATGTCATAAAAATACTGTGTACAATATACAATGACTATATTTACAATGTTTTTTTATTGACATGCTAAAACACTAATTTAAAAAAGTTAAATTTTAAATGATAAACAGTAGCTTTAATTACAACAATTAAAGATTAATAAAAAAACTGAAGTAACTTAAAGTTACATATTCTTTTAAAGGAAATTAACAGATTTTAAAAATTTGAAGACATACTGAATGTTGTATTAAAACTAACAAAGTTTATACTTGTATAGTTTTTATACAACACCTCTATCATCATTTAATAAATTTTGGAAAACAATCAGTACAAGATCTTTGTTTTAAATGTAATGTTGCTTTGTAATTAAAGCAGCAAATTTAGAATATCTTTGCCCTATTGAGCTTTGTCTTCCTCTGTCATCAGGGCCGTGGACAGGGTGTAGCATTGGGGCATAATTTATGCAAAAAAAGTTTTAGTGCTTCTCCTGTAATAAAAGCCAAATAGTTTTTAGAGACATTCTAATATTTTTGTCTTCTAATATACTAACATAGTGGTTCTTAACCTTTTAGTAGTCGTGGCCCCCTAAATATCCTTAAATATTTTCGCGATCTCCTAGTTTGTACAGTAACAAAAATATTACGATTTATTTAAGAAGATATCTCTCCGATGGTTTGATAAAATAAGGAGCAAAAAATATATTTTTTAAGATTTCAAAATTTTAAAAAGTAAAAACGTTTTATAAATTTTTCGCGGCCCCCTTAAAATCTTTCACGGCCCCTGATTAACAATCGCTGTAACTAACACATCAGGGGCGACACTGGCATAGGAAGATGCCTTCATGGGGGGGGGGTTAATAAACGCAAAAAGAGCTGAGGACCTTTTTTAAAGTTATCAGTGTCTTTTTTTAGTTTTTTAAGTAGCAGGATGCTTTGATGGGGGGTTAATAAACGTAAAAAGAGCCGAGAAGTCTCTTTTATTAGTTTTTTAGCACAATATTTACAGCTCTTTGGCCATTTACAAAAGTATATCGAACATATGGGGGGGATTCTGACCCTCTCAACCTACGGCCTACACCACTGAGAGGCGATATTCAGTTGTTTGCCCCAGGGCGCGTTCTAGTCTGTCGATGGCCGTCTGCCGTAATTTACTAGTATAAATCTTTTCAAAATGCAAACTTACCCGGCACCATCACCCAAAAACTGCATCGATAGTCGATTACTTCCATCTCTAGTAATCCTACGGAAATTACGATCTTCTTCTTCTTTGGTTTCTTCGCTCCATTCCGGGCTTAGATATCCTACATTTGGCGGTTCTAAGATAAGTGGTGCAGCACTCCATCGTTTCGTAGGGTCTGCTGGTGGTGGAGGGCCAACCGGTAATTGATTCAGTGCTGGTTCGCTTCCTCTTCTTACTTGTAACACACCGGGTACGCCAGAAGCTATCTGTTCACCTGTTACTTCAATGTCTGTACGGGGATATGATGGACCATATTTGTGTTCACCATCCTAGAAAATGAAAGTTGTATTAGCAAAATAATTTTAAAAATGCATTTAAAAATTTTACTTAAGAATTTGATACAGGTAAAAAGTAACAAAACGTTTTTCAAACTGTCTACTGAAGACTATAATATTTTTAACAAGGCGTTTAAGCACATTTTGTCAATAAATAGCAAGTCACCATTAAAATGAAATTTTTATTTTTACATGACTGACTTTATACCAAATTCGTTTAAAAATTTTCTTTGGTATTTTATTACTGACCCATTAAGGCTAAGAAAGTAATTCAGGATTAAACATCTTTAAATGTTCAACACATAAGAGACTCAAAATATTTATTTTGGAAATTTGTAACAGGCAATCCCCAATTTATATAAAATGCACGTCATCAGTATGCCAAATATGTCGATGTTGAAATTGTGATATAGAGATAACAAAATGTATTTTTTTCGCATTTTGTGAATTTGGTCAATGTGTTCCAGGATTGATAAAAACCATAAACAAATAAATTTTGAGTTTCCAACTCATATTTTGGGGATTCGTTTCTGCCTCACAAAAATGTCCTTACGAGTATCAACATTTTAAGCACATTTTTGGTTTTACAACTCAAGTGGGTTTTTGTAGTTTAGGAAAAACTATCTTATTGTACTATAAAGTTTTTTTTTTAGTTTTATCTTGCTGCATTTCTTTTTTGTGATTTTTTCACAGCAGACTGAGTTTCGTAAAAATGCAAATTTTTTGATTCTGAACACTTTTTAATGAATTCTTGTAGTCTTTTTTTGCACAAAGAGAATCTTTATCAAGCAAAATACGTTTTTTTAGACCAGTGATTCCCAAACTTATTTTGTCGCGAAACTCTTACACGATTTTTAAAAAATTACAGAACCCTAACCATACCTTTATTTTACGGACCATCAATGAGTCACTAATACATATTTTTTTATTGCTATTATTTTATTGATATATTTAATGTAGAAAAACAAATATAGACGGAAAAAAAATAATGATCATAAAAACAAACAAAGTATAAAATAAAAAAATATACAGGGTGTGTATAGATTGGTGGAAGCGCTACACGTGGCGATGTTCTTCGTAAAATTCTAGGTCGAAAATCTTAAGACAAAAATGTTGTACCATGCTTCCCTATGGCCTAAGGAACCATTAAAAAAATGGCAACATTGCATCCATTGATTTGCGTTTGGACATTTTTTTATCAGCAATTTTTACTTAGGTATTTAATGAAAAGGTTGCTATATGTATTATTTTCATTACAATCAGTGATTAACATATTTTCAACGCCAATTTTTGAAAGGAAAAACACAATATCTAGGACAAAATATTATTCGAAATTTATTTTTATTCCTAATCGCAGCGTTTTTATTCAAATATTAAATAATAACTCAAAACTTTGAGGACCTCCTGCAGACACAGCAAGCATAGTACCTACAACATTTTTGTATTAAGATTTTCGACTTGGAATTTTACGAAGAACATCCGCCAATTTATACACACCCTGTATAAATTATGGTATGATGATGAAAAATATGCAGAAAAACAAAATAAAGTTGCTTCTCCGATTCCAGTATCCTCTGAATATTTAGTGTCATTGTCATGTTAGATAACTAAATTTGCATATCTGGTGCAGCGTTCATTACGTTGCAATATTTAGTTTTTGTACCAGCATAATTAAAACAGATTCACATAAATATGTGGTTGCAAACGGTAACAGAACTTGAATAGCTCGTTTTGATAAATTCCTATATTCGTCAAATATATCGCACCAGAAAGTTGTTACCGAAACCGCTTCGAACTTAACCTTTATCCGAGGTTTCGTGGAAACCACTTTGGGAATCGCTTATTCCAGACCAGTGTTTCTCAAACTTTATATTTTGAGGACCCCTTCCCAAATTAAAAGCTTACGGAGGAGGATCCCACTAAATTGTTTTTTAGACAATATTTTTATTTCTTAGCCTGGCAAATAAATTTGGATGATTTTCGAACGTTATGAAAAGGCCAGGGGGACCTCTTTAGAAGGATGCAGAGACCCCCAGGGCTCCGTGACCACACTCTGAGAATCACTGTTCTAGAGACTATCAACACCCACTGGATTTGAAAATACGAGAAATGTGCTTAAAATAAGTTTCATTGATTAATAAATATGAATTGGAATAAAACACATTTTTTTTCTTTATAATATCTTTTGTTGCACCAATCGTTTAGGAAAAATTAAAATCAAAAGAAAATTTGAAACAACAGGATATACCTACTATTATTATATATTATGTGAAATAAAATTTTTAATTTTAATTAAATTTAAAAGTTGACAAATTGCCATTATGCGAATGACCAAAGTATTTGTTTGTTGTTGATTTCTGTTAACGCTTCAAAAATGAAAGAAAAAAATTGTATATACTTTGTTATCTAGCCAAAGACAGTTTATTAACAGCATAAAGGCTTAATATCTGACCTCACAGGAAAAGGTCCAAAACATATTAATTTGTTTCCAACTTAATTAATCAAATCCGAAGAGTTTGCGCCTGCTTTATTATGACTATGACACTTACATGAAAGATGTCTGGACTGCCAGTACCCACAGAACTACTCCCACTTGCGCCGTCTCCACCTCCATGGTGATGGGCGCCATCACCGTCTTCAAAACTTGCTAAAATTTGTTCTCTATCGTCTGCTACATCACTAAGGCGGTCATCTGGGTCTAAAATTCCACCTCCTTGGGACTGGAGATTATGAACAGCTACCCAAGAATCAGGTCCCTAAAACAAAAGAAAAGTTTTAAAATCGAGTTGAGATTTGAGATCGTGGTGCAATGTTATAACAAATTGAAAAGTACGAGTTTTAATTTAATGTCTAACATTTCAAGCAACGCTGCAGGTGATAAATGCTGGTTTTAATTTCAATTGCGTAATATATCATGTAAAGATACTGACGCAAATATTGAATTACTAACACTTAAGTAATAAAAATATTACATGGAAATACCACATCATAAAATTAAGTTAACGAAGTTAAAAATGACCATATTACAGTTTTTTAACTTTGAATAATATTGTGATGCGTAAATATTTCCTATTATCAGTATCGGAACACGTGCAATGTTGTTTCGCTTTTTTGTGCTATACAGGGTGTATCTTAAGTATTGCAAAAAAATCAGCTGGTGATTTCTTATCGAAAATTAAGGGGGGTCTTTCATATACAATTTTTTCCTTAGACGTCTCCTTTCGTAGTTACACCCCCCTAAAGGGGAGCGATAAAATTAGGTTTTTATTTTATTTCTCAAATTTGGATAAATGTAGGACAATGATATTTGGCAGATGTTTTATACTTATTAAAAGGTTTCTCATAGTAATATTTTTAATTATCTCACACCTTCACAGGAAGCTGAAAAGTGCGACCCCTGTTGGTTTTTTTATCAGAACTTTTTGGTGAGTTAAAATTTTGCAATTAAAAATTTTTCGTTTAAGAGATTGATTTATTTAGAAACTTTTTTTATTCTTTAGTTTTTGTCGTACAACCTACAGTTTTTGAGTAAAAAATAAAATAAGTAAACATGAACCATCAAATATTCCATTACAAAACTATTCATTTTGGTGGTTGCCATGGTTTTTTTATGTTCATAATGCGTAAAATTGACGGGCGTTGTAGTGTTGTCGCCGCGTAAACGTCTAAATGAATTACACCCGTCAATTCTACCCAATATGAACATAAACAAACCATGGCAACCACCAAAATGATTCGTTTTATATAGGAATGGTGCATGTTTACTGATTTTATTTTTTACTCAAAAACTGTAGGTTTTACGACAAAAACTAATAAATAAAAAAAGTTTCTAAATAAATCAAGCTTTTAAACGAAAAATTTTTAATTGCAAAATTTTAACTCACCAAAAAGTTCTGATAAAAAAAAACAACGGGGGTCGCACTTTTCAGCCCCCTGTGAAGGTGGGAGATAATTAAAAATAATACTATGAGAAACCTTTTAATAAGTATAAGACATCTACCAAATATCATTCTCCTACATATATCCAAATTTGAGAAATAAAATAAAAACCTAATTTTACCGCTCCCCTTTAGGGGGGTGTAACTTCGAAAGGAGACGTCTAGGGAACAAATTGTATATGAAAGACCCCCCTTAATTTTCGATAGGGAATCACCACCTTATTTTTTTGCAATACTTAAGAAACACCCTGTATATTAATTTACGAAAACACTTTTTAAGCTGAAAGGTCGCAAGTTTCCCCCCCCCTATTTTCGACTTTCGAGTACCTTTTGTAAAATATGCCGTTTTTAAAATGAATCAATAATAAATAAATGCGTGCTACTCTTAATAGAATCAATTTCTTAACAATAGTGTGTTTATTTCAATCAATTAACCACATAAGGTTCAAACAATCTTAAAAGTTAAAGTATGGATTATTATTAACATTTTTAAATTCTTTTTCGCTTAAGGTTCGTTTATTTATATAGTTTACAGTTGTTATTGGAGAAAGTTCAGATCATTCAAAACCATGCAATCAATAAATTGCGATTGGATAAATAAATACTTTATGGGAAAATGTGGTTAAGATGGTCAAAAATAACACATGGTGCAATATTTTACATGCACGCCGCGCAGCGAGAGTAGAGTAGAATTTGCGTTGTTATCAAGATACAACATTTTTTTGTTACGAAGAAAAAATCTTTGCATAACATGCCAGTTGTTTGTAGAGTGTACCGGCGCTGACGTATGTGTATTATGCTGATCGCTTATTGGCTAAGACGCGCTCAGTTTAAGAAGGTAGGCCAATGTGCATTATTTAAAACGCAACTGACAAAAAACTTGAGAATTGTATTTAAAAATAGTAGGTTTAAGGAATTTTTAGAATCTATAAGTGTTTCCATGGATAATTAAGCGTATATTTTTGTTTGAAATGGTTCAAAAAACATATTTAACAGGGAAACTGTTGAATTCAATCTCATTTTTGTTTACATCGCTTATCTTTGAATGTTGTGTGTGGATATTTCGCCAACGTAATTTCGAAATGAAGCTACGCCCTAGCTCATTTTAAAATTGCTAACAATTTTGGAGGTCGTACGAGGATGTTTCTAATACGTGAGAGTGTTGAAACATTAATAATTATATGGCATAGGCAGACTTATATTGCTAAATTATTCCTGCTATAAAAATATTAAATACGTACATCAAAACAAAATTATAAACAACTGAATAAAACGTTTATTTTAATAATTCATAATCGAAATGGACATGTGCCCGAAGTATAAAAAAAACTTTTTTAAACTTGATATTTTCATCGATACTTTCTAAATGTACCTTGACAATCCTACTTCAATATTTCATGTGTTTTTATCGCATTCAATACGTGTAGAATAATCGTCACATTACTTACACACGCGTTCACATTACCAGCAGCCGCATGATAACATGTCAAAAATATTAAATACCGCAGATAAAATCAAAAGGTTTTTACACTTGCAGCAAGTACGTTCACCCCGATACATTAAAATAATCCGCTTATGAAATATGTTCAACGCAATACAGCATCAATTAAAAGTACATGTATTTAACAAAACCGTTCCTGCATTTTTATACGCTTAGGTGGTTTTTCGAGATGCATTCCATTTTAAAACGTAATTAACGCTTTTTAAAATTCCCCAGTGGTTGCGTTCTCACAAAGCAAAAAAGAAGAAAAGCAGAAACGTCCTGAAATTTTCAAGTCTATTGCACATGGCCTTGAAAATTCCAGTCTTTACTTAACGACATACAGGCTTAAGTCGTTTTAACTCAGTTATCTACCATGTGAAGTTGTAAGATTGTCCATTTTCATACGCTACTTGCTTCGTCATGTATAATGGAACTTCATTCAGAAGCGTCAGCGTAGTTTAAGTTTCAACTAAATTATATGTTGCATACCTATTATTACTTGGATTTTAAATGAAATTTATGCAAGTTGAATATTTATACGAACTTAAAGTAGACTTAAAGCGAGAAAATGTTTCATTGTTTTAATTAATTAATATGCTGACGATAGTTTAAAGTGACTTGCACTTGAATTGTGAAGAAAGAACGTTAGTACAGAAGATATGATGGGCCGTGATTCTGTTCAAACGATAAAAATAACCATCGTGGGATAATTTTTTAACTTTTAATATTACAAAATACATCTTTTTTCTTCTTAATCGGTTCCTCTTGTACCTTTCGGTGACGAGGTATGCTTTTCTTTTTCTGTATTAAGTTTCTCCACTCCTGTCTATCGTTAGCTAATTGTGGCATATCTCTTCAGCTGGCTCCTTTTTCTTCTAGTCTCTGCCTCACTTCTTTTTTCCATTTTATTCTTGGTCTTCCTCTTTTTCTTTTTCCCTCCATCTTCATTTTCCATCCTACTTTCGCGTATCTACTTTCTGGCATGCATAGTAGATGTCCAAGCCATTAATTGATTTGTCCCCATCGTTTTCTTAATATCTGTTACTCCTAGGTTTTTCCAATTTTTTCGTTACTGATTTAATCGATCAGTCTAAATCCCTCTATTTTCCTCAAACATTTCATTTCCTGTGTCTTAATTTTTTGTTTTTGTGTTAGTGTCCAATTTTTAAACTGTACGTGAGAATGGATACGTACACTGCATTAAAAATCGCGTCTTCGTTTTTTTTGATATCTCCTTCTTACTTATCAAACATTTATTAGTGGCATAGTAAAATTTCATCGCTGCCGCTTTTCTTTTATTCAGATTTTCCTCAATGGAAATGAAGACTGAAGGGAAAAGCAGTGGAGGAATTCTAAGAATAAAATTGGAAAATAAAGTGAGACAGAGACTAGAGGAAAGAGGAGTCAGTTGGGGAAAGATGCCACAGTTAGCTAATGACAAAAAAATATAATCAAGAACTAAGTAAAGAGACCTTGACATCGAAAGATACAAAAGGTCCGATTAAATAGAAAAATCAGTTTAAATCAAAACGACAAAGATACTAACATACGTCCTTAAAAATACTCTTCCTTTATTTTATATTATCAGCAAACATAAAATAGTTAGAAATAAAACATATTTAATAGAAAGAATCAAAAAAGTCCAATAAGAGAAAAGGAGCAAGGACTAAAGATAAATGAAAACAAAACGGGCAGCAAAGCAGGACACAAGATACAAAATTTGAACTGGTTATTGAGGATGCGACTCAAAATAAATTTGATAAAGTGGATAAATTCAACTATTTGGGAATTACTTTATGAGACAATGGGGAAGAGGGAGCTGAGATACAAGAAAGAATTACCAACGGCTAAAAATGTCTAGTAGCTTTAATTAATGTAATAAGGTCAAAGAATACTCCAAGGTGGGTAAAATTTAATATCTTCAAAACAATTATAAGACCAACAGTAACGTACGGGGGTTAGATATGGAAAATGAATCAAAAAGAAGAAAAAACATTACAGGTCTGGGAAAAGAAGGTACTACGGAAGATATTGGGGGGGGGGGTAAAAGAGAACAATGCTGAGAACAAACGGGGAACTGGAGAAATTATATGGCCAACCAAATATAATTTATGTAGTGAATACACATAAGGTGGCTGGGACATATATCAGGATTGTTGGATAAAAAAATTATGAAACAAGTACTTGAGGGAGGAGTAATGGGTGGAAGAACGAGGGAAAGATTCTGAACAAAATGCTTAGAGGTGGTGGAAAGGGACTTGAAGGAACTAGGAATTACAGAATGGAAAAACTGACAATGAATAAAAAAGAATAAACGAAAACATTTTACAAAGCCATAGGACAGCTTGACTTGAAGAAATGAGTTATTAAAAATGAATAAAATGAAGATCTTTAAAAATATGTGTTTTTTTAAATTCATGTCCAGTTAGCATCTAAGACAGAAGAAATCCTCAGGATAAGCAAAGTAGACATCAGAGCAGCCACAGCACTCATCACAGGACATTGTGCGCTAAACAAACATTTCTACATCATTGGGCTCTCACGCTCTCAGATACCGATATATGCAGAGGATGTTGTGAAGAAGAAGAAACTCCTCTTCACGTACTATGCCAGTGTGAAGGTTTCACACCCTATCGGCGTAAACTTCTGGGGATGGAAAAAGCCAACCAAGAAGAGTTAAGAAAAACAGTTTTAAAGAAAACTCTGGAGTTCTTCGAAGAACACAGGACTCATGTAAGGGGCTATCACCAGAGGGTATAATAGCCCAATAGATCGCAGTACAGGAACCCGAAAGGGGACCACCTCCGCGGAAATAATACAATAAGCATCTAAGAAACAAACATTTCTTTGGCATTCATAAACTTGCCCCATTTAGACGACACAGTATTTCTTAACGTATCTAATCTTCCATCAGATACCCTCCATGCAAGTAGATAAAGCCGATTTCACGATATACATACATGCATTTATTCGAAACGCTTTTCATTTACTGTTGTTTTTCATGCACTCCAATACACACGTTAATGTGCAAGAGACGATCGAAGAAATCTAGGTTCGCTTTCATCTCAATTAAGCCATAATTACTCATTTGTGGACTTAAGAGACTGGTGGTCAATGAAGTATGAAAGAAAACAATTTAATAAGCGACCTCTATAAGCACACAATTACATGTAAGTGCAATTTCTCACAGCAGAAACTTTCGTTCCCGATTTTCACTCGATAAAGTCTGTACAATATTGTTAATTAATAGCTAGCGTTTTTGCTAATCATAAATTAGCTGTCTTGATCTAACACGTTCGTAAATTACTGCAACATTTCCTGCAACAATGTTTTGTTTATTTTAAATGATCTCGTTCGTGTTTTTTTGCAATAAATCTCTAAACGTTGGCCTGTGCTATAAAATCGTGATCATGCTGTCTTGTCCTATTATTAAAATCTTTAATAAATAAACAATAATTAATGATATTTCGATTGAACTAAGTCTGCCAAAAGATAAAACTGTCTGGTTGACAGGTGGTTGGGTGAAAGACCTTGAAAGAAAGTAAGGTAATATGATTGGCCATAAGTTTACAATTCGACTTGCCCGACTTTCACGGTTAAAACTTGTTTCTGTACACTCCCAGCTGATTTTTAATTTCCCTTTTCCAATTTGATCAAACTGGTTTGTGTGATTTTGCTTCCGCTAATACGCAAAACCATATACCTATCAAAGAATTTTTTATCGATAACGTTGGAATAACAATAAATTTCTACATTTGCAACCCAAGGAATTTATTATCTTCTTAAATGATGTAAAAAATACTACAATACAACGTCAATATAGTTTTATTTTACGATTGCGTGCGTAAATATGATGAAATAAAGTACATTGTTGTTTGCTATTTCGTAAATGATACTTTTATTTGAAAAAAAGCTATAAATCATCAGTCTTTTAAAAATTTCAAAGATGAGAAATTAAGTTGTTTATGGTCTATGAACTAAAGCAAATAAGTTATTTCAAAAAGATTTACCTACGTCAAGACAAACTGGCCCACTTTAAAGAGCATCTTCCAGATTGTTTAACGTTGTTTGATCTGATCGTTGCATTCAGATTCTTTGAATATTATTCGGGATCAGATTCAATATTCGAGAAATTTTAAAAGAATATTTACAGCTTTTAAGGTTTTCAATTAATATTGATAATGACGACAATATCGTCATTTCAAATATGTTCTTATGTTATTTTTGATCATAGACACATGTAACTGCTAATAATGTACCTGCTAGATTTTTATTAAACAAATAGCACATTGCTTAGGGGCGGCAACTTAATTGAAGCAACTTTTTTTTAAGTTGAAGTATTAATACTGTTTGTTGTAAGTACCAACGCAAAATTGCAAATTTCCTTACATTGTAGTAAAATTATGCACAATATTTAAATTACATGTTCTTCACATAAAACAATGTACCTACTTTCTTCTATGTCCGCAGATAAGATCCATTTTATCTGACAATGACAAGTCTTAGAACTCGCTGCTTTGTATAAAATATTATTTAAAAATTAAGAAATAATCCAAATGTGAAGTAAGCTTATTTTTTTTTTTACAAATTTTAATAATTTATGTGGATCCTAAAAAAGTATCGAGAATTAAATCTCACAATTTCGAATATTTAAAAATATTGTTTTGTTGTTACTCAAGAACTCAAGTACACATGCCTTAAAACGATTTTTTACCATACTTTAAAGTTTAAAGGTAGGTAGTTAGTTTCAAAAATCGTTTAACTGGTTTCGTCTTTTGGTCACTTAAAAAACAGGGTTGGTCCTTATTTTAAGACCTACAAAAAATATTTATGGGAAAACATTGTTTAGCAATCAAAAATATAACAATACAAAATTTGACGTTAAAATTTTATTTTCGAATTTTATAGTAGGTAGTTTCAACATTCAAAAAGTTTGCAACTAATACAAAACTTTTTTATTATTGATTTCTCGAAAAATTTTATGCTTGAGAAAAGTTGGTGCATGGCCTAAAACTAATTTTAAGTTAAAAAAAAATCGATAAAAATTCACGGCACTAGCTTCTAGCAAGTTTATAAATATTCGCGAGATTAAAGTGCCCTTATTTTTATTTGAAGTTTTTTTTTGTAATCATTACAATAAGGCCACTTTACTCTTTTAAATATTCCTGGAATCGCTAAAATCTAATGTCGTATAATTTTTTTCCATTTTAAAATTAGTTTTAGGTCATGGACCAACTTTTATCAAAAATAAATGTTTCTGAGAAATTTTTAATAAAACACTTTTTCATTTGTTGCCTACTTTTTGAATGACGCTGTATAGATAAAAAAATTAAAAATTCGTGATTTAAAAAAAAATTTAAATCAATGGTTTTTGATTTTCTTAATAAAAATCAAATTTTGCTCAACCCGCTTAAAAATATGTGTTAATAATATAATAATATAAATGTGTATAAAATTAATTAAAGGATCACTTATTATCAAATTTATAATACGCAAAAAATCTGCCTGCGCCATTGTTAGACCCTCGTCACTTCGCCAATAGATTTCGTATAACAGTATAAGTGGTTATTTGCACTTCCATAAACTTATATTTCAAACAAATCACTAAAATGTTTTCAAACTTATATCACAATTTATGTGCTTACATTGGCGAATAATTACTTATGATTTTGGGATTCAATATTTGTTACATTTATGTCTTTTACTAAAATCTTTTTCAATCAACATACGTGATTATATGTGTGTAACACATAGACAAGCATAAAATTCGCACTACAGTTCATTTACATCGTATAAATGCAATTAGAGTGCATTAACCTAATTTCTATAAAATGAGAGACAGACAGGCATGCATGCAGACAGTAAGTTAGCGTGATTAACGATCGATTTGACCAAGTATTGATGGATCATAAAAAAGAAACATCGAGTTGCTCTTTAATTTAGAATAATCCATATCATATTCAAATGAAACATCTTCAAATTCATTTTCGTTGATTATCAGTAGTAATATAACAAGTGCATTGAAAATTATCGATAACTTTTGGTAAATATGCCGGAACGCAAGTTGAGCTGAAAAAAATACGAGTGCACGAGTGATTTTTTCTGATTCATATGTTATGTCAAATTTTACAAGTACTGTCAGAGTGATACGTCAGGGGTGTGCTTTAATCTATATTAAAGTAACGCTACTGGTCGCCGAAATTCGTCAAAAAATTATCAAGACAAAAATATTTAATACCCTCTCCAAATTTATATTTTCGACTAATCACAAACTCGGATTTCTCAAAAACGACCAATAAACGCGTGAAAAATCTGTTAATTGCGAAAAGGATATTATCACGTATGATTATGTTTATTGGTCGTTTCTAGGAAATCTGAGTTTGTTATTGGTCGAAAACGCAAATTTGACAGGAGGATCAACATCTGACAGGGAGATGTAAAATTATTACCGTGTAATAATGCTCCTATTGGTAGTCTCTAGAAGATTTAAGATTAGTGATTGATAGAAAACGCAAATTTGACATGCGAAGGAAATTTTCACCAGATAAAAACAAGTCTTAAAAAGAATTCTGGTATTTTGCGGTCCAAGGGTTTTGTCCTCAATTAAAATCAAGGGTGTCTGGATTTCCCATGCTGATTTGGGTATTCCTTCCAAAACCATGCCAAATTTGAACTTTTTAACTTCTCCAGAAGCACTCTGTTGTGTTTCTTATCCTAAAATGTATCCTGCTGCGCGAACTGGTACGCACGTGGAAGCTTCGCGGATTAACAGCTGAAGTCATTGACGAGCATCTGAATCTTTTGGTAACGTATCATCGCCGGACGCAGGCGTTAGACATAACTTTCAACGACTTTGATAAACGCTTCGATAACAATCATTTGTCTCGGTTAACCGCGTGAGATCCAAGCTGCCAAACTCGATTCGCCATGGTCTAGCAAGTTCTAAGATGGAACCGCGAAGTTAACAAAGAGCCTAGTGAATATTTTCACACAAAAGTGTTGTTTCATCAACGACGACATTGTATTGCATTTATTGGGCGTTAAAATTTTAATTAAAACAGGAATTTACACGTTAAATTTGGTTTTTACGAATATTTTATTTTCTAATCATTTTAAAACAAAATTTAAAGACAAAATTTTGTAGAACTCCAAAAATTTAATTGAAGAATGCAATTTTTAGTAAATATTTCTTTAGTTTCTGTTTAAGCAACAACCCTGAAGATGTCCCCGATAAAGGAGGACGAAACGTCGGTTATGAAGAAAACTTCGACGCGGTTCCAACCCGGAAACAACTTATATTTATTTGTTCAGCGTTGAAAAACCAAAAAAATTGTATATCTAATTTATTTATTGTAAAAGTATTAAACATTAACAATTAATCGCCGTATCAAGTTATCGTAGGTACCTACAGTATTTAGCAGAACAAATGCTGTAGGAACATGTGGCGCCTATTAAAAAAAAAAAACAAAAAATTGCTGCTCGCATAATAAAAATTACACAGTTTAGAAAGTTCTTAAAAATTTACACATATAAGGTAAAATCTTAATTATACAACACGTTAAATAAGGGATTAATGACCAATTTAAGACCATTTTTGTGTATAAAATCTAATTTAGCCAGATTTAGACAGATAAAAAACAAAAGTATTACATTATACGCTCTTAAAACTGTATAATTTTCTCATTTAAAGCTTTTAGTGGAACAAATAATACCAAATATAGTAATATGGATTGGGGCACCCTCTATAATACCAAAAAAGCTTATTTAATGAAATACTTTATACAGGATGTTTCACTTTTCAATGTGACACCATTGCTATCTCCGTAAATAATAAATACAAGGTTGGTCAAATGGGACAAAATTTAGTTCTTTAGCGGTGTATTTTAAAAAAGATCTTGTTTTGTTTAAAAATTCCATGGCTTGCGTGATGAAACGAAAAAACCGAAATCGACCAAAAATTTTAAACTCAAATATCTTGGATATGGTTGCTCATACACAAAAATGCCAAAGGAAGAAATTTAGCTGCAATTTGTTTGCTATAAAATGGTAACAGTTAATTTTTATTTATAAATGGCCGTGCGAGATTTTTAATAAAACTACTTCTTTTTAAATGGCAGTCTTAGTAGGTGATGACTTAGGTATAAAAATTATTTTAGTCGTTATATAATGATTCAATATTTATAAGTTTATTTGCAAATTAACTAAAAAATTGAGATATTAAAATAAAAGTTTTTAATGATGGCCTATATTTTTAAACACACCATGTAGAACAGGGGTGGCCAACCCAAATGATCTTGCGGGCCACTTTGGAAATGCATTATAACTCCGCGGGCCACATATACAATTATATATCCCCATCCCCATATTAGATTTAGATACACTATAGACATTTTTTTGGAGTAAAAAATTTAAACATAATGAGTTATTATTATTGTGTTTACTATTATTCTTACATGTAAACATAGATAATATAATAATAATGATACTAAACATACATTGTAAAGAAATATATAACACTAAAAAATATATAAATATAAATTAAATTAAAAAAATTAAATCATTAAAAAATATTTATTTTACTAGTGCGATATTTGTTTCTCCACTCTTTCACTTAGCTTTTGCAAATCGATCTCAATTTGGGTATTTGCACATCGTAATTGGTGTTGCAGGTTAGCGTCCGTTATGTTTGAGCGTGTTTTGTGTTTGGTCAATTTCATTTTCGAAAAAAAAACGATTCGCAGGTGTAAGTTGAACCAAAAGCGCTAACAACTTTTTGTGCCAGATTTCTCAAATTGGAAAATTTCTCTTTTGTGACGTAAGTGTTATAAAAATCTGTTTTTGATTCTGATGTTTCAAAAATGTGTTTTAATTTAATATTGCACTGTAAGTCAACCAGTTCCATTTGGAGATATTCTGGGGCCGACTCGATTTTAACATGAAAGGCAGATGAAATATATTTCAAAAATTTTGTTGTATTTGTCTAACTCTAAATTACTGAATCGGCTTTAAAAAGCAGCTGTAAGTTTTCTTATTTTTCTACTTTGGCCATTATAAAATAAATAAATTTTGATAGTGTGAAAAGTGTGATGAATCTCGCGGGCCGGAAAAATGTTCAAGGCCCGCGGGCCGCGGGTTGGCCACCCCTGATGTAGAAGATCACGAAATGCTTTTTGGTTAAACTATTTTTGAGCAAAATTTGTTTTATCAAAAAATGATAAAAATGCGATCAAACTAAATAATCAGCAAAAAAATTATAAACAGCAAAAAGTAGCACAAAGTAATTAGTAGCCATCAGTGAACTGTAAAGCATGCAAATAGCATCAGATAATTAACAAAAGCACAAACTGTGCAATAAAATAAAAACGTATTGAGCTAATTCCACAATAGAAACATCAACTTGTTCACATAAAGTATGCAAAGTTTAGAAACCATAAATTCAAATTATCATTTTAAATCAGGAACTAGTGGCGAAAAATATTTCGTTTTCGTTCTTTACGTTCCTACCCATAAAATTTCGTTTTCTTGAACCGAAATTTAATAACTGTTAAATCCGGTTTTACAGTTTCTTTTTGGTCACCAAGTGGAGGACCTATTTTTTTTTGTCACTACCGTCTTTTTACAAAATTCAGAGCAGGGAACTTTCTAAAGAATGATCGCCAAATGTCCATAATAATAGTATTAGCCACTCTATTAATACGATGAAACTTCAATTATTCGAATATTCGATTATTCAGAATAAGTATAAATACTTCGTATGTTTTAATAAGTTCGCATTTAAAATTTTAAATAAAAACAAATTTGGCGTGATTATTTTGTACCTTTAGTAAAAAATATGAGATATAAAATGTTTGTGATGAAGTCCATTTACATTTTTGTTTTTTAGCAATCGTTGGGCCCCCGCTAAATTGTAAACGACGATATGTTCGGTTTTGATCATCATTAGGTGCGTTCGGGACGCACGCTCCCAGAGTGGAGTGGATTGGACAGGATTGGAGTAAGATTGTAATCACGTGGTCTCAGAGCCTCCAAGAGTAAATCTTGTGCGTTCGGGACGTGAGGTGCAGAAAATCAGCGGATATTTCAAATATAGTATAAAGGTAACCTCACTATTTTGTTGTAGACCGGTCCAGACCGGTCTAATCAGACATCATTGTACGTAAAACAAGGAACAAATTGTATTGCTTCGATTTTGTTAGATTATTTGGTTACAAAATTGATGTAAAATGTCATATGAAACCATTTAACTTCCCAAAATTTTGTTTTATTAATAGGGAATTACATCGAAAGTTAATTACTGTCCACAAGAAATTGTTGTTAACTAATGCAACACAATAACACGAAGCCTGGATGTTAACTGTATCTTATTTTTATGCTGTACCTGGCAATTCAAAGAATTCAAACGTAGACAATCCGTAATGCGCATGTCTTCTTTCGCGAGCTCAGCTTGCCCCAGCTTCAGAGGTGGTGCAAATTAGAGTAGATTTATTTACTCCACTTATGCAGTCCCGAACGCCCTTCGGAGCGATCTTTTTTACTCCAAAGTCGCGCCCCGAACGCTGTGGAGCAAATAAAGCAAAAAGAGCGTACGTCCCGAACGCACCTATAGACTAGCGAATCGCCATATTAAATTTGCCAAATTGTTAAGCACATCGGAGTCGGGAGTCGATTTTTACATATACCAACTCGGGAGTCGGGAGTCGATTATTTTTCTGCCGACTCCCCATCCCTGGTTTTTTCAGCTGATTATATGAGTTAGGAATACTATTTCAAGTGTTAAAAAACAACATATCTTCCTTCTCCAGGTCTTTCAAAGCAATCAAACCAGTCACCACAAAGTTTCAATTGCAATGTACGTGCGCGCCCGCACGTGGTATTTTGTAGAAGAGCCACACTCAATGGGCCAAAGAGCCGCATGTGGCTCGCGAGCCACGGTTTGCCGACCACTGGCATAGACGATAAATTCGCATTTGTGTTCATGAATAAAAATTAAATAGTGATAAAAGTAATTAAAACCGCTGAAAACCGGTTTAAGAAACTATTTATTTCGTTTTCTTTATTGAACGAAAAATAATAATTTCGTTTTCGTTCTTATAAAAATTTCGGTTAATTTCGTTTAACGTTTTCGTTCCATTCTCAGTCCCTGCTTAAATTGTTGATAACCGAGCAAATAATAATAAACAGTGTCATTTTTGCAGCTGTAAAGATCGTTGGAAAATTGACTACGTCATTGTAAATAAAAAAGATTGTAATGTAAACTAAAAAAAAAAAAAACTTTCCCAAAATTACATTACTTCTTTAAATTGGCAAGATTGATGCCAATCTACTCTCTATTAACGGAACTGTGGATCATTGGTAAATTTTGTAGGATTATTAACGGTGATAATTTTAAAGTTTTTTAAACAGGGACCGGAAAATTGAATTATAAGAAAAATGTACATCCTGAATCTTATATCGTTTTTAGTTCTGCAAAATTTTTTGTTTACAAATCTATTGTAAAATCGTTAACGAAAATTTTATTTTCAAAATTAATTCCTTACGTTTAAACTTTCGATTACATAAATATTTAATTGCACTTATTTACTTTTCTGTTTCTCTTTCGCAAGATGCTAATTGTAAACGTAGGGCTAGGACAATCGGATGTTCCAATCACAAGTGCACGGCACGTCTATTATTTATTTCATAACAATATTAGGTAGAACTCCTGAATGTTTAATAAAAAAGTTGCATAAAATTTAAGCAATGGAGGCGTACTTTACATTATTATAACCTTCGTAACCTTGTCTAAAAAAAGAATTGTTTAATGTATTCCTTAATTAACAGTTATCTATTGTGGAGAATCTATCATGCGCCTACTATGATTACTTGCGCAGAATAATAAAACTGTCATTAATACGCTTAGGTGGTTATTAATATTTGCACGTAGTCTTTGTTGCATAAAAAGAACTCATAGGTATCCCATTATTAAAATTTCTCTGGTAGGTACTGCCTTTTTGCTTATTCTAGCATCTCCTTATTTTGTTTGACAGAGTGAAACCAACATAATTAATTACAAACACCTTTAAACTTTCTTACAATCAAACAAAAAAACGCTTAGAAGGTGCCATCGTAGTAGCATCGTGAGCATTTGTACCAAAAAGGTTAGATATATGACTGGGTATAAGGTGGTGGTCTACCATATTTTCGTAATGTCAAACCGGGACACGACGACTTTTTTTTTAACATAAGAGAGGCAAAAAAAGTGGGGAAGGCAAAATGCGCCGCTGAGTTTTTTTTTTGGAATTTAAAAGTTCACATGTGTTTTAATGCAAAGTTAGAGTATGTAGGTACTTTACCATCATCCAAAATTACAGATTTACACAAAATTATTCGTAATAAAGGTAAAAACATTCACTAATAATTTCTATTTAGGTAAAGGAACTATAAACATAATGTTAATATGAATTTAAAAAAGCAACACTACTTCAGTCAAAAATTTATTTTATTGTTGCTTGTTCAAACAGCTCAAAAGTTTATAAACAAAAAGCGTGCATTACTATGAATACCTATCTTCAATGGCATGCGTACAGCATACACATTAATATTTTGCCACGAAAACGCGTATGTCCGCCCCAAAAGCGTGTAATTGGCAACCCTATAACAACCGCGCAAAGACGTTCCACAACAAAATGACTGAAACACGTTCTTCTTAGCTCCTCGCGCTTTTTTGTTACCCACGCGGACGATTTCACAAGAAAATCGGTGCGGAATATTTTTTTCAGAAACCGGCACAAACGCGAAACCGACCGGGACACCGGGACATAACCTCTAAACCGGGGCTGTCCCGGCCAAAGCGAAACGTGTGTTAGGCCTAGGTATAAGTAATATTTCTAAACAGAACCGGATTAACGAGGAAGAAAGAGGGGCTATAATCTTGGGGCGCCAAATATTTTTAGTTCATCAAGCGAATAAGCTATTTCAAAAAATACATATTCATTTTTTTTTTTAAACTTGAGGTATATTATCAAAAGTTGTTATTTAAAAGCGTAATTTTTCTGTTGGCTTAAACAAAGAACATACATAACTCCAAGGTAGCAAGAATTGATAGCACTTTTTTTGTATTGTTTATAACATGTTGACAGTTAAAACGTAGAAAAGATAACAATGTATTGAACGGTGAGGTAGAAATAATATTGCATTTATAAAAATAAAACGTGGAAATGTTTGAAATGTACAATGAAGGATTGGAAGCACCTTGTGTTCGAGAAATAATTCAACTGAGAAGTATTTATAACAGGGACTGAGAACGGAACGAAAACGAAAACGTTAAACGAAATTAACCGAAATTTGTTTAAGAATGAAAACGAAACCGAAAACGAAATTATTATTTTTCGTTCAAGAACGAAAACGAAATAAATATTTTCCAAAACCGGTTTTAACCGCTTTTAACTGGTTTTGTCGCTATTTCAATTTTATTTGTTTAACACAAACGCGAATTCACCTTCTGTGCTGGGGAGACTCCACGATGCAATAAAAAATCTCACTTGAAATAAGTGAGCTTCACTTTTCTCCATATATTTACGTGAATATGTATTAACAACTTTATTGTTTATACTTGCAATTTCGTGTAACACAATTAACGGTACAGATATTCTCTATTTCTAATTTGTTTTTTAGATCATCAATATAGAATATACACTTGATTGGATACATATTATCAATGTGTATGTTTTATTTGCGTTTAGACATAATACCTAATAGTAAAATTATTTATTCTTACTTCGAAAAGCACTAATGTAAAAGAAGATTTATTGGAAGATGTGTTGCTAGTAAGATTTAATGGAATGTGAAAATGTATATTGTATGGTATGTACAAACTATACAGTTAAATTATATTTCAAGTTAATATAAGTTTTTTTTTAATATCTTTTTTATTTATAACATTTAGCAAATTATCCACTTGAATTCATTCTTTTTTGTCTTTTTAAATAATTACAGCAGGATCTGATTTAATTCAAATGCATAGATTTTTAGTACTAAAACAAATTTAAAACAGAACTTGCTATATTTTCATATTTTTAGATAAAGATCGTGTGTCTAATTTAACCTAACCACGTTGTGTTTTTGCACCTTACGGGTGTTAAACTTAATAAAATGGTTAAATGTGAATGTGTTTAACGATTTGGTAAATTTAATATGGCGATGGTTCGCCAGTCTAAAATATGCTGTCCGTGAGCATCAAACCCCATCGTCATCGTTTATATTTTAGTTGAGACGCAAATATTGTTATCGTATTTATAGAGCGTTGTGGTGACTAAAAAAAAAATTGATTTTTTGACGACAAAAAAAATATTGTAAAACCGGTTTTAACCGTTATTATTTCGGTTCACGAAAACGAAAAAAGAATTTTTTCGGTTAGAACGAAAAGAACGAAAACGATATATTTCGTTTTCGTTCCGAACAGAAACGAACGGAATTTTTTTCGTTTTTAGTCCCTGATTTATAATATAATTTTTCCCACTTTTTTAATAGTTATTACAAATTATAGTTAATGAAAAATTAGTTGGCAAAGTTTGGTTGATTTATGCTATGCACGTAGTATTTAATTTAAAATTACGAAATGTATTGCATATTTTATTCTTCAAGCTTTCGCGACCGTTGTCCGTGTAACAGTTTTCGTTCCCGGATTTGGAACTGCGTCTTCTTTGGTTGCGTGTTTTGGAAAAAGACCAAGACAATATGGCCCAAACGTCAACACAAAACCAGAGAAGACGCGGTTCCAAACTCGAGAACGAAGACTTTAACAAATTTATTGCATTTTGATAGTAAAGAGCATTTTATAGCAATACGCTAAAATAAAAAGTTGCTTAGAAAACGTTTTCACGGCGAAATGTGAAGGAACAAAATCTTTAAGTACAATAAAACACAATATCCAGGAGGCACAATTAAGATAGTTAGGGTCATATCCATGGAATGAAAGAAGATAAGATGCCGAGGGAAGCTCATGAAGCGCGATCTGGGGGAAAAATTCGAAAGGAAAAACAAAGGAAAATCAAGAAAAACCTGAAATGAGGAGGTTAAAGCAGCTGCCACAAATAGAGAAGTCGATTGAAGTAAAATTAAAGAGTTGGTGAAATAAAAAGAGATGAAGGGAGAGAGGCGTATGTTAATTTAGCCACTTTGAAAATGTTTCCAGAAATACTACGACTGTTTTAATAACATGTGAACAAAAGAAGTTATAATTAAAACAAAATTTATTGTCCTTCAAAATAATCTTCCTCGTACTCTAAAGAAAGACTACAGCGCATAATCCATTGCACACTAGATAATGAATAAAAATCAAAATGGACTTTTTTTTTAAATCGTTCATAACTCGGTTAAGTATACTTGATGGTACAAAAATATTTTTGGGGAAAAGTTGTAGATTTTTTTACGCACTGTAAGATAAAAACATTTATTTGTTTCAACATTGTTTAAATGCATAGCACTTCATAGGGACTTTTTGATGAATTTTATTTGTTTGAGCCTAAATATCAAAATAAATACATTAAACCTTATATTGCCAAAAAAAAGCTTTTTTATTAGGTCATAGCCAACTATGGTTTCCCTTTAAAAAAGGCAAGTTTGTAATTTATCTATGAGTTTGAACAATATTGAAACAAATGGGTGTTGTAATTTTACAGTGCGTAAAAAATGTACAACTTTTTCCCCAAAAATATTTTTGTACCCTCAAGTATAACCGAGTTATTAACGATTTACTAAAAGCTCTTCTTGATTTTGGTTCATTAACTAGCGTGCCATGGAACTTATTGAAAACATCAAAGCATCACTGTGAGTCTCAGAAAGGGGAACAATTTGTCTAATTTAAACTTCTTTGTAGCTCTTACCGTTTACGACATCCCAATAGTGGCCCTTCTATATTGACCACCCTGTATACATTTTAAAATCGTATACGAGTTTCTTAAAACATTTAATTTTGATTTATTTAGTTATGATGAAAAGTTTTAAAACACGTAACGGCGGTTATCATGGTCTCTTTTCATAGAACTGGCTTAATAATTAAATAAAATTGATAATTCCCCAGATGACAAAAAATTAACAACCAACTCCCATTCACTTTGTTTGTGAACGCACATCTGTGAAATAAGCACGAAACAAAATTCCGAGTAAAAGTTGGTTTGACCAAAAATACTCCGGAAAAGTAATTTCACGAATTCTGTTACAGTTTAACAAACACTGCTCTAAAAATCCACATTCATTTCGTGTTAGCTTTTTAGAACAATGAAATATGTGGGTAATAAAATGCAGGTAGCTAATTTAAACATAATTCTGAAAAAATCTTAAATTTCTCACGATTATTTGGTAATAATACACCCTTAACTATTGTTTTTGGATCAACCAAGGCTTACCTCTTTGAGTTTGACTCGAACATAATCCGAAGTTGGCCTAGTAAGCGATATTCTAGTGGTCGCTCTTCCTGGTATATTCCTTTGCAATTTTTCAACTTTGTACGTCTGCCTCCAACCAAAAAGTTGCACTATTTTTTCTGCAACTTCTGAACATTTCGGGCCTGCATTGTTTGCTTGGCAACTATCAAACATTGCAACCGTAGAACATTGCATGTCACTAGTCACAAGAATGCGGTCGTTTTAAGTGCACTTAACTTTTAAAACAATTTTTTCTTGTTGTCAGCTGTAGATACACCTTAATTACAGTACTTTAGTGTTACTTAAGTAACTCAGTTCACAAAAATTTCTATTGTTTTAACGATAACTCTGTGTAGTCAGTGAACCAAACAAATTGCGAAATCAGGGTAAATTGTATCAGTTGCACTAGTTATTTCTTGTTAACTTTCCAGTATCTGTAATAATACGCACTAAGTAACCTTTACGATTTTTTAAAAACTATTAAAGTGCTAGATTTTTGTGCCAATAACGTTGAACGTAACGAGAACGCTTCCAATTAAAGAGGAACAACATATAAATTAAAACCTGCTTATATTTTGTGGGATAATGATCGTTGTTAACGATATAACCTTGCTTTTAGTGTGTGCTATAGTGGCAATGAGGATATAATTTGCATATTTTTAAGGTAATAATAATATGCAAAAAAAAACAGGAGATTACTTGTTGTTAGGAACTTCCTTCGCGATTCATTTGGGTATTTAACACATTCAGAATGGTTTTTTTTTCTGCCAATTCTTTTAACGAAGTTACATTCAATGTAAAAAGATGTTAAGATTAAAAAAAAATACTTTTTTGGTGGTCAAATGGCTATGGTAACAAGAATTTTATCTGATTTCGTGAGACGTTAATTTTTCTTAGTCAGATTTGTTTGTAATTAGTGTTTATTTCTTATTAATTTAACAACAAAAGAATTTCTGTTAGAAACTGATAATATTTGGTTGCAATTGTCGCCTAATATTTGATAAAACATTTTTTATAGATAAGGAGTAAAAACATTTTGCTTAAAACTAATATTTCTTTCAATTTTTCAAAAGAATTACATAAAATTTTGGGAAAAAAACATTTTCCAAATTTCTAAGCTTTATTGATCGTACATTCTTGTTAAGTTAAGATTGTTAAAAACCAAAACGTTTTGTTCTATTTTGTACTTTTACCTAACCCTAGTCAACAAATTTTCAGTCAGTTTGGCAAACTTGGGTACTACTCGACATCATTTTTATTTCCTGACATTACACATCTTTATAACGATCATTTACTATATGGAATGTAGTATTGAAAAATGTAGGTATTTATTTCTTAACATTTACCTATCTGTTATTGCTGCCACGAACGACAAAATTAGTGAGATAATGACCATATCAATAAACATGTTGGAAATACGGTCTAAGACACTCACTTCGATCAAAAATACTACGAATTGTTCCGTCACAAAAAATTTAAAATAGTAATTTCAATTAGAGATAGTAGATAGCTTCAAATATATAGGAGAGATCATTAAGACTTATGCAGTGTGTCCAAAAGGTATGGAATATGCTATACCGGGTGTAACTGAAATCAGGCTCACTCCCTTTTTTTCTTTAGTTTTGAATTTAGACAAATGAAATTTTAGACATGTAGCATTTGCAAAAAAACTGGATTATTTGAACATAGGTACACTTTTGTTTCACTTCCGGTTTCGCCGGAAATGGCCATAACTTTGTTATTTTAAATGGAACACCCTGTATATTTTTACATTTTTGGAAAGAGGAAACGATTTTGGATACAACTGTACCATTTTGGTTAATTTTTATAACCTCAAATAATTTTTTGACAAAAATTAAATTTTTTGACAAAAATTAAATTTTTTGACAAAAATTAAATTTTTTATTAAGTGTGCCTTAACCCGCATAAATTGAATTTTATTATGTCAAAAAGTGTCAGAAAAACGGTTTTGTAAATTTTAATTGACATTTGGGCTGCTTTAATAGACCTCAAAGGTTGCGAAATTGGATTTTTGTTTTTGATAAAAAATCAATTTTTTTAAATGGAACGATAGTGGCGCATGCGGTTATTTAAATAGAGTATTTTCTGGCGAATACAACAATACCAATAACTTGGTATTTTTATTAGGAGCAGGCATTAAAAATTTCAAATTATTGTAAGATATCCTAATAATTATAGTTGACTATGCCAAATGGCAACAAAACAAATGCTTTTTTTGTGTTTTTTTACAAAACCGTTTTTCGGACACTTGTTGACAAAATAAAATTTAATTTATGCGTTAATTTATGCGGGTCACGGAACACTTAATAAAAAATTGAATTTTTGTCAAAAAATTATTTGAGGTTATAAAAATTAACCAAAATGGTACAGTTGTATCCAAAATCGTTTCCTCTTTCCAAAAATGTAAAAATATATAGGGTGTTCCATTTAAAATAACAAAGTTATGGTCATTTCCGGCGAAACCGGAAGTGAAACAAAAGTGTACCCATGTTCAAATAATCCAGTTTTTTGCAAATGTTACATGTCTAAAATTTCATTTGTCTAAATTCAAAACTAAAGGGAGTGAGCCTGATTTCAGTTACACCCGGTATATCTCAGTAAATATCCACTTTAGGGAAAAATGTTTTGAATAAAAGTTGTTTGGTACTTGGTTTTCCACCACAAGACAAAATATAAATTCTATTTTTTCGATTAACAAACGCGCAATGAAAAACAATTGAATTTTTTTAAATGACGAGATACCCCTATATTATATTCATTTGATAAAGATTTTTTTTCTCTTTTCAATGATGCAAAACTTTAGTACCCTTACTAAAGCAACTTTTAGAAAAACGCAAAAATTATTTTAATTGTTCAGTATTTATTTCTAAAAAAACATCATAAGAACTAATTTTTTTTGACGAAATCTGTGAACCATTTACAGCTTGGCAATGATAAACTCGGTTTTTAAACCCGTTAATAACATTCCCAACCATTTCAGATGTAATTTCTCCAATACGATCTTTTAAATTTTCGATATTCTCCGGCCTCTTGGCATAAACTTAATTTTTTAGGTGAGCCCATTATTGAAAATAGAAAAAAAATCCTTATCAAATGGGCATAATATAGGCGTACCTTGCCATTTAAAAATTCAATTGTTTTTCATTGCGCTTTTGTTATTCGAAAAAAAAAATTAAAATTTTGTCTTATGGTGGGAAACTAAGTACCAAACAACTTTTATTCAAAACATTTTTCCCTAAAGTGGATATTTACTGAGATATTTATAGCATATTCCATAACTTTTGGACACACTGTATAAGGATGGATAATGAAATAAGCGAAAAAACAGGAAAAGTTCCGAAAATATTTAATAACTCAAAAACAAAAGTTTTTGGAATCAGAGAAATCCCAAATAGAACAAAAGCAGAAGTGGTAAAAGGTAGTAACTCCAACACTTTTAAACGGAAGTGAGACATGGACACAAATAAAAATAGTAGCTGTCTTAATGCAGCGGAATGATTAAAAATGAATTCAGTTGAATCAAAATTACAGGATAGAAGAATGGTTAACCAGAAAAGCTTACAAGCAAGGTCACAAGGAAAGAACAAAAGAGACAGACCAAGAAAAACCTGGCAAGACGAAGTTAAAAAGCAGCAACGGATAGAAACATCAAATGGGAAGAGAGAAAAAAGTTGGGACATGACTAAAACAAAACGTGGAAAAAGTCAGCACAACTCAACAGTCCTATATACTTAACAGTAAAAGAACTTATGACTAAATTATAATAATTTCAATTTCATAATAATTTTAATTTTAATTAATTAGTAGAAATCGGCACTTTTAAATCATACAATTATATGTGAGATTTGTTTATGATTTGATGGGCGAAACGACCCCATTCTGCTTTTAAATTTAAAATTCTATTTCATTACCAATTCTAAATTATTTATACAGGGTGAGTCACGACGGACGCGTCGGAGTTTTATGGCAAAACGGTTTATATTTTTCAATTTCTGTCGCTGTTAGATTATGTAAGTCAATAAGGGCTACATTTTAAGAATATTTTCAAATATACAGGGTGCTCCAAAAAAGAGTGCCATATCAAAGTTATACTTTTTCTTATGGAACACCCTGTATATTTTTACATTTTTGGATTCCTCTTTAAATTTAATTCAAAAAATGTATAAGGTTATATGGGTCTAAAGTCAACCGTTCTCGTGAAAATTGCATTCCACCTTGGAAAAAAAATGAGTTATCGATGTTTAAAGTTTCACAAGTTTGACCGAGCGTAAAAAACGCCCTGTATAATATTTTAAAAATGTAGGTGGTGCAAAGTGTTACATAATCTATTGTCAATCTTATCTCCAAGCGAATTTCTTCAGACTTCTCAAAGTTTTTAAATGTTGAAAATTTTTGAAAATACTGTATTTTCATGAAAATGCAATTTTCAAGAGAACGGTTGACTTTGGACCCATATAACCTTATACATTTTTTTAATCAAAATTTAAAGAGGAATCCAAAAATGTAAAAATATACAGGGTGTTCCATAAGAAAAAGTATAACTTTGATATGGCACTCTTTTTTGGAGCACCCTGTATGTTTGAAAATATTTTTAAAATGTAGCCCTTATTGACTTACATAATCTAACAGCGACAGAAATTGAAAAATATAAACCGTTTCGCCATAAAACTCCGACGCGTCCGTCGTGACTCACCCTGTATACAATACTTATAAAAAACTGCGTTACCACTAGCTTAAGTATAAATTTATACAAGGCAGATGTTTAACAACTTGAAGTAACCAATTCCAATCAGGTCTGAGTGATTAATTGTGAAGCATGCAACAATAGATCACTGTTTATTACAACTACTGATCACGAAGCAAGGATTACGTTTGGATTCACCTCATGTTAACTATGTGTGGACCTAAAAAGTAGATAGCGCAATAAGTAATGGAATTTCAAGGGCAACAATGTTTGTCTTTAGCAATTACGTGAGCGAGATACAACAAACACACTTTAAGAAATCGGATCCTGTGGTTTTAAAATTCAGTTTTTGTGTCTGCGAGATACGTCACCCGAAAGCTTTTCCGCCCTGATTAAAAGTCGGACGTGTCAAGAAATAATTTGTGTTCATAATATACACAACAGACAACACAATTTAATTATGTACGTTATCAAAAATTTAAACTTTTTAAACAATAATGAACTAAATTACTTTCAAATACAATTAAACAAAAGTTGCTAACAACCATAAGTAAATTAGTAGGTCAAGTGCATAAAAATGAGTAAAATGCTTGTAATTTTTTAAGTAAATATTTGCAAATAAACTCATTAAGTAATTGCTGCTTTTTAAGGTTTAAGTTAATACGTTTATAGATGTATTTACGCGGTATATTTTGTAATATATAACAGTACGACGTACTGAGTACGTGGTTATATTTAGATGTCAAGAGTTTGGGAGTAAAATTACGGAGTTTCCAGATAAAATAATTTTATTTTTAATTTCGCTTAAAGATGAACAAAATAAACATTTTTAATATGAAGTGGGTTTGTCTGTATTTATAACTTTACGTAAAGAATATACAGGGTGATTCCAATTCGAGGACGACCATGGGGATCTTGCTTATTACTGAAGATAGAGGGTAGGTTCAAATTTGGCAAAGTTGCTAAAATTTATGCTCATCAATAATATCAAAACAGATTTCAAATATCTTCAACTGTTCTTGAAAAAAATTTAAAAAACTGAAAAAATGACTTCGTTTTTTGCTACAACTTTTTTATTTCTATTTTTTTTTAATCTGTAAAAACTTTTACCTGACCACTTTTTATTTTACTTTTAATGGTGCCAACAAGTTTTTGCTGTGCCGATTCCGTTTTGTTTTATAGGTACTAACTTTTTAATTTCTTATGGGCGACAACTTGATTTTCATCTAGTTATTAGATATGTTAAATAAATGAAAACCTTTTTTTTTCAAATAAATACGTTGTTTATGTAAATAACATAATCACGCAATACATTTTTGAAATTAGAAAAAAAGTTCTAGCTAACTAGATGACAATCAAGTTTGTCGCCTATAGGAAATTAAAAAGTTAGTGCCTATAAAACAAAACGGAATCGGCACAGCAAAAAATTGATGGCACCATTATAAATAAAGTAAAAAGTGGCCATGAGTTTTTACAGATTTAAAAAAATAAATAAATAAAAAAGTTATAGCAAAAAAACGATGTAATTTTTTCAGTTTTTTTTTCAATTTTTTCAAAAACAGTTGAAGAAATTTTAAATCTGTTTTGATAGTATTGATGAGCATAAAATTTAGCAGCTTTGCTAAATTTAAACCTACCCTCTATCTTCAGTAATAAGGGAGATCCCCATGGTCGCCCTCGAATTTGACTCACCCTGTACAGACAGTTAAGTCGCAATAAAACTGTAGAGATATATCCCAAATTATCAAGAAAAAAAAAGATTTTTTTACTTTGAAAGCCTTGCTTGTGAGTCTAAAGTTTTGACTAAACCACATATTTTTATTCTTGGGAATAAACTTGTTTAAAGCGATTTTCTGGTAAAGTATTCATCGGGTAAATTCTGGGTTAAAGTTTGTAATAAATAAGTTAAAGATATTTAGAATTTTCATAATAAATAAAAATAAGACCACGTTACTTCTAGTAATCAATTATAGAGGGTCATCTATATTCGTCATTAATACGTTCCTGAGGAACATACGAATACTGAATTGGACGAACACAGAGTTTGTTTTTCTTAGGAATTAACTGAAATTGAAATAATTCGTTTCCAGCCCCGAAACTGGTTCATAAAGAAATGAAAACTATCAGGGGTTTGGAGCGGAGCACGGAGCAGTGGAGCAATGGGTTTTTGCCCGGAGCAGGAGCGGAGCTCGGAGCAAATCATTTTGATTGCTCCACAGCTCCAGTTAATTATGTACAATTTTTTAAAAAACTTTTTTTTTTCAACCTTTGAAGATCAATAATTTGTTCTTTCAAACATTTATTTAACTTCACTTGTTTGCTAGGGTCAAATATTGTAATTTTTGGCCAATTTTAAAAAAAATTAAAACTTTGTTTTTAAAGACAATTTTTTTAATCAAAAAACTTTTTTTAAATGTTAACAATAATTGGAGCATGGAGCGGAGCTGGAGCAGGCATTTTGACGCCGGAGCGGAGCAATTAAAAAATTGGACTGCTCCAAACCCCTGGAAAATTTAACCAGAACTTTGTTTCTTGAGGAGCTATGATGGAAGAGGGTGAAGAGGAGGAAATAATTTATTGTTTAAAAGGGAAGTCACCTTCTATTATAACATCAGGTAACTTTAATTCTGGTAATAGATGTCGTTTTGTACCCTTTTTGACAATAGCACTGGATTTAAGAAAGAATATTGCCAATATTGGCTATTTCTGTCTGTTTTTTTTTTTTTTTTTTTTTAAATATTTAAGTGATAGATAACTATTCGTGAAGAATGTTGGATTTTTTGACGAATAACGTAGCGTTTTTGCCAAATATATGTGACCAGGGCCTTTTAGAAAAAAAACACGAGGCCCGGGGCAGTGTGACTAAAAAAAAGGTCATCCCTTCACCAACTTGAACATATCTCAAGACGGTACATCACTCGCTAACGATATATGTAGTTTTTTAATTAAAGCTAAAACACAATTTTAATGAACGTGTGTACCATAAATCTGAATGAAGAAACATCGGACACAGCCAATCTAGAACCTTATGATTAGAAAGTAAAATTGCTAATTTTGCCGCAATTTTTTTTTTGAGGCGAACAACTTGCTATTAAAGGAAGTTTCTTGATTCTTAACAAGATTCTTTCATTGCTACTGTTTTTTCCATGAAGAGTTTAAGATCAATTAGCGCAATTAATTAGTTACTTTTATGAGATATGTACAGTTTTGTTTTCAATATTCTACTTCGACATTGAACGACTTTTACAGATTTAAGCATCATTTATGAGGAACTAATGCATATCGCTTATATTTTCTAAAATATTGATTTATTGAAAAAATGTTTGCAATATAACAAAAGGTGTTTCGATATTTTTTTATACGATTTGTTATCCTATATTTGTTTTGTATTTCACGGTTTTGTTACTATGGCAACCAGCTTTATTAAATAGAACACCTTGTAGTACATTATTGCATTTTTGGATTCCTCTCTAAATGTACTTTATATAATGTGGAAGGTTGTTATATGTTGAAAGTATAAATAAATTGATGATATTCCCCATACATGTTTAACAAAATTGTTAAAGACATTTTAGAGATGGGCATTGCTTGGCAGTACTTGGGGGGAAACTTGAATATTTGGTTAATTTTTGTTGTTGTTGTTATTTTCACAGATTAGTATAAAAATTATTTTGCTTCCAATTAAATATTTAAGTAAAGTTTATTCGTTTTCGAAACCATTTTTTCGATTTTGTTTTAAATGTCACCATCTTAAAGAGAATACATTTTCAAAAATAAAAAATGCTAAAAAATGTACATTACACTAGATTTTAGTGATTTTAGAAATACCTCCAAGAATAAAGTGTCCTTATTTTAAGAGTTACCTACAAGAAAAGTTCAAAGAAAAACGATATTTTATAATTAGTGTTATTTTTAAATGGTAAAATTTTCCACTGAATTTTCAATTTTGGCCCAGTAAAATTGGTTAGTAAGAAACTATATCTTATTAATTTGCTTATTACTTATCATACTACATACAAGTACATAGCATTTAGCAATAATTAGCTTAAAATCACAGCGTTACAAAAAAAGATTTGCTTTACGAATACGGTGCAAAGTTCACGATAGTTTTATGTATGAATCATGATTTAATTGTATCGTCAACTGATACTTTGGCACGATATAATATTGCCAAATGCATCATAACATGCGTCGGTGTATTTTACTATCACTGTGAAAGTGTTACGTGTTAAATGAAGGAATTAGGACAACAATTTAGTGTAAATTTCAAGCAGATAAAATATTATTCATACAATATCATTCTGTGAAAGTATATGGGCACCTAAATATAGCAACTAATTAATTTGATAAGACTTATTTAGTCTGATTACGCAGACATAAAAAATGTTATTCAAAATGAGTTAAATAAACAGTGATTTTAATTATGCTCGTTCTCTAATAGGAAGGGAAAGTTTTAATCTTAGCTAATATTCAAATTAAGAGTTAAAAAAATTATTGAATAAGAAAAGAAAAGGGTCATTTGCTCATTTGAATGCAAAAGTGTTAATTTGTCACAATTTAATTACCTAACTATATACTAACTAATAATGCTCTTTGCACATTATCTATGTGTCTTGACATAAGAAAATAAATATTGATGTGTGTACACTCTACAGTCTACACTGTATTCAAAAAGATTATTCGATATTTAAGGAATCAGCTTTATATACAGGGTCCTGCATTAGTGCGTTGGGCTTTCATAGCGCCCCTCTCGTGGGAGACAAAAAAAACTTCAACACATAAAATTATTGTTTTGAAAAGATCTACGTCTTAAAATTATTTTCAGCTAAACAGGGTGTCCTATTTTTGCGCTATAACAAAAACAAAGATTTTTTTAAAGGAACGCCTTGTATATTTTTAGGTCTTCGGATGTAATTTTTTAACCTCTACATGAATGTCTGCTCACTTTTTGATTTTGTGTCAGTGTTGCCAACTTATAATTTTTTTTCCGAAAAATCTCACATAAGCAGGCTTAACTTTAAAAAATCGTAGCGACCTCGTTTCTTGAAGTTAAGAAATAAGTTTTAGCAATAATGTTAGTCCGGTTAAGGAGCAACACTTTAATAATAAAAAAATTAAATTTAGTGATACAGGGTGTTCACAAAAAAATGCCAAACTTTCCAAACTTCAAAGTGACATAACTCATTTTTTTCAAATGTAATCACTCTTATTTTATTTCGCTATTCGATGGCTTTTTTTCTCCTCTTCAATTTTTATAGGGGTTGTCCTATGTCTAAACACCGTAGTTGTTAAGATATTCAATACTTTTCACAAAAGTAGCCATTTCTTTGCATTATTATGCAAGTAGGCCGCGCTGATGCAAAACAAATGCCAAAATGTAAGCAACTCCAAAATGATAGAATATATTTGAGAACTGTTTTGAGTTTGTTTAAAAAAACTGCACATTTTGGGCAATTTAAGCGTTCCTCTATCTTGAATATTAAGCGAGATACCCATGTAATCCCGTCGAATTTAGACCACCCTGTACATTAGTTTTGGTACAAATTACTGTGATAATTAAAAATCATTTTTTATTTCCAAAATACGTATTTTTTTAAATATTTAATACTTTAAATTTAGAGTGGAAACTTTTTCAAGATCCTTCTAAAATTTGGAAATTTCTGATTTGGAAGTCGCATTTTTAAATTAAAGTCGTTTGCTTGTGGCTAAACCATTTTAATTTTCTAATGACAAAATAGAGAAATGCGAAACTCCTTAATTATTAGTGGTCATATTTTAAGCTATTAATTACCAATTTTAATTTATTACGTCAATTTGAATACTAAAAGTTATGCTGAATTAGAGCGGATATGAACGTCATAAACATAAATTTTAATGTTCGTTTTTACGATTAAAAGTGCAGAAATAAAGAAACAGCTTAGCAGACATAACTTTATTAACTGGAACCCGTAAAAAACGCATAGTTTTATTTTTTTGCTAGTTATTCTGTATTATTTACACTTTATGAGGTAAAAATAATGCTTGATTTACATTTTTTTGCGTCAGTGTTTTATTAACATGATATTACTTAGCAAAGTTTACATTTCGACAAAGTCTCACCATTGTTTTATACTGATAAAAAACGATTTAACAATAAACCATTTCGTAAACTGAACTTCAACAATCTACATTGCGGTATTGCTCAACGGAAACGTATTTATAATTTTTGAGAAATGTGGGACTAAGCGTGAAGCCAGGCAATTAAATTTCGCTTCTAGAAATAGTTTACTAGAAGCATTAGAGCTAAAAAAAATTTAGCAGACAGATGAATAATGTTTGCAACAATCTGTACTTCACTTTTCAAGATTATTTCTATACATCTCTTGGTGTTATTATATTATTTTACACTTTCTACAATGTTTTTCATAGAAGACCATTAATTTTGTTGCCATATTTGAGCACAATAAGCATTAGCATTATCACAGTCAAGACACCTTCGAATATTGTTTTTTTTTTTGTTTAAATGATCATGGAACTTGAGTTAATCTACATGGAGTGAAAGTTTTAATTCGGACCACTATTGAGATTTTGCTTAACATAAGCCAAAGTCGGTTAAATAAAAAAATAAATACAAAGGCTTAGTTAAATTCGCATGCAACCTTTGTGAATAGAAAATTGTTTGGCTAAGTTGCTAAATTTTGTGCTTATCTACAGTATTAAAACAAACAGATATACCTATGCAATATTTTTTATGGCAATTAGAAAAGGCTTAGTAACATTTATTTTTGACTGTTTTCCTGTAATTTTTTAAAAATTTTTAAACAGGGCTAGTCATCTATCATCTATGCACTCGTATATATGTAACAACTTTTTTGGGACCCCTGTTGTTTTTTGGTAAAATAAAAATAGATATGCTTGGTGCTTGTCAAAAAAATTTCAAAATTATTTAAGCACATGCCCTAATTGTAAGTCGAAAGCACCCACTGCCTTCTTCACTTGAGCGGTCCTGTTTTTAAACATTAACATTTTGTCTTTATCAGCTTTTTGTCAAGTCCATTTGTTTATTTTTTACATAATTTTAATTTATTAGTAAAATCGTATTTAATTGTACGTAGTTTACTACGACTTTTTTGATTTCAATAATATATCACTTGATCATATGATTTATACATTTTTAAATCAAGAATTTTTTATTTAAAAAATATTTTGATAATCCTGATACTATTGGAAAAAACTATTTTTTGTTTAGCGACTTTCCATTAAATAAAAAGTTATTAAATTAGCTGAAATTTTTTGTTACATTTTGTTACAAATCGGAAGAAATCAGATCCACCTCTGTAAGAAGATTAATTTGGTTGGTATACAAATATTCTTTTACCAAATTTGGTGCCATTACAAATAGTTAAAGAAGTGCCATCTATTTCTATTAATTTAAGTTTAACTTCTAAATCTTTATAACTTAGTTTACCATTTTAAATGTAACATCACACATGTAGTCGAGCTGTAGACGTGAAACACTTCTATTTATTTGGTTATTATTTTTATTAATTATTGGTAAGTATTTTGTAAGTATACAGGGTGGCAATACTTTACATAAATTATTTTTTATCACTTTTCTGTGCTTAATTAAGTGCAGCTGACTTAATTATGTGATCTTTTGTTTTTTTATCAATGGCCACTTTGATTGAAATCAATAATATTGTTATAACTTGCTTATTTTTAAAAATAAATCTCTCAACCCATACATCAATGAAACAAGAAAAATATTCTCTTTTTAATGAACCTATAGCCAACTATGGTTGCCATAAAAAAAAGTCAAGTTTGGCTTATAACTCAAAAACCAAGTGCCCCATGACTTTTAAGATATTTTTTTATTATTCTACGTAAAAATATTTACAGGAATCATTTCACATTTTGATTTTAATGTAGGTGGCTATGGAATTATTTCCTATTGAAAAATTCGTCTGTTTTTAGTTTTTTCAAGTTATTTAAAACAGTTGACGGTGTAGGTCAAACGTCAAAATGGCCGGCCAAATTTTGATTTGACCCAAGTTGTTGCTTAGTAACAATTAACGATTTGTCAAATGTCAATTTATTCGAGTTTAAATTGAAAAGCAATAACGAGTGTTACAAATAAAAATTTGGCCTGTTAAAATTTTAACCTCGATTGGTATTTGTAGCGAAAATTCCACGACTGAAGTGTGACGTTTAAACCGTTTGTAGAAAACTTAACCTCTGATATTTTCCGAAATTTCATTGCGTTGCTATGGTGAAGGTAAACAAAAATTTATCCGATTGCCAATAGTAAGGTTCCTATTTATCTGCTAGCAAACGTGATAAATCGTATGCATTTGCATTGACATTAATGATAGCATGTAGTTGACTTATCGTGTAAATAATTTAAAAAAATAAATTATAAAAATGAACCTAACATGCTTGTTTATAAAAATATTTAACTAACGTTTAAGCTGACCCTCATTCGTTTGGTCAGAAATAGAATGTCAGGTAAAAGGTTGGTTTAAGCTTTTATTTTTCAAATAAATAATTAAAATGAAGCAAAAATTTTGTTTTCACTTAAAAAATAAATACTGACTATTTATTTAAAATAGTGATTCAAAATACTGATCTAATAAATAGCAGTCGAGGTGTATTTGGCCAAAGCATATTAAAATATACATTTTTCATTAATTTTAGATAAAAGAACATGTCACAAAATTGTCTTTTTTTTGTACTAGTATTTAATTAAATGTATTTTTTGTGACTTAAATGCCACCTAGTTTTTATCTATTTAACCAACTTTCTATCTTTTACGTTAACTGAGATACTCCTAGTGGTCCGAATTAGTTTTGCCCTGAATGATTATCATTCTGTAAATAAAAACGAGTGCCAAATATTTTACATCATAAGAAATCTAATTTAGTTAAATATTGGTAGCGAAATAGCAATATACAAGTACAAAGGCTTGTCGGTTACCACAAGGTAACTGCCGATAAAAAAGCGAAGTCGATTAAGTGTTACATATCATTACGAAAGGCTAAAAATTATATAACCAAGGTGCTAAATATGCAACAAGATTTATTGCAAAAATTTCCTTCCAAGTAACGTTAGCTAGGAGTTGAAGTAACTGTTTACCGTGAACGTATTGAGGCAGTGATGTGTGCGCGGAACTCTGTTAATAACGTTCAACAGCCTACCAAAAATTGCAGTAGCAATTATAATGGTTTAATGATTTTTAAACAGTTATAGCTTTACGCTGCTACTTAATAAAATACCGAATGCCTCTGATAATAACTTTTCGCACGGCAAATTAAAAGAAAACGACGACGCTTTTAAGTTTCACTATTCATAAAGCTAACAGTTGTGAGAATAAACTTTTAATGAATGTGATTCTGCATTGAAATTGTTTTGCGAATAACAAGCAATAAAGCACTTTTGCGAAATGTTGTTGGTTCATACATTTTAATTCTGCTGATGCGCTATGTCCGATTTGAAATTGTTGAAGATGTTATTGAACCAAATTCTAGAAGGGGGCTGTAAACACCTGTTGTTGAGTTAAACTAAGCCTTCTTTGACGGTTAGCAGGTGAATAAGGAAGCTCTCGCAGTAGGTTCCAGTGCTTAAAAACGTTGATGTTTCACGGGCGAGCGATTTTAACGTTAAACATTTCGAATTGATGATTCGTGAAGTAAAAATGTTGAGATCTAATTAAATTACGATATTTTCAGACAGTTGAATACAATTGAGGCGTCAACTTGCAAAACTCTTTACATCCAATTTAGTAAGAAAATTAGATAGTGGTGGCGCTGTTGACTTTAAACAGTCTGTCATATGGTTACTAAATCATAATGCAACAAAACTTTTATTTTCCCAGCTCATTTTGTACATGAAAACTGTCTAACGTTGCAAAACTCTTTCAATCCACCATTACTACTACTTCAAAACTCTTTTCATCCATTCTAGAAGTGATTATTACAAAACTCTTTACATCCAGCGCCATTTTACCCTGTTAGTTATTTTACGGAATCAAAACATCATATATCCTTACCTAATATCTTTTATATTTTGCGCTTTTATTAGTGTTCTGTATTTGACATCCGAAACGCACGTGTTTTGTTTTTAAAGACAGTCTACTGTGTTTTTGTGTTTTGTTTAACTAATATTTTGATTATGGAAATTTCTCCAACATCTTCTTTGATTGAAAAAGGAAGAAAACAATATTTTTTGAATATGCAACTGTTCTAGTCCAAGGATTTCACTGTTTTTGATTGGAAGAAAGCAGTTGAATCTTGCATAAAGCCTCCTGGTCAATGGCATTTTCAATTTTCCATGGCAAAGCGATTTTTTATTAAAAAACATAAGTCAGGAAGTATAACTATAAAAGGTGAAATCCATTATAAAAGCAACATTGGAGTATACAAATCTGTTCTGAAAAGAGGAAAGACTGTGGCCAATATCACTCCAGAGGAACTTCCTAACAACGTTCCAGTCAAACAGTTAAAGCTAATTGATGTTGACAACCTTTTAAAGAAACACTTTGGCGTTGATTGGAGAAACAATCCAGAAACTGATTTGTCATTTTATAGAAATTTGATCGATACTTTTCATGAAGAAAATATAAATGAAAATGAAAATCCTGAAGAAGAAGAAATATTGTATCCTGAGGATGATGGTCTTAGAATTTATATTCTTTCTCCTGTATTACAACTATTTTTTGTACCGTATTTTGGAATTTCAAAAAACTAAAACTAAAAATTTGTAAAATAATTCTAATTTCTTTTAAAAAAGCGAACTATGTTCTTTAAATAATGTTTCAAAACTTTTTAAATCCACAGATAGTTTGCAAAACTATCTAAATCCAAAATATTCTCTAAAATAACTTTTTCCGCGATCATCTTTTTTTTTCAGTAATTGCCGATCAATTTTTTAATGCCTTCTGCAAACAACTGTGCATTATGAACATACATAGTCAATTATAAATCGACGTATAGGTTTTTCGCGTTTCCTGTGAAATTAGTTATGGCGGATATAGAAAGTTTTGCAAATTGGCGCCTCAATTGATAAATTAACATTAGCTGTTTTAGGGACAGTTTATTAAAGAAAAAGAAATATGCCTAGGAAAACATTATCTACAAGTACAAGGTGCAGATCTAAAATTTGTATTGCCCATAGAGAGAGAGCTACACCTTTAACATGTTTTAATATAGATTTTAAAGTAATAGTAAGTGAAAAATCATAAATTATTATGAAATGTAAAAAATATCTTAAACCATTTAGTTTTCAATTTTTTGGGTTTAATTAAGTACAGTTAGTTTATTTATGTAATCTTTTGTTTTTTCAATGGCCACTTAGATTAAACTTAATAAACACAACAAAGTGTTATAGCTTGCTTATTTTTAAAGATAAACCTAACAACCCATACATCTACGAAACGAAACAAAAATCTCTTTTTAATGAAGTCATATCCCACTATAGTTGCCATTTAAAAAAAGGTCAAGTTTGGCTTATATGTCAAAAATCAAGTTGTTTATTACTTTTTAGATATTTTTTTTAAAATTCTACGTAAAAAGCATACACAGGAATCATTTCATATTTTGGTTTCAACATAGATGGATATGGAATTATTTACCATTGAAAAAAGTTCTGTTTTTAGTTTTTTCAAAATATTTAAAAAAGCTGAAGGTGTAGGTCAAATGTCAAAATTGCATTAAATTGGTCCTGAAATTTGGCCCAACTTTGCTAACTTCACCGACTCATTAACTCTTATAATAACAAAGTTATCCATATAACACATGTAGATTTAGGTCGCCCTGTATACTATTCCATTTTTACACAATTTTTAAGACAATTTTTAATGTTGCAGAATTTTTATTGTGGGAATATTTAAAAAAAAATAATATAGGTACAAAAATCGAATTAATTTGGGTAATTTAAAATCTAGTAGGTATAAGCGCCACGCTACGGTTTGCGTTATTCCCCAGTTATAATAAGTTTCAGAATAGGCTTTGGATTGGATTTTTCTACCGGGATTCCTGTCCGTTTTAATCTATTTTATATTTCCCGGGAAATACTTACTATCCCGGAATATCCAGGAATTTTAAAAAAATGCTATTTAATTTGTTTTGTGTTAAGATCTTTGTATTAAGTACCTATTATCATACCTTATAAGAATTTATTATAAAAATGTCTTCACTAACACTAAATTATGAAAAATATTTTTCAAATTTTAAAATAGTTTTTTGTTTTATATTTACAAAATATGTACACCCGTAGTACGTATAAAGAAGTCCGGTCTCTACGACAAATGCGTTTACAGTTCTATTTTTGTGTACCCTAGTAATACGAAACAAAATAGTGTAAAATTGAGATTTTGTTAATAAAAACGATTCCACCAACATGAGAGGAGTCTGAAAAAGCATATTATGCAGCAAGAGTTTCTGTTAATAAATCAAGAATAAGTGACCGGAGCATTGTTCATTCGTTTTTTTTTTCATAAAACAATAGTTCATTGCAAAAATTATGTAATTGTGTTCATTAAAATGAAGTTATAACAGAAATGTAATATTTCTCAAATGTATATTTCTCTCACCAATGTTGTTTTATTATTTATAATTATTATGGAGCAAAATGTATTACATAAATGACTTCGAGTTGTTTTCAAAAATTTAACCACTCTTAATCTTATTTTAAAATATTGACATTTCATTGTATCCCGGTGTACCGGGAAAAAGTTCGATTTTGTCACGTATTCCCGGGATAAGCAAATATGCCCAATATGAGAAGCCCTATTTTGGGCATGCTTGGCAGACGGGGGTGTCGAGAGGCGCCGCCGGGCAAGGAAGGGGGAAATTTTAATGGGCACCATGTAAAAAAAAATGAGCATCATCCTTCTACGCTTAATTAGCGCCTAAAAAAACATATTGTGGGATTATTTCCGAGCCCCTGTCAATCCCGGGTCCGGGAAATTTTACCCAACCTCTTTGGCCCTGTTGACGGACAATGGGGAGCAATTTTATTATTTGATACATGGCACATTGAATTTTTGTAGCTGTTTTAAGATCTTATTATAGGCATTTATTTATTTGCTAGAGAATAATACAGATTGGTTTAATTGTTTTTGACATTATTTTTAGTGAAAATGTTCTTATGTAAACATATCAAAAAATTATGTGTAAATGGAATGAAATGCACGTTCGAAAATGAAAATAAAGTTACGTTGCTAGTTAAAAAGTTTAACTAGTGCCAAACGTTTATAGTCTTCAATAAAACATCCAAAACAAATTTTCATTGTCATCTGACAGTTGCTAAATATCCTAATTTTTTAAACAGCTGCATCGCTCAAAATTTATGTGAAAATGTTAATTACACCAAAACGGTTAATATTAGACGCATAATTACGTTATACATTTCAACAAGTACATTTAACGAAGAATCCAAGAATGTATTAATTTACACTTTTCCATGGGACACTATTGCTATCTCCGTAAATAATAAAACTACAAGGTTGGTTAAATGGGGCAAAACTTAGCTATTTAGGAGTGCAGTTTAAACCAGATCTTCTTTTGTTTAAAAATTCCATGGCTTGCGTGATATAACGAAAAAACCGAAATTTACAATAAAAAAGCTGGTTGCCAGAGCAACGGAACCGTGATAAAACAAATCAAAACCGAGTATACCAGTGCAAAAACAATAGCGAAACATGTTTTATTATCAATATATTACATCATAACTATTTTATCGTTATATTGATATTTTAGAAGATGTAAGCGATATCCTGAATAAATAAATATTTTTCTTTGATATTTTTAATCAACCGTTGTGATATCAATTTGATACTTAATTTTACGATTATTGCCATTTAATGTTATTTAATTTTTAATAGTGTGTAGCGGTTCTGCTAATCATCTCTAATACATTAGGATGAATTCCATGCAAGCTATTTGTTTCAAATTTCCTTCTATGTAAAACATTTAGTTTCCTATACGATGTAGGTCGTTTAAAAACCTCCTTGTAGTGCAAATATGCACATATTCAACACAAAACTAACGGACTAACGGATATACGGCTCTACGTACCTACATGCAAGCAGGATCCTTCGTCGATTGTTATTCAAGAGCATACAAAATCGATTGTACATAATACTTTTCGCACGTATGCAGTTTTAATAATCGCCACGGTCAACTTGACTAATAATTCGTCTATTATATCTAATCTGTGGTAAATATTAGCAAAAGCCTAAAACAATATTTACACGTCATATTTTATGTAACCATATTTTAAACTATGATATGTTGTTGCTTAACGAGAATGACAAATGAGGACATACGCAGACTCTTAATTTAATTGTATGTTATTAATAAAAGCCAGCAGAAGCAAATAAGTAGTCACACATAAATTTTTTATTAGTTGCTACCAACAAATATGCATGAAACTAAGGCTTGTAATGGCAAGGACGTAAATATATCAGTTCCGTTTCGTTTCGATTAGTTGGCTTGGAGATATTCAAAATAGATTAAGACATGTCGCAAGCAAATTGAGTGGTTCACTAATAAAAATAAACGAAGCATATGCAATTAAAATAACTAAAGAAAGCCACGTTTACATTTACATAACAAAAATGCCAACCTTAATTGTTGCATTAAGTATTGAAAATCTAGTTGGTAATTTTGCGTTCGAGACGTTCTAGAAGTAACCTAAAATTTGGCAAAAATTGTCCTCTTTTGTTATTAGGACATCTCTATCATAAGTTGTTACGTATCGGTCGTGGGGTTAAATGTGCGTTTTGTTTTATTTTAAAATTCTGCATTTCTGTCACGCCTTTTTGGTTGGTTTTATGGCACGCACGGCCCGCCATAAAGGCCTTCTTCGGACGAGAAGAAGAAACAGCACATTTGCCCATGTGTGTCGTTGTGTGCGCACCTTATTGATAAGTGAACCCAACCTTTCGATTGTTATCTTGAATTCAATTTATGGTCCTTCGAGTTTTGACTGATTTCTGTTCATACGCAACAGAAGTGGTAACAAAATAGTCTAATATTTTTCAAAATTGTTTTTACTAAACATCCACTGTATAAAAAAATAAGATATTTTCTGTCCCTTGTTAAAACTTATTTTGATTTAATTTTTTGCATGTGAAAGAAGGAAAATTTGGCCTTAAGTTTATTATTTTTTTTTAATTGAAAGAAGAATTAAACATAATATGGGTATAATTAAAGGAAAGACCAAAACTATGGCTATAAGCGCGGAAGAAGTCGACCACAAAAGAAATCAAGAAGGTATGCAAATGAAACAAGTGGAAAGCTACAAATACATGGGAATGCATCTACCTTGTACAGGAAATTTAATCAGAGAAATGAACGACAATATGGTTTAGCAATAGAGTTATTGATAGCAGCTAACAAATCATTCCTAGATAAAAATAAGGAAAAATCGATGGAAACAAAGGAAGAGATTTATCGTTAAGTGTTAATTTTTGTTCGAACCTCTGGTTGAGAATCATGGGGCACGATAACAACTTAAAAAGTCGTGTTAGAACGTTAGAAGTACGGAAAAGAGGGTTCTAAAAAAACATTGAGGAGACAACACGGAGGGACAAAATATAATGATAAACATAGAGGACACCTCAAAGCAAAAGCGAATCAAAACATTTAGGAGACGCACCTATGACGGTCAGGAAAAAACCATCGTATGAAAGGGTGCTCAGAAAACTATATTTTTTGCGTCCGTCCAGAAATCAGTTGTTTCCCATCAAGTTTTAGGCTGGAAAACACATCTTTACTGGCCTAGGCCGGAAAGTAATTGGTTGCCATGGTAATGAGTTGTCTTTACCGAACTAGGCCTGAAAGTAGTTGGTTGTCATGGTGATGAGTTGTTTCGTTGATTTGCGCTGTCAAACAAGCGTCATTATACCACCAAGCGAGTTTTCACCTGTAGTTTGTTTAGTTATTGTTTAATTGGTGACGATAGTGATTTTGGTGTCAGTGGTGGACTTGGAAAAAAAATTGTACGTAACATACCCGTAAAGTGTCTTTACTGGACTCGTATGCTTTCAGGACTCGCCAAGGCTCGCCCAAAAACTGTCTGCTCGTCCAGTAAAGTACCACTTACCAGTCTTGTTACGTAAATAACTATTATGAAGCCCGAGGTAGGGTTTATTTAAGTCTAAACTTTAGACACTAAAGAAAAGACCAAGAAATACATGGAATTATGAGGTAACAGAAGCTGCTATAAAATGAAAGATGAAGGAAGTGGAGTTAGAGGGACAAACAAATCTCACCCACATAACCGTTAACTAAAGCTTAACCACTTAACGACTGGGAAACGTAAAATGAAGCAGATGATAAAAAATATCGCTGGAATTTAGTCCTTTAATAGGCGTTATTATTTAATACTTGCAAATGAAAAAGCTGCAATTTGGAATAAAAATAGATTTCTAATAGTATTTTTTCCTAGATATTGTGTTCTTCTTTTCAAAAATTGGTGTTGAAAATATGTAAATCACTGATTTTAATGACAGTAATACATATGGCAACATTGTCATTAGCTGTCATCTCTGTTTTTCTCGTAATTATTTCTTGTTTGTGTTTTACGATACCCAAAAGTTTGCAGCTATGTTTACGAACTGAAGGCTTTCAGTTCGAACAAAAAATGTAAATACCTAAGTAAAAATTGCTGATAAAAAAATGTCCAAACGCAAATCAATGTATGCAATGTTGCCAATTTTGTTTTCTTTAAATGGTTCCTGAGGCCATAGGAAGCATGGTACAACATTTTCGTATTAAGATTTTCGACTTAGAATTTTACGAAGAACATCGCTCCGTGTAGCCCTTCCGCCAATTTTTACACACCCTGTATATCTATGCTTATTTTATTAAAAAATTGCTCTAGTTGTTAAGCATTGACCTATTTGATACTACCGCAGGCACGCATGCATACACTTGATTTATTTTGCTTTTAATTTAAACACATTAACCCGCACACAAAAACACTGCTAAATTTCCCATGTTTTTATGTATATGAATTTGTTGTGTCGCCTAAGCAGAAGTGGGTCGTAATGACTAAAAACCATGTATTGGTCAATAAAGTTTGATGGATTTATTATGTTGGTGGTCAAGTACCATTAAACTTAAACAGTTAGGATGTAAAACATATCGAAGACTTACGGTACTGGGCGATCGACAATTCTAGTATAGTAGCAGGTATGTTCGGAGTTTCTGACCATTACGGATAATGGATGGATGGACAGAGATGTTAACATCCGCTTCCTACTGCGTTTATAAACAAAGCACATAACCGACAACGCCATGTAAGCGTGAAACAGTTATTAAAACAAAAATTATATTACGAATATGTGCACTGAGACGCAGTAAAATTTCGCCAATTAACAAATATTATAGAGTAAAAATATTTTTCCCTAAAATACGCTGTTTTAATTAAATAGAAATTATTTGCAATTAGGTAACGCAAAAAATTCATTTTGGGTGGTATTAGGCACATACCCAGAGGTAACAGTCAGTCAAAACTGGTGTGTAGCATACCAGCATACGTCATACAGAAATTTAAAATAGCAATTTAAAATTTCAGCGCAATTTAAGTGTTACTAAATACAAAAATTATATTTACATATAAGAAGGTGACGCAATGGAATTACATGATCGAATATTAAAGTTCACGATAAAGGCTCTCTCAACGAAAAAAAGTTATGGGTATAAAATTATTGACTTGATTTTTTTTTTAAAGATACGAATATAATTAAATAGAAATTATAATTGACTCGTGTCCTTATCACCAGCGTGATAAAAATCATTTGGGTGAATGACTGTGCTCGATAACAATTGTTTTAGCGTCAACCTGTCTCTTAAAAATTTACAATAATAATTTAGAATATAAGCGACTTCTATCGTTCGTAAAAGATCCATCATAATTATGATATTTTTGGGATGCTATATGGCATCTAAGTGATTTTTTTTAATGATATAGGTAATATCTACGGAAACTTAATTTAAAAAACAAACAAACAAACAAATGTTCTACAGTTATTGATCTTTTTTTAAATTAAAAATAATTAATTACTGCTTTTTATGTTATCTTATTTATATTGTTAACTAAACTAAAACTTATTTGACTCCATTTGGTAACGGCACATTTTTAACACAATACTTCTTTATATAGGTACCTAAATTAAAACAAAATTATTTTGATTTCCCATTATTGTGTATGTTAAAAAGCCTTAAGAATAAGGTAATGCTTTGTAAACGTTAAAAAAATCTAAAAATGAAAGTTGTACTACATAAAAAACTGATCGCCTGAAGACACTAACGTTAAAAGAATAGCTTTTAGCTTTCCTTATACGACACATTCAATAGATACACTTTAAATAGAAAGAGGTGTCTGAAATTTGTTTTATTAAGTCTGAATTAATCGAAAACCAAATTGGGTTTTCTTTTTCTTTCATACATGTTAGACACATACATGAGTGGCACACACCGCAAAACATATAAACCGATACAGTTTTTTTACGTACTTAATTATTTGTTTTAATAATTGGTGAAAATAGAAGAATGTTTATACAGGGTGGTCCACATAGAAGGGCCACTATTGGGATCTCGTAAACGGTGAGAGCTACAAAGAAGTTTAAATTAGACAAATTGTTCCATTTTCGAAGACCTATTTAGTGATGCTTTAATGTTTTAAAAAAAGTTCCATGACACGCTAGATAATAAACAATGTCGTCAAAATGGGCGTTTTTTAAATCGTTAATAACTCGTATACTTGATGGTACAAAAATATTTTTAGGAATAAAGTTGTAAATTTTTTTAAATTCATGACACTATAGCAGGGGTGGCCAACCCGCGGCTCGCGGGCCGCATGCGGCCCGCCTTGAGCATTTTTCCGACCCGCGAGATTCATCACACTTTTACAAAATATATTTATTTTATAATGGCCAAAGTAGTGAAAACCAATGTATTAAAAAATACATTATTTGTGCATCCATATATTCAAAAATTAACTGTCGAAATTATTTTTTTATTTTTTATTATTTTTGAAATATATTCATCTCCCTTTCATGTTGAGATCGAGTCGGCCCCAGAATATCTCCAAATGGAACTGGTTGACTTACAGTGCAATAATGAATTAAAACACATTTTTAAAACATCAGAATCAAAAATAGATTTTTACACTTACGTCACAAAAGAGAAATTTTCCAATTTGAGAAATCTGGCACAAAAAGTTGTTAGCGCTTTTGGTTCAACTTACACCTGCGAATCGTTTTTTTCGAAAATGAAATTGACCAAACACAAAACACGCTCAAACATAACGGACGCTAACCTGCAACACCAATTACGATGTGCAAATACCCAAATTGAGATCGATTTGCAAAAGCTTAATGAAAGAGTGGAGAAACAAATATCGCACTAGTAAAATAAATATTTTTTAACGATTTCATTTTTTAAATTTCATTTATATTTATATATTTTTTATATTTAATTTTTAGTGTTATATATTTCTTTACAATGTACGTTTAGTATCATTATTATTATATTATCTATGTTTACATGTAAGAATAATAGTAAACACAATAATAATAACTCATTATGTTTCAATTTTTCACTCCAAAAAAATGTCTATAGTGTATCTAAATCTAATATGGGGATATATAATTTTATATGTGGCCTGCGGAGTTATGATGCATTTCCAAAGTGGCCCGCACGATCATTTGGGTTGGCCACCCCTGCTCTATAGCGTCATAGGGACTTTTTGATGAATTGTATTTGTTTTGGGCCTTAATATTGAAATAAATACATTAAACCTTATTTTAGTGAAAACAGAAAAACAACACTTTTTCATGAAGTCATAACCAACTACAGTTTTCATTTAAAAAAATGCAAATTATCTAAGAGTTTAAACAAAATTGAAACAAATGAATGTTTTCATTTTACAGTGCGTAAAAAAATTTACATTTTTCCCAAAAATATTTTTGTACCATCAAGTATAACCGAAATGTTAACGATTTAAAAAATGCCCATTTTGATTTTTGTTTACTATCTAGCGTGCCATGGAACTTTTTTAAAACATAAAAGCATCACTGAATAGGTTTCAGAAAGGGGAGCAATTTAAACTTTTTTGTATACCAATAGTGGCCCTTCTATGTGGACCATTATGTATATTAAGGGCATTTAATTGCTCAAGTTATTGCTGTTCAGGTTAATATTCTCTATTCGTTCTTTCTGTTTTTTTTTTTTAAGAAGAAGCGAAAACTTAATATCTGTGCATCCAAGGCATGGACAAACTCAACTTGGCTACGCTGTGAAATATAAACTTCTTAAGAAGTATAGTCAGCTAATTTAGAAGCTGATACAAAACGTGTAAAAGCAAGTTCAAAGGTTTGAAAAAGAATTGTTTTGACTTTCGTTCTTAACATTTTATGCTGTTTGTACAAAATTATGAACGTAATATGAACACTTTTGGAACATTTCTGGAGAGACATAAACCAAAGTGTTTGTTGTGGGAGTGAAAACTTCATTTCCTTTGTTAATTTCTTGTGGTGTGATAAACACTGTAGTTAATTTGGTTAAATATAAATGAAATTCCGAGAACTTTACGTTGTTATGTCTCATTATCGCCAGATATCTATATGGTTTTCTCCACAATTACAATAATAAAACAATACAAGCGATTTCAACGCGCATGGTATGTTTAAATATCGTCGTAGAATCGAAGTAAATTGCACATAATCCAACACTTTAATAGTTAGAATAACTATAGATACTATAAATGGTTCCATGGCTTTGAAATCAAAGCAAGCCGCTCTTACATTAATACTGCACCTCCTCTCATTGCGCAAAACGTTGGCATTTTATAATTTTTTCACATTCCACGAACTTTCTACGTAATATCTACAATAATTTGCAGGTTTAGAAAGCACGACACAGTGAATTCACAATCACAATAGCCTCAATGATGTAACCCATGTGTTTGGGCCGACAATGCGAACGAGGGTTTTTTGAACACAGGCACTCCGAACGCAGCAGCGTATGCTTCCAACAGGTAGTTGCTAGGTAACACAGCACACCTGGGTACGCGTATAGCCACCGACTAACTGCATGCACTACCTGCGACCGGATGACGACGAAGTGGGGTCGTTCTATCTACTATCACTATTAAATTTCCCTTCTCTTATTTTCCATTCTAATTAGACGAACGCTATTTTCTAATTACTATCGTTGCCGACATGTGGTTTTTGCAAAATCGCTTTGATAATAAAAGAAACGTAAAGGATAAACTATAATCAACGAAAAACCTTTATTTAAATAAAAAATCGATATTGGGTGTACAAATACAAAAATAGAAAAAATATGTGTATTTTTACAAGTTACAAACTAAAAAATACTGTACAACAAAATTTGTATTAGCCAATATGCACCTAGTTTGGATGTATTAAAAAATCCAAGCATTTCTCACGCTCTATGGCATACTAAGGAAATATAAAAATATAATAATACTGTATTTGTGTTAAAAGCAGTATTTAAATCTGGAAAAGCTTGCCTTTATAAAAAAGGAATTATAATGTTAAAATACCTTTTCTAATCGAGAATGTTTGCTTGATAGTTACAAGGACTATTTACCAACAGTATGGTTGTTTTGAAGCAAATACGGCAGGTTTAATTTTTGGATTTTAGTAATTTATTTGAAGTAACATAAGAAAAAAAAATTCAGTGTAGCTGTACGAAAACAATTATATTTTCCAGAAATCAGCGTCATTTTAACTATTGGGTTGTTTAAAGTACTTTTATAGACTACATATTAGCAAGATAATTGGAAACAGAGGTAGATTAGAGAAAAAGAATTATTTAAAATAAATGTATACTGTTGTAGCATTACACATGGTACCTAATTTTAATTCAGAATAAAAATTGAACCCAAAAAGAATTTTGGATCCAATTTTATTGATATAAGCTGGAGAGTGATGCTGCTGATAGTCAACGAAAGTTAAAAGCAGGGCTCAAAACCGAAAAAAAAATTGGTTAACGGTTAACCGAAATCGAGAACTTTATTTTTAGAGCGGTTTTTGTTTAAAAACCGTTTTTTTTTCGTAAAAAAAAGCGATATAACATATAAACCGGTTTTTTGACACTATTTAGATTAGGAATGCAAAGTATGAGAAGATATTATCTATTTATAATTTTATAATATACTAGGCGATTTACCCGGCGTTGCACGGGTGATTACAATTCTCTTTTATCAATCACAGACTTGAGACTACGTACTTACAAGGGAGGGTCACGAATCACGATACGTTGTCGCTAGAATTTGATTAAGGCTGTGTTTATTCAATCAAGGACATCAAAACTAAATGTTAAGCAGAGTTATGCGTGCCACTGGCAAAATAGGGAGCACACTGAAAAATTGGTATAAAAAGGTCATTTTTGCGATCGCGTTGGCCATGAAACCGTCAGAGACAAAATCTAAATTTTTCTATTTACCAATGCGCGCATCCTTTGCAAGTAAAATGGTGTAGAGTTTTTGAAAAATCTCGAACGGTTTCGGAGAAAAACGTCAAAAACGAAACCAATGATAAAGCGCTATGATTTGAGAAGTTGTCGTAGATATCTGTTATAACCAAATCTATGCGACTTGCATAGGTGTTTAAAATAGGGAAAACCGTCTTTACAAAGGCCTCGTTTTTCTCCGGAACCGTTAAAGATTTTTTCAAAAACTTTGTACCATTTTACTTGCAAAGGGTGCGCGCATTGATAAATAGAAAAATTTAGATTTTGTCTTTGACGGTTTCATGGCCAACGCGATGGTAAAAATTACTTTTATTATTCAACTTTTCAGTTTTTCCCCTATTTATCCGAAGAAAATGGCCAGTGGCACGTATAACTCTGCAAAACATTTAGTTCTGATGTTCTTGATGCAATAAACACACTTAATCAAATTCTAGCGACAACGTATCGTGACCTTCCCTGGTTAGTCGATTTTATCGATATTTTAAAATCGACTGAAATGCAAACCCTTTAATATCTCGAAACAAAGAGCAAAGAACTTCCACCAATTTAATACTACCAAACGGTCCATTTTTCCAAAATTTGATCGTGGCCTTCCGAGCACACTAGCGATGTGAATTTTCATTCATTAGTTTAACAGTGTTTTATTTTTTTGCTACTTTTACATAGCGAAAATTTTCTCAATTTATCCAACTACTACTCTCAATTCAGTATTTATCACGTTGAATGTCGACGAGAAAAGACTTTTAACCTCTCATGTAACTTATGCGGCATCCGTAAACTGTGCATATCTCTCCATAATTTGAATTCTTTGATCAATAAACATTCCGATTAGAATACCAAATTATGTAAATTTGAATCAAAAATTCTAGGTTACAAATTTGTCTAACTTTCACCGTAGCTGTAGTTTGTCGGCGCACAAAAACAAATGAACGTGTTGTGTTAATTTTGGCCTACTGTTTTTGCAAAACAAATAATTAATTAACAAGTTAGATGAAAACGCACCATTAATTTTAGAATATAAAAATATTCGGAATTACGGTCAACTGTATTTCGTGTAAATTCAGTTAATTGTACTGCATTTTGCTGTTTTAATTGCATATAATTAAATTAATCGTCTTTTATTCAGTTGTTTTGTGTACATGTCTGGACACTTGACATTACTATGGAGTATTTTCGCAATTTTAAAAACAAAAGGTTTAGGTACAACTATAGAACTAAGATTTGTTCGAGTTTTAGGTTGGTGTAATAAATCAAGTGTATTCGTATGTGTAAAAAACTACATGAAAATCTTTCACTTTTTTATCACAAGTAAAAGTTTCACATGCATATAATCAAACATTATCCGTTTGAGAAGGTCACCTAACAAACTTGCCCTACTAATTTGTTATTTAAAGTAGAACAATTGTTATTCAAATACACCTTAGCTCAAGGAAATGCAAATCTCAAATCTACTCTTTTTTACAAAGCATAATAAAACGGGCTACAATAAAAAGAAATTTTATTAGTAACACGATTTTCACACTTGATCTGTTATTAGATATGCTAATTCAACAAGTGACACCTACACCTTTGAATATATTGATTCACTAACGTGTAATTTGGTTCATGTTTGTGGCACATTCTTGAGAATACAACACAAATTATTGCTCTAAATTAACTTATACGAACAAATATAACAATGGCACCTACTAAATCTGCAAGGTTAGTTTATTGTGGCATTTAAACATGTGAACAGGTCTAAATTTAATATTTCAGTGTTTAATAAATTTGCATTCATTGTGTTATTTGGAATATTTTTGAAACACAATGCACCCAATCCTCTTTTCCTCTTCAAAAATTACTCTGTATAATTTGTAAACAAAATACAGTTTGCAATTTTGTTAGTTCCAAAGTAAAACAAATAACCTGTTTTATTTGTAAAAGTTGTTACTAAGCGAATGGATTTTCATTATTGGTGGTCCGGGTGCATGAAAAACGTGCGAGAAGAAAATTAAAGAAGTATCAAAGTTACATGGTTATACTTCAAAAGACTAATGGTTTAATGAAATTTGAATTAAAGTAGAGTTCTAATAAAGGATAAACCTTACATTCGTATGATATATCCGAATATTGTTATCACTTTAGAAGATCATTTGTTTAAGATGTTTGCTAACTTGACTTTATTGGTATTTGTTTAAAAAATGTTGAATTCGTTGTTGAAATGACCATTGACCACGGTGCATATTTTTAAATGTAAATGCGAATGCATTTATTATTATTATTTCTGCGGAGGTGGTTCCTTTTCGGGTTCCTGTATTGGTCTATTATACCTTTTGGTGATAGCCCCCCTTACAGGAGTTCTGTGTTTTTGAAAAACTCCAGGATTTTCTTTAAGGATGATTTACTTCACTCTTCTTAGTTAGTTTTTTCCATCCTTAGAATCTACGCCGATTAAGTGTGAATCCTTCACATTGGCATATTACGCGAAGAGGAGTTTCTTCTTCTTCACCACACTCTCTGCATATGTCGGTCTCTGAGAGCCCTAATATGTAAAAGTGTTTGTTTGGCTCACAGAGTCCCCTAACGAGTCCTGTTGCTGCTCTGATGTCTGCTTTACTCATCCTGAGCACTTCTTCTGTCTTTACTTTGGAGACCTTTGACAGGATAGTCTTAGAACGGGCTTGTCCTGCAACTTTTTTCCAATGAGCATTTTGCCCCGGTATTAATAAGTCATTACGACACCGCTTGGCTGTTTCATAGGATGTACCAACTGGGGGTGCTGGTCCGAAGAAAGGTGTCTCGCGGCCAATTTGGGCAAGGCGATCTAACTTCTCGTTCCCTGGTATATTGGTGTGTCCTGGACATAATATCAGTTTAACCTTATTCCTGCGTGTAACTGAGTATTTTTGCAAGATGAGCAAACTTCGGCTCAGTTTTTCGGCAATAATTGTACTTAATTGTTTTGGTGTCTACAATTTTAGGGAACGAAAGATACAGTTCATTACTCTTTTTATCCTTGTTTTTACGCAGAGCGCAATGCAGCTGGGTCGAAGTTAGTTACAGCTTTTAGTTTTGATGTTTCTCAAGCAGCTTACAACGAACGATATTTGGTATTTACTTGGAGCAGACTTGTTAGCATATTTACCGCAAATTAGCCGCACTGTGTCATATAAAGAATTTGCATAAACAGGTATTTAATCAAAAATTACTTGTCTTATTGTGATTCTTTTAAGCTTCATACTGCTTTGTCACTAAGATTTTAAAAAAAAATTCTTCCAATAAAATATGTCTGTTTTGGGCTACGTTTAGCAAAATTTGGAATGTTATCTGATATATGATCGTATAATAATTTATTTTTGATAATCTCAACAGTTTGGTTTTGACAGGAACAGCGGGAAATAATGAGGTAATACCAAAATTAACTAATGTGTCCTTCTATGAAATGGTTCTTTTTTTTTACAACACTGCCGGTTTAATCAATATTTGGTTTTAATGATTTGCTAATTTGTGATACTGTCAATGGTGTTGACAAATGGTCTGAGTGGTACCATTTGAAAAAGTATTTTAGAATCGCTACAAACTTTTGGCTTTTGGCAGTCTAGCAATATTTTTCGGATTAAGTTTCAGTTGGTAGTAGTTTTTTTTAATTAGATTAATAGTGTTTTTAAATATCTCTTAGGTAAAGTCTTTTCTTTTACCAATTTAAGGTCAAAAAGAGGAAGTATTCTTTTTAGTATAGAAGAGTGAATCTAAAAACTGTTTTCGGATTAATATTTTAAAAAAATTACGTTTAGTTGTTTATTAATTGGAAACAACACACTTGTTTACAAAATCATGGCAAACTTTGATAATGAAATTTTTACAAAATTAGCCATATCTCGGTTATTTTTTGCAACAAATGTATAAAACTAAATATTTTTCTAAAGCTAAAAACGCTCTTTTATAAAGTCATGGCCTCATGGTAGGGTTTCCATTTAAAATATTTAAGTTTACTTCATATCTCGAAAGTCAAGGTCGTCAAAAACATTTGTTTTTAAATTAGGATGAGGCTATTTATACATACAGTATGTATAAATAATTGACTATTTATACATTTTTTTTTTTAATAATTGAGATAAACCAATGAAACTAAGAAATAGTTTTTCTTAAAAAAAAACTCTTACCTAACCTTTAACCTGATGTAAAAAATATATATAAATAAAAAGTTGGGCCTTAGAAATAAGTTAGTTGTATGTACAGGGATGCGCAAAAGTATGGAAACAAACAAATATCTAGAACACTATTAAAAATATTTCAATGAAATTTGGTATTTGACCGTTATCGTATATTCCAGATTCGATAAAAATATTGAGGTTGTGATACGACTTCCGGTTCAACCGGAAACGGACTCAAACTTTGAAATTTTAAATGGAACACCCTGTATATTTTTATATTTTTAGATTCCTCTTTAAATTTACTTCAAAAAATGTTTGAGGTTGTATGGGGCTTAAGTCGACCGTTTTCGTTAAAATCACATTTTTGTGAAAATTTTGAGCTATACAGCATTGTTAAAAATTTTCAACATTTAAGAACTTTGAAATTGCAAGTAATTTTTTTTTTAAAGTTTATGTTGACAATAAGCTTACTAACACTTTGCACAACGTACATTTAAAAAATATTATACAGGGCGTTTTTTACGCTTGTTCAAACTTGTACAACTTTAAACATCGATAACTCATTTTTCTTAAATACAACACCCTGTATATTTTTACACATTCTTATAGAAAATTGATTTCTCTTTCGAAAACATAAAGGCTGTTTTTCACCTAAAATTGATATTTTCCGAGATATCGCGATTTTATTGTTAATTATTAGGGCAACGTAATATTTTCAAGTAGGCTATGAAGAAAGACAGTGGTAATTTAAACAATTGAAAGAAAAAAAACAAGAAAGTTATAAATTTATCTTTTCCGTACAAATTTTTGACATTTTTGTTAACGAATTTTACCATTATTACTTTTGAATTAAGATTTTCATAAATTATTTATGCATTTTTTTGTTGGACCAGTGTGATAACAAATACTAAATCCTATAAACTATTTTTTGCGTGTTTGCAATACGACTTTTGGTTTAACCGACCCAACCCTAACCTTTTTTTAAATTTAAACATAATGCAGGTCAGTTATTATTTTTTTTAATCAGCGTTTTTTTTTTTCGCGTACCTAATACTTTATCTATTGGTTTTATTATGACTTTGTAAACGATCAAACTCAATTGTATGAACAATATTTTGGCCCTGATAAGGACTGATTAATTTTTGCCAAGTCGTGTGATACGAAGCGCTCAAGGTTTCTTCTCGGTCTTCTTGGGCAAGAGGACGCAGAACAGAAAATATTGCGAATTTATAAAAATTAACAAAATAGGGAATACAAAAATTTAATGGATACGATGCTCGAAATGACCACCATTTACTTCTTGGCAGTAGGCTAACCTACGCCGAAATTCCGTAAGAATGTTTAAAACCACATCTGGCGAGATTCTTCCAAGTTATTCGGTTTCTCAGTTCGCCTAAATCACCAAGTGGGTGTGCATAAACATTAGATTTTAAAAAAGAAAGCTAATGGAGTTAAATTCGTTATCAAAAATGTCAAAAATTTGTACGGAAAAGATAAATTTATAAGTTTCTTCTTTTTTTTTCTTTCAATTGTTTAAATTAACACTGTCTTCCTTCATAGCCTACTTGAAAATATTACGTTGCCCTAATAATTAACAATAAAATCGCGATATCTCGGAAAATATCAATTTTAGGTGAAAAACAGCCTTTATGTTTTCGAAAGAGAAATCAATTTTCTATAAGAATGTGTAAAAATATACAGGGTGTTGTATTTAAGAAAAATGAGTTATCGATGTTTAAAGTTGTACAAGTTTAAACAAGCGTAAAAAACGCCCTGTATAATATTTTTTAAATGTACGTTGTGCAAAGTGTTAGTAAGCTTATTGTCAACATAAACTTAAAAAAAAATTACTTGCAATTTCAAAGTTCTTAAATGTTGAAAATTTTTAACAATGCTGTACAGCTCAAAATTTTCACAAAAATGTGATTTTAACGAAAACGGTCGACTTAAGCCCCATACAACGTCAAACATTTTTTGAAGTAAATTTAAAGAGGAATCCAAAAATATAAAAATATACAGGGTGTTCCATTTAAAATTTCAAAGTTTGAGTCCGTTTCCGGTTGAACCGGAAGTCGTATCACAACCTCAATATTTTTATCGAATCTGGAATATACGATAACGGTCAAATACCAAATTTCATTGAAATATTTTTAATAGTGTTCTAGATATTTGTTTGTTTCCATACTTTTGCGCATCCCTGTATAAATAGCCAATTATTAATACATACTGTATGTATAAATAGTCACATCCTTTAAATTAAGCATAAAAATCTGTATGAAAAACTTTCATAACATTTTGCTCTATTTTAATAAATAAAGAAGGTACAGTGAATTTTAAAAAATGATGACATTTCATTTTTCGTCTGTAGTGCCAAAATGAAAAGTGACATAAAAAATCTGATTATACAGGGTGGTCCACTTTTTAGTAGCACGACTTTAGCAGTCGATAGAAAAATTTATTTTAAAGCGAATATTCCATATCAACATGGGTCCATAAACGCTTCATTTTAAAGATACAGGGTGTTAAAATTTTCGAAAAAATAACGATAATGTTTAACCGTTTCTCAACGAGTAGATATATTTAAACCAATTTGGTATACAGCAACACCTTACCGGTTACCACATTCGGTGAAAATTTCAAGTCCCACAAGCAACCAGTGGCGGAGTTGTGGGGGTTCAGTTTCAATGAATTTTATAAAAAAATTGTACGGCCCTGTTTAAAATCAAACTCAAATTTGTTTTTGGGTAGAGCATTTTATTCAAAACAAAAAGTGTCTCCTGACTTTTCTTGGTATCTGCCACCGTTTGGCGCGAAATTTGATTTATTATACTATTTCCTAACTTCTTGAAGGATGAAGTCGCAGAAAAGCGAAAAACTCAAAACGAAGTACCTACTTATTCTTTTATACTTTCGTTCTCTCACAGCCACCTATCTCACAGAAAACATCAATCTTTGGAATGTTTACGACAACATCGAAAGACATTCAGTTCAGTAACAGATACAAGACACATTCAATAGTAAATAGTGTGAATAATTGTAGTTACATTCACGTGTGAAAAAGTCTGTATCTTAGAAAAATGAAAGGACGTATAATAACTGAATATATATTACTGCATTACTGGTTTGTTATTAACAATGCAGGGGTGCGGCATTGCGCCAATATGCGAATTGCATTCACACATAATATAGCGACTGGCAACGCCATACAATTATAAAACTAATAACACCACATTATTTTACATTCATTACAAAGTCATATTGCATTGTGTAAAGAGTATAATCAGAGTTAAGAGACAAATACCTTCGAATGCTAGCTCCAACCAACCCTAGCACAATTTTCATTAATCTTTGAATATCATAAAATTTTACGATTATTAGCAACATTTATATACATTGCTATAATATCTGGACAATTTTCGTAATAATTTTATTGCAGCACGTTATATTATATAGCGTGTAAAATAATCAAGATCCATTTAATATGGAAGATACAGCAATGAAAAGTATTTTTATGGATTAGTATCATATTTAACAACATGAGGCGGATGGGATTGAATCATTTGCAGGAGAGAATTTCGCCTTATTAGTTCATAACTTTTATATCATTTTTTTGCATTTGAAAGAGGTTTTATGACGCAACGCCATATATTTCAACAGGTATTTTATCATCTTCAGTTTGGGGAATTTTGTTAACGTTTTAAGGCGCTGTAAACGGCTTATTGTTTATACACGTAGCTAGCGGTATTCTGGGTGTAAAATTCAAATTTGCAGATTTAAATTTTAACCTATAACATTATTTAACAGATATTTACATAAATAACTGCTTATTTCATCCAAGTTGTTTTCGAATTCCGGTAAAGCACATGCAATATACTGTTACCGACTCGGCGTTTCGTATAGTTCTATTGAAAGACTTATCACCTTCATACAGTGGCGTTTAAAAAAAAATTAAAAAGAACTTTCCATAAGCACCATAATCTACATCACTATACTGAAAAGTGTCACCAATGTAGGATTTTTAAAAGTTTATTCTCATTTCGTAATTAAAATAGTTCAGTATTAAGCATTATAATAAGGTATATCTATTGTATAAGATTCAGCGCTTCTCAAACTTTTTTTATTCATGAATCATGACCTCATTTTTCATCACGAGATTTTTCGCGACCCCATGTATTAAATATGAAATAAAACATAAAAATAAAAAGATAAATCGTTTATTTTTTTGTTAAGCGATACACCTACATATAAAAAAGTAGTTACATTATTTGTCAAAATAAAAGTAGTTTCAGATTTGTTTCAAGTACCTACAAAAATAAACCAAATCAGAAGTTTATGGTGGGTTGAAATTTTGCAATTAAAAATTTTTGTTTGACTGCTTGCTTTATTTAGAAACCTTTTTTCCTTTAGTTTTTCTCGTAAAACTTACAGTTTTTGAGTAAAAAATAAAATAAGTAAACATGAACCATCAAATATTCCAATATAAAACGAATCATTTTGGTGGTTTCCATGGTTTGTTTATGTTCATATTGGGTAGAATTGACAGGCGTCTTAGCGTGGTCACCGCGTAAACATCAAAATGAACTACACCTGTCACTTCTACCCAACATAAACTTAAACAAACCATGGCAACCACCAAAATGAATCGTTTTATATTGGAATATTTGATGGTTCGTGTTTACTTATTTTATTTTGTTACTCAAAAACTGTAGGTTTTACGAGAAAAACTAAAAAACCGAGCTCGGTGGCTGGTTGGTTTGCAACCTAGCGAGTAAAATCGGGAGGCGTGGGTTCGAATCCCGCGGCCGTCTGTTATCGTAGGGGTTTCAGGTGGTTTCCCCTACCTACTATAGGCAAATGCTGTGACAGTACTTCCACCTACCCTTACCTTTCCCACCCATTCCTTGTTCCCCGCCCCCTCCTCCCGGACGCTAGTGACCTCAGTTGTCGAAGCGTCCCTAAACTCTCAATTAAAAAAAAAAACTAAAAAATAAAAAAGTTTCAAAATAAATCAAGCTTTAAAAAAAAAATTAATTGCAAAATTTTAACCCACCAAAAAGTTCTGATAAAAAAAAAACAGCAGGGGTCGTACTTTTCAGCCCCCTGTGAAGGTGGAAGATAATTAAAAATATTACATCAGCGCCAACCATGCTGTGATTTTGCCTAGTTCTCTGGTTAACGTTAATCCCAGGTTAAACTTTTATGCAATCGGGCCTTAATGATGCATATATCAATCCATTTATTAACGAAATTAGAAAAAAATTTCTTTTTAAACTACCACAGGCAACTATGGTTGCGGGTTAACAAAATGTAAATTTCGTTTGTTTCTTAGTAACCAATGTAACGTTTGCATTCACGGAAACAATTTTTAAAATTGAAAGAAAAGTCACCTCACATAGGTTACCACACCCTGTATTTTCCTGGGAAAGAAGAACTAATTTCTAGCTTCCGTTTTTACCATTTCTTTGCCACATTGAGGATGTTAGAGCACGTAAGAGAGTGGAATAAGAAATTATGAATTTATTTCACGCCGCAAAAACTTGGTTGCGCATCCTTGCATTCTGATATAATTTATAATGGGTAATTGCAATTATGCGCTGAAAATCATGCAAAATCTTCTCTGCTGCAGTCCGTAGGTTATTAAAAAACATCAATATTAATTAAAGCCACCATCTAATTGTTTCCTTTCCGCTGTATCCGATCTTTTATATTTCTAACGTTAGTTTTGAGATTATTACTTCGATTAGAAAGAAAGAGCAGTTGTGAAAAAAACAGAAATTATTCCAACATATACAAAAAATATAATATTACTGCTTACTACTCTACTATACAGGGTGTTACAAATTCGAGTAAATGCATAGGGATCTCGCTTATCTTAAGAGCTACGAGGTCAGTTAAATTAGGGCAAAGTTGGGAAATTAGATGCTCATCAAATGTCTGCAAAGAAAATTTTCATAGCTGTCATAGTTCAAAAGTTATTCAAGAAAAATTGAAAAAATTGATTTTCGTTTTTTTGCCCTATATCCTACATTTTTTAAGATATCGACAATCTGGAAGCACTTCTCCATGACAACTTCTTACGCTTTATATTTTAAGATAACATAGAATTTCCAACAACGTTTCGTCTCTTCAGAAACATCAACTTCATTTTTTTAAATACGGCGAAAAATTTTTAATCTTATAGTCGGATAGCATTTTGTCTTCTGATTTCAATATTATATGACACTTTATATCTAAAATGATATTTCACCACAAAAAATTGAGAAAAACTCATTTTGTCCAATTTTTAAATCAAATAATATTGTACAAATAAAAAGCAAAATAAAAAACAAAACAATTTTTTTGTTTTTTTGTTGTTCTGTTAAAACTGTCACTTTGACATTAATATGATCGTGATTAATTGTATAACTTGCAACCAGTTACAAATTCTTTGAATTTGTGCTTTTCTTTATTAAATATGACAATCAACACTTTTTAAGAAATTCGAGAAAGGTTTAAAAATACACAAAATTTTGTTTTCTCATGGCATGCTTTTTAATTTTCAACAGTTTATTCAATACTTCAGTAAAATCAATAATTACAATATCATATTTGTAACACCTTTTATTTTCCATAATTGACGAAAATTATTTTAACAATACTCCGCAATACCAGAAGGGATAGCAAATAAATAAATAAATAAATTAAAAATGTACTACCAGAACATAGTGAAAATAAAAATTGCGAACAAAATCACAAAAACATCAAAGAATTTCTAGCTGGTTGCAAATTATACAATTAATCAAGATCATATTAATGTCAAAATGACTGTTTTAACGAAACAATAGTATACGATTCTTTGATTCAAAAATTGAACAAAATGAGTTTTTCTCAAAATTTTGTAGTAAAATATCATTTTAGATATTAAGTGTCATATATCATTGTAATCAGAAGACAAAATGCTATCCGACTATAAGATTAAAATTTTTTCGCCGCATTTAAAAAAATGAAGTTGAAGATGGTTCTTAAGAGACGAAAAGTTGTTGGAAATACTATGTTATCTCAAAATATAAAGCGTAAGAAGTTGCCATGGAGAAGTGCTTCCAAATTGTCGATATCTTAAAAAATGTAGGAAATAGGACCAAAAAACGAAAATAAATTTTTTCAGTTTTTCTTGAATAACTTTTGAACTAAGACAGCTATGGAAATTTTCTTTGCAGATATTTGTTGAGCATCTAATTTAACAACTTTGCCCTGATTTAACCGACCTCGTAGCTCTTAAGATAAGCGAGATCCCCATGCATTTACTCAAATTTGGGACACCCTGTATAAAGCCATAATTTTTTAGGATACGGTTTTCCGTAAAAATTAATACATTTGTAATAGTTTATAGCTCATACATTTACGGTAACTCTAATTTTAATAACTCCGCAAGCAAAACCTTTAAAAAAAAACAATAAAAGCGTAGTTCGGAACATTTCAAAGAAGTAAATCTCGATTTTTTGCAGTTTAAATCCTTCTTAATACTTTGTGCGGCGAAAATAAAAAAGATCGTTTCCTTTGGTTTAGATAACGTTTTGGAAAAAAACAGAAAACAGTTTCTTTAAAACTGTTTTTTGAAGTCGTAAAATATTTACCAGCTTGGTAACTATTTTCATTTGCATATATATGTATGTGTCTGCATTATATTAGTACTAAAAAAAGCATAAGGTATTATGGACAGGAAGGATATGGTCAAGTAATTAGCAAAGAATTAGAAAAACGTAGAGACAAAATGATTAAAATTGTAAAATAAAGTTGCAAAGCAATCAACAGTCGTAAGCTGGGTGTATGATTCATTTGAAGAACATGGAAATTACGGAAATAGAAGGATGCTTGAATAGCTTATTAAAAATCCAAACAGAAAATGTGTATTTAGTGTTCAATTCCTAAAAATATCCTGAAACATTAAAATACTTCAATTTATATTTGATTAGTTTATTCTCGATTCACCATAGAAATTTAAACTTAAGCAGTCATACTAATCGGATGGCATTACTATATTAACAAAATCTGCTTAGTTTTTGAGACAAATTAGTCAACTTTTGTATTTCTAATGTAAAACAAGATTATCAGATTTAAAATAAATAAGTATATAGATTTGGCGATATTTCGGTTAACAGCAATCAGCAAAGTACAAAAAACTATAGCACATTCACATTAGCGCTAGTCGCAAATCCGAACGAGCATAAAGTTTATAGCGGATATCATACATTTAGCTAAGGCGCACATTGAACTGTGTGGCGCAGTACGGGCAGAGCAGACCAGGCAGGGCAGTACGAAAATAAAAACAATGTGGCACAGTTGTCCGCGTACATTGGATAGCAGTTCTGCGCCTCAGTTAACGCTTTGTCAAATTAATTAATATTTAAACATTAGAAAGTTATTTTTTTCAACACAGTAATCTATATATTTTTGCATATTTTTACAGAAATATAAATACATTTTTTATTTGTTGTTTTAATTGTTCAAGAAATTCTCTAGTTTTGTCTCTCTACTATGAAATATTCTATTTGCCACTGCAATTAACATATAAATCGCAATAGCCCGGAAATTAATAAAAATAAGTTAGAAACTAACTTTAAATTATCTAAGTAGAATCTAATTCTGTACAAAAATACACAAAAAAAAACTAGACTATTGTAATTAAAAAAATATTCAGATTTTTTATTTCCATTGAATTTGACAAAGCGTAACAAACGCCCTGTGTAATATTTTAAAAGTTTTGCTTGTGCAAAACGTTTTCGAAACTATTATCAATCAAACTTCAAAAATAATTGCCGGTGGAATCTTAAAGTTGTTAATTTGTTGACAATTTTTGAGGGCGCTGCACCGCTCAAAATTTTTAATGGAGCGTAATTTACACTAAAACGGTCGGTGAATTTTTATCCAAATTTCCTGTTTAAATTTCGTTATCATATATTGTAAATGGCAGGTGTCGTAAATCAGAGGGTAGTTACGCAACGATTCAATTAATGTTACTTCTAATGATTCCATTTAAAGAAAAGACACAATCAAATCAAAATACTCAAAGGGGCGCGAGTGGCGATATGACACAGTTTCTGTGTAAGATCCACAAGTGTGGGGCAGGCGAAAACGGTGCAGTACTGCGCTGCATTGCTCTGCGTCTCAATTCGCGGTGTCTTATCTCAAAAGATGGAATCACAGAAACTGTGCTGCCCTGCGTCAGTCAACTGCGTGTCAATGTGCGCTTGGCCTTATACAGTTTTTAGGGTATAGGTAACTCCAAGATAAAATTTGAATATTGTAAAACATTTGATCAATACTTCAATCATTTAAGTGATTCATTTATTAATATCAGTAAATGTTATTATACAGGGTGATTCTTAAGTATTGCAAAAACATTCTGGAGGTGATTCTCATCGAAAATTAAGAGTGGTCTTTCATATAATTTTTTTTCCATAGACGTCTTCTTTCGGAGTTACACCCCCCTAAAGGGGAGCGGAAAATTGGGCTTTTATTTTATTTCTCAAATTTGGGTAAATGTAGGAGAATGATATTTGGTAGATGTTTTATGCTTATTGAAAGGTTTCCCATAGTAATATTTTTAATCATCTCCCTCCTTCACAGGGGGCTGAAAAGTGCGACCCCTGTTGGTTTGTTTATCAGAACTTTATGGTTGTTTTTTTTTGCAACTAAAAATTGGTTTTTTGAAAGCTTGATCTATTTAGAAACTTTTTAATTCTTTAGTTTTTCTCGTTAAACCTACCGTTTTTGAGTAAAAAATAACATAAGTAAACACGAATCACCAAATATTCCAATATAAAACGAATCATTTTGGTGGTTGCCATGGTTTGTTTATGTTCATATTGGGTAGAATTGACAGATGTTATTCATTTTTGACGTTTACGCGGCGACAACGTTATAACGCTCGTCAATTCTACCCAATGTGAACATAAACAAACCATAGCAACCACCAAAATGAATCGTTTTATGTTGGAATATTTGATGGTTTGTGTTTACTTATGTTATTTTTTACTCAAAAACGGTAGGTTTAACGAGAAAAACTATAGCATTAAAAAGTTTCTAAATAAATCAAGCTTTCAAAAAACAAATATTTAAATTAAAATGTTTAAGCTTCCAAAAAGTTCTGATGAAAAACAACAGGGGTCGCACTTTTCAGCCCCCCTGTGAAGGAGGGAGATGATTAAAAATATTACTATGAGAAACCTTTCAATAAGCATAAAACATCTACCAAATCTCATTCTCCTACATTTACCCAAATTTGAGAAATAAAATAAAAACCTAATTTTTCCGCTCCCCTTTAGGAGGGTGTAACTCCGAAAATTTTATATGAAAGACCACTCTTAATTTTCGATCAGGAATCACCACCAGAATGTTTTTGCAATACTTAAGAAACACCCTGTATATAACTTTTTTTAGGAAGGATCTCTTGTAAATATGGTGGAGCAGTTTCAAGACTCTTGTTCCTTCATCATTAGTACGGTTTCTCTATTTCATAATTCCCGGGAAATACCTTTTGTCCCGGGAAATTCCGTGATATTTAAAAAACATTAATTTATGGAAAAACTTAAGTCTTATTTCAAAATAGTTTTTTTTTAAAAATTTAGAATAACAAATTATGTACACCCATGATATGAGTAAAGAAGCCAGGTCTTCATGACAAAGTTTATATAATTAAAATACGTTTACAGTTATATTTTTGTGTACCCTGGTAATGCGGAGCAAAATAGCTTGTAAATGAAATTTTGTTAATAAAAACGACGTCTTTTTGCTGCTAGATGCTCTCAAGACAATTCCAATAACATTAATAGAGACTTGAAAAGCATTTTATGATTTATAATAAATTACGAATAAGACTTAAGTGACCAAAGCATAGATCACCTTTGTTTTCTTAAATCATATTACAAAAATTCATTGTAAAAATTATGTTATTGTGTTCATTAAAATAAAATTGCAATAGAATGGTAATATTTTAAAAATTTATGTTTCTCTCACCCATATTATTTTATTATTAATAGTAATCAGAGTAAAATGTCTTTACTATACAACTCGCAGTTGTTTTTAAGTAATAAACTGCTCCCTTCCTTTTTCGGGTTACTTATTTTAAAATATTGGCATATTTTATCAGGGGTCTGGAGCGGAGCGCGGAGCTGGAGCGCGGAGCAGTGGAGCAATGGGTTTTTGCCCGGAGCGGGAGCGGAGCCCGGAGCAAATAATTTTGATTGCTCCACTGCTCCACTTTACTATTATAAACCACAATTTTTTTTAAATGAATTATTCTCATGGGTATAGTATTTAATAAAATTATAAATAAACTAAATTTGATTTTTTTGAAGTAAAATTATTATAATGTAACTTTTTTGAATATTAATTTTCATTATTTTGTATTTGAATTTTGAAAATTTTAAAGAACTTTTTTTTCTTTTTTTAACTTTTGAAGATCAATAATTTGTTCATTTATTTAACTTCACTTGTTTCTTAGGGTCAAATATTGTAATTTTTGGTCCATTTCCACATATCTCATAAAATTTTAGCTTTGTTTTAAAAAACAAATTTTCAAATAAAAAAAACTTATTTTATTAATATTTGGAGCGCGGAGCGGAGCTGGAGCAGGCATCTTGATGCCGGAGCATAGCAACTAAAAAATTGGACTGATGCTCCAAACCCCTGTATTTTATTACTTCCCGGTAAACCCCGGGAAGTACCTAGACCAATTTATTCCCGGAATCCCGAGACAAGCAAAAATGTAAAATGTGAGAAATCGGGCCGTAGAAAAATTCTGTTACATGGTATTGACATAATGAAAAAAAAATGAGTTAGAAGAACATGTTAAATAAAATCTAGATTTTATTTTTGGGTTATAAATCGGAAACGGATATAGATATTGCATTTCCGTTTGCATTGTGTCTCTCATAAATTTAAATCGATAACGTGCCATCAGTTCTTCTAGAACTTCATTAGTAAACTAAATATCTTTCTACCTCTAACAATTACCGAGATATCCATTATATTAAATAATACACATAACAAACCACAATTTTTTGTGTAACTATTTGCTGTTTTGGTGCGAATGCCAAAAGTTTGCTAAACGTTAAAAAATTGACGATATTTCATTGAGGTGTCAGTCTTGTTTTTTAAACTTATTCAAATGACTTGCTTTTTGTCGTTAGTGGGGTAACCTCTATACAACTAGAGGTACCCTAGGAGTTAGTGTTTGTGGACGACATCTTTAATAAATACAGGGCCCAGGGCCTTTCAGAGTAAATGAGGCCCGGGCAAACAATGTTTTTGAGGCCCTTTAAAATTAAAAACTATGAGGGAAAAATATAAAATGTTAATGGTCGTTCAGTGATATATGTTATAAAACTGTTATTTCAACTACAAAAATATTATGTATTTTTTTCTAACATATCAAGTTAAAAATTGAGGCCCCTAAAACTGTGAGACGCAGGGCATCTGCCCCTCTTGTCACCCCCCCCTTTTGATTAGGCCCGGCTGGGCCGAAGAACAGGCGAACGACTGCAAATATTCGTTCGACGAACAATATAATATACTGACTGTACTTGTACGACCTGCCCCTAATCGTTTAAGTTTAAATGAGCTCCTACACAGTTTAAATTAAAATGTTTGTTTAATCCATTATCAGTAACTGCAATCACGCTAATGAATTCCATTTTTTTAAAAACATAATTAATGTAAGAGTGTAGTTTATTCTGTTAAGGTAGTAAACAGTTAAGCATAATAAATTATTTGTAAGTGAGAAATGCAAAACAAAATCTGATAAAAAGTTAACGTTCATAACTGCATTAAATTCACGTGTTGAAAAGTATTTACGTTTACACGTGAGTAAAAGTGCGTGTTGTTTGTGTGAACGGAGAAAAATGTTTGAAATGCATACTATACCAGCAGTTGCAATCACGATAATTGGTTATAAAATGTTTACCTGTAACAAAAAAAAACAACATTAGCATATGAATGTAAATAGCATCACACAGCAATATTAAAAAAATGCACATAATATACCTCCCAAGTTGGAACACATTAATAAATGCATTATGATAATAATAAAAAAGATACTCTCAACTTCAATAGACAATGTATACAGATCTCATTTTTACAAAATAGTAAAAAGCTCATTCTGCTAGAATTTGATTTCTTTAAATGTTATAATTTACGAATATTGAACTATTGAGTAAGTATTCAAATTCAAATACAACAACTTAAAAAACTAGAAAACATATTTGCATTGGCGCAAAACAAATTATAAGACGGATTATTGGGTATAGAAGTGAGTATGTCATATTTTTTTTAACTTGAAACCTGTTACAACTGCTTGTTTATTTATATATGTTACAAAAGTTTTATTAAGTTATAAATAAATTACTATATCAACATTTTAAATTATGCTGAATATAAATAAATGTCGAAAATGCATAAATTAAATTTCAATTTTCTATCAAGGACTTAAAAGTAAAATTATAATTTTGTATAGAACAATAAGTTGCTACATATACAGGGTGTATGTTCTTATGTGAAAAACATGGGAATTTCGGAAACAGTTAGAGATAGCAGGTTGGTTAAATTAGAAAAAAAGTGTATTTACACATGCTTTGTAAGAAAACTAAATGAAAATGTGTAAGAGGTGCCCAGTTTCTGAAATATCCTGACAAACTTCAATTTTAAATTTTATCAATACTTTTTTAATATCAACATTAGAAATCTAAAGTTTTGTATTTTAGACGTAAAACAAAGGTTTTAATCGGATGACGTTCTCGAAATTATTCAAGACTATTTAATTTTTAAGATGCGATAGTCAACTTGTCATTTATTATAAATGTCATTCTGATTAAAAAACTTTATTATGTACAGTTTGTTCCGTTTAAAATTGCTTTATCGATTGAGTCATTCGGTTACAAAAAAAAAACATAAGACATATTCGACTCAAATTTATAAAAAGAATCTTAAAGTGAAAACGAAAATCAAATATATATAAAAAAAAAACGTTTTCAAGGTAGGTATACCTAAAGATAAAATATAGAATTAAATGTGCTCTCGCACTTCATTAGTTTTTTATAATATTAGATACATTTAAGGTTAAATTTCCATGTATTTCTAAAAGTAAAATGCAGAGATACAATAAAATTTCAAGTATCGTAGATAATTTCTATTTTAAAGTCCTTCAATTATAATACATTATATGAACACTGTAGGTGCGAATGACATTATATTTTTAAACTATTTGATCTATCTTCTTAATTCAAAAATACGAAAAAATTTACCCTAAACCTATAAATTATTTATAATTTTTACACGATAAAGAACTGTAGTAATTGCATCACCTAGAACTACATGCGTCGCCTCTAACTTTGCTTGTTTTGTGGTATAACTGTTTGTTTTCGTTTTTAATGTTGTAAGAGCTATTTCAGGTAAGCAAATATTATGTAAATACAACAATATCAACATTTAAAAGTGTGCTAAACTACAATAAATGTTAACAATGACCTACATTGATATCAAACGAATAAGGTAATACAAAAACGTAGGTTATAAACACAGCTTGCAACAAAGGATCGTCACTTTTAGCGAATGGCCTTACTAATGAAACCAAAGTTCGGTCTAGAAAGTCTCACGATATATTATTTAACTTTTTTTTCAAATAGGCTTAGAATTACGTTACAAATTTTCGGAGTTAAATTTCACCTAAATTGTACAACCAATACACACTTAGAGCAGGGCAGGTTTTGCCATAAGGCGACTCTAGGCAGTTGCCTAGGGGCGCCAAATTTACTCATAAAAAAAATTTAGAAAATAATGTTTAAATGTGTTTATTGTTCTGAGAATTTTTGCAACATTGTCAGTATCGGTAGCAAGTTCAGAAAGGAGTTTTTTTTTTGTTTAAAAACTTCCAGAAAAGTACACTCGCTATATGATGTATCAGGAACGACTCATTTGTGTTGGAATAATTTATCTATAGAGCATGAAATTGCATCTACAATGGACATAAATGAATTAATTCACAACTTCGTCCAAGCAAAAGCCCGACAAATTAATGTTTCTTAATTTTTGTATTTCAGACGTTAAAATATTAGGAGAAATCATATACATATTTATGTACAAATGTATTAGTGTTAATTAATAAAAAAATATTAAAAAATGTATAGTGTTATTTTAATAAATATAAATATGTTTTTGGGAATTTACCCGCATTAAAATTAGTTCATTTGCTGCTTGACGTTTGGGTAAATCCCCAAAAATATATTACACGATAAAATATGGGGGAACCCAAATTTTCTTTGCCTAGGGGCGTCAGCTACTCTTGCGCCGGTCCCGACTTACAGGCAGGGCCGGCCCTAGTAAGCGCGGGGCCCGACGCAAGGACAAGCTGCGGGGCCCCCCCCACAAAAAAATTTAATTACACATTAATAATAATAATAATAATAATCTTTATTTGTTCTGAATATTCCAAAAAAGGTATAGAACTTGTCACAATAATAAAGTACGTACATTACAATAATATACATAGTTAATAAAAAGCTCAACACAAAAAAATGATATTTAAATATAACATTTTATTAAGGAAGCATCATTTAAATATTTGCTTACTCCATAGTAAGCTTTAGAAATCAGAACTTTTCTTAATTTCTTCTTCAATTCGCGGGTGGGAAGATTTATTATACTCTCAGGTGATGTGTTATCATACAAATAATTTATTTTTTAAATAAAAATTTGAACAAACAAGCTAAAATAATATTATAACAAACATAACAAAACAAAATTTGACAAACTGACTATGAACGAAGGAAAGCAAAACAACTCATATTTTTATAAACGAAATAGAAACTCAATTAAAATTAATCTTTCTAGATTTTGCTTCTGCAAAATCTTTTAATTGGTTGTCGAAGTCCATTTCCCTCATAACTTTATTTTCTATTGACATAATTGCGAGTGAATTTTAAACCTTCTTCAGAAATAGTGGGTCGCTAATACGTTTTAATTAATTTTAATTTAAAAAAAACTTCTTTCACCCGCAGAGACTGTTACCGGTATAGTAAGAAAGATCCTTAGTGCAATAAACAAATTTGGAAACGAGGATGGACGATTATTACAAGCCAAATATTTAAGCATATTTAAAGGATTGCAACAACTTTGTGGAATAATTACTTTTAAAGATTCTATTTCTTCCGCCAACATGAATCCATTTAAGTCCACCGATTCGCCGTATTTTAAAGCAATTTGTAAATCAGCAGCACATTTTAATGTAGTCTGTTTGGATTGATTAAGAAATGCCCTTAAAAAACTAAATAAATCCATTGTCTCTATTAATTGTTTAAATCGAGGTTGAAGAGACTGCAGTGTTTTATCTAAAACTTGATTAAAACAGTTTATTTTGTATGCTTTCTTTGCATCAACCACAGGATCGTTTGAGGACCCGTATGCAAATTGCCTTTTGCGTTTCCATAAACGTTTCAACTGGAATTGTGGAACAACATCTAAATTCCCAAAGACAGATCTGAGCCTTCACAAGTTCACTTGGAAAAGCAAATCATGCCAGAAAATTAAAGATACCAAGAATTTGTAATCTTTCATTTTAGTAGCCAAAGATTCACTTTTTGCGTTTTCGTAATCGTTTCAACTGGAATTATTTCACAAAACCTTTTGTTAATTGATTTGATGATAATATTTGATAAATAATCTATTATATTACTGTGGTATAGTGTATTTATTAACTTTAGTATTTCACTATTGAACAATAACTTTTTTAAGTGATATGATAGAAAATTGCTTTTTGTTTCTATGCTATTAATATTTTTTATTTTTTGATAGCGGTGGTCCCTTTAAGCGCGGGGCCCTGGGCGAGGGAATCGGTGGAATGTGCTTAAGGCCGGCCCTGCTTACAGACAGACGAATATTTTTAATAACCAACTACGCTACATTCAATTGAATTGTGATTAATCTCTCCAGCACAATCTGTAACATTTCACCGTTACATAAATGTAAAATATATTGGTTCGCAATGTATTTTAGAGTCGGATATAAATAATTTTCCATTAATTATCATTATTGGTACAGAACTGTCCTTGAAATAATTCTAACTATCTAAAAATTGCAATAAACAAGGCGTCGACGAGAACAACTATCTTTATAACCAGAAAGGAATTTAAAAACATTAAAATATTACGACCTTACAAGGTATTTTGTACGCCTCCAGCTGTATCAATCAGAAACAAAAAGTGAATACATAAACATATGTACAAACAAAGGCAAGTTTAAATGTACAACAAAGATTTTATCGCGATAATTTATCAACAATTTCACGGACTAATCTTCTACCTTCGAAATAATTACTAATTCCGGAGAAAATATTCAATATTAACCACAAAGTTCTGGCATACAAATTTGATCAGACAGCTCCGTATGTTATACAACAAGACCGATAGAATGCAACAATTTTAAAATTTTCAAGTGATCTATAATTTTAAACCGCCTGAACGTCGATTACAGCACGAAAAACTAATTTAGATGGTCGATAGAATATTTCAATATAGTAAATTAGATACCACATTTTTTATGTATAATTAGTACGGCGTTCGATAGTGATTCATAAAAGTACAAGTTGAGAAACTTTTGTTGAAATAGTGAAACAGACGAGAGGATGTCTTAAATTACAAGGTAAAACTGATGATGGCGATTCCCACATCACCGGAAAGCGCGCGTGAGAACAAAGATATCATCACACTGATGAATTAGTTGCAAGGTTGATTTATACCACAAAAAAGGACAAAAAGTTTTAGTTTAAGTAATATAATATGAAGTGAAGCTTGATTATAACAAACTTTGGGATCGAGAATTTCTGTTCTTTGTCAGTCGTAACATCCGTGAACATGTAGTTAAAATAATATACCTAATTTAACGAGTTATTATAGGAAAAAAAGGCTAGGAGGACAAATTATAAAATAATGCACCTAGTTATGAAAAAAGAAAGGGCTGAATTAAACTGTAATTGCTCAACATAACTCCCTATAACAACTACACACTTATTCCAACGTTTTTACAGTCTAAACCCATTACAAAATGAATGTTTTGTGGCCTTCACAGGCCTGCACGGCAGTTTTAACTTATTTATCAGAATTAAATTTTCTTCACTTGGATTTTATATTTAATATTTGGGAATAAATAAGTTTCAGTTGCTAAATCAGGACGCTTTATCTCAACAAAACCAGATTCCTGTATAAATTGTTCAACGTTAAAGTGGCGTAAATAGGGGTGTGCGAGCTATGTCGTCGCCAGAAGCGTTGAAAAAGGGGGGGCGATGGGGTAAAATTCCTTGGGTCCGGCATTCACAGAGGCCTGGACATCATCGCGCAATTGTTTTTTTTAGGAAATAAATTTTCAAATAATTTATTTACTTTGGGCCCACGAAAAAAAAACCGGCTCGGTAACGTCTCTCGTCGCCACTGGCTGTCGTGTAGGGGTCCGAAGCCATAGGGAGCCCTTAGACGTTCTGTTGAATTGGATTTACACATTTAAACTTTAAATATAAAATAAAATATAAACTGATTGTGATTTTTGCCTCTGTAAAAACATATACAGGGTGTCCCAGATTACATTTCCAGTATGGTGATCTCGCTTATTGTAAGAGATACAGATTTGCCACAACTTCTCAAATCATAGCGCTTTTGCAGGGGTTTCATTTTGACGTTTTTCTCCGGAATCGTTTGTGATTGTTTTAAAATCATTGCACCATTTTATTTGTAAAGGAGGCGCTTTTCACATTTTTCTTGAAGAGTTATAAATCAGGGGGACCAAAAAACGTTTTTGCACAGGAGCCTAAGAGGTCAGCTTACGTCACAGAACGTTATAGGTGTTTTTTTTTGGGGCAATTCGTCAGCAGTGTTATTTATAAATAAAATTGCTCCTAACGAAGAAACTAAAGTCTTGAAGTCTATCGCTTCTACAAAAGATTCTTAAAAAAATATATTACAAAAATCAACCACTCAAATTATTTAAGCACTTCAGATCTAGAACATTTTCAATCATTGTTCAAGATCATAATGCAATTGTAATTTTTATTGCAGATAGCTGACATCGCAAAGGACATCAAAAAGTGAAAATTTAATACACGAAAATAGTTTTTTTTTTATTAACGCAAGAAAAATAAGTATTCTGATAAAATATGATGGAGTCATTAAGCAAATATCCTGATTAAATTGTTCTATTAGTGGTGCGATATTTTTTAAGTTGTATTTTTTTGAAAGCGAACGCTAGGGGCATTGGCTTATGTTAAGTTGCAATTTTAAACACGGTAAAAAAAGTGCAAAATGGTTAAAAATGTTAGAAAAGATAATAAATGTTCACTATATTCCATATTCCAATTAAAATATTGCTAATTGAATTAGTTGAGACCAAAGTAAATTGTGACAAGGAAATGATCTGAATAAGCGAAATGTACGACAACAAACACACTTAGGTACGGAGCTGAGTACTACATGTTAAAAAAAAGTTATGCATGTTTTACAATAACCATATTTCTTTCTTTCTTTTTCATATAGGGTATTTGGCTCTTTTTATAAAGTTTTTTTATAAAACCAGTTAAATATAAACGCGAGTCTGTTAACTCATAAAATTAAATGAAAAAAAAAAGGCGAAGTTGCAGCGTTAATTTATTGGATTTACGTTAGGTGGCAACAATTTATTGCAAAAAACGAAAACTAACAAATAATATGATTACAGTGTGACAGCTGAATTTTGAATTGCAAACAGCATGTTGTGGCAAATCAACATCATGAATGGAAAGAACAGCTGGCAGTTACTTCATTCATTACAGTGTTGTAATAAATTAGCAATAATAAGACCAAGGAGTGCGGTGGTTATGCAGTGTATACTAGAATAATACAGAAGTGTAAGCAGTGTTGCATATTTTAAAAATTAACAGGTTTTGTACGTTTGGTTGCATAAATATAACCGATTTTTAGACGTAGGGTTTATTACTTTTCAGAACTTTGAAGCCAAAGAAGTCATGATAATTAAGCTAAACAATAAAGCAAATTGTTTATTATTACAACACCGAAATAAAAAATGAGTTTATTTAAAAAGTAAATTATAGAGTTTTTCCTAGAACATTCACTGCAGGCCTCAAGGATCGAGAGAATGCAAGCTCAAAAGATTCCAAAAAGTTCTTAAATTACTATTCAAAGCACGACATATAATAGCATTGGGTGCATAAACAAAAAGTACGTTGTTCTTTTTTAAAGTAAGATTCAGAAACGAGGGTGGTATTATGCATGAACTAAAACCACAGCCTTTTGTATTCAACAATAGTTTTATAGTAAACTACCAGCATACTTCAATCACAACATGTCAAAAAGATACCAATCTCTATTTTCGAAAGGTCTTAGCTCAAATTACTAATGACAGATATAAGGCCCACGGACATAGAGCAACCACTACCATTACATTTTGTTTTATTGCTGTCTTTTATCTCTAAGAAAAGGAGAAAAAACAAAACATGATTCTTGTAAAATTTCCAAACAATAGTAATAGTTTTACAAGTAAACGCGTACTTCCAATTTGCTGATTGATTGTATAAGCACTGCATTTTATATTTTAATATATAATTAATTAAGCTGTATGTAACGTTTAATAGTATATTGTACAACTAGTGCTGAAATATTCTTTCAGCACGTGTTGTACACTATGCTTTTCCGACGACCAGTTAGACAAATAATCATTAATTCTGCAAAAAAGTTGTGAAAATAACATTTTTTTGACGTTGGTGAGACTTGACACTTGTGAGGTTAGATTTGCTTGACAGCGCGTTTAGCGTGTGTAAAGTAGCGGAAATTGTGTGCAAAGTGCAGGAAATTGTGTGCAAAGTGCATTTTGCACACAATTTCCAGTGTCATGCGCAATTTGTCATTTTCAGTTGTAGTAAGTCGTGCGAAATTACTCGCTTTACATAGTGGTCGTCGGAAATAGTATATTGTACAACTAGTGCTGAAAGCTGAAATATTCTTTCAGCACGAGTTGTACACTATGCTTTTCCGACGACCAGTTAGACAAATAATCATTAATTCTGCAAAAAAGTTGTGAAAATAACATTTTTTTGACGTTGGTGACACTTGACACTTGTGAGGTTAGATTTGCTTGACAGCGCGTTTAGCGTGTGTTAAGTAGCGGAAATTGTGTGCAAAGTGCAGGAAATTGTGTGCAAAGTGCATTTTGCACACAATTTCTAGTGTCATGCGCAATTTGTCATTTTCAGTTGTAGTAAGTCGTGCGAAATTACTCGCTTTACATAGTGGTCGTCGGAAAAAACAATTTTAAATTGCCGCAATTTTCCATATATAGCGCTTTCTTATTCCCTAGCAATATTAATGATGGCTATACAGGGTCACTTATTGGCCACTATTGGGATCTCATGAACAGTAAGAGCTACAAAGAAGTTTAAATTAGACAAATTGTTGCCCTTTCTGAGACCTATTCAGTGATGCCTTAATGTTTTAAAAAAGTGCCATGGCATGCTGGATAATAAACAAAAATCAAAATGGGCATTTTTTAAAAATCGTTAATAGCTCGTTTATACTTGGTGGTGCAAAAATATTTTTGGGGAAGAAGTTGTAGATTTTTTTACGCACTCTAAAATGAAAACATTCATTTGTTTCAATTTTGTTTAAATTCATGGCACTTCATAGCGACTTTTTGATGAATTTTATTTGTTTTGAGCCTAAATATCAAAATAAATACATTAAACCTTATATACAGGGTGTCCCAGCCAAGACGAATTATTCGATAGCTCTGTTATTAGTTGTAATATTAAAAAAAGTTGAATATAAAAGTTGTTTGTAATCATTTACTACATAACTTAAAATTATTTTCAACTATACACAGTGTTTTGTTTTTGCGCTCTGATACCAAACATGTTTTTTTTTATATGGAACACCCTATATATTTTGTAATTTTTGGATGTAAAATTAAATTGTCTTTCAAAAATATTATAGGTTATTTATGTCTAAAATAAACCGTTTTTGAGTTATTAACGATTTTTTGAAAATTTTGACAGATGCACACCTTTATAAAAATATTTATATTTATTTACATAACAACACCAGAGCAATTTACTCTCGTAATTTATTAGACAATAGTGTCATAGTGATTGTTGATTGGTTAAACTTTTAAAATAATATACAGAGTGTTCGTTTTACTCGGTCCATTTTGCTAAACTTTAAACGCATGTAAGTCATTTTTTTTAATGGAACACCCTATATATTTTTGCATTTTCGTGTAAAAAATTTAATTGTCTTCCAAAGTTATTAAGCATGTTTTATGTCTAAACATAATATTTTTGAAGTTATTTCGTTTCTTATGATTATTTGCGAGTATTTTACTTAAAATATCGGTAGTAGCCTTTAAAAATTCAAAACAATTTGTATGAACTGTCAACCAAAACACTTAATCGGCACAATTGTTACTATTATGCCACTAAAAATCCATATTTTTTAAGAGTTGTAGATACACAGCATAAATGGCAGCAAATAACACCAGAATGCTGTGTATCTATAGTTCTTAAATATTATGGATTTTTAGTGGCATAATAGTGGAAATTGTGCCGATTAAGTGCTTTGGTTAACAGTTCATACAAATTGTTTTGAATTTTCAAAGGCTACTACCGATATTTTAAGTAAAATACTCGCAAATAATCATAAGAAACGAAATAACTTCAAAAATATTATATTTAGACATTAACCATGCCTAATAACATTGGAAGATAATAAAATTTTCTACAAGAAAATGTAAAAATATATAAGGTGTTCCATTAAAAAAAAATGACTTACATGCGTTTAAAGTTTAGCGAAATGGACTGAGTAAAACGAACACCCTGTATATTATTTTAAAAGTTTAACAAGTCAACTATCACTATGACACTATTGTCTAATAAATTACGAGAGTAAATTGCTCTGGTGTTGTTATTTAAATAAATATAAATATTTTTATAAAGGTCTGCATCTGTCAAAATTTTCGAAAAAACGTTAATAACACAAAAACGGTTAATTTTAGACATAAACAACCTATAATATTTTTGAAAGAAAATTTAATTTTAGATCCAAAAATTACAAAATATACAGGGTGTTCCATATAAAAAAACTATGTTTGGTATCAGAGCGAAAAAACAAAACACTGTGTATAGTTAAAAATAATTTTAGGTTATGTAGTAAGTGATTGCAAACAACTTATACATTTAACTTTTTTTAATATTATTACTAATAACAGAGCTATCGAATAATTCGTCTTGGCTGGGTCACCCTGTATATATTTATTGAAAAGAGGAAAATAAAACGCTTTTTCATGAGGTTATAGCCAACTATGGGTTTGAATGAACACAAAAATGTAATTTTGTTATTTACCTAAGAATTTAAACAATATTAAAACAAATGAATGTTTTCATTTTACAGTGCGTAAAAAAAATCTACAACTTTTATCCCAAAAAAAGAATTAATGTTATCACAAAGCTGCCATTGGTCAATATAGAAATGCATTTGTACCTGAAAGTACATGTTTGCAAACGGAAGTGGAAAATCCGTGTTACAAAAGGCTTTAAAACTACCTACAATTAAGAGATTATACTCATTTAGGTAAATGATTGTTTGGAACCTAATTTAAATAAATCTCTGTTTGTTTATTGCACAAACTAAATGAATTGTTTCATAACTTTATAACCATCTCGTAAAGTTTATGACTTAGAGTGTAAAACTGAATGATTTAATAATTTAATAACTTTGTAATATTTGGAATTTACAGCATGCTCTTGTTATAGTGAAAATGCCGAATTATCTAAACCTAAACACTGTAATAAACAATATACGATTCGGAAATACCACCCTGTGAACTAGCTCTTAACAAGCGACTATTTATCGCCTGTGCGCGCATAAGCATTTAAACATGTATTCCATTTTCCAGGACGATAATTGCATCGCCTACAAATTTGGTATGGACGCTAGGGGTGGGCGATATATACATTGCGCCAAGTAGAGTCAAAATAAATCGCTAGATTTAATAAAAATGAATTTTTTTAAAACTTAAATTTATAATTTTAATTTTCTTCATTAATTAATCTTTTTTAAATTGAATTATTTAATATAATTTAACCGCCAAGCCTCTTGCAAAGAACTTTATTAATTAAACTAATACATTTATAATGTGCTTAATTGCACAGTTGGTTGCCGTAACGATAGGCGTCGACGAACTCAGAATCCTTGTTACGTCCTATGAGTAATACATGATTTTTTTTACAGCGTCATAAAACTATTATTACAGTGCAGACAACCCAACCTCCGCTTTGTTTGTTACCAGGTGCCATTTAAAATAATTGCCACACAATTTTTTTGCGACAGTTTTAGGTGTCTGAAACGCGACTTCATATAATTAAGGTACATTGCGTTGTTTACCTTCCATCGCATTAAACGACGCTATGTTATTGTTTTATACATCATAGGTGACGTTAAGGTCACTGAAGATTAGTTATCGATTGTTTTACTGAAATACATTGCATGTTAAATGCAACAAACGTCACTAATTACGAAATGTAGTAGTTAATGTTGAGCAGTTATGCATTAAATTGGAATCAAAAGCAATATAAGTTAAGATGCGCTATCAAAATTTTTGCTTAGACAGGGTGGTTATTAAAATTGTAGTTAAACAGGGCTGCGGAGTCGGGAAAAAAAAGTCGACTCCGACTCCGACTCCTGATAATTTTAGTGGTCCGACTCCGACTCCGACTCCGACCAAATTAAATTTTATGGTGTGTAATATAGGAAAAAAAAATTAACAAAAAAATATTTAAAAATTGAGCTTAAATTTTGCGGCAAAGTACCACCTCGCAATTTTTTGTTGTACTCGGAGTCGGAGTCGGTACATTTTTTCCGACTCCGACTCCACTGACCAGAAATTTCTCCTAAACTCCGACTCCGACTCCACAGCCCTGAGTTAAACAATCACCATGCACTAAATTTTCGACTCTTTCTTGACGTATATCGTGCTATAATTGCTTGTTTATTTATTTATTACACAAGAAATAGTGCGAAGTAAATAAAATCAGTTGAATCACAACAAAACAAACATTTAAATATGTTTAATAACAATAGGTGGTGAAAATGACCTACTTTGGTATACGAATATTAAATAGTAACAAAAATAGAATGTGCTAAATAATGAAAATCGCGAATGTATATTGCATTAATTTTTTAAATATTTTTTTCCAAGTTTCACAGTTCGTTAGACAGTAGTATTTTTTTCTATTTATATGTAAAAATATTGTAAAATTTGTATAAAAATACATTGGATAAAAAAGAACCACATAGATTATTAAATGATTTTATACGTTTAAAACATATTTGTAAATCACTCAGATTTAAGCAATTAAACATTTATGAGCCAAGAAAAATTAATCACGGAAAAATCAAATTAAGCCTTTTAAAAACTAAAATCCTACTTTTATCCAGCAAGAGTAATAAAAGTTGTGCTATATTTTATCGATATTTGTCGCTAAATAATTGTGAAACAAGTCAGAAAACGACAAAAGCTAATATTTTCTATTAAACAATCAACAGTAACAAAAAAAAAATAATTTCATTATGCAACTCGGCAAATAATTTTGAAAATTTTAAAATAACGGTGTTGCAAAAATTATTTACAAAAAATATTTTTTTTTTTAACATACATCAAAATGTGTAATATAATGTCATAATGTCGATTAAGGCGTTAATTCCTGTGAAAAGTTAACCAAGCCGCCTGTAAAGAATTTATTTCTTTAGTTTTATAATCTGATGTGAAAAGAATTCTACTGAACTTTATTGTCATGTAACTAACTTATTTGCAGATATTAATGTAGTTAATTTTATTACCTAATTAGAATTTTAACTATATTTAACAACATAGAAAATGGAACAATCATAAAAGCACAATAATTTAAGTAGAGTAAGCCATGCATTCCTTTAAAATTGGTTGCATAACTCCAGTTTTATAAGTACACCTACTATATCGATCAAAATGTGAAACATTTCAAAAATAGAACGTCCACAGAACTGTAAAAATTTCATCAGAACAAATGATTAAATTGTCAAAAATTAAAGTTTCACGTTTAGAACCATTTCCAAAATTTAAAAGAAAATCGGCTTTTAACTCTCCATAATATTCACTTTTTTATTTAATTAATGGTGTCGTTTATCTATTATCATCATAGATAATTAAATAAGTTATATAAATCGTTAATTTACTTTTCTATTCAAATAGACGCCTATGAAAAAATATCTTTACCATTCAAAATTTATAACTCAAGAAACCATCATAGTTGAAACTAGCATTTTAAAATTTCTTTTTTCTGATTTTTAATATGCAATCGTTGACATATATATTTTCAATTATACAAAAATTGCACACATTTTAAAAACTTTATCACGGTATAGAAACCAAAAGCAAAAGGGTAGATCATGGAAACAGCAATAACTCAAAACCTGGAGATAGCAAAACATATTTTTTTTAAATTGGCCCAACTGGTCTCAAAACACTGCATAATTTTGGTAATTTAAACATTTCTCTATCTCTAATTATTAGCGAAATACCCATATAATCTCAAGAATCTGGAGAACTCTGTACACAGGGCCGTTTTTTTTTCGCCTCGGAAAAGTAGACACATGCTGAGGGCCCGTGATTTAGGGAGAGTACATCCAATCAAAACCATTTTTAGATGTTAATTGCTTGCCCTTTGGTGGAAATAGTACAATTAATGAAAGGTTTAAAATTTTGTTTGTTGATGTAAACATCAAAAATATTCTACAATGTCAATGATCTAAAGTTTTATAAAATTGACATTGATACAGAAGACTTTAACAAAAAAATTGATCATTTTTTGAATTTATTGTTTAATAATAATGAAAACCCCTTATAATTTTAATAAATTCATAATAAATAATCATATTTCTTCAACTTTTTCTCAAGTTGAAATTATTTTGATAACGTACTTTGTTACTGTGTTAATTTAAATATTGGTAGTACAATTACATATGAAATATTTATAATTCGAATAATCGAATAATCGAATATTCGAATAATTGGGGTTCTTTATAACCGGTATAAGCGTAATTTAATATTGATTCAGGAAAACGAAATTTTTTGGTTGGACTAAAAAGCACTAAAACGTTTCGATTATAAACGAATGAAAAATTTTTCTTTTTAAATCCCTGGTTACAATTTTTTAAGCTTTATAATAGTGTTATGTGCTAGACGTGTAAAACTCTTATAGGATTCTGCATTGCATAAAACTCTGTAAAAGGGTTTCATGGTTAAAATATAATTGGAAAACACAATGGCCTAGGGGGGCCAGAATGAGGCTAAGACGACCCTGTCTGTACAAAATTAAACTAAATTGGTTTTCACACAAAATAAATTTTATCGCCATTGTAGGTACATGTATCAAAATTCAAGGCGCTTTACCTGAACAAAGGGTGTGAAGTCGTTGCGTTATCTGAACGGAAATAGAAACTGTTTAATGAACATACTACTTATCGCACAACTTGTCACACTGCGTGATTTGATAATGTAAGAAGTGAAATGAAAAATACTGGGCATGCACATTTGCAACTTGGTTACCTGGCTGTCGGTTAATTCACCTAAAACGACGCCTAAGACTTTGAAAATGATAGTATTTGTGCGGAACTTCGTCCAAAATGTGTATGTCTATATTTGGATAATAATGGCAAATATTGTTAGTAGATTAGGAAGGAGATACGCTGATAAGCAGGTAGTTAGTTGCTGGAACGGAGCAGGTGTATCATGGGAAGTTCCAAGTCACCGTCATGCTTTGCTGGTTAAGGAAATTTTTCTACCCCACACACCCTCCAGGTAGACAGTCTCGAACGGATTCACTAAATAATTACTTTTGTTATTATACTTTCAGTTATTCCCCTTTAATGGGACCACACATTTTAAGGGTACGGCAATACTAATTTGTTTTTTAAATTTTCCATGTACAATTTTGTCAAATTTGCATGACTTTATTTGGCCAATAAAAATGACAGCAATATATGGAGAAATAGTGAGAAATAAAATAATAGTTCTTAAAAAACTCGACAGCAATTAAAAATGTTTGAACAGAAACAGAACCCAGTGGCGTAGCGAGAGTTTGTGCCGCCCGGGGCGGTCCCTGAATTTGCCGCCCCTAAAAATAAGGGTCGCTAACTTTTTCCAAAACCAAGCAGAGGTCGACAGAAAAATGTGGGGGGGGGAAATGCGCCGCAGGCGAATTTTTTTAAATTTTAGACGTTCAAACGTGTTTTAATGCAAAGCTAGATAATGTAGAATACTTAACCATCTTCCAAAATTACAGTTTTACAGTAGAACCTTTTCTGATTTTTATTTTCTTTAATCAGATCGCCCCCACTCCCACGAAATTATTTTTAATAAGGGCGAAAAGTCCCTGTTACAATAGAGTTTAAAACTGCATGGAATTTAATGCCTAAAATAAACGAATTGTTTCATAATCATATTGAATGGTTGGCACCGTATAATAAATTTTATTAGGTACTTGGAATTTCTGTCGTTACAAGGGGGCGGGTTTCCAGTGAAGAAAGGTCAAGTAGTACATTTTATCCCCTAACTTCGATAAAAACTCTTTTTTTTTTAAATTAATTTTTATGAGTTTAATAGCGCCAGTGCCGGTACTGATTATTATATCTACTATTCCTTCATTACCCCGAGAATTTCATTTTGACCCCATTTGGGTAGACTAAAAGTGCCGCCCCAAAAAATGTGGACCGCACCTCCCCCCCCCCTCTTGCTACGCTACTGACAGAACCTTATTTTTTAAGGAAGACGGAAAAAATTAATTTTAAACGTTGAATAGTCTTGTTTTCTAGTCTAAAATACATAAATGGCTTGAAACTTGCAGACAACGTTTATGCGGTTAAAATGACACATACCCTGAAGAAGTTTGCTACAACGAGTACGAAACGTTGGTCGACGTAAACCCCAATTCCGTAAGTCGATTAGATTGAAGAGCTATGGACCGCGAAAGCTATAAGAGTCTTACCTGTAAACTGTTATTAAGGAAAACGTAGGATAGAAATACAACGTGCAAAGATTTGTGTAAATATTTCTTTAACTACCGTATAGATATTTAAAATTATTTTTATCTCTAGCAAAAATATATGCCGGTAACAACATTGAGAAAAAAATCGTTTTTTGAAGCGATAAGACCCATTTTCCATTCGTCGAGGAGGTAAAAGAGACTGAATCGCGAACACAATTTAATAAGATACTAATTTGACTTAACAAAGTCTGGCTTTTGGTAACGAAAACAGTAAAATTTTTCAATTTGCCAGTTTTAATGTGTGTTGTTATGGATTTACTATTGAAGAAATCAATTTTAGCAACACATAAACGTACGAAAAAAATGTATTTGTCCTTCGGCCTCATAGAGTACGGTTTTTAAGTGTTTCACAGCGCCAAAAACTTGATCTCTTGGTATAAACTTTAATTTTTTATACGGTTTTACGATGTTGTCATCTTAATACGGACAGGGGAGCGAATAGATAAATTTAAAAAAATGTAAAGATGTCTTCGTCATTGTATTTTCGACACTGAAAAAATATCTTTATAGAAGATTAACTGACGTGGTTTAGCCTTCTCATTTCCTTCCTTTTCACAGAAAATGCAACTGGATTATGAGAGATAAAAAAAAATTAGCGACTGTAAACACATTTTTGTTCATTTTACTTATTTTATTTGAGAAAAGGTAATAAAAAATCTATCGTGGAAGAGACAAGGGTCTCGTATCTAGTCTAAATATTTTTTAAGAAGACAACTTATTATTTTATTTCCATGGCAAGTAATAAGCTTTCAACAGTTTCAGTTTGTTGATTGGTTGTCATGGAAACGACATAAACTACAACGACAGGGCCGCCTGATTGATGGTGGTTCTTGTTCAAAACGCAATTTTGCAAATTAGACAACGAATGTAGAAGCGAAATATCATGTGTGATACGTCAATAAGTTCAGAAAATAAAAATTCTATTTGATTATGTAAATAGGAAAAAATGCGCCCATAAGACACAATGAAGTTGGCTGTCATAAAACAAAAACGAATCGACCTAGGAAAATTTAGTGAGTTCTATCCGATTCGGCTTTAATGTTGCTTAGAAAATATTTTATACTCCAAATGGACGATTTTCAAAAATCTTATTTTCCGGTTTATCCTAATTTTCTCGGATACCGTTTGAGATATTTCCAATTTATCTCCGGATTATTAATGAGCAACGAATTTAGCAACTTTGCCAAATTTAAACCTATACTCAAGGTATTCCAGGGGTTTGGAGCAGCAATTTTTTAATTGCTCCGCTCCAGCTCCGTTCCCGCACAAAATGCCTGCTCCAGCTCTGCTCCATGCTCCAAATATTGTTAGCATTTATAAAATAAAAAATGACTAAAAAAACTGTTTTTAAAAACAAAGTTTTAATTTTATCGGATATGTAGAAGTTGGTCAAAAATAATAATATTTGACCCTGACAAAAAAGTGAAGTTAAATAAATGTTTGAAAAAACAAATTATTGATCTTCAAACGTTGAAAAACAGAACAAAAGTAGTTTTAAAAAAAATGTACATAATAAACTGGAGCAGTGGAGCAATCAAAATTATTTGCTCTGGACACCGCTCCTGCTCCCGGCAAAAACCCATTGCTCCGCTGCTCCGTGCTCCGCTCTAAACCCCTGTATAATAAGCTAGTTCCCCATGTTTAAAATCGAATTTCAAACAACCTGTGTATATTAATAAATCAATAGCTAAATTGGTCTTTGTTTTTTTTTTTTATTTACAATACCGATTTAAGTATGGAAACATACATATTAACGAGTAATACAACTATATTCTTAATTATTTTAAATTTATAGCTAATGATTCAAATTGTATTTACTTATGCAGTTAAAAATCGAATAGATTGACATACCTACATCATACCGTTATTAGTCTTTAAAAAAAACAACTGTAATAAATAAATTATTCAAGGTAGAAAACTAGCCTTTAAAAAAATAAAGCATAATAACTATAAGGCCAACAACAACTTATTACAATTATATTATTATGAGTAACGGAAAAATATAAATATAGAAGCAAGTTCTTTGCCAATATTTAGATATTATAGACAACTTTATTGAAATACAACAAATTTCATGGTTAAGCGATTTCCAGGAAGAAAGCAATTTGACAATACATATAACCTTATAAAACGACAATGACAATTTTTAATCACAGTATTTGCCATTTTAACTGTTAATTCACAAAAACAAATTAATGCGCTCGATTGAATTATTAGCATATCGAGTATTAGTTCCCATTTTCCGAATGCGCTGATCTATAACTTTAAACTCCAACTCTGGAGCATAACGTGATATTAATTTGTTAGTAAGTTCTTTTCTAAAACAGTTAAAATATTTCACGCAATATCGTTTACCATGGAAACAAATGTGTAGACACAACACGGGTCGTTGTAGGGCCATTTGAAAGAATAAGTTAAAATATATCCACTGTCCGAAATTCCACGTAATTGCATTGTTTGGGTATTTGGGCACTACGGGATATCAAGTTTCAAAGCGGTGGGGCGCCATTCTGACGTTGCATGCCAAAGTTCACGGTCAGATATTTGCAGTGGATCGTTGAAATTACATACATGAACACATTTTAAATACCGGACAATCAACATTTTATGCCCACAATTTTAATTTTAAGTATACAGTGTATCACTTGCAAATTGCCCATGCATGCGTGTGTGCCCTTGAAAGCGTGGGGAATATAAAGTTAGGTAAATTGGAGAAAAATTGCCCGATAAATGGTAACTACAGCTCGCCATCTATACAATTTATTACACATAATTTGAAACCTACCATTTCCTATTTTTACTTCAAAATTTCAATTTAAAAAAAAAAGAAATTTAATTACATATTAGGTTAGTTACTCAATTCTTATTGTTTTTGTTAAATATCAGGGTGTCCCAGATAACATTTTCAGCATGGGAATCTCGCTTATTCTAGGAGGTACAGGCTTGTTTAAATAAAATGGGTTATTCTTAAGTATGAGGGGAGCTACAATCTATTTTCAAAAGTTCAAAATTCTTCGTTCTTTAAAAGTTATAGCAAAAAATATGAAAATATTGAACTTCTTTTTTCTCATAAGTTTTTTGAATGATCGATAAAATCAGTAATGAAAAAAAAATCGAAAAACCTAGGAGTAACAGATACTAAGAAAAAGATGGAGACGAATCAATTAAGATGGCTTGGACATCTACGCACATGCCAGAAAGTAGATACGCGAAAATAAAGATGGAGGGAAAAAGAAATAGAGGAAGACCAAGAATAAAATGAAAAAAAGAAGTGAGGAAGAGACTTGAAGTAAAAGGAGTCAGCTGAAGAGATATGCTACAATTAGCGAACGATAGACAGGAGTGGAGAAACTTAATATAGAAATAGAAAAGCATACCTCGGCACCGAAGGGTACAAGATAAACCGATTAAGAGGAAAAACTTTTTTGTCTTAATCATTAGATCAATTTTATTTTTACTTTCTTAAAGCACTTTTTTATGTATATTATAGCCATTATTTTGATTTTTTATCACTTTTGCAATATTACGCCTAATTTCATTTTTTTTTATGGGCCGTCAAGTTGGCTTTGGAATAGTTGAATGTGTTTTTTTCCCTCTTTCGAATGAGATTACCTATTACTTGCCATATCTTTTTTGTAAATACCTTACAAAATTTAAAAAAAAACATATTTACCAATCTTTTATCAAGCTATCCATGAAATTTAAAAAAAAATTACTAAATGTCAAATGACAGTATCAATTGTCTGTCATTTATTTGAATTTTATAATATTGATATGAAATGCGATAGTCTATAGTCTATACCAGCGGTTCTCAACCTTTTTGCCTTCGCGAAACCCTTGAAATGATATTCCTGTCACAGGGAACCCCTTTATAAAAATTATTATATGTATATCAGGGTCGGCAACGCGTCCCCACGATGATTTTTACTGTGTCCTTACAAGACAGGCTTTTTTTGCTCGTCACAAAAAACAAGGCCCTTTGCATCATTTTTGTCTTTAACCCTTAAATGCATGAATTTTTAAAAATTAGATTTATATAAAACAAGATGATTTACCCGGCGTTGCACGGGCGATTACAATTTTAATTACTTTTTTAACTTGAATAAGCCCAATAATTCCAAATCATACACAAATGACATACTCTGATCACAATCATCTTTCCATTTTCTTATAATTCATTAAAAAATAACTATTTATTGCTTAAAAATTGAATAATAACTCAAATTTATTTTCTTTCGTCTTGTTTCAATTAAAAATGTACTAATAAAAATAATACTTCATGTACATTTATTACTAATTGTATACAAAACAATCTTTACTTGAGAAATACACCGCGCCGTATCGTGTTTTGACCAGGTATTTGCCGACGTAAGATCGAATCCCGTCCAAGTGTTTTTTTTTTTTTTTAAATTGGTAATATGTGCTTGTACTTAAAGTTTGGCGTTAGATCTGCAAGGTCCTAAATAGTAACTGTGCAAAATTTGGTCCCGATCGGTCAACGGACCTAGGATTCTATAGCGAACAAACAAACACAGAAACAAGCTCTTTTATATATATAGATTTTAGGTATATTGTAGAGAATGTGGGAAAAATAGTTAAAAAAATCATTCACAATTTTCTAACTGTTTTAATTGAAAAACAAAAATTCTTGCCGAAGAGCAACATTTGTGCACAACGATGAATAAAATGTGTTGTTGATCGGCAACTTTGTACAAAACAATAAATAAAATATGTTACCGAAGAGAAACATTAGTGCAAAACGATAAACAAAGTATGTTGCCGAAGGGCAACACTGTGCAAAACGGCAACTTTTATTTTAGGTGCAAATTATTTTGTTATAACATAGAGCCGCACCACATTTTTCACAATTTATTGTTAATTCCATTTTATTTTGTAATTACATGTCACTATAAAATGTTTTTTTTATGTAAATAACAAGAAAATTATACAACGCCAAATTTGTAAAAAATGCAAAATGGTGCTAATTGGCAACACAATTTTTATACTACTGCTATGAACGGAGGTACAATATTGCATTATAATTCGATAAACTTAACTTTGATCTGTTAGAAACTTTTTTCTATATTAAAATATTCTTTAATTTGAAAACAAAAATTCTAAATCTTAAAAATTGTAAAAAAACAAAAAAATTGGGTAATGTTTTGATGATAAATTTTCAAAAACTATCGCCCTTTATGAAATTGTTTCTTAACATATGCATTACAAGAAGTGTTGTGAATCATCAACAAAAAGTAGAATTGTGACAAAATATTTTTTATGGTTTTTACATAATATAATAATATATGTTGCTAATCGGCAACTATGCATTTAAGGGTTAATACACTTGGTAAAGTCTCCTTTATTATTTTTTTGAAAGTATTCTTGTAATTCATCTTTTAGCTCAAACACCCTGTTCAGAACTTTTCCTCTACTCAGTCATCGGGTTCCTGTATGTGCTCTTTGTCCACATTTTCACAGTTTCTTAAAGTGTCTGCAGTGAATTGGCCTTTGTTTAATAAAACTAACCATTTTTATAACATCATCAAAAACTATATAAAAAAATTGCGAACGTAAAACGAAAAAAAAAGAAAAGAAAAAAATTACATATGATTAGTTTATTTATCAGTATTTCCCGCGGCACCCCTAGCGCCTTCTCGCGGCACCCCAGGGTTCCTCGGCACCCCGGTTGAGAAACGCTGGTCTATACTATAGTCTATAGTAATTTTGTTAGAATTATGGCTACACTTACAAATAATGAAAAATTTGACATGTTGCATTCTTTATTTTAATTTTAAAAGTTTTTGAATTTTAAAATTATGTTTTTAATCTTTAATACTTCTTTAAAATCTTTTCTGTACAAGAATGATAGCATGTTTGGCACGAAATACATTTACTACAGTACAAAAACCTTCGATATCTCTTAGTTTATCCATAACGTAATAAAATAAAGAAAATTATTTTGGTGTAATTAGATATTCAAGAAAATTGTTATTTTAAGTTTTTTCTTAGTAAAATTTAAAATTAGATTCATACATTCTTTTACTTACATATTATTTTATTGATTTGATAAATCTTTATATACTTTTACAGAATACAGCAGGCATTTTTTATAGTTGAAAAGTGAAAAATAAGCTTTTAAGAGCTTTTAAATTTAACTGTGGTTTGATTTTTTTTTAAATAAAACACATACACACATATTAACTTCACCAAAAACGATACTGAAAATGGCTTTTTTGTACCTTAAAGCAGGGTGGATAAAAATCATGATTAAAAAAAAATCTTAAAACTGGATTTATTTGATTAAAATCAGATTTTTTTAATTTAAATTAAATGTATCATATTATCGAATTTAGTATTAATTTTGGTTTTTGGCAAATTTTAAGAAATATAATAAAAATAGATATGACACCCATACATTTTTGAAATCAGAAAATAATAAGCTCTTTAATGAACTAGCCAACTATGATTGCCATTAAAAAAATAGCAAATTTGGCTTATGTCCAAAAAACCGAGTGTGCCATGGCTTTTTAGATATGCTTTTCTTATTTACGTACAATTATCTACAGGAATCATTTTACAGTTTGGTGTTACCATAAGTGTCTATGGAATTATTTAACTTTCAAAAAATCGCCTGTTTCTAGTTTTTTCAAAATATTTTAAAAAGTTGAAGGTGTAGGTGAAATGTCAAAATGGCATTAAATTTTTCTTGAAATTTTGCCCAACTTTGCTAATTTAACCGACCATGTAACTCTTATAACAAAGTTACCCATATAACACATGTTGATTATGACCACCCTGTGTTTTTTTTTATTTGAGAAAATAAAATTTTGTTTTTTTTAAATATTTTATTGTACTCATGTAATCAGTGATTCAAACTGATGTTTTTTTTTAAATCACTTGATTTATATCATGATTTAAGTCGTGCTTTAAATCAATTGATTTACATGTGCTCAAACCAGCCTTAAAGTATCTACAGGTTTTGTATTTCTACTTTAACCCAAGATATTTCAACACAAAAATCGTAATGTTTCAGATTTTTAGTCATAGGTACGTATCAATCTTGGCAAATTTAGGAAAAACAAATGTACATTGATTGCACTCTTCTTATCACTAAACAATTTTTATTTCTCTGCTCTTTTATCTCATACAGTTTCGAAGAAAGTCATGCAAGCATAATTAATTGAAACACATTTTACCAACAAACATATTATTTAAAATTTGACATGCACACTTTAACAGTGTCCACAATTTATAAACATGTACGACATATTTCCAGTTTATAACAGTTTCTTTAAATACCGTAGTAATATTATTACATACACATTTCCTAAACGTGGATAAACAATGATGTGATACAAGAATATGTGATAATACGCAAGTTATCTACAACTAATTGAAGTTGATTAGAAAATTGTTTTAACTGTCGTTGTAACGATGTGAAAAAGGGTGTGTTGTGACAGTTCTGTTTCCTTAAGTACCTTCATTCCATTAACGCAATGATAAGACCCGTGCCTTATGTTCAGACTTAATTAAAAAAATTTAAAACCGTTTCGTTACAAATTTCTGACGTATTATGGAAGCCCGAGGAAAAGTTCATTAAACGGGCAAATTCCTGTTATTACATTTATCGAAACCAAGCTGCATTGCATCGTTGACATGATGTAACAGTTCATTTTAGAAGTTTTAATAGAGTTTAAGAAACCATTGCGAGTGTTATAAGAAATATTTGCTTTATTAAGTTTAATTTAACTTTAATTTGTGAGTAATAATAAAATTATACAATTACAATATCAGCATCACGAGGCAAATTTCGAATCAAGGTCTTTTGGTATAAACTTGATTTTAAATTGAGTCGTTTTAAAAACCAGACCCGCATGAAAGGATTATGAAGAAGGTAATTATTCTGTAATGCACCTTCAAATAAGACGATTATTATTTTTATTAAGTACATGAAAACTTACTTTACCAGAGAGAATTTTAAATTAACGCCGTAATTGAAGCAAAAATTGCTTATCAAAATTCCCTTCGCACAATTAAGAATAAAGTCGGTGGTGGGTGGTCCAAAATTAACACAATTTTTAAATTGTGAATTTACATCAACTGTTTTGATATTGTATAAAACTATTGGTACACGCAAGACGGTGCTCACCCGCACGGAACTGCTGGGGCATTCGGGGTTATACAAAGATATTTTGCGAAAGAACTGTTGGTTTTGACGCAAAACGTTAAAATGTAAGCAAAATAGATTGGCAACCCTATTTCCCATATCTGAACTATTGCAAGTTTTTACTATAGGGTATTGTAACAAATAAAATTTATAGAGAATTGCCACAGGCAATCAATGATATGAAATCAACCATACAACGAAAAGTTAATGAAATTTGATCTTATAACCTATAACATGTACATGGTAGGAAAAATCGCCCGAACCATATTGCAGGCACTGATCAATAATACTTAAAAAGCTGATACGTTAAAATTAGTCTAACCCTTTAAATTTTAATACTTTTTCCTTTTTAATTTTTATATTCAAAAGCTAACTGAAATGTTATTATTGGTCCACTTACTATTTTAGGAAGTTGTAATCAATGCCTGGTAGTGGTCAGTTTGTACAACAACGCAATATGAATTTCAACACAAGCACAAGTATTACAAATGTAAGTATTTTAGTAGCTTATCTTGATAACTCATGTTTTTACTCATACGTACATTTTTGATGTAATTTAACAAGAAAAAGTATCGTAGCAACCAAACTAATACCCTAGCAACCAGTTCACAACAGCCGTCCACAATACATACAAAAATGAATTAAAAATTATAGATTCGCTTAGACGCAAATCAGAAATATTATTACATTTTTTTTTTAAATTGTTGGTTTAAGGACGCTTCAACTACTTTGGCCATTAGCGTCCGGGAGGAGGGGGCGGGGAACAAGAAAAGGGTGGGTAAGGTAAGAGTAGGTGGAAGTACTGTCACAGCATTTGCCTAAAGTAGGTAGAGGGAACCACCTGAAACCTCTACGATGACAGACGGCCGTGGGATTCGAACCCGCGACCTCCCGATTTTACTCGCTAGGTTGGACGAGCCACAGGCGAGTCCTGGAAGCCTACGAGTCCAGTAGAGACACTTTACGGGTAGGTATGTTACGTACAATATTTTTTCTGAGTCCGCCAATGACACCAAAATCACTATCGTCACCATCCATAATTAAACAATAACTTAACAAACTACAGGTGAAAACTCGCTTGGTGGTATAACGACGCTTGTTTGACAGCGGACAGCGCAAATCAACAAAACAACTTATCACCATGTCAACCAGCTACTTTCCAGCCTAGGCCGGTAAAGACAACTCATCAGTCATCACTATGGCAACCACGTACTTTCTGTACTAGGCCGTTAAAGATGTATTTTCCAGTCTATGAATGATCGGATACAACTGACTTTCTGGACGGACGCAGAAAAAGTTCTTACGTACTAAAATTTAAATTTTTTATAGAACCAGCTGTTGAGAAAAATGCAGTAAAAAATTGCGATTTCTTAAATATTTCAGTAGTTTTAATTACCATCTAAAAACAAGGAATGCATTTTTTTGCGTCCGGATAGAAAATTAGTTCTTACCGATCAATTTTTAGGCTGAAAATACGTCTTTACTGGCCTAGGCCAGAAAGTACGTGGTTACCATGGTAATAACAACTCTTTACCGGCCTACGCCGGAAAGTAGGTGGTTGCCATGGTGATGAGTTGTATTGTTGATTTTCGTTGTCAAACAAACGTCATTATACCAACAAGCGTGTTTGCACCTGTAATTTGTTAAGTTATTGTTTAATTATGGATGGTAACGATAGTGATTTTGGTGTCAGTGGTGGAAGCAGAAAAAAAATTGTACGTAACATACCCGTAAAGTCTTTATTGCACTCGTATACTTTCAGGACTCGCCAAGGCAGGGCCGGCCCTAGGGGGGGGGGCAGGGTGTGCACCGCACACGGCCCCGCGGATAGACCGGCCCCGCGCTAGCCGTCTAGGGTGCTTTTTTTTAGATCACCAGCCTGTTTTTTCAGTTTTTTAGTAACATTTTACTTTAACTCGGCCCTTTATCAAAATATCCGGCCTCGCAAACCCTAGGACCGGTTCTGCGCCAAGGCATGTCCCAAAACTGTCTACTCGTCCAGTAAAGTACCACTTTCCGGTCTTGTTACGTAAATAACTATCACAACCCAACATATTTGCTTTTAAACAAATATTATTTTTATTCATTGCCATGTTTCTAAACTAAATTTATTTAAAAAAAAATCGCAAACGTGGTCAAAGCACGTCTAGGAGATATTAAAATTTATAAATCCATTTAAATATTTAAGTCAAACATTTTGGCGATCAAAATATTTTCTTATTCTAAATGTGGCGTAAGAATAAAGACGAACAAAAACATTTTTTAAAGTTATTATTAGTTTTTAAAATTATTATGTTGCATTAATATTAATACCCGATCTAAACAACAAAATTAATGAATGTGGTTCGTTACTTAGGAACTGAAATTTTACCGGTACTATTAAAAACTAATCTTACTTTTAGAAAGATCTGGAAAGTGTCGAAACCACTTACAAATAGCTTTAAGAGAAACCATTAAATCTTCTACTTCACGTTTTTTAAACGAGATTTTTATAAAAGAAATATGTAATAATGAATAACAGCTGTGATGTTTATCGCCGTTTACATAAATTTGAAATTTAAATAAAAATGTAAACAATCTCGAATTGTTGTGGGTCATAAATAAGCTACCGTCTTCCTACATTCTAAGGCTACTACGATGATATCATCAAATCTGTGTCGCTTTCGATAATAATAACCGTTAAACACAAGAATCAAGTTGAATGACTATTGCATATCGGGTGATATAATGTGCGAAACTAGGTTAGAAACACTGCAACTTTAAGAAATTAAATCCTGCTGCAAAAACAATGCGATTATATTCAAAGGAATGTATTATTTTTGTGCGATTGTGCATGCAATTGCAGCCTCTTGAATTAAATAGCCGTTAGTATTGTTCGTCGGTCGGTCGGTTGGATTATACCAACGCACGATCAAGCGAGTAACCCGTGCAGCTAGCACGCGCCAACGTTTTTAGCAGCTGCTGTTCATTTTCGTTGGGGTGACCCCATCCTTCGATACATTCATACACACTCTGCGTACAATATCGTTATTATCTATTCTATATCATAATATTACCGCTACGAAATGTAATGCAGCAGTACATGACATATCGAAACATGGACACTCAAAGAATTACCTACATACAATTAATATGGAGAATGGTGAATGTGACGCATCTGATCGAAAAGATGGTTTTGATGCTGAGCTATTTTTGTGCACTTGTTTTTTTTTTGTTGTTGTGACGGTTTCGTTACTGTAACAACTAACTTCTTTTTTATACATCCTAGCGTTTACTTTTCTTTGTTCAAAATAAATTGTATTATCTTCTCTTATATGATTGGACAATTTCAATAAAATGTATCAGAAACAAACCAAAGTGCATTAATTAATGAAACATCACAATAAACTAACAAAATAATGATATAAAAATCAAATAAAAAATGAATCAAATGTTCGACTACTGACAAGCAATACCAAAAATTAAAGAAAAAGCTGGTATGTAATTTGAATTAAGAATGAATACCAAAATATAACAAAAAATTAGCTAAATTTATTCATTTTTATGATAATTATCATTTTGACTACATATCTTGTTTGCATTTAGAATAATCCTGGCAAATCGTAAATATGTATTTCAAATATAAAAATAATTTTAAAATCTTGTAGCATTTTTATAAGATTGATTCAATTTTAACACATTTACTTATGATTTTTTTTCTTCAAATGTAATCGGCAGGTCATTAAGACACTACTTGCCTAAATAAAAGTCTGTAGTGATACTGTTTTTGTTCTTCAAAACTGATTATTTAAAACACGTTGTTACTAATTCTCACTATTGCAGATATATTGCTTTCGTGAACTGCTGATACTTGAAATTTTTCTCAAAAATAAAAAAATTAACAACAGTATTAAAATGTTGACATGACTGCAAAGATTAGAAAACGTACTTACTGATTTTGACTTAAAATCATGCTAGTGCAACTTGAAAATGTTAACTTAAATAGCGTATTTTTAAAATAATATTAATAGTTCTTTATAATCGGAAAGTGGTACTTTACTGGACGAGTAGACAGTTTCGAGACGAGCCGTAGGCGAGTCCTGAAAGGATACGAGTCCAGTAAAGACACTTTACTGGTATGTTACGTACAATATTTTTTCTGCGGCCGCCACTGACACCAAAATCTCTATCGTCACCATTGATAATCAAACAATAACTTAACAAACTACAGGTGAAAATTCATTTGGTGGTGTAACGACGTTTGTTTGACAGTGCAAATCAACAAAACAAGTCATCACCATGGCAACTAGTTACTTTCCGGCCTAAGCCGGTAAAGACAATCCATTGCCATGGCAACCAGTTACTTTCTGGCCTGGGCCAGTAAAGATGTATTTTCCAGCTTAAAAATTGATTGAAAACCACTGATTTTATGGACGGACACAGAAAAATATTTGTACGCCATTGTTTGCACCTGTTTCCATTGTTCAATAAAACACAAAGTTTTGGGGTTCACGCCAAAAATTAATAATGATTTCTGGGACATCTTGTATGGTTTAAGATTAAGAGATATGAACTTTGTATGTTACTTTTTTTCCATACTGCGCTGGACATTATCAATAAATTTTGACGCTTTAACTTGGTTTGTAATTAACTGTGGTTCAACAAGTATGTTTATAAAAATTTTTAGACTGTTTACTTCTAATTATGAGATACATTTTGGACCCTTAAAGTGTCTACTATCAAAGACATTTTATTCTTGTCAATAAAGAACTTCAACTAATTTAATCAAAACAGGTCTTCGTAGGTATTGCGCAAAAGGGTTTTAAATAATTATTTATACTTGACTGTTGCTACGCCTTTCTTAGTTTTGAACTGTAATGGTATTATATTTAAAACCCTAGAAACAGGTAGGTTATAATTATGCTAAAGATTCGTACCTGCAATTTCCTTTTAACGTCTGAAATAAATCGCCTTACATAAACAAAGTACTAAATAATATTGTCAAAAAATCTAAATCGCCGTCAGTTTTTTGTATGTTCAACTGTTACTTTCATGTTTATATTTGTGTACATTTAAATTAAAGTATTTTAGATGTTGACATTCTTAAATTAAAAACAAAAGAACACCTAAGTATGGAGTTTTAAAAAATTTTAATCAGATAAAAATACAAGGTAAATTGATTATTATTTTTATTGTTCCTTTGTTGAGCAAAATATTTAGCCTGTGTTAGTAATTACAGCATAAAACAATCAGAAAATATATTTAAATTTTTATAATTCACCAAACTATGCAGAAATTTCTAATTTTGACGTATTGCCGCTTTTCTCCCAAAAATGGCTAAACAATTATTTTAATTATATCACAAAATAAACTGTGCTAAATAATGTACAGTTTAATTAACCTGGGCTTACCTTACGATTATCTAAAGCAATTAAGTTAGCACTTTTACATTTATTTTTACATTTTTTAAATGTAATTAGCTAACGACTGAATAATTTTTGTTTGAAATGTATATTAAGCAAATGTTTCTATGATAGTTTGTAAAATTTCGTATTAATGAAATTTATACAGCTACGCAATTAACGTAACCACGCAAAAATGTTTACATTAGCGATGTAATCTGCATAGCAGCCTATCAGTTGTAAATACCTAAATAAATCGCAATATTTCGCACTCCAAAAAGATGAATGAGGCAAATTTTATTAAAAAACAAACACTCCTTTGCCACTTTTAATAAAATTATGTCCACTTTATACAGAGTGTCACACAAAAAACGCCGAAAGCTGTAACTCCGTTGTTTGTGGTCCGATTTTGGTGAACAAAAAACTAAATGAAATGGCTCCTCAAATACTATAAACTGAATTGGATTTCAATTTTTTTCAAGTTCAACTTAAATGTCAAACGATAGTCATTTTTTTTCCAAATGGCACCATCTATTTTTTTTACTAAATCTGATAGACATTTTTTTTTTCTGAATTCAATGATGTAATCATAAGTAAATTTTAGTGCTAAACTAAACTCCTAAGAAATAAAAAATAAAGGTTTAACTAAAATAGGTTAGGTTTCACAAAATTTTCAAGCGTGCCGTGGAAAACAAAAAAAATCTTTTTCAACAAATGTCTTTTAAACGTCAGTGCTGTTGCTCTCTGGCCCCCCCGCACCTCTTTCTTGCAATTCACTTTGTGTCTTGGCCCCTAGGTCATTTTCTAATTTTACCATTACCATGCCCCGTTTAGAATTAGTTAGTATTAGTTTTGCAAATGAAAACAATATCCCTCCTGAAATATTTTTCTGCGTACGCCACTGCCTGCAAGGTATTTTCTAAATTTTAATTCATTTACACAGTATTTAATACCAAAAACACTTGGGCCTATTAAAATTTTGCCATTGGCAATAAACATAGCATATACCTAATACAATTTTTAAATTATACATTTAAAAATATTTTAATGAATTAATTAATGATTTCTACACATAATACACTAAATAATAATCAAAATACGTAAAAATGGCATTTGAATTTTTTCACAACAACTGCTTTTTTTTGCCGGTCGAAAAAACATTGTAGGATCTGTATGTACGGCAGAAGTGTTTTAGCTTATTTCCGCATACCGCTTATTGTTAGTGCTCATTTTAGAAACTAATTTACAAACGTAATGTTTTAAACAAACAAATTATTTTTCTCAGCTCTTCACCAAATTACATAGCACTTATTTTTACATTTTTGTTGTATTCACATGTTGGTGAAATTCTTGTGATAACTACAAAAACATAGTTATAACGCATGCAAAATTATTTATTCAGCTGCTAATATATTAATCAAACAATATTTAATTTTAATTGTTGACTTAACGAATCTTGCTTAAGCCTTTTAAAGTTATATCACATCTTTATGAAACCTTAAAACGTTTTAATTGCCAATAAAAGCGTAAAATAAACATTGGTACGCGTTCTTTTAACATTAAGTAATCTGTAAACAGTACGGCTTTGCCTAAATTGAAGATATTCGTGCTTAAAAACAATTCAACTTTAAACCAGTCATTTGAAATAATCGTTACAGTTCTCGTGCTCGTGACATATTTTTTAAACTAGCGGAAATAAACACTTGTTAAGAATCTTTTGGTCATTCGTCTGTTAATAATATTTCGCAGGTAGAATAGTTGAATATGGAATTATATTTTCCCATGTTAGCACTTGAAATTTGAGTAGAAGGGCGTAGTGTGACGGATGTGGTCCAGTCCAGCGTCATTGCAAATCTGGGTGTTGCCGGTTTCAAGTTTCTACTATCACTTAAAAACATGTGTTTGAAATTAAGAACCTTATACCTACAGGGTGGATCACATTTAAAATAAATGCTTTTTATTAAATTTAATGTGCATGTATGCAAATGACTTTTGGTAGATGTTTTTTTTTACTTGTTAAAAAGTTTTCCACAGTAATATGTTCGATGATCTCCCACCTTTACAAGGGGCTGAAAAGTACGACCCCAGTTGTTTTTTTTATCAAGACTTTTTGGAGGGCAGTAATTTTGCAATTTAAAAATTTTTGTTGAAAGCTTTATCTGTTTAGAACCTTTCTTAATTCTTTAATATTTCGCGGAAATCCTACAGTTTTTGAGTTAAAAAATAAAATAAGTGAACGTGCACCATCAACTATTCAAAAATAAAATTATTCATTTTGGTAGTTACCATAGTTTAAACATATTGAGTAAAAGTGACAGGTGTTTTCGTGTTTATTTGGTGGTGCATGTTCAATTATTTTATTTTTTACTCAAAAATTGTAGGTTTGCGGGAACAATTAAGGGGGAAAAAAGTTTTTAAATAAATCTACGTTTCAAAAAAATTTATAAATTGCAAAATTTTAACCCTCCAAAAATTTCTGATAAAAAAACCAACAGGGATTGCACTTTTCAGCCCCTGTGAAGGTGGGAGATGATTAAAAATATTACTATGAGAAATCTTTTAATGAGAAAAAACATTTACCAAATGTCATTCTCCCACATTTCTCCAAATTTGAGAAATAAAATGAAAACTTTCACTGTTCCGTGTAACTCCGAATATTATAATAAAAAACTTAATATTAACAGTTAAGCGGTGTCTTAATGACATATTAATACAAGGGCATAATGCTCATTGGAAAAAAGTTGTAGGACAAGCCCATTCTAAGGCTATGGTCAATAGTGTCTGAAGAAAAGACAGAAGAAATGCTCAGGATGAGCAGAGCAGACATCAGAGCAACCACAGGACACTGTGGGCTAAACAAACACTTCTACATAATAGGGCTTTCAGAGACCGATATATGTAAAGGATGTGGTGAAGAAAAAGAAGAAACTCCTCTTCACGTAATATGCCATTGTGAAGGATTCACACCCTATCGGCGTAGACTCTTCTAGGGATGGAAAAAGCCAACCAAGAAGAGTTAAGAAAAACACCCTTAAAGAAAATCCTGGAGTTTTTCAAAAACACATGACTACTTTAAGGGGCTATCACCAGAGGGTACAATAGACCTTTAGGTCGCAGTTACAGGAACCCGAAAGGGGACCACCTCCGCGGAAATAATAATAATAATATTCGATATGATAGAAATTACCTCCCGAAGTTTTTCGCAATATTTATGAATCACGGGCATATTTATAAAAAGAATACACCATTACAAACAATAAATTAAATAACGTTTACATTTGTAAACATATATCATAAAAATTTAACCCTTTTGTATGAAGAAATCTGGCGCCCCTAGGCAATTGCGTAGACTTACCTAATGGTAAAACCGGCCCTGTATTTACATTGTTTGCAAGAATAATAGAGAATCCTGGGCGGTTATGATGACCGGTGTGGACTTAAACAGCATTCAAGAATAACCCAATTTTTATTTCAGTAACAATTATTCAATTGTTTCAACAACAACAAAAAAATTAATGCTGGATATTACAAGACATAAACACTTTCAAATTTGCTTTGTATTAAGGCGGTTATTACCAGATTTTAAGAATATGGGATGTATGAAAGATGCTAAATGTATTGGCAAATCGTGAACAAATCTTGGTCTACAAGTTTCTTTCGGAGAAAATTATTCCATGTTTAATTTTTCTCCTTGACCGATGGGTAATTCTAGGCTAAACAATAGTTGAAGTGTTTTCAAAATGTTTTAAAATCGTCGTTTTTGCTATAATGAGTACTAAGAGATCCCGTTTAACGCTGAGTTACGTTTCTAAACTTTGAAGAGTTTAACGAAACAGCGCTAAACGATGCAATTTTAACCTTTAGCAACTATAAATGGAACAAAATACATGTTTTTTAATAATCTTTGTATACAGGGTGTCCACCTAATGCGTGCTTCCTTTATATCTGGTTTATTATTAAAAAAACAAAAGTTTTAAAACAAATTTGTTGAAGATCATGTGCTTCATAACCTAAAATTATTTTTGGCTAGACCGAGTGTTTTGTTTCCGCGCACCGATCTGCGACTTTTTTACTTTAAATACAACACCCCGTAAAATTTTTACTTTTGTTATTCGAAAACTCATTATCTTCCAAAAATGCATAACCTTTTCTGTACCTAAAATCAATGGTTTTTGAGTTATTAACGATTTTTGAAATTATTGAACAAAATATTAATATTAAGCGATTTAACAACGCCAGTGTAAAATATTTTGGAAGTTTGATTGGCAATACTCTTATAGTGGCTTCTGAATTGTTAAACTTTTAAAATAATACACATGGTGTTTGTTTTGATCGGTCCAATTAGAAAACTTTTAAGCAGGTATATGAACGTACCTACGACCTACCTACTGCTTTTAAATGAAGTATCTTACCTGTATTTTTATACATTTTTCGATAGATAATTTAATTGTCTTTTAAAAACAAACACTCGAAAGATTTTACGTCTCAACATAATAATTCTGGAGTTATTGCTATGTTTATTCGCCACATTGCCCCTATAAAACAATATTCGCCACATTGCCCCTATAAAACAATATATACAGGGTGTGTAAAAATTGGCGGAAGGGCTACACGGAGCGATGTTCTTCGTAAAATTCTAAGTCGAAAATCTTAATACGAAAATGTTGTAGCATGCTTTCTATGACCTCAGGAACCATTTAAAGAAAAAAAAAATTGGCAACATTGCATACATTCATTTGCGTTTGGACATTTTTTTATCAGCAATTTTTACTTATGTATTTACATTTTTTGTTCGAACTAAAAGCCTTCAGTTCGTAAACATAGCTGCAAACTTTTGGGTATCGTAATAAAACACAAACAAGAAATAATTACGAGAAAAACAGAGATGACAGCAGACAGCTAAGGACAATGTTGCCATATGTATTACTGTCATTAAAATCAGTGATTCACATATTTTCAACACCAATTTTTGAAAGGAAGAACACAATATCTAGGAAAAAATACTATTCGAAATCTATTTTTATTCCAAATTGCAGCTTTTTCATTTGCAAGTATTAAATAATAACGCTTATTAAAGGACTAAATGTCAAAGCTTTGAGGACCTCTTGCAGACACAGCAAGCGTGGTACAACATTTTCGTATTAAGATTTTCGACTTAGAATTTTACGAAGAACATCGCCCCGTGTAGCCCTTCCGCCAATTTTTACACACCCTGTATATAATTATATGGATAATTCTATAAACGACAGTTCCCGGAAATCCGCGAGCGGCGTTCGGTAGGTACTTGATATTTATTCGAGATTCCATAAGATGAACCCCCTGACCGCGCCAGGGACGGAGCAGGAGGGGGTAATGTGAAAAAATTTGTAAGCGTCCTATACCTAGATCTCGCAAACGAGGAGAGATCGACAAAAACCGTTTGTGTCACGTGACAGTTTAGCCGACTGCGACAAAAAAGTTCCATTGGGCCACCCCTCCAAAACGTACAGGGACGGATTCGGAGGGGGGGTCCCAAAACCACATTTTTTGAGGGTTTTTTCCATCTGACGAAGAGCACGTGTTACTTTCGGAAACTTTTGTGACGGGTAAACTTGACCAACCATGGGACCCTCCCGACTGCACGACCGGGTTTCGGTCGGCCGCCGTCTTCAGGTCCGGAATGCCGATTTTCGTCGAAATTTGGCGTTTTTTCAAAACGGTGTCGTTCGTCGACCCGTGCAGATATCGCGATGCGGTTTGTTTTGTTCGATAGTGTCGGTCGATACCTAACAAACGACGTCGGGAGCGCCGACGCCGGGCGACGTTTCGACCTCGAAAATCGACGTCGAACCCGAAAATTTCGACCCCTCCAAAAACATAAATGCGGCGCTAAAAATTATATTTTAACGTTCCCACGCGATAGAGCGTAAAAAGTTAGTGCCGGTGTGTACACGTCACCAGGACCGTATCTCGCCTTTTTAGGGGTCAAAATCGACGTCGAATATCGGCCAATGGAAATTGCACAGCCGAAACGGAAGTCCGCTCGGGTTCAAAACCTTCGGATTCGGGAAGGGCTTGGCCCAACTAAGAAATACCTTAATGGCGCCGACCAACTCCGACACCATCTTCGTGTCGAAATCGACTATCGAAAAAAAAGGGGGCCCATTTTTTTCGACACGTTCCTGGCCGAACGGATCGGCTCTGGAAAGAGGAAAAAAAAACGTTTCGGCTTCAGCTCGACGAGGGCTATCCGAATCCGGTAAAAAAAATTCGAAAATCGCATTTTTCGGCGAGCCGATTTTTCGGCTTCCGACAAAAAGTTTCGGCATCGAAAAACGGACAGCACCGTTGGAAAGAGCGTGTCAAGGTGCATAAGACCGAGTTTATCCCGAAAACGGTTAATGACGTTTCGACGCCGAAAATCGGTCTCGAATGTCGAAATTGTCGAGAAAAATGTGCCTATAACCTTTAATGGGACTGTCCGGGCTGCCTGGTTTCGGCCGAAGGCCGAAACCTTGCTAGCATCCAGCGTCTGCAAGGGACTGCAAGTTTTCGGCCGAAGGCCGAAAACTCGCCTGTATCCAGCGCATGTTTTCGGCCGAAGGCCGGAAACATGCTAGTATCCAGCACTCGCATTCCCGGCAGCATGGATTCGGCCGAAGGCCGAAACCATGCCAGTATCCAGCGCATACATTCCCGGCAGCATGGATTCGGCCGAAGGCCGAAACCATGCTAGTATCCAGCGCATACATTCCCGGCAGCATGGATTCGGCCGAAGGCCGAAACCATGCCAGCATCCAGCGCATATTCCCGGCAGCATGGATTCGGCCGAAGGCCGAAACCATGCCAGTATCCAGCGCATACATTCCCGGCAGCATGGATTCGGCCGAAGGCCGAATCCATGCCAGTATCCAGCGCATACATTCCCGGCAGCATGGATTCGGCCGAAGGCCGAAACCATGCCAGTATCCAGCGCATACATTCCCGGCTGCATGGATTCGGCCGAAGGCCGAAACCATGCCAGTATCCAGCGCATCTATTCCCGGCTGCATGGATTCGGCCGAAGGCCGAAACCATGCCAGTATCCAGCGCATCTATTCCCGGCTGCATGGATTCGGCCGAAGGCCGAAACCATGCCAGTATCCAGCGCATACATTCCCGGCTGCATGGATTCGGCCGAAGGCCGAAACCATGCTAGTATCCATCGCTCACAGCCTGTTTCGGCCAAATATCGACAACGATTCGGCTTTACCGTAATTCAAAAACGGTTCGAGCTACAGACATGCGGTTTTGACTACCATGTAAGTGTTGTCGAGAGGAATTTTTAATATGAAGTTTCGAACTTTTTGGACCATCTTCAGGTTAAAATTAACTTCATTTATAACTTGAAAACCATTGCAGATAGGAATGTGCGGTTTTCGCCATTGCGATGCTACTTTTAAGCAAAGATAAATTTTATAACGTTTCTAATTAGGTTTACTCATCTTCAGGGCTACAATTTCGTATATTGAGAACGGGTAGAGGTAGAAACGTGCGGTTTTCGCTGTTTATTAACTGTTATCGTGTAGACGAATGAGATTTGGAGTTTCCAATGTTTCGTCACTCTTAAGACCATCATCATTTTCTACGCGCCGCGTTCTTTCTACGCGCACCGTTCTTTTTACTTTGAGCGTTCTTTCTACGTTTATTCAAGTAATTCTTTGAGCGTTCTTTCTACGCACACAATAATTTTCAAACAATCTTATACAACTTGTAAGTAGTTTATAGTTAGTTGCAAAAATTTATATAATTAGAATAGAAGTCATTGAATTTTTTAATTAACCAGAGGAACGCGTTAAATTTTTATTCATTTTAATGCTTCATACTTTTATTATTTAATAAGGTAGGTACTATTTAAATAGCTACGAAATTAGTTGCAGATTAGATCACCCTGTATAAGTATATCGGTGGTATTCATTATTCCCTATCAATTACCTATTGAATATTAATTAAATACCTTCAAAAAAAGTTAATAATCATAAGAAAAACCAATCAAGGTCGATTCGTGAGAATTTATAATTTTTAGGCCTTCTTGACTGGAAGTTTTTGTTAAAAGTAAGCGAATTAGCACCACAAAAAGAATGATATATCCTTGGGATGAAATCTAAACCATCTTAGTAGCGGAAATTAAATATTTTGTTAGAACAATAGTGTAAAAAATGTTTAAGGACAAGATTTAAAATATGTTAATTGAGATAAAACGAGATAAAAAGAGACAAACATCAGAGAAATGTAAAGTGCAAAAACAGCTATTCGAAGAAACTAAAAATTGATGATGCTTGACAACGCAAATAAAAGAAAGAATTCACGCCAATTAACTAAAAATTTTAATATTATTCTCAGTGCCTCTAATAGCGCCAATAAAGACTAGGAAAGCAAAAGTTTCATAATGATTTTTTAGTGTCTTAATTCGGAGTGGGGTTCGTTTCGCTTAATTGCTTCCATTAAGGTGTGTTGGCAAATACTTTCGGGTGTTTTATAATACCTAATGGCATTTTTAAAAAAGGAATTTTATTGCTTTATAATACCTACGCTTATTTTTTAAATTATGAAACTTAAGAGCACATTAATAAGTTCTTTATATTTTTTAATTAACTAATAAAACGCCCGGAGTGTTCTTTCGTCTGGCCACAAAAATTTGTCAACGGAAAACTAGAAAAATGTTTATCACCCATCAAACTATAGCGGGATTTTTTAATTAACGTTCAAAAATGAATGTGTAATGTAAATAAAGAATTGTGTAAAAACCAAATTTACACATTACCAGTTATCAGTTGTTAAGTTAAGATAAGTTTTTTCTAAAACAAATTGAAATACTTAACTATTGTAGAATAAATGGTGCCAGTCTGGCAAGTCCTTACTTATAAGTTCCCTTTGATAAGGTAGTTACGACAAACGATTGATTAAGCAATATTTATCGTTACTTAAAAACCTCCTAATTTTTGTATGTTTGAAGTTGACAAGAAATGTATTTAAACTGTAGTACTTACTCTTAGGATCTATTTATAAACCTTATACAGGGTGTTTCGGTAAGACCTCCCTAACGCTTAAACCCTTTTTTCTACTCATGTATAGGTATGAAAGTTGTCATTTTCTCACTGCCTACCCTACATGAAAGTTTTACTTTCGTCACTAGTGGCGTTCGGGAGATTTCCGGCGTAACGGGAAGTGAAAGAATGGAACAAATGTTAAAGTAAACCGTTTTTTTACACGTATCATATGTCTAAAATTTCATTTATTCAGAATCAAAACTCAGTTACACCCGGCATAATTAAATCATCTTTTACAAAAGAGTTAAATAAAATTGTAAAAATTATAATAACCCTTTCAAAAAATTATAAAAATGTAGTGAAAAGTAATTAAAATTGTTCAATAAGCTATCAATGATGTAAAAAATGAGCAGATAATTAGCTAATGTATAAGACAAATCAAATAACCAGAATAAAAGTTTAACCAATAACTGCCTGTTTTTATTATAAAATAATTGGTTAATTGATTTTTTATAATTTTATTTAATTTAGTGTTTTATCTAACGGTTTATCAATATAATTAAATTATACAAGGTAGTCCAAAAGTATGGAAACGCTCTTGTAACGGAGTAAATACAAGTTTTATGAAAAACGTTTTATACCTATTAAAAGTTTATAGCAAATTGTTAGCTACATTTTGACATACTTCAATTGTTTTTTCGGTCAACCTTGTGCAACTGACAGGCGATCGTCATGTATTTTTAAATGGCAACCTATATTTGTTTTTTACTTTAATGGATAGAGATTATTTTTCTTTAGCCATATAAAGATTTCTTCGTGCTACATAATAATTTTTTTTAATACGAGTTTCAAAATTTTTTTAAAAACAAAATCATTGTATTTGACAAAACAAAACACGATCGCTGTAGTAATTAACAGTTTATAACTTGTCTAATTATGTTTTATTATTTTTTGATAAAAAAACTATTACTTTTTGACAAAGTCGGGACATCTGTGTACATTCATTATTATTTAGAAACAAAGGAACAAATGGATATGTTACCATTTCAATGCGTCCTTACAATATTTCTTTGCGTACCTCCACTGTTTGCCATTACACACCGTTAAAATTTTATGGTAATTTATTGTTATATAGTAATTTTAACATCAGTCTGAACGCACGGTTTTACAAATTTAAACAGATAATATTGTTATCAGAACAAATTGCGGCACATTTTCGATTCAATGTCCGTTTTATTTAACATTCCGCCAAACTAACAGATTAAAATTAATTCCTTCACTACACGAAAAAATTTGCTCTTTGCTGTGAGTCCTTTAAGCGTTTCTTTGTTTAAAAAGTTTGACTTATCTTATCGTCAGAATTATTAACACTTTTGTATTACGCAGATAGTTCCTTTATTGTTTAATGAATGTCCCATAATTACGTATCACGTCACAAGCCATAAGCGATAAAAGACGTGACAGTAATGAGATAATAAATACTAAACCTAGTCCGACACCAAATGTAGCTTTGTATGTAACATAATGGTGGACGCAATGAACATTAAAAATAAATAACGATTAAGTTTTGCATGGCAATAACTAATTTTACATTCATCTTGAGAGGTTTCTTGGATTAATTGCAACGAACTTTAAGACTTCATAAATTAATTACATGAGCTTAAACGGTACTTATTTTTCATGTATTCATTTGTTCTGCAACAACTCTCATTAATATTTCATAGCCTACTAGACCGTTTAACGAAAATTTGTCTGCAGTATGTATCTTTTTAAAATAAACGAGCTACATTACACGGGGTCATTCAGAGAGTCAGCAACAAATAGAAACGTTTTTTATTATTGATTTCTCAGAAAATATTATTCCTGATTAAGGTTGGTGCATAGTCTAAAACTGATTTCAAGATGAAAAAAGCTCAATAAAAATTCACATGACACTAGATTTTAGCGATTTTAAATATTCATAAGAGTAAAGTGCCATTATTTTAAGAGTTACAAAAAAATTCATAGGAAAATGTTGTTTACAAATTATAATATGACTTAAATAAAGTTTGGTGTCAATTTTCCAGTTTTTAGAGTATGTAATTTGAACTTTTAAAAAGTCTGTAACAACTGGAAATGTTTTTTATTATCGATTTCACAGGAAGTTTTACTCCTGATTAAAGTTGGTGCATGGTCTAAAACTAATTTCAAGATGAAAAAAGTTCAACAAAAATTCATATGACACTAGATTTTAGCGATTTTAGAAATATTCCCAAGAGTAAAGTGCCCTTATTTTAAGAGTTACAAAAAAACTCATGGAAAAAAACTCTTTAAAATTCAAATATATGATTTAAATAAAGTTTGATGTCAACTTTCTGGTTTTTATAGTAATTTGAACATTTAAAAATCTGTAACAAATGGAAAAGTTTGTTTGATTTATCAGAAAATGTTATTCCTGGTTAAAGTTGGTGCATAGTCTAAAATTAATTTCAAGATGAAAAAAGTTCAATAAAAATTCATATGACAATAGGTTTTAGCGATTTTAGAAATATTCCCAAGAGTAAAGTGCCCTTATTTTAAGAGTTATAAAAACTTTCATAGGAAAAAGTTCTTTAAAATTCACAAGTATTACTTAAATAAAATTTGATGTCAACTTTCTAGCTTTTATAGTAATCAGAACATTTAAATAGTCTACAACAAATGAAAGTTTTTTTTTTTATTATGGATTTGTCAAAAAATGTTATTCTTAATATAATTTGGTGCATGGTCTTATATTATTTATAAGATACAAAAAAGTTAAACATATTCGTAAAAGTAAAGTGCTCTTATTTCAAAAGTTACAAAAAAAGTTTAGAAAATAAAGTTGTTTAGAATTCAAAACTATTACTTATACAATTTGATGTAAAATTACCAATTTTATTTTGATAATTTTACCATTCAAAAAGTCTGCAAAAAATGGGAAAGTTTTTTATTATGGATTTCTCAGAAAACTGCATTCTTCATAAAATTTGGTGCAGGGTCAAATCTAATTTTAAGAAAAGAAGCTTAATAAAAATCCATATGACACTAGATTTTAGAAAAATTCGCAAGAGTAAAGTGATATCATTTTAGGGGTTACAGAAAAAGTAAATTAACTTTTACTTTAAAAACAATTATACCTAAAAAGCTTTAGATAATAGAAGCTTATTTTTTTGCTGATACGTAACAACATTATTAAGAAATGACGAACGATGTAAGTCAGAAAACACGTTAACCGAGCAGACGTTAAACGAAGGAAAACTGTTTGAAATATTGTAAATTAAAAAAATTATTTTAACAGAAAAGGAATAGAAACACTGAAAAATACATACATCATACACTTTCACCAAGGGATCCGAACCGAACCGGAACTGGAACAAAAACCGGAACGATCCGGTGCTTTTTCCTTAACCGTGAACCGGAACTGAACCTTTTATTCAAAAAATCACAAAACTGCAAAATCGACCGAACCGACTGGTGTGAACCGGTTCAAACCGCTTTAACCGGTTCGCACAACAGTTCGGACCATTTTTTTAAATGACAGTAAATTTTTTATTTTCGTAATTTTGATTACATTTTACCAAAAATGGAAAAATTTTAGACAGTTTAATTCATAAATATGCATTGTCATCATATTTTGCATTGAACCGGAACCGGAACTGAACCGTTGCCGCCGAACCGTTTCCCGAATCATCATAAAATAACAACCGTTGGTTCGGAACGTAAACCGAAAAGTGTAAATTTATCGAACCGGTAACGGGAACTGAACCGCTATTCTTAGCGGTTCGGGTCGCTGCATTCGCCACATCCTTTCAATAAGCGATATGCAGTATTAAAAGGAATGAATAAAAAATCATTATTTGGCAACTTGTTTAAAATCACGAAAGATATTTTCTAAAAAAGGGAAATTCTCCATTTTCCCACTAAATATTACAAGGTATGCCATTAATATTATCTAAAATAAAAATGCAGTCATTAAAAAAAAATTACAATAATACGACTTCTTTTTTTTTCCATCTATACACATGTCAAAGCAAAGACTACCGTAGCGAGTAATTTCATGTTTTTGCTATCGGCGAATCAAGTGAAAATGTAAGTAGTTCTAGTTCTGGTACATGAAGTAAGCGTGCTTATAAATAAATATTAAATTAAAATTTTTAACTCTCATCTTCCACAACAAAAACCACTTTACAACGCAAAACATAATTATTTTAATATATTCTGCCCGTTCTTGTGTGGTTAACAGCCAACTCGTGTGTGGTACGGTACGAAATGCATGCAATTTAATATTCAGCTATTTTAAATATATTTTATGGAGCTATTGTATCGTAAATCAAAGCGCCAATTTATAGTATTTGTTATGTCGAATTAGTTTCCTGTGTCAAATCTATTTCATTATTGGGAACCATATTTCCGTAATAACAAGTTTACCAAAGATAATGGCAGTACTTTTTAAAACTTTCCTCGACTATTTTAGCTAATGATCATACTTTTACCTATACCTGGCATAAAAACTCAAGTTTGTGATAAAATATTCAACGCTTTTATAGTTCCATAACAGCATACGGCATTACATTAGCGAAGGTGTGAATTAGACGCAAGTTGTAATTGTTTATGGTACTGGGGAAGTGGGCAGTGTGTAAAAAAATCAATTTAAGTGAGATTTGCGTGACAAAAATCCCAGGAAAATGATGAGTACAATTTTACAACTTTCTAGACGAACAGCAGTGAACAATAATTATTGATTATTATGTTTTTTTGTCCCAAATAGGAACAACCTTTCAGATTTCATACATAAACGTTTATAGAATAGACAAATTTAAACACTGATTGCCTTTTAAATCAATTAATTAGTGATAGTCATGGATTTAAAACAGAAAGTTGTCATTTCTTTTGCATTTTTAAGCAAACTCGTCATAGCTGACAGATTAAATTTTTTTATGATAAAATTAATAATTATTGTAGTAAATTAAAATGATGATACAGTATAAAATTTTCATTTAACTGATTCTGGTTTAACGAATTTTGCAATTACCGGAATGCTACGGTTTTTTTTGTCGGAATTCCCCAAAATTATTTGCGCAAATAGCTGGATATGTTTTTAACCACGTTTTTTTTCCGTTGTTGGTAACAAAAGGTAACTAATTTTTATACATGTCTTATTGCATGTTGTGAAATATACCGGCGTATAGGTTTTGTCGAAAAATGAGCATTGCGTATTATATCGTAGAGTGGTCGCAGCGAGAAGTGGACTGTGACGCAGAAACCAAAACAGGTCCAAAGCGTTTATTACTGCACCACCTAAAAACATCGGCCTGTCTCAGCAACGTGGTAATAACCTGTAAATCACAGTAGTCAAATTAAGTCCACTAAAAGTCAACGTTTTTAGAAAAGTCTAAATATCAATCGCGATCCCCTCTCTTTGCGCATCTCGCGGTCCACTTTTGGGTGCGATCACTCTAGTAAATCTAATCATGATTTATATATTTACAAAAAAAAACGCACTTAACAATTTAAATTAAACTCTTCTTGGATGTTTTTAAGGAGATATATCTTATTAATTCTTTTAAAAATCCAACTAAAAAATATTTGAAAATTGGTAATTATTTACATTCATACTGATCAGCTTCATAACCATCCATTTTACCATCGAAGCAGGTTTTACAGACCATAAATGCATGTTCCAAGCAAAATTATTCATTACAAAGAATACAAAGTCGACAAGAATATAATAGGTTTGTTCCAACAAGCGATTTAAAACCAATTCATGGGTTAGTACATGAACTGGTTTATTCGCATGCGTGTACTATGTACTAGTAAATGTATTGGCCAGTTGTTGGAACGCTTTTACGACTGGCCGGCCTCACTGTAAATGACATTTGTCTCTATTGGGTTCATAAAAATGTGCGCATCTCAAGGGTAAACACCTTGAGAATCAAGTACTAAATGGGATTGGGAGGGCGATGCATAGCTACCAGAGCTCACGTTAGTTATGAATAGCGCATGCGTGTAAAAATCCAGGCGCCAGTACATGCCTTTATCCACGTACTGTTTTGACCGTACACTGACTAGTTCACGTATTAATTTTGTAATGATGGAACAGCCGACTAAACCGTCCGGTGAACTATCAGATACTGGTCTGGAACGCGATATCGATACTGCGCAAAATCCTGATAGTACATTGGGTTGTACATAGCCTTGTTGGAAAAAACCTTATATCTGCACCAGGGTTGAGCAGATTTAAATCAATTGATTTAAATCAAGATTTAAATCATGATTTAAATCAAGTGATTTTTTAAAAAAAATCATTGATTTAAATCAAGTGATTTAAAAAAAAAAATTATCAATTTAAATCACAGATTATATGAGTAGATACGATATAATAATTATAATAAAACAAAATTGTATTACTATTAGTAATTAAATACACGAAATGGTGAATAAACCATATCAATTTGCTCTTGTAAAGTAATATTCATTGTGGAAATGCAATAATTCAAAAAAAAATTAAAAAGTTTTTGACGTTAGCGAAGTGAACAGTCAGTTTTTTCAATTTCCGCGGCACTCTATTGCTTCAATAACGATTTGAAGAAAAATGTCGAATATCTCGAAAAGTATGAGTTTTGGGTATAGGACATACTTAACAAAATATGAAGCTCTTTTAAAGACGAATTCGATGACATAAAAAATACAGGGGTTCGCATTTGAAAAAATCGAGTTACGAGCTTTTGAAAATCATGAAAGTTGCCACCTATTTATAAACACTCCTGTATGTGTGATTCAAATTTTTTCATATCGAGCGAACAGAGAAATTTTTTCTGCATGTCCATACCAAATTAAAACTCTGTACTTCAAAATAACTGCAAAAGAATTTTTTAAATAAAGACTTAAAACCTTGAATAATTTAGAAAATTAATTTTTTTTTACAACGCCTTATAAAAACCTTTAGTATTTTATATTGATGCAAATTTAAAATTAAGGCGGTCAAAAATTTTAAATAAAAAATTGGGTGTTGTATTTGAAATATAAAAGTTACTATTAGTTCCAGAAAGGTGACTCACCCTGTATATTTGAAAATATTTTTATTGTGTTGTTTAGAAAAACCTGTATAAAATAGTATTTGATTCAACTTTATATCTCAAGCCGTTTAGCCACTATCGACCGATCCCGCACTAATGACTCACCCTGTATATAATTAATTAAAGATCACCATTTAGCACTGATTTTTCAAAATTCTTAATCATTATATTTAATTTTTCATTTTGACAAAAATTCACCAATGAATTAAATATATTGGTTATTAAATATATTAGCACAAAACAGAAATAGCATGTGAATATATCACTATATTCGATAATATAGTACATTTGATTTAAACAAAAAAAATCTGATTTAAATCAAAAAAATCTGATTTAAATCAAATAAATCGATTTTTTTGATTTTTTAAAAAAAATCATGATTTTTATCTACCCTGATCTGCACATCTGCGACACATTATTTATATTATTCATACAGCAAGAGATGCGCAAGCTATACTAGTTGAAGTTAGCTGGAAGCTCAAGTTTTGATACGAATCGACTAATAAGTTACCTAAAAAATTCAGTGCAAAGTATCTCACAGATACATTGCGCCTGACAAACGGTTAACGAACATTTGGTTTTGTCATAGAAGCTATTTTACGAATATTTGGACACTCACATCTCCTAGAGTCCGCTCGATCGAAATTTTACCGGTATTAAATCGCATTTAAATTACTTTAATAATAAAAGATTAACATTTTTCACATTAATAATTTTTTAATATTATTAGAATGGCGCAATTTTAAAATAAGTATTTCTACAAATAACGTTTAAAACAAAACCACTTTAAATTCGTTTGTAAAGTTCAGTGTACGATATCAACTAAGATAATTTTTTAATCTATAAACACTTTAAAACCTTAGTTTCCTTTACAAACGTTTACACCCACAAAGAATCATCGAATCTAAACGCATTTAAAACTTAAACAATCTCACTTTTTTAGCTGATACGTTCTCGCATATGCATCAACATTTTTAAACACAATTATCATGCCTAAACAATATTAATATAATGCAACCACAAGTTTAACATAAACAATAACAACATGACTCACGTTCGATAATTAGTACGCCAGTAGACAGCACACGCAGCCAATGGTGGTTTTTATGCAATGGTAATAATTATAAAATGTGATAAAAAGTAGTTTTAAATGAACTTATCGACATTAGTAACGTTGAAATGCATAATTTGAAACATCATTTAACCTCGAGTATGTAAAACACCATGTTGGTAACATTATATTTAAATAGTGCATAAATAAACAATATGTTGCATATTGTTGCTCTTATAACAAGCGTAAAAACTTATTTAATATTTATGACATACAATAACTGAGTGTAATTGAATTCAACTTAAAGTTATCCTACAGTGCCATAGCAAAGCAAATATACTGGATCGTTTTTTCATCGAAAAAAAAAATGAAACACAGTTACACAAGTTAATTGACAACTATCGTGTTTTGTTTTGTTGAAGCACGAATTTTGTGAAAAATAATAAATAATTTTTCTCCAAAATTTTCCTGTTTGTTTATGTTTTTAATAAAAGATGGATTTAGAATTAAATTACCTCTGTATCAACGAAAAAAGTCTACTATACAGGGTGGTCCACATAGAAGGATCACTTGGGATCTCGTAAATGGTAAAAGTTACAAAGAAGTTTAAATTAGACAAATTGTTTCCCTTTCTGAGACGTCTTCAGTGATGCTTTAATGTTTTAAAAATGTTCTATGGCACACTAGATAATAAACAAAAATTAAAATGGACTTTTTTAAAAATAAATGAATGTTTTCCTTTTACAGTGCCAAAAAAATCTACAACTTTTCCCCAAAAATATTTTTGTACCATCAAGTAAGTATAACCTAGTTATCAACGATTTAAAAAAAGTCTATTTTAATTTTTTTTATTATCTAGCGTGCAATGGAGAACCTTTTTAAAACAGTAAAGCATCACTCAATATATCTCAGAAAAAAAAAACAATTTGTCTAATTTATATTTTTTGTAGCTCTTACCGTTTACGAGATCCCAGTAATGACCCTTCTATGTGGACCACCCTGTATCATTAAAAAAAAGTTTACTATCGCCAGTGTGATAAATTTCATCGTAAAAAAAATAGTTAAACGTCATTTGATGTAGAATTTTCTGCGATTTGCAAAAATATGAGGTTTATTGTTTTTTTTCTTAGAATAACAAAGTTGTAGGGGTACAACAGTCAAATTGAATCACCCAGTATTAATGTTTGTAGTTAAGTTCAGATTTTTGTTTGCTTTTAAGTTATTATACGAAATTTTATCGAAACAAGGTACAGTTAAATAAAAAACTAGTTAATTAAATTACAATATTGAAAACTTTGGTAGACAGTGTAAAATACGTGAAACTTTTAAAGGTATCAAAAGTTTTTTTACTTAGTAACGAAATTAATATCGCCCGAAAAAGGTGCTTTTCCTATGCAACAAAACTTTTTTAAAGTAAAAAGTTGCACGAGAATGCGACTCAGTAATTTCAAACTGCATATCCTCGTTTTAAATTGTATAAAAACACTGAACTTGAAAAACTTGTGCAATCTTATAGTGTACGGTATTTAACTGTTAATATTCAAATTTGTTATCAGTCTGAATTAGTTAGGTTTTAAATACATAAGAAGTGAAAATATTACGTACAAAAAGGTATTTAAAATGCAAGGATCTGCAGGTAAACAAGCGATTTGCAAACTGCAACTGTGTTACGGACGAATATCTTGACCTACATAAATTTTAAATGCAAATTTTGCCCAATTTCGAACGTATCATTATATGAAAATCGTTTGAAAATTATTATTTCTAAAAACAAAGCGTATCACAACGGCAGCTATACACATAAAATTTTCAAATTTTTGACCATCCACAAAATACTATAGTGGTAGGTACTAAATGACTACCAAGAAATGATGCGAGTTGAACATCCTTGCCCCTGGCAATCGATGATGAAGAACGAGAACTTCCAAGGTGGGTCGATTTAAATGCAACATAAAAAGTGGTTATGGAATGAGATGTGACGTCAGGTCGGAGGAGATCGTGACTAGGAACTACGGTGACGCCACACGGTGACGGTACTTCTTGGAAGCGATAAAGGAATGTTAGACGAAGACAAATCAGCAAGAAATTTACACACCTGTACTGTGATGTTGGCAGCGTCCAGTTTGCAATGATAACAGTCGCAACTGCCGGTTTTATGTATCAAGTACTAGTGCACTAATGAATCATTAAAAAAAATTGAAAAGGTTGGCTGTAATGTACTGCATTTTAAAAACAAAAACAAAGCGCAGTGTACAAACATGAATTTTGCTAAACAAAACATTGGTTAGTCAAGAGCTTAACCGACATTTTTACCAAGCATTTATTTGGTAAAAAATTATTGCTTTTTAATAAAAATATTAATGGATGTTAAGGCTAGTCGTTGACGTGCAATTAATTAATCAGTTCTGCAAATGTCTAAATCGCGCTCACACACGCAAAACTAAATCAGGAGTCACATAGAAGCAAGCACACAGGCAACTAAATTGTTAACTACGATGTGTGCTCTTGAGATGAGGATGAAATTCAAACCTATATGACACAAAACAGTCGCGCAATCGTTCAATTTGTGTCTTGTGAGCGCATCGTCATATAAACCAATGATAATGACTCCCCCGCAACAAAATTGTTACACAACTGATAATTGCATGTTAGTTTTTATTGTGCAACTAATGACTTATTTTAGAGTCTACAAAATTTAATCCTTTTCCTGATAATCGTTGACTATGATTCTATTTAAATTTTGCTAAAAATGTTAAAATTCTGTCAAGGCATGCATAAGTCTGCAAATGGCACGATTTTTGAGAATCCCTATCGAATATAAGAAAAAAATAACAATAGCTTAAGGTGATTGAAACAGGCTTAGCAACATAGTAACACAGTAAAGCACCGTAGCTGACAATACTGAACTCAAAATGAACTGTAGTTGGAGTGTGAGTGTTTAAAAGAGCTCATCATACTTAGAAATATAAAAGGTATTATAGCTAATTTTAGTACGGTCAACAACGATACGTTACTGTTTGACTGGACCTCAATGCCTTTTTAACTCAGCCATTTTATGACCACAGTCTGGAATTATTATGCAAGCTACAACTATTTTGTATTAAACTTAAAAGATACTAAACGCATTCTTAAAGCGTTCAATTGTTAGGGTAATAAACAAAGAAATGAAAATTTTAAAATTCGCATCATATTAAAGTTAACGTTTTTAAGACATGTTTAAAAGAATGTTGAAATTTATAGATGCATTATACCGGGTGATTCAGTTTGATTGTCGCACGCCTATTACTTTTTAATTATTGAAAATAACCCCAACAAACATTATCTTTTTGGAAACGGCGACAAATTCTCTCAAGTGATGTGCATTTGTTATCTCTACATTGACGTATATCAAATCCGCGATAGGCAACTGTTTTTTTTTTTTAAATTACATAGTATAAATTTTTCTGTTGATTGGGATAGAAAATTTAATTCTGAATCCAAACATGTATTAAAAAAGAATGCATACATAAAAAAATGTTCAAGAAAAATCAGTTCAAAGTTTATTCATCAAATTTTAGCAACCAGTTTATTTAACAACAAAAAACGATCACCTTTGTAAATGACAGTTTGAAGCTTATAAGTTATAACCTATGTTGTCAATATTGTAAGTTGTTAATTGTTAAGAGAAAATGGAATTGTATACTAACCAAGAAAAGTTAGAAATTATTGTAATTCACTGAGAGTTTGGAAGAAATAAACTTTGAACTGATTTTTCTCGAACATTTTGTAATAAAAAAAAAACAGTTGCCTATCGCGGATTCGACATACGTCAATGTAGGATAACAAATGCACATCACTCATTAGAGAATTTGTCGTCGTTTCCAAAAATATAAGGTTTTTAAGGTTATTTTTAATAATTAAAAAGCTATAGGGGTGCGACAGTCACTGAATCACCCGGTATAGATAGATTTAATGCTTAAATAATAATCTCATGCATACAATTTATGATTTATTTCGCAAAAAATCCTTACTAAACAAAAAAAAAGGTTCAAAATCTACTGTTTTGGGTTAGGTACAAAACAATACACAGATATTTTCTAATGAAGTATTATTTAAAAAATTAAATAATTTGCTAGTTTTCAGCTAATAAACAAGAAAATTTTTGGATCGAAAAAGAAAATATATATATATATGACTTGGTTTTTTGTTGGAACGCTAGTTAAAAATTAACAGGACAGAAGTCACTGGAGAAACAAGACTTTTTGGACTATCATGTAAAACTATTCCATTTTCTTATAAGCGTTATTATAAATCATTTCTTTTTTATTTGAGATCCACTTTCCGTTACCAGTAACTGTTATAAAATAAAGTTTTTACAGTAAACCCTCTCAAAGTATGTTATCTATAATAGTATCGGAAGCTTTAGGTGTTGAAATTTTACAAAGTTCTTATGTAACAATACTTCGCAGTAAAAATGACTGTGTGAAAAATGGCTATTTGATAACGTCATTACCGTACAACAAAAATTGAACAAAGCAAACTTAAGGATTTGAATTAACACAAAGGTCATCTTAATTAGATCTTACATTACACATTTACAATGTTCAAGCTGGTTCTCAAATGTTTTCTCGCAAAAATATCTGACAGTTCCGGAAGAAAATATTTCTAGCGTTATTGTTTTATGATCCTGCATCCAACTATCACACATTTTACTCTTCTGAATCAACATATCACGTAACAGTGTTTCTTGGAAAGCGGTTTTTAGTTATCTTAAAGTGAAACAATAGGTTATGCTAAGTTATAAAACTGTAACGTAATTTTTAAAGTTTCTATTACATTGAAAGCATTAAATCGCCAAAAGAATGATTTTGTAAATCATGGTGTAATTTTGTGCTCTGCGTAAAAATACTTTGTTACCCTTCACTTGGCAGCATCAATAGTTAAGAAAGTAACTTAATAAATATCTGTTAGGTACTTCCGATTTACCACTCACAGACAAGTAATAATTATTTTAAAAATTGTTGTAAGGCTGGAGAATCCAAAACTTGTATAAGATCCTTCCCATCAGTACCCGACCCAACTGTTAAATAAAGTTTTAAATAAACTAATTTAATTTGCCGGTTGGCAAGGTACATAAAATAAAGACAAAATTAAGTGTTCACAAATATACCGAGTGTAACTGAATTCTGGAACACCCCTTTTTTTTAGTTTTGTATTTAATTAGATCAGGGGTCGCAAACTGGCGGCCCGCGAAGGCTCTGTATCCGGCCCGCAACCTCAAGTGTGGAATACATTCCGTCGCGTCGCTAACACTACTGTACTAAAATAATTAAAAAAAGAGAGGCTGTGACCTAAAAAAGGGTCCTCACTTTTGAATACGTCCCTCGGTACCCACACATTTAATTAACTGGCCCGTACCAACATTTGAGTTTGCGACCCCTGAATTAGATGAAACTTTAAATATAAGACATGGGTAAAAAACCGAATTATTCTAACACATGCACACAATTGTTTCACTTCCGGTTTCGCCGGAAATTAACTTTATTATTTCAAATGGAGCATATTTTTACATCTTTGGAGAGAGGAAGAAATTCTGAATACAACTGCACCATTTTGGTTAATTTTAATAACCCCAAATAATTCTTGGACAAAAATTTTATTTTTTTATTAAGTGTGCCTGCATACATTGAATTTTATTATGTCAGCAAGTGTCCAAAAAACGTTTTTGTAAATTTAAATTGACATTTAGGTTACTTTAATCAGCTTTGAAGGTTGTAGAATCGTTTTTTGGCAGAGTCAATTTTTTTTAATGGAACGGTGCTGGTAAATGCAGTTATTTAAATAGAGTATTTTCTGACAATTTAACAATACCAATAACTTATAGGTACTTATGTTGGAAGGCTGCTTCAAAGACTTAAAGTATGTAAAAACTTATTAAGATATCCTATTAGTCGCAGTACACTGTACCTAACTGCAACAAAACAAATTATTGTTTTTTTTATGTTCAATTACCATGGTTATTTAATTAAAAAATATAAAAATTTTCGTAATAACTAGTTACAATTAACCACAGTATACTACGGTTAACAGAATATCTTTTTTATAATACTTTAAGTCCTTGAAGCACTCTTCCAACACAGATATAAGTTATTGGTACATATTAATAAATTCGTCAAAAAAAGCTCTATTTAAATAACTGCATCTACCAGCACCGTTCCATATAAAAAAATTGACTTTCTGTAAAAAAAAAAAAACGATTCTACAACCTTCAAAGCCAATTAAAGGCCTCTACTCATTAGCCAACTTGTCGGGGCCGACAGTCGGAACTCCGAGTTGGGTGTTGTCTACACACCTCCCGATCAGTCCAACCACACAGCATAAACGTCATAGCTTTTTATTAATTTTGATGTTAAATTTTCGGTTTAATAGTCCTTATCTAAAGGAATGTGGTGGGGCGGTTGGCTTGTTGGATGGACTGGTCAGCCGACCGTTCCAACTGTCGGGTTGGTCGGGTGACATACTACACATTAAACAATTTATCGGAATGGTCGGCCGGTTGTCCCGACAAATTGGTAGGTGAGTAGACCCCTTTAAGTAACTTAAATGTTAATTAAAATTCACAAAAACGTTTTTCGGACACTTGTTGACACAATAAAGTTCAATTTATGCAGGTCAATAAACAAATTTTCGTCCAAAAATTATTTAAGGTTTTAAAAATTAACCAAAATAGTTCAGTTGTATTCAAAATTGATTCCTCTTTCCGAAAATGTATCAATATACAGGGCGTTCCATTTGAAATAACAAACTTAGGGTAATTTCCGACGAAACCGGAAGTGAAAAAATATAGTACACATGTTTAAATAATCCGGTTTTTCATAAATATCGTATGAATAAAATTTCATTTATTTAAAATCGAAACTAAAGAAAAAAGGGGGTTTACCAGAACGCCCGGTTTAAACAGAGTGGGCTAAATTGAAAGTAATTGTAAGCTATCTCGGTAACTACAAAGTACAATACTTAACGAAAATCTTATTTCAGTCTCTTAATATGTGTACCTTTTCGAGATAAACACACGTATATTGTTAGATTTGCAGAAGCAATTTTCGTTGTTCTACATATCTACTAAATCAGATTTCGCTAACTAGTGCAACTTAAATATACCCTACAAACACTTCAAATTTGAAAACAGTATGCATTAAGAAAACAAATATCACTCAATTGATAGTTCCTTGCAAAAATGTGGATTTCTTGCAAGTTTTCCTGGTCTTGAATGCTTTTTTTTGTACTGTAGTTTCCTGACAGTAAACTGTTTACGGTATTTCAAAAATAACCATATAATAAATAAAACTGTTAAAGTTATGGCAATTATAATTTGCGCGCACATGGACTGGAATGCGGAGTAACAACTGCATAGACCAACTGTTGCAAGCGGTTAGCGAGAAAGTTTTATGCAAAGCAAGTCTATATACAACAAATATATGTGATTTTTTCTGCAGGCACTTGGTTTCATAACTTTATGAAAATGGTTAATACAGAATTACGACTAAAATGTAATCGTTTGAAAGAACTACGCGGAAAAACAACACTGTGCAACGCAATTATCTTGTAAACTTTTTTTTAACAAAACAGTCACAGAAGGGTCAAGGTATAAAATAATTCTTTAATACAAAGTTCCATTTACAAGTGAAGGATTAAGGTATTGGTATGGCCATAAAGTTGATAATGATGCTATTGGAACTGCACCGGTTTTAAGCACTGTTTCTTTGTCAGCAGTTTTTTTAAAATTTTATTTTAATTTTTGTAAAAGTTCACGCACTTCTTAATTACTAGATTTTGTATAACTCAATGGATTTTTGTTATTTAAAGGTGAATCCTCTGTTAAAAAATAACGTCAGTACGTCAACAAAATTATTCATGAATAATGAATCTGTCACAATACATGCGTCAGTTTTTTAGGAAATTTCAATTATACATCAAGTTCATTACTAAAAACTAAAAGGTGAATAATTCCTTGCGTTGCATTAATTTTTATCAACTGCTGATTTTATTGTTACCATGATTACAACCAAACAAAGACAGTTTACATAGTAAATTTAGGTTTAAACACCACCAACATTAAATTAAAAATGTTAATAGCATTTTTACCTAATCCAGTGGTTCTCAACCCGTGAGGGGCGCCTCCTGGGGGGGGGGGGACAAAATAGCTGGAGAGGGACACGGAGAAAATTGAAATTCGACCGGAAAACTATTTATTAAAACAACAAAGACACAATAACTTATGATACATACTAAAAATGACAGCAGTCACATATACAGGATGTCCCACCGAGACTAGCTATTTCATAGCTATTACAAGCAAAAATTTTTGAAGTGTCTGTGGCCATTTATTACACAGCCCAAAATTAGTTTCAACTATACAGTGTTTTGTTTTTGCGCACCGATACGTAACTTTGCTTTTTTTGTAGGAAATAACCCGTATATTTTGTAATAAGAGATGATAAACTAAATGCTCTTTAAAAAATATGAAAGGTTTTTGTACCTAGAATCAATCTTTTTTGAGTTATTTAAGTTTTTATGAAAATATGGACAAGAACAGAACTCAAAAATTTTAATATTTAACAACTTAGCAAGGTCAGAACGTATTCCTTTGAAACTGTGTTCGAGAATAGTGTCATAGTGAGTGCTGACTAGTTAAAATTTTAAAATAATACACAAGGTGTTTCTTATGCTTAATCCATTTGGCTTAAGTTCAAACACGAATATATTAGTTTTTTTTAGCTGAACACCCTATATATTTTTAGATGTTCTTCTCTATAATTTAATAATATTTTTCTACGACCACTAATGTAAATGACTCTTACCGTACAGCCTGCATGCATAGTAAGTGTACTAACGCACGGTAAGCAAAACGCACACTTGTCTAGAAATTTCAAAGTAGACTTACGCCAAAATTGACGAGACAACGTAATTACATGTGTATATTAGCCAAAAAGCCATTAAAATCGTAGGTATATGTGTTCGTAGAAAAAGTAAGCTATATAACACGAGTTGTAAAGCAATTATGCACTCGTGCGTAATATGCTTCTTAAGTCTGTTTTATACTATACTATTTTTTCGTTTAAGAAAATCGTATACGATTTTCTAGTACGGTGTCAATCAGAAATTAATAATCTTGAACGAAAAATTCGTACGAAATTACTACCTGCCCTAAATGCGTGGAATTTTAGCATGGGGGCATGCGTATTCATTTGTGGGTTAGGTTAACTGAAACAATCAAACGATGTTAATATTACTTATTACCGTTATTTCCTCACAATTTATTTTGTAGGAATAAATATGTAGAATGGAACAAGCGTTAAATATACGTTAAGTTTGAAAATGATTCGCTTTCTGTTCTGTGATCAAATTGAACATTTGACATGGTTACTCAAGGTGCCAACAAAATATGATAAAAGTTACTAAAAAGTAACCAAAATTTATTGGAGTTTTCGTACCAAAAAATAGTACAGTGTAAATGGTTCATATTTTCCATGCTAAATTCTTGAACGAAATTTTTGTATTAAAAATCGTATACGATTTTCTTAAACGAAAAAAAAAAATAGTATAAAACAGACTTTACAACTTTTGTTATGTAATATACTATTAAAGGTTAGTTACATAGAAAATTAATATTTCTCCAGTTATTGCCGTTTTCTTGATGATTTACAGGTACAAACACAATACTTAATAGAATTCAACTAGTAGGCTTTGGAAATATTTTGAAAATTTGTCAAACACACCAAAAACAATATTTATTCGAAACTTTATTTTAAAACTATTACTAATAACAGAGCTATCAAACAATTCGTTTTGGCTGGGTCATCCTGTATAATAGATTCTTAGTGAGGCTATTAACTAGTGTTCCAGCAAATTTTAAAAATAATACACTCAGTCAAAGGGCGGTTGAGAAATAAAAACAGAGGGTTTTGGCAGGACAAAAGGATTGGAAGGGGGCTCAATAAACACTGATACGGAAAAGGGTTGAGCAATAAAATTTGACACAGAAAAGGGAGGCGCAAACACAAAAAGATTGAGAGACACTGGCCCGTGACCCAACCGTACCTTTTTGGGGTAAAAATTAAGTCGACACTACAACCTGCTTGAACGTAGTAAAATGTTTGTACTTAATTTACAATAAAGTTAAGATAATCAATAGGTATTTAAATAATTACATTAAATTGAACCATGTAATATATCATAAATCGATAAAAATATTAATAAACTAACATTTTCTTCAACTTACTGGAAAAAAACTTTATGAATGTAAACGGATTATCTGTAATTCAATTATCCAACTTGTAAATAATACTCAATAGTATTAAACATATACTACAAGGTTCAACAAAAGCAATACAAAACACAGACATGGAATAAAGACTATAATAAGCCAATTATAGTACATGTACTTCGCAAATTATCGACGGTATTAGTTCCACTTGTGTTAACATAAAGATGTGATTAAAAAATCGAGCCTTTGAACAACAAATTGCATCAGTGCAGGTGCATAACCATTTCTGATCTACCCGCACATACCTAAGGGAATTATCATTTAACTAAAGTAACGCTTTTGTGTCGAGATATTGAAGCTACAATGAACTCTAATTATACGTATTATAGGGTCAAAAATCCCTCAAAAGAAGCCATTCAAGTACGCACTCATTCGAGTTCTAATCTCCATCAAAACCCGATTTAAAGGTATAGGTATAATAGTAGGCCGACAGCTGAGTATGTAAGAGCTAGTTCACTTAAAAGATTGTTTATCTAAGACATGTTAATTTATCAATTTCTATGAAACGAAGTAAAAGTAAATAGAGCAATTTAAAACTTATTATATTTGAAAAGGAAATTTACAAAGAGAAATATTATCTCGATTCAATTTCAATTTTACTTTAACGTCTCGATTTACATGCACGTACTATTTGCATTTTTTATTCATCTTACGCAAGGATTGAAGGAAATGAATCACATAATGGAATGTTGTATTATAATAATGTTAAGCACACGTGAAGACATTTCACACAATTCAATTACTAAGGTTATATTTTATGTGTAGATGTAGGATGTAGGTATGCATGTGCACTTTATTACTCATTCTACACTTAAGGTGTAAGTCGTACGTACACAAATAACAATTAAGGTTTTTGTTGAATTTATTCGCATTACTTCAAGCTATGTAACTGTACCTGCTAAAGTTTAAACTAGCTGATGTGGCCCACCAAATGGCTTAAGTTTATGTACTTGTACATACACGGTAAACGACTTAATTCTGGTCACTATGGGAAACTTGCTTAATGTAAGAGATAGAGCAGTGTTTTCCAATTTGCTACAAAGACTATAGAATCACACATACAGTGGAATCTCTCATAGGCGGACATCACTGGTCGTCGATTGTCCGCTTATAGGAGGTGTCCGCCAAATAGAAATACATTATATTATGTGCTAATGTACACTCTTTTTTGAATTTTTCTTTGTCATAAACTTCAATCACTTTTAACTTTTCTCTTAACGTTAACATGCGTCTCTTTGGCGCCATCCTACTACACAATTAAATTAACACACACTATATAATCTGACAAAAAAAATTACTCCTTTACTTTATTAGTTAACAAACTAATACCAACATAATAAGAACTGCCAGCTGGATGCCAACTGTACGCTTTTGGGGCTTTTTCGTAAGAAAATAATATTGCATACGGTACGCTATACGCATGCCTTTACTTGCGTCCGCGCAAGAAAGATTTTATCATAAAAGGAAGGCAAACTTAGTGTTCGTGTCCGTTTAAAAGAGAGTCCGCCTAATAGAGTAATATTTATTAGTATCGGGTGATCAACAATAACTGATGCCCGCTAACTTCAGACCGAAAATAAAATAACCAAGTTTTAGTTGGTATCCTAGTGTAAAACTAGGATATCAGTGGCGTAGTATTATTGACGTTTTCTGTGACGTTCAGGTTGACCTGTCATTTCGTGTGCAGTTAGTAGCTTTTCGTTTTAATTTGCATCTTTTCGTAAAAATCAGTTTTTCGTTTTCTGTGTGTTCAGGTTGTTCTGTCATTTCGTGTGTGACCAATATATACATATGTATCAGCGGCGTGCGGTCCATGGATGCGGTGGATGCGGCGCATCCCCTAAAATTCACGTCAAGAATATTTTTATACCGTATCATATTTAAATTTCGTGTAGCTTTATATTGCTTTGATTTATTTTTGGTAACGTGATTATGATATTTATTATATGCGATGTTTTGCCTGCTCGAAAAATTTGCATTAACCCATCTATATCCAGCGAGCGGCCGACTGCGGACGAAATGTGTGCGATGCGTAGCGCTAGCTAGCACTTGTGAGCATGACTATGGGATGCGGATTCGGAATTTGCTTCCTTGACGTATGTGCACTGCGATGAAGTCTTTAGTCTATGGCCGTATCGTTGCTTACTTAACATCTACGGTGGATGCGGTAACTCCGTTTGCTTCCATGGGCAGCTCGCACTCGATTAATATTTCCGCACGCTACAAAAATAATCATTTCCGTTGTAAGTTGATTTTTTTACTCTCTTTGATTCAAGCTTCTTCTGTTTAAATCAGCTTTACTCAATTTTTAGTGCACTGTTTCGCTACATACAATTTTGTAGAATAAAATTGAATTTTAAAAAATAAATTGGTCGTTTTTTTTTGGACAGCATACCCTGGTTGAAAAGTCACCGCACGCCACTGATATGTATGCATATTAATAAAGGAACTGATTTAACCCCTTACCGCATATTGTATCAGATATGATACGTACCATATAAAGCGATATTAGTCATAGTTCTCATATAGTAGCGCCTTCTACAGTGTACTATACTAATAATATACAGTTTCACGCGTAATATTTGAAAAATTGCGCCATCTATGTTGAACTACAGAAAATATACATTAAAAAACGTCAAAGAGCTTAACATTTCCCGCCTACTACCGCCATTTATGCAAATTGGGTAAATTTATGTTATTGCATTTTATTTATTTACATTATAAATTCGACGTGTAATTTTTTTTTACTATAATAACGTCTAAATCCTTTGTGCCAAATCATTTAATTTTTATGAATAAAAATTATGTATGTAGTATATATGCATGGTATTACATATTAGAAAAAAAAAACGAAAAGGTAAAAAAATTCGTCTTAAAATAAAAATAAAATTTTTTTAACATTTTTTTAGCATTCTGTAATATATTGTACACATTCAAAAAAATTTATTTGAAAATTTAAAAAGTCATGCAGTAAGGGGTTAAGGTAGCCTCACTTAATTGTTTTTATGGAGCTAATTCTTTTAAACAAGAAGCTTTGCAAATCTTTTTGTCAGTAAAAACTGTAGCTGTCGTATTTAAATGGAGAATATTATTACCCCTTCTGTCAATACAAACTTTTTTTCCTTCGCTACTGGTTTTCCTCTATGGATTACCATCCGTTCGAACAAAGTTCCTAACACCCTTGGTATCAATCATTTTCGTTTACCCGATAGTATCAATATCAAAATGTCGGTTCCCATAAAATCGTCCGGTTAAGAGAGGTGGCCGTTTATCGGAGGTGTCCGTTAAAAGAGATTTCACTGTATAGGTATGATAAAATTCGAATAAATAATACCGCAGACAAATGGTAACATATATTTGACATTTAGTTGGTTGTTTTTTGTTTTTATTTTCATAGATAACTTGATAAGTGACTGGTAAAATACGATTTTTCTTCATTTTGTGATATTTATAAAAATAGATATAGCATATAGCAAGTAATAAATCATTAAAAAGAGAAAAAAAGCACATTCAAATATTCCATAGCCAACTTCGCAAGAAAAAATGAAGTTAGGGGTAATATCTCAAATGGTAAGTGATAAAAAAATCTACTATAACAGCCATTATCCGTTAAAAAGTACCTTAAGAAAGTATCTACTAAAAAAATTGATCTAATGATTAAGATGAAAAAGTTACGAGAGAAAAAAGAAGTTCAACATTTTCATATTTTTTACTATATCTGAAGTACGAGAAATTTTGTATTTTTAAAAATTGATTGTAGCTCCTCTCATACTTAGGAATAATCCATCTAATTTAAGCAAACCTGTAACATGGAAATGTAATCTGGGACACCCTGTATATGCCTCTACCTACTTCATATCGAAATTTAAAAATAATAATTTTCGTAATTCTTTAAAATGTTAATAAAAAAACAACTTCTACATCTCTTGTTAAAGCACCCTTTATTATGAAGCAACAAAAAAATGGTAACCAGGGAATAAAAACGAAAAATATTTTTGTTTCTGATCTGGACGAATACAAAATTTCATTTTCGTGCTTTTCGTTCCCACCAAAAAAAAAATCGTTTTCGTTTTTATGAATCAAAATTAAATAACGGTTATTACTGGCTATAATTACATTGACGTTAATACGACAGAATGCCAATTATTAAAACACATACTCGATTACTCAGTTTATAAATATTTAATGTGTAATAATATGTAAATTGCTACACCTTTAAATAAAAACAAATTTGGCGTGGTTATTTTTACTTTTGGTAATCCAGTGGTAGAAGAAAAATTTTTGTGACGAGTTTTAAAGTCGATTTACAATATTGGTTTTGTTTCTTAGAAATCTTTGGGCCCCTGCAAATTATAAACGACGATATATGGACGGCATATTTTAAGTGGCAAACTGCTACATTAAATTTACTAAATTGTTAAACATAATTATGGGTATATTCAAATAAAATTTGTGCATACTATATAGAAAAACTTCGCCCCCGTCTGGTGTAAAAACAAAACCCGATTTGTTCAATGATAATTAATGTACCTACACACCATCCATATATCTAATGATACAACGAGTGTAGTTTTAATTTTTTGTACTAAAAAATCATGCAATGAATTAAAATCGATTCTGCTGTAATTAATTAAATGGACAAAAGTATTAATTACAATGAATAATTCACTAAATGCTTATAAGAATAAATTGTAAATAAAAAAGTGATTAAATCGCTTAAAACCGGCAAAATAAATTATTTATTTGTTATTTCGTTTTCAATCTTAAATGAAACAAACAATTAGTTTTCGTTTCCCTTTTGATTCTTATTAAGATGTCAATTACTTAAGTTATTTCGTTTACGTTTTCATTCTGCTGTTAATCTCAGTCTCTGATGGTAACTGACTTTTATATAAGTATAACTAACGAAAACGATTTACTGTGTATTAGTACTAAACTATCATGTTAAGTAATTATTAATTTTTGCTTTGGTCAATGAGCAGATAGAGAATCAATTAAATTGGCAAATAGTTTCCTACAATAGAGCTTAATTTTATAGAACATTAAGATTTTTTCATTTGATTTGATAACTTTTCCAGGGTAAAACTAAAAATCTGAAGATTTGTGCATTGTAATTATTGTATAGGTATAAAAAATAAAGTGGTAGTATCGTTTTTTGTTTTTTTTTTATAGCAAACTTAGTTACAGTCACAAGGTATATAAGATATTTACTGAAATAGATAGCACTCCCTTTTTGCAATTTTTCAAATATAAATCGCTGGTAAAAAAAATAAAAAAATATACCCATCTACTTCAACAAGTTTATATTATTAATGAGTTGGCCTTGAGCGTCACCGTTTTGTTTATAAACAAAACAAAAGGCTCCTATCCGTCAACATTGACGCTCTTTACATATTAAAAACACATAAAAATAATCGATATTTGCTTAAATTTTTTTATGTTTAAATACAGCAGTTTTTATTTTCTTACATGTGATACTAATTACAAAGGTAAAACTTAAAGTATCTTCACAGTAAATATCTAAAAACTGGTTTTTATTCACCGTACATTATAAAAAATACTCATGAGTTATTTTTAATACACAAAAATACATATCCGTCAATAATAATAAATCATTGTACAATATGTTGTAACTTAAAATAACAATAATTTAAATAATAAACATAATAATTAAGTAACAACGCAACATGACATATTTACGCAACTAAAAAATCAATAACATACTTTAAAATAAATTTAAACAATCAAATAAAAAACATCCCTCTTAATCTTAAACACAAAATATTACAATTAAAATTCTTTGATACTAGCAGCGTCAAACATTTGCAAATCATTGTAAAAATACCAATTAGTTCATGATGTAACGGTATCTGTTTCGAACAAAAATTGTTGTTAATTCTGCGAAGTGTCACTAAAAGTTCAAAATATTGTTTAAATTTTAGTATAATTTGGTAAAGACCACAAATTGATCTCTAGCCATTAATCTAACTGACAATTAATGGCTCTTGTAACTATTTATAGACAAAAATGGTCGATAACAGTACTATAAGCGTTCATAAGTAATTAAAATATTGGCATATACCTTTTAAATTTCGTGTAACAACCTAAATAAGTACAATTGTTGACAGATCACCTGTTGTTATAGTCGCACTATTTGTAAAATTGTACAAACGATATTTGTGGTCGCAACAGTACTCAAGCATCCATAACTATTCGTTGTAAAAACTTTTACGTTCGTTGAAAACTCTATGCAAATGAATCTTCAGATAGAGGTCGATAAAGACTCTTTTGTCATTAAAATTGTGTGCCATTTTCTAAAGATAACAATCATTTTAATTTGTAAGGACATTGATGGAGGCGATCTTGTTTGCTTTTAGTATCTATTTATTATCTGTCTTGCTATCAAATGTCAATGGAAGTAATTTCCTCAATTTATTTTATTTCAGTTAGTGTATTTTTAAACAGGGTTCTCGTTTTTCGAGGGCCACTATTATGGGGATCTCGTAAACGGTAACAGTTACGACATCGGTTAAATTAGGGTAAAGTTGTATAATTATTTAGATACTTAATAATTTGACGCAAACAGAAGCAATAAGGCATAAGTAAACTTATGTAATGCTTTCTCAGCATAGTTATTAATACCTATTTTTCTTAACGAAATAGAAATGTTATTGCATACAAAATGTTTATTGTTTAATTAAGCCTTTTTTATATCACCATGAAACAGATAAGGTGGCCATGTTTTGTGACATCTAAAAACAAAAACAAAAGCACGTGAAACGCAAAACGACTTGTGTATGGTCTAACTCTAAACTGTTGGCATTGTACAATATATTTTGTCATCATCGTTCAAATCTTTAAAATGTGTTAAATCTTTCATTAAATTCCATGCGGTTTACTTACATGCTTCCAAGGGAAAAGGGACAAAAGACAATTATTTACCATGCCGATTAGGAATTTTCCAAAATAAAATATTTGTTTTCGCCATTTTCAACAACAATTGTTGCTATAAAGTGCTAACTGTTATACATCGTCGAATTCAGAAATGCTCTACAAATTGGCGTTAAAATCAGATATAGCGTCCATAAGAAAAAAATGGTCTGATGATGGTTTAAAAAAAGCGAAACGTCGCATGGAAAATATAATTGGGGATTTTGATTCCTTGCAAAAAGTGGCCATGAAAAAGTTTTTACAGAAATGAAATTCGACATCAAATGAAAAAGTTACGGGCAAAAAACAAAAATCCACTTTTTTACTTTTTCCCCCCATATCTCAAAAACTAAAAGAGCTAGATAAGTTCTGTTTACGTCAAATTATTAAGCACCTGAATATACAACTTTGCCCTAATTTAACCGAAGTCGTAACTTTTACCGTTAACGAGATCCCCATAGTGGTCATCGAAAAACGAGAACCCTGTATACCTAATTTTTTTACCCAACTCATTTGATTTTGTGTTCTGTTTTAGCACTCAAATGTACCATGTTCGTAACAACAGAGACGGCTCATTCGGTTTATGGTGATTACATAATTACAGTCACCTGCATGGCTACAGTATAAAGTCCAAATTGAACAATAACTGTATTCCCGTTTTTTCTAAATTGACGATATGTCCTAAATATTCATATTTTGACTTCTCTCTACATACACTATGAAAATGAAAACAAAATTATAAGCATGACAGAATCACAGCTACTACGTGCTTTAATTAATATTTCCCACGCTATTAAAATAATAATGAGTTAGGTGTTGCTGGTATACATAAAGTATGATAAGTTGGCCATGGATCCATGACCTACTGAGTACAAATTCGCTCTGCTTTGGTGACACCGGCTGTTGTTGAATCACCACTTCCGAAACCTACAGATCATTGAAAAATCCACAGCCTTCATATAAACACGTCGATTTTTTTTCACCAAAACAATACGTTTTGTAATAAAATATTATTAAATCGCCACGCTGATGGGTCATCATCATTCCAAACAGATTTAAAACAAGGTTAGAACAGTATTTAATCTATGATATTAATCTTCGAACTTTGTGTCTAGGTATATTAATAATACACTGCTCGAAGGAAGCTAAAAATTACCACAATTTGATACACTTATGCCCTCATCCCTTCTAGAAGTTAATTTTAATATTGGATGAAACAGAATCAAGGCCGACCACGACTTTCGATATCGTAAATCTGTGTCGAGCTCCGGCGGATATCGATTTTTTGATAAATTAAAATTAGATTGCAATTTGATTAGCTGGAAGCTATTATCCTTGTGGAAGAAATAACGAGCTTTAAATATTCAAAACATGTTACAAAACAACAATTTGTGTCACCGTTTTATTGTCATTTTTTGGATTTCTTCTCGAGATATCACTCTCGAAATGCTTCTCATTCATGGAAACAATATAGCATGTTAATTCTCGCAAAATTTGATTTGGGGAAATCGTTAAAAAAGTATGTTAGTTTTTATACATGGTTTTAGTAAGAAAAATACTAACGTAGACTTTCATCAGTAGATATTGAAACACTTTTAAATCTTTTAGATGAAACATTATTGCTGAATAATCAGTGAATATAGAAAATATCAGATAATTTTAAAGTATTTGAAAGTAAATTTAAATATATAAACAATAAAAATGCTTTATCTACGCACATTAATTTTGATTTTATGCAATTTTGGAAAATGAAAATATTTGATTTCTATTTATGTTAATTTTTGGATAATATTTAGACCGGTTTCTTTATTTATTTAGTTTCCATTACATTTATATACATATACAATTTTTTTGGCTTATTTAGACTTTGTTGATCTAACTTATTTGAAGAATCTATTTTTAGAAATTATATAGGCGATTTTTAAAAAAATTTAAATTATAAAAAAGTTATTTTATGTCAGTCAAAAAAAGACTTCCACTACAAAAAAATATTTTTTTCACGAATCTCAATACCTAAGCAATACGACTCAGATTCAATATGAAAATCTTAAGAAGAATCTTCGGTGCTATAGGTACAAGAAAACAGTACGTAGCGAGTGTGATATAAGTTTGAGCTCAATCATTTACATGGTGGTCTAAAAATAGTTGAATATATAACATTGCTGAGGTTAAAATGGGTTGGTCGTGTCGAATAAGCTAAGGACACAGAAAGAAGAAATATCTAAAAAGATGCCAGAAAGCTGATAGGAGTAGGCAATTAAAGAACAGCTAGGGAAGAGGATTTTGTAAAAAGAAAATTAGGGAAGAATCCAAAGCCCATCTAGGGCATTAGCGCCACCTATATAATACGAGGATGTATTTTTATGTAGGTAATCTATTTAGCAATGAAAACGAAATTTCAAAAATTAAAATTGTCATTCTGTTAAAAAGCTGTGAAATTTTGAATCCGAAAAGAAAAGTTTCATCAAAATATATTGAGTCTGAAGAGTTCTCTACAATTTTTTCTTATAAGAGGGTCACGATACGTTGTCGCTAGAATTTGATTAAGGCTGTGTTTATTGCATCAAGGACATCAAAACTAAATGTTTTCTAGAGTTATACGTGCCACTGGCCATTTCCTTCAGAAAAATAGGGAAAAACCGACAAATTGGTCTAAAAAGGTCATTTTTGCGATCGCGTTGGCCACGAAACCGTCAGAAACAAAATCGAATTTCTTCTATTTACCAATGCGCAAATCCTTTGCAAGTAAAATGGTGCAAAGTTTTTGAAAAAATCTTAAAAGGTTCCGGAGAAAACGTCAAAAATGAAACTCCTGTATAGTGTATAAGCGCTATGATTTAAAACGTTGTGGTATATCTGTATAACTATATCTACTTGCATAGGCGTTTAACACAGGGAAAACCGTTTCTACAAACGCCTCGTTTTATGCATTTTTCTCCGGAACCGTTTAAGATGTTTTCATTTTTTTAGACTAAAAAAAAAGCAGTAACAAATAGAGAGTTTTTATTTTTATTAAAAATTAATTTTTAATAAGTTTCCATTGATAGTTATAGTATAATTTTTAAGATTTGATCGTTTTTTGTTTTGTTAAATAGACTGTTTGCTATAATTTGAATAAACATTGAACTAATTTTTCTCTAAAATTTTCTTATGTATGCATACTTTTTTAATACATGGTCGGATTCAGAATTAAATTCTCTATCCGAATCAACAAAAACATGTTGTATACTATGTAAATTTAAAAAAAAAAAACAGTTTCCTATCGCGGATTTATCATAACATACGTCATCGTAGAGATAACAAATGCACATCATTTAATAGAAAATTTGTCGCCGTTTCCAAAAGTATGAGGTTTATTGAGGTTATTTTCAATAATTAAAAAGTTATAGGGGTGCGACAGTCAAACTGAATCACCCGGTATACATATTTTTCTTCTGTTTTACACACACCACACACCAAAAAAGGTCTTACAATTAGTATTTAATTTTGTCGGAGTCGGAGTCGAACTACTAAAATTATCAGGAGTCGGAAGTTGTTTTTAGCGACTCCGCAGCCCTGCGACTTTTTTTTTTGTTCAGAAATCTAACAAAAATCTGAGGGAAGGAAACTTTACCGCCAATAATGGGCTAAAGATGCTGTTGATGCCTATGTAAAAAAAATTGTTTTTGAAGGGATGCGGCAACTCGAGAAAAGTTGGATTAAGTGTTCAAGTGCTGAAGGTAGTTATGTAAAAAAATACATTTTTTTGGTTCTCCTACGTGCTTTCTTTCATGGCTAGGTAGATTACATAAAAAGACGCCCTCGTACCTAAGCAATATTTAAACAAATGAATGTCGTCATCTTATACACCATGAAAATAAACAAAATTTCTGTTTGGCAATTTTTTATATCAACAACTGAAATGGAAATGTATATTTAAAATATCGACTAATTTTGGTTTTTGACCACATCTAGTGTGTCAAAAAATTAAAAAACTAAACCAAAATCAATACTATGTTGATGCTTTAAAATAGTAAACTTTTGTCCCGTTCAACATCGTGTAGGTATCTCTTTTTTTACAGAATACTGAATATAACTATATTAAAAATGAAACATTAAAATTAATAACATGCAATACTGAGAATTTTCGAGAAAATTAAGTTTACATTTTTATTTTAATATTGCTGCACCGATTTCATACTTGTTTCAAAAAAATTGACAACTAATTATCCCCATGTTCTTTTCACTACCATTGTTCTAGTTTCGTTTGGCAATGAAAATCGGCGACCAATTAGCTCCAAATAAGATGGGAATGTTTCACTAACGTAATTCAAAGGGTCGTTTTGTTACTTGTACATGAAAACAACTCTCTTGAGAAACCATTATACGTCGTACATTAACCTAATTTATTAAAAAACTATAGGTAACAAAACTTGTGAAAAATTCGTGCGATAATAAAACGCGATGCATCAAACAATACAAAATTAATCAATTAAATATCTCGAGAGCTTTCTATGCAATTAATTTAAGATTAGATTAGGTACTAACAATCCGTATGAAAGGAAGTATCTTGAAACGTATTTACTTGGCGGCGTGTACAATCAAAACGAAAAATGTCGTTCTATTATTCGCGGAATTAGTGTCGGCAAAAGCACCGCTTCGATGTGTGTCGCGTAATTAAGTGAAGATTATTGTCGGAAACATCTTGCTGAGTGTACAATACCACTTATAACTGTATGGCGATACAGACTTTTAGATTAAATTTATTATTAACCGACAACAGACTGAAGGTGTGACCTTAATTTTTGTTTACACATAATTTAATTCGTTCCACAGATTTTTAAAAACCAATTGCATGTCTTGTAACATGAAACTGCCATGGTCAAGTGCAAAGGTGTAAATGCAACCAGAGCATAAATAATATCACTTTACATCAGGTTTTTATTATTAAATTACCTTGAAGTATGTGATGCATAACTAAATTTTATTATACCAACTCAGATTTTTTTCTTTTGGGGTGCATGCGCTGGGCAGTACGTAGGGATTGTCGGTTTAACTATTACCGGTAAAGCTGTTAGTTAAAAAAAAATGCATTTCGGTATTACCGACGAGAATAACCGGTCAAAAAAAAAAAAAGCGAAAGCCTCATCTTTCAAAAAAAATCATAATTAGTGCGCTATTTTCAATGTAAAGGTTACAACCTTTAAGAATAGAGAAGTGGAACTCGCAACAATTAGAGTTTTTCATATTAGACACTCTTGCTTATCCCAGGGTTACGGAACGAAATTGGACTTCTTTCCGGGATTTTTCGGGATCCAATGAATTATGTCAATAAAATAAATAACCCAAATAAGAAAGGGGGTTTAAATCAACTTCAACTCATATATGTTATACATTTTGCTCCATGATTATTATAAATTATAAAGTAATATTGGTGAGGGAAATACACATTTGAGAAATATTACCTTTCTATTGCAATTTCATTTTAACGAACACGCTAACATAATTGTTGCAATGAATTTTTGTAACATGATTAAAAAAACAAAGGTAATTAATGCTTCGGTCACTTAGTCTTATTCTTAGTTTATTAACAGAAAGAGATGCTGCATAAAATGCTCTCTTAGATTTTATTGATGAGGATGGAATCGTCTTGAGAGCATAAACCAGCAAAGAGACATCAACAAAATTTAGTTTTTACGCTATTTTGTTTTGCATGACCAGGGTACACAAAAACAGAACTGTATTTTGATGATATAAACTTTGTCATGGAGATCAGGCTTTTTGGCGCATACTACGGGTGTACATTATTTTGTTATTACAAAGCAGAAAAACTATTTTAAAATAGAATAAACCTTTTCCACAGATAGGTGTTGGTAAAGACATTTATAATAAATTCTGATAAGGTATGATAACATTTCAAAAATCTTAACACTAAATAAACGATCATAATATTTTTAAATAACCCGTGATTCTCCGGGGCAATAAGTGTTTCCCGGGAAATATGAAATGGGATCAAATAGACCGAGGTCCCAAGAGAGACCCCAGCGACAATAATTTGTTGCGATGATGCAAATTTATTTACAGTAGATATTACATTAAAACTTATTTTAAATGAATCTTTGTCAAAACGGAATAGCACGATAAGCTATAACTTAAAAGTAAGTTAGGTTTATTTAGCAATTGCTATTACATTGTAACATAATTAATAGTAATAGTCTAATAGTAAATATAATAAAAATAAAAATATAATGAAATAAAATAAAAATCTAAAAATCTTCTAAATTCTAAATATCTAAAATAAGTAATAGTTTAATAGTGTTCTAATACTTACTCCTTAATTAATTTAATACCCTTCTTATAATTATTACATATTTTGTTTTGATGCGGCATATTATTAAATATTTTAAAACCTTGATAAAATAACGAACGAGCAGTTTGACTTTTAGTACATTTCTCTATAACGAAAGCAAGCCTATTTCTAGTTTTATAACTGTGGATCTCATGGACTAATTTTACATTTTCATAAAGATATTTTGGTGTTTTTTGTAGTTTAATTTTTAAAACTAGCTCTAATGTTCTAAATATTATTCTCTGAGTAATACTCATAAATTGAAGTGTATTATTTAACATAACCTTGATAGGGGAATGAATTGAACACTTTAAAATAGTGCGCATGGCGCGATTTTGTATTTTCTGTAATTGTTGAAGCTCATTTTTATTTAAATTAATAAGTAATGAAGCGCAAAACTCAAAATGAGGGGCTATTATTGTTTTATACAGTAAAACTCTAGTGTACATACTAATGTGTTTGCTACATCTTTTGAAGAGAAAAATCTTTTTGGAAATTTTGTTCATCATGTATTTTGTGTGTAACTTAAACGTTAAATTTTCATCTAATATAACACCAAGGTATTTAATTTCAGTTACTCTTTCTAACTTAGTGTTGCTAATTTTTATATCCAGATCAGCATTATAAATATTTGTTTTATATATCATGTGTTTGGTTCCCAAAATCATAAATTTGGATTTATCAACATTAATACATAAATTATTATCGCCTAGCCATTTATAAATATTACTTAGATCTAAATTCAATAAACGACAAAAATCAGAGGACCCAGAACGGTTCCTTGTGGTACACCATGTGAGGTTTTTAAACAAGATGATATAGTTCTATTATATTTAACTTTTTGATGTCTATTTTGTAAGTATGATTTAAACTAAGACAATGCTACCTCACTTATCCCTATTTTTTCTAATTTTTTAATTAATAATTCTCTATTAATCGTCTCAAAGGCTCTACGAAAATCCAAAAATACAGCTAGTGTTATTTCACCATTTTCCAAAAGAAGAATTAACTTAAGGAACAAAAGAAAGACGAACTAATTACTCAGATTTTTTACAATTACAAGAAAAATGATGAATATAGTTTATTTAATATAACATCAGAGACTACTGTAACTAGAATAATTATAGAAATAATAGAGCGACTGCATGAAAACAAAGAAAATGTAAATGTCCACAATAACAACAATAACAATGATGATGACGAAGATATTGTCGCCATGCCCGTAACAGAAGCTTCAATAAATACACCTTCGGTAAAGAACGTCTTCACCAGTAAATTAAGGAACTATATCATCTAGCAAAATTAATACACAGGATTCAAACAATATTTTTAAAGAGGTGCGGAAAGAAATAAGAACATTTTTGTAATAGTAACATACGTAATAGATTTTAGTTTATAGTCACTTGTTATCAATTACGTAGTGTTTGTTCATAAATAGCATTTTCTACGGCAAGCTTGTTTTGAACCTAAATTCGTTCACGGCTAGAAGACTTAACATTAGATACTTTTTCTACGACCATTAATGTAAATGACTCTTACCGTACAGCCTGCTTGCATAGTAAGCGGGTCCTAACGCACGGTAAGCAAAAAGCACAGCTTTTTAAAGAAATGATCAAAGTAGACTCACGTCAAACACTTCCTGCATGCCTATTGGTATTGAATGAGTTATAACGCACGGTAAGTAAAACGCGCCCTTGTCTAGAAATGTCAAAGTAGGCTTACGTCAAAATTGACAAGACAACATAATGTGAACGTAATTACATGTGTATATTAGCCAAAAGGCCGTTAAGATCGTATGTATTATGTGATCGTAGAAAAAGTAAGCTACATAACACGAGTTGTAAAGCATTTACGCACTCGTGAAAATACGCACTCGCCGCTACGCGGCTCCGTGCGCAACTTTTCCACGTGCGTAATATGCTTCTTACAACTCTTGTTATGTAATGTATTGTATATCCTTCGAGTGCGTTTTAACTTTAGAACACCAAACTAGTAAAAAATTACATTTAATACTTTTTAATTTTACGGTCTAATATTAAACGTTAAATAATTTTAAATCGATAACAGTAAAATAAATTTTGATTATAGTTGTTTTCTAAGAACTCTATTTATTACCGGTATTACCAGTATCCAGCGGTTACAAGATTTTTTTAAAGTTATTACTTGTACTGGCAATAATCGGTAATTTTGCAATCCCTAGTACCCAGGCGGTATATCCCCGTTAACGCAATACATTTGAAACATTATAAATAAAAACGAGACTACAGGATTTTAATATTTCACAAAGCATACCATCAAATGTTTTTGACCAAGTTGTTAGTAGTCGAAACGCAAAATTCTCTAACACTATTTTTCGTAAGAAGAATTACTTCTTGAAAAATTTATATTAGCTTTAAAACTATCGTTGTTTCTTCAGTAGATTATGTTTTATTAATTACCAATTTAAATCATCTTAAAAATAAGATAAGCGAATTTAATTAAACTTGCATGTGTTTATATTTAAATTGAATCACGCAAACAATTCAAACATCTAAAAACAAGTTTGTTTTATAATTCTAAAACGAGACGCACAAAGAACAATAATTGATGATCGTTCATGTCTAGAATCGCTAAACAAGTGAATAAAAATTTTCCCATAATATTTGTAAAGCTCCAATATGTGGTTACCGTGATACTGGAAGTCTAAGATAGAGATATGTTTCTTTTTAGCCAGAAACCTTAAAACAGTTCACTCTTCTCTTGTTTCACTGTTTATTATAGTTTCTGAGATTCCTATAGCAGTCACATTGTCTTTGATAGCAAAAAAAACAACAATGACATAGTTAATAGAGCAAAGGAGATTAAAATTACAGTTAATAAATTAGCTTTACATCTAAATACGGTGGAACCTTTACATACACCAGTCCTTACATTCGTCAAATTTAATATTCTTTAACTTTTTTGGGCAAAAAATGCTTCGTTATTCGTCCAAAAACGTCAGGATTATTACAGTTTTAGTTAATTCCTATAGAATAACTTGATTCTACATTCGTCCGAACCTCAGGAGCGGATTAATTATGAATATAGAGGTTCCACTATACTGCTTTACTTTTAATTATATTTCATATTTAGCAGTGAACCAATTTCCGCCACGATGTTCCGGTGCGTTCCGGAATAGGAACCGCTTTGATGAAACTGGATGTACTTAATTTTATTAAAATACATGCATGAAAAGGGGCAAGGGTATGACAGCAACGTTGCGGGCAGTCATAAAAGCGAAGCATAAGTAATTGATCAATAAAGCTATATCCCAAATGAATTACATGAACACATTCAGTTATTACATAATGTAATACATCTATAATAATCATATCACCATTAATACTTAAAGTTTTTCGTAAGAGATCATGCCTAGAAAGCAAATCTGTAATTTAAACAAAAGAGAATTTGTAGATAAACAAAGAAAAAAACAGTCGCTTTGTCCACAGTTTACTTGATTTTAATTCTCTTCACCAGCACGGCAATTACAAGGAACATTTGAATGACACAGAGTTAAAGCATTTAAGAAGTGATTGTGTTTTGTAGTCGTGGTTAAAAGCCGTTTATATTTTAAACAATACTCTTTTATTTCAGCTCATTAGTATTCTGCATTTGCTGCTGTTCATGCCTAGAAAAGTACACGAAGCTATTTGATTAGTCACTGCTACTGAATTCAGAATTAAGTATCTCAAGGATTGGCACCTATGTCGTGTAGTTCAATGTTTAAAAGGAATAACAAGTTTGTAAGTTGAAGGTAGACATTAAAAAAGACAGGTCAAAATCCAGTATATCAACATTTATCTATTAGATGTATCGTTGAACTATCGATAAGACAGACTGCTTAATAGTTTTCAATTAATAACTCGGTAATTTTATGTTAGCTTTAATCTTCAAAATGTACCGAAAAATTATCATACACAATTTCATGCAAATATAAGGAGCAGAAGCTGCACTTCTGTACAAGAATTTGTTAAGATATTACGATTACGCAAAGTAATATTTTGGAACAATGTCCTTAAAAATGTACTGGAGTATTTGTATGATAAACATGTACTTCAAGTTACAAACTGCTAGCTTAAAAAATTTTACTTGTTAAGAGAAATGTAAATAGTGTATAAGTTTATTGGAATGTAAATAATAGAGATTTGTTGTAGTCCATATGGGCAAGGGTGTAGTGAGACAAAGTTTTTTATTCATAAAGATCAAATTCGTGTTTTATTCTGCATTAAATTACAGCTAAACGTCCATAATTCGATCAAACCGGGAACTTTTTTTGATCGGTTTATCAAATAGATTTTGGACAATCAAGCATACATGAGAATAGTTTCTTTACATGGCAGATATAAATCTAGCTATGATTTTTTATTACAAATTTAACAAAAGTGAAGAAAGTCAAGAAATTGTTCTACTCTTAAGTAATAAGAAAAATGAAAAAGGCATTTAATTTTATTGATTATCATTTACAAAATATTTTGGTTTGAAAAGGTTGCATTAGGTCCTACTAAAAGTCTAACGCAGGGATCACCAACGGGGTCTTTATAGACCCCCTGGGTGTCTATAGAAACCTGAAATGGGTCGATGGAAGTCGAGAGGTTGATTGGGGGTCGATGAACAAGTCAGATGATCATTGGACTGATTTTCAAAATTCCAGATAATTTTCAAGTAATGAGAATAATATCTTGTGGGAACTTGTTTAACTGATTTAATTTTTTTAACTATGAAGTAACCAAAGCGAAAAAATTATTCACTTTAATGAGTATTCAAAATTTTGAGAAATAACATAGGAATCAATTAAAAAGAATACTTTTATAGGGGGTTAACGCAAAAAAAAGCTTGGACCCCCTGGTTTAAGGAAATAAGTATTTTTTTTAGTAATTTTTGACTTGACCTTATTTTTTGGTCAGAGAAGCTCTAACAACATTAAATTAAATGTCAAGTAATGCTTACAATTTTAACAAAATAGCAAAAAAAAAGACTAATAAATTATCAAATTACATGGTGGTTAACCCTGTGGCGTTTTATTTAAAAAAAATAATAAAGTGGTTGACCCTTCAAGGCATGGGCGTCCGCAGAACATTTTCCAGGGGGGGGGGCAAAGCATAAAGACAAATTATAATATATATAATTTTATAGTTTTTATGATTTGTTTTTACAAGTACTTTCACATATTTCATTTTTACTCGATTCCAGGTAGGAGCAAGTGCCCCGTTTGCCCCCCCCCCCTTTGCGGACGCCCATGCTTCAAGTTGTTTATTGTAGATAAAATTAAATGAAAACTTTACAAAATCACACAACTTGTGCAACTAGTGTTAAACCAAAGCAAAAATTTAAAGTAGATTATTTAAATTTCTTAGTGCATGTGACAATAATTTCTTTAGATGAAATTTTTTTAAAAGAACATTATGGCGTATTTGGCTTTCTTTATGATATATCCAATATTAAAAATATGGATAATACAATATTAAAAACATTTTGTAACGACTTATACAGTTATACATAATGCTGAAGGATGAAGACGAAGCGGACATATTAGCAATTGATTTGAAAAACGAGCTGATAAACCTGACTTATTTTACCCAATGAAATAAAAAATGAGCAAGAAGTGTTAAATTTCATATTCAAATTTGAGTTTGTTGTAGCTCTAAGAATTTTACTAACACTGTCTATAACTGTAGTAGCAGCTAAGCGCAGTTTTTCTAAATTGAACATTTTAAAAAATTATTTAGAAACTACCCAAGAGAATTATTTAACATTAATTTTAATAGAAAAGTCGGAATCTAAAACAATTAATTGTAGAGATACAATCAAGCAATTTGCTGCAATAAAGGCTTGAAGAATGAAGAATGATTTGGTAATTATTTTTATTACACAACAAATTATATTAAAGTTTATTTAATTTTTCTGATTGTTTTGAAAATCTGCAATTTTTATAAGTTGTTCTATACCTAATGAATAAAATTTTTCTTTCTATTTGGTACATATTTTCCCCAAAATGTCCGGTATTCTATTAAGTAGACTATTTGTTATAGTGACACAGTAATTACTTAGAATCTCTCAAAAAAATTGCCTCAGGCCCCACAATTGATCGACCCGACTCTGCACACAAGCTATATTTTTTCATGTTTTTGGGAAATTTTTAGCAAATCGTGAAACTTCTCATTGCTTGTCTTAAATGCCCAATTTATTATACAGCGTGTTTCTAAAGTACCTAGCTATTTTGGTGAACTTGAGTGTATTTTGGCAAATCTTTACTACAGTACAATGGTATGTCCAAAATTATACAAATTTATGTATATAAAGTGCGATTTTTTTGTTAATGTTCTTTAATTTCTTCGTTCTTCATGCTTTTTATGCTGCATGTTACTACATAAACCCGTTGTTGCACATTCGTCATCAGTTATGTCTCTGAAAGGTAAAGAAAAATTTACAAAAACCCGTGTAAGAAACTGCATTTTTATAAATAAAGTTTAAAAATGAACATACCATTACAACAGAATATTTTTTTTTACATTTCCTTCACCTAACCTATCTGTCAAATTAAATGTATGTTATGTCAAATTTTACAAGTACTGTCAAAGTGGTGCGTCAGAGGTATGGTTTAATCTATATTTAAGTAACGCTACTGGTCGCCGAAATTCGCCAAAAAATTATTAAGACCAAAATATTTAATTCCCTCTCCAAATTTATATTTTCGACCAATCACAAACTCAGATTTCTTAGAAACGACCAATAAACGCAAGAAAATCTGTTAATTGCGAAAAGGATATTATCAGTGTATGATTATGCTCATTGGTCTTTTCTAGGAAATCTGACAGGGTAATGTAAAATGATTACCGTTTAATAATGCTCCTATTGGTAGTCTCTAGAAGATTTACGATTAGTGATTGGTTGAAAACGCAAATTTGACAGGTGAAGAAAATTTTCGAAATAATTTAAAAACAACTGGATATTTAACAAAACCAGCCTCTGTTATTATGATAAATTCACATCTGTAGCAATTAAAACAAGATTGCTATTGATAAAGAGATAAGAGGGTAGAAAATATGTGATTTTTAATTAAATTTATTTACACCAATAAACGAATCACCTAGATAAATAATTCAAGCATCCGATAGTATTAAACGATGTCTACCACTGTTATCGAAAAAATTAATTATATGTCATAAAAGACAAACAGCGATAAATTAAATCGGTTGTCTGCCTTCTGTTTAATCACACATTTTAATTGATTTTTGATGTCTGAATCAAAAGACTACAAACTTCATTCTTGATTGTACTGCGAAACAGATTAAATAAAGATTTCCGTTGTCGCCTCAAAACTTTTGTGACTCAGCATTGCGCAACTAGTTTATTTTTTTGCTACCGTGCTAACCGCAACTCCCATTTTATTCCTTCGAAACTGGAAGACCCTGTGCGAAAAATTTACATAAAAAACATATCGTGTAACGTATTTCTTCATAATAGTTCAATAAAAATAAAATACCACGTACGAATGTTTAAAAATTGAAAGTAAGTGTTGACTGAACCACGATATAAATACAGAATATAAAATATCAATACATATTAAATTATTTGTACTAGCTTTAATCTTAATTATTTCAATCTCTGCTGGCATATTTACCTACTTAATCTGAATATTGGAATACTAATTTACTGCAATCATTAGAACGATTTAACTGTATCTTATATAAAGCCGGATTGTATTAAATCGATAAACGTGCATTCCAACCAAAATCGTTGGATAGTGTTTATCATGTATGCAAACTACTGAGATAACACAGTGCCTTGACTTTTTCCAGTGCAATAAATAATCCATTAAAGCACGTAAATAACAAAATACAAGTAAATAAAATAGTCAACTGTAATTGTTTATATCGCAAAAAGTCATGTTACAAACAACTGACATTAAAACAAAACAAAATGCTTAGTAAATAAGTTAAATAATAGGAACATATTTTTTAAAAGTGCTGTTGTTAGAATATTAAGAGGGCAAAAATTAAGTGTATTTTAATGGACTGTGACCTTTAAATCGTATGAAAGTTATTATTTATTGTTAAATTATAATAAATTTTCTCTTGCCTGTTTACAAATTCGAGGAAAAATAACAAAAAAACTACTAAGTACCAAAAAATAACCTTAAAACCAACAGTTACCAATAGATTACAAAAGTATTATTACCAAATCTCGTTTTAAAATTATAAGGTGATTAACCTTTCGTATAATCGATTTAAAATTACTGATTCGCAGCCAAAATTAAGCTCACACAAGAACTAAAAAATCTTATTATTTATCTGTGAGCGCAATTTAAAAACGTCCTTATTAAAATTGCTCGATTTTGACATAATTGCAAAAAATTATATTTCGTCGTCATTATAAAAACATATTTTTAAGCTGGTAATTTTGAAAGTAGGTACTAATAAGGAAGGGTCACGATATGTGGTCGCTAGAATTTGAGTAAGGCTGTGTTTATTGCATCAATAACATCAAAAATAAATGTTTTGCAGTTATACGAGCCACTGGCCATTTTCTTCGAAAAAATAGAAGAAAAGTTGAACATTAAAGGTAATTTTGGCGATCGCGTTGGCCATAAAACCGTCAGAGATAAAATTGAAATTTTTCTATTTGCCTATTTGCGCATCCTTTGCAAGTAAATTGGTATAGAGTTTTTGAAAAATCTTAAACGGTTCTGGAGAAAAACGTCAAAAACGAAACCCCTGGTTTGAGAGGTTGTGACTTGTGATACATCTGTTATAACTAAATCTATGCGACTTGCATAGGCGTTTAACATGGGCCTTGTTTTTCGCGTTTTTCTCCGGAACCGTTTAAGATATTTTCAAAAACTTTGCACAATTTTACATGCAAAGCATGCGCAAATTGGTAAATAGAAAAATTTCGATTTTATCTCTGACAGTGTCATGGCCAACGCAATCGCAAAAGTTAACTTTATTATTCAATTTTTCCCCTATTTTTCGGAAGTAAATGGTCACGTAAAACTCTGCAAAACATTTAGTTTTGATGTTCTTGATGCAATAAACACAGCCTTAATCAGATTCTAGCGACAACGTATCGTGACCCTCCCGTAAGTAGTAGATAATACTTATATTTAAAACTTTAAATATAAATTTGTTTTTTTAAATTTTCTTACACTGATGGAATTGGATCGATAATTTAAAAAATTGCACATACTTCTTATAAGGTATAAATATTACTGCAGATTTGCGTATGGAATACAAACAGACAGACAGCATTTCGCCTTTAATTTAAAGGCAGGTCAATAAGATAATAATTTTGATAAAAAGTTCTTGCAAAAATTATTCAACGTAAAGGCAGACTTCGAAAAACATTTTTTAAGAGTCACCGCACACTACAGACTTTTAGTAGGCCGACAGTTTGATCGTTATCGGGCCATGATAGGGATTTGTATTATTTAGTTGGCCGACTAAATAATCGGTATGTGTGCGCGCTCTCATAAACACTCATGCCATTTGCGAAGACGATCAAACTGTCGGCCGATTAAAAGTCTGTATTGTGCGGTCACTCTAAAAACTTACTTAAATCAGAAGTGCATCAAAAGTTTTACGCAATAAATGTAAAAAAGCCTTACTGAAATATGAAAGTTTAACACAAGAGCAAAAGCCCTGAAATATTATGTTATCGTTTCTCCAATTTTTATTCCCAAAAAAAAACTCTTACGATTAACTCCAGACAAATGTATATCAAGCCTCAATATCAAAGCAAGCGTATAAGTGGGGTGTTTATAAAACAAGAAAATGAAGATAAGTAGTTGATTTATGAAACAAAAGTCACGTTTTTTAATTTACAGATTACATTTAACTCTCGATCCAAAACCTAAAGTAGGTAATTAGATTTAAAAAGCAAAAGTTACGTATGTAGGTAAATATACAGCCAATGTAATTATATAACAAAAACTTCAAATTGATTTCTCTGAATAAAAGAATAAATATGGTTTATAGAAATATTCACATCTAGTCGCCGAGTTAGTATTATCATTGGGGAATATATTTTTTTGATTGCTAAATTTTAGCACACGTATCACGTGGTTTAAGCTAAAGGTAAACATTTACAAAGTGACTCATTCTTTATCAACCACGCTTGTTCACCTTTTTTAGATTACACATGTTCACATTAAAATAAAATTTACATTTCTTGTTAAGTTTGTTCGTTAAAGTACAGTTTTATTAAAACTTCCTTGTGGGTTTACTTGTCCCAAGTTATTCAAGTGAAATACAAAGAAGATTTAACTAGTAAGTAGAAAATCATGTATTTGCGGTTTTAAAAAACAATTGAAATTAGCATTTTGTTACAAATTTGTTTTAAAACAAAGTAAAGGTATTTAGGGTATCATACTTTTTTATTTACTGTCGTGTTTATATCTATAATCGATTACGAAACGCAAATGTTTACACTAAAATAAGTCAAGCTGTAAGCCCAGCATTTAATAGGTATTTAAACTATCTGTTACAAACGACAACGTACTTTTACTTGACCTAGAGTTCATTTAAAAACCAGAATTCGATGAAATGTATTACATTTCGTAAAAATAGCTTCTGTATATTTAAAAAATTAAACCACGCGTTGAGGTTTCTATGTAAATTTCATTAATTTCGAAATACTTGCATAAAAACAGAAAACAATTGACAGTATAAAAACAGTTGAGAGTATAAAAACAACGGCATGAGTTTTGAATACAAACAAAACACTAACCTTTCCAGTAGCTTTCTTGTAACGAAGGGTCGCTTCCCTTATGAGGTCCCGTACTAGGATGTCCCCATCTCCACATGGCACTACGACCCGAACATTGCCAAAACACACAGTCACCTTCATTTTAAAAACAAACCACCACTAGACAAAGTATTTAGATGACGCCATGCTGTATATTCCAGGTGTGTTTATAACACCTGCCGACGCGGAGAATAACCGTTTGTGAAACACGATCGCGATACAAAACTTAAAACTAAACAAGGCACAAATTTACAACACATGCACTAAAACTCGCACATACACACATGTTAAAATCAAGTTAAACAAACGTTAATTACGTGCTCTCATCGTCTTGGCATTTTATAAACTAAAAATTTTGAAACGAGTTTTTCCCCCCTCTTTTCTACCTGTGCGAGACGCCAATCGTGAGGCGCTTTTCGAATGCCGCCACTGCGGCAAAAATGCGAAGCAGCCTTGGAATGCGGACAAGCAGAGCCCCTAGTGTGCAGGTAACTCCACTAAAGCTATGTACGTGGGAAGTTTAAAAATCGATTTTGTAATATTAAGATAATGTTGTTTACGCAGTCAATACTAACGTTGGTTTTTGCCAGACCGCTTTTCAATTCTCCGGAACAGCACACTGAAACATTATTGAATTTGTTTTCAATTACATTGCGTGATGATAACATATTTTTTTAATTTAATATTTTATTCGCATTAAAGCGATTACAAAAAACCATTTCTTTATTATTGCGTCAAAATCAATTCCAATCTTGGGTTGTAGCTTGATGGAATAAAGCATTATCTTCTTCGTCAAAATGTATAAAAATTATATGAACCAAAATTCATTTTCAGGTGCAAAATTGTGCACTTTCTATTGTACAAGTTTTGAAATATATTTTTAACTTGATGACTTTACTCAAAATCAACAACCAAGATGTGTTGATAAATTTAAATTTTGCCCTGGGGTCCGTAATGAAAACCCTTTCGTGGCGTCATACAACTTAAAAAAAAAAAAACTTACCTTCAATTTATAGCCGGGGGCTTTTATATCATGGTGTTTTGAAGCCTAGGCTAACTAGATATCATGGGTCGAGAACCAGTACTTCGAGGGTCCCATAAATGGTGAAAGACATTGCCAAAATCAATGTAAATAATAGTGACCCTCACTACTCGATTTAAAATTTTGTAAAAAGGTTGTTGAGCAACAATAAAGTCCTTCGCTGAGATTATAGACAGTTTGAAGAATTATTTTCTTATTTAAGTAAATTATTTGTTTAGAGCATAAATACTCGAAGATGGGCGGGCTTCTTGTTAATTTTGGAAAAAGTTTGAATTCCAAAATTATGTTTTTATAATGTTTTAGGCGCCTTAGAGCAGAGATAAGTACAAAATAGGCGTTGTTTAAGTTTTTTAAGTTTTAATGTTTACTTAATCAGTAAAAAACTATTGTCTTTTAAAAATAAAGCTCACTGCAAAAGTTTTGGCGGCATTTAAAACCATTTATTTTTTCTTAAAAATATTGTTGCGTTGTTTTGTTTTAAAATATAGAAACGTCAAATTATTGAGCTGATAATAAGCTTTAATTTAATAATAAGTTGTATTTGAGAAAGATATTTTTTTTAAATAACAATTTTAATAATGGACAGTCGAATTTGTGTCCAATATAATTATCAAGATGGTATTAAATCTGTCAAAAGAATCCGTAAATTAACAGATACAGTGCGTTCACAATGAAAGGAATAAATTCATTTAAACAATAGCTATTAGTTTGAGAAACAAACGCTCGGACCCGTCGATTTTTGTTTTTAAATTGACATTTTTTAACGCATGTGCCAACCCGATATCACTTCCGGTTTACCCGGAAGTGACATTAACTTTGTTATTTTAAATACAACACCCTGTATATTTTTACATTTTTGGATTCCTCTTTAAGTGTTCTTTATAAAATGTAAAAGGTCATGTTGTCCTTAAATTAACCGTTTTCGTGTAATTTATATTTCCGTAAAAATTTTGGGCCGTGCATCACTTTTGAAAATTTGCGATATTTTAAAATTTTACAAATTTAACGAATGAAAAGAGTTTACTAAGATATTATTTATCGAACTTCAAAAGGAATTAAGGCTTACTTATCAAAATTTTAAAATATCGCCAATTTTCAAAAGTGATGCACGGCCCAAAATTTTTACGGAAATATAAATTACACTAAAACGGTTAATTTAAGGACAACATGACCTTGTACATTTTATAAAGAACACTTAAAGGGGAATCCAAAAATGTGAAAATATACAGGGTGTTGTATTTAAAATAACAAAGTTAATGTCACTTCCGGGTAAACCGGAAGTGATATCGGGTTGGCACATGCGTTAAAAAATGTCAATTTAAAAACAAAAATCGACGGGTCCGAGCGTTTTTTTCTCAAACTAATAGCTATTGTTTAAATGAATTTATTCCTTTCATTGTGAACGCACTGTATACTCTTTAAAACTTGTGAACGAATTAGCGCCTATATCAAAAAAAGTTGAACCGGAACAAGGCGAAATCCGGAAGGTCACCCAAACGTTTGATATAATGAAGATATTTGTGCAACTTGCTTATCACCACCCCACCGCGTCGAATTTGGATTCAACAAAGATGGTGACAGCAAAAGGGAACCTCTTGGTACATCCAACGACGATTTTACGAATTTATTCATTCGTAGGATGAAGAAGTGGATGCCAAAAGCGTTACTGATGCCCGTTGAAAAAAAAAACTCCAAAATACGGTCCGGCGTAAATAACCTCCGGAGGATTTGGAAAAACTACACTTAATGTGGCAAGAATATCGGTGAACTGAGAATATTACTGCAAAAAGACGAATGTCCATTTGAAATTATGGGAACGTTGTATTCTGATGGTTATCTTCTGCAACAAGATAACGCATGGCTCCATACTGCTCGTTGTACCTCCGACTTCTTTTTGCAATGTTAAATCGTCGTTATTACTCAGCCAGCGGATCTTAATCCGGCCAAAAACTTATTAATGAAGGTGGAGAAGCTCCAAAAGACTAATCTGTACGAGTGGACCAATTCTATCATTGAAACTTGGAAGAGTCCACTAAGTTTACTGGAGTCATTCATCAATGACTTGCTAAAGCGAATTGAAGAGTGCATTACTGCAAATGGTGCCAAAATAAATTTAATAAAAAAGAATTTTCTACACATAAAATTTATAATATAATTTTTTTTTATAAATACCTTAATCTGTTTTTAATTTAATTATTTACAATAATTAAAACGAATTTTATTTAAACAGCCAATCAATGAAAACATTGATCGTGTTTATATGTATACATTTTTTTAGTAAGTAACCCTGACCAAAGCAAATCAATATATAAACATGAAATAAGTAATTTTTTTATAAGCCCTGTATGTTCTGGCATAAAGTTTGATTATTTTGGGCTGAAAAATTAATGTTAAACATGTTTCAACCTTCGTTCTTGGATTCAAAACGGCGCCTTCTTTGATTGCGTCACGTTTCGACCATCTTGCCTATAGATCTTTTTCAAACTATTCTGAAAAAGACTAACACAAGATGGTCGAAACGTCACGAAATCAAAGAAGACGCGGTCCCAAACTCGGAAACAAGATTGTAACATGGACAACGGCCGTAAAAGCCTGGGAATAAAATAATGTTAAACACGTTATTTGATTTATTCGCCCTTTGCAAATTTTGGAAACCATTCAAGTCTAGGCATTAATATTCCGCCGTTGGCAAACCTATAAACAAGTGATCTCTGATTACTGGTTATTTTGGCTATGCGTTTACATTTAAAATAGGCACTTTGTTTTAAACCTTCGTAAACTAAATAAAAAATAATTAGTACACTTGGACTTTCACATCAAAAGTCTAATTTTCCATGTTCCATTTCATTACTTTGTTAAAAGGTTAAGAAGGAGTTCCAACCTTATTTATACGTACCACTAATATAAGGAGAAAAAATAAATTTACAATCTAAATATCATATGTGGACCTTAAAGTCGTATTGGATGTGGTGCATTAGTATCTAATATCACTAAAAATCTATTTTGTTACAACAATTTTATTGCTAAAATACTTTACATTTATAAAACAGCTAGCTATAATTGCTACATATTGTACATGCTATCTATTTTACATAGGACGGATGTTTGATAAGAGCTTTTTGTATTAATATACAACACATAACTATAACATACCTATTATCCTTAAGGACAAATAAATTACCACAATACACTTACATTAATACTCTATTTAATACTCTACTTAATCATAGCTGAACCACCAGTTCTGACAACATTTTTGAGTAATTTTGATCGTCCGTGTTCACAAGCTGTGTTAAAGTTGAAAAATTTCCATTGTAAGAAACCATCGCTAAAATCTATTCACAATTTAACTCTTTAAGGTATCAAGAAGCAGTAAAATACTTACTTGTTGGCCGTTAGCTATTTTCGACTGTAAGCTCTCCGACGCTTTTCGCACCGGCAAAATTGGTAACAGGCACTCGGTGGCACTGCTTATTAAATACGGATCGTCATCTTTAACAACTTTGACTACAGACTTTAATTTTCTTGGCCTAAAATCATTTGAATCAATATAAGAATATACGAGGATTATTTAGAAAATACCAAGATTATCATGAGTTCGTGATGAACAAAATTAGCATTTGTAATACCTGTTTCTTAATTTAAACAAGGCCTAATAGATAACATATCTAACAAGAACAAGGGAGGGTTACGATACGTTGTCGCTAAAATTTGATTAAGTCTGTGTTTATTGCATCAAGGACATCAAAACTAATTGTTTTGCAGAATTATACGTGCCACTGGCCATCTCCTCCGAAAAAATAGGGGAAAAACTGAAAAATTGGTATAAAAAGGTCATTTTTTCGATCACGTTGGCCATGAAACCGTCACAGACAAAATCGAAATTCTTCTATTTACCAATGCGCGCATCGTTTGCAAGTAAAATGGTGCAAAGTTTTTGAAACAATCTAGAGCAGTTCCAGAGAAAAACGTCCAAAACAAAACCCCTGCATAAGCGCTATGATCTATGCGACTTGCATAGGCGTTTAACATAGGAAAAAACCGTTTTTACAAGGGCCTCGTTTTTCGCGTTTTTCTCCGGAACCGTTTAAGATGTTTTCAAAAACTTTGCATCATTTTACTTGCAAAGGATGCGCGCATTGGTAAATAGAAGACTTTCGATTTTGTCTCTGACGGTTTCATAACCAACGCGATCGCAAAAATTACTTTGATCTCAGCTTTTCAGTTTTTCCCCTATTTTCCGAAAAAAATGGCCAGTGGCACGTGTATCTTTGCTAAACATTTAGTTTTGATGTTCTTAATGCAATAAACACAGCCTTAATCAAATTCTAGCAACAATGTATCGTGGCCTTCCCTGGTAAGTAAGTAACATCACAGTAATATTCAAATAAATTTTGCTTTTATCTGAACAAATCGATTTGAAAAATTAATCCATGTATGTATTAAGAGTTTGTCAGGTAAAATTGTCTGCATAAAGGTTTAAATACATAGCAAAAAGCAAGGCACTAATTTTAACGATGTCCAAACCCACAGCACGAGTAAATATTAGAAAAATCTTTTATTCATGAAAAAAAGCAATAATTTACCAGACTTTAAAAAAAATCTAGGTTGTAGAATATTTTGTAGACATTGAAAAACAAACGTTTCACAAAATAATATTTTAAGAAAAGTATTGCTTTATACTGCAACAAGACGTTGCGTCAGCGCACAGCCCTTGATCTACTCAACAATTTTTCAGGAGTTTTCAGTAGAAATGTTAATTCTTCCACCTTGACCACAACGCTTGGTACTCTATAAGATTGTTTTTATTGTTACAAGTCAAGAAAATTAGTTGTTTCAAGACGAATCAAGAGTTCTTTGTTTTGTATATCACGTTCACTGCCACTGACTCGAGGTTTGAGTCATGGCGGTCGTTCATTAGGAGCCAATGACTAGACATGTGAGTCACGGACATATCTATACTAAATGTTCCAGTATTTTGTGGCCGTTGTGAGCCTACTTTACGGTTTTACTGGCTTGTAGGGAAAGGTGAATCTCAACTTTTCCTGGTGTCGGTTTTTAAATTTTTTTTTGGTAAACAGTTACACCGTTTAATAAAATATACTAAACATTAAATATTTCAATAAAACGCGTTGGCCTCTGAGGGTCGGCACAAAATTTTGGTTGGCAGTGAACGTGATATGTTGAAAAGTACCCCAAAGAACAGTTTTAGAATGTTAAATTAAATGCTGGAATCACTAAAATATAACATACAAGGAATTTTGTTTAGAAAAACGCGAAAGTATTGATTTTAATAGGAAATGAATGGTTTTGACTTCTCCTGGCATTTTTTTAATAAAGAAATTACGAATTATTAATCAATATATTATGGTTCAAATATCGTTATTATTTTGTTTAGGGCAATAGAAACATTGGCATAAATGAATGTATTTAAGTTTGATTTGAAGGTTTGTTTTTATTTCAGTTACAATTTTCGGTGTTTGTATTACCTTCCTCTGCGATTACGTTTTTTGCATCCTTGAGCAATATTTAGTTGTTCTTCGACTTGATTGAACAAGCTAAACAATAAATCCGTATTAGCTTCCGTCACAATCTGGTTGCTTTTTGATTGTGCCTCTTCCATAATACTTCTGGTATCTAAATAAAAAATTTAGCAGTTGTAAGAAGCAAAATAATTTTTGTATATTTCTAATACTCTAAAAATGTTTTTGAATAAATTAACATTAAGCGAGATCAATAAAATTAAATGAAAATGTAAATTGAAAAGACTCGACCTATATACGAAGTGAATTAAGATCGATTTTGAGAGCCGACAAACACCTGCGTTTTACAAATAGAAAAAATTACTTTCACCTAATCTTAAAATAAACAGTAACACTACTAATCAATATTATGAGCTACTACAGTTTTTTTAAATACTATTCGAATAAAGTGTAAAGATGAATTTTTGATAAGAAGCAGTTTGTATATTTAACTAACCGGAAGTGCTAACATCCTTATTTAGTGGTGATGATACAGGATATACAGCTCCTGGTGATACCAGAGGAGTTCTGTTGGGTTGTTGCCAAAAAGATTGTGGAAAGGCCCTTAACTTCATAGGAAGTGGTTCTGGAATATTAAGTTGTTTGAAAGAAAAAGCACGTGTTTAATAAAATACCTCTCTTGTGTTTAATTTTATTCACTTTTGGACGTACGATGTCATCACCAATTTTCTCCTCCTGTGAAATTTCACACAAACGAGATTTTGCCCTGGCAGTCTTTGCAATTTCATTTTGTAATATATCCTTAATTAAATTATTTATCCGATCGTTTTTAGAGTACGAATTTTCTTTTTTGCAAAGATCCCGTGCTTGTTCTATACTTTTGACCGACCTCTGGAGCCGTTTATTACTATATTTCTTATGAATTATGTCTAGTTTTGTTGTTTTAGTATTCATTTTATTGGCTGTTTAAGGTGGATACATGTTGTAATACATTTTGAAGTAAAATGACCGCGTGTGGTCAGTTCGGAGACGTTGTTATGGCGACACGTTTTGTCCACGGCACAAACAGACAATATTTTCAGTGGCACAATTAACGAGGTCGTTATTGTTATCACGAAATTAGTAATTGCTATTTAGATAGATGTTTTTGATATTAAAAAAGTACTTGCCGTAATGAAAAGGGGTAAAAGTTGTAAAGGTCATCAAATGGCATAATCGTAATGTTTAAATATAACACCAAATAAAATAAAAAGTGTTTCACAGGCACTACCTTCGATATACATTAAAATAAAATATTTTTTAAAACGCATTTATCCAAAGGTAGAAAGAGCTTTAATTTTACCTAGTAGGCCTAATGCGAGACATTTTTTGTATCTTGTTAACAGAACGAAATGTGAAAACACGAATTAAAATTTGTTAACCTGGCAGGGAATACAGTAATAGTTAATTTAAATACTTTTTTGGAAAAACGCATATTTGGGGTGAAAAATTATACGATAACAACATTTTCTGGCGTATAACAAACTTCGTTGCCTTTTTAAGTTTGAAGTCTAAATGTTATGGTTCTGCAGGCTTTTCTTCTTTTTGATTGGCTTGGTTTTTCTTAAAATGTTTAATATGTGGATATATTTTTTTAAAATCATTTATATAGGGTGGTCCACTTTTTAGTAGCAGGACTTTAACGGTCGATAGAAAAACTTATTTTAAAGCGAATATTTCATATCAACAGGGTCCAAAAACGCTTCATTTTAAAGATACAGGGTGTTGAAATTTTCGAAAAAATAACGGTGGCAGATACGAAGAAAAATCAAGAGGCACTTTTTGTTTAAAATAAAATGTTTTACCCAAAAAGAAGTTTCAGTTTGATTTTGAACAGGGTCGTACTAGTTTTTTATAAAATTTATTGAAACTGAACCCTCACAACTCCGCCACTGGTTGCTTGTAGGACTTGAAATTTTCACCGATTGTGGTAACTTGTAAGGTGGTGCTGTATACCAAATTTGGTTTAAATATATCTAGTTGAAAAACGGTTAAACATCAATATTTTTTCGAAAATTTCAACACCCTGTATCTTTAAAATGAAGCGTTTTTGGACCCATATTGATATGGAATATTCGCTTTAAAACAACTAAAAAGTGAACCACCCTGTATAGGGTGGTGAATTTGTCGATGCTTACCATTGGAATCTTGAAAACGGTAAAAGCTACGAGATTAGTTAAATTAGAGAAAAGTTGCACATTTTATGGCGATTGAGAATCTGAAAAACAATTCTGGATATTTTGATTCTTTCCAGATTTATAACAAAAAACTGAAAAATGTGATTGTAGAAAAAAATTATTTTCTTTCGTACCATTGACGGTGTTTTAATCAAACTGAGTAATTTCATGTTTTTGACCATTCTGGGTTGAATGACGTGGACAGAAATTTTCTAGGCCTTCTAGATCTCAAGCTGCGATAGTCAACTTTTTTATTCCTTATGGCCGCCATATTGGATTTTTACACCATTAGACAGACAAACAATTCGCTTTTTAGATTGATAAGCAACATAACTTTTTCTTTCATGTTATTAAATATTGTGTTTGTACCCGTAAATTATCATTAAAACCGTAATAACTCGAGAAAGATTAATTTTAGACATAACTGACCTTCAATATCGATAAGAAAATGTAAAAATATGTAGGGTGTTCCATTAAAAATAATTGACTTATTCGTGTTTGAAGTTTAGCCAGATGTTTCGACCATTGGAAACACCTTGTGTATGATTTTAAAACTTTAACTAATTAGAAGTCACTACGTACGAATTGTCAAATAAAGTTTTAAAGGAATTTGTTTTGACATTGTCAAGTTGTTAAATATAAATATTTTTTTAGAGACCTGTTCCTGTCAATATTTTCATAACAATTTAAATAACTAAAAAATTGATTTTAGGTAGGAATTTATTCTTGGAAGGGAATTTAATTTTGCATCTAAAAAATTACTAAATATACAGGGTGTTTTATTTGAAAAAACAAAGTTACATATTGGTGCGCAAAAACAAAACACTGTGTATAGTTGAAAACTATTAAAGATCATGTAGTAAATGACCGCAAACAACTTTTATTCGTTTTTTTAAATAAATTTTACTAGCAACAGAGTTATCGAATAATTCATCTTGGCCTGTATATAAAGCCACTACATTGTATTTTCAGGAATATAGGGAAAGTTGACAGATAAACATTTTTTTTTATTATGATGTAGTCTGAATTTTCATTTTTCAGAGCCTTAATGATTTTATACATTAACGTTTTTCTTCTTTTATCAAAAACAACTGCTATTTAATTTTTATATCATTAAAATTACAAAAAATAATCAGTGATATGACGTTAGTCAACTACATTGTCATTTTAAAAAATGTAACTTTCCTTAATTTGATAGTAGAGAACTATGAATTTGATAGTAGAAAACTATGGCTGGATAACTTTTTGTAAAATATCCAGTTATCAAATTAATCATGTGTTTGATCAAAATTTAAAAAGGTACCATCAGTAATTTTTCTTTAAGAAGGTCATGGGTAATATGTGGGAACCAAATGCTTGTACCTGTTTTAAAAGCTTTTAATAAATTATTAAAAACATCTGAACATACATCTTACATAAAAATACTTAGTGTATTACTCGAAAATAAAAATAGAAAACATACAGAAATAAAAGCATAAAATTACGTACAGAAGAATGATAACAACAAATGTAACATCAAGATTGGCTGTCGAAATACTTTATATCTTGTAGATTCATTCGTTTATGTACAACACCACTGAGATCTTAAAAAGTGCTACATTTATATTTTATACTTAGTGATCACAGAAAACTATAATATTATGAACAAACATCATGTTTGAAGACATTTACCTCGTAGCTTGTAATTAAAGTATATTCTTGTATTGATATCAACATGTACTAGGGTCCTATGCAAATCAAAAAAATACATGTGGAAATATTGCATCAATATTACTAGAAGTAAAAACACACTAGCACGTTATAATAAAACATACGGCTATTAGTTTAATAAAATCAATTCCATCATATATTTTATCAAATAAATTCTTAATAATCATAAAAGAAACATCAGATTTTTAAGTACAAATTGAAATAAAATCTTTATTAATTAACTTGTCAAACAATTCTCGGATTGCACAGTAAAAACCAAGAAGTAACGACATAAAACTTAATACATAAAATGGTAATAAATGTTAAGATTCTCATTGGTAACGGACAAATCAAAAAACAAAATGTACATGAAACAAATAAATTTTAATAGTAACGAATATCAAATTGTTACAAGTAGTAAAAAAGTTACATAATATAATTTTAATTTTTTCTGTTAATAACCTGTACATTCTATATACAAAGTATTAAACAAAACATTTTCAATTGCCACAAAATCATAAATGCTATTAGAGTAACTTAATACATCAAATTTACAAGGGATATTTCTTATAAGCTTTGGCATTTCACAATAAAATTTAAACATGTTATGGGGGACCACAGTTGTTAACTTCAGTAAAATGTGAGTTAATTAGTTGTCTGTAGAAGTAATGACATCTATAAAAACGCTGAGATTCCAAATTTTGAAGATAAAACTTTGAATATTCGTCTACTAAAGCAATAATGGGCCCACATAGTCTTGATAATTGTGTAAATAAGAAGGAAAATGATCCTAAGTGGTACATAAGAAGTCAACATTTAAAAGATATTGAGGTGAAGTTTGAGAATGTTGGGTAAAGCAGTGCTTCTCAACTTTTTTTCAATTCGACCAAAAGTTTTTTTTACAACTTCACATTTTTCTGCAGTATCTCTTTTAAATTAAAGCTAGACAATCAGTGGTGAGCTGTAGGGGGCTCGCGCGAGCCCTTTGTTAAATTATTCCTTAATTTGCGAGCCCCTTGTTCTTCTTGTTAACCATTTTCTCAAGAAAAAATATATCTTAAAATCATTGTCATTACATACATTTGTAAAGCGACGAAATCATGTCTATCAAACAATGACGATTAAATTTAGAATAACCCGTCGCACAATAGAATTTTTTGAATTATGTACAATCACTCGATTATTCACCTTTGAATTTAAAATGCCATTTTTTTCTAACATATAATTTACATTATTTTTTTGTTTTTATTTAACTATGAGCGAGCCCTTTGTTAAAAATTTCATAGCTCACCACTGTAGACAGTTAAGGATTATTTTGTTCAAAATTTAAGTGCCACAAACACTTGTGAGCTATATGCACTTTTGGGGTAGATTTTAGTAATCCATGCTATTTTTTCTGAATTTTTGGAGTGTGAAAACTCCTCAAAAGAAAATGCAAGTAAAAATTTTAAGACATCTGTTAAAAAACATTTTTTAAAAGATTTTTACTGTCAGACGGACTAAAGTATGAAACATTAACAGTAGTCTAGAACAGCGATTCTTAACCGGGGGGCCGTATTTTAAGGGGGGCCGCAAAAAAATTATAAAACGTTTTTACTTTTTAAAATATTGAAATCTTAAAAAAAATATTTTTTGCTCCTTATTTTACTCGAACCATCGGATGATATCTTCTTAAATAAATCGTAATATTTTTGTTACTACAAACTAGGGGCCGCGAAAATATTTTAGGATATTAAGGGGACCGCGACTACTAAAAGGTTAAGAACCACTGATCTAGAACAGTGATTCTTAAATGGGGGACAGAGAACAGTTTTAAAGGGGGCCACAAAAAAATTATAGAAATTTTGAAGAATTTTGAATTTTTGTATATTGTTGTTTGTTGTATCACAATCAGGTTAAGTTGCCAGATTGGTCAAATCATTTAGTTTCAAATTTTAAGTCATAAAATTCACGATAAGAATTTCCAACTTGTAAAAACATTTCTGTTTTTAGATATTTTTGTAATTATAATCGGTAAATAAAACCATTGTTTTAAAATATATCTTAATAATTATTATGTTATTACAAAGAAGGGGGCCGCGAAAATATTTAAGGATATCTAGGGGGCTGCGACTACTGAAAAGTTAAGGACCACTGGTCTAGAACAGCCATTCTTAGCAATTTTTAATCCATGATACGTCGAACAAACTCCCATGTGTAAACTGTAAATTGGAACTAAAAAATTAGAAGTGAAGCAAATATTGGGGTAGATATTTTCCATATATGTTTACATTTAAAAAAATGTTTACAAGCTTATCGGATGATGAAACATGATTTAAATACTAAAAACAATTGCCACTTAATGAGGCAAAATAAATGTCTAATTTATTGAAAAAAAAATGTAAACAAGATTTTTTTGTTTGGTTTTAGCTAAACCTAAACTTTATCTTCCACATAAAAGTGAGTTTAATTAATTTAAAAATGAAGTTAATTACTCTTAATTTTGGTGCTGTTATGATTATTTATAAAATATTAGGGTACCTTTATAAACAGGGTAGGGACAGGCACTGGACAACTTTCTATTGGCTGAGGTGTATATACGGTCGAGTTTCGCTTGCGACTAGGCTGCGACCTCCAGATTTTAAATAGTTTGCATGGAGAACATAGGCGAATGTAGACATTTTATTTTTTTCTTGCGTGTTCAGAGTGTTTAAGTGTGATCCACGACTTTAAAAGACATTAGTGATAGTTGTGTGAGTTATTACCATACGTAAATTTTATAATTTAAGTTAAATACAATTATTTTTTTAATTTTTAAGAAAATGCGCATTGTAATTATTTGTCTACATAAATTTAATAGCAATGATTGGAATTGATAATGTAATTTTGTCATAAAATATGAAATTAAATTGATGAATCTATACTTTTCAGTTGCTCATTGTACATTAAAACAGGAATTAAGTAAACAATTGTTTGCAACTTAATTATCATAATTAATTAAAGATGCTTAATATTCGTATCAACACATTTATCTATCTTGAAAACAAAGGTTTGTGTGGCATAGAATTAGCTACATTTTGGGATTACAATATAAATTTAAAGACCAAAGCCGTTATTAAATAATTTTGTTAAGTTAGGTATTGGATTCTTCATTTGATAAATATCATTGAATTAAAAATATTTATAATGTTATAATACATGTACAATCAAGAGTTCAGTAATGACCTCTGGTAAACTAATCGCATTTAATACAGGTTATATATTTTTTTTAAATAATTATTATCCAAAAAAATGTTTTAAAAACCGGTTTTTTAATTATTTTGGTTAAAGTTACCATGTTTTTGTCAATTAAAACAACTGTTTTGGTTAAAAATCACTTATACGAAAACAAAAACTGGTTTCGTACCCTGCTAAAAGTAAGTACAGCAATATATTGTTGCAACTATCGTACACACACAAAAACATTGTTAGTACATGTATTTTGAATTCTTTTATGTACACTGCGTGTATCACAGTGGAAATACGCGCTCCGTAAAGGTTTTTTAAACATTAATAGCTAATAACAATTATTAACCCTTCATTTTACTCACTTTTTAGTTGCTATACTTACTATTGCATCTATTTCCGCATGCCAATTGAGTTTTTACCTTCAAATTTCGTTTAAAAATTGAATTTTTAAAAGAAATCCTATATAGTCCCATTGCCGCTATGAGAAATTTGGAGGGTTCGTGAAGCTTGGCCATACCCTGTTATATAGAGGTACCCTATAAAATATTTGACAGACCTTACATCTGCTGACAAACAAGTGAATCACGGCACTACAGTTGAGAAGCACTGGTCTAGAATGCACATGAATAATTTATCGAATTATAATTTGTTAAAACAACTATAATTATTTAAACAATTTTTATACCGTCCCTAAAATCTGTGAAACAGTCTATTTGATACTATGCCTAGAAATAATTGAAAAACTTCTCACTATTCCAATACGACCGGATCATTAACATTCTTAACAAAATATTTATTACATATCTTTGGTGTCTACCAACAACAGGAAATGTGCTGTAGTATTACATATTTCAAAAGAGCTGCCTACAATAAAAATCACAAATTGTCAGTTCTCGTTATGCAACAAGCACCAAGATATTTTATAGGTACATAAATAATAGAAATATATCATTAGTAATAAACCGAATTACACTTAGTTAATTTAATTACACATTACAGTGAAACGTTGTTTAATATCGAAGAGGCACAATTTCGAATCTCAATTTGATATTTGTCGAATCATTTTATGTCACGATGTACACCTGAAGCACCATAACACAAATATAACAAACGATAATCCAAACAAATAAAACGTAGAATCGAGTAATGTTAAGAATTTAAAGGAAGGTATTAATGAATTAATTACACTCTACCAATATCTCACCACATTTTGCATCTCAATATAATTTGTTTTAACGATATTTTACCATGATTTAGTTGATCTGCATGCTGAGATATTCTAATAAATACTTTAAATATTACATAAGTGTTTTCCCGCTTATCATTTCCTAAAGTTTACGTACCAATCTAAAAACAAATGAATAACAACCTTTCGTCTACCACGTCTATAGCACGTACGATGTGGGTGCATTAATTTTAAACATCACTATCGGGATCTGTCTCACTACGTGGTTGTCCAAAGTTTCTTGTTATGCTTTCACTCATTGAACGGATGTTTGCGAGGTGGACATCATTAGCAGGCACTGAGAAGTAATTAAGTCTGTCAAGATCAGGTACTGCATTAAGGTCGTCATCTGTTCTATAGCAGTTGTCGTACTCGGAGTCGTATAGGGCACTAAGTGAATCGAGAGACATCATGGCATCGGAATCGAATATCCGAGAGGATGCACGTGATGACATGCTGGTGTTATCGTCCATATCACCTTCATGATTGTGGTCGTTATAGGCTGAATTAACGTCACTCAACGCTCCTAAAAACAAACATTACCTTGTGTTACACCTCAAAAATGGTGTTTCATTGTACAGACAGGGTAGACCAAATTAGAATGTTTTATGGAGTATCTTATGGGTTATTTTTTGGAGATACACGTCTTTATTATCAGATTTTTTATATCACTTTTCATTCTGGCACTACAGACCAAAAATTAAATTACATTGTTTTCGAAAATTTACTGTAACTTCTTTATTTATAAAAATAAAACTAAATGTTAAATAGGCTTGTTATAAATATTTTATGCTCAAATTAAAAATTTTACAGACCTTGATTTTTCAAATATGAGGTAAACTTATATTCTTTTAAATGGAAACTCTAGTAGGCTATGACTTCATATGAAAGAGATTTATTTTAGCTTTTCAAAAATATACAGTTTTATGTATGTGTTGCAAAAAGTAACCGAGATTTGGCTAATTTTGTGAAAATATTATTATCACAGTTTGCCATGGTTGCATAAACAAGTGATGTTTGCAATTAAAAAACAACTTAACGTCAAATCCAAGTGTATTTTCAAACTTTGTAGTAAATCCGTGTATTCTTTTGTTTTTTATATCTGTTTATTGTAGTATTGTGAACATAGCTAAATTTGAACACTGAAAAGTTTACCTATTATTAATAATGTTAGAAGTTTAAAATGTGAGTGGGTAAAACGTAGGGGCTGTTGCAGAATTTACTTAGAAAAGACGTTCAGTTGTTTTTAATTGCAAACATCACTTGTTCACGAACTCACGGCAAACTGTGATTATAAAATTTTCACAAAATAAGCCATATCTCGGTTATTTTTTGCAACATTTATAAAGGTATATTTTTGAAAAGCTAAAAAAATGCTCTTTTATATAAAGTCATGGCCTACTAGTTTCCATTTAGAAAAATAAAAATTTACTTCACAACCCAAAAGTCCATATCTAAAAAAAATATTTGAATATCTTTTTTAAGGTAAGCATAAAAATGCTTATAAAAACCCATACAACATTTAGTTCTATTTTTATGAATAAAAGAACTCAAAGCAAATTTTTAAAAACAATGTAATATCATTTTTTGTCTGTAGTGCCAAAATGGAAACTGATACAAAAAAAATCTGATAAGACAGGGATGTTTATCTCAGAAAAATATAATCCAAGAGACCAATATCAGATTTTTACTAATAACTGCGGTAATCTGTAAAACATTCGAATGTGGTTCACCCTGTACTTTACCACAATAAAATTAAAAAATCAATTTTTATAAGATTAACTTTAAAATTAAAAAACTTTCGTACTAATTTTCACTTATGCAAAAAAAAAATCATTCGACATAATTTTTTGAATAAAATATCAACAAAGGTATTAAAATGTTGTGATGACTGTAAATATAAAAACATTTATTATCTGATTTTGATTTTAAACCATACTAGTGCCATTTAAAAAAAAAGTTTAACAATCTCCTAATGTAGGTACATTAAAATTTTGGATTTATTTTCCCCCCCTTAATAATATACATTAACGGTCAGATAAGGCAATTTTTATTTTTATACATAAATGAGATATTTAGGGTCATAATCATCTCTGGAACACTTTGCATACAAAAATCAAGCAAAAGAAGAGTAATATTTTTGCAAATTTGTGTTGAATCTTGTTAAAGTTACAACAAATTGTTTTTTTTTTAATAAAAATTTGTTAGATAACTGTTGCGAATTTTTTTAAATTCCAAAGTAATATTAATGAACGTGCTGTACGCTGTACCTCTATTGCTTTTATAATACACGAATCTAAATTTGCTTTCATGATTTTATTTTAATTTTAAGTGATGATTACTATCATCTCTTATGTGGTACAAAATTAAAATGTTCCAAAACCTATTTAACTTATTTGTCTTAAATCTATAATTAATATGTTTTTTCTTAATTTATTGGTGAGTTATTGGAAGTGGCAGGCATTAGTGTTCCCAGGCAAAGGTTAAAAAATTAAATACCCAAAAGGACAAAATTGTTTTTAATACAGTCTAGAAGAACAAGAGTGAGCAAACTTTTCATGCCGTGCCCCATTTTTTTCAAAATACCAACTTGCGCCCCCAACATGGCCAGCAAGGTACCAACATAAACTTGGTTATTTTTTCGCACATTTTTGATCACCTGATATGAACCATTAGAGAAATATAACATTGTAAACAAAAAAGATCTAATGAAATATGGGGGGAAAAAACTAAATTTTTTAGAGTTAAAATTAAATCATAGCCTTAATCCCACCCCCCGCACCATTTGTAGCACCCTAAAATGGGGGCGTGCCCCTTAGTTCATGCAACCCTGTTTTAGAACTCCCAGACACCATTGCTAATCACTGGCTCAAGTAAATCTTACCGGTTTGCTTTTCCTTAATCGACCCTGACAACTAAAATCATCTACAGATATACTGTATGTAAAAAATGTATACCTTCGGCATCAGTGAGACCGGTTTCATTTAACATCGAAATATTTTCAAGGGCAGGATCATCAGTGGTATATCCCGTCGATTCTCTATCATTTAGTAATGGTTCAGAAGCTCCTCCTTCTTCATCTTCACTCCACTCAGACTGACTACCTTCACCTGCACCTTGGCTGTCTAAAATTCCTCCATTCTCCAAATTACGTAGTTTCTCTTGTATCTTTTCTTCAAGAAGCCGTTTAACTTCTTCCTCCTAAGAATAATCAAATGTAAAATATTTGACAACAAAAAATACTGTATTTAATTTATTTACCAATTCTTTATCCACTGGCTGCATGGAAAAGAAATCCCATTAAATAAAATCAATACAAAACATGCAATTGTACTTACTCTTGCTGCTTCTTCCTCCATTCTCTTTTCATCTCTTTCGAAGCTTTCTATATCTGTATCTTCATCTAGACGGTGTTCTTCGGGCATATCACAGTCATTATCAATTTCACCATCTGTCTTGGGACTCCTAAAATTATTTTTTAAAAATATTAAAAAGAACAATACTTCTTGATATCATATGGAACGATTAATGAAAGATAAGGTTGATTTAGTCCACAACCAGGTTAGGAGTATATAAGTTGCATTTGTTATAAAATTTACATGTAACATGTAAGAATATGTTAGAACAATCAATAATAGGATTTTTGATAAATATGCAGTGTTTTGATCAAAACAATGCAGCTTTGTAACATGTTCATTTAATATGATGGTTTATCACATAATATTTATTGATGAGCTGTGAAAACTTTATTAGTAGTATTTTTTATGGACAGTTAAATAATTTTTAAATTTTGGACTGCATTTTAAACGGCATATTATTTTACAATCGCATGATTAACATCCAAAAATGTTTGCATTAAACTCATTCATAATTTTCTTATTTAATTTAATACAGACAAAACTACTAAATATTTAAGATACCCAAAAAGTCACATTGCCTAAGAGCCACAAGAGATAAAGCACTGCCAATTCTTAAAGTAAAATTAAAAATACATTGTTTTATCAGTTTCTGTTTACTATATCTACCATGACTGGCAAAAAATAATATACAGGGTGTCTCAGATTACATTTCCAGCATGGGGATCTCGCTTATTATAAGAGATACAGGTTTGTTTAAATTGGATGAATTATTCCTTAGTATGAATTATGAAAGGAACCACAATCAATTTTTAAATGTACAAAATTCCTCGTGCTTCAGATGTTATAGCAAGAAAATATGAAAATGTCGAATTTCTTTTTTCTCTCATAATTGTTTTGCCTCAATCATTAGAACAATTTTATTTGTACTTTCTTGAGGTACTTTGTAATGGAGAATGTAACTGTTATTTTAGATTTTTTTTAACACCAACCATTTTCGAGATATTACCCCTAATTTCATTTTTTCTTATAGGCCGCAAAGTTGGCAAAATGTGTTTTTTTTTTCTCTTTCAAATGAGATGTTACTTGCTATATCTATTTTTATAAGTAAGTCACAAAATGAAGAAAAATCGTATTTTACCCATCACTTATCAAGCTATTTATGAAAATAAAAACAAAAAACACTTACTATTTGTCTGCAGTATCATTTATTAGAATTTCATATTATTGTTCAGTAATTCGATAGTCTTTGCAGTAATTGTTATAATGATGGCTACATTTAAAAATGGTGAAAAATTTGACATGTTGAGATGCTACATTCTTTACCATAAAAACTGTGTAGAAGCTGAGCGAATATACTTAGAGCTATATCTCGAGAAAAGGCAACGAAGGGTGTGTAATTACAGAAATTTGAATATAAATTTAAAAGAATAGGTCTTTTCGACAAACCAACCAAAAATCCATAACAAATCAATAATTAATTAGAATTATTTATTTTATGCAGTTTTAATTGCAAATAATGTAGCATTTCAACATATAAAATTTTTAATTAGTTGTAAATGTGCCCATAATTATATGATAACAAATTTGCTACAAAGACTATCGAATTACACAATGCTATAAAATTCTAATAAATGATACCACAGAAACAGTAACTATCATTTGACATTTAATTAGTTGTTTTTTGTTTTTATTTTCATAGATAGCTTGATAGGTGATGGATAAAATACAATTTTTCTTCATTTTGTGACTTATTTATAAAAATAGATATAGCAAGTAATATCTCATTTAAAAGAGAAAAAAAAGCACATTTAGCTATTCCATAGCCAACTTTGCTACCTATAAGAAAAAATGAAATTAGGGGTAATATCCCGAAAATGGTAGGTGTTTAAAAAAATCTGAAATAACAGTTACATTCTCCATTAAAAAGTACCTTAAGTAAATACAAATAAAATTGTTCTAACGATTAACACAAAAAAGTTATGAGAGAAAAAAGAAATCCTACATTTTCATGTTTTTTGCTATAACATCTGAAGCACGAGGAATTTTGTACTTTTAAAAATTGATTGTGGCTTCTCTCATACTAAGGAATAATTCATTTGATTTAAACAAACCTGTATCTCTTATAATAAGCGAGATCCCCATGCTGGAAATGTAATCTGGGACACCCTGTATAATGAGCTTCTATTGTTTATTAAATTAATTTTATCACATATTGGATGTATTTTTCAGTTACATGCAAAAATGTTCAGACAGTAATTAAAATTGTGCCACTTAAATGATGCATTTAAGTTTTACAACCTTTAAAAACAATTAAAATTAATTTTTAAAAGTTTTTACATTTCAAAAATGGTCTCTAAATCAATACAGTCCATTAATCTACTTTTCTAAGAAATATTAATAGCATTCTACAGCTATACAAACAAAATATGTTCTCTTATGATTCAAATGATTTTCTAGATCAGTGGTCTTCAAACTTTTTTGATTCAATATAACAAAATAATCAAATAACGACTGATTTTGTTGCCATCAAGTATACAAAAATACAAACTATTAATTTTTTTACCTAGTTATACTCATCATGCTAAAAATATGATATGATTTTATTTACCCTGTTTTTTAAAGACATATTTTGTAAATAATAGCACGATCGAATAAAATAAACATTTGCAAACGGTAGAAAATTATTACCTACAGGCTAGTATAAAATATAAAATGATGTGTTAATGGATTAATGACCCAAAAAGCATGATTATGTTGAGCAAGCAGCATGGAGTTAGCATGTTAAGCCGTATATAGCTAATATTAGTGCATTATAAAGCAAATTTAATGATAGAGATGCACAGTGGCGTAGCGAGGGTGGCACCCGGGGCATATTATTTTTTTGCCTCCCCCTTGTCGGTATTTTTATTGTAGTTTTTGAGTTTCAAGTAAAATAATGTTGTGTTGTATATAAGTTGTTTCCGGGTTGGAACCCGATAAAGGAGGACGAAACGTCGATTATGAAGAAACCTTCGACGCGCTTCCAACCCGGAAAGAACTTATACAGGGTGATTGAAATTCAAGTTTAAGCATGGGGATCTTGCTTATTATAATAGCTAGAGTATAGGTTTATATTTGGCAAAGTTGCTAAATTCGATGCTGATTGATAATCCAAAGAGAAATTGGAAATATCTCAAACGGTATCCGAGAAAATTAGGAAAAACTGGAAAATACCATTTTTGAAAATCGGCTATAACTCCTTTGGAGTTTGAAATATTTTAAATGTGTAAAAAAATTGCCCAAGCAACTTTTTATGCCGAATTGGATGGTGATCACAAATTTTTCCTAGATCGATTCGTTTTTGTTTTATGACAACAAACTTTGTTTTTTTCTTATGGACAGCATATCGCGTTTTTCTTCATTATTAAAGTTCATTTATTTATACGAATTTATTAGTGTGACAAGTAACAGGCTTTCAAAACTTTTAGTTTGTTGATTGGTTGTCATGGAAACCACATAAACTACAATGACCGGCCAACCTGATTTATAGTTTGTTATTGATAAAAACTTTTTTTTTTTCAAATTTGACAATGAAAGAAGAAGTAAAATACCATGTGTGATACATCAATGGATTCAGAAAAATAAATGCTATTTGATTATGTAAATAGCAAAAATTGCGTCTAAAAGAAAAAATAAAGTTGGTTGTCATAAAACAAAAACGAATCGATCTAGGAAAAATTTGTGACCACCATCCGATTCGGCTTAAAAAGTTGCTTGGGCAATGTTTTAACACATTTGAAATATTTCATACTCCAAAGGAGTTATAGACTATTTTCAAAAATCGTATTTTCCAGTTTTTCCTAATTTTCTCGGATACCGTTTGAGATATTTCCAATTTCTTTTTGGATTATCAATGTGCATCAAATTTGACAAATTTAAACCTACACTCTAGCTATTATAACAAGCGAGATCCCCATGCTTAAACTCGAATTTCAATCACCCTGTATACATTTGACATCGGCTGCGGAAGCCTACATCATATATTAATGTTGTTATTTATTCAAATACACTGCAATAAAAATAAGAACAAATTATAAAATAATAATTGCATTTTAGTTTTCTGGCTTTAAATAAGTGAACTAAACGCAAAAATATTTTGTCTTCGCGGCGCCCCCTAAGTTTGGCGCCCGGGGCATCGATACCCCCCTTGCTTCCCGTCGCTTTGCCACTGGAGATGCATGTTAGTGAATTTAGTGCACCTGTTCAATTTTAAATACCTGTCTAGGGGTGAAACTTTTTGTTGTTTATGGCACTCTGATGGTCCGGGGGATGCCCCCCTCTTCAATGAACCTTCCTTGCTGCTTGCTCGAGGTGGAGACATGCATTGCAAGGTGACACTGCCTGATGGATTCACACGTAATCCAAGAGCAAGTGCTTGTATGGCTGCAAGTCCTACTTGATGAGTATTGTTATTAGGTGCATACCTTACTAGTGGCTCTAAAGCCAAGTCTTTATTCTGTTGGGCGAGTTCGTGTTTTGGGGGAATATTCTGCAACAAATTTTGTTCTTCTAGTAGTTTTTGGATTTCTCTTTCGAATGGTCCAGCAGCACAATTCTCGCTAGATTCTTCGGTGTTGTTAACTTTTGTGTTTGGCGAAAGTTTTTCTTTGTGGTTGGAAGGCGACGTATGCATTTTTCGCATGTCTTTCTTGTCGGTTTGACTGCAACCATCTTTCTTAATTTTCTCATTGCACGGCAAAGATTTAATATCAGGCCTTTCTTTCAACAGTTCTTTGATTTCTTCGGCTTCCTTAAAGCTTGGCGATCGTTTAAAGTTGGCACTTAACTTGTTGCATTCCAGGATGGAGTCACTATCATTTCTTGAACGTCTTTCCAAGCTGCGTTGCTTTTGGTGATGCCTCGATCCAGCACCATTTGCACTGTAAGCTTTGATTAGAGAGTTTGGTTTCGGTTTCGTACGTCCGATAAATTCAAAACTTGCACAACTTTCACCTTTACCGCTTTCTTCGCCGTCCAGTACTGGAGGACTCGTTATAATGGAAGAATCTACAGTGTTGCTGTTTCCGGCGAGGGCTATTAACGCGTTTGGTGGCAGGTTATTTCTTTTACCGTTACATCGATCGTTCGAATTATTTTTTATTAAGCAACAGGTTGGTGGGATGTAATCTAATGAGACACGTGGTGAAACTTCGGGGGACGAGCATGGGTTTACTTGAATATCCGATGGGAACAAGAAGTGTTGTGGTTCGGCGGGCAGTGGAGGAGATACACATGGTGAAACGTCTGCGTCCGTGGTACGACTGTAGCTCTCGTCAGAGCTGCTGATACTGGGTGAATGGTTCAATGAACTAATCTCATCAGCAGAAGAATGTATACGTTGTGGAGCTCCTGCTGAATAATGACCGCCTAAACTTTCATCGGAATAGTGCCTTTGTAGAGGACTATGTCGATTATGATGAGGACTATTTCTATTGTTAAGTGGACTTCGTCTGCTATGTAACGGGCTATGTCTATTTTGTAGTTTATTTCGCAAAACTTCTGGTGTACGTTCTGGTGTTCTTTGGTGTGGAGGAAGAGGAGCAATGGCATGTGGTGGCGGTATCGGTCCATTGCTGTGTTTCCGGTGATGGCGATTGGGTGATTCTTTTCCCGGAGGCTTGGGCAAAGGTTTCATGTAAGGTTTAACATTATCCGAACTTCTAGGAATAACAGAATAGGGACTAGGGCCTCGTGGCCATGGAGGCATATATTTCATATCAATTTGTGGGGGAGGCTTTTGCTGTATTTGTTGGTAATGGATTTTGTGAGGTGGTAAAGGTGGTGCTGGTAAATTATCTTCGAGGGGAAACCTTTTGCCATTGCGAATTGACTTCAAAGGTATGTTTGGTAGAAGAGGTTCATTTTCACAGCCGTTACTTGGTACGTCTCTTATTCTGATGTTTGTTTCCCTTAGAGGTGGTAAACGAGGTGCATTTCTTGTACCATTGTAATTCTCCTCTCTCGATATAGAACGCTTCTGAAATGAGTTGTGTTGTTTCATTCTGTTGTTCATATCCTCGTGATGGAGTAATGCTAAAGGTGTTGCTACTCCTCCATACATATTATTGGGACCTAAAAATAAAGCAGCATAAATACTATGAACAATCAACTGTTTAATATGGGTCTTTGAAGGATTTGTATTTGGTATTTCATTACATTTAAAGATGTTCATATTTCACCTAATTTTAAAATATTGTTTTACATAATTTTTCTAAATATTATTGTGTTCATGTTTCATAGAATTTTTAAATATTTTCTACATTTAAATACTTTTTTAAATTGTTAATTGATTTACAAGATACGAAAATAATTATTGTTTAATAAATTTTTATGGTATCTAAGTGAATAATAACTCCTCGTATACAGTAAGAGATACAGAATTAGTTAAATGAGTCAAAATAATCCATGATTTAAGAGCAACTAGCTAACGAAAAAATTTGAAAAAAGTTAACAGTTTTAGAGCTATCGATAAAAAAGAAAAAAAAAGATGTTTTCAATTCTTGCTTTTTGCTTATAACTTATTTAATCATGCTCAAAATAATTTTCATTATTATTAGAACACTTTTTTGCGTAAATTTGAAATTTGTTAATACTTTTTTTCTTTCTTATTTTAAATACGGGTTTTAGTTGAGTGTGACACCATCAAGAACAGATTTTTTTCTCATTTCATTGATGTATTAAGTTTAATCAAAGTGGTCATTGAAAAAAAAAACATTGCATAAATAAATTAGGTGTACTTAATTAAACGCAAAAAAAAATTAAACAAATAATTTAAAATAACATAGATTTCATAATAATTTATGATTTTTCATTTCGTACTACTATTAAATATAAATTATCACACGCATTTAAAATGTAGCACTCTCTCCATACAATACATGCAATGCAAATTTGAGATCTGCACTTTTTAGATAATAATTAACAATAAGCTTATTACTTTTTATTTAATAAAATGTTTACTAAAACAGCCAATTTTAAAAAGACATACAATTGATAAATTAAGATTAGCTACTTTAAGGACAGTTTATTAAATACAAAGTACCGTATTGGCCCAACTATAGGGAGACCCCTATTTTTTAATCTGCTTTTTGGAGAAAAGAATTTATTGTTACCCACTATGTTTGCCACTCGAATATAAGGCTAAAACGGTAATTTAAAAATTTATATTAATTTGATAGTATTAATAATTTAAAAAATCATAAATTACTATAAAATGTAGAAAATATTTTAAATTATTTAAGTTTAAATTTTTTTTTGTTTAATTAAGTTATGTAGATACCAGTTAGCTAATTTATGTAATATTTTGTTTTTTTAATGGCCACTTTGATTAAACTTAATAAATACAATAATGTTGTAATAAGTTACTTATTTTAAAAAATAAGTCCATACCTCAATAAAACGAGAAAACAATTCTCTCTTTAATGGTGTCACAGCCAACTATAATCCGTTTTTACCCCTTCAGACCCTGTGCACATTATAATGTACACTGGTTTACTACTTCAATATTAGACTTAAAATATTAAAACTGTGACTGCAACCATGTATAAAGTGTGCTTTGAGCATATTTTTTTAAGAAAAGTAGTATACTATTTGCATCTATTGGATTCTATTTGAAGTATATGAAATTTAGGTTGTGCATCAAATGGTAGTTTTTGCTTATGAAAAAAAAATTGGGTCTGAAGGGGTTAAAATAATAAAGTTGATGTTAAAACAAATGACGATATGTAAAATTTATTAAAAAATTTCAAACTATGCAAAAAGTGTTCTAATAATGTCAATAAATATTCTGAGCAGGGCTCGAAACCGAAAAAAATGTTGGTTAACGGTTAACCGAAATCGAGAACTTTATTTTTATAACGGTTTTTGTTGAAAAACCGGTTTTATTCGCAAAAAAACGGTTTAGAAAAAACCGGTTAAATTAACCGGTTTTTAAAATTATTTAGATCAGGAATGCAAAGTATGAAAGGATATTATTTATTTATAATTTTATAATAAATGTACAATCAAGAGTTCAGTAATGACTTTTGGTAAACTAATCGCATTTACTACAGATTTTGTATTTTTCATCGTAATTTTTATTAAAAAAAAGACGTTAAAAAAACCGGTTATTTATTATTTTGGTTAAAGGTTACCGTTTTTTTTGCCTTTAAAAATAACGGTTTCGGTTTTGGTTAAAAATCACTTTTTCTGACAAAAAATAACGGTTAACCGGTTTTTTAAACCGGTTTAAAAAACCGGTTTCATGCCCTGATTCTGAGTATGATTTCAAATCAGTAAAACAAAAAAAATATTTTTGTTTTGTTTTTCATTAACAGCGCCAAAACTGTTAATTTTTTTTCCAAGAATATTTGCTCTGAAATCATAGATCATTTCGACCCACTTAACCATTTCTGTATCTCTTACCGTTTACAAGATTCCCATGCTGTTCTCGATAACTGGGACACCCTGTATATGTATAGTTAACAATTAATAGTTTTTATCTATGAAGAATCAGTTTTTGAAGAAAGTCTATGGTAGTTTCAAGACTGTCATTTCTGGCCCAATCGATTTTTAATGTATTAAATAAACAAGAAATCTGATGGATAGAAGATATTTTCTTTGATTCTTCTAGCAAATCAGGTAAATAATTTTTTAATTAAACCTTCAAGCAGGTTGAACGAAAAGCCTCTATTTAAATAATTTCATTTTGAAACAATTGAAAAATGGAGCAAATAATGTGATAAATAAAATATTTCAATACATACCTAAATTTCCAGTTCGTAAATTGGGTAAATCATCAACTCTTATAGTTCCAGGTTGTTTTCTGTCCGTCAGGAAGTACGTGGTCATATCACCTTTGCCTTTCACTTTCACCTTTCCTCGACATTGAAACTCATACGGATAAGACTTTAATACTTGGTAAACTTCTTCTGTTACTTGTGTATGATTTGGTAAACCTGTTGAGTCCATACGGCTGGCTACGTTCACAGTGTTACCCCAAATATCATATTGTGGTTTCCTAGCTCCTATAACACCTGCCACCACTGGACCAATGTTTATACCTAAAAACAATAACTCAGCTTTTGTTTATAAAATTTAAAGTAGGAGCAGCTTACCAACTCTCAGCATGAAATTATTGTAAGAATTTTCATTGATGTTAAGTAAACGATCCCTCATCGCAAAAACAAATTCAACAAGAGTAGTGAGATGTGTACCAGCCGAATGCTCATCCTCATCCAATATCCGGAAATCCGGCATAAGACCCACAGCTGCCATATACGTCGAACCTACAGTTTTAATTTTATCGATGGCCCTGAACCGCTCCTCGCCCAGGAGTTCATCAAAATCGGCGATAATTTCATTAAGCAAACGTAAACATTCGACTCCTTGATTGTTACCATCAAGTTCCGTATAAAACTCATGATAATTTGTGATGGAAGCAAACACCACACCGACTCGAGAGTAACTCTGGTAATAGAGTTCCTGTGATAGAGTATTCTGTAATGAATTATTAGTCGTATCAAGAACGATAATGGTCTTTCATACATAGACACATAACACCTTACACGAACAACACAGGCACAAGACATTCTACAATGTGGGAAATATTAAGAAAACATGCTTATAGAAATGAAATATGTCTTGGATTATACACTTACCATGTTACTTCTAAATTGATTATCGAGAAAATGAGTGGCCACATGCGACGGGAGTAAATTAAATAATATCCTCTTGTTGGAGTGTTGCAGTGCGTCCATTTCGCGTTTTTCTTCGTTAGCTTGCACTTGCCAAAGGAAATCCAGTCTTACAGTCCATTCGACTTGTCTTCCGTGTAATAATACTGCTAGCACGAACATAAGTACTTCAACAACACTGAGTACGTGTGTTGGTATCACAGAACTGCAACATAAAAAAAATGAAATAAGGGTGTTCAATGTTTGAACTTAAATTAACATACCTAACGCGTAAGTCATAGCAAAGAAACAATTCGATATGCGATAACTCGATGAATAATATATATACAGTGGACATGATAACTAATAAAGCTGCTTTTAACAGTATAGGCAACCGCAGAAACAAAGCAACTGCTAAATATCCAAGGGCACAGGAGAGAATTATGTACTGCGGTAATGGACATGCTCTGTGGTCACCATCTGAAGCTCCTCCATCTAAGGTTACATTTCTTGTTATAGCTGTCGGGCACGGCATTATGTCAGACTGGCAACTGAACTAGAAAGTTATAAAAAAAATTAAATTATTTATTAACATAAAAAATGCGTGTGTATTAGTCAAAACCTTTCACTTTGGTGGCATTTTTATCATGAGAGATGAGGTTTTGGAGTTTGTTAAAAATCTTTAAAAGATTATGGTCTATTTTAAGGCTCTTAAAAACCATTACCAAGTTCTAAAATTTCAATAATGGAAACAAAATAGTCGTTCATTATAATATCAATTTATAATAATATGCTGTTTTAGATTTAAAATTATTATGATTATAAGATAAAATGTTATTTTTGTACAATTATCTTATTTTATGTCGTCCATATATAAGTATTTTATGATTATAAAGTAAATACACAAATACAGGGTGTCCCAGAAAAGATAGAGTACCATTAAAAAAAGAAAAGAAAAAGAAAACCAAATTTTAAAATTGAATACTGAAAAACAAGTGAATAACTGTATTACATATTTAAAAGGGAATCGCAACCTTCTTAACATTTTGTAGGAAAACCAATGCTCTATCTTTAAAAATAAATAAGTTATAGGCAGTGGTGAGCTGTAGGGGGCTCGCGCGAGCCCTTTGTTAAATGATTCCTTAATTTGCGAGCCCCTTGTTCTTCTTGTTAACCATTTTCTCAAGAAAAAAATATATCTTAAAATCATTGTCATTACATACATTTGTAAAGCGACCAAGTCATGCCTATCAATCAATGACGATTAAATTTAGAATAACCCGTCGCACAATAGAATTTTTTGAATTATGTACAATCACTCGATTATTCACTTTTGAATTTAAAATGACATTTTTTTTCCAACATAAATTTAACATCATTATTTTTTTGTTTTTATTTAACTATGAGCGAGCCCTTTGTTAAAAATTTCATAGCTCAACACTGGTTATAGGGCTGGGGAGTTCTGACTGGAACACCTTGTATGCTATTAATTTTTGTAACACTGTACATCCAATGAAAGTGTTTATTATAGCATGCATGCTATAGTTTGGCTACCACTGCTATAGAACACCAATATTCAACTTTTTTAAAGTTATGAGAGAAAGAGAGAAATGTTCAAAGAGCCACATATTTCTTTTAAATATAACTAGCATACACTATACAAGTCAGTTTATACAGTGTGTCCAAAAGGTATGGAATATGCTATATATCTCAGTCAAAATCCACTTTAGGGAAAAATGTTTTGAATAAAAGTTGTTGGGTACTTAGTTTTCCATCATAAGACAAAATTTAAATTCTATTTTTTTAAATAACAAAAGCGCAATGAAAAACAATTAAATTTTTTAAAATGACAAAATACCCCTGTATTATAATCATTTGATAGAGAATTTTTTCTCTTTTCAATGATGCAAAACTTTAGTACCCTTACTTAAGCAACTTTTTGGAAAAACGCAAAAATTTACTCTCAAATTATTTTAATTGTATAGTATTTATTTCTAACAAAAACATCATAAGAACTAAAATTTTTTGACGAAATCTACAATAAGTGTTCAAACTGTGAACCATTTACAGCTTGGCAATGATAAACTCGGTTTTTAAACCCGTTTATAACATTCCCAACCATTTCAGATGTAATAGACCTCATCTCTTCTCTAATACAATCTTTTAAATTTTCGATATTCTCCAGCTTCTTAGCATAAACTTAATTTTTAAGGTGGCTCCATCATTGAAAAGAAAAAAAAAATCTATCAAATGAGTACAATATCTGGTCAGGTTAAAAAGATTCGATGTTTTTCATTGCGGTTTTGTTATTCGAAACAAAATATTTAAATTTTGTCTTATGGTTAAAAACTAAGTACCAAACAACTTTTATTCAAAACATTTTCCCTAAAGTGGATATTTACTGAGATATATAGCATATTCCATACCTTTTGGACACACTGCATGTCATTACATGTTAAATAAATTGATTTTGTTTTGCTTTTATTTATTAATACCCAAATGGTTACATTAAGAAAGTTTGTGTTGAATATATTACAAAGTACTTTGACTGTTATATTTACACAGCTGCAACAACTGTGGATATTCCATTTGAAACCCAATTGTGTCAATAGTTAATGAAATGTCTGGCAGATTCAACCATTGAATGTAAATAATTCCACATTAGATCCAAAAATATACTGAGACATGACAAGTCAAGGTATAACAACTTTTAATAATTGTTATTTAATTAAATAAAAAAATAGTGTAATACTTTTATTACTCTACAAAATTTACATATTTTTAAAATTATTTAAATGATGTTGAATTTCGCCAAAATCAAATTGTTTTTCATATACATACTAATTTTCAAAAGTGAATACAAGCACTTTCAATTTTTTTAAATGACAGTTGAACAACACATTTTATTTTTCTTATTGTGCATACAACTAATACAACAAATATTTTGAACCATAATGGATTGAAGTATAACAAATAAAATATGGCAGACATGTAAAATATGCAATATCATGGCAAAACGTAGACCAGGTAGGTCCAACTTTTTTGAAGCTGGAGGTTACTTAAGCAATTTTAAAACTTTGGCACGCTTCTTATTCGCAGCCATCCTTTCCTTCATGATCAGTGTTGCCAACTATTGTAGTAACAATCTCGCTAAATTGGCCACATTGCAAGCGAATATTGGATTAAGCTAAGTTAGCAAGTTTGCTCTTTTTTTAATCTAATATTTTCACTTCTAATTTTAAAAAACTGCTCACGGACACCACCACGAGCCCGCAAGCTATCGGCTGGACATCTCTGATTTAGACAATTGTCTCAGTCAGTGGATCTCAAAATGTGCACCACTGACTTAGACAATTGTCTCGACCAGTAGTTCTCAAAATGTGCACCACTGACTTAGACAATTATTGTCTCGGTCAGTGGTTCTCAAAATGTGCACCACTGACTTATGACAATTGTCTCGGTCAGTGGTTCTCAAAATGTGCACCACAGGGAAATTAAAGGTTGCTGCTCATTTTTGAACTGATTAAAATAATTTTAAAAAATGTATGCGTATTACTTTTTCATATTACTTTTTGTTCAATAAATATTAGGAGTATTTTACTTGTTTAACTGTGAGTACTATTTTTGAAGCCTTATACTAAAATCTTAAAACTAAAATTAAGTTGTTAAGATTTAACCACTTAATAAATGGAACTGTTTCTTTTGTTTTAGAAGCACCTTGAAAAAATTACTGATAACTAAGGGCACCATGAACTGAAAAAAATTGACTAAAGTAATATGCTAGAAACTTTAGAGTGATAATATATTGGATTGTTCTTATGATTCCATAACCAATTTGTAATAAACTTCAAAGTTGCCAACTACATAAACACGTCAATAAAATATGTACTTACTGCATTAACTTGCCCAACAGTATAAACCAGAACTATCGTAAAAACTGTAATTGCTAAACGGAGTATGAAGCTGTGTGAAATATCCCATAATATCCATCTCAAACGTACGGCTAGTAATAACATAATCACAACGGATATCCATACGAAAGCTGTCAGGAACAGCAGTAACAAAATGGTGGTTATTGGAAGAATAATTGCCTGAATAGCCCCGAGGAGCATTAGAAGTACTAGGGCACACGCCAAAGAGGAAGTAAAACCCACATCCAACTCATGGTGATACTAAAAATTATTAATAAACTTACTCAGTTACATTTTTACATAATAAAAACTCATTCAACATACATTATTTTCCTTCTGTCTGTCTTTAAAGCAAAGTGTTAATAAATTAACGTGCGTGGATTTTTCCCGATCTACACTTCTAGCTTCAATAGCTTGTGCCAAATATTTATTAACCCTGTTGGACGGTTGATGGTAAACACTCGAATGCCGTTTCTTGAATGGTCTCTTGAACTTCTCCGTTACTTTATTCTAAAATTAAAACAACATTAGCAAGAATATTGATCAGCATGATGTGGCAAAATATGTACTGTTTTTGATATAAAAAAATATGCAAAGCTGAAAAATACACACATGAGCATATGGAAATGAGGAAACTAAATAATATTGAATTCAATTGGGGTAAATAAATTGATGCATAAAAATGTTCATATCCTTTTAATTCAAACATTTTAAAAGAAGCATAATATAAAAAATATATAATTTTTAGTAGTCAAACAAGTCATTCCAATAAAACATTTGATTGATTTAAAAAAACACATTTAATTAGGTAAAACATTATCAAACTGCGTGAAACAGTGAGTTTGTGGCTTTAGTGTAACTATTTCAAATCAGATCAGATCAGACCAATCTTTCGTATTACGTTTTTAGTCAAACAGTGATATGAAACAATGATACTTAAAATTAATGCCTCATTCAGATCGCTACCTTAAATTCCACAACCATGAAAGATAAAATGTTTACTAGACATAGATGCATTACAGAAATAACTTTACTGGTGAAAAAAAAACGCATAAATAATTAAAAACATTACAATTTTGTGCAAAACCAAAATAATAAAAATTATGTAGAGGAGTACAGGATACTATATTTTTTCACTACTGGGATCTCAAAATCTATATAATTAGGGTTAAATGGGCAAAAATATGTAGTAGAACGTAGAACCCCCATTATCCGGGCTAGTTGGAGATAAAGATGGTCCGGGTAATGAAAAATCCGGATAATCGAAAGTGGCAATAAAGGTAAGTAGTATAAATATTTTTTATTGAAATGTATAGTTTCACATAATACATGTACAGGGTGGCCTATTTTCGATGGCCATACAGGGTGGTATCTCAATTATTATCAGAGATAGAAAAAAACTAAGTACGTAGTCTCCATTTATTTTTTCGAGAGGAACTTACTGCAGTAAACAGATTTTTGATATCTTTTTTAATTTTCGAAATATAGCCAAAAACCGATTTTTGGCACTTTTCAAAAATGTTAAATACCTCGCCTAAACGAAAAGATAGAGAAAAATTTTAAAAACATTTTTAGCATGGGTTTTTGTCCTTAATAAAATAGCGATGTTCAACTGTTTTTTACTCATATCAATACCGATATATTACACCTAACTTTCTTATTTTAAATGGCAACCATAGTTGGTTTTGACAGAAATTGAAAGCTTACTTTTTGCGCTCTTCAAAAATATATAATTTGTTTATGGTTGCCATTTAAAATAAGAAAGTTAGGAGTAGAGTAATAATATCGATATTTATATGAGTAAAAAATAATTGAATATCGCTATCTTATTAAGGATAAAAAACCATGCAAAAAATGTCTTTAAAGTTTTCGTTTAAGCGAGATATTTAACATTTTGAAAAATTGCCAAAACTCGGTTTCTGGCTATATTTCGAAAATTAAAAAACATAAAAAACCTGTTTACGGCAATGAATTCTGCTCAAAAAAAAAAAATCGAGACTAAGTACTTAGTTTTTTCTATCTCTGATAATAACCGAGATACCCTCTATGGCAGAGGTCGGCGAACCGGCGTAAATTACCCCAAGTGGGGTAAAAATTAAATTCTTGGGGGGTAATGAGGACTCAATAGACATAAATAAAACTGTATAAAAAAGAAATCCTTTTGTTTCATAATGAGAATATTAATTTATTTTATCACATTTATTTTATTCTTTTTATATTTATAATTGAAGGGGTTGGTGCAAAAAGGGTATAAGTGATTTTTTTTACATTTTGAGATAAGTACATACATCTAAAGTTAAAGCTGCACTCTATTAGTGCAAAAAAGATTCAAGTGCATTTTAGGCTTACTAGTGCCATCCACGATTTAAAATATTCCAACCACAACGGTGAATTCTTAGCAAGCAATTAACTTTACAACTCTATTACTCGATACTAGTCAAAATGCACTTGTACCCTTTTTGCACTAGCCCAGGGGTGGGGAACCTGCGGCCTTTTGAAGATTTTCGTGCGGCCTTTTTTCTGATTTCATCTTTTTTATAATTCGTTTTTTCGATTTATTTTACAGTTTGCTATATGACATAATCAAATGTAGCTTTTTTTCGGCCATTTAATTGTAGATTCAAATTAAAACCCTATAGACCACATCACTTTGTGTTTTAAAACATACAAACATAGTATGTAAATAATTATATAGGAGTAATATGTACGGTAAATAAAATAAATTTATATTTAAGAGACAATTTGGGAAATTAACATTCTGTGCACAATTTTCAATATTTGTATTTATGTAAAATCGCAGGGGGGGGGGGATAATAATGTGCGGCCTGGTTACAAATTCCGAATTGAGGAGTGGCCTTCCATAGTAAAAAGGTTCCCCATCCCTGCACTAGCCCCTTCAATTGTATTCTCCGTATAAATAAATTCAATAAACCTTTTGAATTTAAATAATCTACGCTTTTCTTCCTTTTAAATCAAGGGGGTAACGTCAGTTTTATAAAAAAATCAGATTTTATAATTTTTGTAAAAAAATCAGATTTTTTAATTTTTGTAAAAAAATATTTTGTTTTTCTATCTAGTGTAAACAAATGTCTAGAAAACATTTCAAGAAACAACCAAATACCACCATTTGATTCCTTGCATTCTTTAATACTGTATAAAATACCCATTTTTGTAAAATTATCATACAAAAACAAAATGTTAAAGAATTTTTTTTAATGTTTTATCTGATATTTTTTGAATGGCTTGGATTATTTAAAATGGGATTTTAAATCAGCTGAAAATCCTACACACTTTTCCCCATTTAACCAACTTTGAAGCTCTTATTGATCTTCAAAATACTCCAGACTCATAATTTTCTGTTTGCTTCTGCTCGACTTTAAAATTGTTTTAAGAATATTTCTGATTGTTGCACATAAAGTTGTCCTTGGTATTCAAGCAAAAATAATTTTTTTAAATAGTCAAGAATTTCGTTTTTGAGAACGATATAAAATTTTGCCAACAAAAGACTCAGATACTTACAAGAAAGGGTCACGATATGTCGTAGCTAGAATCTAATCAAGGCTGTGTTTATTGCAACAAGAACATCAAAATTAAATGTTTTGCAGATTTATACTTGCCATTGATAATTTGTATAGGAAAAATAGGGTAATAAAACTGAAAAATAAAGGTCATTTTTGCCATGGCGTTGGCCATGAAACAGGCAGAGATAAAATCGAAATTCTTCTATTTATCAATTCGCGCGTCCTTTGCAAGTAAAATGGTGCAAAGTTTTTGAAAAAATCTTATCTACGATTTGAGAAATTGCGGTACATCTGTTATAAGTATAACTAAATCTTTGCGACTTACATAGGCGTTTAACATGAGGAAAACCACTTTATCAAGAGTCTCGTTTTCCGCACTTTTCTCCGGAACAGTTTAACATATTTTCAAAAACATTGCACCATTTTACTTGCAAAAGATGCGCGCAGCAGTAAATAGTGGAATTTCGATTTTACCTCCGACGGTTTCGTGGCCAACGCGATCGCCAAAATTTACTTTATTTTTCAAATTTTCAGTTTTTCCCCTATTTTTCCTGTGTAAATCACATACGTATAAATCTATAAAACATTTATTTTTGATGTTCTTGGTGCAAAATACACGGCCTTGATTCAGATTCTAGAGACAACATATCGCGACCATCCTTGTCAGTAAAATATTGTATTTATCTAGATTTGGTCTGGGCGGTATTTAGATTTAACAACCTCGCTGCAACTTTAAAATAAAAAATTAGGTCCATCAAAAATCTTGCCTAAACTAAACAACATAATTTAGAGTCTGGTCTGGTGTGATTAACATACAGTCTTAGTGCATTGTCCTTTAGGCTGTGAAATGTGCAACCAAAATATAATTAAATGAAATAAAAAAAGATCTTTTGTTTATTGTTATGAGTTTTTTTTTTAGGCCATGTGTTAACAATATTATTTATTGCAGCATATAAATAAAACCTCTGTCATTTATTTCTATTACGTTTTGGCACACACATCACATTTCTCAACCTCATGGAAAAATACTTAAATGAAGCAAAATTCAAATAAGTGAGTGAGTGAGTGAGTAAGCATTTGGATTGGTGAAGAGTATACATTCAATTGTTTGAGTGAGTGGTGCAGTGTATGGACGCCTTTAACAATCTGATTGCGTTTTACAATGAGCTGTGCTAAGCAAGCGATTTAACTCACTGTGCTGTTGGCGTCAGGAGAATCGTCAGTCGAACCAGAAGTTGGTGGCTCAGCGTGAAGAATCCTCTGCAGATCTAGCACCTACAAGCCACATTACACCAACTGTTCACCACACTACCATTAAACATAACAGATTTACAACATGCAACAGAGTTAGGTTCTATCAACGGCAAAGTTTTGTAACATCACTATTAAATTTAAGGCAGTACAGTAATTTAACAAAGTCGCCATTACATGACATCAAGGATTGGGTCTAATCAATGAAAATTTAAACAAAACAAAGACTATTAAGCTAACAATAAGTTTTTAACTGTGGCAGTAGCGTATTATATATTTATGTTTATATAATTCCAAAAATTAAACTTATGCGACTATGAAGAAGCTTAATCATAGGAGTGAATGAGATTGAATCACTTAAGATCTTTTTTAAATTAAAAGCACCAAAAGAAAAATGAAAGATATAGTAAACAGACTAAAGATTTTTACAAAAGTAGTTATAAATCTGTAACTACAACTGTTAGCTATGCAGGGTGTCCCAAATTCGGGTAATTCAGGAGGATCTCGCTTATCTTAAGAGCTACGAGGTCGGTTAAATTAGGACAAAGTTGCGAAATTAGATCCGCATCAAATATCTGCAAAAAATGTTCATAGCTGTCTTAGTTCAAAAGTTATTCAAGAAAAACTGAAAAAATTGATTTTCGTTGTTTTGCCCTATTTCCTACATTTTTTAAGATATTGACAATCTGGAAGCACTTCTCTATGGCAACTTCTTACGCTTTATATTTTGAGATAACATAATATTTCCAACAACGTTTCGTCTCTTCAGAAACATCATTTTCATTTTTTTAAATACGGCGAAAATTTTTAATCTCATAGTCGGATAGCATTTTGTCTTCTGATTTCAATGATAAATGACACTTTAATATCTAAAATTATATTTTACCACAAAAATTTGAAAAAATGTTTTTTTTTTTTTTTTTTTTTTTTGTATAAGATTATTTGATTCAAAAAGTGGACACAATTAATTTTTCTCAACTTTTTGTGGTAAAATGGTAATGTTTCTGAAGAGACGAAACGTTGTTGGAAATATTATGTAAGCGTAAGAAGTTGCCATGGAGAAGTGCTTCCAGATTGCGGATATCTTAAAAAATGTAGGAAATGGGGCAAAAAAAACGAAAATCAATTTTTTCAGTTTTTCCTAAATTACTTTTGAACTAAGACAGCTATGAACATTTTCTTTGTAGATATTTGATGAGCATCTAATTTCGCAACTTTGCCCTATTTAAACCGACCTCGTAGCTCTTAAGATCTCCATGCATTTACTCGAATTTGAAACACCCTGTATACAAGGAGTCCCACTTTGGTTGCTTATAACTTCTGTGTTTATTTTCCTTATATTAATTTAATATTTTTTAGTTTAAAATAAGGATGTGACTATTTATACATACAGTATGTATGAATATTTGGCTATTTATACATACAATGAACTTATTTCTAAGGCCAAACTTTTTATTTACATATATTTTTTAAATTAGGTTAAAGGTTAGGTAAGAGTTTTTTTTTGAGAAAAACTATTTCTTAGTTTCATTGGTTTATATCAATTAATTTTAAAAAAAGTATGTATAAATAGTCAATTACTTATACATACTGTATGTATAAATAACCTCATCCTTAAAATAAACGTTGAAATAAAATTTAGAAAGAAAGATATTGCATTTTAAATGCTCAAAAGATTAACTGGTCAAGACATTACTGAAATTATTAAGGAAGTGAAGTGTAAATGTCAATAAAGATATACGCTATAATTGTGCAGCAATTTTCTGGGATTTTCTACCTTAAGGCTGGGCGCTGACATGCAATTAATCAGTTCTGCAACAGTTTTATCTTCGAATGGCTAAAGCGCGTTCACAAACGCAAAACTAAATCAGGAGTCACATAGATGCAAGCACACCAGCAACTGAATTCTTCTGTTTCAACATGGATTTATGCGAGTTAGCTACTGTTTGTGCTCTTGAAATGACAAAGAGGACGAAATTCAAACCTATACGACATAAAACAGTTGTACGAAATCGCGCAATCGTTCAGTTTGTGTCGTATAGGTTTGAATTTCATCCTCCTTATGATCTCAAGAGCCCACACCGTAGCTAACTCGTAGAAATCCATGCTAAAACCAAACAATTTAGTTGCTTGTGTGCTTGCATCTATGTGACTCCTAATTTAGTTTTGCGTATGTGAGCGCGGTTCAGCCATACGCGGATCAAACTGTTGCAGAACTGATTGATTGCATGTCAGCGCCCAGCCTAACTCTGCAAGGATTGTAGGTTTCAATACACACTTGACCTCTAGGTATCCCCATATGTAAAAATCAATGGGTGTTAAGTCTCTTGATGATCGCAGCGATGCCTCCATCAGAATGGAGAGCATTTCGAGTACTTCAAAATATGAATCATTTTAGCATTTAAAGTGCAATATTTTTGTTTCTAATCTGTATTTCAAAACTTACTTTAAATTTTTAAACTTTAAAGTAAGTGTTATTGGATATACTTATGGGATAATCTTTGGCTGATAGTTTTAAATAATTTAAATTTATTTGTATATTAGTTTAATTTAAACAATTGAATTTTAGATGAAATAAAACACAAACAATTGCGCAAAGATTACTAGAGTTATTTTAAGTAGATGGACGAATATTTTCAGTTAATTCCTGTATGTGATATGCTGAATAATGCTGCTATTAACCAGTTATAAATTGCCAAAGACGACTAAATTTTTAAACTATAAATTATTAACCAAACATCGACGATGTTTTTGGAAAAACGGTGACAAACTTCATGTTTTTGTAATCTCAATTAAGTACCAAATAAAAAAAAAAGATATCCGATTGACCATGGAAGTTATAAGCGACCAGAAGTGAACATTTTTTGGGACACCCTATTTAAGGTGCACTCATAAGTGGTGTCATTTTTTCAAAAAAAAATTAAACGTGTTATTTAACGAAAACTGTTTTATTACTTCATACATTCTTCATCATTATTCATAACTTAATTTCACCTTTTTTACAATTTTGTTTGCTTAGCGTATAAATGAAGCAGTTTTCAACTTAAAAAATTCTTCAAACTTTTTGGCATTTTCTTGGTGCTTAAAATGTTTTCAACAAATATAATGTTCCAATGCCTTAAATGGATGATAATAACTGGGCACAACTTTCAGGGAGAATGGCGGATATGGCAAGAGTACTTAGCCAACGTCATAAATTTTTTTTGGAATAGTTTTTGCTCCAAAAAAAGTGTATGGTCTGGTTGACAACTCATACTACATCCACCGTAATCCTCAGATGTTGTTTAAAGCGAATATTAGTTACTCAGATCATTGGAATATAACCTTTCAGAAAAAATAACTATAAACCATGTAGATGACAAAATAGACTTAGAAGAATACTTCAATTTCAAAACAATACGTATAGGATTTTAAAGAAAAGTGATGAAGAGTTGTGAATATTGATGAAAAATATGTAACACAATAAAACAATATTTATTTAATCATTAACGTTTAATTGACTTCCTGAAGAAACAACATTACTTATGCGTAACTCCCTATAACATTATTATGAAAAAAGAAGTGCAGTGTGATATAAACAAGACCACTTACCAAAGGTGCAGTCTTGGCTACTTACAATGCAAAGAAAGACTGTATGTAGTATGTGCGAAGAGTCTATACACTTACCGCATCCTAAAATTTAAACAACATTCATGCAACACCACAACATCTAAGTGCAAGGATGTTGGATAAATGAAAATGTTAACTATACGAAAGCCTTTAGTTGCAGACTATAGTGGCGCAAAGTGTTTTTGTGCAGTGTAACTTGTGAGAGCATGACTATAATATATCATATGTACATTCTAGTAAATACTTGCCACTTAAAAATATAAATTCGCTAATAAAGAAAGATAATACTAAATTATCACATATTAATGGATCCCTAACTATACAATAAGGTTACTATTAAAATATAGGGCTCGGATTACACATAACATTCAAAGTGGGAAAAAAATCGCTGTAATTTTTAAGTCTTATACATTTCAAGTAAGCACCAATGCTTTTTGAAATTAACTGGTTTTTTTATGCAGTCCATTTAAGATTCATATGGTGTTTTAAACTTCTCTACCTTTATAAACGCTTTAAAAAAAAACAACGCTGTTCAAAACTCAACTGGTAAACACCAATTGTAAATTGCCCTCTTTGCTCCCTACGCATGATTTAAAAAATATTAATACGTGGCATGATCAAATAATATCCGGATTGCACATATCTCTCCACATTTAGTAAGTGTAGGGGGTAAATAGTAATAAGGTATTGTAACATATTGTATATAAACAGTGACTATTTTACAGCCTGTGGCCGTTTGTCACATCCTAATCCCCATTTTCTTTTGTTTTGCCAAGAATCTTCAAGGTCTCCCTTTTTCATCGCCATCTCTATTTCATCTTTCCAGCGCGTTCTTTGTCTTCCTCTTTTCCTTCTTCTCGTTTGGGTCCACTCATATATGTGTTTGGGTATTCTTTCTTTTTCCATTGTTTTCATGTGGCCGTACCATACTAATTGTTTCTTTTCCACGGTGTCTGCTAGTGTATCTTTTAATTCGCATTCTTTGTCTGATTATTTCGTTTCTTACATGTATTGTCACACCGCAACAACTTCGCCAAAAACTGTTCTCTACTAATCTCACTCAATTTTTTATTGAATTGTTCATTGTCAAAAACTTCCGACTCATAGGTGACGCAACTTTCAATTAACGATTTGAACAAATGTATCTTTGTTTATTTACTATTTCTTTATTCTAAAGGAGCGAATTGATTTTAAAGGTAATGGTACGCCCTTTCCTATTTTGTTCAAGATCTCTTTCTCGTCTCTCCCGTAACATTTATTGTATTTCTCAAATAAAACAACCCATATCGGATTAGGAAGAGGCTAAACTAAAGGAAACAAATTCACAATCTTTGTCTCTTTCTTTAAATATTGTGTTTACAATTCAGTCTACACCAATGAAAGTTGTAATCTAGTTGAATATTGCAAGCAGTCGAAATTTGATTCCTAGTCATAGGTTCAATTAGGTTTAATTTGAGTTGTTAGGTAAAAAAATTTAATATCTGTATCAGTGTTTCCCAAAAGTTTTTGCTTGAAAACAAATATAATTTAAAGTCTATTATAGCGGGTATCCCGGACGGAGAACTGCAGTATTAAGGGCATTGCAAGCAATTAAGAAGATGTGATATACGATTATTATTTTAAGTGTTAGGCCATAAAAATCATTTGAGGTTTATAATCCAAGAATTTTGATGTACCTGGGTCGATATGAGTAGTTTTATTTGAGAAACCCTATATTCAGTTCGATGAGTATAAAAAATAACTTGTTAGGAGTGATAGTGGTTTTCCTTTTCAGAGATTTTTAAGAACAGCGCATCAGTGCGAAATTTGGTTTTAGACTTGAAAACATGAACTTTTGAAAATGGTCTTCGAAAAAGATGCTCCGAGTCGGGTCGTGTGTTTTAGTGGTTTAAAAGCCTCACAGGAGGAAAAACTTCAATCAAAGCGATGAAACCTTTACTGTAGACGAAAAAGTTTTTAAAATGCTTGAAATGATTCGTGGCAACCGGCGACTGACTGTTGGAGAGGTGACAGAAGAACTACGAATATCATAATAAGGACCTTGCCAAGACATTTAGACCATTATCTTAGACCTATAAGTCTTGTTGCTGCAAAGTCCTCGTCTCTAGACAGAAGACTTATGAGGTCGATCCACACTAGCGGTCCAAGATGTGGTCAGATCAAATCAAGTCATCATCCAGGATTTTACCAAGCCATTCGCAATCAGCGGTCAGAAACAGTCAGGTCTACTCAAAGTCCCTTTTATCAGTTCAGTTCACTCGGGGAAGCGACAATGTTGTTCTCCAAGCGTGCTTTAATTAAAATCGCATTGATTTTGGATGAAGAGGATAATGATTTATCAAAAGCATAAAAACGACGGAGCTGCATACATCTATGCTACAGAACCGCCAAGAACAAGGAGAATTTTTTACTTGTACCACCTGGTACCACCAATTGGTGGATGATGATTTAAAGTTTCATAAATCCTTCGAATGTTTCAAATCACGGACACACTATCAGTTGTTCGTCATTCACGTTTCGGCCGTTCTCACTAAACGGTCAGGCAAAACTCTCAGGTCTTGATCGCTAGCGGATCAATGTAACGGTCAACAGATCTTGACTTGACTTGATCGAACCGCTTACTGTAAACGCTTTTATTGGATTATGTTTATAAGCGATGTTGATCGGTGACTTGACGTGATCTGACCACATTTGACCACTAGTGTGGATCGGTCTTTACGCTCCATATTTATCTCACTTAGTCTTTCTGACTTTTTTGTTTCCAAAACTGAAGAACTTGTTAAAACGATGTTGTTATCAAACGATTAACGAGATAAAAGAAAGTCGCAGGCTGACCTAAAAGTGCTTACAAGGAGCACTTCCAGAGTTAAAAAGACGCTGACAGCAGTGTAATACCTGCTGCTGGAAGCTATCTTGAAGAAAATTAATTCGATTTTTGTTTTTTGTAATAAAAGTTTTATGTCGCTAGTGCGGGTATTACTTGATCAAACCACGTACAAACTCCCAAAACTTGACTGACACCAGACTTAAGTCCAGTGGCAGAGAGCACTTGGTTAAAGTCAACCTGACTGTCCACGGGCTGTCAAACATTGTTTCAATAGCAACAACTATTGAAACGATGTTTTTATTTGCTGCATAAATTACAAACACACGCCTTCTCATAATAAATGTTTACAACGGTAGTAAATCAAAATTATTAAGTATGTGCACGTTCCAAAATAAATACGAACCTACATATACAAACAAACACCTCATCATTATTGTTGGTAAATTAGGTTTAACTGTGGTTTTCATAATTTGAGAGATACCAAACAAGATTATTTTAACTTAATAAAATTTTGTGGCAGCGTTTTTTATTGGATTTGCAGGACGTCCGTGTATTATGTCGTAGAAGCACGGACTAAAATGAAAAATATGTTATTTATTTTAGTTTGAAATGAAAAAAAGTCTCTTTATAAATTTTGTGAGTCAAAATTTAAGTATAATTAATAAATAATAGTAAAAACATAAGTTTATATTAGAAACATGTGGATTTCTGCTCTAAGTAATGTTTTAGCCAATTAGTGGGAATCCACTAAAAATTAAGTTATATGGTGTATGTTGTAAAAAAATTCTAGGGAGGTGGTTTTAATTGAAAGAACAAATGTTTCATTAATTTTTGTAAAAGACAATGCAAAAATCTTTCAGGAACTAATAGCCAATTTATTATTTTAAAAAGCTTTTTTAGGGAAAATGAATTTTTGTTTTATAACATCTATATTTAAATGTTATCTATTGGTGACACGTTAAAACGATGGAGCACATTTTGTGGTTCAGGATGCGTTACTCTATTTTAGTAATAATAATTTTTGCTTACGTTTGAGCACTTGAATTTTGTATCTTAACTCTTAAAATGCTTTCTGTACTCCTTCAAGCGAACGCAAAACTCATGATTATGACAGCCGTTTAAAGCCAACGAAGTTTTGGAATTACACTGTATGACGACATTATAAACAAAAGCCACCATATTTAAAAATAAAACAACATATAATACATTCCATGGGTCAAGGGGCTTATAGTTTAACACCAAGGGAAAGTTTTTTTAACACATTAAATTTTAATATTGAACGACAATGCAGGAGGGTCAATATTTTACTTTAATCTACCTACTTATTAAAATACACATTTCAAGGGGGAGTATTTTAACACATGGGGTGGGCCATTTACATTAGACTTTTACCTAAAAATTTGATTTTAATCGACAATAAGGGGTGGGGGGGATTAAAATTTGATTTTAATCGACAATAAGGGGGGGGATTTTGTTGTTTCGACATACTTACAGTTCGTTCATCTTTTCTGAATATTGGCAGCGCCCCCACTAACACAGTGGACCCGAATTTCTTAAACCAAAATACAGGGTTGTTTAATGAGGACCCCCCTCTATTTATAATTATTATATTGAGATTGAAAGGGACTTAAGTAGGTATGTATGTATTTAATGTAAATAATTTAAAAAAGTTCATACGCGTATTGAGATATAACGCTCACGTTTAAAAGACACTAACAAGCTTTATTAAGTGTATTAAATTGCGGACCCCCTTTAAGGTATTCGTAGTTCCCCTGGAGAGTTATGACCTATAATGATTGGAGTCACATGAAAAGTTGGAACATTTAAATATGGAATGTTCAAATCTGGAAAATGAATAATGCAAATCTCGAATAGTTCAACGCTGGAATCACTCAACACAGGAATCATGCAACGATGGTACCATGCAACACGGGAATCGTTCATCACTGGAAAGCTTAAATTTGGAATCAAGAAATTAAAAATTTTTGCTGCCCTCTGTATTACAATAGCCCAAGTACAATATAATTACAGAACACTTCGTTTTATATTTCGTCTTGACTATTGTACAGTGGAAGATAAAAACCGTGTTATTGGTAATTCAAGGGTTACAAATTGGGGCAAAGTTGCGTAATTATAATACTAAGTAAATTTTAATAAGAAATTTCAAAATTTTTGTCTAGCACCATTTCATTATATTTCATTGATATAAAATAACGTGGCAAAACTTAACTGATTAAACAATTGAATTGAAATGATATTTGGACCGTGTCAAAAATATATTTATCACTTTCATTTAGTTTTTAATTTCAGTGTTTAGTTTTAATGATGATCGTTAGCTAAAAATTAGTTTATCACTCAAGTAGTTTTTCATTCAAAAATAATTTGAACGTACCTCGTCACAATTTTTTAAATTTATTTTTGTAAGTTACTTTCTCTTTGGAATTGACTAAGCATTATAATTATGCAACTTTGCCCAAATTCGTAGCCCTTGAGATATATTAACACAATGTTTTTATCTTTCACTATACAATAGATAAAACAAAATATAAAACGAAGTGTTCTGTAATTATATTATACTTTGGCTGTTGTAATATAGAGGGCAGCAAAAATTCTTAAATTCTGGATTCAGGATTTGAGCTTTCCAGCGATGAACGATTCCCGTGTTGCATGGTTCCATCGTTGCATGATTCCCGCGTTGAGTGATTCCTGCGTTAAACGATTCAAGATTTGAATGATTCTATCGGTGCATTTTCCAGACTTGAACATTCCATATTTGAATGTTCCAGATATTATTGGCTTACCCAATGACTACCGATATTTTGTTGTAAAATTAGATTATTTTCTTACCATTTCCGATTTACATCGCCCTTTTTATGATCTAGTCGCTGAATAACAGGACAAAAAAAATTAAACTACAACACTTTCAAACTCTTGAAGAAAAAGCGAAATATTTATAAATCATGTGGCACATTCGATGGCGCTTATTTGATTATTGACTGATTGTTGATTAGTTTTTAAGCAAAGATTACGTTAATAACACTTTCGTTATAACACAAGTGATGAGTGATGTTAATTAAACAAATAAACCCTAGAAAAAAAGTCGTTATTGTGAAGACAGGCAGATAAAGTGGCTTTATTAATGCACGAAACCTTATAAAAACAGTTTGCTGTCATTAATAATTATTGTCGCAATTATTGGTAATTTTTAGGGATCATAAATCACGGATGACAACAAAAGTTGAGCCGCGGTTACTTTAATAATCCGAGCCCTATATTACTATAACTATAAAACTACAACTAAACTTGTTACTGATCACTTTTAAATATATTAGATCAAATCGTTAATATTAATCATATTAATCGTTATGAACTTCTGAAATAATTAATAGAAATGCTACACTTTACCATTACCATTTGCACACTCGGAATAAAAGACGCGCGTCTTACTTAACACGCATTTTCAATAACGGCATAAGTTTTGCCAACTTCTGAGTTGAAATATAACAAATAATTTCTCAAATACGTAAATTCAAAAAAAACAGTATAAAAATAAAGATTACGCACCTTCCTCGTGTTGGCGTTCTTCAGGTCGTTGGGTTGGATGGCCATGTTCGAGAAGGGCACTTCCATCGAGTACTTGATCGAATGCAGCAACTGGACTACGACGTTGGACACGTTCTTGAAACTCAATTTGCGTCTCTGAGCAGCGCCAAGGGCAGAACGGACCTGCAGCGTGTTGAACAAGAGTGGCTGGAAGAGATCCGCCGGGTTTCCGGGGAGGGTAGGTTAGTCACAGGGTTAGCACAACGGTTTAAGATAGGTTTACTAGAAGAGCGCCTAGGTCTAGGACCGGTGTATGCTACGCGAATATTCAAGAACTTGTATACAAAAAAAACACGTATTCACGAAAAAAAGCGCAAATTTTACTTTTTTTTTTTTAAACTTTGATGTGAATCAATAATTTTAGGCCAAAACAGTGGTGGATCTATCGAAATTCAAAGTGACTTTGGGTTTAAGAGTTTAAATGAAGCTCTTAGGGTTCCTTTACAAGTTGCTGAATTCCGCGTCTTTTATAATCGGAGCCCCCAAAGTGATCAAAATCCAAATCGAAGCTAAACTGAAAATCGGCTTCAAAAAGCATATTTTTCCTTGAATCTGTGCGTAACCAGCTTTTATTTAATTTTTTAAACCGGAACCCCACCAACTTTTTCACGAATTCAAAAGCGCATGAGCTTTTCGGAAGCACCGCATCAACATAACCGTAGATTCAAAGCTGGATTTATCTATTTTAAGTTGTACTGGATGAAGAAACCTCCGACGCGGTTTCAGCCCGGAAACCAGCTTTAGACATTGGACATCGGCCGCGGAAGCCTACAACATAGATTTGTCCACTGAAATAGTTTGTCCAATTTTCTGGAAGCCGAAGCCAAACCATTTTAATTTTTTTTTTTTTAAATTAAAGAATCAAATTTAATTTTTTTTTAACCACTCATCTGGGTATTCTCAGTGCATGTAATGCAGGTGGGCATGAGTAGGGTTTCCAAATACCCGACATTTTGGAACCTTCGGGAATCGGGAACGGGAAACCGTACATGTCAAAGATTCTTGGAAATTCGCGATATCATTATTTAATATGAACGCCAGTAATAAAGAAAATAATAATTTGATTTAGCACAGGTAAAATAGGTGGTAATGTGATAGCTCATGTCTGGCGGCGTTCTTTAAAACTATCCCTAGGAAATTTCCCTGGGACTTTTTTCGGCAATGCAACTGTTGGATCGCGATAATTAAAAAAAAATATTTAAGAAATAAATTGCGATTGTGGGTACTAATGGGTTTAAAGAGCAAATTTTTCAATTTCGGGAATTTCCTGATCTTTTTCGGGATATGGGAACGGCAAATCGTGAGAAATTCCCGAGAACGGGCGGGAAATACTAGGTAAGAGAGATTTTTCTGGGTCATTCTCTATGGGTATCCCGTATTATTCTGTCATGGTTCTTGTTTATTCCCTAGCTGTTTCATTTTAGTAAAAACTCTACCATGAAATACGCGTTCAAGCAACATAGTGCTGCAGAAAAGCATTAAAATCACAGCACAATTCGTTTATTTTCGATTATGTTAACCTGCTAAAATATCAAATTTTATTCTTGTGATTATTTTGAAAGACAATTGTGAAGTTTTACTACGGAAAAAATTGCAAAATTTACTTGATCAAATGGGCAATTTTCAGTAGTAATATAACAAGTGCATTGAAAATTATCGATAATTTTTGGTAAATATGCCCGAATGCAAGTTGAGCTCAAAAAAACACGAGTGATTTTTTCTGATTCAACTTGCATGAGTGAAGATTTGTCAAAAATTATAGATTATTGGCAATGCACGAGTTATATTTGGTCAGAAAATTTCCCTCACCTAACCTACCTGTCAAATTAAATGTATGTTATATCAAATTTTACAAGTACTGTCAGAGTGGTGCGTCAGGGGTGTAGTTTATGTTAAAGTAACTCTACTGATCGCCGAAATTCGTCAAAAAATTATCAAGACCAACATATTTAATTCCCTCTCCAAATTTATATTTTCGACCAATCACAAACTCAGATTTCTTAGAAACCACCAATAAAGGCATAAAAATCTGTTAATTGCGAAAAGGATATTATCAGTGTATGATTATGTTTATTGGTCGTTTCTAGGAAATCTGAGTTTGTTATTAGTCGAAAACGCAAATTTGACAGGAGGATCAACATCTGATAGTGGAATGTAAAATTATTACCGTGTAATAAAGTTCCTTCACTAGAAGATTTAATATTAGTTATTGGTTGAAAACGCAAATTTGAAAGGTAAAGGAAATTTTCTATTAAATTTTCAACCAGCGGTGCAATTTTGAAAAAAAATACAAACTAAGTGGTTAATACTTCTGAGACCAAACTTGCAGAAATCTGTTAAAAGAAGTTTTGTTCAATCCACAAAAAAAAACGTCTGGCCAACGGTATCATTGATGTAACTTCTGAGGCGCCCGCCAATAAACAAGTCGTACTTCAGTATCCACTGTACGTTAAATCAGAAAACAAAACACGTGTGTAGTAAAAACTTATAGTTTTGACTTAGTCGAAGTGTTACGTTCCTAGACGCTCCCAATAAATAAGAAAGAATTTTACAGAATCTTAGGAAACTAAAGTTATTTACTACTGTTAACAAAATTTATCGTGATTTCAAACGAACATAATCCAGAAAACATGGGTCGTTATTGAGTCGTGCACAGTCATATACAATCATTCTGAATTTTCATGACAAAAAAAAAAGAGAGAGATAAGGGTAGAAACACATCAAGCCAGAAACATGATAGTACACTACAGAATAACAAAGCAAGGAAACACAGGAAAATTTTTCCAACGAACTCTACCAGATAATAAAAGACGTACAATGCATGTACATGGTGTACATACATACATATTGCGTACAGCGATTTGCAAATAAAACAACCGTTGCGCAATATGTTATTGTGGCTGATTTTGTAACATCGATAAAACTATAAAAATAAATGGTTCGCGTTTTATTTACAAACCGCTGCACGTTATAGCATTAACAATAAAAAAACAATAACAAATTTCTTAAACTAGCGTTAAAATTGAACACTTGTACAAGGCTTTAAAATAAATTTGGCAATATTTCGAAACAAATAACTGTGAAATAAAAAGCAACAAGCTAAATTAATTGACAAAATTGCTTCAACGCCAAATTAGAATCGATTTAAATGCAAATCGCATACTAAAAACAAAACAATGTGCGATTACATCTGAACAAAAGAAAACGTATGACACATACAACAATAAACGTAAAATGAACTTATCCAACAAAGCCGTACCTTTTCGAAGCAGTATCAAATAAATTTGAGCAATAACAGAGCATTCAATTCAAACTGAAGCAAATACTGAAAAGCAACGCTGCTCTCGCAGAAACAAAATGTAACGCTGTGTAAATATTATTTATGTAAACAGAATTAATGACTTTATTAAGTATGGTTGTATTAAATGACACGGCAAATACCTTTCTCCTCCTGGCGGGTGGTACAATAAAGTAGGTGGTGACACTGTTATCTCTTAGATATTGGTTTCTGGTGCCGCCTATGCCAGCCTCGACCTCATATTCGCCTCCCAAATAATCCAAGGTTGCTTGGGTTATGTGGACCCTCCTGAAAGAAGATACATCGATGAATTTTGATAACGAGAACGCGCTACTGTATTATCTAATATAAAAGCCAATTAGGAAATATGGGGGCCAATTCTGGGGTTGTGCAAAAAAAGGCAACGTGGAAGTTACCCAAAAACTTCAAATTAAAGGCCATTTGGAACATCATAGATGCCCCATGGTGGCAAGAACTGAAGACATGGTTAAAAAATTAAAGATTTAGCGCCCTTAGATCGACAGATGAAGTTTTTTTTCGTTGCCAGGGAAGTTGGAGTATCCGAAACAACTGTTTGGAAAGTTTTGCACGATTTGATTTGAGTATAAAAAAAGTGGTTGCGCGTTGGATTCCAAGTCTCCTTACGCTTTTTTTTTCCAAATTGTAACCGGGGATGAGACTTGGGTGTATTACTGGGATCCTCCTACAAAACAAGAATCCATGCTTCACAAAAATTCGCCTCCAAAAAAAAAAAAACCCAAAACAGTCTTTGGCCGGAAAACTAATGACAACCATTTTTTGGGACGAGGAAGGAGTTCTGATTATTGAATATATGGAAAAAGGTCTATTTGAAGACGATTCCAGTTTGAAAGAAGGGCTTAAGTTAAAACGGCCTTCATCGTGGTGGCAAAAGTATCTACTTCTGCACGACAATTGCAGAGTTCATAAAGCAAGCAATGTATAGGCTGTAATTCAAGAATGTGGATTTACTGAGCTGCGTCATCCACCTTACAGCCGTGACTTAGCACCCAGCGACTTCTTTTTGTTCAGAAATCTTGGGGCAATAAATTTACAGCCAATAATGAGTATAATAATGAGTATAATTAATGAGTATAATAATGAGTAGAATAATGAATTGATGCTTATTTTGCGGAGCTACAAAAAAATTTTTTTTTTTAAAGAATGCGGCAACTCGAAATACATTGGAGGTAGTGTTGTAAAGTTCAAATTGTACATATGTTTTATTGTTCTGTAAATATATTTTTTAATTTTAAAGGCTAGCTAGGAAGTCGTAAATTTTGTCAAGATCTGTTTTCAACTTAAGTTGTATTTTTTTCAAACCACCCGCTTATACTCCAAACTCTAAGGACCCCTATTGTGTGGAGCACTTGAGAGCCCGTTTGTTTTTAACACATATGTTTAAGGATAACATTTTGTAAATCTCGTACTTTAGGAACACCCGTCTTAGTTAATTGTACGATGGTTTTATCTGAAATGGTTTTAGAGATTTCCATGTTTTTGATTGAAACGTACACCCGGAATATTGATAATTCGAAAATTCTTTTAAATTGGGATCTATTGAATCTTCGTCAGATACCAGGATTGCTTCGAAATAGGAAATGTTTATATTCATCTTAAAATTATTTTTTTTGTACTCCTTGTTGAATCATTGCATATTGTTTTTACTCAATTAGTTTTATTGAAATCTACATACTCTAAGGCAGTGGGTAGGTATATTTGTTAAATGTAGTCTCGCTGTAAAACGTTTAGCATGCCACTGCTTTAAGCATTTATTAGAATCAAAGTGCAGTATGAGCAGAAAAGTAATTGCAAAATTAATACGATACGATAACATCGTCTACTAACATAATCAAATATTACCGTGATATCTTGAAAGTATTTCGTGGATTATTTTTTAATGAAAACAAACCGATGACGAATCAATGGCACTTAGTACAATAGAAAGTATTGTGCCGTACACAGCACAGCACTGAATAGAACTCGTTGTCGCACTAATCATGATTTCGTTCAGGTAATCAGAACAATAATCTCATTGATGAAGGTATGGTCTACTCGTTTGGGCCTATTTGCAAGCAGCAGCTGCTGCTTTAATCGATATACTAGACTGACTCCCTTACTAAATTTACTGAAATTGGATTAGACTGAATGATGCGTATGCAGCAAAATGCTTTAGGTATATTAAATCCAGCTTCTGGTTATGTAAATCTGAACCGTATATCTTCAGTCCAATAACGTACATGTACTTAAAGTGTCTAAAAGATGTTTTGTATTATCTAAAATGGCATTAAATTCACGAAACTACTGAAATGCGATATAATGTAGTGTTTACTTGCTCGTTCACGTACTATGTATAAATAAATAAGGTGGATATTGTGATCGTGAATAAATTGACTACAAAATGTTAATGGATATGTAAGCTGTTCCCCTCTTTGGTAAATATTGAAAATATAAGATAAGTTAAACGGAACAAAATGTAGTTATATGGAAAAGTTTTATAAACATACGTTTGTATTGTCAGAAAATACACAGCTTATGTGATTAAAAAAAAAGAAAAAACAATGGACTTTTTAAACAGTAATATGTTGACTGAAGATAAACAACATCAGAGAAAAAATGGTTTGATTATTTAAGTGATTAATAAATTAACATAAATAGACTTTTGTTAAATTAAAATTACTTGCTTTTTAAAAGTATTTCTCGTCTAAACGCAAAACCAGTTTCAAGACTCTCGCCTCTTCATCAGTTACAGTCTTATTTATTTGAAGTAAATAATATTTCTCTTGAAGCTGTTTCGCTAATATAAAGACTTATTGGGACAGAGCATTAAAAATATATGAAGAATGAAAAAGGGTTATGATCTGAAATGTTGGTTATGACCATAATGGCTTATGATCTGTTTAATGAAAATATTTTCAAGATGGGGACACTTCCGGAAATACTGGAAGTTGACAGCTACTTTCTTATTTCAAATACTATGGTATATGTTTTATTGCATTTTTGGATTAAAGACGTTTTTTTAGAGTGATATTGTCCATGAATGTAAAATAAGTTCAAAATATCCGTGTTTGAATACTCTTGATTTTCCATTTCCATGGATACTTCAGACAAATGCGATAAAAGTGGTTAACAGTTATTAATATTGGCATTTGTTGTCATTTTCGAGGCTTGCAATTTAAAAATGTTACAATTTTTTTTAACTATATCAAAAATTCTTATTAACTTGAAAATTATTGCAGAGAGGTATAGGAAATGCTAATACAGATTGATGAAGAATTTAATTTTGCGAAAATGAAAAAAAAAATTGGCGTTGTATTAGAAATGGTAATTGTATTAGGCATTATTTTAGTGGTCTTTAAAAGAAAATTAAATTTTGGACATCCTGTAAGTAATGCATCGATTGCAAAACTTCCAGGATGAACTCCAAGGTTTCTTCTATGCATAGTTTCAATTTGACCGTTTTCGCTTCAAAAATGGCGGCGGTAGAAAATATTAAGCATCACGATGAAAACAAAAAAATTTCAAAAAGTCCAAAAATCTAAAAAACGACTGCACTTAGGTATAGGAAATGCTAATAAAAGTCCCTCTAATATAACGTGTTAAATCCAAAAATGCAATAAAAAATATACTACTGTATTTGAAATAAGAAAGTAGATGTCAACTTCCGGTTTTCCGGAAGTGTCGCTATCTTGAAAATATTTTCATTTAACAGATCATATGCCATTATGGTCATAACCAAATTTAAGATCAATACGCTTGTTTATTATTTATATATTTCTAATACACGGTTCCAATCAATCACTCTGTAGGTATAACAGATTCCGATAGTAGTTTTTGGTTTAAATTGTTATTTATCGCCCTTCATTATATATTTTTGTTTTTCCTTAAAATTAAATTACTACTAACATATAAAGGCTTACATAATTTTCAATACGCCATGGAAAAATACCAAAGGGGAATAACAGAACATGCGATACAGCACCATACAGGGTGTTCCAATTTGGATCGCGTTGTCGGGGCATATATTTCGTTTATTAACAAACTTATAAAAAACTAATAGCAAATTAAAAATGTGAATTTAATGTTTCCATTTCCGAATTATAGCTTAAAGATAAAATTTAGATCGTGTTAAACATGTAATCGTTTTGACTCGCAGTTTAAATTCTTACTAAGCATTAAAAAACACACTTCTTTGGTAATGCAATCATCAATCTATAGTATATGGTTTTCGAAATTCCCATGTTCTTCATGTTGAAACATACACCGTGTATATAATCTTTTGAATTATTGTCCATTTTTCAATAAATACTGATATGTGGACACTTAAACTTATGAGGTCAATATTTATTGCCAATATCTTCAGTTTAGTTAGTTCAATAAAATGTTATGACGTCGTTTGGAGAAGGCTTAGTATTCACTAACACTGGCGTTGTTAACTACAAATGCAAGTAGAAAAAATGATGCAAAGAATGGTTTCACAAAAAAATATTGAGTTAAATTAGTACAACTGATCCTAAAGCTCATTTATAAAGAACCCAGGTTACGATAGTTTTAAATAGGGTGGGTTGAGAAATGAAAACGATTGCTTAGCATTTGAATTCGATGAGTTATCTTCTGATGAATACATGCATAAAACATGCTAGTTAAAATCAATAGAATAGAATAGAAATAACTTTGATGGAAGAAAGTTTACAGGAAAAGATTTTAATTTGTATCAAGTTCTAGAAAAAATTATAGTTCAAATGTCTGAAATAAGACTTCTTCATTGAAAAATTCAACCATTTTCTTATGGTATCTTATTATTAAACCTGGCTGGGAAAACGCAGACGACATGCATATTATCTAAAGAGACGAAATCTAATTTTTTGTAGTTGGTGTCTAACCAAGAAACATTTCTACTATAGGTCGGTTAAAATACACGAAATTCGCATATACAGGGTGTGTAAAAAAAATTGGCGGAAGCGCTTCACGTGGCGATGTTCTTCGTAAAATTCCAAGTCGAAAATCTTAATACGAAAATGTTGTACCATGCTTGCTGTGTCTGCAAGAGGTCCTCAAAGTTTTGACATTTAGTCCTTTAATAAGCGTTATTATTTAATACTTGCAAATGAAAAAGCTGCAATTTGGAACAAAAATAAATTTCGAATAGTATTTTTTCCTAGATATTGTGTTCTTCCTTTCAAAAATTGGTGTTGAAAATATGTTAATCACTGATTTGAATGAAAATAATACATATTCATTGTCATTAGCTGTCATCTCTGTTTTTCTCGTAATTATTTCTAGTTTGTGTTTTACGATACCCAAAAGTTTGCAGCTATGTTTACGAACTGAAGGTTTTCAGTTCGAACAAAAATTGTAAATACCTAAGTAAAAATTGCTGATAAAAAAATGTCCAAACGCAAAACAATGTATGCAATGTTGACAATTTTTTTTTCTTTAAATGGTTCCTGAGGCCATAGGAAGCATGGTACAACATTTTTGTATCAAGATTTTCGACTTAGAATTTTACGAAGAACGTCACGTGTAGCGCTTCCGCCAATTTTTACACACCCTGTATATGTAAAAAAAAATGGCTTACATTACACAGTTTCGTTTAATTTGTTAATGCGTTAAAAATTATTGATAAAAATTGAAACTATTTGCTTTCCATTAAAGTGTCTAAGCGTCTTGTCTTACCACCTTGACGATTAATATTGAGCATGGGTTCCCATTTAAGAACATTATGTGCTTTTATTACATACCTTTTTCATGGTTTTTTCTGGCAACTATTTTCATCATTGTTTTATTTTAAGTCGATAATCTTTTACAAGACATCATCAACACTAAAATTTAAGCATATATTTGTCACTCAGGAACAATAATAAAATGTTCTTATCAATCAGATGGTACAAAATTATACCGACATTTTGACTCTTTTTCGAAAAAAAAAAGTTAAAAAAAAATAATGAAAGCTGTCCGTTAAAATTAAAGCAATTATTTAATATTTTATGTGAATACAATACATTATTTCGAGATAGTTTACTTGATTATGACTATAATAGTGATGGAATTTCAGGGACTAAAAACGAAAAAAATTCCGTTCGTTTCTGTTCGGAACGAAAACGAAATATATCGTTTTCGTTCTTTTCGTTCTAACCGAAAAAAATATTTTTTCGTTTTCGTGAACCGAAATAATAACGGTTAAAACCGGTTTTAAAATATTTTTTTTGTCGTCAAAAAATCAATTTTTTTTCTAGTCACCACAACCCTCTATAAATACGATAACAATATTTGCGTCTCAACTAAAATATAAACGATGACGATGGGGTTTGATCTCACGGACAGCATATTTTAGACTGGCGAACCATCGCCATATTAAATTTACCAAATCGTTAAACACATTAACATTTAACCATTTTATTTAGTTTAACACCCGTAAGGTGCAAAAACACAACGTGGTTAGGTTAAATTAGACACACGATCTTTATCTAAAAATATAAAAATATAGCAAGTGCTGTTTTAAATTTGTTTTAATACTAAAAATCTATGCATTTGAATTAAATAAGATCCTGCTGTAATTATTTTAAAAGACAAAAGAATGAATTCAAGTGGATAATTTACTAAATGTTATAAATAAAAAAGATATTAAAAAAAACTTATATTAACTTGAAATATACTTTAACTTTATAGTTTGTACATACCATACAATATTATACATTTTCACATTCCGTTAAATCTTATTAGCAACACATCTTCCAATAAATCTTCTTTTACATTAGTCCTTTTCGAAGTAAGAATAAATTTTACTATTATTATGTCTAAACTAAACGCAAATAAAACATACACATTGATAATATATATTCAATCAAGTGTGTATTCTATATTGATGATCTAAAAAACAAATTAGAAATAGAGAATATCTGTACCGTTAATTGTGTTACACGAAATCGCAAGTATAAACAATACAGTTGTTAATACATATTCACGTAAATATATGGAGAAAAGTGAAGCTCACTTATTTCAAGTGAGATTTTTTACTGCCTCGTGGAGTTTCCCCAGCACAAAAGGTAAATTCGCGTTTGTGTTTAACAAATAAAATTAAAATAGCGAGAAAACCGGTTAAAACCGGTTAAAACCGGTTTTGGAAAATATTTATTTCGTTTTCGTTCTTGAACGAAAAATAATAATTTCGTTTTCGGTTTCGTTTTCGTTCTTAAAAAAATTTCGGTTAATTTCGTTTAACGTTTTCGTTTTCGTTCCGTTCTCAGTCCCTGGATGGAATTAATTAATCTGATTTTATATTCTGGACCTTCTAGGACAAACTTGATGGATTTAATATTTAATTTAAACTTTCTGTAACACTCTTAGTTGTTTGCACAACTTCTCAAAGGGTTGGGACCAACAATTTCCGCACTACTGACCTGAAGTAACAACTACAAAAAAGAGATATGTTTCATAGTCTCTGCATTTTTTATTACTTAATGGAAATGTGAAATCTATTATATGTATAATATCTAAGATAAGCAAATATTTTGCAGGCAGCACGAATTTATAATAGCGCAGTTGTGGAAAACTTTTTGAAAGCTTCGACGTTCTATTGTTATCGTTGTTTGTGTTGTACTCTGTAACTAGTTGCAACGGATCGTGATTACATTGGCTACTACAGCTGTTTGCGAAAGATAACAAAGTTGGCTGAAATCCAACGGCATATAGATAAAACGTACTTCCACCAAAGCTATTTTCAGTTTCTTTTAATGCAGTTTAAGGCGTTTTAAAACGGAAGAAGTTCTCAATGAATTCATTTAGAAGATTTCAACGATTTATTGTATAAGTGGTTTAGAAAAAAAAACAGAGTTTTAGTCTCTCGGAACTTAAAATTTACAACAGGAAGGAAGCTTCGCTGGCTAGCAATACATTTTTCAATCATATTGTATTTGATCGATACCTTCAAAAATTCCATCCGCTACACATTTTCTTTTTTGTTTACCAGAAGAAAAATGTGATACATATGTGTTTGGTAGAATGTAAAGTAAACAGCATATTATGATGATTCAATGCAAATGAAAAAATAGTAAATTCTGAAAGATACTGTCTAAAGCTTAAGAATTCAACCGGATAGGTAAAACGACTGATTCTTTAACAAGATAGAGATTTTATTATGTTAAGATATTGCCTGTTCCCTTGTAGCTTTATCTATCTAAAGAATAATGTAAAAGATAGGTTTTGAAAACGCTGCGACATCTACTCCAATCTCCTGAAATCGCCCAACAGATTTTACTTTTTTGTGGTTCATATAGAATCATCTTAAGCAAAAAATGCTTCTTATCAGGATAGATGTATTACTAAATTTTTCATTTAGAACCTTAATATTATACTGAGAGTGGGACAAAAAATATAAAGACAGCTGATCATTTTGATTTATACTGGACAGTATAAGTATACGAGGAAAATTAAGCAAGTAAATGGCGAAGTCTAAATACAAATGAGACACGAACAATGAAAACACGTTTTTTTTTTAAAATATTCAGTAACACACTTTAACCGTCGCTCATAAACAACAACACAGAACAATAAAACCATAGAATGCTTTTATCTGTTGTATTAGACTACTCCGCAACTCATTTTCAACCACTTTTAGCTCAGAAAAACTGGCAGGAGAATTCAGATATTAAAGTAAGAACTATAAACAACAAAGACATTTTCTAGATAGACACCAAATATCTAGATAGACACCAAATATACAGAACTACATCAAATTAATTCTGACGTTCAGCAGGGTAGCGTGTTGGGATCCCTATTATATATTTTATTTACTTCAGATTTTTAAACGTCAAACAACACAACTATTGCCACATTTGCAGACGACACAACATTAATGGCGTCACACACGGACCCGAGGATGGCTTTAACTATTATCCAAAACCACCTTAATAAAACGCACATCTGGCTCAGACGTTGGAGGATAAAAGCAAAACCAATCAAAAACCGTAGAGCTGACATTTACTGAAAAAAAAAAGGAAACATGTTCACCAGTAACACTCAACGACAGACAGATACCAAAACAGAACTCGACCAAATATCTTGGCATACATCTAGACCAGTGTTTCTCAAACTTTTTACTCTGATGATTCCTTTTAAAATTAAATTCTTGCAGAGGAGTCCTATGAATTGTTTTGTAGACAATATTTTTGTTTTCTTCTGGTCTCGGCTCGGGGACCCCTTTAGAAGGATTCAGTGACCCGTAGGAGTCCGCGGACCACACTTTGAAAAACACTGATCTAGACCGCAGACTAACCTGGACAACACACATTTGGAACAAAGGAAAGCAACTTTCCCACACTCGGTAAATTATACTGGTTGTTAAAAAAAAAAAATCGAATCTCAGCTTAGAAAACAAAATATTAGTGTACAAAACAGTGCTGAAACCAGTATGGTCGGTCATACGGAGTCCAATTGTGGGGCACAGCGCCCATATCAAATACTGTAATTCTTGAGAGATTTCAGTCTAAAGTGTTGCGCCTGATAGTCGACGCACCGTGGTTCGTGACAAATAAATAATTAGAACGGATCTAAAAATCCCCAGTGTGATAGAAGAAGCGCAAAACTATAGTATTAAGGTCCACACACACCGGCGCGATCTCGAAGCGGGCACGGGCGCGGGCGCGATCACGATAATTGGTAACCATGTTACTTACTTACGTAACCAGGTTACTAATTATCGTGACCGAGCCCGCGCCCGCGTCGAGATCGCGCCGGTGTGAGTTGACCTTAAAATATAGTGAAAGACTAAAAGTACACCCTAATCGATTAGCTAAAAAAATATGAATCGAATCAAATACGCGTAGACTTAGGAGGTTTAAACCATCTGACTTAAAAACTAGGTTTAATTAATTAATTAAAATATATAAATTCTTAATAAATCCGCATTGGGACGGTGGTGTAAAGCGCACGAGCCATTGGGCGATTGCTGGCTTAATATAGGGTCTACTTATTGTCCATTCAGCAAAGATTTTAAACAATCTAGGAGTGAAAAAAAACAAGTAAGAACTTGTTGCACATTCGCATTACAACAATAACCTTATCTAAAATGTCTTTCGTCTTAAAACAACTAATTTGTGCAAAAGTTTTTTTTTGCTGATAAAGTGGTGCAAAATCGGTTTTGAAAACATTTTAATAAGATGGGACAAGTTTATCAATGTTGTAGGGGATTATGGCGCAAAAAAAGTTTAAGTCCCGTTCGCATCTCATTTGTTTAACTTGTTTTAAGACATTTGACTCTTACCTACTGTCTTTACCTAGCACATGATTGAATAAAATTTTAATTTATACTTTGGCAGTCACCGAATATGTTGCATAATGAATAAAATTAGTTCTTACCCAGGTTCGCCACCAGCCTCCATGTTATTAGCCAGTGTAACATCATTCGACCAAACATCGTATTGCCACTTCCTCAGTCCAAGTACACCACAAAGTACGCGACCTGAATGTATTCCAACCCGCATGTTAAGTTGCACGTCTGTTGCTTCCACCACGCTGGCGATGGCATCGATCATGTCTAATCCCATTTCCACGGTGCAGTGTGCATGGTCTGACCTAGGCTCGGGAAGGCCTGAGACACAATAGTAACAATCGCCTAGAATCTTGATGCGCAAGCAGTGGTTATCCTGAAACAAAAACAAAAATTAGGACAATTTACTATGAATGGACATACAAAACATAAATTTTTGGCGTAACCAGAATCAATGTGGCTTGTGACATCGAAAATGGTCATTAAATTTAGCCTACCATGTACTAATGTCCGTTCAATTTTTAAAGATAATACTGATGTGGTCTGAAACGGGAGTGAGGTAGTCGCAATGCAACAAGATTAATAAATATATTATACAAAAATGAGTAAATCCTTGTTTTCAAGTTCAGAATGTTTTCTGTTTTCTTCCACTATTTTTATAAGAGTAAGATTTTGTAATACGAGTAGGCACACGCTTGAATATACGTAATCGTCCTTGAAACAACGGTATGTATCTCTGGATGTCTTAAGAGCTAAACATTTATAAAACGAATGTTTCGCGTATTCCAGATGTAACGCCAACTGTATTTGATTTAGTGTTATTAATAGCTCTATAAAACGACTTGTTAAACGGATGAGATAAACGTAAGCATCAATTCACACTTGCTGGTGGTAACTAAAAATAGTCAGGCACTAAAAATGTAGGTTACGGTAAACGATCAAGCAACTGTATTTATTTATGAAAGAATTGAAACAACACACGACTAAAAAAGTAGTAGAATATCAGTAACAATAATTATTCAAATTAGTGTATTCGAGGGCGCCTTTAAAAGAATTTAGCATGGAAAATATGAACCATTTACATTGTACTATTTTTTCGTACGAAAACTCCAATATATTTTGGTTACTTTTAAGTAACTTTAATCATATTTTGTTGGCACCAGTAACCATGTCAAATGTTCAATTTGATCACAGAACAGAAAGCGAATCATTTTCAAATTTAACGTATATTTAACGCTTGTTCCATTCTACATATTTATTCCTACAAAATAAATTGTGAGGGATAACGGTAATAAGTAGAGTAGTATTTAACATCGTTTGATTGTTTCAGTTAACCTAACCCACAAATAACATGCGGTCAGATACCGTCATACAGTTATAGTAGAATACGCCTGCGCGCATGCTAAAATTGGACGGATTTGGGGCAGGTAGTAATTTCGTACGAATTTTTCGTTCAAGATTTTTAATTTCTGATTGACACCGTACTAGAAAATCGTATACGATTTTCTTAAACGAAAAAATAGTGTAGTATAAAACAGACTTTAGAGAGGCCGTAGGTTTACATTTGGCTAAATTGATAAAGTGCATGCTGACTGAGTAACAATAAATAACAAAACACATTTCAAATATTTGCAACCATTTTCATGAAATTTAATACAGAAAAAGCAGTGTTCGTTGGAGAAGAATGTCCTGGTTGAGACTCTTGGTCTTTTTAAAGCTGTTGTGAATAAAATATATAATATAGCCAACCTCTGATAAGAATAATATTAGATAATTAGAAAAAGAAAAAGAACGAGAAAAAGAGGAAAATCTGGAAAAATCTTTAATACTGTTAAAAAGCTTTTTCAAGCCAACTTTTCATTCTGCCTTTAATGGTTTTTTAAAGTTTTTACTGCAACAATTCGATTTTGTTCTTTTCAGCAAATGTATCACTTCTGTATACTTCTTAACTCAATAGAAGATTTGCAAAAAAAAAACTCATTTGACACAATTTGGATACCCTTAAAAAATAACGAAAATCACTTACCAGGGAAGGTCACGATATGTTGTCGCTAGAATCTGATCAAGGCTGTGTTTATTGCATTAAGAACATCAAAAATAAATGTTTTGCAGAGTAATACTGGCCATTTACTTCGAAATAATAGGGGGAAAACTGAAAAGCTGAATAATAAAAGTAATTTTTGCGATCGCGTTGGCTATGAAACTGTGAGAGATAAAATTGAAATTCTTTTATTCACCAATTCGCGCATCCTTTGCAAGTAAAATGGTGCAAAGTTTTTTAAAATATCTTAAACGGTTCCTTAAAAAAACGTCAAAAACGAAACCACTGCAAAAGCGCTATGATTTGAGAAATTGTATAACTAAATCTATGTGACTTGCATAGGCGTTTAACAAAGGGGAAACCGTTTTTACAAGGGCCTCGTTTTTCGCGTTTTTCTCCGGAACCGTTTAAGATTTTTTCAAAAAATTTGTACCATTTTACTTACAAAGGATGCGCAAATTGGTACATAGAAGAATTTCCATTTTATCTCGCCAACGTGATCGCAAAAATTACCTTTGTTATTCAACTTTTCAGTTTTTTCTCTATTTGCCGAAGGAAATGGCCAGTGGCACGCATAACTCTTTAAAACATTTAGTTTTGATGTTCTTGATGCAATAAACACAGCTTTGATCAGATTCTAGCGACAACATATCGTGACCCTCCCATGTTAGTTTATTAAAAACACAGTCCAGTATAAAATATTTGTTGCTACAAAATACCTTTTTCTTAATAAAGAAAAAAGAACATGAAATTACATTTTATTAAATTTGTAAGAGAAACGTTAAAAATGCAGACGAAACTGATTACCTGTTATTTCAAAAAAAAAAAAAAAAAAACTGAATACAACACATATTGCTTTAAATACATCAAAGTTCGATCAGAAATAAAATCTTAAATTAAAAAAATCTAAAATAAATGCTCAAAAAACATTTATTATTTGACCTGGGCTTCGAAATTATTGCAAGAAATATTTTATAATTATTTATTTATTTATTAACAAATCTAGAGCACAACAGTACGAACCCAAACAGAGTTCTCGTTTTTAGACATTAAAAGGAAATTACAAAATACATATATTAATTAATGAAATAGAAAGGTTAATTGATAAAATGATATGATTTTTTTTGGATTCCCTCGATTTTACTAGTGTTGATGTCATATTGTGGATTCCATATAATAGAAGCAAAATTTAAAATGCTAATAATATATGAGTCGGTTGTATTATTTGGGTATAAGTATTTAAATGCAGTTGCCTTTAACAATTTAAGGAATTTTAATCATTTTATGTTTCGTTTCAAAAGAAAAAAGCATTTTAAAGCACCAAGTTTTAAAAAGTATACAAATAGGACAATGATTTACCAAAATAAGCAACGTTTGCTTCTTACTGCATACTTATCTAGATTGTGTCAAGACAGTTTTTTTCGCTTAGTGTAAATAATATGATCAAGTTATATGCTCTTGATATAAAAAAAGTCCTGGACAACTACATGAAAAACAAGATTGCCATAACAAATAAAAAAGTGAAGTTTAAAAAAGTAAAACTTAAAAAAATAAAGTTAATTACACTATTAAAAAAAATATACAGAGAAAAAAATCTGGGTCTACAAATGTGATCAATATTATATTTAGATTTTCACTAACTAAAAATTAAGAAAATTGCAAAACGCCGTTTTGACAAAAATCTGTAGTGCCTTGGAATTATGCTGTGACAAATGCGTTTTTTCCCTTAATCGTTAGGGAATTATATAATACAACTTTTAAAATTTTACCATTGAAATTACTATGTTGCGTGATCCAATTCTACACCCTGTATTCAAAGTTGCCATGAAGAACTTTAAAAAAAAATCGAGAAGTTAATTTTTCAGATTTTTTTAAATGAAAACGGTTACAGGAGCTTTGATACTTGTTTTGATATTATTTATCATTCAGCATAAAATTTGACAGCTTCGCCAAATTTCAATATGGGATCTGTACCTAATAATAAGCAGAATCTCAATGGTTGTCCTCGAATTTGCCGTAGTCTGTACAGGGTACATCTATTTACGTATTTGTGTAACACAGTAACATGTTGCTATCTAAATTGTATATCTTACTTTGGTTAGAGGTTAAAATAGTTTGACAAGTACAGATCTAAACAACAAAATTATGCTTTGTAATTTTGATTTGATATTAAATAAGTTCAAAACTTCATTAGGTAGAAAAAAATATTCAGTATAAACAATACATTATTTTATATAAATGAGATGTTCATAATTTGATAAAAGAAACAAAGATAAGAACAATAATTTTAGCAAAACGATTTTGTCGTTTGTAACGGTTAATTTAACCGTACACAAACAGGTGTTGCAATTAATTATAATAATTAAAATGTACAACATTTAAGTACGAATATATACATCGCATTTTCGTATGTAAATGCAATTAAATATTAATTACATCCTGATAAAAAATTACCCGTCACAACGCCAGTGATGAATATAATCCTAACAATTTTTGTTTGCAAACAGTGTTGAATATTAAGTTACAAAGAGCCATGCCAGGGTCTGAATGTAACTGTCACGGTCCTTGAAAAGGAAAATCAGCCGCAGGAAATCAGTGCCAGAAGAATTGTGGCTGCTTGTGATGACGTTTGTTATTTAAACACGGAGGCCTTTGCGTGGTACGAAAAATATAGCAAAGCGAGAGAATCAGGAAGATTGTAGCAGATAATATGTGCTGCTAAAACTGTTGATAAGGTGGAAATATATGGGAGCAATGTTGCGTGAAAACTGACGGGTTTAAGAAATTTCTTAAATTAGCATAGGAAGCGTTTGGTAAATGTTAGAATTATTCAAAGAAGTATTTTTAGAAATACAAGGGATGTACCGTTAAATGGTTCTAATATACAGGGTGTCCCATAAGGTATGGCTTTGCTAATTTTTGCATAAATCGAATGTTTAGGACCTACATAAATAAAACGTTTTTACCGATTAAATTTTCTTGTGTTCCTTCATATCTGTCCCAGTTATCTTGAACAGCATGGGGATCTCGTAAACGTTAAGAGATACGAAATTGGTTAAATGGGTCAAGCTCAAGATGATCTATGATTTAAGGGCAACTGTTTTATGAAAACAAATATTGAAAAAATCAATAGTTTTTGCGCTATTTATAAAAAACAAAACATCAGGTTTTCAATTTTTGCATATAACTTGCTTATTCTAAATCACACTCAAAATATTTTTCTACATTATGGGGCACTTTTTTTGTTAGATTTGAATTTCTTCGATAAATTATACATATCTTCATTTGTTTTTGTTGTTTTAACATCAACTTTCTTATTTAAAATACAAAAACAAATGAAGATAGGTAAAATTTATTGACGAATTTCAAATCTACGCCAAAAAGTGCCCCAATAATGTCGAAAATTATTTTGAGTGTGCTTTCAATTAATTAAGTTATAGGCAAAAATTAAAAACCTAATGTGTTTTGTTTTTTATAAATAGCGCAAATATAAGAAATTTAAAGTCGCTTTTAAAAACTCTTAAGATAAGCAAGTTTACTACGTGAAGCCTCGAATTTGGGATACCCTGCATATAAGTTTATTAACAAGTTTACCCCTTTACTAGTGATTTTAAAAATGAGTTCATTTATGTTGTATCTTGGAGTCGGACAAAACTAAAGTTACTGTGTTACTTAAGTTAACAATAAGTTTTTTTTTAAAATTCCATAACTAAATTGGGAAAAAATGAGGTACGAGTTTTCTATATTACATTTTTTATTGGTCAGGAACACAAAAACACTCTTAACTTAGAAGTTTTAGTTTTGTTTAACTTACATGATATGATTGTAATTTACAAAATACTAATAACTATAATACATTAATTTCAAACTGTCTGTATAATTCTCAATTAAAGTTGTATAAATAATTTTATTGCCATAAATTTACATAACTATCAACATACATGTGCATGTTTCACTGCGCTTTTCATAATTATTTATTTAAGTTTTTATAACATGAAATTACATAAATTTAATTATTATTCTCGTTTAATAGAAATGGAAAAAAAATCTATTCGTTTGAGTACAATTTTTAGGAAAGTGTTAAGTTACGATCCTAAATCTTTAGATTTTCTTACCGTCTGGCCTTTACTGCCGGGTGGAAATCGCTTGGGACCGACTTGAAAAATTTACAACCGGTCAATACCAAACAGTGGTCACAACTTAGTCTTATTGCATGGATATGCCATACTTAAGTCTAAATTTAGAAGGGAAAAAACAAACGTTTTCGCTTTGCCGGTGGCGCAAATACACTGAATGGTGCTTTTTTTGTTATGTAATAGCGAGACGCAATTGCACCTCTATTTATGGTATACCATATTGTTACATCTAAGACGACAATTTTAACACAAAATTCCATGACCGGTAAGAGGATCAAATTTGGTTAATACGTCGTTGTTCATTTATAATGAACCGTTAAAATTAAGCCTAATTTTAAATATTGAACGACTTTTTATCAATGTAGCCAACTTTAAACAGTCTACTGAAACTTATCTGGTTCCTCAAGATATAATCTTCGACCTGTATTTATTTATTTCATACTTTATTTTGTAAAATTACGTTATTTGATGTAATAACTAAGTATTGTATACAGGGTGGACCAAATTATGTGATCCTTTAATTAGTTAGTGTACAGGGTGGACCAAATTCGAATGTTTTACGGGGTATCTCGGTTACCGTAATAGATAGCGAAAATCTGATTTCGATCTCTTGGGCTATTTTTTTTGAGAAAATAACGCCTGTGCAATCAGATTTTTTCTATCTGATTCCATTTTGGCACTACAGACGAAAAATGAAATTTCATCATTTTTGAAAATTTGCTGTAACTTCTTTATTTATTAAATTAGAACAAAATGTTACAGAGGTTTTTTATACAGATTTTTATGCTTAATTTAAAAACAAAAGTATTTTTTTCATAGCTACCTTGACTTTCGAGATTTGGAGTAAACTTACATTTTTTTAAATGGAAACCCTAGTTGTCCATGACTTTATGTGAAAGAGTATTTTTTTAGCTTTTCAAAAATATATAGTTTTATATATTTGTTGCAAAAAATAAGCGAGATATGGCCAATTCTGTAAAAATTCGATCATCAAAGTTTGCCATGATTTCGTAAACAAGTGATGTTTGCAATGATTAAACAACTAAACGTCATTGCCTAGTAAATTCTAAAACAGCCGCTACGTTTTTATCACTTACAAAGTAATATTCTAACATATTAAATTTTTCGAAGAGTTCAAATTTAGCCATGTTCACAATACCACAATAAACAGTTATAAAATACAAAATAATACACGAATTTGCTTAAAAGTTGAAAAATTTACTTCGAAATGACGTTTAGTTGTTTAATCATTGCAAACATCACTTGTTTACGAAATCATGGCTAACTTTGATGATCGAATTTTTACAAAATTGGCCATATCTCGGTTATTTTTTGCAACAAATATATAAAACTATATATTTTTGAAAAGCTAAAAAAATACTCTTTCACATAAAGTCATGGCCAACTAGGGTTTCCATTTAAAAAAATGTAAGTTTACTTCATATCTCGCAAGTCAAGGTGGCTAAGAAAAAATTACTTTTTTTTTTAAATTAAGCAAAAAAATCTGCATAAAAACCTCTATAACATTTTGTTCTAATTTAATAAATAAAGAAGTTACAGCTAATTTTCAAAAATGATGAAATTTCATTTTTCGTCGGTCGTGCCAAAATGGAATCAGATAGAAAAAATCTGATTGCACAGGCGTTATTTTCTCAAAAAAATAGCCCAAGGGACCGAAATCAGATTTTCGCTATCTATTACGGTAACCGAGATACCCCGTAAAACATTCGAATTTGGTCCACCCTGTACACTAACTAATTAAAGGATCACATAATATAAATAGTCTATAATTTAACTACCGAGAATCGGCATTTTATGAAATACCTAGGCATTACATATAATATTGACATTATTTAGTTTAAAACATTTTGCATTATCTTTAAATTTTGGTAATTATTGTATTAGAAGCAATACGGTCGTGATTAGAAACCAATATGGAGAAATTTGTATTTATCTCTTGATATTCACGTGCTTCGAATTTCCAAAAATTACTTCAAAGAAATATTGGCATATGTATTTGTTACCGTTAAATATGTAATTAAAATTGTAAGAAACATTTTTGCTTAAATTTTACAATTATTTATTAAAAAAATATACAATTTGTTTATTAACCGAATGAGAAAATTCAAATATACCTATAGGCAAGTCCTTTCGATTCCCATTTAAGGACGCTTTCTTTTCTTTTATTTTAGTCTTCTATTTTTGTCCTGACATCTAATTCAGATCACTTTACTTGATCGACCTCTGCTTCTCGTACCATTCATCTTTCGCGATTCGCTCTCGATTCATTTGTTGCATGCCAACTTCGAAGGTGGTCAAAAATATCTAAAGTTTTCACTTTAGGATGTTACAATTTAACGCTTATATTAAGAAGTTAATGTAAATATATAAGCAATACACATATATGACTAGCTTGAAAAATTTATAATATATCTCGTTAGGCATATCTGTAAGGGATACACCGATAAGCAAATTGGCCCATTGCCGATTAATCGGCCTTAGCTTATCGCCTAATTACTTATTAATTGACCGATTGTTGACATTCACTTTTGATTCAATAGATTTTATTATTAATGCTTTCATATTTTGTAACTCAAGTTTGATTCAAGTTAGTTTTAAGTAAGTTTTTTGGTGATTTGTGTATATTTATTCAAACCTAAAATGTAATAAAAGTTCGAACATTATGAAAGGATTCAAGAACTCCTGGAGGATCGTGGACCACACTTTGAGACTGCTCTAATTAGATTTTTTGTCAGACTTTTTATCTATTGGTGGACACTATCATCAACTTTACTATTTCTTAAAGGCGATATATTGAATTTTTCCACTAGAAAATAGTGCTAAAAATCCTGAACTAATGATAACATAGCTACAATATGCAAAATTTGAAAAACAAACTTTTCGTTTTAGATTTGAATACAGCACTAAATTTCTCTCCTTCATGCCCAGTGGCGTACGCACAAGAATATTTCAGGGGGATATTGTTTTAATTTGCAAAAATAATACTAAACGGGGCATGGTAATGGTAATATTAGAAAATGACCTAGGGGGCTAGACACACAAAGTGAATTGCAAGAAAGAGGTGCGGGGGTCAAACGTACCCAAAAATAGCATTTATAAGTAAAACATACAAACATATAATATATTTTATATGTATATGTATATGTATATGTATATGTTTGGAAATACGGTAATTATAATTTTAGTCCTTTTCAAATTTTCGGGGGGTGATTTATCACCCTAATCCCCCCTTGCGTACGCCTCTGTTCACGCCAATGAAACCGAGCTCTTAAGACAAGCTAGTTCCCCGTGTAAGCTTTGAATTTTGAACACCCTCTATAAATTATAAAAGTGGAGAGTTTAATGTTTGAATTTGACTAAAAAATATAAGTAGGTATGTAAATTTGACTTAAGTACATATTATTACAACAAAAATTGTTTTGTTTTTATGTAACGATTTTTAATTTTTAGTAAATTCAGTTTCATGTTAACAAATTGTCAAAATTGCTTAAAAAATAATCAAGGAAAACAGCATGTTTGAATCTGTTTTTTAGTGATTTATAAAAAAATTATTAATACCCAGTTGTAACGAAAAAGTAACGGAAGATTATCTCCTGGTAACGGTGTTTAACGGCTCCGTTAACAACCCCAGCTTTGTGCGAAAGGACTTCAGTGATTCCTTTTATTAAAAAAATAATGATTTTCATTTATCTATTATTAAATCGATTTGAATGTTTTTTAAATAAATATCAATATTAAAATAGATATCTTTTTAGAATAGACATCTTACGTTACATAACTGAAAAAAGTTTTTGGTTACAATTTTTACCTTGTTTTTGCTTAATTTAGTACTAAATTCGATATAACAGTGGAAAAACTTTTAATGTTTTTGTTTAATGATCATACTTTGTAAGCTGTTTATAATTATTTCAGGGAAACAAAACGCATGGTTCGTGGTTATATATATTTTTTAATTTAACCGCCATGGTATTTATTAGTTTGTGAAACAATAAGAAATTATCTATGAACAACCTGGATAGCGTTACACGAAAACTATTTGTCGGCACAAAACTATTTCACTTTGCCAATTTATTAAACGACTTAATCAAGTTACGAGCACAAAGACTTTGTGAAACATTTCCTGTAGGTCATAGCCAGTTCAATCAATTTACGAACACGGTTCAGTTGAATTAATGGGTACCTCAAAGAAACGCCGGCAATTAAATCATAGTCTTTCGTGTGCCAACTTCAATTAAAATCAATGACTCAAACTAAACATACTTGACAATTTATCGTAAATATACTTTATGTAGCTGTCAATTCGATTTGTGCTCGAAGATTGTAATGTAAATGTGCTACAAATACCGTGATGTTAAAATAAAACTATTCGATTTAACATCGAGGCAAAATGAACGAGTTTCACAACAGCACTAAAAATAGATATAATTATCAACGGACACGACATTAACGTAAAAAAAAATGTCAACATCCTAGCACTAGCGATAAGGAGGCTGCTACTTTCACTTGTTTTTAATTGATCGAACGTAAATTATCTAGTTTCCTGGAATCTGGATAGTTACTAACTGGCCCAATTCATAATTCTTGCCAGATCTTTTTTTTGCCGAATAAATATTACGTTACTAAACCTCTTTAATGCCTCAGCTACTAGATAATAATATAACAAATGCTGAAATTATAGTATATTATATAAGAAGAGTAGTAAGAAGCATATTACGCACGAGTGGAAAAGTTGCGCACGGAGCCGCGTAGCTGCGGGTGCGTATTTTCACGAGTGCGTAATTGCTTTACAACTCGTGTTACGTAGCTTACTTTTTCTACGATCACATACGATTTTAACGACTTTTTGACTAATATAAACATGTAATTACGTTGTCTTGTCAATTTTGACGTAAGCCTACTTTGACATTTCTAGACAAGTGTGCGTTTTGCTTACCCTGCGTTATAACTCACTAGGCATGCAGGAAGTGTTTGACTTGAGTTTACTTTGATCATTTCTTTAAAAAACTGGGCTTTTTGCTTACCGTGCGTAAAGACCCACTTACTATGCATGCCGGCTGTACGTTAAGAGTCATTTACATTAAAGGTCGTAAACAAATGATTTTTTTGTGCGATCGGCCGCTACAGCGTACGAAAAAGATCATTTGTATTAAGCAGAACGGAAAGCGCATATGCGTGTCTGAATCTAAGTTCTCTGAAATTATGGCTTCCCCGCTAAGGGTAGTGACGTAGAGGTCTTTAGGTTGTTAACTGTTAGGTAGTTTATAACCTAATATTTTCGTGTTGATACTGTTACTGAATACTGTTCTATTGCTGTCAATTATACTATGTATTAATAAATAAATATATGATATGGTACACGTTATGTAATTAATAATTAATCAATGTTTAAATTTATGAATAAAACATTACAATCGCACAAAAAAGGTTATTTAAATTATGTACAGAATTATGTAAGTACGTTTCCACCGCTAACAGCATACGCCGTCATCAGTCAGTGACAGAATGTCACGCTGTTTCTAACCTATATTTTTGAAAAATACTGAAAATTTAAATTGTTTTTAATTCGATCGCACAAAAAATGTAATATGCACCTCGGCCAAAACGTACTTTTTCGTCCTTGCTTGTTTGCTGGCTTCGACTACGTCTCAGCCAGCAAACCAGACGCGGCCGAAAAAGTTACACGTTTTGGCCTTGATACAAAAATAACTATTATACAACATTCGACTTTCCATTGTTTTTCAAATCATTTAAGAACAATTTTAATTTGTTTTAATTTTTCCTGGACAAATAATGTGCTCTTTTAAAATGGCATTTAAGAGTATGTAATAAATTATTTAAGAAGTTTAAAGTAAATCTTGAAATTTTGCCAAAATATCTTTGATTAGTAACTTTAAAGAATAATCAAATTGTGTTTCATTTCTCATACTAATTACGTATAAGTCAGTTATCATTTTTCTATTCGTTAAAAACATTTGTAATTTCTTCAAAAGTAATCGATGATAGAATTAATTACTATTCACAGCACTTAAAGGTAACTGTGATAAAAAAAAAAAAAATTTAATGTAAAAGCACTATTACAGAACTTTTATCACCTGTTCTTTTTGCATTACTTTTTATGTACTTCACTTGTGATCTTTATCAAATTACAATTCTCTGTTGTTTTAATTAAATAGCTATATAATTTTACATGGTACTTAAAATATTTTTTCTAGATGAGAGATAAAACTTTAAAATAGAAGTTGTTAGCCACATTTTACTTTTAAAAATTCAATGCTTTCTAACCTCAAAGCCAATTATACAGAAAAAGAAACGGTGTCAATTTTCACTTCAAAATAACACGGAATTTAGACTACATAGGTCTTATGAAAACCTATTGCTTATGTTATTAAACTACAGAGAAAAGTCTTTAACTGAATGACGTTTTGGTACTTATATCAATAGCATTTGTCTGCGTTTTTTGTTTAACCTTTGGTTTTTATAAATTAACACTTGACAAATTTGTCCAAGTGGTAAAAAGCGACAAAGTGTTAAATTACCACGAAATTTCAGATAAAATTTACACCAAAATTTTGTCCATGTACACCAAGAAGACGATTAAAACAGGTCGATTTTTAAGTGTGTTTGGTTTGCATTGTAAAAAATGCTATTTTATCATTTATTTCAGAATCAAAACAAGGTCTCAACAAATGAAGATCGACATTTATTGCAGAACCAAAATATCTATAATTTCTTCCTTTACAAGTTTTTTTTTCTTCTATCAACCTTTGCAGGGAGTTATTCAAGATTTTAAAATTTGGAAGTCACTAATGGCGAGTCCCATATTTAGGACACACTGTATATTGCATCGTTATCCAGAATATCTTAGGCATTAGGTTACTTATAGAGACGACATTATAAGCTTCAAGAAACTTTTTGCCCATGGAATTTCTGTCGCACGTTTTCCGAGTTATGGCTACTTAATGTATTGGAAATGCAAAACTGGAACTTCAAAAAAGATGACGAAATACTTACAAGATACGTACGTTGAACAAGTCTATTATGATTATGTGAACGTATAGTGCAAAAGAATTTTACTACAATGCAGCAAAGCCAAGAAAACACAAGTTAATTTTTGGTTGTGAGTAATAACCTAGAAAAAATTCCTTAGTTGTTTGTATATTGGTGAAATACTCATATTTTTCAACCATACCGGCACATTTTCTGGAGCCAAACCATCGCTCACGGCAAATTAAACAGGAATATGAGGACAACATTGCTTTGATGATACGAGATTACATTTCATGAACTTATAAATATTGAAAGAATTTGGCAAACTTTCAAATATTTGCTTATCATTTCAAAATGAAAAGCGATAAATAATACTGACCTAAAAATGTTCCTAATATTATTCGATTTAATATACAATGTACAAAATACTACAATATAATAAGATCTACTTCTAATTTAAAAACAATTAGCATTCCGATTATTAGTCATCAGTAAATCAGCATTTTTTTCCTGGAAGAACACATGCTTCGATAACACAGGAAGTAGAAAAAGATAACACTATCTTCTCGTACAAATCAACATCAAGTCTTACTAAAATAAACGATACTGCTATTTTTAGCCAAGACTTTGTGTAATCCGTTTTACTTATTTCCTGCAGTTGATAAATTTTTAAAGTGTGAAGATAAAACAAGACTCGTAGGAATTCCCACTGAACCTGAATTAAGAGTAGCATTATAAAGCAAATAAACAGCGCAAGGAAAGATAACATACGGTAATTTTGTTTACATCTGGTTTATATGCAATTTATTTATTAGGTAAAATGATAATTTATGCTGTACAGAGTCTAAATTTAAATCAGAATGTAATAAAATAAGATTGAGTATTAGAAATGTTGTAGGTGTAAAATTATGCTACGGTATACGCCTGCTTCTTTATTAGTATTGTGCTTTAAATTATTAATGACTTTAAAAAAATGTTGTAGAAAACAGTTTGAAGTTAGACAAATTTATATCAATAAAAATGTATTATTTTAAAGTATATAATAAAATTTAAATAACCAAATATCTTATCGTTTTGAAGCAAATAAAGTATATGCAGATACTAAAAGTAATATCACTTTCCATTTTGGCACTACAGAAGAAAAATGAAATTTCATCATTATTAAAAATTACGGTAAAGTCTTTATTTCAAAAAATAGAACAAAATGTTACACAGGTTTGTTTTTTTAATGTTTAATTAAAATAGATATACAGGGTGTTTGAAATTCGACTTTAAGCATAAAGATCTTGCTTATTATAATAAGCTAGAGCAGCGTCTTTTTAACTTTTTACTTTAAGTAACCGTTCCAAAATTAAAAGCTTACAGCATGAATTGTATTGTAGGGGAAGGTGGTATATACTGGGACACTTTTTTTTAAATTTTGCGTAACTTTTGAACGGCTTAATTTGCATACCTCAAATTGATATGAAATATTCATATTGCTTTAGTTTATCATTGCATATACAATTTTTTTTTTTTTTTAAATAAAGGTACACAAATAGAGGGACTGTCCCACTATACACCACTTGTCCCCACATAAACCACCCCGTGGTACATTGTGGGACAGCAAAAAATATATATGAAATAAAGCACAAGTAATTAAAAATTTTTATTTTTTATTTTAAAAACTTTCACTTTTCATGGGCATTGAGACATTGTACTTTGAAAAATCAAACTAAAATTGAAAATGCTTCTTTGTAGTCGCACCGCGGTGCGCTTTACCTACACAGAATATTTTCTTTTTCAACACAGTCTTTATCTCTGTTTTTAGAGAAAGAAAATCTAAAGTCGGAAGTTTTTTTCAGAAAATTTACCTAATTATCATCATTGTCCCATAATGCACCATGTGATCAATTTTTAAAAGCAACGATTTAATGAAAAACTTGTATGATTATTTTAAGTTTTAACATTGTACATACATACATTTAATATACTGTAAGGTACACCTACGCCAAATTTTCTAATTGTTGTTAAATAAATAAAAAAGTTTTAGCACATAAACTGAATAACCACAAAAAAAACAATGCGCAGTTACCAAACATGCCTCACATGTGCAAGTCACTATGACATTGTTTACGACACATACTGTAGACAGGATATAATGGGACTGCTTAACGGCTATTTTGATGTAAACAAACTTCAAGTACGGGGTAACAGATGGCCAAAATCTCTGTTGTCCCACTATATACCATGTCCCAGTATATACCATCTTCACCTATACAACATTTTTCTTTTCTATTTTAATTAAAATTTAAGATAAGATAATAGGTTATGAAATTTTTATTTAATAATAAATCTGGATCATTTTCGATGGCTTGGGGACCCTTTTAGGAGTCAGGGACCCCCAGGGGTCCGCGCGCCACACTTTGAGAAAGACTAAGCTAGAGCATAGGTTTAAATTTGGCAAAGTTGCTAAATTCGGTGCTCATTAATAATCCGAAGAGAAATTGGAAATATCTCAAACGGTATCCGAAAAAAATTGAGAAAACCGGCAAATATGATTTTAAAAAACAGTCTATAACTCCTTTGGTTTATAAAATATTCCAAATGTGTCTATTCGTTTTACTTCATATTCTCTTATGAGCTCAACTTTTGCTACTGAAATAATCAAATAGATTTTTTTTGAATATATTGATGTATCACACGTGATACTTTTTTTAAAATGCGTTTTGGACAACAACTACTATAAATCACGTAGGCCGGTCGTTTGTAGCTTTTGTCGTTTCCATGACATCCACAAACTAAAAATTTTGCTAGCTTATTATGTACCTACTTATCGTAATCAATTCGTAGAAATGAACTTTAACAACAAGGAAAAACGCGATATGCTGCGATTTTTTTAATCATTGAATGAGAATTCTACTTGTTTAGTACACAAAATATCCGAAAGAAAGTATTTTTCTACGTTAGACATAAACTTGAGTAAATATGTATGAAGCATTGGAATAACCTCTACAATGTTCAATGTTTAAATGAATTTCCTCCTGCTATGCATAACTGCAAACGTTTTCTAATGTTTAGAACCCGTGCTATTGTTCTTTAAGGAATTTCCCGAATGTTCATTTAATATACAAATTTATTAAGATTACAAGAACATATTACGATTCCAAAATTTTTAGTTTGTTGTTGGTTGTCATGGTAACGACATAAACTACAACGACCAGCCAACGTGATTCATAGTGGTTGTTGTTCAAAACCCAATTTATTAAATTTGATAATGAATGAAAAAGTAAAATACTATGGTGTGACACATCAATAAATTCAGAAAAAATAATCTATTTGATTATGTAATCTTTAATAATAAATGTGTTTAATTAAATACATTTTCTAAAAGTCTAAGAAAATATTGTTAAAAGTATAAGTAATAAGTTAGAACTTTAAAGATTTTTTTAAATTAAAATTGTATTATTTGTTAAAGATTATATTTTTATTTTTAATACAAGGTGTTTTTTATTTAAAAAATAATAATTTGGTTATTTACGTTAAATTAAGCCATTACATCTGCTATAATTTTTGTATTAATGTTGTTCAACTTAATATGGTTTGTTAATATGCTGATAATATTGCACAATAGTCACAAAAAAACACATTTAGTTTACGACTATTACATAACTGCAGTCTTTTGAACACAAACAATTGTTATTTGGGAATAAACAAAATTGCAACAACAACAACAACAACAACAACAACAACAAAAGCGGTTATTCGGTCGTGTTATGTTTACACTTGTCATCGAAGTTGCGGAAGTTCTATGCAAGCATGGGTTTCGGGAAGCAAGTTTAAAGCAGAATATGAGTCCCTTGAAGACAATCAAAACGGAAAATCTGCACGAACGACTTTTCCCCAAGGTTCAATGTAAGCGCGAATATAATTCGTTTGCATCTAAATCGTTCAAGAGAACACAGAAACAAAGCCATATCGACTGCCATCTCATAACAAAAATCAGTATTTATTTAAGTACTTGTCTTATTATTATCTCTACAAGATAAAATAATTTTCAGAGAGTTATGGGCTTGCGTTTAAAAAGGGTCATGTACACTAATCTTAAACAATGACTTTATCGGCTGTCATCAAGAGAACCGGTTTAACTTCAAAGCTATCGATTTACTGACAAAAGGTTTCAAGTCTGTGTCTGGTAGAGTATCAACGGAATCGTTAACATAAGATTGTCAAACGATGACGGAAAGTGAAGTAAGCACGACTTTAGCGCGTTCAAGATGGGCTGCTTCAGAAAGAATCCGTACACTGTGAGGGAGTCGCTTCCTACAAAAAGTGAGATTTCACGCAGCACGAGCGAACCGGGAAAAGATTAACTGTCTACGGTGGGAAATCTTACGTCAACTCCATACACACCAAACATCTTTCCGTCTGATTACCATTTGTTTACATCACAGGACAATCAAGTGTGCGGTCAGGAGCTACAATTTTCTAAACCAGGAAATTTTACAGCAACGTAACTTTTGGTGTAAACCACCTTCGTGCTTATTAATTATACAGGGTGTCTGAAAATCGAGTTTAAGTATGAGGATCTCGCTTGTTATAATAGTTAGAGTATAGGTTAAAATTTGGCAAAGTGGCTAAATTCGGTGCTCATTTATAACACAGGCCGAAGTTCAGAAATTTGTGAACGTTGTTTTAATTTTGATGACTGTTCTTATATAAATTACATGCTCTAAATTCAATGGAACACGCAGTATTTCGCTATCACATCAAGTGTTCCAACAAAATGGGCTAAAACAGATTATTGAGTTAAAAAAAAAATAATTAACACATAGGGTAATGACACCAGTGGTGGACATGTACCCAATTTTGGACACTTGAGATTTCAAATTGCAAAAATAACAATTTGAGACATTTTCTATCTCTTTTATTGATACCATTAGAATACCGCACATCTGTACAACATTATTTGTTCTCGTGTGATTTACTTAGAACATTTGGTTTGCAGAAAAAAAATCGAATAAGAAACCAAAAATAGGTACAGAATTAAAGAAACATGGTGATTAAACTAAAATAAAAAAATTAGGCGACAATTCTAATACGAATTTGTGAACCTTAAATGTACATTTATATATATATATATATATATATATAGCGAGTATTTGCAGCTATTGCCGCTTCTCGAATCCTAATCGCCATTTATCCTTATCGTTCCAGTCATCTTCTCGTAAACCTCTCTTTTTCATTTCCTCATCTATGTTGTTTTTCCACATCTTCCGTGGTCTCCCTCGTTTATTTGTTTGTGCTGGAGTCCAGTTCCATACTTTTATTGGTATTCTTTCTTCCTTCATTCTGCGCAGATGTCCGTACCATCTTAACTGTTTTTCATTTATATAATCGATAATAGTGCCTTTTATTTTCATTTTATCTCAGATGTCCTCATTTCTAACGTGATCGTACAAGGATAGGCCGCAGCATCTTCTGCAATATGCCATCTCGGCCGAGAGTAGTCTTTGATTCATTGATTTGTCCCTTACCCATATCTCTGCCCCATATGTCAATACTGGTTCTATTATCGTTTTAAATATATTTATTTTTGTTTTTCTAGTTAGGTTTTTATTCTACAAGATTGGATGTAATGTTTTTATCATATTCTTTCCTCTGCTCATTTTCTTCATTATGTCCTTGTCGTCTCTTCCATCTTCGCATATTGTTACTCCCAGATATTCGTACTGACTAACGTTTTTTATCGTTCCGTTGTCTAACTGTATGCCATGTCCTCTTCCACCTACGACCATATACTGTGTTTTCTCTGTATTTACCTCCAGTCCCCACTTCTTGTATTCCTCTATAAGTTTATTTAGCATGTACGTCATATCTTGCTCATCTTCTGCAATAACTATTTGATCATCTGCAAAGAGGATCGTGTATGTCGGGCTCTCGCCCAACAGTGCTCCCATCGGACTGCATTTTCTGGTCCAATGTTTTAAGGCCGCACATAGGTAAATTTTAAAAAGTGTAGGGGAGAGGCAGCAGCCTTGTTTTACTCCTTTCGAAGGCGAGAATGGTTGAGAGACTTGGTTTCCGGCTTTTGCGACGGCTTGGTTTCCTCTGTATAGCGTTTTAACTGCGTTTAAATATATTTTATTTATGCCAGCTTGTTCCAAGGTATTCCATAGTTTTTGGAGGGGAACGGAGTCGAATGCTTTCTTTAGATCTATAAATGTACATTTAACACCGATTAATTCACCCACAACTAAGTCCAACAATTATGTATCCTCTACATCCAATAATATCCAATAATCCAAAAATCTGATATATTCCTTTTTAAATGGGTACTGTTTTGACCAAAGTCTTCAAATGACACAAAACCGATCAACAACACAAAGAGACTTCCATCTCTTGTTACATCTGAGGCATGGCAGCAATATTTCAACAAAAAAGAAAAAGAAAAAGAAAAGGTACTTAAGGAGAAAAATAAAGAAATTAGGAAACAAGAGAGGTAAAGAAGAAGAAAAATATCTAAAAAATAAAATTAAAACAAACAATAAAAAGTAGAAAAGTAGAAAAATGGATTGGATATGCTACAAATTAATGTAACGTAGTTTGGAGAGATGAAAACTTTTTGGAATGAAAAGCAAAGTAGGTAGCTTCAGTGCATATCCTGTCAAAACAAAGCAAATGGCGTATGTATTAATAAAAAATATATTTAAAAAATTAACACTAGTAAATCTGGTGAAGAATATTTGTATGAGAATTGTAACGCAACAAATGAAGATGGCGATTCCGAATACGAAGTGTAAAAACTAATTCTGTGTTAAACCTAAACTTAAAAATTATAAATGTAATAAATAGTTATAAATTATTCTTATTGTATTATTTATTCAGTTCATATTAGAGCATGTCCATTACTGGATATTAAACTGTCCAAATTAAAAATTGGTCATCTTGGAGATGTCCAATACTGGGTAAGTGACATATGTACATTTCTTGTGAATTTTATCACCAAAAATGTTAACTATAGTAAATTTTCATTACTTAAGTAAAAAGTACAAGTTTCAAGCTATCATTTGGTCTATTCATTTTTAATTAACTTTTAGGTGGTACAAAACGGTTATTTTTTTTCTCCATAAAACAGCCTCTTAAAGTGTTCAACACTGGTTGTTTACCCTAATTAAATTTCAAAACTATCTAAACAAAAACTCTTTAGATAATTTATATTAGAATAGCTGTCCTTAATTAAATCACATGCTCTGAATTTAATGGCACACACAGATTTTTGCTATCTCATCAAGTTTTTCAGCAAAAAGAAAAAAATATTGATGAGTTTCTAAAAAAAAAACAAATTTATGTAAGTATAGTTCATTTCAAGATATTATGCGGATTTCGGGTTTTATGGCTAATTAACTGTTATCAGCTTAGGGAGGGTACTTCTTAGAATTGACCTGTTCACACCTTCTGTTTACATCAACAAGGCAATAACCTCAGGACCGTATTTATAATAAATTACTTTATTGTAAATTATACAGATGTTAAGTACATTGTCAGAGGGAAACTCAAATAATACAAACAAGTTATTGTGGATAAAATATTCCTTGAATTCGGTTCTGTGCTACTAACACCGTGCCAATAATCAAGTCCTCATTAGTGTAGGAGGGGCTGTGCTTAAGCTTAATAGGCCATAAAACCCGAAATCCGCATAATATCTTGAAATGAACTATACTATCTAAACAAAAAACCATTTGCACAATTTAAAGTATAATTGCTGTTCTTATATAAATCACATGTGTTTATAAAACACGAAATTTACATGCTGTAAAATCGACAAGTCGAAACTTATTTTGAATAATATCCTGAAGTTGTAGCTTAGGGTTGTGTCAAGATAAACGGGTATTAAATCATGAAATTCATAAAATTTAATTTTTAATCACGGTTTAGGTTTCAACTTAATTAAACAGCAACAAATTTAGGAAAGAAAGTATCAAATCTTATTGATCTAGCGCATCTCCACTTCTTCGAAGGATAAAGTTCTTTGGTAGAAGTAACTTATATGAAATCCTTGCATATACACATAATTTGGGCGGACAAATGAGCATTTCCAGTTAACTGTATTACAGTGCAAGAGTTTTTTTTTTATTGTTTGTTGTCGGTTTTCTGGCGCCACATTTTGGTAGATCCTTAACAAGTCCTGTATTTACGAAGGTCTTTTGGTTTTTCTCACTGCACTTTGTAAAATTGGTTCGCGAGTGCAGTTCAAAAAATTGACTTACTTTCTTGCCGAGTTTATTTTACATCACTAATTCATTATAAATAATAGTTAAAATAATAAAGAATAGTTTATAGAAAATTTACGCTAAGCTAAGACAAAATGTTAAAAATATTTAGTCTATGGTGATATTGTAAGCTCTTGATAAGTTTTATTTACGCACTTAAAGATTACGTTGAATTGTTTTGAGCGAAATGTGTCCAAAATTGCTCTAGTTTCATTATCATAGAAATCATATTATCTTAAAAAATGTTTTTGATATGACCATCTTACAAAATATTCTTTAGGTCAATAAAAACATTTAGAAAAACATGCTTTTTTAAGTGTATTCATATTATTTTTTTTAAATAGTGATGTGTAAAATGTGAAACAATCTTTGACACGCTGAAACGCAAATTTTTCAATATATCGTAATATCGGGTGTTCGAAAATGATTGATGCCTCGGGTGTTAGGAACTTTATTCGAATAGATGAGGAAAAACCAGTGGCGTAGGGAAGCCACACACAAAATGACAGAACAACCTGAATGCCACAGAAAACGAAAACAATACTACGCCACTGATATCCTAGTTTTACACTGTGATACCAACATAAACTTGGTTATTTTATTTTCGGTCCGAAGTTAGCGGGCATTAATCATTTTTGATCGCCCGATTTTTTTACATAGGCAACTGAATCATTTTGCACTCATCAAATTCGAATTCAAGGCACTCTTCTTCTTAAGAAACAATATTTTGGAAAAAATTACCAGTTGAATTAAGGTACTTAATAATTTTGTTTTATTTAGTCATGAGTAACGTGACCATTTATTTTTTTCCTCAAAACGGGACGTCTAGTGATTTTTAGATAATAGTATATGTATTCAAAAAAAAACGCATATTTCTTCATAGTTTTTATTTATTAATGAAAAGAACGAATGTACTCGTAAAAATAAAGAATTTATACCGGGTGTAAATGAAGTGTGGTACACCCCTTTTTTTTTCTTTAGTTTTGATTTTAAATAAATGAAATTTTAGACATATAATATGTGCAAAAAACCGGGCTTTTTGAGCACATGCACACATTTGTTTCACTTCCGGTTTCGCCGGAAATGACCCCAACTTTGTTATTTTAAATGGAACACCCTGTATATTTTTACATTTTTGGAAAGAGGAAGTGATTTTGGACACAAATGCACTATTTTGGTTAATTTTTATAACCTCAAAAATTTTTTTAAACAAAATTTAGTTATTTGTTAAGGGTGCCGTGACCTGCACAAATTGATTTTTATTATGTCAACAATTGTCCAAAAAACGTTTTTGTAAATTTTAAACGATATTTAGGTTACTTTAATTGGCTTTGAAGGTTGTGGAATCGGTTTTTTGACAAAGTCAATTTTTTTTAATGAAACCATGCTGGTACTAGCGGTTATTTAAATCAAGCATCTTCTAACGAATCTATCGGTACCAATAACTTGTATTTTTATTAAAAATGTACTTCAAAAATTTCAAATTATTGTGAAAATTTATTAAGAGATCCTTTTAATGGAGTATTTCTTTGCTTAATAAACGGGTACTTAGTTTGTAAGTTATCATTAAAAGTGCACTTGCGTTTAGGCATTGTTAAAATGAAGTGTTCACGTACAATAAAGTTAAATTGAATACAGTAACACACTGCGATAAAAAAAAAACAATAATCAATCTTCAAGAAAGATGCACGTACTTAGAGTGGTCGCAGCGAGAAGTGGACTGTGACGCAGAAACCAAAACAGGTCCAAAGCGTTTATTACTGCACCACCTAAAAACATCGGCCTGTCTTAGCAACGTGGTAATAACCTGTAAATCACAGTAGTCAAATTAAGTCCACTAAAAGTCAACGTTTTTAGAAAAGTCTAAATATCAATCGCGATCCCCTCTCTTTGCGCATCTTGCGGTCCACTTTTGGGTGCGATCACTCTAGGTACTTGTAACAATTTAAGTTAGCAAATGAGCAAGTGCAGGAGTGCAGGTCCTAGTCATTCTAGTTTACTACGCATTCAGGTTTTTCGTGTACCGTTAAGCCGGGTCCAGATTTGCGAGCAAAAGTGCGAATCGAACCTAGCGCAATCCATCATTTTAGCGAGCCTGCTAAATACCAACACTTGGCTGACTGCGGTTTTGTTTTTCGTTGCACTCGCGAACCTGTGGTCGTAATAAACTATTAAGAGGCAGGCTCGCTGAACTGGTGGACTGCGCTATATTCGGTTCCCACTTTTGCTCGCAAATCTGGACCCGGCTTATTATTAGGACCTCAGCCGCAGAGCTATATTTGACAAGCTGTATGTTTGATTGAGACGTATTGCGCAAGCCGTCATCGCCTCGCTACCGCCGATGACTGAATTTTAACGCTTTTTTTAAAATTGTTATCGTAGATGGCTCTCTTTCTGAAAACGGGACATTTCAGCGTCCCGAAGCTGTGCTTCGGGACAACGGGATAGGCTACCTGAAAACGGGACGGTCCCGTTCAAAACGGGACGTATGGTCACATTAGTCATGAGTCTTTCTACTGTTAGGTGTAGGACTGTTGAGTTGTGTTGTGCTGCCTTTTTGCCATGTTTTTCTGTCTTGTGCTAGCTTTTTTGTCTTTCCATTTGATGTATCCATCCGTTGCTGCTTTTTTAACTTCGTCATGCCAGGTTTTTCCCTGTGATATTGTTCATAGGCTTTTTCATCCTATAAAAATGTGACCCAACCATCCCAACTGTCTTTCTTGTATTTTTGTGTCAACTGATTTTATCTTTAAAAGTTCTCTATAAGTTTTATTTCTGATTCTTTGTGGTTTTGTCCTTGGATTTTTCTTAGAAATCTCATTTCTGCTGCATTCACTCGGATACTATTTTTGCTTGTGAGTGTACACGTTTCACTTCCGTATAAAAGTGCCGGAGTTACTACATTTTTTACCACTTCCACTTTTGTTCGTTTTGGGATTTCTCTATTTCCAAAAAAATGTTGTTCTTAAACTGTTAAATATTCTTCCTACATTTCCTGTCCTGTGGCATATTTCCTTGTCCATTCCTCCATTTTTCTCTATGTTCACTCCTAAATATTTAAAGCTTTCTACCTGTTCCAACCTAAGCCCACTTAAAGTGACGTTATGCCCTTTGTTATTTAATGTAAAGATCATAGTATTTTTTCGTTTTAGTTTTTGTTTTATATCTATGATAATAGCATTAAAAGTTTCGAATAGAAATAGGAAATGTTCTCCAGAAATGAATTTGTAACTGAATATTTGTATAAAGTTTTTAATACAGAACAACGTTTATGTTTACAAGCTTATCGTAAAATAATTAAGAACAAAGTTACTTGAAAGAATTTAAGTCGTTGTTTGTTTTTTCAATTTACGATTCCTCTCGAAGTATGGGTGTATAATATTAATGTTAAGTGATAGGATTAAAGTAATCGCGAGTTTTACATTAGTGACCCCCGGTGGCTAAACTAATAATCACGGAGGAGCAAAATGTGGCGGATACATTCCTTAATTCATAGGAAAATATCGGTAAACGTCAGTAAGGACTCCATAGTTGGTTGGCTTCCTGCATTACGGTCTAAAAGCGTCTGAATAATATATAACAAAGCTGAAACATCTTAACAAAAGCCCAAGAGACAATAGATAAAGTTTACTTACAATGTTACATTTAACATTTAAGTCCATATAATAAGAAATTCGAATACATACAGAAACAAAAGACAATGAAGTTAAGTAAGTCGCTTTAATTTGTTTCAAATGAATGGGAGTGACGAAGTTTATTTACGAAAATACAATTTACGACCGACGTTGTTCAGCAACATTGTAAAACATTTTAGAAACAAGTGTCCTAAAATATACAGGGTGTATTTTTCAAGGTGAAAAATAAATTAAATTAGCAAAGAAGTGTGTTTTTGTAGGCTTAGTAAGAATCTCACCTGAAATCGTGCGAATTGTGCCGTTTTTGTTATGTTCTGAAAAAACTGAGAACCGTGATTTTCTTATTTTTCTAATAAGTTCATTATTATCTACTATAAATTTCAAAAATAGATTTATTAGGTTACCTTAAAACAAAATCTCATTAATTGTGGGACAATTCTTCTTCATTATGGGTAACGATTAAAATATGTTTCACTTGCAGCTTCAGAATTATTATTACTTTGAATAAAACATTCAAACATATCATACTTTTCGTAATATTCGTGTCATTTCGTGTTTTATAGGTACAAAAATATAACCAATCAACAATTAAACGTGATTATTTCTGTCAAACTATCATTAAAACAACAGAATGACAGTTTGTTTTACCAGGCATATTCTTAATGCCTTACTTAAGCCTACTACTAGAAAGAAAGAAAAAAATGAAAAATTACCTAATTTTTTGCTGTAATGTAAGGAAAATTAATAAATCGACCCCACATGATATATAGGGTGTGTAAAAATTGGCGGAAGCGCTACACGGGGCGATGTTCTTCGTAAAATTTTAAGTCGAAAATCTTAATACGAAAATGTTGTGAAATTTATTCCTTTAATAAGCGTTATTATTTAATACTTGCAAATGAAAAAGCTGCAATTTGGAATAAAAATAAATTTCGAATAGTATTTTTTCCCAGATATTGTGTTTTTCCTTTCAAAAATTGGTGTTGAAAATATGTAAATCACTGATTTGAATGAAAATAATACATATGGCAACATTGTCATTAGCTGTCATCTCTGTTTTTCTCGTAATAATTTCTAGTTTGTGTTTTACGATACCCAAAAGTTTGCAGCTATTTTTACGAACTGAATGAAGGCTTTCAGTTCGAAGTTCGAACAAAAATTGTAAATACCTAAGTAAAAATTGCTGGTAAAAAAATGTCCAAACGCAAATCAATGTATGCAATGTTGCCAATTTTTATTTTCTTTAAATGGTTTCTGAGGCCATAGGAAGCATGGTACAACATTTTTGTATCAAGATTTTCGACTTAGAATTTTACGAAGAACTTCGTCACGTGTAGCGCTTCCGCCAATTTATACACACCCTGTATATTATGGAATGGGGAAAAATCCTCTTTCTCGTGATGCCACAGCCACGGGTTCCATTTAAAAATATACAACTTTATGCCACAACTGTAATTTCGGATTTTATTTTAAAAAATTGTCTACGCCACTGCATTCTTATCAAAAAAAGTGTCTGTAGAACGTCAAAATTGTTTTTATAAACAAGCGAGATACAGTCATAAAACGAAAAGTCGAAAAATCGAGTTATCGGCGATAACTCGAAAACAAAAGACGATAACAAATTTTAGTTTTCACCATTAACTTTTTCTCGAAAAAAGAGATCGAGGAAGCGGGGTCGGTTTTTCGATACCTCTTATAGTTACCGAGATTCCCTATGAAAACATCGAAATTTGCCCACCCTGTAAATATTTAAAAAAGTTTATGGTAGATATAATATAGTATAATATGGTACCCATAAGAAATATACAAAAACTAAGCAGACTGCGTTAATTTAGATCATACCAGCTGATGAAAACTTTTGTTTAACCTTGGAATATTAAATTACAGATTTCTGGTGTCGATGATGATAATGATAATAATAATGTTCTAAAGAAAATTACGTTTTTTAGTTTTTCCAGCATATTTCAATAACTAGGAACATTTTTTTCAGTTCTGATGGCTACTAATCAGAAAAACACACTTTTTAGCTATTTTAACCAACCTTCTATCTCTTACGGTTTTCGAGATCCCCATGTTCTTTACGTTCACCCCTGAGCATTGACTTTTTTATTATAGTTTTTTATAAGTACTGCAAATGCATACTGTATTTATAAACGATTGAAGGTTATTATTGAATATACTAAGTTTTATTTATGTCAAACTTCACTAATATATTGTTTTATTCGTTGTCAACTTGAAATTTGGACCGCTGCCGGTATTTGCCTACACATAAATAACAGGCAGGTGATTTTAATTTACAAACAGGTGAATCATACGTTTAATCAATACAAAAGTGGCATCAAAAACACGGCGAATTGTAATATGTTTACAGTTTTAATTTTTGGAGTTTACATTTAAATCAACATTATAGTTTATTACAGTTATTTAAGAATTATCAAGATATATTTAAAGCTTCAAGAATAAGTCTTTAAAATGCTTAAAAAGAAAGATACTCTAAGGAGGAACTGTTTAATACAGGAGTACACGAAATGGCATACAGTTTAGTTAGTACTGTTAAATGCTTGATAAAATAAATAGATAAAAAAAATCAATTGCGTACGAAATTTGGGTGGTAACTTCATTGGTAATTTGTTTATTCATTCAGTATCTTATTGATTTGGTGGAATAATGTAATTCAATGTTGAAAATTAATAGTACGACGTTTTACAAAAAAAGGAGCTAACAAGGAAAAATGGCAAATAGAGGGAAAAGTGCTCTACGCTTTAATGAGACTCTACAAAGTTTTTAAGAAACAATTTAGCCAACTCTTTGCAAGTAAAATATTATTTTATTGGCCATTCAACTAACACTACAAAAAAACACATAAAACTTTTTAACGGTGATTATTATCAGATTTTACAAACCATAATTGTTGTTTAAATTTCATTTTATTCTGAAATGCACTAATGTTTTAATTGAAAAAGTTTAGTACAGGAAAAAGTTGATAATTTTGTCAATTATTTCCAACAATGTAACTTAACTAAAGATGTCTGGTTAAATGTTTGCAGAAAAACGATCAAATTTAGTAAAAAAAAACTAAATAAAAGAATATTTTGCTAAACGTTAAACGTTTTTATAATCTTTTTTTTTGTCACTTCCATGCCATATTTTAAAGGTTATAATTTAATAATGAAATCAAAATTTTACTACCCTTGAGCCAGTGGCGTACGCAGAAAAATATTTCAGGAAAGATATTGTTTTCATTTGCAAAAATAATACTGACTGATTTTAAACGGGGCATGGCAATGGTAAAATTATACAATGACCTAGGGGGGCTAGATGAATTGCATGAAAGAGGGTGTGGGGGGCCAGGGGTAGCCCCCCGGGTAACAGCGCCATAGGCAAAATTTTTCTAATTTTCAAGGTCAAACGTACCCAAAAATAGTGTTTGTAAGTCAAACATACAAACATATAATATATCTTATATGTATTTTATATGTTTGGAAATGCGGTAATTATAATTTTAGACCTTTTCAAATTTTCGGGGGGATTTATTCGCAACCGCTTTTGAAAAATATTAATTGCCGTTTACATAATATCTAAACCAAATTGAAATTAAGTGATCACACTGCTTTGGAAATAAAAAAAGAGATAAAACTTAATGACGGCAAATAAATAATTACAAGGCGCTTATTATAAATGGTATAAATTTGTAAAAACTGCTTAAACCAACAGCACGCCCAGGCTTGGCACGCGAACATTTGAATAAATCTAGCTGAACGGTGATAGATAGTAACATTTATTAGCTATGATAATTTGTTTTCTGTATAAGGTATTCCATAAACCTTATTTATCTAGTTGGCATTTACAACTCCCCAAAAAACCTTATATTTTATTTAAAAACGAAAACATCTGTATATCATGGCGTCAAATACATCGAAATTTCTGTTTTAATTTCTCAAATTGCACTTGCGTGGTTTTAAGCCAATATAAGGTAAAATGATAGGTTCTTATTTCAGTCATGTAAACCTTTTACTCTTTTGTTAACGATATTTTGCCAAGTGCCAGTAGCAGGGATGGGGAGTCGGCAGAAAAATATACGACTCCCGACTCTCGAGTCGGTATTTTTTAAAACCGATTCCAACTCCTTTCAGTAGTGCACTACACTGAAGAATATAAAGGAAAATTGGTATTTAACATTTTCGTGAAAAAAGAATGCATTAAAATTGTGTATAAGCAGAAATCAGTCAAACTCGAAGGACCATACGTTGAATTCAAGATTACAAAACGAAAGGTTGGGTTCATTTACCAATAAGTTTTACACAATCGACGGCACATGGGCAATTCCACCGATGTGTCTTGTTGCCCGAACAAGGCCTTTATGACGGGCATGCGTGACGGCTATGAAACCAACCGAATGGGCGCGACGAAAATGCAAAATTAAAAAAAAAAAACGCACATTTAGCCCAACCTAAGAATAATGTTTATACGGCTGTAAAGATAAGAAAATATATTATCTGATTTTGACCAATAAAACCAAAGCAGTGTCTTTTTGCAAGTTATCATATCTTAAAATTTATCTGCGTTCCATTTCATACAGGTTTTTCATCCATTTAAAATATTAGATGTGCTGGAGTTATTTTAAAACCAAACAAGAGAATCAAAATGATCCCTAAAATATTAATTAGGAACCGTTTTATAAATCGATTTTTGTGAAAGTTCTAGCTTCTTAAAGTAGAATTAAGGGACATGTACATAATATTTTTTTGCTTTTTAACAAATTCAATGATGATGAATACAATTCTTAAAGGTCTTGTATACACTAAAAAAAAAAAACTCTAGTACATGTAACAAGAAAGACAAGTACACTGTTGCTAATTAAATTTTATGGCTACTAATACCAGGTTGAAAATAACAAAAACAATCTATTAAAAACTTGTACAAGTAATAGTTGACATTCAGACATGACATCATTGTTTTTCCTTGAACTTGCAAAAAGTATTGCATTACCTAGTTGACCGCTATAGAGAATTATAGTAACAAACTTAACAAGCACTGTAGTACAATATCATTATAAACTTACGTTCGCTAATTGATCGAATCTTCCAAACAGCTCGTTCAATAACCTCACCAACTCCTGCGCTGTGCACTGCGAAGCCAAGACGGTAAACCCAACGATGTCGGCAAACAAAATGCTGCAAGAAAAAAGAACATTTAGAGGCATCCAAGGTGACCAAAAAACAGTCATTATTTTCCATGATGAACGCATTTAAGATGCCATTTCATCAATGCTAAAAACAATTGAACGATTTTATAACAATAGAACTTTGCTGATGTGCGTTCATAAAAAATGTACAGTGAACTTTTTGGTTATATACATCTTCATTCAATCGTAAGGTAGTGTAAAGGACGCTATTGTACTATACACACACTAACAGACAGGTAAATTGATAAAAATAAGAAAAAGTCGATTGCTAAACAGACCATAACAATGCGTACATCAGAAATATTTTGCTTACTTCGTAATCTCTGCAGTTTCCATTTCTGCAGTATTGGTAAGTGGAAATGCAACTGTTTTTTAAAGGTTTAGATTACAATTCCACAAAGTCAACAGGAGAAGCAGCAACGAAGCAAAAAATGACACGAAGAAAATTTTTGCTCATTACTTGCCGAAACTTTTCTAAATTGATATAAATAAGACTGTTCATATTTTACTGACTCTCTTCACTAATTAAAAAAGGTCTTTAACAAAATAATATTATCTAAGGCGCCTGGTATTTTAAACGCAATGTAAACTGGATTTAATTTATATCCAATACTGAATTAGGGACTGTAGTATGTAACCGATAAAGATAAAAGCATGGTTTAACTTAGCAAAGAAGTATTGTTGAACGAACCTAAACTGAAAATGAGCATATTGCGAGACTAGTTTCTAAAATACGTTTCGAAAAAAAAAAACAAATTTAAATTTTATTTATCTTTACTTTGTCATAATGAATAGTAAAAATTTGAAGTCATTTTTCACATATTAGATCGTAATCTCATTGCGCTGTACAAAATTACAGCCTTCTTAGTTTTTCAGATGCGATTTTAATATTATTATTATTTCAGCGGATGTGATCCCCTTTCGGGTTTCTGTACTGCGACCTATTGGTTTAGTCTATTGTACCCTCTGGTGATAGTCCCTTAAAGAAGTCCTGTTTTTTTGAAAAACTTCAGGATTTTCTTTAAGGGCGTTTTTCTTAACTCTTCTTCTTTTTTTTTCATCCCCAGAAGTATGCGCCGATAGGGTGTCAATCCTTCACTGGCATAGTACGTGAAGAGAAGTTCCTTCTTCTTCACTACATCCTCTGCATACATCGGTCTCTGAGAGTCCCAGTGGTGAGCTGTAGGGGGCTCGCGCGAGCCCTTTGTTAAATTATTCCGTAATTTGCGAGCCCCTTGTTCTTCTTGTTAACCATTTTCTCAAGAAAAAATATATCTTAAAATCATTGTCATTACATACATTTGTAAAGTGACCAAGTCATGCCTATCAAGCAATGACGATTAAATTTAGAATAACCCGTCGCACAATAGAATTTTTTGAATTATGTACAATCACTCGATTATTCACGTTGGAATTTAAAATGCCATTTTTTTCCAACATATAATTAACATTATTTTTTTGTTTTTATTTAACTATGAGCGAGCCCTTTGTTAAAAATTTCATAGCTCACCACTGGAGAGTCCTATTATGTAAAAGTGTTTGTTTAGCTGACAGTGACCTGCAATTGTTCTGATGTTTACTCTGCTAATCCTGAGCATTTCTTCTGTCTTTTCTTTAAAGACATTTGACAGGATAGCCTTGGAGTGGGCTTGTCCTGCAACTTTTTTATAATGGGCGATATGTCCCTGTATTAATATGTCATTTGGACACCGCTTGGCTGTTCCATTGGATGTGCCAACTGCGGGTTCTGGTCCGAAGAAAGGTGTCTCGTTGCCAATTAAGGGTAGACGATCTGCCTTCTCGTTCCCTGGTATATTGGTGTACCCTGGACCCGAATAGTTTAACGTTATTCCTGCTTCCTAGCACGTTAAGTGCCTGGATGCAGTTCAGAACAAGTCCTGAATTCACTTCCGACGAGCCAAGAGCCTTTAACGCTGCTTAACGGTCGGCCACTATTAGGATCCTTTTAGAAAGAGATTTTAATATTTATTTCTAATAGTGTTTTTGCAATTAAGTGCATAGGATACACCTCGGCTTTAAATATGGTTGCATACTGTCCAGGGCTCACAGATGTGACTCGTCTCAGTTGAGCTGTTCCTCATAATTCATAGTCTGTGCCATCCTGCGTTTTTGACGTGAGATGCAACAGTGAACCTTTTAATTTGTTATGAAGGTAATATTGCATATTTATGCTGAAAGGCAGTAAAGTTTATGGTGAATATACTAATTATCTGAGGAAGGACTTTTGGATTTGAATTAATGTAGAGGTAAAAAAAAACGAATAACACATTACTGCCTTAAATTTTGAGGAAATCTAAAAATGAAAACGGCCATCAATTATTTTATTCCGTTTCATAAATGTAGCCCGGTAATAAATATCAAATATGGCGCACAAAATAAATTTAAAAAATTAATTATTGCATCTCATAAACTAAGCAGGAGGCTGTCAATTTTAATAGCGCTATTTGATAAAGTTTTTGTCTAAACTAGGATTACCAAATTTATAGTTGTGTTATTGATAATAAAAAAGTCATAAATAAAACTTAAAGTTTAAGTATTTCAGTTTCTTCTAGATTCAGTGTTTCTCAAAGTGTGATCCGCGGACCCCTGGGGGTCCCTGAATCCTTTTGAAGGGGTCCCCAAACCTTTTTAGTGTTCGAAAATCATCCAAATGTACTTGCCACGCTAAATTGAAAACAAGAAAATTGTCTACAAAACAATTCATTGGGGTTCTCTGTGAATTTTTAATTTTGAAAGGGGTCTTCAGAGAATTTTTTTTGAGAAACTCTAGATAGTTCATAAATTGAGTACATTACGCACATTTTTAGATTATATTCTTACAAAAGAACGTAAATAAATACACACTTCTGTGCTAATTTAACAACGCTTATATTTCCAATGGTTTAAGAGACTTTCATGTTACAAAATTTAGATCAGTAAGACGCGAATGAGGTACAAGAGAATTCGATTAAGAAGAATGTTCATAGAGAATAATCTTTTAAATTACAGTGCGGTGCTAACCAAACTTCCACAAAGATTAAGGTAGTCGGTGAATTTAGTTCTGAAATAAGTTTTAAACTGCAGAGTTCATTGTTTAAAAAAAATAAAAAATAAAATGTAACCGTAAGATAAGATTGTCATGAATCAACAGCATTTAAATTCCAAAAAAACGGTTTTTTGAAAATTAATGAAAATCTGGGGGTGACAGCGAAATATTGTTTTCATATTTTTCATCAGCAACAAATGCACACTAAAATTATCTATCACACATTGGGCAACAAAAATCCTGTAATAAGTACAATTAAGCTACACTGAAACAACTAAATAACAATCACATTTACAATTATACTTTTAAGTTTAATCAAATAATATAATACGAGAAAGTAAGTGCATACCGCATGAAGAATGGTGACACTATTCAGTTCAAAATAAAATAAGTATCGGACAGATTTAATCACGTGCATTATTCCTTGTATGTACGCGTAACAGCTTGACGTATAAAAACTGGTTTACTTAAAGAATGGGTAATTTGTAACGCGCTTTTTCGTTCGATTACCGACGTGACGCCTTTGTAATCTGAATCTGCAATTCGTCGGTTTATGTCTCTTTTAAATGATTATAGTGTGACTGCTTTACGTTAAACTTGTTCGGCAATAAAAAATTCAAATTTATTGAAACGTCATGACATGGTAAGTAGGATTCGATATTTTAATTATAACCTTGACATTCATGCGACGATTAAAAAAAACATTTTTTCTCTAAGGGTATTGTCCCAACATTTAAAATTTTTGAACGTTTGTAAATTTAATAAAAGGAAAAACTTAAGCTCTCGCCGTAAGTAAAGAACCAAAACGATGCAAATTTAAGTGTTTGGGAAAACCATCAAACAAGCAATGACCTTTTCTTAGATATGTATAGGAATTACTCGTAATGGAAACTTAATAAAAGAAGTTACCAGTCTTACCAACAACATAAAAAGTATCCACTTTAGACGCCGTAATATGGAGCAACCGACACTTGAAATTGAACCTAAAATGAGGATTTATAATAGTGCAGTTATACCAATTTCAACGTTTGCAGCTGAAAGGAGACCTAACACAGACGAAACAGATAATAGAAACCGCGGGACTTAATACACTGTGAAATGTTGTAGGTACTGCGAGAACGAGCAGGGAAAATGTATTCAAAATAGAAGACGAGAACAATGAGATTACAAGATTGGACAACACAACATTGGTAACAATTGAGAAGTATTAATTTCGAGAAGGGAAGAGAAATTCAGGAAAACTACGCAAGAGATGGCACAATCCTAGAAGAAACAGGCAATGATAAATAGAAAAAAATTAATGGAAAAGATTGCACTTGCCACTGTTAAATTTCTTCGTTTGTCTGTCCAACGTTCATTTTTTGGCTAATGCCAATTTTTTATAGGAAAGTAAATTGGTAAATTACACGTCATTTAAGCCTGTCTTTTACAATAAAAGCCCCTGTCCTATCTGTACTACAAACAATCGGGCAGCGAAACCAGAAATTAAGTCTGAAATAAAGGTAATTTTAAAATTTATAAAAATAGTGGTTTACATTGAGCAAAAATTAAAAGGCAGTTAATTTATTGAACGAAGTAATAAAATCAAGAAAAGTACCAAGGGATTGGAACATTGGAATAATCCTACCATTATACAAAGGGGACAAAAGGGATTGTTCTAACTATATAGGAATAACATTAATGAGTGTACCAGGGAAAATACTGGCAAGAGTCATGGAAAACAAGACTAAAAAAAATATATAGAAAGCACACTAGAAGAATCACAATACGGTTTCAGAAGAGGAAGGAGTACACCAGACCCAGTTTTTATATTAACACAAACAACGAAAATTGCTTAACAAAAAACAAGGAAATACATTTATGTTTTATAGACGTGGAATAAGCATTCGATAAAATCAAAAGAAAAGACGTATGTAGGGGCCTAAGAAGGAAGGGAATAGAAATAGAAACAATCGACATAATAAAAGCGATGTACGAAAAAACGGTAAATATTGTAAGAACACACAATGAAGAATCGGAAGCGTTGGAAACAAAAGAGGGCTTAAAACAAGGATGCGTGCTCAGTCCATTATTATTCTCAGTAGTTATAGATAGGGTAATTAAAGGAGTAAAACAAAAAATGACACCGTTTCACCTAGGTAACTGAAAAATGGAAAAAATAAACATTACGGAGCGAATGTTCGCAGAAGACATGGTCTTAGTCGCGGAAATAGAAAAGAATCTGCAAAATAATCTAGAAACCCTAAACCTGGAATTGGAAAAACGTAATATGAAAATAAATACCGAAAAAACTAAAACTATGGTCGTTACAACAGAGAACAAAGAGCATAACATCACTTTAAATGGGCTTAGGTTGGAACAGGTAGAAAGCTTTAAATATTTAGAAGTGATTACAGAGAAAAATTGAGGAATGGACAATGAAGTAAGCGAAAAGACAGGAAATGTGGAAAGAATCCTTTAAAGTTTAAAAACAACATTTTTTTTTGGAAAAAGAGAAGTACGAAAAAAAAGGGCAATTAAAGATAAAATTAGTTGAAACAAAAATACAAGAAAAACAGCTGGGATGGTTGGGTCACATTTATAGGATGAAAGAAGAACGTTTAACCAGAAAAGCCTATGAAGCAAGATCACAGGGAAAAACAAAAGATACAGACCGAAAAAAACCTGGAAGACAAAGTTAAATAAGCAGCAACAGATAGAAACATCAAATGGAAACACATAAATAACATGAAAAAAAAGTCAGCACAACACAAGTCAACAGTCCCACACCTAACAGTAGAAGGACTTATGACTAAATAAACAATAAAATAATAATTTTAATAGATTTAGAGTAGGGATTTCAAATGAGGTCGAGCAAATTGTGAAAGAGCTCGATGAAAGTCGAGGGGTTGATTGGGGGTCGATGGACAAGTCAGATAGATAATTTATGTACTGTTATTGAAAATTTCAGATAGTTTCAAATAATTACAACCATTTGAGAATTTCTTTAAGTGATTTAATATTTTTTTAAATTTTATAGTAAGCGATGCACCTCGACACCTATGGTACTAGAGGTCAACGGTTAATATAATAATAAAGTATGGTAAGCGATGCAAAGGAAATCTTTAGGTAATGGGTCGATTGTAAAAAATATTTCAGTGCAAGAAAAAGGTCAAGAAGCTCTAATTTAAAGAAATGTTGGTACAAGTTAAGTCAATTTAATTTTATATAAATTCTAAAAAAATATTTAACTCCTGTTTTTATTAAATAATGTCATCGCTACCAGAATCTCATTAAAAAAAAAACGAACATATGCAGTAGATATAGTTCTTAGAAAATTGCAGTTTATCATTTAGTAATAATAAAAACATTACCCTTGATAAATAATCAACAATTTATTAGAATTAATCAAGTCAATGCAGCTGTGTCTTCCATTTGAAATGGCGAACAGATAGTAAATATCTATATCGAATGTAAATAAAAGCAGACTTACACCAAGTTTTTTGTTTGTTTTGAATTAACGACACAAATAGCTACCTGAAAAGTTCGATAATTTGGCAATATTTATACTTTACGATCATTTCAGGTTAAATAGTAAATGATAGTCATTTTCACAATTTAGGAATTAGAAAACAATCCTCATTTTTCTAAAATGTGAACCGACTCTTTTCTTTACAAACTTACAAAATTATACAAGGTGTTTTTTTAAAAATAATAAAGTTTGTAACATCTGGCAAGAATCAAAGTGATCTGAAAGTATTTGAACCGTATCTTATTCATGTCATGTACGTCAAAAATTGTTTTGGTTCGTTAAAAACAAACAGATAAGTTTAATGTTTACAATCGGTAGTGTTAGGCTGGGCGCTGACATGCGTAATCAGTTGTGCAACAGTTTGGTTGCGAAAGTTATTACCATTGGTTTATATGGCAACGCGCTCACATGCAACTGGCGTTCAACTGTAAATTTGGGGAACTAAACAGTTTGTGTATAGACACACTAAACGATTGCGCGTCTTCGTACAACTGTCTGGTGTCGTATAGGTTTGAATTTCGTCCTCCTTATCATCTCAAGAGCACACACCATAGCTTACTCGTAGAAATACATGTTGATACCAAACAATTTAGTTGCTTGTATGCTTGCATCTATAGGGTGTTTCATAATTGAATGCTGATCCTTAGGGGTATTATTCCTTGGATGATTTTAAGAAAAAAAGTTCATATCAATGTAGGTCCGCAACCGCCGTATTTTTGAGATACAAGGTGTTAAAAGTTGAAAAAAATATCGGTGTTTTCGTAATATCTTTGATACCGCTTTAGATATTTTTTTGAATTTTAGTAGGTACTAACAAGGCATAAAAACACATTTTTTTCAGAAAAAAAAATTGTTTTATTTCTACCAATGGCGTCCATACTAACATGTCCCTGAATATTTTTAAGGAAAAAAATGATATGCCAGTTTTTTTTTTTCAAAATAAATGTCATTTTTATAATTTTACTTTATCTCTTAGTAAAAATGGCCTCTTGACTTTTTTTTGTCCGACGAACGGTTTTCGAGTAAACATTTAACACCCTGTGTTTCAAAAATACGGCGGTTGCGGACCTACACTGATATGAACTTTTTTTCTTAAAATCATCCAAGGAATAATACCCCTAAGGATCAGCATTCAATTATGAAACACCCTGTATATGACTCCTGATTTAGTTTTGCGTATGTGAGGGCGGTTTAGCCACTCGAGGATCAAACTGTAGCAGAACTGATTAATTGCATCTTAGCGCCTAGCCTGATAGTATAAAACTTTTTGTAAAGCAATTGTTATCGAGCCAAGAAAAATATCTTGTAACAGGTGTCATTTCGTTCAACTGATAAAAGTTCAGCTCTGCGACGTATATTTGTTATCCAAAAGAAAGCAGCTCGGATTGTACGTTCTAACAATGTTTGCGCTTGAATTTATCAAAGGAGGCACATTTTGAAGCGGCAATTAATGTTACCATTCATACATAAATATTGTAAAACACAATTAACAAGAAACACTTCGCAATATCCGTCTTTAACATCTTCATTGAAATTTTCGCTTATTTAAAGTGGAAGCAATTCTTACATTATTTAAATTTCAGGATGAATATCCTGGCAACTGTTTCGCTTTCTTTAATCCGCATTACAGAGTACCTAATTGCTAAAGACTGCAAACCCGTGGATTACGAGAAATTATTTGTTTTCTGGATTAAATTAACGCTAGAATACACACATTTGCGCAATCTTTTATTCCTGGTCTTAGCTGTCATAAAACTTTGGCAAAAATAAAACGGTATTTTTAAGGCACGTTTTACGTATTAATAAGTGAAAGCTATTAAAATGGTTATTACAATTTCACGTCTCGATAGTAATTGGTGTTTGGTTGTGTAACGACCTAAGGTGTAAAATTGTTCGACAGTTCGAAATTTATCAGCTTTCGGTTTCACAGTCTTGAAAACAATTTGCTCTACTGCAAAGGACAACACTTTATGGAGCGTAAAATTTTATACATTCTAGAGCTGTAAATTTAGCGCTACAAAATCTTTATGACTGTTTTATAGTGGATGGAATCAATTACTCAAGATCATGAATGCACGAACAGTGTGCATTTTTTACTTAATTTGTCTACCGGGTGGTCCATATACGAGGATGGAATAAATAGTATTTAGGAGCAGGGACTAAAAACGAAAAAAATTCCGTTCGCTTCTGTTCGGAACGAAAACGAAATATATCGTTTTCGTTCTTTTCGTTCTAACCGAAAAAATTCTTTTTTCGTGAACCGAAATAATAACGGTTAAAACCGGTTTTACAATATTTTTTTGTCGTCAAAAAAAATCAAATTTTTTTCTAGTCATTACAACCCTCTATAAATACTATAACAATATTTGCGTCTCAACTAAAATATAAACGATGACCATGGGGCTTGATGCTTACGGACAGCATATTTTAGACTGGCGAACCATCGCATCGCCATATTAAATTTACCAAATCGTTAAACACATTAACATTTAACCATTTTATTAACCCGTAAGGTGCAAAAACACAACGTGATTAGGTTAAATTAGACACACGATCTTTATCTAAAAATATGAAAATATAGCAAGTGCTGTTTTAAATTTGTTTTAGTATTAAAAATCTAAGCATTTGAATTAAATAAGATCCTGCTGTAATTATTTAAAAAGACAAAAGAATGAATTCAAGTGGATAATTTACTAAATGTTATAAATAAAAAACAGATTTAAAAAAAACTTGAAAATTAACTTGAAATATACTTTAACTTTATAGTTTGTACATACCATACAATATACATTTTCACATTCCGTTAAATCTTACTAGCAACACATCTTCCAATAAATCTTCTTTTGCATTAGCCCTTTTCGAAGTAAGAATAAATTTTACTATTATTATGTCTAAACGCAAATAAAACATACACATTGATAATATATATCCAATCAAGTGTATATTTCTATATTGATGATCTAAAAAACAAATTAGAAATAGAGAATATCTGTACCGTTAATTGTGTTACACGAAATTGCAAGTATAAACAATAAAGTTGTTAATACATATTCACGTAAATATATGGAGAAAAGTGAAGCTCACTTATTTCAAGTGACATTTTTTACTGCCTCGTGGAGTCTCCCCAGCACAGAAGGTAAATTCGCGTTTGTGTTTAATAAATAAAATTGAAATAGCGACAAAACCTGTTAAAACCGGTTTTGGAAAATATTTATTTCGTTTTCGTTCTTGAACGAAAAATAATAATTTCGTTTTCGGTTTCGTTTTCGTTCCGTTCTCAGTCCCTGTTTAGGAGTATTTAGGAGCCAGATCGTCGAACTCCTCATAATAGGCGTGTGTGGCACTGCGTTAATAGGGAGTTGTACAGATTTTATTTTTTTCTTGCGTGTTCAGAGTGTTTAAGTGTGATCCAAGACTTAAAAAGACATTGGTGATAGTTTTACAAGTTGTTACCATACGTAAATTTTATAAGTTAATTTAAATACAATTATTTTTTTGATTTTTAAGAAAATTTGACCTTTATTATTTGTCTACATCCAATGATCGGAATATAAAATGTAATTTTGTGATAACATATGTACCTACTTAAATTGATGAATCCATACTTTTCACATGGTCATTGGACATTAAAACAGGAATTAAATTAACAATTGAAGGGTTTGCTGCAAAAAGGGGTTAGCTCCAAATTTTGTGCGTTTTGAGTTAGACAACCTATCTTGTGCAAAAAAAAAACTCTTTCGATTGGTGCAAGAACGAGGTAGCTCCTAGCGTTAATTTCTGAGTTATTTCACATATGGATTTGACTATCTTGTTCGTTTGGGGCAAGAAAGATGCAGCTCCTGGAGCTGCCTCCTTATTGCGACAAATGGCTGAGGTGGTTTGTTGACATAAAGGTTATAGTTTACAGATTTTGTTGTTACACGTGTGGTAGTACGTTATTTTGACAGAAGTTTTGTGCTTTTTGTACTTGGACATCGTTTTTTTATAATTTTTTTTTAAGTAAAAAGAGAGGCTGTGAGCTAAAAAACAAGAAAAAAAAGGTCCCACTTATTCAATACGGCCCGCGTTACTCACACATCTAATTTACTGGCCCGTAGTACCATTTGAGTTTGCGACCCCTACCTTACAAAGTGGTTGATCACATACTTTGGGGCAAGAAGGAGGTAGCTCCAACATGCAAAACATGGCCCAATACTCCAGAAGAGATATTTTTTCATGCTAATAGGGCTTATTCATAGAAAAACTTATGTACAATAACCCTTCTTTTTACTCACTTTTTTCTACACGTGTCGAAATAAATAGGCGCTGATTACATCGACCATCATCGCCACTAACACGACCTTCTCGGGAACACTTGTGCCACTCATAAACTTGCGATTGAATAGGAATTTGAGAATTTTAAAGCTACCACGTATAAAGTAAACGGGCTTCTTGTAAAGGAAAAAGAGCTAAAATGAAAATTCTATTCATCTGAAGTATGCAAGCCGAAACTGGGGTAGAGGGATGTAATTTTAGGTTGGGTAAAATACTCGACTTTAAATAATTTGTAAGACGAATTTGTTCGTATAATGCTACCTAAGAATACACAGAAATCTAAATGTTTCAACCGACTTTTAATGTTGTCGTGTAATATTATTGAATCGTTTTTGCTAGGAGTAACATCATTTGGATCTGAAACAGTACTACGTTTATACAATCTTGGTTTCCGGGTTTGGAACCGCGTCTTCTATATTTAGAAGTAGTTGATGTTTCGACCATTGTGTCTTGGTCTTTTTCAAAACGACTAATTTGTGAGGGATGTTGCTGGGTTTATATATCCAGCTTGATGGATTTGTTCTGCCTCAGTGATTTTGTGATGACTGGTTTCCAGATGTTTGGGAGTTGTATGCCTGTGTCTCTGTTGTAGTTGTTTGGGTTCTTGATGATTTCCAATGATTCTCGATATAATCTTGGCCAGAAATGGTTTGCGCGGGCCAGTAGTTTTGTTTCTCTGAAGAGGATGTTGTGTCCTGTACCCTGGGCGTGTTCTGCTACCGCTGATTTATCGACTTGTTTTCTTGTTGTTTGTCCTTCGTGTTCTTTGAGACGCGTTTGTATACTCCTGCCAGTTTGTCCTATGTATACTTTTCCACAGGAGCAAGGTATGCTGTATATTCCCGCGTGGTGTAGTCCTGTGTCGTGTGTTCTTCTTAATTTATTCGAAAGCTTCAAAGGAGCGTTGAAAACGGTTTTGATTTTATGTTTTTGTAGAAGCTTTGATATTTTGTTAGTCACTCCGCTGATGTAGGGCAAGTAAGTCGTAGCGATGTATTCTTTCTTTTCTTTGCCTTCTTTTGGCGTGGCATGTTTTTGTATGGTACGAAGTATTTGTTTACGCTGGTAACCGTTTTCTTGCAGGGCTCTCGTGACCATGTTCAGTTCTTCTTATATATATACCCAGCAACATCCCTCACAAATTAGTCGTTTTGAAAAAGACCAAGACACAATGGTCGAAACGTCAACTACTTCTAAATATAGAAGACGCGGTTCCAAACCCGGAAACCAAGATTGTATTATGGATAACGGCCGCGAAAGCCTCAAGAATAAAATAGTACTACGTTTACTTTTACGAAGTACTCTAATATATTTGTTCATTGGACAACTTTGGCTTTATTAACTGGTAGTTAAACATTTCCAATTTGAATGTATATAAACCACAATTTTTTTTTCTCATTTATAGAAAGGTTTTAGAAACTTTTATGAATAGAAAAACTGAACATGGTTCGTTAGTTATCATAACGTAAATATTTTTTACGTCGTTAGTGTACTATTTTTTACACAGATTATATTCTGCTTCGAATAACAAAGCCAAATTGTCTGTATTTCACAAATTCCAATTATTTTAAGTGGACATCAAATATCATTATTGAAGTATTAACCCGTTAAATATTTAAATTTTATCAGTTAAATCAAAATAATGTTTAAAACAATAAATTTAGCTATATCCATTTTTTATATCGAAAACTACAAGTACAGGATGGCCAACTTAGAGGTACACATTTTTTTGCCTCCATTTTATTTCGGCGCCAAATTTGACAATTGTTTGATAACAATTAATTGGTGTAGATACGGCAAATTCGTCATGAAGCGGTTTTCACTTGAGCAACGTGTTTTAGTTATCAAAACGTTTTACGCAAATCAGTCTTGTGTTGCGAAAATTCTTAGAAAATTGCGCCCTATTTTCGGAAAAAACAATTTACCTTCGCGACTAACAATAACTCGTTTAGTGGATAAATTTGAGCAGCATGACATTGTAACAGATAAACCAGCTTCTCATCCCGCCAGGAGCAGAATATTGGAAGTGTCCGTGAAAGTGTAGACGAAGTCTCTCATTGTCTACCAGGCAGCGTTCTCAACAACTGGGAATTAAGAGGACCTCTCTACAGAATATTGTGAAGAAAGATCTGGGTCATTTCACCTGTAAGATTCAGTTAACTCAAAAACTTGAACCTCAGGACCATGAACGCCGTCGTAACTTCAATAATTTTGTTCTAAACAGATTGGAAGGCGATCAAACAATCATTATGAGTGACGAAGCCCATTTCGACCTCAGTGGATTTGTTAACAAACAAAATTTTCGATATTGGGGTGAGGAGCAACCTTCGTTAATCCACGAACGGCCACTGCATCCTCGTCGTGTGACAGTTTGGTGTGGAATCTGGTCAAGAGGGGTAATTGGGCCCTACTTCTTTGAAGACGCTACAGGTGCTGCTGTGACAGTGACAGTCGATCGCTACCGTGAGATGGTTAACCATTTTTTATTTCATCAAATGAATCAGTTGGGCCTGGAAAACATATGGTTTCAACAAGACGGAGCTACAAGTCATACGGCACGAGACACAATCGAAACATCGAGAAGGACGTTTCCAGGTCAATTAATCTCAAGAAACGATGGCACTGATTATCCCCCAAGATCCCCGGATTTGACAGCTCCTGACTTTTTCCTGTTGGACTATCTTAAGGAACGTTTCTATGATAACAGACCGATGAATCTTGAACACAAAAAGCAGTATATTCGAGACGCTGTAAGCGGAATACCACCGGAAGTATGCGAAAATGTGATGGAAAGAGTTCGAATTAGTTATGCAGCAAGAGGTGGAGATTTTCCATACATAATTGCCAAGCCTAAATAAAGTATTTATGAAAAACTATCTAGTATTTTTCATTTGTTATAAAAATAATTTAAATTTAAAGTTGTATCGTTCTTATTTGGCCACCCGATATAAACAAAATACATAAGACTTAAAAAAATTGATTTTCACAAGTGCTCTATTTATGATAAAACCGTTTAATGATAAGCAGTTGTTCAAAATAACGTAGTTTGTCGTTTTGTATCATCTCTTGAATATTTAAAGTCCTGTATACCTACAATTCGAGATAAAACAGATACATTCTTAATGCTAATTCAGATATAATTTATTAGTTTTCGAGAAACATTTTCGTAACCTCGATAAATTTAACAAAAATGATAAAGTAAATTGGTCCGTTGTGTATTCACATTAAAACGCTCAAACTTTTTTTTGTATTTAATCGAAAAACTTTTCTTTACCTTTGCAGCAAACTCAGTTGCCCACATGGGATTGTTAGATATTACAAGCTTATATCAGATTTAGGTGTAGAAATAAGGAGAAGAAAAACAAGAAAATAAGCATTTAATGACATTTTAACATCAAACTTATCCTCCATCATTTTACAAAGTTTGCTAATTCAACTTTAAAAGTGAACCGCAACACTAAAAAAGTTTTTTAATCAAGTGTTTTGTTTTTCAGGATCTATTAACATTAAGTTACAGACAATATATTGCCTTCAATATGTATAACGATGGAGATTATTTCGATTGGGTGAGTTGAGATCGTAGAGAAAATCATCTCAGATAATATTTAATCCGTCAGCTATATATTGAACACATAATTAAGCGCTGTTAATTAAATAACAGTACTCAGATAATATTGAATCCGTCAGCTACATATTGAACACATAATTAAAAGCTGTTAATTAAATAACAGTACATTATTAATTTTCTTGCCTAAAGATGTAAAATTCGTCATCGGTTAAGGTTATATGGTAAAACCCGGCGCTGCCACCAATTTGTCAACAACATAAAAGAATGTTGCGTTAACATAATTCTTATAACAACTCGTGAAGGTCTTATTATAGAAGGTTTACAAATCAATACAAGCTGAAGTGTTATACAAAGAAATTCTGACGGGATTATAGATGAATATCGGCACAAATCTACGTTTAAATGTGTTACAAATTACGAATTGTGTTGATTGAACCAAGACCGTGAAAACCAATTCCGACTCTACTTTTCACGTTATTAACGTTCTGAAACGTTTACACTTCGACGTGTTTATAATAGCGAAACTGGGGCACCCTTTCATGTAACGGATAGAAATCAAACGAGAGATTTTTAAAGGAAAATAAATAGGTACTGGGAAATACACATACATTTGTGCAATATAACATCGATTGAATTATATAAATTGCGGTTGATGTGAGAATATTTTACGTAAGACTGCGATAGAGTTCGGACATTATTACTATCCATATACCGGGTTACAGTTACAATTACTGACCGCGTCACACATGCAGCTTTTTTAATTTAAAAAGTCAGAAAACGGGTTAAATTAGCCAATTTGGACAGAATTACAAAAATATTGAATTGTGTTTAAATAAAAGATCTAAGATATGTATTAAAAACGTATGTTTAGAACAGGTTAGCCACTTAAAATATCTAGGATATGATGTAACATACGCTTCTAATTGCGACATAAGGACCAAGATAACAGCATTCTGCAGAATGTGCGCCACAATAAAAAGATCATTAGGGAAGCATTGTAGAAGGAAAACCAACTTAAATTATACAAAAAATGACCGTTCTAACCCTACTGTATGGTTGCAAAACATGGATAATCAAGAGAAAAGATATGTTGCAAATTCAAGCAACTGATGTGCAGTTTTTAAGGAAGTAAAGGAGTAGTTGCGTAGCCACCTAGCTAGGGCGAGGGTGGCGCCACTTGTTTTGGGGCAGCAGTTTTAGTCTACCCAAATGGGGTAAAAATGAAAATCTCGGGGTAATGAAGGATCAGTGGATAATAATCAGTACCGGCACTAGCCCTATTCAATTCATAAAACTTCATTAAAAAAAAGGAATTATTCTCGAAGTTAGAGGATAAAACGGGCTAGTCGACCTAGCTACACTGAAAACCCGCCCCCTTGTAACGACAGAAATTCCAAATAATACAATTTATGATAGGGTACCAACCATTCAATAAAGTTATAAAACATTTCGTTTATTTTAGGCATTAAATGCCAAGCAGTTTTAAACTTTATTGTAATAGGGATTTTTCACTTCCGTTTTATTGGGAACATTTGGTTTGAGGTATAAATCCCTTTCTGTATTAACCAATTGTCGGATAGCGATCACATTCATCTAATTATGGAGATGTACAAAAGTTTCTAACGGTGGTAAGAGAACTTTTAAATCACAGGGCACCAGAAACAAACTGACAACTTTTTCTTACTTGTTGGTGAATATACAATTATTTTGGGAGATTTTTAGTACCTACGTGATAAAAATATTGGTCGTACGACTGACCTAAGAGTGTGATAATTAGTGCAATTTTACAGGTAGGTATATAAAATCCTTATATCATAATTTGGGGTCGTGTCTAGGCGAGGTGTCTTTGGAGAAATTCAGAGTAATGTACGTTTTTCGTTTATGAGCATTTTTGAGCTATTGGAACAAGCAACAAAAATATAAATTTTAGCATAAACTAACGCTTTTCCCTTTTCTTTTAAATTAAATTTTAGGCTGCAATATTGTGTTACTTTTTTAGAATTGATGTGAAATATAAACATACCTAAAAGTTTATATTTACTTTTTTGTAATTTAGCTAAATATATTATGTATGTGTTCCTTTACCTTAATGGAAACTATTAGTGAAAGTTTTTACCCTTATTATTATTATTATTAAAAATAATTTCGAGGGGGTGGGGGGCGTTCTGATAAAAAAAAAAAAAAATCAGTAAAGGTTCTGCAGTGAAACTGTAATTTTGGATGATGGTAAAGTACACTACATAATCTAATTTTGCATAAAAACACGTTTAAACATTAAAAATGTAAAAAAAAATCTAGAAATGGCAACCCTTATTTAAAGGGGCGGCAAATTCAGGGAACGCCCCGGGCGGCCCAACTCTAGCTACGCCACTGGGTGTACCAAATTAGAAAAAGTTCGAAATACGCAGATTAGGAAAGAATTAAACACATTTTCAGTGGAAAGCAAAATAAACTAGTACTGCAACAACTGGTACTCGCATGTGGAACGAATGGAGGAGGATCTTTCACCGCAATTGACAAGGAAATATCAGTGTAGGACGCCTGTTGATAAGATGGGCAGTCGGGCCGAAAAAGGTCACTGGGTCTAAACCGTGATGATAATGAAGATTTTTTATATCGCACTAGCATTTTTTTCAGTCAAAAATAAATTGTTTTTATTCATGTTAACATTTTAATCCTTTGACAATGTATTTTAATTAAAAAAAACAATTTAGGTTTTAAGCTTAACATTTTTCTCTATCAACTGTCATTTTTTCAAAGAAGTACCAACCGCCAAAGTAGATAATTCAGAAGTTGATGAACTCTATATTATGTGAATTACAATATATTTACTACGTTAATCAAAATCGCTTTGGTCATTCTGAAGTTAAAACGAACGAACGGGAAAAAAAAATTGGGTAATTTGGCCTGATCTCTCAAAATTCATTAACATGAGTTTTGCAAATCTGTTCCATTACTGGGATATCGAGGTTAACTTAATTTTAAAAGCGAGCCACGTATATTTACTGCGCTTCAACTATAACCAGATTTAAGTCAAGTTTAACAATGTTATATTCATGCATCCGTGAGATATTGCCGGTGGAAGTATGTGTGATAGAATTCATACATATTTTATATTTTCCTGTAAAGTAGATGAATGAAAGCATTACGCTTAATAGCAGGGAGGCAAAGGATTAGGTAAGTAAGATAATATGAAGCTAGATAACAGGTTGTTGGTTATTAATAACGCTGTTTCCCAAGGAGCTTTATGGATCACTACTTTATTTTTAGTTGAATTTAGCGTTTTACAGGAATATGTAGTGTTAATTATTATGTAAACTAAAGGAAAATTAGACTCGGATTTCTATTTAAGACGAATGGAGAAAACAACTCACAGGAAGAACAATAAACCATGATAATCGTTAACATTCTGTTAATTCAAACATAAATTACAAATTTAAAAAATTCTTCGTACATAATAAGCAAATAGCAACGGTTGCATAAGATGATAATGCACAATTAAAGTCCTATGTTAATAATGTTATGTTAATAAATGTAATGTTATGTTAATAAAGCTTCATAGCCCCAAGCTTTGAAAAATGTTCGTTCGCAGCGTTCACGAAGCAACATTGTACCGCACCTCGAAAATGCTTCATCATTTCGTTTTTCTACGACCACTAACGTAAAACACATGCATACATGCATACATGCATAGTAAGTGGGTCCTTACGCACGGTAAGCAAAAAGCACAGTTTTTTTTTCAGAAATGATCAAAGTAGACTTACGTTAAACATTTCCTGCATGCCTAGTAAGTGAGTTACAACGCACGGTAAGCAAAACGCACACTTGTCTAGAAATATCAAAATAGGCTTACAAACTTAACAAGACAACGTAATTACATGTCTATATAAGCCAAAAAGCCGTTAAAATCGTGATCGTAGAAAAAGTAAGCTGCACAACACGAGTTGTAAAGCAATTACGCACTCGTGGAAATACGCACTCGCCGCTACGCGACTCCGTGCGCAACTTTTTCACTCGTGCATAATATGGTTCTTACAACTGTTGTTATCAGTGGCGTATATTCCATAGGTGCTAGGTGTGCGCCGCACACCCTAGTGAAACCCCTAAAATTTATTTTTAATTGAGAGTATGTTTATTAAATTAAAAGATAGATTATTTTCCAATTTTTCTGAAAATTTGGCAATATTGTCTAAAAAAGTAATGTTTCATTGTTGAAATAAGCGAGTAATGAGCGCGGAGCTGTGTTTGCGTTTGCTAGCCATACATCTATCTGTTCGGCGGCGCTATACAAAAATCGCACACATTTTATGCTACATTTGAAGCGTGAGGTTGGAGAGAGGGTAGTGGCGAGTTGGTGGGGACGCGCGTGATTATCGCTCGACCTGATGCGCTAGTAGTATCGCACCCGTAGCCCTAGAGACGTAAAGTATGTCTACATTAAATGTTTAAGTTGTTTAAAATTGGTGTACTTATTTTTCTTTTTTACAATAATTATACAATTATATTAATATTTATAATAGCATTATTATTTTCATTAATTTTTTAATTGTTGTTATTATTACAATTACTACATTAAAATGAACATGTAGGATATATGTAGGTACTAAAAAAAGTCGTTCTAGAAACATTAATTAAATAATAAATAAATTATTAATTTCTCAAATTGTAGCACACCTTGTATCAGAGACCAGGATACGCCACTGGTTGTTATGTAATATACTAGGAGTAATAAATAACCTACATGAGTAACTACTAAAATGATTCAAAAAATGGTGGGGAATTTTTTAAGTATGAAGTTCATCAGTTGAGGAACTGAATGCTTGTTGCGATATAGTTTTGTCCTTTAACTATCGACTAGCATTTGATGGTGACTGATTCAAGTATGCATTTATAAGATGATAGTTCTTCGAGCATAGATCGTTCCTAGAAGAGGCATTCATATCCAAGCCCCAGTCAATTAATGGTTTTTACATTTATTAAAAATTCTTTGCATCCGGGTTTACAAGAACGCCCTAGATCTTGGCTCGTCGTAGTACAATCTTAATAAGCGAAACGACATTCCGTAACTAATGAATCAATAATTAAGGTGGTTAAATAAGTTTCTGCCAGGTAAGTGTGGAAGTTTGCGAGGGTTAAAAAACAATATATTTGCATGTCTTGCTCCACGAGTATTTTATCAGAGAAAAAGAACAACTTAATCTGTGACATGGTTAGATAATAAAACACAAGGAATTAAATTTGCTTTCGCTTGATGTAAAACATATTGAATTATGTTGCACAGTTTCCAAGATATTGCCGTCGAAAATGCGCGCTCTCCATTTCTTTCGATGAAGAAATCAAAAAGTCTACGTAATAAATCGATTAACATAAAATTTAAGTTCGCGATGTTGCTATTAAATTCAGTGACAAGACCTTGGTATATAGAAACTAGCTGATTTAATTTTATTACAGTTGGTATCGCTCTCATTCATAAAGTTTTGTAGTTAGTTTTTCAATTTTGCATTATATACTGTAATAAATATGAAATTATATTTCGACGAAACGTAATAAAATAAGTTCGCTTGGTTGTTTGCATGAAAGGCAATACTCAGCATCTTAAAGTTATTGTTGCAAGTTGTAGACGATAATAAATTAGTCTTTTGTTTAGTGAAATTATCTTAGAACAGGTACATCAACTATGGGCCATGCCACACTCAAGTAAAAGAGAAAATGACGTGGTGAAATTAAGTATTTCATCTACTTTTTGTGGACCATACGAGTGTTTCTTTAAAAAGTAAGCTTTAAAAAAAAAAAAACAACGTTGACGTCGTATCAATAAAGGTTGTCAAAACCACATTATAAGCAACCTGCAACGATAATCAAAATAAAAAAATAAAAAAAATCATGTTACACATCTTGCTTTGCATATGGCCAGGTAGTAATTGCTCAAGATTATGACGACTTAAACTACATGACAAGAAAGCTCATTGAAGAATAGAGAAAATGGGGGTAAGAAGTCAACATAGAGAACTAAGTGTATGTGTATAGGGTGAGAGCAACAAGATCTAATATTAGATCTTCCCAGACTGTTTCTCTCGTTGACTGCAGTGTCCAGTATCCCATCCCTTAAACCTTCTACCCAAAATATTTGTATTCGTTGCTTTGATTTAGTGTTCTGCATATTCTAATAATTAGTATTGTCACAGCTGTTCTTTTGCTAAATTATTTTTAAACGCGTCAAGCTAAGTGCATGTCGGTATTTCGTTATTGGAGATGTTGGGCGGAATTGGACCTATAATAAACCCCCAAGAGCGCTTAGCTTTGCCAAACGAGCGCAGGAAATGCGTTGCTATTGTGTACGGGAACTTTAATGGATAGAATTGGACTTTACAGCTATTGTGTCAAAGTGTAAGAGGACTTTATTGATGTCATTGGACTTTCCTACGTTTAGTGCGAAATGTTCCACCCGAGTTTTGTAACGGTCGCGAGAGAATTCGGCGTGGGGATGGTTTTGGTAAAACCTTAAGCCGCATTTTCCTAGCAGCAGGAATTGTACGCGGCGTAGAACGTAGTATCGCCTCGACCAGTCATGGAGAGATTAATAATCTCTCCATGTTGACTGGTCGAGACATTACTACGTTCTACGCCGCGTACAATTCCTGCTGCTAGGAAAATGCGGCTTTAGATTTGAACGGGGACTTGCTGGGCAGACGCCGTGGTCTGCGGACCAGTTGGACTTGCTCTTCCAACGGCCACCGCAGGGCCTATGGAAGTGAGTTCGTAAGTGCGTTTGTTTCACTGTTAAAATCGAAACAAGTTCTTGAGTTGCATTTGGCAACCGTTTGTTGCGTTTCGCAACTATTTGAGTTGCCCCCCGTGCTCTGTGAGCATTATTATTGTAAATAATATTCAGTGTTTGTTGTTAATAAATATAATGAATGTCCAGCGAGTGTCTTATTTACTGAGCGAGTGAGTGGTTGCTGGAGTATTTGCCCCGACGGTTGGAGATCTTTATAATAACCACGACAGTACTATATACGAGGCAAGAGTATTACAAAGGAAAATAAAAAAAGAACTTATAATACTAACATAAAAGGCATCATAAGCTATAGTTACAGAACGTGGCCAATAAAAAAAGGCAACAGAGAGACTATTAAGAACAACTAATATGGGTTTTGGAGAAAAGCTTCTGGAAGATCCAGAAGAGAAAGAATAACGAACGAGCATTGCACATTCAATTATGGATTACGTCGGAAATAAACAATTATTATAGTATAGGCATGTAGCTACAACGAATACCCGAAAGTAGAAACCCAAATGAAATCCTAAACTGGCAACCCAAAGCAGAGGAAAACCGGACAGACCAAGTAGAAATTGGAGAAAAGACAAGGACTTGAAGGAAATGATGTATGGAATAACCGAAAAAATTAAAATTTGAAATCGGAAAACGTCGGAGAAATTTTAGATAATATTTAGTCAGATACCAATTACTCGATTAAAATTGCAGAAAAGAATCAACAAATAGATCATATGAAGCTTGGAAAAAATACGAATTTTCATAATGGCGTTACATGTTAATAGCTATAACTATTAATTAATTTTTTTTATTGAGTTGTTGGGTGTTACCAACAAAAGAATTGTATTAAGTTGCAAGCTTAGTGGGTACACCTAGACTTTTACTAAGGATTTAAATAGTTTTCAAGTGGTACAATTCCACCGTGAAATTGTAATATACTGGGGCAGATTCTGCAATCGAAATAAGCCGTGAAATAAATTGTGTGAATTCAACTTGATAGGAAAGCTCTAGAAACGAAATCAGTTTCTATTAGGAATAACCTTTGAACTCTCGACGTCGAACCGACGGCAATTTAGCAAAACGTATGAACGGCTTCAAAAACTACTTTAAGTAGACAGAAGATGAGAATTTCATTGTAAGCTAGTTTGCCTGTAAGAAAATGGTTTGTGAGTTTAGCGCCGTTTTTACCACCACTCAATATCAAATCTGACAACTGTGCAATAAATGGGTTTTAACTTCGAACATGGCGATATTACATCCAAGTAAAAACACGGTTTATTTTTAGCCGGGCGTTAAAGATTGTAACTTATTAAAAACAAATTTTAATTATTTTGTTCAGATTATACAACACATTTAATCTTCAAATGATTACTTAGTCAACCCAACGTTTATTTTTATTAAAAGAAAAATAAAGGAATTAAGTTGGTAAGTTATATCTCTAATTTTCACTAAAAAAAATACATATACCTACCGTTTGTAACTGAGTTCTGATACACCCCATTTTTTTTCTTTAGTTTTAATTTTAGATAAAAGAAATTTTAGTCATATGATATGTGTAAGAACCGGATCATTTGAAACATATGTACACTGTTGTTTCACTTCCGGCTTCGCCGAAAATGACCCTAACTTTGTTTTTTCAAATGACACCCTGTATATTTTTACATTTTTGAAAAGAAGAAGCAATTTTGGATACAACTGCACCATTTTGGGTAATTTTTAGAACCTCAAATAACTTTTGGACGAAAATTAAAACGTTTTTGTAAATTTTAATTGTCATTTAGGTTACTTTAATTGGCTTGAAGGTTAAAGAATCGGATTTTTAGACAGAGTCAATTTTTTAAAATGGAATGGTACTGGTACATCCGGTTATTTAAATAGAGTATTTTCTGACGAAACTAACAATACTAATAAATTACGTTTGTGTTGAAAGGCTGCTTCAAAAACTTAAAATATTTTAAAAACTTAATAACATATCCAATTATTCGCAGTATACTATGCTTAATTGCAATTAGTTTTTAATTTAATAACTATAGTAGTTGAACATAAAAGAACGATAATTTGTTTTGTTGCAGTTAGGCATAGTGTACCAGTACCATTCCATTTAAAAAAATTGACTTTCTGTCAAAAAAAACGAATCTTTAACCTTTAGAGCCGATTAAAGTAACCTAAATGTCAATTAAAATGTACAAAAACGTTTTTTGGACACTTGTTGACATAATAAATTTCAATGTATGCAGGTCTGGGCACACTTAATTAAAAAATAAATTTGCGCCCAAAAATTATTTGAGGTTATAAAAATGAACCTAAATGGTGAAGTTGTATTCAAAATTGCTTCCTCTTTACAAAAATGTAAAAATATACAGGGTGATCCATTTGAAAAAACAAAGTTAGGGTCATTTCCGGCAAAACCGGAAGTGAAACGATAATGTACAAACGTTCAAATAATCCGGTTTGTTACACATATCGTATGTCTAAAATTTCATTATTCTGAAATCAAAACTAAAGGAAAAAAAGGGGGTGTACCAGAACTCAATTACACCCGGTATAAAAAATCAAATTATCGTTACGGTTGAAGCGCTTTGACAGTTATTATTCACTATGCCCAGCTATGCCAACAAAACGACACGATATGTCAGAATTACAAACTTCTTGAAGTTTATGAGTTTTAAGTTTTAATGCTTTTTTAATTAAGATGAAAATATTTTAACGTTTATGGCCTCATTTTTATTATCGTATTGTTTTCCTTTTATGTTTTGAGTTATCCCCATAACCTACCACACCCTGTGCCCCTAAATTGATACGCTACTGCATACACTTAACTAGAATAACAATATAAAGACGATATTAAAACAAATAATAAATCATTCAAATATTTATTAACTAGATTTCTCTTTTATTTATTTACGTTCACTTATAGGTTCGCTCGAAATAATGATTTATAGGTTTAAATTATTACCAGAGAGCAAAGCTGCTACATAAAAAACGAAAAACAATCTGTTTAAAATCAGCTTATGCGCATCTTGCTAATAATTTTCCCAATAATCCTGTTCAGGGACCCGAAAACTCGAAAGAGCTTTTAAAGAAGTATCACATAAATCCAATAACACTAATAACACTTAACCTTGGTTATTTAGTCTATTACGCTAAAAGTTGAGTTATTATCAAAGTTAAGACACCAACTCACCTAACGTTTTCGTGTTTCTGGATGTAAATTTTATGAAACTGCCCTTCGACTGGCGAAATGATGTCGTTTTTCATTTCCATCGCAACGTGTTGTGGCAATACTGATAACAATAGTCGCTCCTGAAAAAAAAGAAACAATCAGTTGCGGAAAAGTTACAACACAAGAACAGCAATTATGAAGGTTAAAAAAGACTAACAAACTGGAAAGAAGTGGAAATTGAATTTGGGAAACAAAATAAACAACTTTGTACGTGTGCGAAGTGTAACAAATCAAAAGTTGACGTTGTAAATAAAGTTACAGGATTTGGATTCTATTTGTAAAGTTTAAACTGCATTTTCTTGTAGTATAAACGTGGGTCAAGCTGAATTGATTGAGAGAATAAAAACGTGGTAAATATTTTTCAACATTTATTTTTATTACGTTTAAATTAGAAATGTCTTCTGTAATTATACCGGGTGAGACGCTTAAAACAGATCACCTGAACATCTCAGCTGGTACTATAGGAAAAAATGCATGGGACTAAATTTGCTTGGTATCGAGGGACACATAATATGATCTCGATGGTTTCTTGATAGGTCGACGTGTAGAGGTCATGTGAAGGTCAACTTGATTTTTTTAAATTAAATTTTTTTTAACATACCACGTAGTAGAGCGTTTTAAGGCGCATACAACGATGTATGGCTTAAGGTCGACTGTGATGGAAAATAGTTTACTTTTCGCAAGCGATGGTACGCTTTCACGTTTTCTTTACACGTTCATTTATCAAGAGACGGTTAGTATCAGATTACGTGTCGTCCTTCGATACTAAGCAAATTTTGTCTCAAGCATTTTTTTCTATTATTAATAGCAGTTGAGATATTCAGGTGGCCTCACCCGGTATACACTGCACAATTTTTACTTTCTACTGCCAATATTTTTTTCGAAATATTTGCAAAATAATCATGAATGGCAGAACCAATCTCGTATTTAAAACAAGAACATTCTTCTTCGCAAATTTCTTTTAAGTATAAAATGTAATCAAAAGTCGTACACTGCCAAGTCAGGTGAGTACGGTGAATACTCTACATTCTATAACTATACACTTTTTCTTTAAATTTTGGGTTTAGACGGCGTCCAGATCTAGAACACCTGTTGCGCCCATTTTATGTTTCTAAAAATAAAACAGGACACACATCGGAAAGTGGCACTTTACTGGACGAGCCGCAGGCGAGTCCTGAAAGCATACGAGTCCAGTAAGGACACTTTTCGGGTATGTTACGGACAACATTTTTTCTGCGTCCGCCAATGACAACAAAATCACTATCGTCACCATCCATACTTAAACAATAACTCAACAAACTTCGCTTGGTGGTATAACGACGTAGCTTGACAGCGCAAATTAACAAAACAGCTTATCAACATGACAACCAGGTACTTTCTGGCCTAGGTCGGTAAAGATAGATTTTCCAGCCTAAAAAATTATCGGAAACAACTGATTTTCTGGGGGGACGCATAAAAATAACTATTAGGTAACAAATGTAGGACGATATTCTCGTCCTGTTTGATGCTGAACAGATCTACTTTTGGGTTTAAATTTTTTGTACCTAATTAAAGCCAAGAAAGGCGCTGATTCACTTAAAACTGAATCTAAACTATTCTTGCACTTATAAGCGCTAAACCCTTTTTAAAATTGCAACGATTTATAACTCGAAAACGCTCTTGGGTTAACTCAATTTTTTCACAACTTCCACTATTTTAACGAATTAATAAACTAAGTCTTACCAACTTGACTTTAACAATGAAACCTCAAATGACTAAATAATTTGAAGGTGCGGATTTTTATTTCCAAGGCCTACTAGTTCTTTTTTCCAATACATTAAACTTGGCTGGCCCTCGTAGTGAAGAATTATAGATTATTTCTTTTTTTAAATCATAGCTTAGTAAAAAAACAATTTTTATGGAGGAAATCCACCTTTTATAGCTTTTAGTGTTAAAAAAATAGTTTAATGCGAAATTAAATATCTAGGAGACCATAATTAAATGATACTGCGTTTGTTTAATTAGTCCCAAAGTTAAAATTTGAAAGGCAATTAGGCGTGAATCCAGAATGTTTCTTGATGATGCGCACGATTAAGACTCTGGATTAGGTAGCTGAAGTGAAATAACTAAAACATTTTACTTTCATAATACTTTTATAAATTCAAAAATGTATTTGTTGTGGGAGTTTTGCTAAAACTCAGTTTATTATTAACGTATTTATTTAGGGTAGTTTTGTTATCGCAAACGTAATACTTGGTTATGTTACGTTTATTAAGCACTAAAGAGGGCGTGTGGTATGTGAGCTTTAATTTTAAAATAACTTCCGGTTACAAGGTAAGTTAATTGCTTTTAAGGCCATCTGAGAGTTGCAGCTTATAGTTTCAAGATTACTCTAGACACCATTTTTGCTCGGTTAAAGGATCTAGTTATGAAACGATTTTATAATTAGGACAAAAAAAGTACACTTAAAATTAATACTACGGTCAAACTTCTATAAAGACAATCCCAGTTTAAAGAATTTTAAATTTAACGAACAACATTCTATGATTCTAAATCGATATTTCCCTAAGCCATAGGTATTCGTAAATTGCCGAGTCTGCTTGTATTATAACGACAGCGTTTGCTGTTAGGATGTGTTTTAACGATATGAATGATTTTTTTAATACGTATACCTATTTCTTGGCGAATAATAGGTTTGTTCCAACAAGTCCACGAACCATGCGAAGTACTGCCAGGATTCTGCGCAGTATCAGTATCGCGTTCCATAACAGTCTTTGACAGTTCACCGGACGGCCAGTCATTCGTTCCATCAACTCTCAAATCAATTCATGTACCGTTTGCGGACGATCAAAACAGTCCATGAACAAAGGGATGCTCTTCCTGGGATTTTTACACGCATGCGCTGTTCATAACGAACGTGAGCTCTGGTAACTATGCGTCGCTCTCTCAACCCACAGTGCTGGATTTTTAACGTGTTTACCCTAGCGATGCGCTCATTTCTATGAACACAAAAGACATAAATGTCATTTACAGTTAGGCCAGTCGTAAAAGCGTCCCAACAACGGCTAATACTGGCCAATACAATTATTAGCACAGTTCACGCATGCGAACTAACCAGTTCATGTATTCATACATGGATTGGTTTTAAATCGCTTGTTGGAACAAACCTAATGTGTAGTGCACTTGCATTGCCATATATTACATTCTTGGTTTTTTTAAATGTAAAAATTAACTCTGGTCAGCTTCGTTATTTACTGAAATTTTGGTTTCTTACAGAAACGACCTCTACTCCCCATTAGTCAACTAAATCTAAATTTTACTGAATCAATATTAGATGAAGACCTTTCGCAACCTTAACCTAGATCCTAGATCAATATCAAATAAAAATGAATTAATTATATACTCAAATTAATGATTGGTACAAATTAATTATTGTACTGTATTTTAATGAAAGATTAAGCAAACTACCTGAAATAATAAAGTTTCTAACCTAATGACCTAAGAACATCCCTAATCGCTTCTTAACTAAGCCAAGTGCGTTGATTAATAAATTAATAATTTTGGTTTACGCTACATAATTTACTGCATTTGTTTCCCTGGTTCTCCAACTTTGCGACTGGATGGTAAATTTTTAATTAATTGGCTGCGCAATTTTTAAATTCCGTGTCGCTTTAAAGTTTCGTATCACGCCAAGTGCTCTTTCGATTTTGAACATTGATGGTAGTCACTAGGGACCAAGTGTGGGTTATTTGAAGAGTGTTTCAAATTTTGAATCCCGTGTCGACAATGGCAAGCAATGAAACGAGAGACCTGTAACCTTGGGAATCGTTCGCTTGGATATGCTCTGTGGAAGTGTTCTGCTGAAGTAGATTACAGCACACTTGTTTCATCGAGTTGTTTGTTTTTAATGGTCTTTCGAGGTTTGGCATTAAAAATGAATGATGCTGTCCTTTAGTGTTAGCAAGGAGTAAACATGTAATTAAAAGTTTCATTTACAACTGACGAGTTATTTTTACAAGTTGATGAAAAGCTAAATTTGTAGGAAAAAATTAATTCTATTATTTGTATTGGTTTGTGGATCATAGCAATTGTTTCACGACATATTTAAAGTTAATTAACACTGACAAAGCATTAAGTAAAATCTTGCATGTTTGTCAAATAGTATTCCAATAAATTTGCTCTGGTTAATATTATTCTAGGAACCATTATTCCGAAAATTTCCTTCACCTGTCAAATTTGCGTTTTCAACCAATCACTAATCTTAAATCTTCTAGAGACTACCAATAGGAGCATTATTACATGGTAATCATTTTATATTTGCCTGTCAGATGTTGATCTTCCTGTCAAATTTGCGATTTCGACCAATAAACTCAGATTTCCTAGAAAAGACCAATAAACATAATCATACACTGATATTATCCTTTTCGCAATTAACAAATTTTCATGCGTTTATTGGTCGTTTCTAAAAAATCTGAGTTTGCGATTGGACGAAAATATAAATTTGGAGAGGAAATTAAATATTTTGGTCTTGATAATTTTTTGACGAATTTCGGCGACCAGTAGCGTTACTTTAATATAGATTAAACCACACCCCTTATGCACCACTCTGACAGTACTTGTAAAATTTGACATAACATACATTTAATTTGACTGGTAGGTTAGGTGAAGGAAATTTTCTGTTAAAATATAACTCGTGCATTGCAAATAATGTATAATTTTTGACAAATTTTCACTCACGAATCAGGAAAAATCACTCGTGCACTCCGCGTTTTTTCAACTGCACTTACATTCGGGCATATTTACCAAAAATTATCAATAATTTTCAATGCACTTGTTATATTAGGTACTACTGATACTTAATTCTAAAATCGACGATACAAATCTTTTGAATTACGTAATTCAGGGTCTACCACCGAAAATTTCACAACCTTAGTGTTTCAAGAACCAAAAAAGATCAAAGGATTGTTAAACAATCACATTACATTGTAGGTACCTTGCAAAAAATCTACTAATACGCTTACTTCTGCAACACCCCCCTTGCACTTTCTATTTATAATTTTATTTTTCAAATAGCAACATAGCTTTCGGAATATATCATTGGAAAGCCCAAATTTCAATGGCTTACGTATTTTTTCCTCTAAGGTAAAAAAATCTTTTTTTATTCCATGGCTGTATGAAAAGCAGGAACAAAAATAACTATTTTCAATAAAAAAAAAGTCAATTAAATGTGCCAAGATGTCCATTGGCCTTTTAGTAATGATGCGGTGAGTGATTTTACAATTATAATTAAAGGTTTGCTCACTATTGATATTCTCCAAAAAAGAATTATTACCAAGATAATCTCCGATGTTTTAAAAATCTAAGATATACCTTTAAAAACTTACTACAATTGCGCATAGGGTTTAACTCATGCGAATTTAATTTTTTTTTTTCCTAATGAAGAAAAGTTATTTCTGTTTTGGATGCCTATTTGTTACATGGACTTGGAATAAAATAAATTTGTTTCTGCTTAAAATAAGTTTGAAAACAAAATTATCTGAGCCACTGAATTCAGCTTTCCTTGGTATTACCAATGACGTATTTGAAATTTTAAAGCAGGGTTCCCAACCTTGCTTTTAAATAATTATGTAAATAGCTAATATCTACTATCTTCTTTCATTGTGCACTGAGATAAATGTTCCCCGTTGTATTTAATCGTACTGTTTTGCCACTATCAGAAGACATAAAATATCTGGGTATGCACTTGGAACGCAGTTTTAACATGGCGAAAACATACATGGATACAAAGTAAACAGCTCGAAGTGTAATTTAGAAAGCTATAGTCGCTTGTAGGCAGAAAATCTTAATCGATCGATAACGAACTACTAATTTATAAGACCGTATTAGTACAATATGTTATACGAAATACAACTGTGGGGTTCAAGCAGTAACTCCAACATAAATAATCTTACAACGATTTCAGGCCAAAACTTTAAAAACAATAGTCAACGCATCATGGTATAACTTCAGATTTGTTCCAACAAGCGATTTTAAACCAATTCATGGGTTAGTACATGAACTGGGTTATTCGCATGTGTGAACTATGTACTAATAAATGTATTAGGCAGTATTAGACGCTGTTAGAACGCTTTTACGATTTGCCTAACTGTAATTGACATTTGCGTCTATCGTGTGAGAATTGACTTCATAGAAGTTGAAGCCTTCAAAGCGCAAACGTCCTTCCAGAAAGCAGTAGGAAGCGATGCTTAAGTAACAGGTTCACGTTAGTTATAAACAGCGCATGCGCGTAAAAAACCCAGCGACAGTTCTTCCCTTCGTTAACGGACTGTTTTAATCGTCCGCAAACTAGTGTATGAATTGATTTGAAAATTGTTGGAACGAATGACTGACCATCTGGTGAACTGTCAGAGACTGCTGGAACGCGATATTGATGTTGTGCAGGATCCTGACAGTACGTCGCATGGTCCGTGAACTTGTTGGAACAAACGTTTTATCTTCGTATGTGTTCAGTGCAAAATGCGATTTAAAGTTTTAGTGCCAAATATAGTGAAAGATTGTCTCATCATCCTCACTCTTTAGCAGCAAAGTTACTTGTAAACATTGGACAAACTAAAATAATAAAGAGGCATTAGCCCCTGGACTTGCCTAATCGCTTTAAGTAAACTTTAAGTCTATGTTGCCAATAATAACTTCAGTTAAAAAACATAAGCGTTGCACCTGGGCAAGCTTATCCCTCATGCCAAATGAAAACCATCAAAATGTACTGTTTTTGTTCATTAGAAATATACTGTAAATAAATCATAGATGTCATAAAAAAAGTTTTCTGAACTGAATGTGCCAGAGAAAGTTGGTACCAACCTTAGACATAATCACAACAGAGAAAAATTTTCAATTGTATTTCCAAAATTAGGAAAATACTGAACAAAAAACTCGGAAAATTTCATTGATTGCTTTTATAAAGTTAGTTATACATTTCTAAAAGCTTCTAAATGTTGTATTATACAGTATTATTTTAGGACTCTTTTGTTAGAAGCTTTATAATGACTCGACCGTACAGAATTGCTTTTTAATGAGCAAGAGACATGACAAATGTGTCAATAATAATTTACAGTGCATAAAGGACGAAACCAGAATTTAACGAACACTTAAAGTAATAGAAACACATACAACTTTTCTGCCCTAATTGAGTTTTAATGTAAGAATACAAATGTGTTATTGCAGAACACGCGTTTGTCCTGTTGATAAACTGAACGTATTATGAAATTAATGTGGCTGCTCCGTGAGTTCGCTTCGTTTCAGCTGTTAAAAGCCGATTAAAATAAATTAAAAAGGCGAGCGCATGAAATACGATGCTTCTATAATGTAAAGACCGAACGAACAGTCTACTTGTGCTCTAATATATTTTTAGAAACATGTTCCATTTTTACGAGTGGAATGATCGTAAACATATATTCATAACATGTTCTAAAATCCGCACGTCTACAAAATAAAATATTACACGTAGAGAAGACTCGTGACAAAATGACACTTTAACAACAATAGAGTTATCTGTGTACGATTTATATACTGTAACATAAAATTTGGTCTGTCGAAATAAATTTTTATAACCAATTTTATTAATCTATATTGGAGGCCAATTAATTGATATAAGGGTAAATAATAGGTAACAGGACAATCACCCCCTGGACAATCACCCCCCGGACAATAACCCCCGGACAAATAACCCCCGCACAAATAACCCCCCGTGTAAAAAAACCCGGACAATTAACCCCCCGTGCAGAAAAAAACAACGACGCAAAAAAAAAGAAATTAAGGCAGATTAACAATTCAATCTTTTTCGGGTGACGCACAATTTTTCACTGTTATGGCCATCATGCAGCGATTTGGAATTATGTTAACATCATAGGATTAGGATTAAAATTAGTAAACTTGTAAACTTTATGGTTTATTTAAATAAACTTACATTTGTAAAGTATTTTACAGGGAAATAAATATTGTTAATAATGTATTAAAAAGAAAGGTGTGTGCAGAAGATTATATTGTTATTCTGCCTTTAATTTTTTTATTTGCAACTTTAACACTTACATTACGACCATCATAATTTACCGATATTTCAAGTTAGTCGTTGTTTTTTATTTGTACGGGGGGTTAATTGTCTGGGGGGTGTTTTACACGGGGGGTTATTTGTCCGGGGGTTATTTGTACGGGGGGTGATTGTCCAGGGGGTGATTGTCCTAGAACCAAATAATAATATGCTTTTTTTGGAAGACTTGCATTTCTGTGAAAGTTTTAAGCTTGTAATAAACTGCTGTAAATAAATTACGTTTTGCAATAACAAAAATAATTTTTGCTATAATTAGTTTACTAGGTTTGCTATAAAATTTAATGTATGTGTTACAATAAATATTTTAATTGGCTATAAAAAAATATACAAACTTAATAAAAAGAACAATCAAACAAAATAATGTAGATGAAAATTTCTATTGTACTTTTATGTCGTTTAAGCAGCTTTTATCGTCATTTGATAATATAATACAATAATAACAAGGTTTTAAGAGTAATTTTTTAAAACAAACGATATATTCGAGGCGGTATTGATCCCTGAGACACCTTGTATATTTATATTTAAAATAAACACACTTAAATTTTTAATACAAACAACGCCAGTTTGACAGTAATCGTCAACATAACGTTTAGTAGCCAAATCCACAGAACATACCTAAGCACCTAATCTGACATTAAACAAAGTTTAGCATGCTTCACATAGCGTTGCTAAGCAACATACATATCAAATCATCATAAATATCGTAGCAACCTTACTATTTCTGTAGCACCAATTCACAGCAGTGTAACAAAACAATTTCAAGGAAAAGTAAAAAATATATCGTAGCTTGAAATATAGTTCAATGATATTTTATTAAGAAAAACGAACTTTTTAATACACCAAAATTTTAAAAAGACGGCTTCTAATCGAATTATTTAACATATTAAACAAGTTAAAAAGCACACAAGATCAAGTAAATATGGCTTTTACATCTCCAAAGTAATTCGCAATAATTGTTAGTCGTATTGCACTGAGAAATTTATTAATCCAATGGAAATTTTAGGTTTACTTTAAACCGATTTAAAAGGAAACAATAGTTATTTATGTATCAAGGCCAAAAAGTGTAACTTTTTCGCCGAGGTGCATATTACATTTTTTGTGCGATCGAATTAAAAACAATTTAAATTTTTAGTAACTTTCAAAATTATAGGTTAGAAACTACGTGACATTCTGTCACTGACAGATAACGGCGTATGTACTGCATTACCGGCCCTCTCCTTAGCAACGGCCGTAAAAGTTACTTTTCAGGCCGTTACCCTTAGCAACGGCCGTTGCTATGGATAGGGCCGGTAATGCAGTACTTTATGGCTGCTAACGCGTCCGTCAATCAGCTGTTTCTAGTACGATCGCACAAAAAAATTATTATTTGAAGTTATAGACGATATTGTAATATACATTCTAGTATAACTTTTCCTATTATAAAATGACTATGCAAATGTTTTCAAGAGCAAAGTATTTTAAACAACGACGATATTTTAATTGCTGTACTCCGAATATTTCTTAACCAACATTGTTCGCTGAAAAGCTATTTCATCTGAGGCTATTTTGTGTCTTTATAACTTAGCAATTTGTCCTTGGGGGTTTATTAAATAAAGGTTTCTAGTCCTTAGAACTAGACAGATCCATTTAGTTGAAGTGTGTAGCTCGCTCATAAAGCCCTGGTTGTTTTTTGTTCTCCACAAGTTCATTACTTACGAATCTTGACATATGTAGCTGTTAAACAACGTCAACAATTTACAGTAAAATGTAGGATGAAACATTATATGGTATGCATCAAGACAGCACAACAAAACAAGTTTATTTTTGCTTATACGCAATGTTGAAAATATCCGTCATCTATCTTCCAGTTATTTTTATTGCGTATAATATTATTTAATGGTATCATATATTTCGTGAAATATACCAAAAGAACTACTTTGCTTTTTCAACGTTCTCTTTAAAAGCATTAAAACATGAAATATAACAGAATGGATTTTAATGTCACTGAGTAAAACGAAAATTTATAACGTACATTTACATTTTTTATTCAAAATTGGTATAGCATAAACAAGCTGATGCGAATAAAATGATGTCACTTTATTTATCTACTTTTGCGTATACTATAAAAAAATAATGATCGCAATGGATTAATTTAGTGTCGCGGGCAACTTTTTTTTAACATAATTTCCTGACGTTAAGTTTCATGTTAGCTTATTAATTGTCCTTAAAATAAAATATTACAACAAATTCTTTTCAAAATATATGAATATAACAAAAGTGTATCAGGGACGGCTGGGGCATGTCACCGCGACGCTCCCAGAGTTACGTCATAGTGTTAAATAAAGACCAAAAGCATTGATATACCATTACGCTCACGCCACAGGTATAAAGTGAACTTACCAATTTTTCATTTTCATCCTCCATTTCCAAACGTGCCGCAATGCAATTCCGCGTATCCAGGAAGGCTTTTCTTTGGGCATGCTCCATCAAATTGTGCATAAATATTCCTACGATGTTGACACATAAAAAGACGACCACATTGGCACTAAACTGTAACAAAAGAAAACGAAAACTTAGAAAACGGAATAAGAAAATTTTAATACTATATGTTAGTTCCAGCAGTTTATTTTGTACTAATTCACGTACTGATATATGAGCTGATTTGTGCACATGCGTCAACTATGGACTAATAAATGTATTAGCCGCTGCCGGAACGATTTAACGACATGCCTAACTGTGAATGACATTTGTGTCTTGTCTATTGGTTTCATAGAAATTTAAGCATCGCTAGTGTAAACATTTTAGGAAAGCAGTAGTAACATGAGATTGGAAGGGCGATGAATAGCTACCCAAGACGACGTTAGTTGTAAATAGCGCATGCATGTAAAAATCCAGCGATAGTTCTTGCCTTCGTTCATGTGCTGTTTTTACCGCCCGCAAGCTAGTTCATAAACTAATCCGATAACTACTGATATAGCCGACTAACCTGCCGTTGAACTATCAGAGACACTGCCGGAACGCTACATCTATACTGCGTATTTCACTGATCATTCATCGGATCATACATAGCCTTGCTGAAACAAGCCGTATTCAAGGTGATTGAAAATTGAAATTCGAGTATTATAATTCGCTTATTATAATACCTAGAGTTTAGGTTTAAATTTAGCAAAGTTGCTAAATTTGGTGAGCATTAATAATACGGAGAGAAATTCGAAATATCTCGAAAGGTATTTAAGAAAATTAGGAAAAACCGGGAAATACGATTTTTGAGAATCGTCTATAACTTCTTTGGTGTATAAAATATTTCAAATGAATAAAAACATTGCTCAAGCAACTTTTTAAGCCGGATTGGACGGATGGGGGTCACAAATTCGTCGATTCGTTATTGTTTTATGACAACCAACATTATTTTTTCTTATGAACGCAATTTTTGCTATTTACAAAATCAAATAGCATTTATTTTTCTGAATTCATTGATGTGTCACACATGGTATTTTACTTCTTTATTCATTGCCAAATTTAAAAAAAAAAGCTTTTAAACAATAACTATTATAAAGTTTATGTTGTTTCCATGACAACCAATCAACAAACCAAAAGGTTTGAAAGTCCTTTACTTGTCATCGTTAATAGGTTCGTAAAAATGAACTTTAATAACGAAGGAAAACGGATAGGAGGCGAATTTTTTATACCGTTCATTTAAGTTTTGTTATACGTTATCACATGCGTTACACAAATTTACTTAAAATTCTGCTTAATGTAGTGTTTTTGTCCGGATATGTTGGTAATAAAAAAGTGTTTGGCAAAAGCCCCTTATTTTTCTAAGTTTGTGTCCAACGTACAAAAATATGTGTGCAAGGGTTGTCTTCTTTCTGGATATGTTTCTGCATATCGTTGACTTGACAATATAGAATTCCTATTGAATGAATAAAAAATTCGCAGCATATCGCGTTTTTCTTCGTTATTAAAGTTCATTTTTACGAATTTATTAATGTGACAAGTAATAGACATTCAAATCTTTTAGTTTGTTGATCGGTTGTCATGGAAACAATATAAACTACAACGACCGGCCTAAACTACAACGACAGGCCTACCTGATTTATAATGGTTATTGTATAAAACCCTTTTTTTAATTTGGCAATGAATAAAGTAGTAAAATACCATGTAAGACACATCATTGAATTCTGAAAAATAAATGCTAATTGATTATGTAAATAGCAAAAATTGCGCCCATTAGAAAAAATAATGTTGGTTGTCATAAACCAAAAACGAATCGATCTAGGAAAAATTTGTGACCACCATCAGATTCGGTTTAAAAACTTTGCTTGGGCAATATTTTTACACATTTGAAATATTTCATACTCCAAAGGAGTTATAGACTATTTTCAAAAATCGTATTTTCCGTTTTTTTCCTAATTTTCTCAGATACCGTTTGAGATATTTCCAATTTCTCTTTGGATTATTAATAAGCACAAAATTTAGCAATTCTAGCTTCAATCACACTGTATATAACATCGGCAATAGTGCACATTTACCACGTTAACTGAAAAATTTGCACAAAAAATACCACTAGATTAGTGGAGGTAGATTTACTGTAACATATACGTACGTAACTGAATTTTAAGTGTAAACGTGGTATACATCAGATTAAAAAAAATATAAGGTCCTTTTTCATTACACTGGACGCTCTTACAAGTAAAATATTTTCAGTACCTATTGCGAATTTAACTTATGGCCAAAACGTATTACAAAAAAATTACAGTTGCTTAGGTTTAATGTTAGAATAACGTGATTAATTAACAGCGATGGCTATCTTTTTGACATACTACTGACATCTATCAAAATGACAGGTCGTTCAACTATAACATAAATAATAGTTAGCATAATGAAGTAAAAATATGACAGCGGAATAACGTAGTCAATTTTTTTTGCGCATGGTTTTATAAATAATGACACAATAACTGTAATATTTAAATAAAAGCTGCGCAAATTTATCAACTACTTATGCATTTAGGCCTTAAAAGACTTTTTTTAAACAGTCGCCATTTTTAACTAATTCTTTTATATTACGACAAGCTAAATATTTAATAAGCGAGATAAAAAAATTACGCATACATTATAATTGTATTGAAAATGCAACCTTTATCCTAACAGAAGTACACAGTAGTGTGCATATATAACCTAGATATTTATGCAAATAGATTATTGTAGAGTAGCAATTGTGATATCGAGTACTAAGAAGGCTAACGCATTTGTGTACGAGATAAGCCGGTGAAAAATTAAACGTTGATCCATATTCATGTTGAAACAGTGAAAAATTACAAAGGACGTCCACTTGTTATTCCAATTAAACCGATAGCGCACGATTATACAGGAGATACAGTTGTGAACTGAATTGATTTTTCAGAGTGCTGCATTAAATATTGTACTGTAACTGGCTGCACTTTAAATCGCACTGGACATTTTAATCCATTACTACATATTAGTAAAAAATGTAAATAATTTAATGTTTAGCGTGTGGAATTACAATGCAGGCACAGTGACGGAGTTAGAATTTTTGTGCCCATACACAGTTCAAAATCGTTCTGTTTTAATCGAATTGGACAAAATTTTGTTGTTATTTTATCATACATTTCGTTTTAATTTGATACTTTGTCACTTTTTGCACAAATTTTTGGCGTGTTAATGTTAATTTCTAAACGAATAACACCGGGCATAAGATAAATTGCAAATGACAAATAACGCAAACAAATTCTTTCGATATTGGTAGCAAAACGTCACTGAATCAAATACATTTGTCTACGTTATTTAATGACTTGCCCAATCCATTTACGTTTTTCATGAAACTGTGTTCATTATTAGATCCTTTGAATATAAACCATAGCAAATTCAACACAAGTATTTAAACATATTGACTATACCCAAAGTAGTTTTTCTATAAAAATTATTGATATCAACTAAACAATATAAACCAAATTTGTGTTCCAAATATGTTAAATTTGGCACATTATCTAAGGCAAATAGTACCTAAATTTTCCTTAAACAAAATATGATTTTTAAGTGGACCTATATGAGTCGTTTATTTTGAAAGTGGCATAAGTCACTTTTTGCGAAAAATCTGTTAAAGCTGATTACGGTTACAAAAATGTATGGTATTGTTATCTCTAAAACTTTTATTCTCTTTCAAAATCATTACTATTTTTGTCAATAGAAATTTTATTGTTAAACAGAAGTGGTTATTATGAAAATGGTATAATGATGGATTTGCTTCCCTATACAGGGTGCTGTTTTTCTAACCTGTTGTATGTCTTAAGTGTCACATAGAAAATAAAAACACCAACACGGGATAACTTCCACCTATTAGTAGGTAGTGAACATGTAAAATGATTTTCGTTATCGAAAATCGAGAGTGCTATGAAAATTTTGTAAACAAATTTAAAATCTACGTAAAAATATCTATAAAAGTTCAGGTTTAAAAAATTAATATTTTTCAGTTTATCCAATATATTGCAAAAAGTTGATGACGTAGGTCAAATTTGAAAATGGAATCAGATTTCCCTCTATATTCTGCACAAATTTGCTAATTTAAACGTTTCTGTATGTTTTATATTAACGGAGTTACTCATACAACAGGTTAGAAAAATGGGCACCCTGTATAACCCCAATTTACCACAGTTATTTTATAAATTTGAAACAAAGTAAAATGCCCGAAGACTTCGTATCTCTTATTAATGACAATGATTCGATACATGAATAAACTTTTATATGAAATACGTTAAATAAATTACTTATACTTAAATTTCAAAATATACTCATGAATTTAGTTATTAGTCATGTATTTAATGAATATTAATGATAATGAAAAATACTTGAATAAACTTATAATAAAATACAGTATATAAATTACTTACATTATATAATTTACTCCTAAATTTTCTTAAATTACTGTCTTATCAAACATTACTTTGGTAAATACTTCGGACAAAACCAACAGAAGTCCGTAGTTTTTATAAACAATTAATTTTGAAATGAATGAATACATGGCTCAAAATACCGTATTATGTATAATCATTTTTTATAAATTCACAAAAAAAAACGTATGTAACAATGAAAATGTGAAAATGAAACTCTTTTTAAAAACTCTAACAAAAGATCAAACACTAACAAAATTAGTTAAATAGGAATATTTTATGAAATGGAATAAATAACAAAATATAGTCCAAAAAATATTCAAAAATTGGTAGTTATTCACATTCATATCAATCATTTTGCCATCGAAGTAGGTTTTGTAAACCATAAATGCATGTTTCAAGTATAAATACTCATTACAAATTTCTGCTATATATTTTCATTCATACAGCAAGAGATGCGCAAGCTAAAACAGTCGAAATTATTCTCACAAGTCAGCTAGCTCATGTACAGAGAGGGATTAGCTGAACGCTCAAGTTTTGACTCTCTTCGGCTAATGAGATACTTAAAACATTCAGTGATCTAAGAGATACTTTGCGCTTGACTAAAGGTTAATCTTTGATGTGTTAACATCAACCACGGACCGAACAATTGGCAGGTAGTGGATGGTTTGACATTTTTTTGATAAAAAAATATTGGACGAAATTAAATGGAACGCAAGAGTATTCTTTCATTAATTTTTGCAAGATTTCCCTCAGTTTTCTTTTTTTTAAATTATGCTAGTTAAAAAAGATTTTTTAAATATTTTCTTAACTTTTTTATTTACCACCCGATATTCGCAATTTTATGTTTAAAATACGCCAAAGCGCTGAGCTGCTGAATGCATTAAAAGAAAAATAAACTAAAAAATTATGTTCTTTAAACCATATCCACCTGCGATTAATAAAATTTTATTTAAGTAAATTGTTTTTGGCATAAAAAAAAACGTTTTTTAAGTTTTGTGTGTGTTAGAATTACTAATTAGTACGTCTAAATGATTTTCACATGTAGCGGCCAATTAAGTAGGCTTTGAGTGACGACTAATACAATGCGAAAGTGCAAACGAAGAAAGTATGTAGGAAAGTTAATTAGTATTATGGGACCGTAAAGGATATTGCTATTTTTGCGTTAATTAGGAACATGATAATGGATAAATAGGAGGTAAAATTTATGCCAAAGTTTCATGAAGGAAAACTTAACTTCTTTTTAAACAACTTTAAAAAAAAGATGAGATATTTACCAACCCGAAAAATCTGCTCTTTCAACTAAATATTTATATTTCTTTGTATTTGTTTTTTTTTTTTGCTTGAAACCAGTGAGATAAAAAAACAGTGTTTAGTTTATTTTTGGGTTAATTAGGAACACGATAATGGTTAAATAGGAGATAAAGATTTTTAAACTACGTAAAAAGTTTTAAAATTATCACCATTTAATATTTACCACCAGGAAAAATCTTAACTTTTTACATTGTTTTGGTAGTTTCACCTAAATATTTTTATTTCTTTGTATTTGTATTGTTTGGCTTAAAACCAGTTACATAAAAAAAAAACAGTGATTAGTAAGTGTAAACGCATGAGTTTTTCAACAAACTTTCAAACTTCTAAACTCCAAGCTTCAGCACATACGTTTTAATAAAAGATAACAAATAAATTTGACTCGGACAACAATAGAAACCGACAAAATGAGACTTAAGTGAAATGTCAAGTTCATAAATTAATCCAATTTGTCCGTCTACGAAATAAAAACATCAACTAAAAAGATCAAAGAAATAATTGCTTTCAAATTAATTTAATGGCAATTGCTTAGAAACTGCATTCTTGGCATTGTATCATACGACATTGTGTGAACCAAAATAAAAGAGATTTTCTAAATTAAAGATGATTCGTCGCACATTTAAAGTTTATTATCCCCTCAATATTTTTAGTTTACAATTTTTATTTGTAGCCTTAATTAAAAACCATGCGATAAAAATAGTATTACGTGGAAGTCCTTAAATAAATTTAACGAAAACTTTTGGCAACAAAAACAAAGCTCTTTCGCTTTTACAATAAATTAAAAAATATTCCGGTTATTATTCGGCAGATAAAAATGGTTCGTACAATGCGGTAGGTGTGGTCTAACTCAAATGTGCGTTTTACGTGAGCATCGCCGTTAATTAACAGTGAAAAAGGCAAACCAACATAACAAATAACGCTTAAGGCACATTTGCATATTAAAAGATTTCTAATTTTACGAGATATGCTTAGTCGGGAAAATCATTACTAGGGTACAGATTTCGGCTTTCATGTAAAATGTACTAGGGACCGAAGCGTGTAATTACCGTCAACTAAACAATGTAGAACAAATTCGCAAATCTGACCTTTAACTTTTTGATTTATTATTTCGCCTCACGGTGGTTCTCGTTATTAAAATACAGGCATAAATCAGAGGCGGACTACCATACAAATTTGACTGTTCATATATTTAAAAATATTTCATGGGGATGATTTATATTTTATAGCATTGAACATTTATGAAAATACTAGCGTAGTTACCCGGCTTCGCTCGGTGAATTTTTTTATCAATCACAGACTACTCGCGCTTCGCGCTCGCGCCTGACGGACGTTCCCAGACGTTTCGACTTTTGAAAATTTTTGTTTTTTTTGGGAGTTTTTGACCTTTTGGGAATTTTGTATCTTTTGGAAATTTTTGTATCTATTGAGAATTTTGGATCTTTTGGAAATTTTTGTATTGATAATTTTGGAACTTTTGAGAATTTTGGATCTTTTGGGAATTTTTTGAACTTTTGGGAATTCTTATATAGCCTATCTTTTTTTCTGTATTCTGAGCGATACAGCACTTTCAATTTTGTTTGACATTTAACTCATTTAAGTTCTTTAAAAAGGCAGTACAATTTCGTTTGAAAATTAGATTCACAATAGATTAATTAACACTTTGCGCTAGCTATATTTTAAAAATATTATACAGAGTGTTTTTTAAGGTTGGTGAAACTTGTGATTTTACATAGTTTTGTAGAAAATTTGATTGTCTTTTAAAACATTAACCATGTTTTATACCTAAAACTGCTATTTTTCAGGATATCGCGATTTTATTGTTAATTATTAGGGCAACGTAATATTTTCGAGTAGGCTACGAAGGCGGCAGTAATTTTGGAACAATTAAAAGATACAAACAAGAAAGTTATAATCTTTTCCGTACGAATTATCGACATTTTTTTTATAACGAAGACGCAATTTTACCAATATTACTCTGCTTAGGTCACTGAGCAAGGATTACGTATTGGTACGTTTTTTTTTATAACGGTTTGTAAAACAGAGTTACCATTACAATAGTAGTGTGTGCGGTGGCAATAACTAACACATGGTCTTATAATAAGGGATGCTAAAACAAAAAATTACCAATATAGGGATAATATGAACTCTAATATTTATTTACTATTTCTAAAGACTACCAATAAGAGCATTATTACACGGTAATAATTTTACATTTCCCTGCCAGATGTTGATCCTCCAGTCAAATTTGCGTTTTCGACCAATAGCAAACTCAGATTTCCTAGAAATGACCAATAAACATAATCATCCACTGATAATATCCTTTTCGCAATTAACTGATTTTCATGCGTTTATTGGTCGTTTTTAAGAAATCTGAGTTTGTGATTGGTCGAAAATATAAATTTGGAGAGGGAATTAAATATTTTGGTGTTGATAATTTTTTGACGAATTTGGGCGACCAGTAGCGTTACTTTAATATAGATTAAATCACACCCTTGACGCACCACTCTGACAGTACTTGTAAAATTTGACATAACATACATTTAATTTGATAGGCTACGTGAAGGAAATTTTCTGACCAAAATATAATTCGTGCATTGCAAATAATGTAAAAGTTTTTTGGATTGCGATAAATTTAAGAAACATTTAGAGCAATTTTTGTGAAAGAATGGAAAAGCCAAAAATTCTTGTTATTTCGAAGTTCTGTCGTGGAACGGATGCAGCGCAGATAGCTCGAAATATAAAAAAGTGTATGGAAAGGATGTGGCTACTAAGCGCATAGAACGTCGATGGTTTGGTAAGTTTCGTTCTGACGATTTAAATCTTGAAAATGAGCCACATAGGCCTACAACTAAAATAAAATCAAGATAATGCGATGATTTTGAAAATGTAATTTTTACATGAGAAATCAGATTTTTATTTTTAGATTTAATCTCACTCCACCAGGCCCCTATTACTTCCAAACTTTAAATTTGGTATTTCATCAGTGCCAAGCATTTCAGATTAATTCTAATTCTGTACATTCCATTCAATTCAATTAAAAAACAACGTTTTCTGCGCTTTTCTGACCGCTGTTCAAATTTCAAATCTAAAGATGTCACAGTAAAAGTTCATAAAACGCTTTTTTTAGAACGATAGAGTAATATAGTCAGCGTCAAGTCTATTGGCGAGCGGTGGGGGTGTTTCGCGTAGCAAACGCTACAATACAAACCATTATCAGGAATATCAATATAACTAAGTAAGTAATTCAATTACAATAATTGTGTTTAGTGCGCACCCCCACCGCTCGCCTTTAGACTTGACGCTGACCAAAACAACTATTGTACGTTTTTTATAGGCCACTGAAAACCATACTTTTAAGTTTTTCTTCCAAAGTCTACTGATGATTTAGTTAATGGACTAAAGCTCTTTTTAATCATGTAAGTAATGGTAAATAAAATAAAATATAAACTTTATGCAAAGTTGATGTGAAACATTTTATATTCTTCAGTTCAGCCCTGGAAACACTTTATAAAGTAAGCACAACTTTTAGATTTACTTCAGAATTTTTGAGCAAACAGCAAATATTAGACTACAAAAAGTATCGTTCAGATTAATTTAGTTATGCTACCAAGCTCATGTCGAATATTAAATTATCCAAGAAACGTTCATTTTGTGTATTTGTTTTTAAATAAAATATTTGCGCGCACAAGTCGTATACATTCAAGTTTCAACGTCTGTAACTGTTAGCTGTTCACAATTACCGATTAAATTATTTATGGCAGTGTCTTACATCAAAATCAATCAATCGGTTATAACTGTCTAGAGAATTATCATTGAACCTGAAAGTAATTTGCTTTATGACTATCTGGTACACATTCAAAGCATTATTTATGATAATTAATTACAATTAGGTTTTTTTTTGCGATAGTCGATGTGGGAATATATAGAATGTAATAAATTATGTCTTGACATACCTATAGAGATATCTTTTTATAGAAACGTAAGGCAATGGTGTATCAACACGGAACATAAAACACATTTGAACGGCTTAAGATAAAGCGTACTTATTCAAAAAAGTTTGGATAATAAATTAGATAGTAACTTTTTGCATGTTTAATAAACTTTTACAGTGATACCTATACTTACGCAAGATTGTTTTATACTACTTTATTAAAGTTTTGCAAAAGCTTGCAAATATGATGCTTAAATGAAAATTATTTTTTTAAAACTTAAATAGCGGTTCTCAGACTTATTATTGTCAGAACTTTTGTTGGTAAGCGGAACACTCAAATCTGGACAATGCACCGGTAGAATTATTCAAGGTTTGAATCGTTTAGCGTTAAAATCACTCAACATGGGAATCATGCAACGATGGTACCATGCAACACTGGAACGCGCAAATTAGGAATATGCAAATTGAGAATTTTTGCTGCTCTCTATATCACAACAACCACATTATAATATAATAGCAGAACACTTTGTTTTATAAAAAATACATCGTATTAATTTATCTTAAGGGCTACGAATTGGGGTAAAGTTGCGGTATTTTAAGCTATGTCAATACAAAAAAAAAAATAATCACGAAATGCAACAAAGATATTTTTGCTTCCACTGTACAAAAGCCAAGGCAAAATATAAGACGAAAAGTTCTGCAATTAAATTGTACTTTGACTGTTGTGATATAGAGGGCAGCAAAAATTCTGAATTTGCATAATCCAGATTTGAGCGTTCCAGCGCTGAATGATTCCTGTGTTGCATGGTTCCATCGTTGCATGATTCCCATGTTGAGTAATTCCAACGATGAATGATTTAAACTTTGAATGATTCTACCTATGCATTTTCCAGATTTGAGTGTTCCGACTTTTCATGCAGCTCCTATTTTGTTTATATTTACTGATAATACCAATTTACAATAAAAAACATTTTAAAATATTTATTTATTTGTTTAAAAATAACGATACTAAACCCATTACATGATAATGTAAATATCTACATAATGTGTCTTAACAGAAAAAAAAATTAACAAGAAAAGTGACTCACATTATTGTAAATCCCGTTTCGCGACGCCCAACGAAGAAGTTTGTAAAATTGTACTTTTGTTTTTCTAAAATCATTGTCTTTACATAAAAATAAAACTTCTTCACAACGAAATTTAAAGAAATTAGTAAGTATTATAAAAATTTTAATTATAATAAATAAGATATTAATTTTAATTTTTAAAGTTAATTATGGTTTTAAAAAAAATCCCAAGTATTTGTACTTATGTTATGATACCTATACATTTAAAAACATAAAAAACTTGTACTTTTGCACATAATAAATGCATACAGAAAAGTTAATAAAAAATGAATGTGAAAACAAAATTACTCTAAAATGTTCTTCCTAGCCAGACAATTTAAACATTTTTTATTTATAGTTTCCGAAATTACAATAAATAATTTCCTTACAATATTATAAGTCCGTTTTAAAAGGACTGAATTGTTATCATCCAAGTATTATTTATAAGTAGTTTAAAAAGTAAATAGTTGTAAAAAGTAAAATGAGACAAGGTGATTCAAACAAATAGTGTGTATTAAAAATTTTGAAAGCCATTATGACCAACCGCTGTAAAAATCTGTATTAGCGAATACTGTTCCTGCGAGCCATTTTCTTTTTTAATTTCAAGACTTTACAAGACTACAAGAAAAAGAGTGAGTATTAAGGATTATTTTTGGTTATGGAACAATATTTTGCACATTGTCGTTACACGTATGTCTATTTGTCTCATACTAGTTATTTTACCTCAAACTCGGTTCTAAATTAACATATTTTGTTTTGTTTTCCATAAATCATAAAATAGATCTGCAGGGTCATTGTCAAAGTATTTTTAGCTAATGAAGTCCAAAAGTATTATTTGAAAGTATCAATCAACATGCAGTATTCAGTAATCTTTTATAATTGGGTGTATAAAAAAAAACTATCTTAATTAACTAATAGAACAATATTGACTAGAGTTAAAACTAAGAATATTCTATTTTACTGCCGGTGCAGTATCACACTCTACAAAACAAGTTTATTATATTGCAAAAAAGTAAACTGACAATTTATAGTTTTGCTGCTTTTAAAATTTAACATATTTAAAAAAGGTATTTTTATCTGAATGTTTTAATTGACTATTAAATTTTTGTTTTTATACTAAGAAGCTTTTTATATAAGCAATTTTCAGTCTTAAAATGTTAAGCTTATTCTATCTAGAACGGCGGTTCCCAATCTTTTGCAACGAAGAACGCCTATTTTAACTCAAAATATACAGCGGTCCCTTTTAAAGGAACTAACTTTAGCTGAAGTATGGTTTATGGTTTTGCACCCGGTACTAGGATCAATAAAAAAGGGAAATAGTCTTAAAAACCGAATGGATACCAGCAGAAGTGTAATAAGTACGTTAAAAAATGTTTGGCTCAATAATGCCAACTTGTACTCGTAGATCAGGCTCCACATTTAGCCTTTCTATATTTTGACTTTGTGTACAAAAGTGCTGACAAGGTCCGTTTGCACAACAAAAATGAATTTCTGGCGCACCCCCTAGGACAGCAAAATTAAAATAAATATACCACAACCATTAACAAAGGATATTAAAGCATTGCAAATGCAAAATAAATGCAATAGGTTTGTTCCAGCAGACCAAAATTTACTAGTTCATGAATTAATTCATGAATTGGTTTATGCACATGCGTCAACTATGGAATAATAAATGGATAAGTCGCTGTTGGAACGCACATCTCTGACTGTAAATTACATTTTGTACGTATTGGGTTCATAGAAAATTGCGCACCGCAAGCGTCAACATCTTAAAAAACCAGTACTACATAAGTACATAAAGTTGACAGGGCGCTGCATAGCTAGCAGATGCCACGTTAGCTATAAACAGCGCATGCGTGTAATAATCCCACCGTGGTGCGTTGTTCTTGTCCTAAAGTAGTAGAGTACTGCAGGAAAAGCTGACTAACTGTCCGGTGAACTATCAGAAACGCTGCTGAAACGCGATATCGATACTGCGCAGAATCCTGATAGTTCATAGGATGGTAAATACCACTGCTGGAACAAATCTAATGGAACACAATGAAATACAAAGGAAAGAATTAGCAATTGTATCAAATTGCTTCTCTCTTACGTTGTCGACTGATGCATATGCTTATTCTTACATTTATAGTTAATGTATCACAAAAAATCGATGTTTATATGCTGTGTACAAAAATGAATGTCACAAAACACTTTTATCTTCTCCCTTGATATTTACTACGTTTTTGAGGCCTCAGGAGCGAGCGTCCAGGATGTCCTTGCTTTAATACAATTATATTTGTATCCGCAATTATTGAAAGTGACTTTTAAACAAGCGAAAGAGGGGCAATTTTTTCTTCCTCTTGTCTGTCCTTGCCTAATTTCATTTTATTGCATGTAACTGGGGCCTTATAGGGTGAACTTAATTTAATTTGCCTTTACGTTTGGGAGAACAACATTTAAAATCCTTTTAGAATATTTCGCATACGGTGAAACACTTTAGAGTTGAGAAAGAAAAGCTTAAAAGCTCATTTCGTATGATAAATTATGTGTTATTAGTCTTATATGAAGCTGATGCAATTAAGATTTTGTGAAACATAATATAAATATATTTGAAACTCAATTTTCTCAAAATAGGATTTAGAATTAAATTCTTTATTAAAGTTAAGAAAAAAAAGTTTACTATACAGGGTGTTTCTTAAATATTGCGAAAAAAATCGGGAGGTCGTTCCTTATCGAAAATTAAGGTAGGTCTTTTATATAAAATTTTTTCCTTAGACGTCTCCCTTCGGAGTTACACCCCCCTAAAAGAGAGCGGTAAAATTAGGTTTTTATTTTATTTCTCAAATTTGGATAAATGTAGGAGAAAGATGTTTGGTAGATGTTTTATACTCAATTAAAGATTACCCATAGTAATAGTTTTAATCATCTCCCACCTTCACAGGGGGCTGAAAAGTGCGACCCCTGTTTTTTTTTACCAGAACTTTTTGGTGGGTTGAAATTTTGGAACGAAAAAATTTTGTTTTGAAAGTTTCATTCATGTAGAAAATTTTTTATTCCTTAGTTTTTCTCGTTTAACCTAGTTTTTGAGTAAAAAAAGTAAACATAAAACATTAAATAAATATTCCATTTTAAAACTATTAATTTGGTTGGTTACTATGGTTTGTTTATGTTCATATTGAGTAGAATTGACTGGTGTAATTCATTTTGACGTTTGCGCGGCGACAACGCTAAGACGCCCATTAATTCTACTCAATATGAACATAAACAAACCATGGCAACCACCAAAATGAATTGTTTTATCACTTGGAATATTTGATGGTTCATGTCTACTTATTTTATTTTTTACTCAACAACTGTAGGTTTTACGGGAAAAAAACTAAAGAATAAAAAAGTTTCTAAATGAATCAAGCTTTCAAAACAAAATTTTTTCATTCCAAAATTTCAACCCACCAAAAAGTTCTGATAAAAAAACCAACAGGGGTCGCACTTTTCAGCCCTCTGTGAAGGTGGGAGATGATTAAAAATATTACCAAGGGAAACCTCTTAATAAGTATAAAACATCTACCAAATATAATTCTTCAACATTTAACCAAAGAGAAATAAAATAAAAACCTAATTTTACTGCTCCCCTTTAGGAGGGTGTAACTCCGAAAGGAGACGTCTAAGGAAAAAATGTCATATAAAAGACCCCCTGAATTTTTTCGCAATATTTAAGACACACCCTGTATAATTAAAAAAAAAAGACTATCGCCGGTCTGATAAATCATCGCAAAAAAAATAATTTAAACGTAATTTCATAGAATATTCCACTCATAACATAAGTAACCAATCAAAACATACTATTCAGCCAATAAGACACGACTCTCGCTGAAAACACCGCAAGTTGAGGTGTCTCAGCGAAAACACCATGACCAGGTCTATTTTTCACAGTAGGCCTTAGTTACGCTTAGTTACACATAAACATGTCAATTAAATTTGTCAAAATGACTACAAGCGGTCGTTTTTCTTCGTTTAATATACGAAATATAAAAAAAAAAAAATACAAATGTGCCCAAAATACTTAAAAAAGCAATAAATACGTTTGGAACCAATTCCTCGAGTTTTTAATTCGCGGAATATTCATTCGAATACCACTCGTGGTAAAGATTTTTTTAAGAAAATACTTCCGTTTTCCATGTAAACTTGTTCCAAAATATCACTCGAGCAAATTTCATCTAAAAATACCCCTCCAGCTGCGTCGGGGTATTTTTGATGCAATTTGCTTTCGTGATATTTCAACTGGAACAAGTTTCCATGGAGACCCAAAAGTATTTTCAAAAAAATCTTTACCACTAGTGGTATTACATACGAGAATTTTCTGCGATTTACAAAAATATAAGGTTTATAGCGGCTTCCACTTAAAAAAATAAAAACGTTGTAGAAGTGCTACAGTCAAACTGAATCACCCGGTATATTTATTTATATTTGCAAAAAACAATCGAGTATATAAACAATCCACCTAAAAAAAAAAAGACTGACTACAGACGAAACAGTATTGCGTCTTTAAAAGAAGTTGCTCTATAATCAGCATTTTAAACTTTAAAGTTACTACGACAAATGAATTTAAAAAAAAAAGTCTGAGACATGATTGAAAATTAAAATGCCTTAATTTGGTTAGAAACCGATTTAATCCAGTTATATTAATTATAAAAGCTGTAAGATGGGCAATTAAGATACGGTAGATGCGAAAAGAACAAAGTTGTTCATCCATTAACTAAACATGGTATTGGATAACGACCATGTCGATTTTAAAACGCGGCATAACTTTAGATTACTGATTAAATTAAGAAAATAATTAGGAAAGGAATTATCTTCCCATCGAAATTAATACCAAGAGAATGATTTAAGCTCTCTGTAGTACAGACGATTGTTTTAAGCAGATCACAGAGATTAGAAATCACGTTCTTTGCAAAGGCAGTCGCTTTAATTTATATTATAAGCGAGCTAATGATAATATGACGTATGCTGTCGGTATCACTGGTAAAAAATTATTACGATATTAACGGGGCTAAATTAAAATAAACGACAAGTTTGCGCGTTACATTAAATTTAATTTAATGCCTACAAAAATTATGGGACTGCTGATCTAGTATCGCGAAACAACTTCTTCCTTTAACTTAAAACTATTAGATTTACCAAGTAGGTACTACTCTCAGGTGTCAAAGTTTTTATTAGAAGGGCGTGTAAGATCATCAACACCATATCACATAACATGACGCGGCATCGGACTACAACATACCACATAATCTGAGCTACTTGAACATCTAGATGACACCGGATATAACATTCAGTTTCCCCAAGACAAAAGTCACGTGCAACGTACACTACCTTCGTAAAATCATGGAAACAATAGAGATTATTACGCCGTTTAGCAATTACAACCGCGATAAAACTGTCCTTGCTCTTGCGTATTTACTGGAAAATGTTCAAGAGCTGTCGTAAACGATAATGACCCGTTATATTTTCCCTTTACCTCCTCATTTTTGGTATTAATACCATGTACAATTCATATGCGTTTAACCGTCTATTATTATTATTATTATTATTATTATTATTGTCGCAAAGGTGGTCCCCTTTCAGGTTCCAGTACTGCGACCTATTGGTCTATTGTAACCCTAGTGATAACCTCAGATGAGTCCTGTGTTTTTGAAAAACTCCAGGATTTTCTTTAAAGGTGTTTTTCTTGGTTGTTTTTTTTTCCATCCCTGTATGTGTACGTCGAGAAGGTGTGAATCTTGCACACTGGTATAGGACGTGAAGAGGAGTTTCTTTTTCTTCACCACATACTCTGCATATACATATCGGTTCCTGAGAGTCCTATTATACAGGGTCCATTATGAAAGTAATGCGCATGATTTTATTGTGACTCGACTATCCATCGTAGCGGGGTAAAACGGGTCGGGAAATGTGGTGGGGGGTCTGCCCTTCCAATGCAGCCGGTCGCCGGTTTGCTCCGAGCAGTCTGAGCGAAAAAACGTACCTCCGCGTGAAGTGTGTTTTTCAACTTTGTAACACGGCGCGATGGAGCGTTCGCTTGAACAGCGATACGCTATCAAGTTTTGTGTGCGGCTTGGAAAGAATGCAACCGAAACATTCCAGATGCTTCAAGAGGCCTTCAAGGACGACTGCATTTCAAGGTCACAGTCCGGGAGGTGGCATAAGGCGTTCAAGGAGGGCCGGGAGGAGATCGCCGACGAACCCCGTTCTGGACGCCCAACAACGTCCAGAACCGACGAAAACGTGAATCGCGTGCGCGAAGTTTTGCGTTCCGACCGTCGATTGAGCATCCAGCATATCGCTGACACGTTAAACATGTCAACATTTGCGGTACATGGGATAGTGGCCGAAGATCTGCAAATGCGCAAGGTCTGCGAGAAGCTTGTGCCGAAAGTGTTGACCGAAGACCAGAAAGAACTTCGAGTTTCGCGCTGTCAAGAATTGTTGGATTTGATTCAAAACGAGCCGGACTTTCTTAACTCTGTCGTAACCGGAGACGAATCCTGGATGTTCGAGTACGACCCAGAATCGAAAAGGCAGAGCAGCGAGTAGCACACAAAATCATCCCCCCGCCCCAAGAAAGCGCGAATGAGCAAGTCTCGCATCAAAACGATGCTCATTGTCTTTTTTGACGTCCGAGGAATCGTACATTTTGAGTTTGTACCGCAGGGAGAAACTGTCAACTCAGCCTTTTACCTGGAGGTGCTCAAAAGATTAAAACGCCGGGTCGCGCGCGTGAGGGCTGACATCAAAGAAGGTCAAGCTTCACCATGACAAAGCCCCCAGCCACACGGCTTTCATCGTTACCAACTTCCTGGCCCGGAGCAACACCCCGGTGGTCCCCCAGCCCCTTTACAGTCCCGACTTGGCTCCGTGCGACTTTTTTTTGTTTCCCCGACTGAAGAGAGAGCTGAAAGGAAAACATTGGGAAAGCGTGGAAAACATCCAAAAGCATGTTACAACGTTCTTAAGTGACATTCCCGTCGAGGAGTTTCAGGGTGCCTTCCAGGCATGGCAGACACGTCTCCGCAAGTGTATTGATGCTAGGGGAGAGTATTTTGAAGAATTTTAAGCATTTGTGCCGGTACGATCAATAAATCTATTTTTCCCAGAAAATGCGCATTACTTTTATAATGGACCCTGTAAGTGTTTTATTTAGCTGACAGTGTTCTGTGGCTGCTCTGATGGGGTCTAGGAACATTCTTCGGCCACAATTCTTCGTCTCCACAATTCTTCGGCCACATTTCTTCGCCTACACAATTCTTCGCCGCCACAATTTTTTGCCGCGTACAAGCATATCAAAAATTTTATTTGTAAATGTGATTGTTTTTATTTATAACGTAATTTTTACAGATTATTTTACATTAGCCTAAAGTTGTTTCCTGTATATCAATACTTCTTCTTTTAATATTATGATTAAACATTGTAACATAAATAGCGTATTTTGTGATTTTTAATCTTGTTTATGTTATTTTGGTATGAATTAAAATTACATTAACAACCTAATGTAAAATAATCTTTAAAAATTAAGTTATAAATAAAAACAATCACATTTACAAACAAAATTTGTGATATGCTTGTATGCGGCGAAAAATTGCGGCGGTGAAGAATTGTGTAGGCGAAGAAATGTGGCCGAAGAATTGTGGGCGAAAATTGTGGGCGAAGAATTGTGGGCGAAGAATGTTCCGGACACGGCTCTGATGTCTACCCTGCTCGTCCTGCAACTTCTTTCCAATGGGCAATATGCCCCTGTATTTATATGCCATTTAGTCATCGCATAAAGATACGTAAGGGTCGTTTATCTTTTCTGTTTCTTATGTTGATGGCACTAATAATTTTATAGCGTTTCTCTTGGACATCGTCCACTATGCTTACCGCATTACATGACGGATATAATTTTTTTGCTAATACTTTTATAGGCCATCGCTTTTTATCCTCGTAAGAATACCACTTGATTTTTTTCTCATCCATTGTTTTTGTGATTTCTCTGTATTCACAATCTTTTTCCACATTAATTTTCCTCTCTGAATAACATTGAGGTTTTAAAGTTAACTTTTTCTTTTCTATATGGTGTATTCGTATCACCTCATAGTTTACCACATTAGCCAATACTATTGGGAGTCTCCTAATTTCTTTGGCTTGCCCAATCTCTATTTCATTTTGATATTGCCGTGACACTTTGGCTTTTTTCTTCTTACTCTCCCCCTTCTTTTATATCTAGATGTCTCCCATTCAAGTTCATCATCGTCTGTATAATATTCATCTGTTCGAATATACGGTTGTATTTGTACTGTACTTGAACCAGACCTATTCTTAAGTTGTTCCAGTTCGGTTTTTAGTTCCCTAATTTCCTTTCCACAGTTTGTTGCAGCATATTTTTGACCGCTAACTCTGTTTGCCATGCATTATAGTACAAATTTAGTTTATTGTACTTACTTGGTTTTCATGAAATGATAATTGGTTTTGGTATAGTCAATAAATTTTACTTTTTTGCCTAGGTTAAAAAAACTGAAGTTAACATTTGTTCGTAACAAAAGTTTTGGTCCTATGTAAATTTAAAAAACTGAGGCTAGATGATAAAAACTAATGAAAAATAGGAAGATTATAAAAAGTTGAAAGAAAAGACCGAGTTCACATTCTTTCCTTACAAGAATTAGTTAATCTATAGTTATATTATCTTGAAGAGTTTATGTGTTTGCAGAACTCCAGCTTAGTTCAGAACAATTTTAAAGTAAACTGTGTTACAGAACACCGCACTCAATCACGTACATTTGTTATCGTGGCATTATTGTGGAACATGTTAACTTGTATATTATTTGAAAGTTCCTTTAATTCTATACATTTTCTTGGCACGTTTTTCAATTTTCCGCAACTGAGATAAATTATTGCCGATTGATACGAACTATTGGTTTACGTATTCACAATTTGTTGCATTTTGCTGTGATTAATGAAGAAATAGTAACGATGTGAACAAAAACTTTGTCTTGAGTTATCCCCTTAGGATGGAGCAACAGGAAGTTTTTGGAAAAAAGTCAACACGGATACCCGAAGATTGATTTATTCGTTTATTGCACTTTTTTAAGTTAAAAACTAACTTGAGGTATTTTTAAAGCGATTTGCGATGCTATTGTCCAAATTCTTGCTATTCAAAAATCACTTTGCAAATTTCAAATTTCAATGGAAAATAGTCCTTCGATATTATCTTAGTCTAAAGCCGTAAAATCAAACGGTGAATAAGTTATAATTATTCGCTTAATAAGAACGAAAAGTAATACTTTGCAAGCTAGATCCCGAGGGCACAAAACATACCAACGTAGAAGGAAAAACTGCTAGCGCTAGTCGTGGCTTGGGCGCTGTCAACTTTTGAGGAAAAAAAACTAACCGTAGCACGTGACTCACGCGCCCAATTTACAATTGATTTCTTTATTCAAAAATTGCTATAGTCGACTCTTTCCCAAAATAATATTATTTATTCTATAAAAGTAATTATACATACAACAGTTTGATAAAAGTGGCAACTGTCTATTTCGAGCAGAGATGTGAATACAGGATACTAAAGAAATAAAATATGATCATATAATTGATTCTTAATTTTTTCGATACATAAAAAAATTATAACGTAAATATCTATCAAGTATTTTATCAATTTACGTTGAAATATGCCAATGTCTGTTAAGATTCTTCGCGCCCTCAAACTGTGATGAACTGATTTATATCTGAAAACACGCAATCATGCAAAATATTGTACCTATAGGCAAATACCACAATCTTTAAAAACATAATATTTTGCAACAAATTTACTAACACAAACACAAATTATGGTTGCTTTAATTTCTAATAAGCGTAACATATCAAATGACTAGAGTAAAATAGGTGGTATCCAAAAATTACATGGATTAGTACAAAACACTGTATGTTCTAAAGAATGTACTTTTTGAGAGTTCCAAAACGATTTTCAGAGCTATCGTTTTCAGTTATGAGCTCTTGATTTTGCACTGCGACAAAGTTTTATTCGTTTTAAAATAAGGATCAAGAGCAAAAATAATAAAAATTATATTTCAGACACCATGAGGACTAAGTTGTACAAAAAAAATTCTAAAGGGACTAGATTAAATGCTCTAGCCTAAAATGCTGTGTATTCAAGTTCAAAAAGTTTATCTTTTGCAAAATAACAACCTGTAATGTAAAAAAAGTTTTTTAGTTTTCACACAAATAACGTAGTTTACACGGTATGTTGTTGAAAATTTGTATGGACGTACAGAAGAATTGTTTATAAAAACAATATTGCTGTTGTTGAAGAGACGCGGGTATTGAAACTAGTCTAACGTTTTCACAAGAGATCTCTAAAAAAAAAAGGTGGTTGTTACTTAATAAGGTTTTTAGAGTTTATCCGCGTAATATTTTGTCGCATCCTAACCTCCATCTTCTTCTGACAAACCAATTTTGTTATTGGAGTTATCTGTCCTCCATGGCCTCCACAACTTCTTTTTCCCAGTTTTTTCTTGATCGACCCTTTTACCGTCTTACACATGGTTGCCACTTCCATACGTGCTGGTAATCGATCTTCTGGCATCCGTCTTAGATGGCCATACCATGTTAATCTCTTGACTGTATTAATTACTGTAACGCCTACATCCATTCTGTCCCGTACTCTGTCAAGTCTAGCAAGACTGCAGCACTTCCTCCAGTACTCCATTTTCAGAGTGAATTAATAAATGGATTTGCAAATGTACATATGTACATTCTCAATTATTTTGGCTGCTGACTTTTTCTTGTCAATAACGACCAAGCAACTCCACGATTTTCTTCTTACGTTTGCTAATGACCTTTTTACTTATTTTCCATAATTTGATGCATTACATCCGCCGAGTAAGTCCAAACCCGCGCATTACATAACCGCATAATAATTTTGAATATGAAATTAGTGAACTACAAAGAAACTTCTTTAGAATGAAGTATGGGCAACGGCAGTATTTTTTTAAAATTCTTGAATACAAATGAGTAATAGAAACATTAGGACAAATATATCACCTGGTGTATTTAAAGCAACGTTTATTTACGACGATAAATCACCACAAATGCGAAAATAAAACACGTGTGTGAAATGAACAATAAAATCATGTTTTCAAAGTCACTGCGGCATTAATAATAAAAATATCCCGCTAATAGCTAATACTATGCAACCGCACACGTGACAGTACGTGATCGATAAGAAGCCGTGCATAAGATTTCATAACGCTCTTTATTCGATTAATTAGCAGCGGAAGGCATTTTTATTGCTTCCCAATTAATTATTTGCAGTTTTTATGGACATCGTTAGCAAAACATAACCATAATTTGTTGGTTCTAAGCTACGTGAACAGTTTAATTTTATTCAACTTCAGATATAAATTACAAAAGCTTAACGCCAAGCGTTTTTTTTTTTTTAAAGACAGAACATATTTTTAATTTGAGAGTTAATAATTTATTGATCCAGTTACAAGCTCCGTCTTGAAGTGTAACGAAGAGTTTCTAAAATATACTACACGGGTTAAAAACCGGTAATTTGATTTGCTTACTTGCGGTGGATTACAATCAAGGATTACTAGAGATTCTAAGCCATGTCCGTTTTCATTTGAACACAAAAGCTACATAAATTAGGAATTATCAACGACGCTTTTATTCGTTCGTCTTTTATTTGGTCAAGCCTTTATTATCCCAACTCTTTTATTAGTTCGACTTTGTAAACTTATCCGCAAACTTTTTCAATGTTATATGGACTTTTGGTGATTAAATGAAATTATAAGAGTTTACGTCTGTTCTCTGAGTATCTTTTACGATTTTTGGTACAATTATTATTTTATCGTTTATTCAATGAAACGTTAAGAAGACTAAAATGTTGTAATAAGAATGTTGTCAAATGTGTTAAAACCAGGGCATGAAACCGGTTTTTTAAACCGGTTTAAAAAACCGGTTAACCGCTATTTTTTGTCCTAAAAAGTGATTTTTAACCGAAACCGTTATTTTTAAAGGCAAAAATATATAGATAATTGAACAAACCACGGCAGAATATGATATGCTACTGAATAAAATCACACTGCCATCACCGTAACTCTCAGCCTGTACCCACAACTCGCATATAGGCCTTCCGACTTGTATGCGAAATGCGATAAGCAAAGCCGGCCAGCAAAATTTCAAGTGTTGACAGTTTTGCTGGAGGCCGAGAGTTCAGGCTTGCCTTCCGGCCCGGCCGATGTATCCACTAAAGGCTGCCATACACGATCCGTAAAAACTGAAAGGAAAAACTGATCAGGCCGGCCTATTCGGATTTCCGGATCGTTTGTGGGGAAAAACCGTCAGTATTGCCTGAAGCAAATGGCCTGTTCAGGCGGCCGGAATCAAATTGAAACTTCAATAGGATTTCCGGACGGCCTGTTCAAACCACCTGAAACTGATCGTGTATGCCCTCACTTCAGGCCAAATCGTCAGTCCAGCACGGTTAGCCGCTACGATTAGTCGCCTGTTTTGACGTTTTTTTCTCTAGTTTAGTTAAAGGTTTGTTCCCTTTAAAGTTTAGTTAGTTCGTTTTATAAGTGTTCAAAATGTTTCGGGAAAACATGGGGGAATTTATTTCCATATACGAGTCAGAACCATGTCTTTGGCAAACGAAATGTAAGGAGGACAAGAACCAAAGAATTTCCTCGTCCATTCTTAAGTAGTGGTGCCAATCTTTTGACCAACACTTTCTCCGAGAGGAGGTTTATGTGGGAAAATGTGCTCCTTTTCAACAACCACTCCTTACACCACATGCGTCTCTTTCGTGTACTTTTTTGCTGCCATTTAGTGGCAACTACTAACCCAATAATAGCTAGCAAATCGTCTGAATAAACCATAATAATATTATTTATTATTAAAGGCACACTACAAAGTACTACTGACAAATAGAGGCGCGAGCGAAAACTGAAGCCGAACTGAAAGCATAAAGAGACCGTGTATGGCGTAGGGGGTATTCAGGCCGAATCAGGAATTCCGGACAGGCCGGCCTGATCAGTTTTTCCTCTCAGTTTTTACGGATCGTGTATGGCAGCCTTAACGATGCAGTTTGCCTTCCGGATTGCAAGCCGGAAGGCTTGCCTTCCGGCAAACCTTAGCGTGTATGCCCACCTTTTAGCGAATACACTTCATTTTTGCCAAAAAATTTCCTTCACCTGTCAAATTTGCGTTTTCAACCAATCACTAATCTTAAATCTTCTAGAGCAGGGATGGCAAATAGGATTTGATGAGTGTGCCAAAATAACATAAAATTTAATACAAATTTTTCCCCGTGCCAACAACGTATTCAACACGGGTTAGGTTAGACCGCTGGCGACTTTTCCAAAAAAAAACTAGTTAGCTTAGACCGCTGGTGACTTTTCAAAAAAAAACTAGTTAGGTTAGACCGCTGGTGACTTTTCCAAGAAAAACTAGTTAGTTTAGACCGCTGGTGACTTTTCCAAAAAAAAACTAGTTAGGTTAGACCGCTGGTGACTTTTCCAAACTAGTTAGGTTAGACCGCGGATAACTTTTTCAACACAGAAAAAGATACTTAGCGTACTAATTAAAAATAACTAAAACGTGTCAAAAAAGTTTAAAATTTTAAAAACAAATTTATTCATACAATTCTTTAGGGTGCCATCGAAAATCTCTCGCGTGCCAACTTTGGCACGCGTGCCACCTATTTGCCATCCCTGTTCTAGAGACTACCAATAGGAGCTTTAATACACGGTAATAATTTAACATTCCCTTGTCAGATATTGATCCTTCTGTCAAATTTGCGTTTTCGACTAATAACAAACTCAGATTTCCTAAAAATAACCAATAAACATAATCATACACTGATAATATCCTTTTCGCAATTAACAGATTTTCATGCGTTTATTGGTCGTTTCTAAGAAATCTGAGTTTGTGGAGAGGGAATTAAATATTTTGGTCTTGATAATTTTTTGACGAATTTCGGCGACCAGTAGCGTTACTGTAATATTGATTAAATCACACGCCTATATTATCAGATTTTTTAAAACAGTCTTCATTATCTATAGAACTATAGATAAAAAATGAAACTTCATTGTTTTTAAAATTTACTTTAAGTAACGTCCTTATTTATAAAAATAGAACATAATGTAACAAAGGTTTTGTGAATGACTAAGTGAAACATGCAGTTAACTACAACTATTTGAAAATAAAAGCCGTGGGATTCAAAAATTTTATAAAGAAATAAATGAAAATTTAAAAACACTTTAAGATTAAATTTCATCTGGAAATTTTAAAAAAAGATAAAATATTAAAGAATAACATTTCGTCTTTGAAACGTTGACATTTGTTCCGAGTAGTCAATTAGTTGTAACATTATTAGCAAAATTACCATTTATATATAAACTTCGGTTTCAGCATTCGCTTTTTCTTCCGGCAGACATACAGCAATATGTTTCGTTTAAGCAACCCAACTGAGTAGATATAAAGCAAATATTACCGCGTGCCTTTGCTGTGCAAAAACAAACATGAAACATTCACGTGAATCGTCTCATGTGCTACACGTATGTCTGGGAAATGGGAAAAAGTTGCAAAAACATAAGCCGTCAAAGCAATTCCGAATTCACTTAGAGCAGAAGCAATATCAGAACTTTTTTTTATACATTTGGTGAAATAACATTCATTTTTTAGAGACACGTAGACCTCAAACGTTGCCGATAAAATAAAATTAATAATCTAAATGTAGTAGCGATTTATTTTGATCTACTTGTTTAGACTGGCAAGCTTTTCGTTCATGAAATATTTTAGTTTTAAACTAACAAGACGGTGCATTGAACTATCGACGACAACATATTAAAAGCAACATATTTATTGCAGGTGTTCTGAAATAATGTTTAAAATAAATATTATGACTTTTTTTAACGGAGATAAAACTGACAATTGGCGGATAAATAACAATGTTACAAAATGTTTTAGTCCGGCAGTTTGTTTTATCTGCAAAGTGACTTTTTGATTCATAACTGCAATGCTAATTCTTTTATGTATAAAACAACATTTATCTTCTCGAATGTTTTTTTGAATGAAGCAATTTAACCTTTAGCATTTTAATAATATTTTTTTTTACTTTCGACAATGTGTGGGTTTAAATAGTTTAAAGATCGAATCACGGATATTTTGTTGGTTATCACAATTATCGGAGATCGTACGAAATGCAAAAACTACAGAGGATAAGTGTACGAATTCTCTAAGTAGACTCTACAGGGAATAGTTAAAAATAAAATTGAAAGCAATTTGGATGAAGACGAAGAACATATGGATTCCGACAAGGACGCTCTTGCATAGACGGTATTTTCTGTCCAAAGCAAGTAATTGAAAAAATATTAGCTTATAATTTAGAAACACATGTGGTTTTTGTGGATTTACAGAAAGGCTATGATACGGTACTCTGGATGGGCTATAGGAAGTTATGAGAAATAAAGGCATTAGTTATAAACTGATACAGGCAGTAAAGAAACTGTAGTGATATGACCAGCTTACGTGAAGGTGGGAAATATAATATCGCATAAAATTGCAAGTAACGAAGGGTCTCCGTCAAGGTTGCTGCATGGCACCCACTTTATTTAAGATATTTATAAGCGGAGCCTTAGAAAACTGGAACAAAAAATGTAGAAGCATGCTGATGACCAACTAGTATTGGCAGAAGACAGTGACTACATAAAATACGGTTTGGTGAAAATTGCTCGAAAACAATTGCTCGAAGGAAAATTGCTCGAATACAATTGTTCGAATGGAAAATTGACGAAAAGAAAATTGCTCGAAAAAAGAAAAAAATATTACATTTTTATAAATACAAAATAATTAAATATACTAGAAAAGTTGTTAACATTTGTTTACACTTAGAAAAATGCATTTAAATTTATTTACAAATACATGTACCTACACTTATTGAATTTGCTATTGAGATAAACACTTTAAATATTTGAAAATATTATATACTACATTACTGCTGATTCTGACTATATTGTTGTTATCTTATGTTCAATATGTTCAAATATTCATAATGCTTATCTCAACAAGTGTAAACAAATGTAAACAACTTTTCTAGTACATTTAATTATTTTGTATTTATAAAAATGTAATATTTGTTAATTTTTTTCGAGCAATTTTCCATTCAGGCAATTGCTTTTTAAGTAATTGTATTCGAGCAATTTTCCGCAACCCATAAAATACATGCTCAGCAAATTAAACGACGAATATCAGAAGTGGGGCTTAAATAAACATCAATAATGAAAAAACAGAATACCTTGTTACTGGAGGTCATGCAGATTTACTACTTGAAAACCAAATCATCAAGAGTGCGAATTAATATAAATATCAGTGTTAAGATAAATAGTAATGGAGACTGTAAATCTCAAACAGAGTTGGGCAAGGACGAGCTACCATAAGAAAATTTAACTCCCTGCTATGGAACAAGAGTGACAAAAACGACAAGAAGCAAAATGTCCAAATCACTAATGGAGAGCATAATCCTATACGGCGTTGAACTATGGGTAACTAATAAAAGAGAAGAAAGTAAAATAACATATCTGGAAATGGAGTATTGGAGGTAGTGCTGCGGTCTTACTAAACTTGAAAAAGTACGTAACACGGACATCTGGGAAAGAATGGACGTAGTTACTACTATAATTGATACAATCACATCAAAGAGATTAAAATGGTATGGTCATCTAAGATGGATGCCAGAAGATCGATTACCAGCACAAGTATGGAAATGACAACTACGTGTAAGACGGAAAAAGGGTCAGCCAAGAAAAAAACTGGAAAAAGGGAGTAAAGGAGCCCATGGAGGACAGAGGACTCCAATAACAAGATTGGCTCGACCGACAGAAGAAAATGGAGATTAGGATGCGGTTTTGAATTGTAAAAATATCGCAAATATATACAGGGTATCCCAGATTACATTTCCAGCATGGGGATCTCGCTTATTATAAGAGATAGAGGTTTGTTTAAATTAAATGAATTATTACTTGGTATGAGAGAAGCCACAATCAATTTTTAAAAGTACAAAATTCCTCGTGCTTCAGATGTTATAGCAAAAAATATGAAAATGTCCAATTTCTTTTTTCTCTCATAACTTTTTTGTCGTAATCATTAGAACAATTTTATTTGTACTTTCTTAAAGTACTTTTTAATGGAGAATATAACTGTTATTTTAGATTTTTTTAAACACCTACCATTTTTGAGATATTACCCCTAAATTCATTTTTTCTTATGGGCCGCGAAGTTGGCTATGGAATAGTTAAATGTGCTTTTTTTTCTCTTTAAAATGAGATATTACTTGCTTCATCTATTTTCATAAATAAGTCACAAAATCAAGAAAAATCGAATTTTACCCATCACTTATCAAGCTATCTTTGAAAATAAAAACAAAAAACAACTAATTAAATGTCAAATGACAGTTACCATTTGTCTGCTGTATCATTTATTAGAATTTCACATTATTGTTGTGTAATTCGATGGTTTTTGTAGTAAATTGTTATGATGATGGCAACATTTAAAAATAGCGATTAATTTGACAGGTTGAGATGCAACATTCTTTGCCATAAAAACAGTGTAGAAGCTGAGCGAATATAATTAGAGCTATATCCCGAGAAAATGCAACGAAGGATGCGTAATTACAAAAATTTGGAAATAAATTTTAAAGTAATTTTTTCGACAAACCAACCAAAAATCCAAAACAAATCAATAATTAATTAGAATTATTTATTTTACACAGTTTCTATTGTAAATAATGTGGCATTTCAACATATAAAATTTTTAATTAGTTGTAAATGTGCCCATAATTATATGATAACAAATTTGCTACAAAGACTATCGAATTACACAACATTGATACCGCAGACAAATGGTAACTGTCATTTGACATTTAATAAGTTGTTTTTTGTTTTTATTTTCATAGATAGCTTGATAAGTGATGGGTAAAGTACGATTTTTCTTGATTTTGTGACTTATTTATAATATAAACGTAGCAAATAATATCTCATTTTAAAGAGAAAAAATAAGCACATTCAACTATTCCATAGCCAACTTCACGGCCCATAAGAAAAAATGAAATTAGGGGTAATATCTCGAAAATAGTAGGTGTTAAAAATAATCTAAAATAACAGTTACGTTCTCCATTAAAAAGTACCTTAAGAAAGTACAAATAAAATTGTTCTAATGATAAAGACAAAAAAGTTATGAGAGAAAAAAGAAATTGGACATTTTCATATTTTTTGCTATAACATCTGAAGCACGAGGAATTTTGTACTTTTAAAAATTGATTGTGGCTTCTCTCATACCAAGTAATAATTCATCTAATTTAAACAAACCTTTATCTCTTATAATAAGCGAGATCCCCATGCTGGAAATGTAATCTGGGACACCCTGTATACATACAATATATCACGATTTCTAAATATTTCTGAAAGCCACAATTCAGCAAAATATTTAGCGAAGGTGTGAGGACGAAGTCATTAGCTATTACTGTACCATTTTTATAGTTGGTTACGGTTTTGACGTCTTCGAGTAATCGTATGAGACCTTTCCCAATATTTATGCCTTTTAGAAAACCGCGTGTACGATTTATATTGCCTAAACAGATCGTTTGGGGTAAGCAAAACCGCGAATTAAACTTGTGTTGCAAATTGACGTTCAGTCATATTTTTTTGTAGAGATAAATGTTAGAAAAAAAATAGTAAATGTAAAACTAAAGTGATAGACAAATAACTCGATAAGGGAAAAATTTTACATCCAAGACGTTATATGATCAAAAAAAGCCAGCAAAACACATGAATCAATTTGAGGAAACAAAACTAGAAAAGATTTGTATAAAAGGACGACCAGAAAATCTAGACGTGGACGACTACCAGAAAAATGCGCGCAGAGCTGGTTTCCTCATTTACAGGGTGACAGAGAATTGGACATATAGGGAGAACCCCAGTCGAAGAAGGAGGGAAAAAAATTTAAAATGACAGGAAATAATGACGTATGTAAATACTTGGATTATTTAAATGATTCATTTATTAAAACAAATCAGTTTAATCAGAAATATCTTGTAGAAATGCTAGACCAGTGTGAGTAAATATATAAATAAATAAGGTTGCTACTGATGAAAAGACGAGATTCTTGAAACGGGTCTAGCGTTTCTACAAGAGATCCTTCCACAAAAAGGTAAGTGAATTTTAATTACACTTATTTGTATTAATTAAGCAGTGTAACTAAAAAAAATATGCAAAATTAATTTTAATACTAGTTTAGGTTATTCATTTTAAATATCTAATGAAGCTGAACATTTTCTATTCATGAAATATTAAAAATTTATCACACACTACCTACTGACGTATCCTCACTGTAATAAATAATATGTAGCAGTACTTCATAAGCAATTCTAGATGAGTAAATAATTTTTATGAGGTGTCATTAAACTTAGAGCAAACCGACGTTTATTACAACAATATTTTACAGAACATAAATTTTTACAAATTATATTGGGTGTTCTTGGCACCTTTACATTTAAATGATTTTATAAATTGTATTCATATGCAAATTGCGACAATGGGGCGTTGCACGTTATAGTATTGTAGTTTATGATAATACTCTTACATTGCGGACGTCGTAAATACAGTAAGCATTCGTTACCTACACGTTTATCAATCACTTCTTAGAACCTCCGCCACTTGTTCAGATTGAGCCCCCGTCAGTCATGCTTTTTTTGTGATCGTTTTAAAGACTGCAGTTTTATTAATGACAGATCTTTTCTATAATGTAACATGAAAGACTGCTGTACTTAACCAGTAAATGTTAATTTAGCACAGGTTATTAAAATTGCATAAATTTTCCGAGTTTTATACAGGGTGAGTCACGACGGACGCGTCGGAGTTTTATGGCGTAACGATTTATATTTTCCAATTTCTGTCGCTGTTAGATTATGTAAGTCAATAAGGGCTACATTTTAAAAATATTTTCAAACATACAGGGTGCTCCAAAAAAGAGTGCCATATCAAAGTTATACTTTTTCTTATGGAACACCCTGTATATTTTTACATTTTTGGATTCCTCTTTAAATTTAATTCAAAAAATGTAAAAGGTTATATGGGTCTAAAGTCAACCAATCTCGTGAAAATTGCATTTTCATGAAAATACAGTACTTTCAAAAATTTTCAACATTTGAAAACTTTGACAAGTCTGAAGAAATTCGCTTGGAGATAAGATTGACAATAGATTATGTAACACTTTGCACCACCTACATTTTTAAAATATCATACAGGGCATTTTTTACGCTTGGTCAAACTTGTGAAAATTTAAACATCGATAACTCATTTTTTTTAAATACAACACTCTATATTTTTTTACACCGTCTTATAGAAAATTTAATTCTCTTTCGATAACATTCAGGCTGTTTTTTACCTAAAATTGACATTTTCCGAGATATCGCGATTTTATTGTTAATTATTAGGGCAAAGTAATATTTTCAAGTAGGCTATGAAGGTAGACCGGTAATTTGAAACAATTGAAAGAAAAAACAAGACACTTATAATTTTATCGTTTGACTACACACTTTTGACAAATTTTTATAGGAAAGTTGTAGTTTTACCATACTTACGTTTAAATAGAGATTTTTTAAAATTATTTATGCATTTATTTATTGGACCAGTGTTATAAGATAATTACTAAATCCTATAAACCATTTTTTGTCTGTTTACGATACGACACTACGACACTCTACCGAAAACAGTACCAACCATGTTTTTTTTTTTAAATGTAAAATTAGACAAGTTAGTATTACTTTTTTTTTAAATCAGCGTTCCGTTCTCGTACCTAATACATTATCAATCGGTTTTTAGGACTTGGCAAAAGATCAAACTCAATTATATAAAAAATATTGTGGCCCTGATGAGAAACCTATATTTATACGTAAAATGGTAAATCTACAACTTTCCTTTAAAAAAAATGTCAAAAATGTATAGGCAAACGACAAAATTGTAAGTTTCTTGTTTTTTTTTTTAATTGTTTTAAATTACCGCTGCCTACCTTCATGGCTTACTTGAAAATATTACTTTGCCCTAATAATTAACAATAAAATCGCGATATCTCGGAAAATATCAATTTTAGGTGAAAAACAGCCTGAATGTTTTCGAAAGAGAATTAAATTTTCTATAAGACGGTGTAAAAAAATATAGGGTGTTGTATTTAAAAAAAATGAGTTATCGATGTTTAAATTTTCACAAGTTTGACCAAGCGTAAAAAACGCCCTGTATAATATTTTAAAAATGTAGGTGGTGCAAAGTGTTACATAATCTATTGTCAATCTTATTTCCAAGCGAATTTCTTCAGACTTCTCAAAGTTTTCAAATGTTGAAAACTTTTGAAAATACTGTATTTTCATGAAAATGCAATTTTCACGAGAACGGTTGACTTTATACCCATATAACCTAATACATTTTTTGAATTAAATTCAAAGAGGAATCCAAAAATGTAAAAATATACAGGGTGTTCCATAAGAAAAAGTATAACTTTGATATGCCACTCTTTTTTGAAGCACCCTGTATATTTAAAAATATTTTTAAAATGTAGCCCTTATTGACTTACATAATCTAACAGCGACATAAATTAAAAAATATAAACTGTTTCGCCATAAAACTCCGACGCGTCCGTCGTGACTCACCCTGTATAACTTTAAAAAAGCAATCGCATGTAAAATCTTTGCGCGTGTCTTGTTTTAAAAATAATCTCGAAATTCTTTATTAAAAGACAAAAGTGGCATTTGACCTTTATCATTTTCTTGTACTTTTCACAGACAATTTCACAAAGAGATCGTTATAATTGTTAACACGATGCTGTCACAAAGAACACATTAAAACATAAGTTATTGTTGTTAAAAGAATAATGCTAATAACAAGCAGAAAATCTACTCTTGAATGAGTACTATTTATTTGAGCAATATATAAAATAAACTGCGCATTTATTGTTAACATAAAAATTATTTTCAGACGCAAGGTTTTTGATAATTAAAGTTTACTTCGAAATTTGTTGTTAATATTTATCGTTACTGAAACTCCAATTTTGCACAAGCAGTAAAAGGCAGCAGCACTCTTAAAGCTGCAGTAGAAAGAGTTGGATACGTGTTTTGAACTGATAACCAAAAGTGTTTCAAAGTTTTACGATCAAAATTTATTTTGAACGGAGTGTCTTCGGACCAATCAAGTAGTTTTTCGTCGTCCTTCGTAGATATACCAGTAGCCATATCATCACTCCAAAATAGATTTACAAGGCAGTTGTTTTTCTCATAATGTTTCATTTCTTCTCTTCTTCTTCTTCATTCTTCTATTTTAGGCCATTACCTGCTCCTTCTTTAGTTTTGTCCTCATATTAGGGTTAGGTGGTCATTCGATCTTTTTCTGGGCAGTCCTAAGCTTGGTCTGCCATTGGAAGATTTATCTCTGGCAATTTTGACTAACCTTTTGTCTGCCATTCGACTGATATGTGGATTCCATTGTTTCTTGCGTTCCAACACCCATTTGTTTATGTTTTCTACCTGGCAGGACTGTCTGATGTCACTTCTTTTTCTATCTAGTAGTGTTTTTCCTGCAATACGCCTCAGTATTTTCATTTCCGTGGTCTCCATAAGTTGTTCCGTTTTAGATGTACAGGGTGGGCAAATTTCGATGTTTTAAAAGGGAATTTCGGTAACTATTAGAGGTATCAAAAAACGGACCGCGCATCCTCGATCTTTTTTTTTCGAGAAAAAGTTAATGGCGAAAACTAAAATTGGTTAGCGTCTTTTGTTTTCGAGCTATCGCCGATAACTCGATTTTTCGACTTTTCGTTTTATGAACATATCTCACTTGTTTATGAAAAGAAACAAAAATAATTTTGACGTTCTACAAGCATTTTTTTGATAAGAATGCAGTGGCGTAGACAATTTTTCAAAAAAAATCTAAATTCGAGTTGTGACATAAAGTTGTATTTTTTTAAATAGAACCCATAGTTGTCATTCCAAATATATAAGGGTTGATGTAGTTATTTTCAATAATATGTAAGTTGCGAAAGTTTTTTAGTCTTTTTTTTTTTAAAGAAAATTATAGTAGGCTATGAAAACAAAAACAAAACAAGGTGTAAAACCTTTTAAAACTCATTTAGTACAAGTTGCGAAGGTTTTGTAATTTGTTGTGATAAACATTATAAATATATGAAAATAAAAAAACAACGATAAAGTCGGCATTTGCAGTAATGTAGTTTATTGTAGTTTATGTTTAAACATTTATAATGTTTATCACAACAACAAATTACAAAACCTTCGTAACTTGTACCAAATGAGTTTATTATTTGTTTTAATTTTTATTAAAAATTAATTTTTAATACATTTCCATTAATAGTTATAGTATAATTTTTAAGATTTGATCGTTTTTCGTTACGTCAAATTGACTGTTTGCTATAATTTGAATAAACTTTGAACTGATTTTTCTCGAAAATTTTCTTATGTATGCATACTTTTTTAATACATGGTCGGATTCAGAATTAAATTCTCTATCTGAATCAACAAAAACATGTATACTATGTAATTTAAATAAAATAATTGCCTATCGCAGATTTGACATACGTCATCGTAGAGATAACAAATTCACATCACTTAATAGTGAATTTGTCGCAGTTTTCAAAAATATGAGGTTTGTCGGGGTTATTTTCAATAATTAAAAAGTTATAGGGGTGCGATAGTCAAACCGAATCACCCGGTATATTGCCAAATTAGTGAGCTTAGGAACAAACTTCCAATCATGGGTAATCGTTTTGTCCCTTCAAAAACTTTGCGACTTCTTCATAGAGTTCAACAAGTCTTGTTAGTATAGCCCCTCGACAACCAATTTGAATAAGGAAAAAAATTTTAGGGAAACTTCTCGTCTTTTCGCACAGTTTTCCAAAATTAATTTAATATAGATCTGCAAGCCGAGAGAAACTAGACAGAAATAGTAGTTCTCATGCGATCTTCATCTGATACTCTTAATTTTTTTTTATCTGACTATTCCTGACGAGTAAAACTCCTGTCATGATCATGTAAACTACTCTCATATTTTAATATTCACCACGACCCACCTCAAATCAGCTTGCGACCCACCAGTGGGTCGCGAACCACACTTTTGGAATCCCTGCGCTAGTGGACCCTATGAAGCAAATTTTATCGAATGTCACAGCATCCTTATTAAAAAAAAATATGCGTTTATAGTAAATTTGTAAATTTCATTGCCTTGGCGTTAATAATTATTGCTGTTACTGTTTTCTTCTGTTGCTTGATGATAATATTTTATAATTTACAACGCAACAGTTTATTTATCGTTCGTAACAAATTTTATATAAAGCCATACATTCAAACGCTTTCAACATTGCAAACACGCCTACTTATCAAATGTTTCTGCTTAATTTACTCTAAATGGGACGCTCCGCCAGTGTCACCCTCAACGATGACGTAAATAAAGTGGCGATGAAACGTGGAGGAATATGATATCGTGCACAAATCGCTAAGTTGTTTAACACAAACAAGATATTCCATTTCAACAAAAGTTACGAAACAAAAGAGCAATACTTCAAATTTATAACCCATACTTCATTTGTTTTCGATCGACATAGTTATGTAACCTTTAGATAACCGTTACGTGAAGCACCCTAGATGCTTCAGAAGTGCATGAAATTGATTACAACAGACAGATTAAACACGCTACGTTCTACCGAATTGAGCAACAGTAATACCGGACCTATAAATATTTATTTCAAATACGTAAATGTTCAAAATACCAATTTAAGATGGAGATAATTCAATTTACATAACTACTTTGTAACGATATCAATGTGGGAAAGCTGAGAGATTGAATTTTTAATCGATTGTATTGGAGGAATAATATTCTGCGGTTCAAAGGGTATAGAATTTTTAAGTTCTTTGTTATCGAATGCAAACACAAACACCAAAAAGCTATTGAAATTTTTATTGAATATATTAATTTCGGATCAATCGTTTTAAATGCCACCATTAATGTAATATTCTGCTATTTTAGTGTTATTGAACTAAAAGGGATTGTGAAAACAACAAAATAATACGTTTACCATGAAAACTTCAAATTAATCTAACTATTTAAATATTAAAACCGTGTACCAATTAATATTAAAGAGTAAATGCAATGCCGTTTTGATTAACCGGGCCTTGTATATGTAATGTAGAATTTTATACACATTGTAACACATTCGGCGTATGTGTAGTGTACAATATTTTTATAATAAATAAAAAAGGTTAACTATGAAATCCTGAGAACTAAACAGGCTGTGTGTATTTTACCAGCTTTAGGCTTTTAACAGAAATTTTATTAATAAAAACAAAAACTGAAGTTTGCTAGCTTTTTCAGGATATTTCAGGATGGCATAATATGTATATTTTCGGTTTTAATTATTACAAAGAATAGACTATGCTAATTTAACCAATTATCTCGAACGATTTTCCAGATGCCCATGTTCGATTGATCATGCACTTTGGTGTCCCATGGATAATAATCACCTTGAATATCTCGTTTGTTTTTTTAAATATCTCCAAAAAAACTCTACATACGTTGTGCACAATTAGTGAACTTGCACAGTTTGTGAAATGGGCGATTTTTTTTTGCTGACTTTGTAAAATTGGCAGAGCGTTTGTCGAGTTAGTAAAAAAATACTATGTTTAGTACGTAAAATACTTATTTATAACACAAATAGATTACAATTTATTTTTTCTACGACCACTATGTAAATGACTATTACTGTACAGCCTGCATGCATAGTAAGTCTTTAAGCACGGTAAGCAAAAAGCAGTTTTCTGGAAACGATCAGAGTAGTCTCACGTCAAACTTGACACTTAACAGCGTTAGTACAAGTGTGTTTATTTTTTAGCAAAAAAAAACCGGTAAAATGGTATGTATTATGATCGTAGAAAAAGTATGCTACATAACACGAGTTGTAAAGCAATTACGCACTCGTGGCAAGACGCAATCGCCGCTACGCGGCTCCGTGCGCAACGTTTCCACTCGTGCGTAACATTATGCTTCTTAGAACTCTTGTTATGTAATATACTATTTAACACTTTGTCCTCCAGCAAATGTTCAAGCCCATGGGGTGGAGTCGGCAAAAAAATAACCGACTACCGACTGAAATAGTTATTTATGTACCAAGGCAGTAAAGTTCGACTTTTTATCACGAGTGTGGATATTATTTGTGATAAAAAGGAACTTTACTGCCGAGGTACATATTAAATTTTTTCTGCAATCGTCAAATTTTGCCACAATCGACAGATAAATAGCGAAAAATCAAGCAAATACATAAAGTTTTACTTCATCTGTCAGATTCTCATTCTCCTGTCAAAATGTATCTTTGAACAAAAGCACGCTCAATTTCTCTAAATTCAACCAATGAGCGTAGCGCATTTTTACTTTTTTACTGCCTAGGCAGTAAAAATGATTATTACAGCCGCTTTTGGGTACAAAAAGCCTCTACACATTGGCCAACTTGTCGGGGCCGACAGTCGGGAACTCCGAGTTGGGTGTTGTCTACACACCTCCCGATCAGTACAACCAACAGCATAAACGTCATAGCTTTTTATTCATTTTGATGTTAAATTTTCGGTTTAATAGTCCTTATCTAAAGGAATGTAGTGGGGACGTTGGCTTGTTGGATAGACTGGTCAGCCGACCGTTCCAACTGTCGTGTTGGTCGGGTGAAACACTACACATTAAACAATTTATCGGAATGGTCGGCCGGTTGTCCCGACAAATTGGTAGGTCTGTAGACCCCATTATTGAGCTAGTTTAGTGACGATTGCAGAAAAAATATGTTATCAAAGTTACATAATTTTAATGAATCACATTTCTGCTTATATTTACCATAAAATCTGGCTTAAAAAACGCATGCTTTAGTCCAATATTTTCTGGTAAAATGGATATTTGTTTATAATACGAACGATAACTTTTCAACATATTGTGTTATAAAACATTTGGTAAAAAACTGAAAGAATAATAACAAACAGAAATAGGTACGCAATAAATAAAATTTAAAAAAGTTCAATTTCGCTCCATTTTCACACTTAAATTTGACAGAAACTCGACAGATGTAGTTGATTTTCGATATCAAAAATGATGCATTTTTTGTATTTGCTAATTAACTTGTTAATTAAACAAAACAAAATTACTTATTAGAAAAGTTTGAACATTCGAATCATATTTCTACATAACTTGACCTTAAAAACTTTAAAACAAAGGCACTATCAGCTTTTGAAAACATTCAAATGTCAACACGGGGTAAGATTTGGTTGACTACAGAACTAAACCTTCTTGTGTATCACACGAATAATGTGTTTTGTATTCTTGCGCTGTCTATAAACCTTATCTAGTCAAGTAGATATTTTTTGCAGATAAAAATTGGACGTTCACAGACAAAACTAGTTTGTGCTACTTTAATCTTTACCGTTTAAAACATTTTTCAACTTGTTTTCATCCTCGAGAAATACTAAACCAAAGAAGAGTCGGGAGTTGGTAGTTTTTCCGACACCCGACTCCTTAACCCGTTGTGACTCGCGCGAGGTGTTCCAGACACCCCAGCCTCTTTTTTATTGTGTCTTTTTTTTTTTGTTAGGCTTTATGACCCCTGCTTTTCAGTAGCTGGAGTTACATATGTTTCCAACCTTTTCTGTGAAAATGACTAGTTTCTTTGCTTTTTTTAACGAGTTATGATTTTTGTTTCAAAACTATGCGTTTATTTCCAAGTAATAAGTATACTATAGCATATTTGCAATTTCGTATGCCACTATAGCTGACATTGCTTTATAAATTTGCTTACATTTTCTATGAAACTTATGACAGAAAGAAAATACCTGACTGTAACAGGTTATGGAGGTTAATTGTCATTAGCAGTACTTATCTTTGCTGTAACGTTACTTATCCCTTAGGATAGGTACCTACTTGGTACTTACACTGCGCTATATCGTGTTACATCGTGTTGGTACTAAATAGCAGATATTATTATTTTACTTAGTGTATTCTATAACAAAATTATTTTTATATAATAAAAATTATAAGTAAACAAAAATTAATTTAGTTTCATAATTTATTCTTTCTAACCCGAGTAAAATACTTTTTTGTTATAGCTCTATCAATATATTTTGCATTAACAACTATAGTAAAAAGTCAGTTTGTATAAAGGAATTCAAGTGAAATCATTTTATGAATAGTTTTAAATAAAATAGCAGTAAAATTAGACGAAAAATTACGAATAGTCTGAAAAGCTGATGGGGTGTAAGAAACACTCATCACGTTAGTAAAACTAGCGCGAGTCACGGCGGCTTAAAAAAGCTCCAACTCCTCGACTCCTGACTCCAACACCGACTCGGCCATTCCTGAATTACAAACGTTTGCAAACATTAGAAATCAGTGAGATTTCGAGGCAACCAAAATGCCGCTATAGTTTGGGGATTACGGCAACTGGTATTAATTTAAATAAATAAATCAGGCAAAATAAATTTTGAATTGGGCACAAACAATGAGTTAGTTTTACAAGTTTAGAATTTTAATCGTCTCCTTTAAATTTCTTTGCCGCTTTCGCCAAATGAAAACGTATTATATCTAATATAAACAGATGTCTGTATTACGTCACTCCTATAAAATGTATATCCTGATGAATTATATCAATAATTTGTAATTTAGGGACCATTTAAGAAAAGATAAACATTGCACTAAAAATACACAAAAAAGAGTTTACAAATCATTTGTAAGCAAATGGTACTTTAAATAGTCGTAAAAATCTCCATTTCCACCACATCCTAAACATTAAATTAGGTTAAGGACCATGTTTATAGAAATAAAACTCGTTTAATAATGTGAACCAGAAAAAAAAACTCATAAAATCTGCCAATTTACTTATTTCATACAAGTTTCCTTCTTGATAACATTTAAAAACACGTTAGCACGTTTTAATTTAAGTCGTTTACGTTTTCCAGATCAGTGCTGTTCTGCTGTTTAATTAAAAATAATGGAAGAAAATTTAATAGAAAACTACTTAACGAACTTTAAAATTAAACTATTATTAAGTGATAAACAGTGTTTGAATCCTACGCCACAGGTGGTAAAGTTCCACCTAGCGAAATTAATCTTCCTTCTAATTTGTATTGTTCGGAACTAATTACACGTGTGTTAGCACTCATAAGCCTCTACGGAAGCTTTAATAGATGAACAATGCACGTTGCAAGAACGAGTAAATCCACCTTATGTGGCACAAGCCTAAAGCAGCAGCAGAATTTTTTAAAACGAAGCGTGCGGAGAATGATAATTTGCAGAAGAAAAAAACTAATAAGTTAAGAAAACTACTTAAGTTAATACAAGACGGATTGCTTCAATTTAACAAAAGTAACGAGCGGTATTTGCAAGTTGGATGTTTAAATTTGACGAATGAAATGACCGAGTAAAAAACAAGGACCTTAATACAATCGTAATCGAAAAATTATGCAATTTCACTGCTGTACCTCAGGCACAGATTTTACTTTCGGATAACAGATTCGATCACGAAAATCGTTTAATGGAAAACGATGTGTGTGGCATGGAAACAAAATAAAGCGGACGTATAGATATTCTAACAAGGTCGCATAATAGCGAGCCGTTTAAAAATGACACGGAGGATTCCTTCAGATCGACACGTCTAAAAAAAATATGAAAAATGACCAATTAAAAATGGCTGATTCAATATGGCGGTCGGAAATTGAAATTGGCGGTCTATGCGTTCACAGGAAATAGCTATGGTGGGCTTGTCCTGGATGCGAATGGAATTTTATCTTTATTTAGACATTTTAAATTCCGAGAAGCACTGGTTTTTTGCGAAAATTTTTGTTATGCCTTTAGGCTAGCAAATGTCCTTATTCTAGAAGATTATTTGAAAAACCTAAAGGCTAGAAGTGAAAATGTTGCGACCCAATGGTTTTTGGAAGTCGTTTCTTCAACGAGGATTTGAGACGACTTCTAAAATGTTCTAATGAATAAACTTACTATTAAGAGTCGTGTTTAGTTGACAAATGATTAAAAAAAACCGTCAAAGTTAGTCGAGTGTATAGTATTTAATTAAGAGTATAGATAAGTTGATAAAAGCAATAAATTGTATAGTTTTCACTTAAATTTATTTTATTAAGTACTGTTTACAAAAGAATAACATTTTGCTACATCTTACGAGTATATTAAATAGAACTAAATGACAATTATTAAAATAGCGCTAATGCCATTCAGGTTAGAATAAAATAAAAGAAATATTTAAATAACATGCGTAATATGACATTAGATTTTAGAGATTATATGAATAAAGTGTCCTTATTTTAAAAGTCACAAAAAAAATTACAGGAAAAAGTTGTACAGAATGCAAAAATAATACCAAATATAAAATATCGTTTGTTTTTGGACTTTTTTGTCACTATTTCATAAGAGCGATTTAAGGCCTCTACTCATTACCCAACTTGTCGGAGCCGACCGACGGGAACTCCGTGTTGGGTGTTGTCTACTAGGGGTGGGCGATATCCAAATTATATCGACAGTGAAAAAAGAGACTGGTGACCTAAAAAAAAAACGCTTCTCGCCCTCAAAATATCGATATATGGGAATATCGATATATCGAAATTTCGACATAAAAGCGGTAAAAAAGTGAAAAAAGAGACTGGTGATCTAAATAAAAAAAAAACGCTTCTCGCCCCAGGGTTGATAAAAATCATGATTTTTTAAAAAAAATCAAAAAAATCGATTTATTTGATTTAAATCAGATTTTTTTGATTTAAATCAGATTTTTTAAAAATTAAATCAAATGTTCATATTTGCATGCTATTTCTGTTTTATGCTAATATATTTAATAACCAATATATTTAATTCATTGGAGAATTTTTGTTAAAATAAAAAATTAAATATAATGAATAGAAATTTCGAAAAAAATCAGTGCTAAATAGTGATGTTATATATAATTAAGCAGGGTGGATAAAAATCATGATTTTTTTAAAAAAATAAAAAAAATCGATTTATTTGATTTAAATCAGATTTTTTTTATTTAAATCAGATTTTTTAAAATTTAAATCAAATGTACCATATTATCGAATTTAGTGACATATTCACATGCTATTTCTGTTTTGTGCTAATATATTTAATAACCAATATATTTAATTCATTGGTGAATTTTTGTCAAAATGAAAAATTAAATATAATGATTAAGAATTTTGAAAAAATCAGTGCTAAATGGTGAGGTTTAATTAATTATATACAGGGTGAGTCATTAATGCGGCATCGGTCGATTGTGGCTAAACGGCTTGAGATATGAAGTTGATTCAAATGTTATTTTATACAGTTTTTTCTAAACAACACAATAAAAAAAATATTTTCAAATATACAGGGTGAGTCACCTTTCTGGAACTAATAGCAACTTTTATATTTCAAATACAACACCCAATTTTTTATTTATTACTTTTGATCGCCTTAATTTTAGCTTTGCATCAATATAAAATACTACAGGTTTTTATACGGCGTTGTAAAAAAAAATTATTCAATGTTTTAAGTCTTTATTTAAAATTCTCCTGAAGTTATTTTGAAATACAGAGTTGTAATTTGGTATGGACATACATTTCTCTGTTCGCTCGATATGAAAAAATTTGAATCACACATACAGGGTGGCAACTTCCATGATTTTCAAAAGCCCGTAACTCGATTTTTTCAAATGCAAACCCCTGTATTTTTTTGTCATCGAATTCGTCTTTAAAAGAGCTTCATATTTTGTTAAGTATGTCCCTATACCCAAAACTCATACTTTTCGAGATATTCGACATTTTTCTTCAAATCGTTATTGAAACAACAGAGTGCCGTGGAAATTGAAAAAACTGACTGTTCACTTCGCTAACGTCAAAAACTTTTTAATTTTTTTTTGAATTATTGCATTTCCACAATGAATATTACTTTACAAGAGCAAATTGATATGGTTTATTCACCATTTCGTGTATTTAATTACTAATAGTAATACAATTTTATTTTATTTTAAATCAATATTATATTGTAATCATATAATCTGTGATTTAAATTGATAATTTTTTTAAAAAAATCACTTGATTTAAATCAATGATTTTTTTAAAAAAATCACTTGATTTAAATCGTGATTTAAATCACTTGATTTAAATCTGCTCAACCCTGTCTCGCCCTCAAAATATCGATATATCGGAATGTCGGATATCGATATATCGAAATGTCGACATATCGATGTATCGATATCCGATATTTCGATATATCGATATCAAAATTATATCGATATATCGATATATCGCCCACCCCTATTGTCTACACACCTCCCGATTAGTCCAACCAACACAGCATAAACGTCTAACTTTTTTTATTATTTAGGCTTGATGCCATTTTGTGGATAACAAATTTATAAATAGCGTTAAATTTTCGGTTTAATAGTCCTTATCTAGAGGAATGTGGTGGGGCGGTTGCCTTGTTGGATGGTCTGGCCACCCGACCGTTCCAACTGTCGTGTTGGTCGGGTGACAGACTACACATTAAATAATTTATCGGCCGGTTGTCCCAACAAATTGGTTGGTGAGTAGAGGCCTTTACGCTTGCGAGTATTTGTAAAATCGTAAAATCAAGTGGCCCATGATTTTTTACCGATCTTTATAAACTTAAAATTAGTTTTAGACCAGGCACCAACTTTTTGTAAAGAACAATGTACCGAGAAAACAATAATAAAAAACTTTTCCATTTATTGCAGATGTATTGATTGCTGAAACTTAAAACTACTATAAAATGGAAATTTTATGTTTGAATTTCTTATTAAGTCATATTTTTAATTTCTAAACAACTTTCTTTAAGTTTTTTTTTTGCAACTCTTAAAATAAGGACACTTCACTCCTGCGAATATTTCTAAAATCGCTAAAATCTAGTCATACGAATCTTTTTCATCTTGAAATTAAGTTTAGACCATGCACCAACTTTTTTATCAAGTATACAATTTTCTGAAAAACCGATAATGAAAAACTTGGCCATTATTGTGGAGTTACTGAATGACGATGCATTTTTTTTAAATTTCACCTATTTGACAGGCTCATTTTTATTAACAAAACGTTCAAATTTCTGAAACAAACCACGTTGTGCTGAAAATAAACACCAATGCTCAATGCTTTTGTGTTAATCATAAGGTTATCTGTAGATTTTTCAACATGATCAACATGATCGTACTACAAAGCGCAAAAAAACACAATATCCGATAATCAGCCTGAAGTGACGTTGAGTAGGCAAGAATTTCAGAGCTATTGGAACTTCAGCTACGAAATACTTAAATGCTCAACGTGTAGGATAAATTATTAATTAAAGAAAAAGCTTACAAAACAATCAGTGTATTAAATAAAAAGAGACTTTGGGCATAGCAAAGGAGCATAGCAATGATAAATAGTTCTATACCGGTTATTTACTATTTTTGTAGCGACTGAAATATCAAAAACTTTTTGTAAACAGGCAAAAGATGTGTAGAATTTATAAAAAAAACGAAATCGTTTTAAAAATAAACGGAAAAACGCAGATTCTTTTGAGTATTTTCTATTTGTGGGACAAACAGGAATTTTTGTAATAATAGGCGAACAATCGAAGGATGGCATTTGTTTTTTGATATCCTTCAAATGTTTTCTAAGCAACAGTCAACTTTCTTACGGACGCTATGTCGACAACAAATCATAAAACAAAGAAATGAAATAAAAAATTTCGAATACAACAGAACACCCAACCATTATTATTTACAGTTACCGAAAAAAATTATCTTTATTGAATGATGTTTTTTTAATTCAGTAAGCTGTGTATTACACTAAGGAACAAATTTCAAGTGCAAAATTGGTCATCGGTTAATCGTTATTAGTATATTCACCCACATATTATATTTACAGAGATAAATATACGGAGTCACAAAACTATTTAAAAGTGGTTCAGTTGGGGCATGCCAGACATGAATCATTTAGTCAGATGTAAAAAACTTAATCCTTACACGTTCAAAACATTTCAAATAATTCATAGTTTACTTCAATTTAAAAACGTATTTGAAATCAGCGTTTTTGCTAACGTAACTGAGTGAAGCTTTAAAGGCCGATCCACACTTGCGGTCAAGATGTGGTCAGATCAAGTGAAGTCAAGATCCAGGATTCTACCAAGCCATTCGCACTCAACAGTCAGAGACAGTCAGGTCTAGTCGAAGTTAGGGTTGCCAGAATATTTCTTTTAAAGAGAACATGTCCTCTTTTTTCTCCCGATCTTTTTGTTTACTCTCTTTTTGTATTCTAATCTTTTTTGTCCTATTTTTTCCTTAGTTACTCTTTTCAATTTAAAAAAAAAAATATAGGACAGCCGTTTATAGGCCAAAGCAATAAACTCCACTTTTTGATTTTTCTATACACCACACACCACACCAAACATCGCCTTTTTTGGTTCTCTTTATTTTTGGAAAAAGTTCTCAATTTGTTATCTTTTTTTTTATTCTCTTTTTTTACACTTTCAACTTCTGGCAACCCTCCGACTCGAAGTCTCTTTGATCAGTTTAGTTCACTCGAGGAAGCGACAATGTTGTTCTCCAAGCGTGCTTTAATTAAAATCGCATGAATTTTGGATGAGGAGGATAATGAAGTATCAAAAGCATAAAAACGACGGTTCTGGCTGCAGAACTGCCAAAAAGGAAAATCTTTTACTTTATACCACCAATTAGTCGATGATGATTTAAAGTTTTATAAATATTTTCGAATGTTTTGGATCACGGACTCACTATCAGTTATTCGTCATACACGTTTCGGACGTTCTCACTAGCCAGTCAGGTCAAAGCACGTCAGGGTAGTCACGGTCTTGATCGCTAGCGGACCGATCCAAAGGTCAACAGATCGTGCCTTGACTTGATCGGACCGCGTACTCCGAACGCTCTCATTGGATTATGTTTAAGCGATGTTGATCGGTGCCTTGACTTGACGTGATCTGACCACATTTGACCGCTAGTGTGGATTGGCCTTTACAAAGTTACTGAAATAGCAACACCCAGCGTCTCTACTGCCTTCAATGAACAAATGCTTGTTAAAGCAACACTTTTAATATTTTTATCAGATCATTTTGAGATAAATTTGTGACCGGAAAATAGAATTTACTTCTTACTTAACTTACAGTACCAACATAGAAAGCAAATTCAAGTGTAGCTTCTAGTTTGGTTTGGTTTTAATTGGGATGTAACCTTGTAGGATGCAATAAAAAAATCTTCCAGTACATTACTGACATATAAATGTTTTTGATTTTTTATTTATTACAAGTAAATGTACTTAAATGCAAATTTCGCACATTTAAAAAATTCATGACTAACATTTGAAGCTGGTTAGTTTAAATTTACGATCTTTGGATTGACACTCGCCATAATCATTTTATAAATAGAAATAGACATAAACCATTTTTATTAAGGACAGTTTATGGATTATGTTCTTTGATGATACGTAAATCTTGGGCTATTAAATTGAGCTATCAAAAATAAGCAGTAATGATCCTGCAAAGTGCTAACATATGTTGAATGTGACAAGCTAAAGACGCATATAGTTAAAACTATCAACAGCAAGCATTTTTTGCATATTTTTTTAAAGCCATTTGCAATTAAAATATAAACTAAAGTACATGGCATTATTATCGGGTACCAGCGTTGGTACAAGTTTGCCTACTTTGTCTCATTATACTTAACACGATTTTTAATGTATTTTCGCTTATTTGACTTTAAAATTGTAACAAACGTTTTTTGTGTCTATTACAACTAACAACGTTATCAATTAAAAATAATGATTCAAATTCCGGTTCCAACATTGTTATCTCGTTAATATACGAGTTAGAGAATAGGTTTTAATTTAGCAAATTTTGCTCATTAATAATATCATAAGAAGTTTCAGATATCTGCAACCATTTTCATAAAAACTGAAAATGTGGAAAGGTTACTTTGTGGCTGAAAAACAGTTCAATATTTTTTAACTTAATGATATAAAAAGCTTTTTTATATCACATAATACTATAGAAAGTCACTTAAGTTGAAGATGAAGCTAATTTATAAACATTTTCGGAAGACAATTGAATGCAACATACTTGTTAGGTTAAAAATACAAATTTCTTGTCAAAATTGTCGACGTGCTGTAAAAATTGTGAGAAAGCAATCTGTGTTGTCTATTGCATGCAAGGATCAATTTTTAATGTTGAAGTTTGTATTTTTGACTTAGAAAAAACAAAAGAGGTAGAATCAGAAAAAAACTGGTAAGGCGACTTAAAACGAATAACATCAAATAGGAAGAGATAAAAAAACTTAGCCAAAGTCATTGCAATTCAACAGTAGTACCACACCTAGCAATTGATTAAATCACGATTTAAATCAGCCGATATTTTTAAATAAAAATCATGATGAAAATCAAACTTTATTTTTTTCTCGATTCAACGTCACACGTCACATAAATTAAATGCACGTTTTACTTCCATCCGCGTAAACAACCGCTAGTAAAATACGGCGGAAATATTGCCTATTGGCTTCTTATAGTAGGGTATATCGACGAGAAATAAAATCTCTACAGGAATTTTCTTGTTAAAGACGCATTCCGGTAGATTTACATTGTAAATTTTCACAATATTTTTAATTTTAGGGTCAAAACATCTACAGCCTCATTCAAAAAGTCTGCAACAATTGGAAAAGTTTTTTATTATCGATTTCTCGGAAAAAAAATTTCTTGATAAAAGTTGATGCATGACCTAAAACTAATTTTAAAGATGAAAAAAGTTTTATATGACACTAACTTTCAGCGTTTTTAGAAATATTCGCAAGATTCAAGTGCCCCTATTTTAAGAGCTTTAAAAAAAAATCAAGAGAAAACGATATTTTATGTTAAATAAAATTTTTAAATTCTAAACGTTTTTTAAACTTTTTAAAATCTTTAAAATAAGGGCACTTTTGAATGTTAAAATTACTTCAATTCTAAATTTGACGTTATTTTTCTTCACCTGTGGTCGTATTTTTGAATTCTAAACAACCTTTCCCTATAAATGTTTTTGTTACTCTTAAAATAAGGCCCCTTTACTCTTGTGAATATTTCTGAAATCGCTAAAATGTAGTATCGTATACATTTTGTGAAATTTAATACTATCTTTTAATTTAATTAGATTAGGTTATCCACCAACTTTTATTAGGAATAAAAATTTCTGAGAAATTTTTGTAAAAAAACTTCTTCATTTGTTAATACTTTTTGAATTTAGAAGATATAATGCAGTGTGAATAGCGAATAAACTAGTTGTAAAAAGGGTAAATATGTAAGTTTCTGAAGTTTCTTAAAAAAAAATTAAGAAATCAAAAATTCGTGATTTTTTTGATTATACAAATTTAAATCAACGATTTTTGATTTTTTAAAATAAAAATCTAATTTTGCCCAACCCTGTTTTATAGCGATACAGTAAAAAACTGGGTAATTTTTTACTAACGTATTTTTTTTTTCAACGGTTGATCCTCAGAAACAGATTATTGCCAAATATAGACGTTTCATTGTATATTTTAAATCTAAAAAAAAAACAATTCTAGCTATGTAAAAATAAAATATGACGCCTCCAAGAAATAAGAAAGTTAATGTCGATTAAATTAAATAGAATGGACTTGACAAAAAGTTGTACCTATACAGGGTGTGTAAAAATTGGCGGAAGGGCTACACGTGGCGATGTTCTTCGTAAAATTCTAAGTCGAAAATCTTAATACGAAAATGTTGTACCATAGCCTCAGGAACCATTAAAAGAAAAAAAAAAATTGGCAACATTGCATACATTGATTTGCGTTTGGACATTTTTTTATCAGCAATTTTTACTTAGGTATTTACATTTTTTGTTCGAACTGAAAGCCTTCAGTTCGTAAACATCGCTGCAAACTTTTGGGTATCGTAAAACACAAACAAGAAATAATTACGAGAAAAACAGAGATGACAGCTAATGACAATGTTGCCATATGTATTACTGTCATTAAAATCAGTGATTTACATATTTTCAACACCAATTTTCGAAAGGAAGAACACAATATCTAGGAAAAAATACTATTCGAAATCTATTTTTATTCCAAATTGCAGCTTTTTCATTTGCAAGTATTAAATAATAACGCTCATTAAAGGACTGAATGTCAAAACTGAGGACCTCTTGCAGACACAGCAAGCATGGTACAACATTTTCGTATTAAGATTTTCGACTTAAAATTTTACGAAGAACATCGCCCCGTGTAGCCCTTCCGCCAATTTTTACACACCCTGTATATCTGAAATCTATTTTGATAATCATAATGAGCATTTAATTTAGCACCTTTGTCAAGTTTAAACCAATGCTTAACTTCTAATATTAGGCAAAATCCCTACGTTTGACCTCGAATTTCTATCAGCCTTTGTAAATGTGCACTTTAAAATCTTTATTATTATTTATTATAGTATACTTTTATGTTTATTTTCTGTAAATTATTACTTAATGTAGAGTTGGCTGCAGACCAGGTCGCTATAATAAATTTCAATTGTTTCCAGTTCCAAGTATGACCGTGGACTAAAATGCATAATGCATCTTGGTCTTCCGACGAAGTGCTGTTGTGATAAATATCAGTGTTACGTGAAATAGATGTGCTTGTGCATCTCTATTAATTAATCACGCTATACAACTATCAAATATAAGGCGTCTTCATTCTTTAGGAATAGTTTTGTAGCCTCAGGCTGAATTCTCCTATAATGAGGATATTAATTTTCCTGGCACTAATGACTAATGTAATAAATTATAATCTTAAGCGAATAACAACACGACTTCTTTTGATAAGATTGGTTTGTTCTGATTTTGGACTAGTTTTACGGTGGAGGTTCGAAATTTGGCCCGTGTATATTAGTGATCCTTACTAAAATCGGATGAAATAATAAAAGCTTAAACAAATATTTCGAACTAATCAGTATTGCCTATTCTATTAGTCTATTAATTGGCTATACGTCAAGGCAAAGGTGTAATTTGATGAGTGCAAGAAAAGAGGATGGATTTTGAAAAATGCCCAAAAAGAAACCTGTTAAAATTGACATTTAGTAAATTACTAAGAAGCAATCGACCATAAGGAACTTGTGCACACCCAAATGTGAGTGCAAATGGGAATTTTATCATTTAGAGTGATAACATGCTTTTATTGTTGTATGTATTAAATGATTTATTATGATGATATGCATAAATGGTCTGATACTGCGCTATACGACGCAGTCATTGTACATTTATATTACCTGCAGTGCTACATCGACAAACGCAACATAGCAAATCCAATGCTAATTTTTTAACAGCATTCTAGTTAGCTTTTTTTTTAAAGCGCACAGCAAAATGAATCCATATTAACAATTTAGGCGCTGTTTGAAGACTCAGGTACAAATATTTTTGAAGTTTTGCCGTAAAACAATTAGGGACGGCAATATATGACCCGCTCAAAATTAGCACGAGATACCCTATATTGCGTCCGTTGATGCATAATCCGATGTATGTCACAGCTTCCAGTCAGCCAAAATGCATATTTTTCAGAGGTGTAGCTAGAGTTTATGCAGCCCGGGGCGGTCCCTGAATTTGCGGCCCCTCTAAATAAGGGTTGTCAACTCTTGATTTTTTCAAAAAGCTGGGGGGGAGGAAACAAAATGCGCCGCAGGCGATGTTCTTCAATTTTAGTTGTTCAAACATGTTTTAATGCAAAGTTGGATAATGTAGAGCAGCGATTCTTAATGGGGGGCCGCGGAGAGATATCTTCTTAAATAAATCGTCATATTTTTGTAAATACAAACTAGAAGGCCGCGAAAATATTTTAGGATATTTAAGGGGGCGCGACTACTAAAAGGTTAAGAACCACTGATGTAGAGTACTTAACCGTCATCCAAAATTAGTTTTACGGTTGAACCAATTCTGATTTTTATTTTTTTAATCAGGTCGCCCCCACCCTTATTTTTAATAAGGGTAAAAACTTTCACCGATATTTTTTATTTAGGTAAAGGAACACATACATAATATATTTAGCAAAATTACAAAAAATTAATAACGGAAAAGCGCCCGTTTATGCTATAAACTTACATTTTTGTTGCTTATTCGAATACCTCAAGAGCGCTCATGAACAAAAAGCGTACCTACATTACTATGCATTTTTTCAAAGGCACCTCGCCTAGCCTAGACACACAAATATAAATAAATGATGAAGGATTTTACATACAAGTAATGACAAATCGTCAGTCTGATTCTGGTGCCCTATAATTTGGAATTCTCTTACCACTGTTCGAAACTTTTATACATCTCCATTTACAAATAATTAGACGAGTGTTATCGCTATGCAACGATTGGTTAATATAGAAAGGGATTTATACCTCAAACCAAATGTTTCCAATAGAACGAAAGTGAAATATCCCTGTTACAAGACAGTTTAAAACTGCATGAAATTTAATGCCTAAAATAAATGAAATGTTTCATAATTTTATTGAATGGTTGGTAGTCTATCATAAATTGTATCACTTGGAATTTCTGTCCTTATAAGGGGTGGGTTTTTAGCGTAGCCAAGTCGACTAGCCCGTTTTTCCCCTAACTTCGATAAGAATTCCTTTTTTTATAGATTTTTAATTGGGACTAGCGCCTAGTGCCGGTACTGATTATTATATCTACTGATCCCTCATTACCCCGAGATTTTAATTTTTACCTCACTTCGGTAGACTAAAAGTTCCGACCGGGCAAATGAGAAGAAGATATAATGTTTTTATTACCCCAGTAGGCTAAATAAAACAAGTTAATTCATCAAATGTTCGAATAGATTTCTGTATCATTTTATGCATTGTTTCAAATTTAAAAAGATATTAGTTTTTTTTTTAACAAACCAGATGCTAATAGTGTTTCTTAAAAATTAACTGAGTAATTCAAATATTTTATAAACTAACAGGTCATTTCAGTTAGAATCTCATTTCACAGTAGCTGAGTAGAAGGTTAGACAAAATAAATATTTTAAAAAAATTTAAAAAAAAACACGCCGTCGCTATTGTATAGTGCATATACAGAGTGTGGCAATTAAGTTCCGGGACAACGCAATGAAAATTTTATTATTTATCTAATCCTTTAACATAACCCCCTCCTTGATTGATACATGCATACATCTCCTGTAACAGTGATAAGGAACTTCTTTAAAATGTTTTCTGGAACAGCCTTTAATTCACTCGTCACGCTTCTTCGAATGGTTAGTACTAGGGGTGGGCGATATATCGATATATCGATATAATTTTGATATCGATATTCCGATATATCGATATTTCGTGGTATGGACAACAAAAATAAGGGCGAAAAGCTTTTTTTTTTAGGTTACCACTCTTTTTTTAGTGTTTTACTGACTTTTTTTAGCTCCCCGTCCCTTTTATATCGACATTTCGATATATCGGTATATCCATACAATTTCGATATCGCCCATCCCTAGTTAGAACATCATTGACACTTTGCTCTTTTAACTTAAATTTCAGCTTGGAGGAATAAGTTCGCAGGTGTAAATAAGGAGATTGTTGCACCTCGGAATGTTCTTTTTCAAAAAAAAAAAAGAAGAAAGCGATATAACCGTAGACGTATGTGCTGGCGCATTATCATGCAGCAGAAATAACGACGCGTTCTCGTAAAGTTCAGGTCAAACTCGATTTGTTTTTAATCAGCAATATCTGACCTCTGCAAATTTTACAGTGCACATCCCCCAGGTACGAATTCGTGATGAATGGGCGTTAAAAAACGACGAATCCTTCCCCCTTAAGGCCGTTTGAATGTGGACGTTCTTGATAACCCGTCTTTTCTTATATTTGTTGTACCATTTAAAGTTTTTGTTAATTGAGATTTTTTGCTTTAACATGGAAACTGTGACATGACAAAAGTCTATGAACGCAACAAAACTGTAATTCTAACAATTTTAACGATGTGACTCAAATACGGAATAGGTTAGATGTCTTAGTTGGTGCTCCTACCATTAACCGAAATAACACGTTAGCATTAGGTTTGTTCCAACAAGCCCACGGACCATGCGATGTACTGTCAGAATTCTGCGCAGTATCAATATCGCGTTCCAGCACAGTCTCTGACACTTCACCGGACGGTCAGTCATTCGTTCCAACAATTTTCAAATCAATTCATGCACTAGTTTGCGGACGATCAAAACGGTCCAATAACGAAGGGAAGAACTGTCGCTGGGATTTTTACACGCATGCGCTGTTCATAACTAACCTGAGCTCTGGTAGCTATGCATCGCCCTCCCAATCCCATTTAGCACTGCATTCTTAAGGCGTTTACCCTTGCGATACGCACATTTCTATGATCCCCAATAGACACAAATGTCATTTACAGTTAGACGAGCCGTAAAAGCGTTCCAAAAACGGCTAATACAGGCTTATACATTAGTACATCGTTCACGCATGCGAATAAACCAGTTCATGTACTAACACATGAACTGGTTTAAAATCGCTTGTTGGAACAAAACTATTGACAACAATTCCAAAATTTAATTGTCCTGAGTGTATGCATGTAACTTAAACTTCGCAAGGAAGTATAAGAAAGTTATTCATTATCGGTATTTTGTATTTTAACTGAAATGGTTTCTTTGTCTTAGTGATAAACGAATGATGTGTACAGAATTTTACATTAACATATTATTTGTAGGTATGTATAAAAAAGTATTCCTTACCTGTCGCCATAAAAGATCAGGAAATCGAGTGGCGAAGAACGAGGCAACAGTGACATGGGCACAACAAAGAAGAAATCCGAAGACGGCGGCGATCCACGCTTTCAGAGGCATCATAGCGTACGCCAGGAAAACAACGAAAACCACTTGCCAAGTTCCTTCCGCAGCCACCTTCGCCGGCGTACTGGTGGGATATAAAGGTAACGCGAGCGCGCAAAAAGTCGCAAGAAAAAACAACACCGCGTAACAAACCCATAATAAATACGCATCTTGCATATAACGAGTGTGTAAAAATCCTAAAAGTACAGCGAACAAGATGCAGTGAGCCGCGTGGTAAACATTCTGGGCTGTCGGAGCTTGGGCGTACGCGAGACCGAGGTTTGCCAGAACGGCCGTTAGTAAGACGAAGAGTGCTACGACGGCTACGACGCTCGAGTGTTGTAATTTGCAAATGTATCTTTGGTAGAGTTGCTCGAGTTCATCGTTTTCGAATCGATGTGGGTTAAGGAGTCTTCCCAATATACGGGGCGATGTCATTGCCTTAACGCTGTGATCCATGGTGGAGGTGTTTGGTGCACTTACAGCTACAGCAAGCTCAGGATATTTTGTGTTTCCGACGTCGTGCCATTACTGAAACAAAAGAAATTAGATTAACTACGATCGTCACAATTTTACGACAAACAACAAATATCGCACAAGTTTATAGGTTGTACGGTTCAACATGATGAACATGGGAATCTTGGAAACCGTTAGAAATAAAAGGTTGGTTAAAAAAAGTAAAGAAGTGTGTTTTTAGGTGTCTACTAACAATCTAAACTGATAGTGTCCACATTATTTCCAGTTCCTGAAATATCTTGGAAAAACCGAAGAACTTTTATTTAAAATTCAACATCAGATATCTGAAATTTGGTAGTCTTAGGTTAGACAAATACTTTAATCGTCTGGCGTTACCTAGCCTACTTAGTTTTTGAGATGCGATGGTCAACTTTTTTATTTCTCATGGATGCCATATTAGATTTTTATGCCATCAGTTGATGAATTGAATGATAAATATAAAAACATGTATAGAGTGGTCTATTTTCAATGCCCATACAAGGAGGGTATCTATTTTCTCCACTGAACCTAGAATATCTCAAAATTCAATTTGAAAAAAATAATACAGTTTTAATATGTTTTATTCTTAATTTGCCAATGGTTTATAAATAAATTTTTGGAAATAGTTTGTAAGCAATAATATTATTCATCATGAAATTTTGCAAAGCAAGGATGGATATAGATATACTTTCAAAGGCGGTCATAGGATTTGTGGAGCTGTGTGCGAAAATAAATACGGAGCTGAAAATACAGTTTTACATACTCATTTAAGAAGCACGACTTTTTAAAATTAATTTTTAACTTATTATTTAAAAAATATCACCAGCGCAGGGCCGTACTACCGCGGGCTTGTGTGCGGTGCACTCCCCTTTAGCCAGCTCTGTCTACTTCACATTCAGAAGCAATTAAATGTAGAAAAGCAGTAAGATGCAATTCAAAGAAATAAACAATCACCAAGTAACGTAAACTAAAGGAATTCCACACTATTACGGCAATAAAACCACAGGGAACTGGAAACACGAATATGCACAACAATGCCCAAACAATTCAAAATTCTGGGAATCCCGCGACAAATAGCAAGTCCGTAAAAGTTCACGCAAGAGTGCAGCATGCGCCAAACGGGGGATTAACTTGTCCCAGCAAACTGCTGAAGTAAAATAGTAAGTGGGACGTATGTCCCACTGGTCACGAAAGGGTTAAATTGCTTTATCGGGACGAGGGCATATTAGCAACATTTAGTTTTTATCTTTGCGCTATATCTCTAAGACGAATTCGCATAATTCATTTCCATATTCACTGCAAGATTTCTATTAAAAATTTTAGTGAATAGTTTTTAGAATTCTTTTTTGTAACTTCGTTAATAACCGAAATATTTGACCCCATAAGGCGAATTAAATCGAAACACCACGTATATCTGCATGTATTTTAATAAAGTTTAGTCATTGCATTCCCCACAATAATCGTCAACTGATAGTACCTATATATATTTGGCATGGCGCCCATAAGAAATAACAAAAGGTGACTATCGAATTCTAAAAATTAAGCAGACTGGGTTATTTCTGTTCATGTTTATAGTCATTGGATTCATAACAAAATTCGTCAATTGATAGCATAAAAATCCGTTAGTTGCTGTGTCGAGTATTATCTTCAAATAAAGGATTTCATGGTATTAATATTTCTTTAAGGCCTAATAAAGTGGGTGTAAAGAGTGGTCAAAATTCAAAGTATTTACAGGGTGTCTAGCTAACTTAAGGAGTTAGCGGAAAGCTTAACGGTCTGGGCTACTTTTATTGAAATAAACTCATGTGTTATCAGAATTTTTTAAAGCAATATTCGTTCTGCTACAAGCCAAAATTTAAAATTTTAAGATTTTGAAATATAAAACATTATCCAATATACATATTAAAGGGAGTTTTTGTTTGTTGTTTTACCGTCAAATTTAAGAAATACATTCAATTTTTCGTAATTAATAAAACTTTTTACATGACGTATTTGTTTTTGCTTGAAATAATAAAACTGCAATGATTTTCCTTTCATGGCACACTAGTTCTTAAAAGCGCTAAGATCAATGTTATCGTATTTTAAGACTCAGGTAATATCCAAATCCTCATATTTTTGCAGGCAACAAACAATAAGACTTTTAATGGCGTCATAACCCACTATAATTTTTAATTGCAAAAAAGGCAACACTGCCATTTGTCAGAAACTACTTTAGAGGATATGAAAAACAAATTATTTAATATACTTTTTTTTAAATTAAGGGTTTACGGACGCTTCAATATCTAAGGTCATTAGCGTCCGTGGGGTGAAGGGGCGGGGAACAAGGATAGGGTGGGTAAGGTAAGGATAGGTGAAATTACTGTCACAGAATTTGCCTAAAACCCCTACGATGACAGACGGCCGCGGGAATCGAACTCACTCACGACCTCCCGATAGGGGTGGGCGATATATCGATAAATATCGATATAATTTTGATATCGATATATCGATATTCCGACAATCCGATATATCGATATTTTAAGGGCGAGAAGCTTTTTTTTTTTTTATGTCACCAGTCTCTTTTTTCACTTTTTTACCGACTTTTTTAGCTTCGCGCCGCTTTTATATCGAAATTTCGATATGTCGATATATATCGATATATCGATAATCCGATATATCGATATTCCGATATATCGATATATCGATATATCGATATATCGATATATATCGATATAATCTCGATATCGATATTCGATATCGAAATTTGGATATCGCCCACCCCTACCTCCCGATTACTTGCTAGGCTTGCTAACCAGCCATTCACCAAGCTCAGTACAGATACCTTTTAATATTAATAAAAAATGTTTCCTGGATCTCTACGTATTTAAAAAAAAAAAACACTAACCTCAGTCAATTTTGTTGATAAGTGTGCACGTTCAATTCATAATCAGTGTAACAAAAAACTAATTTTTTCAAAGTTATAATTCAGGACAGTTGACAATATAAATGCTGAATCAAGTCACCTATTATTTACTTCGCTTATTTTTACGTTCTTTAATTCAAGCTAAGCGATTTTTGAAATAAAATTTCCGTCATGAACGCCAACGAACCAAAGTTTATAGAATAATAAAGTTACATAATAAAATTTCATCTTCCCCTATCGAATCGGTAGCGTCATTGATTTATTTAAACCAGTCATTGTGTAATACAATACAGCATCCACGAACGGTCACAATAAAACAGCAATGCTCGGCCAGATTTATGGAGGCAATACATTAGATTAGCGGAATAAATTTTGTAAACAACAAAAAAGTTGTTGACGCCGTTAGGTAATTAATAGAGATTGTACAATGTACTTAAACACTTTAGATAAGGCAAATATACTCTTGTAAAGTTGAGTCTTCACGATGGCTAAACCATAAAAAATTCTATGGAGTTGAACAAGTGTCGTATACATATACATAATGTATATTTACTGCGGGGCTGGCGACGTCGTGCGGATAATATACCAGGCATGATTTTTAAATTCCGTTTATAGTATCAATGATAACGTGTTGACATCTCAACAATATAAGTAAAAAATAAAGAGGCAGGTGCATAGCCATAGGGTGTTTGAAAGTGTAAGGCTATGGTTACAGTTGAGCATGTAGTCAGATTAAATCCATCAGTTTAGAGAACAAATCAGACCAGACCAAATCATAAGACACCATGGCGCAGTAAATGTATAGGTACTTTGATACCCTTTAATCCCATACCATATTGTTAGTTATTCTTAACTTTTATTTTTGTATGAGTCATGCGATGTAATTTTAATAAAATTGTTTCAATTTTAGCCACGTTACACCACTATTAAAACTAATATTACATACATAATGTATATGATTATATTTGTGTAGGAATAAAATTTTTACGTCCAAAACACAAAAATTAAGAAACATTAATATATCAGGCTTTTGCTTTCGGAAAGTTTTGAATTAAATTAATTACATCGATTGAAGATGCAATTTATTTTATAGTATTTATTGTAAATCATATAAAGGTATTTAAAACAGAGATAACCTTTTTATTAATCGCAGACAATGCATCAACAGATGCAATTGCGTTATCAATAGTTAAAAAAAAGTCTACCTTAAATTTTGTTTAAAATCTGTTATTTCATGCGTTGCTTTATACACAAACTATTTTTTTTTTCTTTCAAGTAGAACTCTTTCTAGTCCAAAATTAGGCATTATACCTTAGACCTCAATCATTATAAAATAAAAGCCCGGTGGTTCGGGACGTAAACAGAAAAGTTAAAATTTATCGAACCGGTAACCGGAATTGAACCGTTATTCTTTTCGGTTATAGTAGAGTAAAGTGCCGTAATATGGAACAGTTACCTATTATGGAATACATCAGTTTTATGACAATGAATAAGGGATATCTGTTGAAAAGTATATGCACCTATTTGTACATTGATCACACAGTCCCAAATGTAAAATACTTAAAAAATATTCACTAGATTACATAACAGATTCAAATATATTTTTGACGTGCTACTGAGTTTTTAGGCTAAATTTTTCAGTGCAAAATATTATATGCTAGGGTAAATGATATAAAATATTTTATTGCATGTTTATTTAGCATGAGCCTATACATTTCAATTAAATAGACCAAAATTTTGATTGGGGCCATTTCATGGTTTACATATACCGATTTTTGAAATGTCACCCTGATATCTAATATGGAATACAGAGGTGCCTTTTAATGAATATGATTATGGTCACTAATTACAGCAATATGGGTTCAGTGTCAAAAGTGTCAGAAATGGGCAGACGAAAAATGTGCAAAATACCCAAAAAAAACAATTCTATTATTCTACCTGTAAAAAATAAATAAATTATCAACATTTAGTTCGAATGACACTTGAATTATAATTTAATTTACATAAATAACAGAGTTTTGGTTTGGTTTAAGTAATAATGCAAATCAGAAAGAAATAAAAGATTAATCTATGACCAGTTGTTTATTTTAATGTATATTTCCTATATAATTCTTTATTCCATATTAAGAACCCCTAGTATTCCATATTAGGTTCCCCGGGAGCTTAATATGGAATAGTAGTAACATTTAAAAAAAATAGCTACATAAGAAATATCTACAGTAATATCGTATCAGAATTCGAGTAATGTGTTGCGTATTCATTACAAATTCTTTATAGTTTGTTTTGCAAAATTTTGTTGAATAAATGTGAATATTATTGCCGAATACAAAAAATTATTCCATATTAGGGCACTTTACTCTAGGTTATGTTATAGAGTGTATTTTCCTTAGAAATATGTCACTTGCTTTAACTCGCTGAAATAAAAAAGTTTTGATTTTGTTAGCAGCATTATGAAATAATTCCGTGGTTGTGGTGTTGTACCAAGTTCTCAGATTCTTCAACCAAGGGATCCTTCTCCATTCCGATACCCCTTTTGCAATCTCTTCCCCTGAAGTATCAGTTGCAACAGTCCGTACCTTTCTGAATGTCTCATTATGTGACCCGAGTTCTCCAGCTTTCTCCTTTTAGCAGTATCCACAACCTCTGCCTTTACTTTTAATCTCTCTAGGACCTCTTCGTTGGTGACATGGTCCTTCCAATGGATTCTAGGTATCTGTTTATAAATCCATATCTCGAAAGCATTTAGTTTTTTCGTTGTAGCCTCCGTAATGTCCAAGATTCTACTCCGTACAGGAGCACCGAAAAAACACAGAACCACCAATATTAGCTTAAGTTGGAGACTCAGACTGTGGTTCTTTAAAACTGTGTTTATTTTACGAAATGCTGTTCTGGCCTTTTCTATCCGGAGTATTATTTCAGGCGAATGGTTCCATTGTGCAGTTAGTAAACTTCCCAAGTACTTGAATCTTTCTACTTTTTCTATTTCTACATTGTGTAGGAGAAGCTTTTCCGGGTTTAGTAGGATTCATTTATAATGACCATGCATTAAGTCTTTTTGACATTTAGTTTGAGGCCATGTCGTTCGCTGGCTGCTGTTATGCTATTCAAGATCTGTTGCAATTCTTCGATGGAGCTTGCAAATATGACAGTATCTTCAGCATATCTTATGTTGTTCATAAGTTCTTTAAAAATATAAGTACATATTTTAATGCCTCTGGATAAAATTTGACTATTTTCAGCGCGCGCGTGCGCGTTTTGGTGTGTACGCTACACGTTATAATTGTACCTGCATTTTTGAGATAAGTTATCGGTAGAACCATTAAAAGTATGTAACAAAGTGCACCCATTTAGTTGATTTATTAAATAATAAATAATACAGGGTGTTTCAGTTTTAACGGTATTTCAAACTTGCAAAAGATCGGTAATAGGTACCTGTTTATGTAGAATAAAATTGTAGTCTACAATAAATTTCGACAAGTTTTTTTTTGTAAATTTTCAAATATGCAATTATTTATAAATCTGAATTTTTTTGAAATTTTCTTAGAAACGGTTTCTCAATATTTTCAAATTTAAGTTTATTATAGGGTTTCGTTGAGATATTTAAAATATTTTTTTAGTAACGTTGTGGTTGTTTAAAAGTAAATGCTCCCATTAAAAGAAATTTTGACAAACGTTATTTACGTCATGTTGACAAACGTTATTTATGAAAATTAGGTTAATTAGAATGCTTGGTCTGGCACCGAAAAACTTTTTAGACCACCAAATACACAAGCAAACTCGCTCACACAAAATGTATGGCAAAAGTAATTTCGTAGCCACACCGGTTTATTTCTTATTTATTACGGCGAAGTTTTAATAAATTTCGCATACAAACTTAAAGTATTATTTAAACACGATTTTGCGACACCAAATATAAAATAGCAGGGCGATAACGTTTTAAATATATTGAGTCTTTCCTTTTACTCATAAAATGTGATATGAATTTTTAAAATTTGCCAAATTTTCATTGAACTGTAATTGATAACAATTCTTTTTATTTTTACTACGTCATAAACACGCCAAATATTGTGTATATAAAGGGTGAAAAAGTTATGCCAGTCACAGTACAACAAGCAGCACAGTGGTAAGTTCTTGCTTAATGTTACAAATGAGGCATTTTTTATTTTATAAACTGTTAAAACACTTTTCTTAAAAACAGCTGAGGTATTTATTTCGATATGAGTTAAATAGTATCTTTATAATAATAATAATAATAATAAGATGTAACATAAGCTAATTTAATTAGTAATTTAATCACATCCTAGTTTTGAAGGACTACATGTAGAAATTCTAGACCAGTTTTAAGACTGTTCTCTTTTGACAACTATCTTCTTCATTTGAATTTATTTTTTTTAAATTTAGAATTATTGATATAGTTACTGAAGAAGAGACGGGAGTTTTAAAACTAGTCTAGAATTTTTATAAGAGATAATTGTAAAAAAAAGATAAGTGTGTAAATGTAAATAGTAACCTTATTTATAATAAAACTAGCTGATTGACCTGGCGTTACGCGGATGATTACAATACTATTTTATAAATCTCAGACTACTCGCGCTCCGCGCTCGGGCCCGGCGGACGTTCTCAGATTATCAATCACAGACTACTCGCGCTGCGCGCTCGCGCTCGGCGGACGTTTTCAGACGTTTCCGGCCGTCCTTTATACGACGTTTGATCAGTTGGGTCGTTAATAGTAACTGTGCAAAATTTGGTCCCGATCGGTCAACGGACCTAGGATTCTATAGCGAACAAACAAACAAACAAGCTCTTTTATATCTATAGATTAAGATTATTGCGAAGGATAGTAAAAGAAAGTAAAGGTACTGGAAAAGGAAAACTTTTTCAAACTATTTCAATGGTTATTTACGTAACAAGACCGGAAATTGGTACTTTACTGAACACGTAAGCAATTCTGGGACGAGTCGTAGGCGAGTTCTATGAGCAAACGAGTCTAGTAAGACATTTACCGGGTTTGTTACGTTCAATTTTTTTGCGTCTGCCAATGACACCAAAATCACTATCGTTACCATCCATAATTAAACAATAACTTAAAACACTACTTGTGCAAATTCGCTTGGTGGTATAACACTATAGCAATGAAGTACTTTTTGACCTACACCGGAAAAGATATATTTTCCAGCCTAGAAAATGATCGGTAACAATTGTTTTTCTGGACAAACGCGGAAAAAATTATTATATTCTACGTCGGAAATACATAAAAAATATTTTATCGTTAGTATTATAATTGTGTAAACAGAAAACCAAATTGTGCTAGACGAAAACATATCATATTTTGCATTATCGTGTTCTCGAAAGTGTTTTTTATTTGTATGTTAGTTTGCTAGTTATAAAATGTATTAATTTTTTTATTGAAGGTTTTTGTGTTACAGAAGATGAAGCTTAGTTTGTTTATTCTTTTTGCAATGGCTTTGGCCACCTTTGCTTTGGAAGAAAACGCAGAGGAATTTGACGTTGAAGCGGAGAATTTCGGTAAGAATCAGAAACAAGAGATACGAGTGTTTTATGCTATAGTTCTAATGTAGGTACTTATACCGGGTGTAACTGAAATCAGGCTCACCTCCTTTTTTAAATTTTGATTTTAGACAAACTAAATTTTAAACATGTGATATGTGCAGAAATCCGGATTTTCTGAACATATGTACTATTTTGTTTCACTTCCGGTTTCGCCGGAAATGACCCTAACTTTGTTATTTCAAAGGAAACACCCTGTATATTTTTATATTTTCGGAAAGAGGAAGCAATTTTGAATACAACTAAACAAACTATTTTAGTTAATTTTTATAATCTCAAATAATTTTTTGTTGGGATTTAATTAGGATTTATTTCTAAAAATACAAAAAAAAACTGTTTATTCAATAACACTTTTTTGTTTTTCCTAAAATTTTAATAAATTTTTAGTTCTAAGTGATCGTCGTGAAAAGAGTCAACACAAAAAAATGGCATTTGTTTTGTTTCTATTTAGCATAGTCAACTGTGATAATTAGGGTACCTTACAAAACTTTACAATAATTTAAAATTTTAATGGCTGCTCCTAATAAAAATACCAAGTTTTTGGTATTGTTCAATTCATCAGAAAATACTTTATTTATATAACCGCATGAGCCACTATCGTTCCCCTTATAAAAATTGACTTTTTGTCAAAAAAAAACTATTTCCCAACCTTTAAATCCGATTAAAGTAACTCAAATCTGTAATACAATTGACATAAACGTTTTTTGGACACTTTTAGACATAATAAAATTCAATTTATGCAGGTCATGGCACACTTAACAAAAAACTTATTTTTTGTCCAAAAATTATTTGAGGTTATAAAAATTAACTAAAATAGTACAGTTGTATTCAAAATTGCTTCCTCTTTCCAAAAATGTAAAAATATACAGGCTGCTACACTTGAAATAACAAAGTTAGGGTCATTTTCGGCGAAACCGGAAGTAAAACCAAAGTGCCCACGTGTTCAGAAAATCATGTTTTTCGCACATATCACATGTTTAAAATTTCGTTTGTCTAAAATTTAAACTAAAGGAAAAATGGGGGTGAGCCTGATTTCAGTTACACCCGGTATATCCCACACAATGTTCAAAAAAAGCTATTGGACACACCGCCCAATATAATGACAGTGATACTTCGTCCTAATCGCGAACTTGTTGATTCCTGGTAGTTACAAAAATGTTGACTTTGTTGGAATGCTGCATAGTTGAGAAAAAAATTAAGTAAAAAAAAAGATTTATTTCTATTAAGTATTTTTAAATGACATAAATGAACCACTCAGAGTATTAAAGCGTTTAGAAAATACGATGTTTTAAAAAAAAATCATTGCCTCTTTTAGGGTATTTTTATCCCACAAAAGCGTTTTTAAAATTACCTTTTTACGCCCAAGAGTTTTTAAATGTATATTTTAATTTCTATGCCAAGAATATTAGTAACTATCGGGATAAATAAAATTTTTGAATGTTTAATATCCCAATATTAAACATTCAAAAATTTTAACGAATATTAGGGTTCCTCGTATTATGGTGCCTTTCCACGTGAGAGTAAACTACTCTCGATAGCAGCGTCGCCAAGGATACAGCCCCTGAGAGTAACTCGCGATTGGCTGTATCCTTGGCGACGCTGCTATCGAGAGTAGTTTACTCTCACGTGGAAAGGCACCATTAGACATTTTTGCTTGCGCCGGGATTCCAGGTCAAAATCGAACTTATTCCCGGGATTTCCTGGAATCGCGGGACGTAATAAATTATGACAATATTTTGAAATCAATAACAGTAAAAAGGAACGAAGCGGTTAATTATTTAAAAACAACTCAAAGTCATATATGTAATACATTTTTTTCTATGATTACTATAAACAATAAAATAAAATAGTTGAGAGAAATACACATTTAAGAAATACTATCTTTCCATTGCAGTTTTCGTAACGTGATTAAAGAAACCAGAGGTATATACTACGGTCACTTAGTTTTGTTATTAATTTATTAACAGAAAGTCATACTGCATAAAATGCTCTCTAAGACTCTATTGATGTTGGTGGAATTGTCTTTAGAGCATAGAGCAAAGAACATGGTTTTTTTATCCAAAAATGTTATTTATTTTGCTTCGCATTACCAGGGTACACAAAAATAGAACCGTAAACGTATTTTGATGATATAAACTTTGGTATGAAGATCGGGCTTCTTTACGTATACTACTAAAGCAAAAAAAAAAACTATTTTGAGAAAGTAAAAGTTTTCCATGATTAATGTTAGTAAAGATATTTTTAATAAATCTTAGAAGCAATGACAATATTACAAGAATCTTAACACAAAAATAACCAAAATAACATTTTTCAAATATTCCGGGATAATAAGTACCTACCTACCTATTTCCCAAAAAATATAAAATACGTTAAAACGGACAGGGATACTGATAAAGAAACCCTAAGTGGATATATAGTAATTAATTGGAACGGTAGCGAAATTTTTAATTATTAAATTTTGCAAAACATTCGCCTAAAAATTATTTTGTGACTGTACGTATGATAAATATGCGATGGTCCAGGACCCGTAAATCAAAAAAAAAAAAAAAGAATTAATAAATTTTGATTTTGGTGAGATGATTTGAATTTTAAAACGATTGTAATTTTTATGTGTGTATTGATGTAATTGTTTTAGGTGTTGAACCTGTACAAGGAACTACCATAGTTTGGATCAGAATGAATCCGTGTACCAGCTCCCGATGTCGAGCAGTTTGTCGTAGATTTCCGAGAAGCCGTTGCGTACGAAGAGACATTTGTGAGTGTAGACGTCCATAGATTTTTTTATGCTGACCAAGGACCGATATTCTGATTTAATCTTTAACATTGCATGCATGCATTATGTAAATTAATATTAAAAAAATAAAAGTAATTTAATGTGAAAAATGATTTTTAATTAAACATTCATCGCACATACAATATGGCGATAAATACTAGAATAATAAAAACGTTAAAGTTGAGATTTGAAAATAAGACTAAACACTTCTCACGAGTAATGTAAAAAAGCATTAACCGTGAAAGAGTGAAACAAAATTAACAGCAGTAAACACCAAGAAGTAAAAAAAATTAAACAGTACTGCCAATTTATTACGTCATACGCAGTATGAAGAAAATATTGTGATCGCGAAAATGTTCTAATTCGATTTCAATTTGACACGTTTTAAAGACCCCTGAAAATGTTTTGACTATTTTCGCGTTAGCCTTCGGGGGTGTCTAGCTTAGTTTGATCTAAGGTGTCTACCCAACATGAACATAAACAAACCATGGTAACCACCAAAATGAATCGTTTAAATTGGAATATTATTAACGGTGCGTGTTTACTTATTTTATTTTTTACTCAAAAACTGTAGGATTTTCAGGTAAAACTAAAAAATAAAAAAAGTTTATAAACAAATCAAGCTTTAAAATAAATATTTTTACTTGCAAAATTTCAGCCCATCAAAAAGTTCTGATAAAAAAAAACAACAGGGGTCGCACTTTTCAGCCCCCTGTGAAGGTGGGAGATGATTGAAAATATTACTATGGGAAACATTTTAATAAGTACAAAACATCTACCAAATATCATTCTCCTACTTTAATGCAAATTTGAGAAACAACATAAAAACCCAATTTTATGGCTCCCCTTTGGGGGATGGGGGTGTAAAAATATATAAAAGTCCCACTTTAATTTTCGATAAGGAATCACCTACCAAATTTTTTTCGCAATATTTAAGAAACACCCTGTATAACAAGCAGCACAGTAGTAAGATGTTAACAATTAAAAGTTTTGTATTTTATAAAGTGTCAAACGCTTTTCGTAAAAACAGCTGAGGTATTTATTTCGATATCAGTTAAATAGTAACTTTATAATAATAATAATAATAAGATGTAACATAAGCTGGATTGATTAATATTTGTATTCATATTTAATGAATAATTTAACCACATCCTAGTTTTGAAGGACCACTTCTAGAAATGTTAGACCAGTTTTAGTTAGGACTATAGTCTTTTAGTCAGCAGCAATCTTATTTATTTAAGATTATTTATGTTTTTTAAATTATTAAGATAGCTGGTACAGAAGAGACGAGTGGTTTAAAACTGGTCTAGAATTTTTACAAGAAAACCTTGTAAAAACTGATTGTAAAAGAGTGTAAAAGTACTGAAAAAATATAACTATTGGATTATTTCCAAATTTTTATATTTTACGTCCATAATATATTTAAAAAAAAATAAAAATAGTGTAGGTACTTGTTTATTTTTGGTAATTCTAGAAATTTGGACTTGTCCCTCCCATTAGACCTATAAAATGTTGTGTCACTTTGATTTATATTATAATTTCAATTGTTTTTCAGAGCATTCTCGATTTTATGAATTATTTACACAAATTTTAAAATTTCAACAAGTTTTTTGAAAGAAAAGAGGTATGTTGGTTACCAATCTAAAAAGCTAATTTTTTTGTCTGTCTGATGGTGTGAAAATCCAATATGGCGGCCATAAGAAATAAAAAAGTTGACTATCGCAACTTGAAATCTAGAAGGCTTAGAAAATTTCTGTTGACGTCATCAAACCCAGGACGGTAAAAAACATAAAGTTACCAAGTTTAAATGAAATAGCGTCAATGGTAGGGAAGATAATAATATTTTTCTAAAATCACATTTTTCAGTTTTTTTGTAATAAATCAAAAACGAATCAAAATATCCAGGATTTCTTTTCAGATTCTTAATCGCCATAAAAATGTGCAACTTTTCTCTAATTTAACCGACCTTGTATCTCTTACCGTTTCCAAGATAGCAATGGTGAGCATCGAAAAAAGCACCACCCTGTATAACTGTGGTGAAAAATACTAGCTTATCAAAAAGTCAAAGCTTAAATTTGAAAATAAGACTGAACACTTTTCACGAGTAGTTCGACAGCTAAAAACTTCTTACACACAAACACACAGGCACATACAAAAAGTATGGCAAATGTTATTTGACGGCCACACCAGTTTATTTCTTATTTATTACGGCGGGGTTTCAACAATTTTCGAATACAAACTTTAAAAAAATATATTTAAACAGGATTTTGCGACACTAAGTGTAAAATAGTAGGCGATAACGTTCTAAAAATATTGTGTCCTTCCTTTTATTCACAAAATGTGATATGATATTAAACAAAACTACCAAATTTTCATTGAATTTAAATTGATAACAATTCTTTTTATTTTTACTTCGTCATATACACGCCAAATATTTTGTATATAAAAGGCGAGGAAAGTTATACCAGTCACAATACAACAAGCAGCACAGTGGTAAGTTCTGGCTTTATGTTAACAATTAAAAGTTGTTTATTTTATAAAGTGTTAAACACTTTTCGTAAAAACAGCTGAGGTATTTATTTTTATATGAGTTAAATAGTAGGTATCTTTATAATAATAATAATATTAAGATGTAACATAAGCTAATTTAATTAAAAATTTAATCACATCCTAGTTTTGAAGGACTACTTGCAGGTTTAAGACTCTCCTCTCTTGGATATCTTGGTTAGCAACTATCTTCTTTATTTGAAATTATTTATTTATTTAGAATTATTAATACAGTTATTGAAGAAGAGACGAGAGTTTTAAAACTGCTCTAGAATTTTTACAAGAGATAATTGTAAAAAAAAAGATAAGTGTGTAAATAGTAACCTTATTTGTATTAAAATTATTATTGTAAGGGATAGTAAAAGAAAGTACAGGTACTGGAAAAGGAAAATTTTTTAAAACTATTTAAATAGTTATCCAAAATCACTATCGTTACCATCCATAATTAAACAACAACTTAAAACACTACTTGTGAAAATTCGCTTGGTGGTATAACGACGCTTGTTTGACAGCGTAAATCAAGAAAACAACTGATTACCATGGCCACCAGGTACTTTTCGCTTTAGGCCGGTAAATACAACTCATCACCACCATAGCAATCGAGTACTTTTTGACCTACACCGGTAAAGATGTATTTTCCAGCCTAAAAAATGATTGGGAGCACTTTTTTTCTGGGCAAACGCGGAAAAATTATTATATTCTACGTCCAAATTACATAAAAAATATTCTATCGTTAGTATTTCCATTTTGTTAACAAAAAACCAAGTTGTGCTAGCAGCTAGACGAACACATATCATATTTTACATTATCGTGTTCTCGAAAGTGTTAGTTTGCTAGTTATAAAATGTATTGATTTTTTGATTAAAGTTTTTTGTGTTGCAGAAAATGAAGCTAAGTTTGTTTATCCTTTTTGCAATGGCTTTGGCCACCTTTGCTTTGGAAGAACACGCAGAGGAATATGACGGTGAAGCAGAGAATTTAGGTAAGAATCAGAAACAAGAGATACGAGTGTGGTGCTATAGTTTTAATGTAGGTACTTATATACAGTGTGTCCAAAAGGAATGGGATATGCTATATATCTTAGTAAATATCCACTATAGGGAAAAATGTTTTAAATAAAAGTTGTTTGGTACTTAGGTTTCCACCATAAGACAAAATTTAAATTCTATTTTTACGAATAACAAAAGCGCAATGAAAAACAATTGATTTTTTTTAAATGGCAAGATACTCCTATATTATACTCATTTGATAGATTTTTTTCTCTTTTGAATGATGGGGTCACCTTAAAAATTTAGTTTATGCTAAGAGGCCGGAGAATATCGAAAATTTAAGACATCTTATTAGAGAAATTACACCTGAAATGGTTGGGAATATTATGAACGCGTTTAAAAACCGAGTTTATCATTACCAAGCTGTAAATGGTTCACAGTTTGAACAGTTATTGTAGATTTCGTCAAAAAAATTTAGTTCTTATGATGTTTTTGTTAGAAATAAATACTAATCTACTAAAATAATTTTTGCGTTTTTCTCAGAAAGTTGATTAAGTAAGGATACTAAAGTTTTGCATCATTGAAAAGATAAAAAAATTCTCTATAAAATGAGTATTTTATAGGGGTACCTTGTCATTTAAAAAATCAATTGTTTTTCATAGCGTTTTTGTTATTCAAAAAAAAAAAAAATTAAATTTGGTCTTATGGTGGAAAACTAAGTACCAAACAACTTTTATTCAAAACATTTTTCCTTAAAGTGGATATTTACTGAGACATATGGCATATTCCATTCCTTTTGGAGACACTGTACATCCCACACAATGTTCAAAAAAAGCTATTGCCCAATATAATAACAGTGATACTTCGTCTCAATCGCGTACTTGTTGTTTCCTGGTCGTTCCAGAAATTTTGACTTTGTTGGAATGCTTCAAAGTTGAGTGGGAAATTAATTTAAAAAAAAGATTTATTTTTATTAAGTATTTTTAAATGACATAAATGAGCGTTTAGAAAATATGATGTACCTATTAAAAAAAAAAACAATTCCTCTTTTGGGTGTTTTTGTCCCACCAATGCGTTTTTAAAATTCCTTTTTTACGCCCAAGAGTTTTTAAATATATTTTTTAATTTCTATGCCAAGAGTATTAGTAACTCTCGAGACAAATACAATTTTTTAATGTTTAATATTGGGTGGATATTAGGGTTTCCTCGTATTAGACATTTTTGCTTGCGCCGGGATTCCAGGACAAAATCAAACTTATTCCCAGGATTTGCTGGAATCACGGGATGTAATAAATTGACAATATTTTAAAATCAATAACAGTAATAAGAAACGAAGCGGTTAATTATTTAAAAACAACTCAAAGCCATATATGCATATATGTAATAAATTTTTTTTAAGGATTACTATAAATAATAAAATAAAATTGTTGAGAGAAATATACATTTAAAAAATATTAACTTTCCATTGCAGTTTTCGTAACGTGATTTAAGAAACCAAAGGTGATCATGCTACGGTCACTTTGTTTTGTTTTTAATTTATTAACAGAAAGTCATACTGCATAAAAGCTCTCTCAGACTATAGTGCTGTTGGTGGAATTTCATTTAAAACATCTTTTAACAGCAAAAAACATGGTTTTTATCCAAAAATTGCATTTATTTTGCTTAGCATTACCAGGGTATACAGAAATAGAACTGTAAACGTATTTTAATGATATAAACGTTGGCATGAAGACCGGGCTTAAGCAAAAAAAAACTATTTTGAAAAAAAAATAAGGTTTTCCATAATTTAATGTTAATAAAGTTATTTTTAATAAAACTTAAAAGCTATAATAATTTTACAAGGATCTTAACACAAAAATAACCAAAATAACATTATTCAAATATCACGAGATAAGTACCTATTTCAAAAATAATAAAAATACATTAAAAGAGACCGGGACCCTGATAAAGAAACCCTAGTGGATATATAGTAATACCTACACAAGTTAATTGGAACGGTAGGGAAATTTTTAATTATTAAATTTTACAAAACATTCGCCTAAAAATTATTTTGAGACTGTACGTATGATAGATATGCGATGGTCCAGGGCCCGTGATTCCAAAAAAACCCAAAAAAATTAATAAATTTTGATTTTGCTGCGGTGATTCTTATTTTTATGTGTATTACTGTAATTATTGTTTTAGGCGTTGAACCTGTACGGCCCGTTTGGATCAGAATGAATCCGTGTACCTTCTCCCGATGTATAACAACTTGTCGAAGGTATAGATTTCTGAGAGGCCGTTGCGTACGATGGAACATTTGTGAATGTAGCCGTTAATAGATTTTTTTATGCTGACCAAGGACTGATATTCTGATTTAATCTTTAACACTGCTTGCATGCATTATGTGAATTAATATTAAAAAAATAAAAGTAATTTAATGTGAAAAATGATTTTTAATTAGAAATTCATCGCACGTACAATATGGCGATAAATACTAGAATTTAAAAAAAAGAGTCAAAGTTGAGATTTGAAAATAAGACTTAACACTCACGAGTTGTTAAAAAAGCATTAATCGTGAGAGGAGCAAAATGAACAGCAGTAAACACAAACAAGTAAAAAGTATTAAGAAAATATTGTGATCAAGAAAATGTTCTAATTCGATATTTCAATTTTACCAGTTTTAAGGATCCCGAAAATGTTTTGATTATTTTCGCGTTAGCCTAATAATAAGTATAAAACATTACCAAATATCATTCTCCTACGTTTATTTAAATTTGAGAAATAAAATGAAAACCTAATTTTATCGCTTCCCTTTAGGGGGGTGTAACTGCGAAAGAAGACGTATAGGGAAAAAAATTATATAAAAGTCACCCCCTTAACTTTGCGATGGGCCAAAGCGAAGTGGAAGGAGAAAAACAAATGTGTGGGTACGTGCAAAGTAAGTGCGAGTAGTGGGATCAGTCGGCCTAGGGCAGTGGTTTCCAACCTTTTTGTACCTCCGCCCCCCTTTTCCATAAAAAAAATTTCGACCCCCTCACTTTTCGTAACAATCTAATTTCATAAATAGTTATTTAATGGAATACAAAACAATATAACATATTCTGTATAAAGTTCTTCTTGTTTGTTTGCATTCAAAAATGATATTTTGGTAACTGCTGCGCGCCCTCCTTGCAATAGTCTCGCGCCCTCCTAGGGGGGGCGCCCCACAGGTTGGAAACCACTAGCCTAGGGTGTACAAGGGTACCAAGATATCAACGCAACGGTGTGATACAAGTAGTCCAGTTTATATTGATATTATGTCCATTTCGAATGACTTGTTTAAAAAGATCTCAGCAACTTGTGATAAGGAATCACCTCCCGATTTTTTTAGCAATGTTTAAGAAACATCCTGTATAACAAGCAGCACAGTGGTAAGTTATCGCTTAATGATAACAATTAAATGTTTTTTATTTTATAAAGCTTTTAAACAATTTTTGTAACCGCTGAGGTATTTATTTCGATATGAGTTTTAAATAGTATCTTTAAAGTTTAAAATAAGAATAATAATTTAAATTGATAAGAATTCGGTTTATTTCAAGCAGGGTGGATAAAAATCATGAACAATCAAAAAAATCGATTTATTTGATTTAAATCAGATTTTTTTTTTATTTAAATCAAATGTACCATATAATCGAATTTTGTGACATTCACATGCTATTTCTGTTTTGTGCTAATATATTTAATAACCAATATATTTAATTCAGTGGTGAATTTTTGACAAAATGAAAAATGAAATAAATTGATAAAAAAAATTGAAAAAATCAGTGCCAAATGGTGATGTTTATTTAATTATATACAGGGTGTCATTAGTGCGGGATCGGTCGATTGTGGCTAAACGGCTTGAGATATTAAGTTGATTCAAACGCCATTTTGTACAGTTTTTTCTTCCGAACACGATAAAAATATTTTCAAATATACATATACTTCTCTGGAACTAATAGCAACTTTTATATTTCAAATATAACACCCCATTTTTTATTTAATATTTTTGACCGCCTTCATTTTAGCTTTGCATCAATTTAAAATACTACAGGTTTTTATACGGCGTTGTCAAAAAAAAAAAAAAATTTAAAATGTTTCAAGGTTTTAAATCTTTATTTAAAAAATTCTCCTCAAGTTATTTTGAAGTACAGAGTTGTAATTTGGTATGGACATGCAGAAAACATTGCTCTGTTCGCTCGATATGAAAAAATTTGTATCACATACAGGGGTAGGTGTTCATAAATAGGTGGCAACTTCCATGATTTTCAAAAGTTTGTAACTCGATTTTTTCAAATGCAAACTCCTATATTTTTTTATGTCATCGAATTCGTCTTTAAGAGAGCTTCATTTTTTGTTAAGTGTGTCCTATACCCAAAACTCATACTTTTCGAGATATTAGAGATTTTTCTTCAAATCGTTATTGAAGCAAATAGAGTGCCGTGCAAATCGAAAAAACTGACTGTTTACTTCGCTAACGTCAAAAACTTTTCATTTATTTTTTAAATTATTGCCTTTCCACAATGAATATTACTTAACAAGAGCAAATTGATATGGTTTATTCACCATTTCGTGTATTTAATTACTAAAAGAAATAATATTTTATTTTATTATAAATATTATATTGTACTCATATAATCAGTGATTTAAATTGATGATTTAAAAAAAACACTTGATTTAAATCGTGATTAAATCGATGATTTAAAAAAAATCACTTGATTTAAATTAATTGATTTAAATCTGCTCTACCCTGATTTTCAAGTACGTCATGTACACGTCAATTATTTTGATTATAAAAGGAGCAGAAAATTATACCAGTCAAAATATTACAAGCAGCACAGAGGTAAGTTTTAGCTTAATATTAACAAATAAAGATTGTTGATATTATAAAGTTTAAAACACTTTTCGTAAATCCAGCTAAGTAATTTACATCGATATGTGTTAAAGAATTAATAAATATAAAATTTGTCTCAAAAACGGTTTCTACAATTTTTTCATTAAGTACGTTTTGGGAGCCCCTGAGTACGTTTTGACTATTTTAGCGATGATAAAAGTGCGCGTCTCAAGTGTGTACGTTACACGTTACAATGATTGTACATTTTTGAGATAAGTTATCAGTAGAACATTAAAAAGTATATAACAAAGTGCATTTAGTTGATTTTTAAATAATAATATACAACGTGTCTCAATTTTAACATTTACTCCAAATTGCAAAAGAACGGTAATAGATGAAAATATTTTGTTTAAATAGAGTTGCAGTCTAAGTTGGGATCTAAAATAAATCTCGATAAGATTTTTTGAAAAGGTTCAAATCATGCAATTATTTAAAAATCACATCTTTGAATTTTTTTTTTTTCAAAAACGGTTCCTACGATTGTTCAGTATGTTTCAGAGTTTATAAAATTAATAAAATATTTTTTTAATAACGTTTGGTTGTTCATAGGTCATAAACACTCAAGCATATTAAACTAATAGGATGGCCCAATCTCATAAAACTAATGCAGGGATGACAAATAGGTGGCACGCGTGCCAAACTTGGCACGCGAGAGATTTTCGACGGCACCGTAAAGAATTCTATGAATAAATTTGTTTTTGTAAATTTTAATCTTTTTCGAAATGTTTTATTTATTTTTAATTAGTACGCTAATTATCTACAACTACATGTTATTTAAATATCAAAAAATTAAAAATACTAGAAAATACAACTCTTCTTATATCGATACAATAATTTGATCATTACTATACATATAAAATACCAACTGTAGCGATGCACGGAACTTTTGATTGCATATGTATTTAGTGACACATAAAATCATGACGTTGGCAATACTGAACGAAATAACTGACGGTTGTTTCTGGTAGGTAGGTTAGGTTAGGTTAGTTACTGGCACGGGGAAAAATTTGTATTAAATTTTATCTTATTTTGACACACTGATCAAATCCTATTTGCCATCCCTGGACTAATGTATTACTTGGTCATCCGGAAGAGACATCATTAATAACGCAAAAATGTGTAAACAAATTCCAAAGTATAGCTAGATGACATTAATTGAATAGCTCACCAAATAGTACATTGTGTATTAAGAGCGGAAAGTGACACTTTTGTGCTTGAACGCGTAAGTTGCATACACTTAATTCCGCTTAAAACGCACATAGGTACTATTTTTTATACGCCCGGTATTAAAAGTGATTGTTCACCAATTTATTTCGATATTTCGTTCACTACTCTTGGCAATTTGTGGGCGCCAACTGTCAGTTGTTTGGTTGTAATACGTCAGTTGTCAGTGGTAATGCGATTGAAACTATTCACAATGATTAAGCAATAGAAACTATTTTTAAACTTTAAAACTAAAAAAATTACAATGAAACTGGTTTTGTTCACTACTTTTTGTAAGGTAATGAGAACATTTATCAAATGTTGTCAAGTTTATTCATTTAACCTATCCATTCGTAGACTTGGGTACTTTCCGCTCTGGAGCGGCAATGAAATTTTACCGCACGCTCATCGGCAAACGTCAAGTTTCTCTTACGAGTTGACAGTTGGAAAATCAGTCTTTCAATGGAGGGCGTATAAAAAAATTTTTTTTTGCTAAATAGTTCTTGTTAATTCCTTTGCCAAATAAGAAGATTTCTCGTAAACAAAAAAAAGTTGATTTACGTACACCTGAGCGTTTTATACATGTGTGACATCTGACATATCTGTCACTTTATAAATGACATTTGTTGGACCTAATAGGTGACGTCATAGCTAACGTCATTAATAACACTCTTTCGTCATTAATATGTTTACGATATTCGTCGGATGGGCCATCCTATTAGTTTGTTTACTTTCCTTGAAAAACAATCGCATGAAATGCCATTTTGACAGAGACGTGATTTACGTCATGTTAGTAGGCGTCATATACTAAAATAAGGTTAATTAGAATGAACGACCCGGAACCTTAAAACTTTTTATACACACATATACACAAACATACGAACGAGCATACAATATATGGCGAAAGTAATTTGATTTCTTATTTATTTCGGCGAGAATTTAATAAATTCTTAAAGAAATAAATTAATATTTTTTAAACATGATTTTGCGACACTCGGTGTAAAATAGCAAAGCGATAACATTCTAAAAATATACAGTTTTTCCTTTTTATATAAAATGTGATATGATGTAAAACGTTTTTACCAAGTTTTCATCGAAGTTAAATTGATAAGAATTCCGTTTATATCAAGTACGTCATGTTCACGCCAATTATTTTGATTATAAAAGGCGCAGAAAAATTATAACAGACAAAATATTACAAGCAGCACAGAGGTAAGTTTTCGCTCCATATTAATTTAAAGGTTTTCGATTTTATAAAGTTTAAAACACTTTTCGTAAATACAGCTAAGTTATTTATATCCATATGAGTTAAATAATAATTTTATAACAATTATCGAAAACAACATGAAGCTTTTTGGTTACTGCTTGAATTATTAAAGTAATTTATTTACTATTATTTAATTACCAAGTTAATTAAAAACCACATTCTTTCAAGGACCTCATAGAAAAGGTAGATCAGTTTTAAGACTCTCGTTTTTTAGTCATCAACAATTATTTATTTGGAAAAAGTAATCCTTTTCGAATTACTCTGCTTAAAACAATTGAGGAGTATCCAGAAGTTTGCAATAAACATCTAAAATATTCCTTAATTGTTTTGAGCAGTATATTTCAAAGTTTATTATATTCTACGTCCATAATATTCAAAGTGGACCAAACTCGATTGTTTTACGGAGTACCTCAGTTACCGCAATAGTTGGCGGAAATCTGATATAGGTCTCTAGGGTTATTTTTTGAGACAAGAACGAGTGTGTAATCAGATTTTTTATATCGCTTTCCATTTTGGCATTGACGATAAATCAAATTTCATCATTTTTAAAAATTTGCAACAACTTCTTTATTTTTTAATACAATAGAAAATGCTACGAAAGTTTTTTATACACATTTTTATGCTTAATTTAATAACAAATATAAACTTTTTTAGCAACCTTGATTTTCAAGATGTGATTTAAACTTATAATTATTTTTAATGGAAACCCTAGTTTGCCATGGCTTTACATGAAACAGCGCGTTTTTTAGCTTTTCAAAAAAATATAAAAAATCTGATTAAGTTCTTTTCTCAATAAAACAGCCCAAGAAACCGACATCAGATTTTCGCTAACTAACCGAGATACCCCGTAAAACATTCGAATTTGGTCCACACTAAATAAGTTACTTTTAACGTTAGTAATTTTGGTTTTGTTAACAGAAAACCAAATTAGTTTTTGGCAGTAAAAGACGAAAAAATTACATGTATTATATAACCGCATTTTCAAAAGTTTTTCTTTTGTATACAGGGTGAGTCACGACGGACGCCACGGAGTTTTATGGCGAAACGGTATATATTTTCAAACTTTAGTCGGGGCTAGATTATGTAAGTCAATAAGGGCTACATTTTAAAAATATTTTCAAACATACAGGGTGCTCCAAAAAAGAGTGGCATATCAAAGTTATACTTTTTCTTATGGAACACCCTGTATATTTTAACCTTTTTGGATTCCTCTTTAAATTTAGTTCAAAAAATGTATAAGGTTATATGGGTCTAAAATCAACGGTTTTTGTGAAAATTGCATTTTCATGAAAATACAGTACTTTCAAACATTTTCAACACTTAAAAACTTTGAGAAGTCTAAAGAAATTTGCTTGGAGATAAGATTGACAATAGATTATGTAACACTTTGCACCACCTACATTTTTAAAATATTATACAGGGCGTTTTTTACGTTTGGTCAAACTTGTAAAACTTTAAACATCGATAACACATTTTATTTAAATATACCACCCTATATTTTTTTACACCGTCTGATAGAAAATTTAATTCTCTTTCGAAAACATAAAGGCTGTTTTTCACCTAAAATTGATATTTTTTGAGATCTCGCGATTTTATTGTTAATTATTAGGGGAAAGTAATATTTTCAAGTAGGCTATGAAGGCAGACAGCGGTAATTTGAAACAATTGAAAGAAAAAACAAGAAACTTATAATTTTATCTTTTGCCTACACATTTTTGACATTTTTTCATAAAAAAGTTGTAATTTTACAATTTTACGTTTAAATAGAGGTTAAAATAATTATTTATCTATTTATTTATTCCGTTCGCGTACCTAATACATTATCAATCGGTTTTTAGGACTTCGCAAACCATCACACTTAATTATATCAAAAATAGTGTGGCGCTGATAAAAAATCTTTATTTAAACGTAAAAATAGTAAAACTACAACTTCATTATAAAAAAATGTTAAAAATGTGTAGGCAAAAGATAAAATTATAAGTTTCTTGTTTTTTCTTTCAATTGTTTCAAATTACCGCTGCCTACCTTAATAGCCCACTTGAAAATATTACTTTGCCCTAATAATTAACAATAAAACCGCAAGATCTCAAAAAATATCAATTTTAGGTGAAAAACAGCCTTTATGTTTTCGAAGGAGAATTAAATTTTCTATAAGACGGTGTAAAAAAATATAGGGTGTTATATTTTTAAAAAAAATGAGTTATTGATGTTAAAGTTTCACAAGTTTGACCAAGTGTAAAAAACGCCCTCTATAATATTTTAAAAATGTAGGTGGTGCAAAGTGTTACATAATCTATTGTCAATCTTATCTTCAAGCGAATTTCTTCAGACTTCTCAAAGTTTTTAAATGTTGAAAATTTTTGAAAGTACTGTATTTTCATGAAAATACAATTTTCACGAAAACCGTTGACTTATGACCCGTATAACCTTAAACATTTTTTGAAGTAAATTTAAATAGGAATCCAAAAATGTAAAAATATACAGGGTGTTCCATAAGAAAAAGTATAACTTTAATATGCCACTCTTTTTTGGAGCACCCTGTATGTTTGAAAATATTTTTTAAATGTAGCCCTTATTGACTTACGTAATCTAACAGCGACAAAAGTTTGAAAACATATACCGTTTGGCCATAAAACTCCGTGGCGTCCGTCGTGACTCACCCTGTATAATTAGCCAGTAATAAAATATTTTGATTTTTTGTTTGAAGTTATTTGTATTGCAGGAAATGAAGCTGAGTTTATTTATTCTTTTTGCAATGGTTTTGACCACCTTTGCTTTGGCCGAACAAGCAGAGGAATCTAATGGTGAAGCAGAGCATTTAGGTAAGAATTAGAAACAAGTGATAACATACAAATGATCTGTGTTATATTTGTTTAGCTGAGATGATATCGTTTAATGATGATGTGAATTTTCAAACGATTCAAATTTTTATGTGTTGCTTGAATTGTTTTAGCTGTTGAACCTGTAGATCAACAATATGTAGGTTGGATCGGAATGTATCCGTGTTACAATAACCGATGTCATACAACTTGTCGAGGGTATGGCTATGCAAGGGGCCGCTGCGTACGAAGTAATACTTGTAAGTGTACACGTCCATAGATTTTTTTTTATGCTGACCAAGGATTGATATTCTGATTTAATCTTTAACATTGCATTGTGGGTCAATATTAAAAAATAAAAGTATTTTAATGCAAAAAATGATTTTCAATGAAACTTTCATCGCATATATGCCATGGTGAAAAATACTAGCATCATCAGAGCGTGGATGTCTAGGTTTGAAAATAAGACTAAACACAGAGTATTAATGTGTTTAGAAAAAAACTACATTCACAATAGGTACCTATACAGGGTGTAACAAGTTCGAATGTTTTACGGAATATATCGGTTACGGTAATAGTTAGCGAAAATCTTTTCCATTTTGACACTCCAGACGCATAAAAATCTGGATAAAAAACCTTCATAACATTTTGTTCTATTTTAACAAATAAAGAATTTATGGTAGATTTTAAAAATGATGAAATTTCTTTGCCTGTAGTGCCAAAATCAAAAGTGATGTAAAAAAATTGATTAAATACGCAATCTTTTTTCAAAAAAATAGCCCTAGAGACCGATATCAGATTTTCGCTATTATGGTAACATTCAAATTTAGTCCACCCTGCATACTTTGGCGAAAAATACTAGCATAATCAAAAAGTCAGTTGATATTTGAAAATAAGCCTAAACCTTCTGACGAGTAGTTAAAAAACCATTAACCGTAAGAGGGACAAAATTAACAGCAGTAACGCCAAGAAATAAAAAATAATTAAACATTACTATTCTATTTATTTCGTCATACGCAGTATGAAGAAAATATTATGATCGCGAAATTGTTTTCATTCGAAATTTCAATTTTACACGTTTTGAGGACCCCTGAAAATGTTTTGATTATTTTCGCGTTAGCCTTCAGGGGTGTGTGTATGTGGGCACGCGCTAGACGTTTTTGTTATTAGTCTACGTTGGGGTCTACAATATATCTCGATAAGATTTTTTGGTAAATTTTCAAATTACGCAATATTTATAAATATGCACATATAAAATTTTGGAAAATTTTCCACAAAAATGGTTTCTACAACTTTTTCAAATTTAAATATGTTGTAGAAGTTATTTTCCTAAGAAATATGTATGTGTTTTAACTCGCTGGAATAAAAAAAAAAATTAAATATTTTTAGTAACGCTGTGTTTGCTTAAGAGTCGTATAGACGCTCGCATTAAGTTATTTAGACACACGTCATTTACAAGAATGAGGTTAATTATTATGCTTGGTCCGGCACACGGTTTAGTCCGACACCTAAAAACTTGTTAGACAAACAATAACAAATACACAGACACATGCCAAAAGTATGGAAAAAGTTATTGGTGGCCACACCAGTTTATTTCTTATTTATTACGGCGGGGTTTTAATAATTTTCCAATAAAAACTTAAAAAATATTATCTAAACAGGATTATGCGACACTGTGTGTAAAATAACAAGGCGATAACGCTCTAAAAATATTGAGTCCTTCCTATAAAATGTGATATGATATTAGACAAAACTACCCAATTTTCATTGAATTTAAATTGATAACAATTCTTTTTATTTTTACTACGCCATAAACACACCAAATGTTTTGATTATAAAAGGCGAGGAAAAGTTATACCAGTCATAATACAACAAGCAGCACAGTGGTAAGTACTCGCTTAACAATTAAACATTTATTATTTTCTAAAGTTTTAAACACTTTTGGTAAAAACCGCTGAGTTATATGAGTTAAATAGTATTTTTAAACTCCTAACAATATTATAAGTAACATAAGCAGATTTGCATTAATATTTAATTAATAATATAACCATATCCTAGTTTTGAAGCAACACTTGTAGAAATCCTAGACCAGTTTCAAGACTTTTCTCTCTTAGTCAACAACAATTGTCTCTATTTGGAATAATTAAAATAATTACTGAAGAAGAGACGAGAGTGATAAAACTGGTCTATTTCTACAAAATATCCTTGTAAAAAATGAGTGTATAAATAGTAACTTTATTGTATTAATATTATTGTAAAGGATTGTAAACGAAAGTAAAAGTACCCAAAAAAGGTAAATATTTTCAAACCATTTAAATAGTTATTTACGAAACGATGCCGAAACGTGGTACTTTACTGGACGAGTATGCAATTCTGAGACGAGTCGTAGGCGAATCCTGAAAGCATACGAGTCCAGTAAAAACATTTTTTGTGCGATCGTACTAGAAACAGCTGTTTGACGGACGCGTTAGCAACCATAAAGTACTGCATTACCGGCCCTATTCTTAGCAACGGCCGTAAAAGTTACTTTTCAGGCCGTTACCCTTAGCAACGGCCTGAAAAGTAACTTTTACGGCCGTTGCTAAGGAGAGGGCCGGTAATGCAGTACATACGCCGTCATATGTCAGTGACAGAATGTCACGTAGTTTCTAACCTATGATTTTAAAAATTACTAAAAATTTAAATTGTTTTTAATTCGATCGCACAAAAAATGTAATATGCACCTCGGCCAAAACGTACTTTTTCGGCCTTGTCTGTTTGCTGGCCTCGACTACGTCTCGGTCATCAAACCAGACGCGGCCGAAAAAGTTACACTTTTTGGCCTTGATACATAAATAACTATTTCGGGTATATTACGTAAAATTTTTTTTGCGCCTACCAGTCGTTACCATCCATAATTAAGCAATAACTTAAAACACTGCTTGGTGGTATAAAGACGCTTTTTGTCAGCGTAAATCAACAAAACAACTCATCAAGATAGCAACCAAGTACTTTCTGGCCGAGGCCGGTAAAGATGTATTTGACAGCCTAAATAATGATCGGTACCAACTGTTTTTCTAAACTAAGGCGAAAAATATACATAAAAAAAATTATATGGTTAGTAATTTTAATTTTGTAAATAGAAAACCAAATTGTGCTAGACGAACACATTTCATGTTTTACATTTTCGCGTTTTCGGAAATGTTTCTTTTGAATGTTAGTTTGCTAGTTAAAAAATGTATTGATTCTTTGATTAAAGTTTTTTGTTTTGCAGAAGATGAAGTTGAGTGTGTTTATTCTTTTTGCAATGGCTTTGGCCACCTTTGCTTTGGCAGAACACGCCGAGGAATCTGACGGTGAAGCAGAGTATGTAGGTAAGAATCAGAAACAACATACGAGTGTTTTGTGCTATATTTTTAAAGTATAAATTCCACAAAAGCTATTGGACACACTGCCCAATATAATAAAGTGACACTTCGTTTCAATTGTGTACGTGTTAATTTCTGGTGGTTCTAGAAATTTTGATTTACAGTTGAGTAGAAAATTGAAAAAAAAATGTATTTCTATTAAATATTTTTAAATAACATAAATGAAGTATTAAAGCGTTTAGAAAATATAAGGTAACAAAAAAAACTCTTTTGGGGCGTGTTTGTCCCACCAATGTTTTTTTTTGAAATTATGTATTTACGCACAACAGAAAGTCCTCCTGCATAAAATGCTCTCGGACTCTATTGATGTTGGTGGAATTGTCTTGAGGACATCTAACAGCAAAAAGATATCATTTTAATCAAAAAATACCATTTATAAGCTATTTTGCTGCGCATTATAAGGGTAAACAGAAATAGAACCGTAAACGTATTTTGATTATACAAACTTTGTCATGAAGACTGGGCGTTTACTAAAGCAAAAAAAGTATTTTGAAATAAGAATAAAGTTTTCCATAATATAACGTTAATAAAGACATTTATAATAAATCTTATACAGTATGATAATATTACAAGGATCTTAACACAAAATTAACGGAAATAAAATTTTTCAAATATCCCGGGATCGCGGAAGAGAAACACTAGTCTAGTGTATAGTAATACTCAAGTTAATCGGTAGAGAAATAATAAATTATGTAATTTTTCAAAACATTCGCATAAAAATTATTTTGGGACTGTATGATAGATATGCGATGGTCCAGGACCCGTGATTCCAGTAAAACCCAGGTTAAAAAAAAAATTACTAATTCGTTCGCAACAAAAAAGAACATTAGGGCAATTCAGTGACGACCATACAGTCGGTTGCAAACCCCTGAATGTGATTTAATAAAATTTTATTTTCTGAGGTGGTATCGTTTAATGATTATGTGAATTTGTCAACGATTCAAATTTTAATGTGTGTTGTAATTGTTTTAGCTGTTGAACCTGTACAACGACGACGCGTATTTTGGATGCATTCGTGTACCAACAACCGATGTTATGCACTTTGTCGAAGTTTTAACTATGTGCGGGGCCGTTGCGTAGGAAGAAACCATTGTGAGTGTAGACGATAGACGTCCATAGATTTTTTTATGCTGACCAAGAACTAATATTCTGATTTAATCTTTAACGTTGCATGCATGCATTAAATGGATCAATATTAAAAAATAAAAGTATTTTAATGCGAAAAATTATTTTAATTAAACATTCATCGCACTTATGCTAGGGCGAAAAATACTAGCATCATCAAAGCGTGGATGTATAGGTTTGAAAATAAGACTAAACACAGAGTATTAATGCGTTAAGAAAATATTACATACACCATACACCATAACTAGGTGGTCCACATAGAAGGGCTACTATTGGGATCACGTAAACGGTCAGAGCTACAAAGAAGTTTGAATTAGACAAATTGTTCTACTTTCTGACCAGGTAAGGTCACGATACGTTGTCGCTAGAATTTGATTAAGGCTGTGTTTATTGCATCAAGAACATCAAAACTAAATGTTTTGCAGAGTCATACGTGCCACTGGCCATTTTCTTCGCAAAAATAGGGTAAAAACTGAAAAATTGGTATAAAAAGGTCATTTTTGCGATCGCGTTGGCCATGAAACCGTAAGAGACAAAATCGAAACTCTTTTATTTAACCATGCGCGCATCCTTTGCAACTAAAATGGTGCAAAGTTTTTGAAAAAATCTTCAACGATTCCAGGGAAAAACGAGGCCTCTGTATAAACGGTTTTCCTTATGTTAAACGCCTATGCAAGTCGCATACATATAATACTTATTATACAGATATACTTATTATACAGACATACCATAACTTCTCAAATCATAGCGCTTTTGCAGGGGTTTCGTTTTTGACGTTTTTCTCCGGAACCGTTTAAGATTTTTTCAAAACCTTTGCACCATTTTACTTGCAAAGGATGCGCGCATTGGTAAATAAAAGAGTTTCGATTTTGTCTCTGACGGTTTTAGGGCCAATCCGAGATTTTTTTAATATTCGCGACCCCCAACAATTTTCAAAAAATCTTTAATTTCATCTGTGCATGAATGACAAAGTTTATTACTGGTTACTATGTATTCATCGGCCAAATATAACTTGGCTATTGAATGACGTTCATTAATCTTGCGCAAATGTTTTAGTATGTTATGAACCACTTCAACTTCTATAAACAAACACTACACATATAATATATTCTGCTTATTTATATTAACATAACAGTAGTGCTCTCGTATAAAATATATCTTATGCATGCGTACGTAGGAACAGTTGAATAGGAAACAGTTGAATGAAAAATGTATTAAAGCCGGTTTACTTACTTCCTCGTGTACATATTAATCTAGATGTAGATGGATCGCGTTGCTCTAGACCTTGTTGACATTCAGTTCTAAAATTAGTCGAACCCACCTCCGCGTTAACCTTTTTTTTTTGTCCGTCAACTGAACTAATATTTGGAAGCAACTGTTTCTTTATTTTGGCGCCTTAAGCTTTTATTAAATGCTGCTACGTGAATTTTCAAAATAAACATGCGCTAGTATTTATAAACTCGAATTTACATAGCATGTGAATAAGTATAACATTTTAGTGAGTTGCAAAATATTGTATAACATCCAGGTCACGCACGTACGCAAAACTGTGAATTCTGTATTATGGTTAGGGGTTTTTGTAGTTTATAAAGTTTAAATTTTGTTATGCTACCAAAAAAAAAAAAATTTGTTTCAAGAGATTTAAAAAAAAATTCAGTGATTAGAATATGCAGCCTTGTTCCGTTATTATGGTAGCTTTGTTCATATAGGACTTAACCAACCAGTTAAACTAGCAAAGTGGGACATAATTACATAAGAAATAAAGAAATATATTGAAGTGTGAAGATTGGACGCGCTAGTACAATTGATAAGTGACGAAGTTTCTTAGACTAAAATAATGATGTCCATAAAAAAAAGTTTATTAAAAACACTAGAACTACTGAGTATCTGTATTTCTTTTTTTTAATCGCCAAATCATTGTACTGCAACTTTTTATTTGCATTTTAGAGCAACGGAAGTGTTTTTATCCCTGTGGAAGCCAAAGTGGGTTTTAGCATTGAATATAAATTAGGGATGTACCGATATGCAAATTGACAAATTTCCGATAAATCGGCCTTAGCTTATCGGCCGATTATTACGTTAATTTATTTAGTCATGAGTCCTTCTACTGTTAGGTGTGGGACAGTTGAGTTGTGTTGTGCTGACTTTTTTGCATGTTTTTCTCTCTTGTGTAATTCCATTTGATGTTTTTATTATCCGCTGCTGCTTTTTCAACTTCGTCTTACCAGGTTTTTTCCCTGTAATCTTCCTTCATTCATCCTATAAATGTGTCCCAACCATCCCAGCTGCCTTTCTTGTACTTTTGTTTCAACTGATTTTATCTTTAATTGTTCTCTATATGTTGCATGTCTGATTCTATCTTTTTTTGTTTTTCCTTGGATTTTTCTTAAAAATCTAATTTCTGCTGCATTCGCTCGGCTACTATTTTAATTTGTGAGTGTACACGTTTCACTTCCGTATAAAAGTACCGGAGTTACTACCTTTTTGACCATTTCCACTTGTTCGTTTTGAGACTTCTTTATTTCCAAAAAAAATCGTTCTTTAACTGTTAAATATTCTTCCCATATTTCCTGTCCTTTCGCTTATTTCTTTGTCCATTCCTCCATTTTTCTTTATGATCACTCCTAAACATTTAAAGCTTTCTACCTGTTCCAACCTAAGCCCATTTAAGGTGATGTTGTGCATTTTGTTCTCTTGTTGTACGATCATAGTTTTAGTTTTTTTGGTATTTGTTTTTATATTAATTTTTTCCAATTCCTGGTTTAGAGTTTCTAGATTATGTTGCAGATCTTTTCTGTTTCTGCGACTAAGACCATGACGTCTGCGAACATAGACGTAAAGAAAAATAAGTCAGCTGGAGAGATGTGCAACAGTTAGCCAACTATAGAAAAGGGTGGAAAAACAATCAAAAATTAGGAAAAAATACCTCGACACCTAAAGGTATTAGAATTAGAGGACCCGATTAAGAAGAAGAAAATATCCAGAATTCAGGATTGTTTTACAACGGTAATTTTAAACTTATTTTGATTTTATGCCACTTAAAAGAATGAACTATATTACTTTTTTTAAATATCAAAATACCAAAAACGAACCTTCGTTTATTTAATTACTTATTTTTTCTTCTTCTTAATTGGTTCCTCTTGTACCTTTCGGTATCGAAGTATGCTTTTCTATTTCTGTGCTGTTTCTCCACTGCTGCCTATCGTTAGCTAATTTTGGCACATCTCTCCAGCTGACTCCTTTTTCTTCTAGTCTCTACCTCACTTCTTTTTCCCATTTTATTTTTGGTCTTCCACTATTTCTTTTTCACTCTATCTTCATTTTCCATTCTACTTTCTGGTATGCGTAGTAGATGTTCAAGCCATGTTGATTGATTCGTCTTCATCTTTTTCTTAATATCTGTTACTCCTAGGTTATTTGGAATTTTTTCGTTACTGATTTTATCGATCAGTCTACATCCCTCTATTTTTCTCAGAAATCTCATTTCCTGTGTGTTTCTTTGTTTTGCTTTTTGTGTTAGTGTCCATGTTTCTGAACTGTACGCCAGAATGGGTACATACACTGCATTATAAACTTGCATCTTCGTTTATTTTGATATCTCCTTTTTACTTATCAAACATTTATTGGTAGCGTAGTAAAATTTCGTCGCTGCCGCTATTCTCTTATTCAGATATTTCTCCAATTTACCGTTCTCTGCAATTATTGTTCCTAAATATTTAAAAATCGCTACCTGCTCCATCTTTTTTGGTCTAGCATAATTGTAACTGGTTCATAATTTTTCGCTATAACCATAGCCTTTGTTATATTAATATTTATATTATATCTACTTAATGTATCTGCCCATACGTCTAGATTCTAGATTGAATTGCAAGTCCTTTTCGCTTTTAGCTAATAACACCACATCATCTGCAAAGGCTATTTCTGTTAAGGATATTGGTTTTAGTTTATTCCAACCCCAGTAGGCTTTCTTTGTGTTTTACTTACATTCTTTAATTATTTTATCCATAAGAATTATAAGGCGCAGTGGGCTTAATGTGCCTCCTTGTCTTACTCCCACTGCTGTTATAGATTCCTGAGAATGTATTACTTTATACAGTCATATCTATAAAACAAATGCTTTAGCAAAAAAAAAATGTTCATACAAACATAGAACTTTAATATCCATCGAGTAGCAATCTGCATTGATTGGGAAGGCAATAATCTAGTAAAATATAATGGATTAATTATTTCGGTACGATGTCCGTGGATTAAATTGTGTTTCTATAATGGCTAATATTTGGTTATGTATCAGGCAACTCACTAAATGTGTAATACATCTTAAATCAATCGATACGCGATTTCGTTTGATAACGAACCCTTCTCCATTTCGTAAATTATTCAACGCCAATAAAGCGTATCTTTTGCGCTTCTCGAGTGCAAAATTGAACACTTACAGAATTCTTCAATTACAAAATTACATCAGATGTTACAGCAGTGAGAACTTAATTGCGAATTTATGTACATTATCGCGTTATCTTTCGTTCCCTTATTCACAAGCTTTGAAGTTTCACTTCAAAAGCTTGTATATAAGTGACATATAGGAGGGGTGTTTTATCATTCCATTCATAACCTTTTGCATATCTCATCCTAATGCCCTGTATTTCCTGCTGAAGTTCATATACACTTTACAGACGCTCGTAAAGAGCAGCCGCTACAACATAACGCTGTTTTCTGCAGACTATAAATCTGTCCTTGTTTCACGGTCTATATTGCCATTCAGTATAAAGTTATCGATCTAGTGAAATGCCTGCACAGGTTTTCTCTCTCCTCGTATTTTCTGTTTACTTACACAAATATGATTGCCCATAACTACCCATCCAAAGTTTATTCAACTCTGTATGTTGTTTATTATCATTCAAAAATCGCGATACATATGTAGATGATAAGCTAACGATAATATTAACATAGCGATAGCCTCGCGTGATTAAAGGTAATAAAGAAAGGGCAATCTTTGATATTAATCCTCTGTTTTGTGGAAGGTGGAGATTGCTTTGACGTCATCAGATTCGACCTTGAACTTAATAATTCGCATACTAGCTAAATGTCCATCATTAAAGGTAAATAGTTCCTGTGTAATTTTATCTTGACGCTTTCCTGCGAGGGTATGTTAAGTGTAGGTTTCTTCTATAAAGAATATAAACAGTATACAACGACTGTAAGGTTATACATTCTGGGTATAACGTTGAAGCGTTCCTTTTATTTTACACAACAAATAGCGTTACTGTTACACAGTGTGTCCAAAAGGTATGGAATATGCTATATATCTCAGTAAATATACACTTTAGGGAAAAATGTTTTGCATAAAAGTTGTTTGGTACCTAGTTTTCCACTATAAGACATTTTTGTTTTTTCCGAACAAAAGCGCAATAAAAAACAATTGATTTTTTTTTAAATTACAAGGTACCTCTGTATTATACTCATTTGATAGAGTATATTTTTTTCTTTTCAGTGATGCAAAACTTTAGTACCCTTACTTAAGCAACTTTTTGAGAAAAACGCAAACATTATTTTAATTGTTTAGTATTTATTTTTAACAAAAACATCACGAAATCTACAATAAGTGTTCAAACTGCGAATCATTTACAGCTTGGCAATGATAAACTCTGTTTTTAAACCCGTTTATCACATTCCCAACAATTTCAGGTGTAATTTCTCCTAGATCTTTTAAATTTTCGATATTCTCCGGCTTCTTAGCATAAACTTAATTTTTAAGGTGACCCCATCTATCAAATGAGTATAATATAGAGGTACCTTGCCATTTAAAAAAATTCAATTGTTTTTCATTGCGCTTTTGTTTATCGAAAAAAAAATATTTAAATTTTGTCTTATGGTGGAAACCTAAGTACCAAACAACTTTCATTCAAAACATTTTTCCCTAAAGTAGATATTTACTGAGATATATGTATAGCATATTCCATACCTTTTGGACACACTGTAAATATAAATTAAGTAAAATAAGCGACTAGCAAAAGGAAGTAGATGTGTTTAACAACAATGCTTAGGTAAAACAAAGTGCCAAGGAGGGCAACAATAGAATTTGTCATAGTCATTCGTCAAAAACAAGACCAATTTCCAGACCCAAGCCAGTTCGTTAACACATATTGGACCGGTCTCATTAATCTACGTTTCTCTGGTCTATGCACCATGGACCGAGTCACGTAGATTTACAGTACTTAAGCGTTTACCTGAGGATCAAGTAAGTAAGTACATTCCAAGTAATCACTGCCGGTTCGATATGTGTTAATAGCGTTCTTGCTCCTAATAAAGAAAGCTTCTAACTATGAGACAAGAGTCTCAAAACTGGTGTAGCTAAATTCTTATTTTATGCACTGAACTTTTCACCACAGAAAGCTGAAGTTGTTTAAGACAGAAAGATGGCCTTTAAAGATCTTTGTTTTAAAGGCGAAACATTTACAAATGTATAAATAGGTTTGTTCCAACAGGCTTGCTGAATATGCGGTGCACTATCAGGAGTGTGCGCAGTATCAATATCGCGTTCCAACACAATCTCTGATAGTTCACCGGACGGTTTGGTCGGCTGTTCCATCATTACAAAATCAACTAGTCAGTGTACGGTCAAAACAGTTCTTGGATGAGAGCATGTACCAGCATTTGGATTTTTACACGCAAGCGCTGTTCATAACTATCGTGAGCTCAGGTAGCTATGCATCGCTCTCCCAACCCCACTTAGTGCTAGATTCTTAAGGTGTTTACCATAGCGATGCGCACATTTCTATCAACCCAATAGAAGCAAATGTCATTTACAGTCGTAAAAGCGCTCCAACAACGGCTAATACTGGGCAATACATTTAGTAGTACATAGTTCACGCATGCGCATAAAACAGTTCATGTAGTAGTAGTAGTCTTTATTTGTTCTGAAAAATCCAAAAAGGCGTAGAACATGTCACAGTAATGATATAAAAAATACACATTTATACGAATATATACAACACAATTATAATTACTTAAAGGAGTTTTTAAAGTAATCGTCATTAAGGTATTCACTAACTCCATAGTAAGCTTTAGAAATTAGGACATTTCTTAATCTTTTCTTCAAGTCAGGAGTGCGTAGATTTTTTATACTCTCAGGTGATGTATTAAATTTGTTATATATTGCAATAATTATAGAGGCAACATTTTTTTGAAGATAAGTATATTTGAAGCAATCGGGCTTAAGATTTTTTTTATGTCGTGTATTGGCTGCATGGTTTCTTATATTCACTTCAAACAGATCAAAATTATTTCTTACGAAAAGGATGGCTTCGAGAATGAATAGGCCGTAAAAAGTTAATATTTCTTTGTCACGAAAAGTGTCTTTACAATGATCTCGGTAGTTTAGACCAAAAATAGTTCTTATACATCGCTTTTGTATAATAAAGAGGCGTGCAGAGTCACTAGCGTTACCCCAAAAAATTATAGCATAACGTAACCTAGATTCAACATACGCATGATATGCAGTTTTGGCCGCGTTTGTACTGACTAATTTTTTTAGGTTTTTTAGTGCGAAAGGATACCGTGACAGGCTTTGTGACAGGCGTTCGATGTGGTATGTCCAGTCCAGTCTAGAGTCAATACCTAAACCAAGAAATGATATTTTATTAACAACATTTATAGTTGTGGAATTGTTTTTAAGTTTTAGGTCGGAGGTTAATTTACTTTGTGAAAACTTTATTACTTGAGTTTTATTGACATTTAAGGTTAGATTGTTTAATGTGAACCAAAGTTGGAGTTGGCCTAAGCAGTCAAAGAGTTTTTGTTCAGAATTTTTTGAATCCGAGTCACTAATAATAGCAGATGTGTCATCGGCAAATTGTATAAGGGAAGTTTTGGCAAAAACTGGAAGATCATTTGTGTACAGTATGTATAACAGGGGGCCTAAGATTGATCCTTGCGGGACTCCTTTTTTGATTGTCTTTTTGTTTGATTTTAGAATTTTACCTGACGAGTCTTTTCCGGCAACATATTGGTTTCTTTCCGAAAGATAAGATTTTATAAGGTTATGGGCGGTCCCTCGTATACCATAGTGTTCTAATTTTGTTAGCAGTATCTCGTGGTCAACACTATCGAAAGCTTTTGAGAGATCAACACACATGACCATGGTGTGTTTGTCTTTATTGAGGGATTGAAGTACATTTCGGATTGCCATATAAATAGCGCGGGTAGTTGTTTTGCCTTTTCTGAATCCATTTTGAGAGTTGTTTATTAAGCCAAAGTGTTCTACGTAATTTTCAATTCGGTTGTAGATTATTTTTTCAAATATCTTACTAATGTTTGTGAGGATGGCTATGGGTCTATAGTTTCCTATGTCACTTAAATCCCCTTTTTTGTGAATTGGTTTGATTTTTGCACATTTAAGTTTGTTAGGAAATATGCCATTTTTTAATGAGAGATTTATAATGTGACTTAGAGGTCCAGATATTAAGTCGGCAGTATATTTTACGAGGTTTGTTGGGATTTCATCTTCTCCTGTTGATTTTGTGTTTTTAAGTGACATTATGGTTTTATAGACTTCCTCGTAAGAAGTGGGACGTAGTATTCATTCAAGGATCGGTTTTAAATTGCTTGTTGAAACAAACCTAATACTTATGATTAAATGGACGCACTCTATAACACTAGATAATTTATAAGATTAATCACTAAATTTTTGAAGGGTTTAATAATTTATAAACAATTTAATCCCGGAAAAATTAAAGTTTATTTAATTTGTTCGGGAGTGTAAAATTGGTTTGTTTTTTTTTTGTTCCAAACCGAGCTTGATTGAGTTTTTGACCTCATTAAAATTTATTGGACATTCTTTTTTTTTGCAATTGGTGAACACAGAACTTAAAAAGTTTCATCCAGTATTGTATTAACGAGGAGTGTTTAATTTTAATTTTAGAAAATAACTGCCAGACTCCACTATACATATACATATCGTAACGTAAACTGTTTGCTCTGTTCATTCGATTGTATACCAAATAAATAACGCCAATTAATATTTCTCCGGTCTTTTTATGTTTATTGCAGAGACAATACTTGGTTCGTTTATATGATTTATGCTTTTCGGTACCAATATTTTACTCCAGGGCCCAATCTGCAATCTTCTGTAGAAGTTTTTACAGGCGATTTGATGTTTACCCTCGCAGATTGTTTTAACAAATAAATAAAGCCTTCGTTTGCAGAAAAATATATGTTTCACCAAACTATAAAATTTTGGAGACATGTCGTAAGCATTTTATATTTGTTTCGCGTAAAAATGTGCTTGTTTATTTTCTTTCGTTTTGGTCAAAAGCTATTTTTCAAACACATTTACATTAATTCTTTATTACAGTACACAGAACAAATTGCGACAAATCAAAACCACGCCTAAATTTGCAATTACAACGGGATTTATACCATGTTATGACATATATAGAAAGTTGTAGTTTATTAACGAAAAACATGTACACACATTAGTAACTCGATATTCTCGTAAATATTGTATATCATGACATTGAAAGCGCGCTAGCAAATTTTCCAATAAACCGATATGGCCTATTCCTAGGAATGCACAATTTAGGAGCTTAAACTTCGTTTTTAAAAAACTGATTTGCTAATGAGTAAACTATTCAACAAGAAAAATTATAGAAACTAACACTTGTATGTTGGCGTTATCAGTTTTTTTTTGTGCAGTTATCACATTTTAAGTTATTTAGCTATCACTACAAGATAGTTCGCTAAAAATAATGAGTGATTAATAATTGTATTTCAGACCAATCCACTAAATGTTGCTATTTTGCCTTAGACGATGAAAGCTGCGCTTTTTTTGACTATGGCTACTCAATGAACATATGGGCAAATCACAACACCTGGAAAACTGAGCCTATTTTGATTTACCAGAAAACTTAATTTCTTTCTTTTTTTATGGAAATTCGTTATCATTTGTTCCTTCTTGGTTCATTTCATGTGTATTTCTGAACGTATACCCAAACTAAAACGATCAAAATATCCAAATACATATAATATTATTTCGAGCTTTTTAGAATAAACTTGATGTATATAATATTAGTTAAAAACTTGTAGAGGAAAGAGTAATTAACAATCAGCATGGGTATTCATATCGGCTTTACAGTCAATTATGAATATTTATAGTGTGTTAGAACATGGTTTATCCTTGGAGAGACGTTAAGATTTCTCGTTTAATATTAGTTGTCTTTTCCTGTGCTATAGCATAAATGTCTTATGATTGTTAATTTGATGGTTTGACGAGTATGTTACACCCTTGTGCAAATTAATCTGAACACTCGTCTTTTTTGACCAATAATGTGTTTATTCATAAGAAAACTAAAAAATTACAACTAATCTTACAAGTTAGTATTTTATGTGGCCGCCTTTCGCTTTAAGAACTAATTGTATTCGTTTTGGCATCGATTCCACCAACTTTTCACAATTTTTTCGAATTCTTGAGTGCCTATGCCACACCTCGATTACGGCATTTATGAGCTTTTCTTTTGACGTGCAGTCCATTTTCCTAAGCCTGGTTTTGCAAATCGACCATAAATTTTCGATTGGATTTAAGTCGGGTGAATTTCCAGGCCACTCCAAACATGTAACGTTGCTATCCGCAAAAAAACTCTTCATAATCTTGGAAGAATGGCAAGGAGCCAGGTCTTGTTGGAACACAGGATTTTGGGTGGGAAGTTTAGCCAGCTCCTGAAGCATTCTTCTTTGCATAATCTCCCTGTATTTTACACTATTCATCATTCCTGAAATTGGAACTAGAGCACCAGTGCTGTAGAATGAGAAACATCTCCAAAACATTTGCTTCACAGGGTGCTTTACCAACTGCTGAATATGCGCTTGAGAAAGTGGCTCACGATCTGCCCTCCGAACAAACTGGTATCGCATGCCCTGGACAAAAAAGTGGCTCTCGTCAGAAAACAACACCTTTTTCCAATCTTCGGTTGTCCATAATTTATATTTTCGTGCCCATAGTATCCTTTTTTTCTTCATAGCATTTGTCAAGAGCTGCTTTTTAAGATGCCTTCAGGCCTTTCGGCCATTTTCCAACAGTCTTTGACGAACTGTAGAGGCATCCACGATGATTCCAGAAGCTGCAAGTTCCTTTTGCAAGTCGTCACTGGTCTTGTGTGAGTTAATTTTACTGTTTCGAATTAAAACAGCATCATCTTTTTTAGTTGTTTTTCTTTTGCGACCACATTTCCCAATTCGCTGTGCTAAAATTGACCCAGACTCTGTATCGCCGGATAATGGCATTGGTTGATCCCAAAGATATTCCACATTGCTCAGATATCTGTCTTTGGCTCATTGATGTGTGCTCTAAAAGAGTTATCACCTTGCTGCGGATTACTAACGAAATACCCATTCTGGGCGATGAATGCTAAAAATCTCCACTAACCCTCCCACAACACAATACCAGACAAAGAACGCTAAAATACAGGTACAATAATGACAGTTGGGGCTTATAACATGATCTTTGACTTTAAAATGTCATTTGACAGTAATGACATATTCCAAAAAATGATTTTAATTTATTGTTGGAAAATATTGTGTAGTGTTCAGATTAATTTGCACAAGGGTGTATCTTGCTTTTTAACTCGAGTAGTTTCATATGTACTTAAAAAACTTTACTATTGTGCAGAATAAAATTGGATATTTCGGATAAACCAAGGAACGTTAGCTGTAATCCGCAGGACTTTATTTTGAGAGGTTTAGAACTTTTGAGAATCGTTTTAAATGTGTTCCTCCACATAGGATTGGCATATTGATTTAGCAATAACATATTTCCGATTGAATACTGAAAGTCGCATTAGGAATTTGAGACGAGACGAACTGACTGAAACATACATTTTTGCTACAAGACAATGCGTGTGCTGCCAAACATGTTTCTTTATTTAAAATTTCTGCCATGATAAATAAAATATTAGATCATTCGGAAATGTTGGCAATAAAATATTAACAATTTTTTTAATCTTCTATACCAATAGGATATCTATAAAAAACCATTTTTATATGGGCTACAGCCAGCGACATTAACGTTTTTTTTTTAAAACCCGTATTTTAAAGAAATTAAAGCAGGAGTTCCACAAGGAAGCGTACTAGGTCCGGTCTTATACCTATTGTATACTTGTGATAATCCAAAGTTAGAAAACAATACTATAGCGACGTTTGCCGACGACACGGTTGTTTTAGCAGTAGGAAGAAACAATATAGAACCATCCAAGAAATTACAAGCAGCTGCCAATCAGATCAACAACTGGACGAAATTAAAAAAAAAACAATCAAATTAAATAATAAACAAATTCCATACTCCAACACGGCAAAATACTTAGGTATTACATTGGGCGCTAAGCTACGCTGGGAGGCTCATGTCAAGAAAAAAGGGGAAGAAATAGGTATCAAATATAAAAAAAAGCTGGCTAAGCGGGAGGAATTTCTCTCTGTCCCTATATAATAAACGTTTGCTTTACAAGCAAGTTTTAAAGCCTGTATGGACATACAGCTATGGGGATGCACCAAACAGAGTAACATTCAGATCCTGGACACTACAGGACACTACAGGATTACTAAGAAGACTTAAAAGGGTTAAACCTTTGAGTTAGTTTAAGCAAAAGTTTAAAAGCAAAGTCTGTGCGGTAGTGTGCACGTTAATAATTAGTGTACTTATATATTAGCAAACTAAGAACTACTATTGGGTAAACTTTAGACGGAGTTTGAACATTATTAATTTAGGCTAGAATTAACCTGCTCATTGGTCTCAAAGACCAGATTGCATTGTTATAAACTTTTTTAGGGTTTAAATTAACAGCAACAAAAATTAAAAATCAATATCTTGTTTGCGTGTTAATTAAAAGCTACTTAAAAAGATCTAAAAATTATCTCTACACAGCTTGTTTCTAGTTATAGTTTTTAAAATCCTCGTGACTGGTAAATTTTTCAAACGCCTTTAATTTTTTTTTTAAATTTTGTTACCAACAAACGTTATACATAGATTATTGTCATCCTGTATATCCAATTTTATCTCTTACACCCAAGTACCTACTACACTATGGAAATAGACCAACACAAAATTCAATAAAAACTTTTCAATTAAAGGTAAAAAATAATGTTCGTTTTTATCTAGCGTAAGGAAGTAAAATTTTACGAAGTTGACAATTATTAACGCATGGGAAATTTCTCTTAAGAATTATGGAACTAGTTTATTAATCGTTACTTTTTATTGTTCCAAGTTTCTTACGTGTATATGCACGAGGCAATATATTGTACCTACATAGCAAAATAAATCACATAAACAAGTTTCATTTGCATAAAAGACGTTTATCGCATATAATTAAATTATTTTAAGATTTTAAAATCGCACGGGATAATTAAAGTCAGCAGTTGCGACGGAAGCAATAAACCGTGCTATTGGATCATTAAGTAACATAAATAAAGTTTTAAAGAAACGACTTATTTGAAATAACACCACTTAATCACATTAGGATTATTACAGATTATTACTAGTTGAATGGTAAAAAAATCGTTCAATGCTATCTAATTAAGTAATTAGTTTTTTAACAATTAATTTTATTTATTTCTACAACGATAACTTTCAAGATATTTTTTTTAAATAAAAAGTGGATAATTTATGAAATTACAATGTAGAATGCAAAAACTATGAAATACGTGCAACTAATTAAGTAAGCGATTAAAAATATATTTTGATAAGTACTTTATTGCAGTCAGTGAAACTAAATTTAGTAGGGGAGACCGGGGATTAAGGATATTTTTGTTTGTTTTTATTTAATTTCTCATATAGTATAACAAGCTTTTTACATCCAAATTGATCTAATGATATGGGGGACATTAGTCTTCCTTCCAAGATATTTATTTCATATGTTTCGTTCGATTAGTTAGACACATCTACACTTTTGGATTGCTTCCGATTTCGCCACAGATGGCCCCAACTTTTTATTTCAAATGGTATAACATGTATAGTTTTAGAAAGGATAACATCATATTGATTTTTTTGAAACTACTTAAAAAAAAAATTATGGGCCATTTAGCTACTTCTATACAGATAAATTCAAATTTCGTTGTTTCACAATAGGACGTCTTTCAATTTTAATTTTTAAATGGCACTAGTGTGTTTGGATGTCAAAATAAGATAAATGTTCTAATCTTCCCAGTCATACAAGATACAAATATGTTATATTTTGAAAGATCATAATTATCACTGGAAAATAGCGTCCTTGTATTTTCGATGCCCATACAGGGTATCTCGGTTATTATTAGAGATAGAAAAAAAAACTAAAAACGTAGTCTCGATTAATTTTTTTGAGAAAAATTCATTGCCGTAAACAGATTTTAGATATCTTTTTTAATTTTCGAAATATAGCCAAAAACCGATTTTTGTCAATTTTCAAAAATATTAATTATCTCGGTTAAACGAAAAGATAGAGAAAAACTTTAAAAACTATTTTGATATGGATTTTTTGTCCCTAATAAGATAGCGATATTCAATTTTACAATACAAACGTTGACATAAAAAATGTATTCAAGCATAGTTACAAATAGAGGACAACTGTGTTTGAAAGCGGGGGGGGGGCGGTTACTTTGAATACATTAAAGTCTAATTTTTTATGTCAACGTTTATTATTTGTATTTATTTTTATTAAAAATTAATTTTTAATACATTTCCATTGATAGTTATAGTATAATTTTCAAGATTTGATCGTTTTTTGTTATGTTAAATAGACTGTTTGCTATAATTTGAATAAACTTTGAACTGATTTTTCTCGAAAATGTTCTTATGTATGCATACTTTTTTAATACATGGTCGGATTCAGAATAAAATTCTCTATCCGAATCAACAAAAACATGTATACTATGTAATTTAAAAAAAAAAACAGTTGCCTATCGCGGATTTGACATACGTAATCGTAGAAATAACAAATGCAAATCACTTAATAGAGAATTTGTCGCTGTTTCCAAAAATATAAGGTTTGTTGGGGTTATTTTCAATAATCAAAAAGTTATAGGGTTGCGACAGTCAAACTGAATCACCCGGTATAGGTGCGAATTTGGTTATAGCAATCGTCGTTCATCGCAGCCAGTTTCCATTTCTTGCAGTCCATCCAATCATCTATAATAGTTATTTATGTACCAAGGCAGTAAAGTTCGACTTTTTATCACGAGTGTGGATATTATTTGCCGAGACGAAGTCGAGGCAAATAACCACACGAGTGATAAAAAGGAACTTTCCTGTCGAGGTGCATATTAATTTTTTTCTTCAAGCATCAAAGAAATGGCGAAAATCAAGCAAATACATAAAGTTTTACCTACTTCATCTGTCAGATTCTCATTCTCCTGTCAAACATGTATTGAACAAAATCACGCCCACTTTTACTAAATTCAACCAATGAGCGTAGCGCATTTTACGGTTGCTTAGCGACCATTATTGCACTAGTGATATATTGAGATATTATTGTACTAGTAAAATAATGACGTATTTTTACATGAGGCGTTCAGTAGAATAATATAGACATTATAAGACGCTTGAAGAAAAAGGCCTTTACTTCCCATTGCTTCTTCCACCTCGTTTTATAATGTTCATCATGGTCTTCCTTTCTTTCTGCGATTTGGTAATGCCACTTTAATACTTTACTTGGCCATTGTGTTTCATACATTCTCTAAACATGTCCGTACCATTTAATCTTTTGGCTTCAATCATCTCTATTATATCAATATCAACTCCCATTTTTTGTATAATTTCTTACCCTAACATTCCTAACGAGTCGAAAACATCTCCAATCGTTTTTCCACCGCCTGTATCTTAGAAGTGTCCATTTTATTATTTATCCACAACTCGGATCCATATATAGCAACATTTTCTACAATAGTTTTATACATTCTTATTTGTTTTTCTGGTCATGTTCTTATTCCAGAGTAATCCATGCAGCTGCCGTATGGCCGCGTTACCTTGTGCAATTCTGCCAAGTATTAAATCAACGTCTACAATATCATACATGATAATTTTAACTGTTAAGTTGTCGTGGTTACATTATTTGTAATAAATAGGCATTAATAAACTAACTGAACAACAAAAAATCAAATTAATTAGGGTGAGATTTCCATCTTCCTTAATTATTTTTTAGACATATATTACTTGTATGCGCTGGTGTATACTATTATTATTATTATTGACTATTAATAAGTTGAATATACAGTTCGCAGGTCTATTCATTTTTAAATCGATATTGACTAGACGGCAGTGTAGCGTATAATTAACATTTGCTGGACGCTGTATTGTAATCTTTTGGGAGAAACGACCTGTTTATTATTGTTAGCCCTAATATAAACGCTAATTTACTATAATTAGACTCCCATAAGCCGTTCTGACATTTTGTGAGAATAATAAACTTTTCACCACTTGGATAAAGCAACTTAATTTTAATAGAGTGTTTATTATAATCAATGGGAAACACGAAAATGTATTATTATTCACTATTGCAGTTGTTTTTAGGAAGTTAAATTTAATTTACTGGAGTGTATCCATTTTTGAACAAACTGACATTTACTACCAGACGGCTGGGCGGTATATTTATATTGTTGTTGGATGCCGAATTGCGTTTTTTGGAGAAACAACCTACAAAAATCGGTTCTTGTGTCAAGGACTGTAACTGTAACGTTATTTAAACGAATAGTAAAAAATCCGTTTTAGAGTAAATAATAGTCTCACTAAATTTCCAATAATAAACTAACTTACAGATTGTGGTTGTGTCTAATACTTTTATATACGTTACAACATGATGATAAAACTTACAGATATTCCCTGTAAAAGGTTATATTTTATAAGGGTCTTACTAATAGCTACTGTCCTCTTTGAAATACTTCCATTATACAGTCTTCTACCCAGGAATAGACCGCCTCTGATCCGTTCCAGTGTCAAGGTTTTTTAAAATTATTCTTCAAATATTTTTCCTCCTACATGTTTACGTTTTACTACATTTTGTGGTAACCTTCTCGTTTTCATTCGGTATACATGTTTTCTCCATTTAATGTCATTCTTTTACTATTTCTTTAAAAGGTTTTATTTATAATTCGCTTCTTTTACCCGTGTTTCTTATCATGTCATGCCGTGTATAACCTTTCACAGATCCAAAAAATCCAATTTCCGCAGCTTGAATTCTGCTCTTGACCTTGTTTTTAGTACTAAGAATTCAAAGCTATGCAGTAATATTGATTCCGGCCATAGTTTCTACAGTTGTTACGATTTTTTCTTTTAATTGTGCAGAAGTAAACTTCATTTAACAGCGTTTGAGCTACCTAAAGCAGTTTTAGTATTGCTCTTTCAGAGTACTATATGGTGGTTTTAACAAGTTATTACGATCTAAAAACAGTACTTTTTAACTGGTGTTTTGTGGAATCCTCAAGTTCCATAAGGATTTAAAAAAAAAAATGCAAAAAAAATTACACATTTTGTGGCACATAGTCTAATTATCACTTTTAAAAATTAAAATACATATTATTTCTTATCATTTTACTTTTCTGGTTCATTTTCTTTTTTCACATATGGTAAAAGATGCAGGGACTAAAAACGAAAAAAATTCCGTTCGTTTCTGTTCGGAACGAAAACGAAATATATCGTTTTCGTTCTTTTCGTTCTAACCGAAAAAATTCTTTTTTCGTTTTCGTGAACCGAAATAATAACGGTTAAAACCGGTTTTATATTTTTTTGTCGTCAAAAAATCAATTTTTTTTCTAGTCACCGCAACCCTCTATAAATACGATAACAATATTTGCGTCTCAACTAAAATATAAACGATGACGATGGGGTTTGATGCTCACGGACAGCATATTTTAGACTGGTGAACCATTGCCATATTAAATTTACCAAATCGTTAAACACATTAACATTTAACCATTTTATTAAGTTTAACACCCGTAAGGTGCAAAAACACAACGTGATTAGGTTAAATTAGACACACGATCTTTATCTAAAAATATGAAAATATAGCAAGTGCTGTTTTAAATTTGTTTTAGTACTAAAAATCTATGCATTTAAATTAAATAAGATCCTGCTGTAATTATTTAAAAATACCAAAGAATGAATTCAAGTGGATAATTTACTAAATGTTATAAATAAAAAAGATATTTAAAAAAAACTTATATTAACTTGAACTATACTTTAACTTTATAGTTTGTACATACCATACAATATACATTTTCACATTCCGTTAAATCTTACTAGCAACACATCTTCCAATAAATCTTCCTTTACATTTGTCCTTTTCGAAGTAAGAATACATTTTACTATTATTATGTCTAAACGCAAATAAAACATACACATTGATAATATATATATCCAATCAAGTGTATATTATATATTGATGATCTAAAAAACAAATTAGAAATAGAGAATATCTGTAACGTTAATTGTGTTACACGAAATTGCAAGTATAAACAATAAAGTTGTTAATACATATTCACGTAATTATATGGAGAAAAGTGAAGCTCACTTATTTCAAGTGAGATTTTTTACTGCCTCGTGGAGTCTTACCAGCACAGAAGGTAAATTCGCGTTTGTGTTTAACAAATAAAATTGAAATAGCGACAAAACCGGTTAAAACCGGTTAAAACCGGTTTTGGAAAATATTTATTTCGTTTTCGTTCTTGAACGAGAAATAATAATTTCGTTTTCGTTCTTAAAAGAAAATTCGGTTAATTTCGTTTAACGTTTTCGTTTTCGTTCCGTTCTCATTCCCTGAAAAGATGTATAAAAATACTAATGAAATTCCGTAATTTTGCAAATAATGCAAAAGAGTTATTTTCATTGCCATATAAAATTAGGAAACGCTTGGTGTCAGAAGCGTCCCGTACACCTCTGATTTATGATTATATTTTGTTGAAGTCACCCAAAGAAAGGCTGAAGGATATAAGGGGTGCGTTGTAAGATGGTGTTCATTATTATCAATTGAAGGGGGAAAAAATGATTCTACCAATTCAAGTTTGACATAAAATCCGAGGGTATGGTAGTCAGTCGCAAATACTCATGAAAATTATAATCTATTATTTCCGAGATTAAACGCAATGTGGCTTAAATGTGTGTTCCGCTCGCCCTGCAGACTGCTATAGGGGGATTGACTCCCTCTTCTGTCGTTAGCGGTACAAGGATAGTGGGTAAGGATATGGATAGTTAAGAATAGGTGGAAGTACTGCCACAGTATGTGCCTTAACTGTAGAGGAAACCACCTGAAACCTCTACATTGACAGTCGGCTCTGGGTTGCGCACCCAAGACCTCCCGATTGCAAGGTTGGTTGTTAACACACCACAACCGGTCAAACGCAATGACAACTGACCATCATACAAAGCAATTTAATACTGCTATAGGCTATGGAAACCATAAACAATGACTGGTAATCCACTGTTTTGCGTCCCTTATTATTAGACCAACTTTTACTCATTGCTATCGCACACATTTCCATTGGTGTTCTGTTTAGATCAGTAGGAAAGAGATTAGCTAAAGCTTTTTTTCAATGCTGTGTTAAGCAGAATGGCAGTTGATAAAATATGGATGTGTACGTTAGCAACGACTTAAATTTGGTCCAATAATAAGGGACGCTAAAACAATAGATTACGTAATGACTATTTGAAGCTTAATAAAGTGTTAGCCACGTGTGTATTCTGCGTTAAAATAACTTTCAACATAAGAACGTAGCAATAGTTCTACAACAGTAGCGTCACGACTACATTAAAGGAAAACGAAGAGAAAAATCGAGGGACGAAATTCTCTTTCAAAAGCATAATTGCTTTGAACGCAATTCACACAGCTAGCTTTGAACTTGGAGCATCCACCCTAGTCCCACGTCTTAGCTCTTGGCGATTTATATTTGCCTTCGAAGTTCAAGGAAAGTCTTCGAGGAACAAAGTATGAAAGCAATCGCTTTGTTGCAGCGATGGAAAAATTGTTATTGGAACAAACTCGGGTTTTTTTTTTCAAACGGACGTTAATAGATCAAAAAAGTGTTGAATGGTTCAAAGAAAAGTAAATACAAAACGTTGCTTTTAAGTAGCATATTATAAATATTCTGCATTGTTGAGGAAATGGCTGCCAACGTGGTAAACGATATATCGGTCCCGTTGCAGAATGATTAGAAATTGTATTAGTGGCAATAATTAAAGTGAAAAGTAGTTAGCCAAGTACAGTGAGAGTCTGGGAAACTTTGTAGGGAATTCAATCAAGGAAGGTAAATAGGATTAACAAAGAAATTTAAAAAATAAAGATCTAGTGTTTCGTCTAGGTTAGGAATTGAATAGAGTATTTACATCGTAAAACAAGTCCTGTCCATCAGTACAAGACAGACAACCAAAGATACACGAAGCGGTATATAAAGCTGCCGAAAAGCATTGATCAATACAGGATCAAATCTCACTGCTTAAGTAATAAAGAATAACTCAAAAAGAGTAAATAAATAACCGCTATAATTGTTGTTAACATTGGCTGGTAGGGATAATCCGTCTGAGGGGTTGAACTGCGAGTTATTCTTGACGTTGCCTGAGGTACAGCAACAGTTACAAATAGGCAGAGCTGGTTCGGCTGACAGTGCTTGTCGGAATCTCAAATCGATAATTTAACAACAAGAAGCGGAAGAACGGATAGCGACGGAAATACCACGGATGAAGGAAGAAAGGGTAAAGATTTAAGTAGGGAAGAAATCTTCGAAAGTAGTAAAAAGATGTTCAGATCACCAATGAAAAAAACAAAAGAAGAAACAGAGGGAAAATTCTTCCAAATATTAGGGTTGATCATGGAAATGAGCAAAGGGCAAAAAGATATGAAGCTAGAACAGAAAGAGATGAAGAAGAAGATTCACTAAAGTAAAACGCAACAAAGAAAATTTAATGATGAACTTCTAAAACTAAGAATAGAAAATGATTTCTTGAAGAAAGAAAATCAAGAAATAAGAAAATAAAAAGAGAAAATACGAGAAGAACTACAAAAAGTTGAAAAAAACATTGGAGGTAATAGAGAAAGAAAGAAGGAAAAATTATGTCATAATGTATGGCCTAAAGTTGGACACAAACGACCCATCAATGCTAAAAAAAGGAATTCAAGTTTTTCTAAGGGACCAACTGCAATTAAACATCATCCCAAGATTAGTGACCAAAACAGGAGAAAGAACATGTGTCATAGAATTGCATAACGAAAAAGAAAAAAGCGAAATCATGATAAACAAACCTAAACTGAAAAAAGGAGAGGGAATAGTATTTTCATAAATGATGATATGACTCCAAAGGAAAGGGAGAAACAAAAACAACTGAGAACATTTGCTAAAACGGAAAGGGAAAAAGGAAAGGAAGTTAAAATTGGGTATAATAAAGTAATTGTAAATGAAGAAGAATTGCGATGGAATAATAGAACTTGGAGAATTGAAAAGCAAAAAGCAAAAAACTGACAAAGTATAAACAGGAGGAGACATAGAAAAAATATTGGCAAAGAAAAGGAAAGGACATTGGAAATGATTAAAAAAAATGATACTAAAAGAGACAAAGTAAAGGAGAAGGAAAGGAATAATTATAGTAAAATAGGAACATGGAACGTGAAAAGTATTACTGGAAAGGAAGAGGAATTAATTACCGAAATAAACAAGATAAACATAGATTATCTAGGTGTAACAGAAACGAAAAAGAAAGGGAATGGTACAAGAAAGCCACTAAGAGGGGCATGGAGTGGAGTTAAAAAAGATGGGAATATTTTATTTTTTTATTAATAAAATTATTTGTATTATTTTAGAAAATAATAATTGACGTTCTTACACCCGAAAGGGTAAATAAGGCGTTAGGATTATGTAATGTAATGTTGCATTCCTCATGGTTCCACGTACATTTGATATGCAAGTTTGGAGATGTTGCTACATGTCCCAACTTGGTCGTTTTCCATCCGTAATATTAATGTTGCACTGCGTAGCTATGCTTGGAATTTCATTGTCACACTTTGCATACAGCAATCTTTAATGCAATTACAGTACTTTATGTAGTACAAACATAATAAAGTAAAAGTTAACGTGTGTAACATAACACTGATTTGTTTGGTAGTTATTGTGCGAATCCATTAATCCATTAACTTACATGACAGTGTTTAATACTCGGCGTGTTAAAGTTAAAATACGTCTAGGAATTATCCTTCGAAACAAGACCAAGGAGATTAAGTCGAGTCGCTGGGGTTATATTAAACACGTTTAGATAAAGCGACATATACGGGCCTCAGCAACGCTGGTAGCATTATAATTACCTCTTCCCAATTTAACTAATTTCTGGAACATCCCGCAACGTAAAACGCGGGTGACCTGAGGGTTGTCATAATGGCCTGTTACAAAGCTAATAAAACCTTAACCCAGACTCACATCCGCCATGTGACTGAGATGAGTGAGATATTAACTTTACGACACGTTTTCAAGGCGAAATTCGTAATTTTTATTGAGGATCGTCCTATAACATTAAGAAATTACGCTTTTATTATCTATTTATGAAAATAGACACAGATGTGTTTTGATATAAGTAACTGTATCAAAAGAAAAGTTGGATCAAGACTTACATCATAAATATACACATTTTAAGAAGTCGTTGATATCTGTTTCTAATTGTAGAACTGACTTAAGTAATTCATGTATGTATGTAATATGCAATTTTGTTTATCTGTTTGCAAATATTTGCTTGAATTAAGTGATTTACGTTCGAGTATAATTACGCGTTCCTTAAAAAATCTTTTATGTATTTTTTTTTTCGATATATTTTTACAACTCCGCATCGTCGCTTGGTCCCTGTGCTATTTAAAAAAAAATAAAAATATAGGAAGAATTTATATAATACAGAAATAAGATAATTTTTCTGTGAACTACCTATAGCGCAAATGGTGTTTAATTTAAATAGGAATGTATTTAAACAAAAATAAAAAACCTAGATAAAATGGTAATTGTTTAATAAACATTTATTTTCATTATAACTTTACATTTTTTACAAAATTTCCTTTAATATTCAAAAGAGCAACTCACGATATTTTAAAATTGTTCGCTACATTCCTCAACAGCGTGCTGCAATGGTATGAATTAGTTTTCGTCAATTGTCGCAAAATACGCTTAACAACATGCGTCTATTGCTTAGACCCATTCGACGGTTAGTGGTTTAATTTGAGCAGACGGGTATAGTCAGCGTCGTCTAATGGCGAGCGGTGACCTCACACCCCGTTTTGCATGAAAATATTTTTTTTAATTAAGTGCGTCATTTTTTTTTAACGGAATGGTAGTGGTACATTTACCAAAATAGTGCAGTTGTATTCAAAATTGCTTCCTATTTCCAAAAATGTCAAAATATACAGGGTGTTCCATTTAAAATAACAAAGTTAGGGTAATTTCCGACGAAACCGGAAGTGAAACAATAGTGTACATATGTTCAAATCGTGTTTTTTACACATATCATTTAATTAAATGCAAAACTAAGGGAAAAAGGGGCTGTCCAGAACTCAGTTAAATGCGAATAGGAATTTAAATATTGTTATGATTTAGGTCCAATGGATTACAAACTATACGAATAATCAAAGAAAAATTTAAGTAAAAAGTATTTTTTTATCAAATATCTTTCCAACTATGCAATAAAAACCGGATGGTTCCATTCAAGTTTTGAAAGCTCTTTCCGTATTTGGCCACTTCCGGTTTTATCACGAAAACCGCTATAGCGCCAGTCAAGTCTGCATATGCACTTTTTTCTTTAAAAAAATTCCCCATCTTGTCAGACGTCGCATTTTCGAATAAGTGCTGGTACGAGAGGTCTGAAACACCCTGTATACAGGATGTTTCATAAATATTCGGGAGGTGATTCCTTATCGAAAATTAAGGGGGGCCTTTACATAAAAAATTTTTCTTAGACGTCTCCTTTCTGAGTTACACCCCCCTAAAGGGGAGCAGTAAAATTTGGATAAATGTAGGAGAATGATATTTGGTAAACGTTTTATACTTATTAAAAGGTTTCCCATAGTAATATTTTCAATCATCTGCCACTTTCACAGGGGGCTGAAAAATGCGACCCCTGCTGGGTCTTTTATCAGAACTTTTTGATGGGTTGAAATTTCAATACAGAATTTTGTTTTTTGGAAGCTTGATTTATTAACAAACTTTTTTTATTCCTTAGTTTTTCTCGTAAAACCTACAGTTTTTGAGTAAAAAATAAAATAAGTAAACATACACCATTAAATATTTCAATATAAAGCTATTCATGTTGGTGGTTACCATGGTTTGTTTATGTTCATATTGGATAGAATTGACGGGTATATTTCATTTTGACGTTTACGCGGCGACAACACCCGTCAATTCTACCCAATATGGACATAAACAAACCATGGTAACCTCCAAAATGAATCGTTTTATTTTAGAATATTTAATGGATCATGTTCACTCATTTCATTTTTTACTCAAAAAATGTAGGTTTTACGAGAAAACTAAGGAATAAAAAAAGTTTGTAAACTTAAGTTTGAGAATTAGAACAAATTATATTTAATGGGCCAAATACTTTGCGATTGAATCAGTGTACCGTTAAAATTCGATTCGGTCCATATTTTTGTTTTTCGCTTGTTTGTGGCAGCGAAATGTTTTTTTTTTTCAAGATTCAACAAAGACCATTAAAGCACTTACTCTTAACTTCTGTATTTTAGTACTAAGCGAGACAAACGAGTGGTTCGTTCCATTTTATTCGGTTTCGGTAGAGTGGAACATAAAGCTGTCCTTGACAAATTGTGTATAAATCTCAATTTACTGGCTACCTGGGGTAATGCTTAATAGTAATCCTGATTTGTTTACCTCACTTAAGCAAAGTCAATCCATAAAATCGCAAAATAAGCCACACACTATTGTAATATCCTCCACAAATTTATTAATTGAAGTGCTAGGGTGACGCCAGATGGCATTTTATGAACTGATTAAATACTGCAGTTGTGTAATTGATATGTAGATACTTCGCGCACTCAAGATAATAAAAAATTGCTACTGTTTTAATATTAGCCTGGATAAAAAACATATAAACGCTTTTAAACGTATTTAAGTCGTAGTCACATGCAATCAGCGCACAAAAATGAGTCAATAAAGGTGAAATTACAGTTTTTATAGGCATTTTACATAATAAAGAAACAATTGTTTCAATATTTTAGTTTAAAATACCTGCAATTATTATTTGCGTCATGTACCTATGAGGCGCCGTTTGTGTCAAAAAGAAATTTGCAAAATAAATAACATTTCGTACATAAATATACAAATATAAAAATATTTAGTCAATTTCACATTGAATTTTTTTTTTTTTTTTTTTTGATATCGGTAATAATTTATTTATCAAGAAAATATTTTTATTTATTTCGTGTACATTCCACATTTATATTTTTTTAATTTTTTTTTTTTTATACCTTTGGTTAATAATTTATTTTTCGAGAAAATATTTTTATTTATTTGCACACCAAAAATTTGTTTTTTTTTTCACTGCAATTATGTACGCTATTATACAACAGATGGCGCGCTACCCAACATTTGTGTTTAATTTTAAACTGCTGCGAAGCAAATTAACTATATTTGACTTCCAGTTTAAAGTAAGTACTTATACGTATACTCTTTGCAATTTTTTAAGGTAATTGTAACTATTTTTTTCACAGCATGTCAACTGGAAGACCACAGCTGCCTGCATCAGCAGAACAAATTACCTTCCTTAGGAAATCTCGTTTAAAATGGACAATTATTTCTAAAATATTAGGTATTTCCAGAAGCACACTATAGGTATAGAAGAAGCTTATTAACATTTAATATAATTGAACAAGCAGCAGTTCATAATTAAACACAAATGTTGAGTGGCGCGCCATCTGTTGTATAATAGCGTACATAATTGCAGTGAAAAAAAAAAATTTTTGGTGTGCAAGTAAATAAAAATATTTTCTTGAAAAATAAATTATTAACCAAAGGTATCAAAAAAAAAAAAAATTATAAAAATATGAATGTGGAATGTACACGAAATATATAAAAATATTTTCTTGATAAATTATTACCGATGTCAAAAAAAAAAAAATTTAAATGTGAAATTGACTAAATATTTTTATGTTTGTATATTTATGTACGAAATGTTATTTATTTTGCAAATTTCTTTTTGACACAAACGGCGCCTCATATGTACCAGTCCCTAATTTTAAAGTGGCTTAACTTAAGTCGAGAGTTTAGATTATTCTTAAAATTAACTATTAAAATATGTCTTGATTTTTAAGAAACTATGTTGAGCCTTAGAAATCAAAACTTTAAAAATTGAAGTGAGTACAGGGTGGTCCAAATTCGATGGGATTGCATGGGTATCTGGCTTAATATTCTAGATAGAAAAACGGTTGAATTCCCAAAAATGTGCAGTTTTTTGAAACAAACTCAGAACTGTTTTAAAAATATTTTATCATTTCCGGTTTTTGAGTTATTAGAAAAAAAGTGTTTTTGTCAAAGGTTTTTTTTTTTAAGAAAATCATAGTGGGCTGTGAAAACAAAAATAAAACAAGGTGTAAAACCTTTTAAAATTCATGTGGATCAAGTTACGAAGGTTTTGTAATTTGTTGTTGTGATAAACATTATAAATATTTGAAAATAAAAAAACAACAATATAAACGGAATCAGCAGTAATGTAGTTTATTTTTGTTTATCTTATGTTCAAAATTTATAATGTTTATTACAACAACAAATTACAAAACCTTCGTAACTTGTACCACATGAATTTTAAAAGGTTTTACACCTTGTTTTGTTTTTGTTTTCACAGCCTACTACAATTTTCTTCAAGAAAAAAACTAAAAAACCTTCCTAACTTACATATTATTGAAAATAAATACATCAACCCTTATATAGGTATTTGGAATGACAAAAAAATAAGGAATTTAAATAGGTTATAGCCAACTATGGGTTCTATTTAAAAAAAAAGGTATGTTTGTGTCATAACTTTTTAACGGCAATCGTAAACTTTTTTTTTGTATAATCGAATTCCACATAAAAATATCTAAAAATAATCTCCACATTTTTAATATGACAAAAAACACTTTTTTTCTAATAACTCATAAATCGGAATTGATAGAATATTTTTGAAACCGACTCTAAGTTTACCTCAAAAAACTGCATATTTTTGGTTAATTAATCGATTCTCTATCTTAAATATTAAGCGAGATACCCATGTAATCCCATCGAATTTGGACCACCCTGTACTATAATAATTTAAAAATATCAAAAAATGATGTAAAAAATCTACATATAATTTTAAACTTTATAGCTTTAATGTCAATTTGTCAATTTTATTTTATAAAACAATGTAAATGATAGTAATAAACCCATTTTTACCGCTGATCTGTAAGCCACAAAAATTTTACCTAAACAAATTATGCTACTGACAAAAACTTCATGAGTAACAATAAGTAGTAATAGGTCTGAGTTCTTTGCATATCGCAACTTATGGTAGCGTCGAAGGGTTTAAAAAACTAATAATTAAGTCACACTAGCATTGAACTACTCAAAGTTACGAGTAAATTCCTATTTAGTTAGTTATCCCGGTAAAACATATAAATTTACAGTTTTAAAGATATAAATACTTAATCTCTTATATTCGGGTGAAGCTTCGGTGATATAGTTGCCAAATATTTTCAAAGCGTAAATACGCATACCTGTGTAGGAGGCATAATTTTTTAAGTATTAACGCAACACGTGTTACGCATTTTTCTCCTACATTTAATGGTGCAACAATTTTGCAAAAAGACGCACAGCTAGTCACTGTGTGGTGATTTTTTTTGTTAACAAAAATAAATTAAATTTTTGATCAAAAATAATTAAAATTTTAACTGCGACACCATTGGGACGTCGTAAACGTAAATACACAAAGTATTCAATTAGCTAAATGTTCCTATTCTAGAAAACAATTCAAATAAAACAATACATGACTTTCCTACTACATACACAAGAAAAGTTAAAATTAACAATTTTTTTGAATCTTAATATCGTTGTTGCCATTGTTTTAGGAAAAAATGGCCGAAGAAAACCTTATAGATCATATGTATTAGCAACATTTGTTTAAATATTACTCAGGTTCTGAAAAGGAAGGGTCACGGTATGTTGTCGCTAGGATCTGATCTTAATTTCTTGCAGCAAGAACGTCAATAATTAATGTTTTGGAGAGTTACACGTACCATTGATCATATACAAAGGAAAATTAAGGAAAAAGCTGAAAAAATTAAAAATAAAGGTCATTTTTGCGATCGCGTTGGCCATGAAACCGTCAGAGATAAAATCAAAATTGCTCTATTTAACAATGCAAACATTCTTTACAAGTAAAACGGTTAAAAGTTTTTGAAAATATCTAAAACGGTTCCGGAGAAAAACGAGGTCCTTATAAAAACGGTTTTCCCTGTGTTAAACGCCTATGCAAGTCGCATAGATTTAGTTCTAACAGATTTACCACAATTTCTCAAATCATAGCGCTTTTGCAAGGGTTTTGTTTTTGATGTATTTCTCCGGAACCCATTATCAAAAACTTGGCTCTATTCTACTTAAAAAAGGATGCGCACATTGGTAAATAAAGGAATTTTATCTCTTACAGTTTCATGGCCAACGCGATCGCAAAAATTACCTTAATTATTAATTTTTTTAGTTTTGTCCCTATTTTTTCTGTGCAAATCATCAATGGAACGTATAACTCTGTAAAACATTTATTTTTCATGTTCTGGGTGCAATAAACACAGTCCTCATCAGATTCTAACAACATATCGTGACTCTTTCTTGTGAGATAAATGACAAAGTTGCATATTTTAAAAATTGACCTTATCGTTAGCTTTTACATCTTCAAAAATTTTCCTCTTTTCTCTTTACAAAAACATATGGATTTTGTATCAAAATTAATTCAAAATAATGCTCTAAAGAAGCAGTGTGCAGTAAAACAAAAGATAATTTAGTATTGTAATTTCAGCTTAATGATAGTTCGTGTAGAAAATGGCTCGAAAAGTGCATAAATAGCAAGTAGGTACTTCATTATTATTTCACAGAATCACATTAATGTTTTTCTTATGAAACTTTTTAATGTTGTCACAGGTAATATCAATATGTTACAAAAAACAGTTTGAATTTTTAAAAATTAGCCAACTTAGCGATTAACAATAATTAATAGTAAATAGCATTATACTCGTACTATGGCCTGATTGCGTATAAGTTGAACATGAGATTAACCCCGGGATTAAACCACGTTAATCCTGGAACTAGGCTAAATTGTAGCATAGTTGGCGCTGATGTTGCCTTTTAGTACCTCTGTACAGGGCGAGTCATTAGTGGGAGATCGGTCGATTGTAGCTAAACGGTTTGAGGTAAAAAGTTGATTCAAACGCTAATCCATACAGTTTTTTCTTCCGAACACGATACAAATATTTTTAAATATACAGGGTGTCACCTCTTTGGAACCAATAGCAACTTTTATATTTCAAATACAACACCCTATTTTTTATTTAATATTCTTGACCGCGTTCATTTTAGCTTTACATCGATATAAAATAGTACAGGTTTTTATGCGGCCTCGTCACCAATAATAAATAATTTTCAAAATTTTTCAAGATTTTAAGTCTTTATTTAAAAAATTTCCCTGAAGACATTTTTCGAAGCACAGAGTTGTAATTTGGTAAGGACATGCAGAAAATATTGCTCTATTAGCTCGATACGAAAAAGTTTGAATCACGCATACAGGGTGTTCATAAATAGATGGCAACTTCCATGATTTTCAAAAGCTCATAACTCAATTTTTTCAAATGCAAACCCCTGTATTTTCTTATGTCATCGAATTCGTCTTTAAGAGAGCTTCATTTTTTGTTAAGTATGTCCTATACCCAAAACTCATACTTTTCGAGATATTAGACATTTTTCTTCTAATCGTTATTGAAGCAAATAGAGTGCCGTGGAAATCGAAAAACTGACTGTTGTATTTGAAATATAAAAGTTGCTATTGGTTCCAGAGAGTTTAAATTAAATATGAAAATATTTTTATCGTGTTCGGAAGAAAAAACTGCATGAAATACCGTTTGAATCAACTTTCTATCTTAATCTGTTTAGCCACAATCGACCGATCCCCCATTAATGACTCACCCTGTATAACAGGTGATGGCCAAGCACGCCAATTTCCTGATAGCCGCAATGGACTTACATACGATTTCCGTTAATAATTTAATTATTAAACGAAATTGGAAGGTAAAAACTCAATTGGCATGCATAAATAGATGCAATTATAGAAATGGCAACTAAATATGATTAAAATGGAGGGTTAATTTTACATCCTATCATGTTTTAAAGATCGTCTGAAAATTTTCAATATAATAAACAATTTAGTTTCGTCATGAATCGCGATATTTTGCACAATTTAAAAATGCTATATTCTTTAAAATAGCTGCCAACATTCGAAATTAATAAATATTTCCAATAGAGCTGTACCTTTCTGTAAAATCGTTTTTTTAAATTCATATCGTTGATGAGACAGTTCGACATTAAAACAAGTAATAAAATAAGGCGTAATATAGGGCAGTAGTGGATCATGTCTCTTTCGAACATTGCACAGTTCAATGAGCTGCTACACCAGCAGACAGTTTCATAAGTGTTTGACTGTCCAGGTGTGAAATTATTCAGTCAGGTCGACGGCGCTGCTCACAAGGCTTTGTAATGCGTTCCAGGAAGCGATAGGGTTACAGATTTTTATCATAAATGTCGTTCTATAAACCTGCTACTGACATTTAAAGAGAGATTTATCGAATTTTTACTTGTAAAAGATGACCCGACCTAATTATCGGTATCTGCCTGACCGACCATTGCAGACTTAAACATTCGTTTATATTTTTCTTCACATTGTAATGTTCAAGGTTTAAAATTAAGTAAGCGTTTAGCTTAGTACAGTTTAATTTGTTTTTTTTTTCAATTGACAATTAAACGAATATTCGTGTAAACAAAATTAGCCTAGGTAATGGTTTTTAGATTTTAATATTAAAAAAAATGTTAATATGTATTAAATCACAAAACGTTGTCATAAACCAAGACATTTTATCGACCATGTTACCCAGTATTTAATTAGATTACAAAAAATTGGCCCTGAACCATGTCATTTACTAACGAATTTTCAATTGGCCAAAGCATGTGAATATTTTAAAATATAGGTAAACTGTACAGTCTCAACAAATAAATGTTTTCATTAACTTACGTATACTTAAATTATTTTTTCTGATTCAACTTGCATGAGTGAAGATTTGTCAAAAATTATAGATTATTTGCAATGAACGAGTAATATTTTGTCAGAAAATTTCCTTCATCTAACCTACCTGTCAAATTAAATGTATGTTATGTCAAATTTACAAGTGCTGTCAGAGTGGTGCGTCAGGGGTGTGGTTTAATATTTATTAAAGTAACGGTACTGGTCGCCGAAATTCGTCAAAAAATTATCAAGACCAAAATATTTAATTTCCTCTCCCAATTTATACTTTCGACCAATCACAAACTCAGATTTCTTAGAAACGACCAAGAAACGCATGAAAATCTGTTAATTGCGAAAAGGATATTATCAGTGTATGATTATGTTTATTGGTTGTTTCTAGAAAATCTGAGTTTGTTATTGGTCGAAAACGCAAATTTGACAGGTGGATCAACACCTGACAGGGAAATGTAAAATTAATACCGTGTAATAATGCTCCTATTGGTAGTCTCTAGAAGATTCAAGATTAGTGATTGGTTGAAAACGCAAATTTGACAGGTAAAGAAAATTTTCAGCATTTTAAAATATGCATTCTTAACTTTATTAGTTTTTTTTATTTTTTTATTTTTCTGGATTTGATAAATAAATCTGATTATTTGCACAATGCTATAATTTTGTACATGACAAACAAATTCAGTAATTGCACTTTAAGTAACGAAGATGTAGCATTCAAATTGGATTTTATCTAGACATCAGATTAGCTATTTGCACATACTGACAACACTTGCTTCTTATTTTTCAATGTCATTTTATATAAATCTACCCACATAAACAGAAATAACCTTCTAACAAGGTGGCCATAAACGGGATAATGTTTTTTTTAGAACGAAAAATAAAACCCTAGCAACTGTTAATACTAACGCATTTTCATTATATAAATTAAATTATGGAAATTTGATCAAAAAATATTATTACTGGTGTAGGTAATTATTTTCATTACATTGGAAAAAACAAATAAAAACAAATGCCGTCTATTCCACTGAACATTCATTATGGCGTCAATGCACAATTTCATCAAACAAGCTAGATAGTTTAATTATATATACGTTATTTAAAATAAAACATTAATTCAAATTGTATTGCATTAAATAAATTTAGCAAATTATGTTGACGAATATAGAATTACAGCAGAATATTTGTTGGGTTCACTGTATATTAAACATGTTTGCAGGTAGTGTTTACACTTGACAAGTGAACGAAACTGCAGACACGGCTAAGTGATTCATGCAAAGTGTTTTGTTTATATAGAAAGCGACAGCAAGTCATGCATTTATTAAAAAAAAAAAAAAAGTTAGAATAACACTAGAAAAGTATTTTTTAGGCAGCAAGTGAAAAAGAATTCAATTCATAAAACACATATGCCATTAAGCTGGTTTATTGCAGAAATAATTATAAACAAATTTACTAACGCAAGTAAAATAATTATATTTTATTACCAAGTATTAATGATAGTATTAAATTACATTTTACTGACGCACTTGGAACAAAATATGTGATACAACTTATTGTATATTTTTTCTGGTTTATGTAAATAACATGATAGTGGTTATTACAAAATATAAATAGAATCTAGTTCAGAGTACCTTGGAGATGTGGGAACTCATTTTTATTTTTAAAACCTTGTAAACTGTAAGTAAACCACAAGTAGTATTACTACGATAGAACACAGGTCGAATATACATAATTTTTTTTAATGATTAGTGATTTTTGCAACCAAATGTCGCACTGACAGCAGAAGTTAACACACTGCTTGTTGTATATCGAGTGATTTAGTTTTACTTTCGCACCCCTACAGTTTTATTTATTTTAAAATAAAACCAGTAACGATTTTAAAATAAAACCAGTAACGAAAAAATTCGAAACAACCTAGGAGTAATGGATATTAAGAAAAAGATAGAGACGAATCAATTAAGATGGCTTGGACATTTACTACGTATGCCAGAAAGTAGATACGCGCAAATAGGATGGAAAATGCAGATAGAGGGAAAAAGAAATAGAGGAAGACCAAGAATAAAATGGGAAAAAGAAGTGAGGCAGAGACTAGAAGAAAAAGGAGTCAGCTGGAGAGATGTGCCACAATTAGCAGAAATATCTCGACACCGAAAGGTACAAGAGGAACCGATTAAGAAAGACTTTTATTTAAAATTTATTTTGGTAAAAAATTTACATCTAAATCTGATCCAGCATTTGATAATAAACATATGAAAATTTGAAATATTTGAGAAATAAATTTTTTCAAGTTATCTACTATTATTTTTCATAAAATCTCAGAGATCTTCGTATTTTGAGAAAACAAAACGCGATCAAACCTTATACCTAATAACTAAAATGTACTAAGACCAATTTTTAGTAAAAATGAGAACAAAAACAAAGGCAATCAATATCTTACTAACATATTTTAGTCTTTACATGTTCAAAGTGCCTACCATCTGCCTCAAAATACAGTTGTCTTCTGCATAAAACGTCTTAAACAGACTTTCGCAGAAGCAATTCGGCAGATCGTTAATTTTTACTTTAATGTTCACAAAATAATGTATTTTCGTAAAAAAAACATAATTAAACAAGTTATAAACAGTCAATTATTACAGCGGTTGTATTTTGTCTTGTCAAGAATTGCTAAGATTTTGTGAATATGAAATTTTTTAAAAAATTATTAGGTACATTCAAAAAATGTTTAACGTACATTTGTTTTTATTAAATTATCGGATTTAGACGTAAATTCTGTATCGGAATAAGTCAAAAAAAGTATACGGTGTCATTTAAAAAAAAAGTTGATAATCGCCTGATATCTAATCGTAGAAAAAACATCTGAAAGTCATTCGATAGAGAATTTTCCACGATTTACAAAAATATAAGATTTATATGGTTTTCCTCTTAAAATAACAAAGTTATAGGTGTTCGAAAATCAAACTGAATCACCCGGTACTTAAAAAAGTTGAATATAGCTTATATAAAACAAAAACAATCTAAAAATCCAGCAAAATTTGTTAGTTTTAGCATCTTACAGCTATTTAGATAATAAAAGGATTTTTTTCCATACCTTTTGAAACATCCGACAGATCTGCTCCTAGCTTTTCGAATTTTGTAGCTTATCCTGTAAAAAAGAAAAAAATCTTTAGCTTAAGTTAGGTTTCAGTAATTTTCAAAACACATATTTCGTGTTTATCTTTCTTTTTGTTGTACTACACCACATGCTAAATTTGGTGACTTTAAATTTAAGTTTTACGGAGGCAACATGAATAATTCAACAATTTTGAACTTAATCTCATTAAAATATCATTTGAATAGAACGGATAGCATTTCCAATTATTGTTATACAACATTCAATCTAATTTGCAACGGGACATGCTAAACCAGACAGTTCACGGAATTTTTAATTAAAACTTGATTGAGCTGAATTCGTTTTACTATCATAATAAATAATGTTAAATTACTGTAAATTCTATACATATTTATGGATGATTTAAATCAAACCTATTGCATTTCGCAGAATTAGCGATGGTAAATTAATCAATATTGAGATTTTTAAAAATCAGCAGTAACTTTCGGTAAAACAATGTTCAACAGAGATGTATTCGTTTACATCGGGTGTAAATGAATTCCGATACACTTTTTACTTTAGTTTTAATTTTAGATAAATGAAATGTTAGACATATGATATGAGCAAAAACCCGGATTATTTGAACGTATGTATGTACACTATTATTTCAGTTTCGCCGAAAATTACCCTTTGTTATTTCAAATGGAGCACACCCTGTATATTTTTATATTTCTCGGAAAAGGATGCAATTTTGAATACTGCACCCTTTTGATTTAATTTTTATAACCTCAAATAAGTTTTGGACAAAATTTATTTTTTTATTACCTAAGTAGGTATTTTTGTAAATTTGATTGACATTTAGGTTACTTTAATCGGCTTTAAGGATTACAAAATCGGTTTATAGACAAAAGTTAATTTTTTCAAATGGAACGATGGTGGCTCATGCGGTTATTTAAGTAGGACATTTTCTGAAGAACACAACAATAGTTGATATTATTATTCGGAACTAGCATTAAAATTTAAAATTCTTGTTACATTTTCGTAAGATTATTATTAATAATAGTTGACTATACTCAAAAGCAACAAAACAAATGTTTTTTCGTGTTGAAACTGTTCCGAGGATCACTAACAACTAAAAATTAATTAAAACATTAAGGAAGAACAACAACAAAAAATTAAAACAATTAAAGTTTTGCTGAATAAAAAGTTAAAAAATGTATTTTTTATAAATAAATCCTAATGAAAATACCGTTATTAATATTATTGAAAATTTGTCAGAAAATACTTTTTTTTGAATAATTGTATTAGCCAATATCGTCCATTTTAAAAACAAAAACATCTCAACTCGTAAAGCCGATTAAAGTAACCAAAATGTCTATTTAAGTTAGCAAAAACATTTTTCAGACACTTGTTGACATTAGAATATTCAATTTACCTAGGTCACACACACTTAATTAAAAAATAAATAGGTCAAACAATTATTTGAGATTCTAAAACTTAACCAAAATGGTGCAGTTACATTCAAAATTGTATTCTCTTTCCAAAAATATAAAAATTCCATTCCATTTAAAATACACCTAGGTTAAAAAAATCTAAAAATTGGCAAAGTTACGGCTGGTCAGCGAGTTCTTGCGCGTAGGTATAGTACTGTCTTATACCATCTCACCTATAAAACACTCAAACTCAAACTCATTTTAGGCCGCTAAAGGCGCATCCCCATTATGCCGATATATGCCAACTGGCAATGCCAGTTGGCACTGCCAAGAGTAATGTGGAAGTGTTGGTTGGCCTATGCCAGTTGGCAAAATTGTGCCAACTGGCATGCCAAGGAACTGTGGACACAGTGAACTGCGTGCGGTAGCGGAACTGGCTTTGCCAATTGGCATTGCCAGTTGGCATATATCGGCATAATGGGGATGCGCCTTAACACTTGCGAACTGCAAAATACGCCATTTTCAGTACTTAATAAGCGCACGTACAGACTTTGTTATAAGACGCATTCGCACTCTTGGCAACAGCGCTGTGTGACCGCGTCTCAACGTTTTTCTCAAAATGGTGTTTTTAAAAACGGCAACCATTATACCTAAAAAACGAATGAACAGATTTACATGAGATTTGGTACAGTTAATTTTAATACAATTATCTAGTTTTTATCATAGGATTTTTTTAAACGTCGTTGTTAATTTTTTAATAAATTAAAGAAGATCAAATTTGTAGTCAAAAATCCGAAACTTACATTCTGATGTCCACCATTTTGTAAAAAAATGCAAAATAAAAATTGGCTACGTCAAGGACTAGTTTTTTTTTGTCTACTCTAAAAAAAAATGTGGTTTGGTGAAAATTGTTCGAAATAATGAACAAATATTAAATTTTTATAGATACAAAATAATTAAATGTACTAGAAAAGTTTTTTACATTTGTTTACACTTGGAAAAATATATACCTAAAGGTTGATGTAGTTATTTTCAATAATGCGCAAGATACAAAAAATAATTTTAAAAAAAAACAGTAGGCTCTAAAAACAAAAAAAAAACAGTGTAAAACCTTTTAAAACTCATTTGGTACATGTTACGAAGATTTCTTATTTGTTGTTGAGATAATCATTATGAATATTTGAACATAAGATAACAACAATACAGGGTGTGTATAAATTGGCGGAAGCGCTACACGTGACGATGTTCTTAGTAAAATTCGAAAATCTTGATACAAAAATGTTGTACAATGCTTCCTATGGCCTCAGGAACCATTTAAAGAAAAAAAAAATTGGCAACATTGCATACATTGATTTGCGTTTGGACATTTTTTTATCAGCAATTTTTACTTAGGTATTTACAATTTTTGTTCGAACTGAACGCCTTCAGTTCGTAAACATAGCTGCAAACTTTTGGGTATCGCAAAACACAAACTAGAAATAATTACGAGAAAAACAGAGATGACAGCTAATGACAATGTTGCCATATGTATTATTTTCATTCAAATCAGTGATTTACATATTTTCAACACCAATTTTTGAAAGGAAGAACACAATATCTAGGAAAAAATACTATTCGAAATTAATTTTTATTCCAAATTGCAGCTTTTTCATTTGCAAGTATTAAATAATAACGCTTATTAAAGGACTAAATGTCAAAACTTTGAGGACCTCTTGCAGACACAGCAAGCATGGTACAACATTTTCGGATTAAGATTTTCGACTTAGAATTTTACGAAGAACATCGCCACCTGTAGCGCTTCCGCCAATTTTTACACACCCTGTATAGTCAGAATTAGCAGTTATGTAGTACCTATATAGGAGTAATATTTTCAAATATTTATAGTGTTTATCTCAACAAAAAATTGAGCAAGTGTACATGTATTTGTAAATAAATTTAAATACATTTTTCTAAGTGTAAACAAATGTAAACAACTTTTCTAGTACATTTAATTACGTATTTGGTGTTTATAAACATTTTATATTTTTTCATTATTTCGAGCAATTTTCTTTTCGAGCAACTGTTTTTCGAGCAATAATTGTATTCGAGAAATTTTCTTTCGAGCAATTGTTTTCGAGCAATTTTCCTTCGAGCAATTGTTTTCGAGCAATTTTCCGCACCCCAAGAAATTTATTTCAGAGAAAAGGCAAAGATGATATGGTTACCGTAGAAGCAGTTTTCGAAAAACCGTCGAGCGGAGGTGACTACCACACGTTGCCTTGTGAAAAAATGTTATTGAAAATTTTACATTATAGAGAAAAGTGTGGCCTTTAAAATGTATGCAATGATTTTTAAATTTAAAAAAAATTACCCTACTTTTACCCATTCTAGGTGTGTGTACTGTGTAGCCCCTTAATGAGATTTTTGGTTAAACCGGAAATGGCAGTATAACTAAAAATTCACAGTTTTGTGTATTTAATTCCTGGAAAACACCACTCCAACAATGTCATAAAGGTAGGTGCATTAATGCAAAAGATATTTGGTGTACCTATACCAAAATCCAGTTACACCCTGTATGTTTAATGTAAATGCCTATAATAAATCCTCAAGCTTTAAAATAACGGTTTACAGCAATTTTTTTTTGAGATCTTAAAAAAATTAAATTCCTGACTTTTGAACTTTGCAAGCGACAAGGACCCGCCTCGAGCAAAGCACACTTTCTCTTGCATTGTTTGTATCCAACTGGTTAACGTAATCCTCATTTTAAAAGCATAACAGCAACGTTCAATTAATAACAGCGAGGTATAGGGTTCAGATTTTATTCAATACATTTTTTGTGATGAGCATTCAGCGTTAAACAAAAGTGCTTAGCGAAATTCTCTGTGCTTGGAGTCTCATACTTTTTCCTTTGTTTAGATCCAGTTTATACGAAATTTACTTATTATTTATTCCTGACGCTGCAAGCCTTAGTTTGCCGGAACTACGTATTATACATAGAATTTATTAAATATCGTAGTCGACGAAATTGAACACACAACTTAAAAGCTGCATCGCGCATTTTCTAGATACGATGAGCATGCCGAAACATAATTACTCACATAAATTCTATGGCAGCTCACGTACGCGCTCTTAACATCGACGGTAAAAACATGGCTAACTGTAAAAACAGTACGATTGATGGATCTATCGACAGTTAAAATAAAGCAAGATTCTTTAAATTAAATCCGCCACTGCTAAAACGTTTTCGTGTTATTTAGATAAAATTTTCGCTTGGATGTAACAAAAATAAATATTTGTTCGTCTGTAAGGATATTTTGTAGATGGAACGCAACACTCGAGTAAACCGCACATCTGAGAATTCCCAGACGAAAACCACGTTTCTGAGATTGTACAGAGTTAGTGTTTATTATTCAAATGTGTCTAAATTTAAGACGGAAATGTATAATGTATTAACGAAACGGTTTCGAATTCCAACTCATTACGTTTCTTTTTCAATCAAAAATAAGTATCAATCGAGGGTTAAATATATATTTTGTGCATTTATTGGCAATGCTATTTCGAATACTTAATGTTCCTCTTAATAATAGGATTTTTTCAGAAATAGGTCACATCAACCGAATAAATTAGAGGGACATGGGGTATAGAATGGGCTATACAGGGTGGTGCTTTTTTCGATGCTCACCATTGCTATCTTGGTAACGGTAAGAGATACAAGGTCGGTTAAATTAGAGAAAAATTGCACATTTTTATGGCCATTGAGAATCTGAAAAGAAATCCTGGATATTTTGATTCGTTTTTAATTTGTTTTTGATTTATTACAAAAAAAACTGAAAAATGTGATTTTAGAAAAATATTATGTATTATCTTCCCTACCATTGACGCTATTTCATTTAAACTTGGTAACTTCATGTTTTTGACCGTCCTGGGTTTGATGACGTCAACAGAAATTTTCTAAGACTTCCAGATTGCAAGTTGCGATGGTCAACTTTTTTATTTCTTATGGCCGCCATATTGGATTTTTACACCATCAGACAGACAAAAAAATTAGCTTTTCAGATTGGTAACCAATATACCTTTTTTTTTTCAAAAAACTTGCTGAAATTTGAAAATTTGTGTAAATAATTCATAAAATCGAGAATGTTCTGAAAAACAATTGAAATTATAATATAAATAAAAATGATAACATTTTATAGGTCCAATAAAATAACGAAATGACAATAAATTTAAAACACCAGATAAATAATTATTTAAATTGTTTAAAGTGCGCGCCGTTATGTATCAAGTAGTGGTTAGTCCTCAAATTCATTTCGTCCACTGCCTTTAGGATAGTTTGTCTCGAAATAGAGTCGAAACTCGAAAGCATTTTTGATTTTACGGCGAAGAAGTTCAATATTTTCCGTTAGGGTTGCATAAACAACATCAATGTAAAAGAAATCCATAGGCGTTAAACATGGCGATCGCGGAGGCCAATGAATAGGACCAAACGTACCAAGTCATGAATTTTGAAAGCGTACATCTAAATTAATATCCTTTTAAAATGCGGACGTTGCGTTTTTGCGTTGTGAGGACCAGCTGCTTCTGGCTGAAACTATTGATGATTTTGAATTGTTAATAATGGCAATTCGCCTAACATATATCTTCTAAATATGTTTCCAACAATCTTAATTTCGTAATCATTAGACCAATAAAATGTTCTTTAGCTTTTATTTATATCATAGTTTCAATTGTTTTTCAGAGCATTCTCGATTTTATGAATTATTTACACAAATTTTAAATTTTCAACAAGTTTTTTGAAGGAAAAAAGTATTTTGGTTACCAATCTGAAAAGCTAATTTTTTTTTCTGTCTGATGGTGTAAAAATCCAATATGGCGGCCATAAGAAATAAAAAAGTTGACAATCGCAACTTGAAATCTAGAAGGCTTAGAAAATTTCTGTTGACGTCATCAAACCCAGGACGGTCAAAAACATAAAGTTTAAATGAATTAGCTCCAATGGTAGGGAAGATAATAATATTTTCCCAAAATCGCATTTTTCAGTTTTTTTGTAATAAATCAAAATCGAATCAAAATATCCAGGATTTCTTTTCAGATTCTTAATCGCCATAAAAATGTGCAACTTTTCTCTAATTTAACCGACCTGGTATCTCTTACCGTTTCCAAGATAGCAATGGTGAGCATCGAAAAAAGCACCACCCTGTATAACGTTTCAGGACTCATATTTTATAACAAATAAATGAAAAATTTAGGTTTTTTGATACCAATCCCTTTACAATTAAATAAAGAACGATTTTTGGATAATAACAGTAATAATAATTCAGAAATGTAACCGAAATTTGCCGTTTTTCCCATATTTTCTTAGAAAATATTAAGGACAAATAGAGCCTACGAACGAAAACCTATACCAAACCGCATCGGATGCATCCGTTAAAAAAAAAACGACAAAATTCATCTCTTCTCAGTAGTCTTAAGTTAAGGATGAACATAAAAATTTAATTTAAAAGCACTTCAGTAACAAAAATAAAAAATACTAATTCTTTACACACAACACTAATATAACAAATACTTTAATAATTAATAAATAGTTAATAATAATTCACACTTTTATTTTTATTTCAAATGATATTTTTGGGAGAAATGTATTTTTGTATAGGTAACTTTTATGTTTTATGTAATCAAAAAATTATACGCAGTTCATAACATAATTACATTTAGTGTAAACGCAAGTTTTCAGTAATTCGACTATTAATTTATTTATAGTTTTCGTTGATACAAATTTTATTTATGATAAAACAATACCTTCACAGCAGTAGCCTTTGAACCCGACAAACATAAAGAATACTCAACAATTAGCGATAGGTTTTTAAAATTTATTAATTTTTCAAAGAAATGTTGGAATATTGCAACCTAGATTTGTTCAACCATTATTAAACTTTGCTGCCATTCGTGTCATTTTTCTTTGGATACAAGGTTTTTGATACAACATTTTCTTTCAAAAATATCACCTTTTATTTGTAATTTTATTTTATTGGAAACAAAAATTTGTTTTTACTTTGGACCAAACGGAATTTTATTTAAAGAGATTCTGTCAATTTCAGCCATTTCTTTCAAATAGGTAATCAATACAAGTTTGCTAAATGATAGAACATATTTTTTAAATGATTTTGTATTCTGATAGTGATCTCTTTCCAATGGTATGAACCTAGATGCTAAGCTGCGATGGAAGGAGCACATAAAAAAAAGAGTAGAACTAAATCCTTAACACAAAAATATGTATTGGCATGACAATACATCTTTTTTATCAGTTTCTTTTCCGGTATAACATGATGGAGTAATGGAACAATTTGGGGAATTAGGTCTATAGGTTTTGCTAACTTCGGTATGTGCTTTTTGGCCCACTCCTTCCTGCCTCAGGGTTTGAATTTAGCTTGTTTGCAATTACTTAGCTAGTGGGTTCGTGTTCATCGCACCCGCTGCCCCTCGATTGTTACGCCACTGTATTTAGCGATGGTTTTGTATATTCTTGAGACTTATTTTTATGAATGAAACATCACTTTTATTATGTATCATCAAAATTTTACAAGCAAACTTTTACATAATAATTCTGAGGTGCTGTAATTAAACTTCTAGGCGCCATCGGTCTGTACTCATCTACATATAATTGCTTACTTATTATTACAGCCAAAACAAAGCGTGGGACTTTTGTAAAATATTAACCCGTAATTACATAGACAGAAGTGTTATAGTTAGATAACGGCACAACAACGGGATTACAGCGGATTTTAGTTTAACAGAATGGTAATTAAACGCGTTCAATACAAATATGAAATAAGGGATTAAAATATCACGGTCCAAACACAACATCATTACCGTAATGCGAATATTGATTACCTATAAATCACATTTTAACGAGAAATCTAGTCAGTTCGTGTATAAATTTAGGGTGTAGCGATAATACCGAAATACCGGCACGGAATAACTACCATAATCAATTACTGCAAATTGGTGTTGCCGATTGTATTAAATAAAAAGATAAGAGGTCTCTGGCAAATACAAAGTCAGCAAGGTCAAATAGAACAAGATAAGGTTGAGAAATATTCTTCTTAAGAGGTTTGTTGAAAATTCCAATGAGTACTCTATTATTTCAAGGGTCGTATTCCACGACAAAGTTTTTATATGTATGTAATCATGTTTAAAAAAGGAAGAAGGTATACAAATATTGATCAGGTTTGAAGTTTTGAAGTATCAGAAACCCTGCTTGCGTGCTGAAAGAGTTTTTACTGATAAGGTATTGTTTTTCTTTGAAAAAAAATGTATTAAAATTTATACGTAGGGGAGAACGGGGATGAAAGTTTTGTATTTATTTAATTTCTCATAGAGTATAACAAGTTTTTTACATCCAAATATATTTAATAATAGATTGGACATTTGTCTTCCTTTCAAGATATTTATTTCATATGTTTCGTGAAGCATATGTTTTTTATTCTGTAGTAAGACAACTGTTACGTCCTACCTCAACGTTGGGGCTAAAAGTAACAATGATCGGGGTAAGTTGTAACGGCAAAATAATATACACAGCTCGTAAATAGTGGGTAAATTATAGACATTATAGACATCAACAAAATTAATATTTGATTCCAAAATACACATTAGCAGCCTGACAAAAAAATCAAAAATGTGAAACAAAACGATACAACAAATTGGAAAATTAATCCGACAGGTTTTGTATGTCCTTATCTACGAAGAAAAACACCAATTATGTGCTAAGAGCAGGGGTTTGGGGCGGAGCACGGAGCAGTGGGGCTATGGGTTTTTGCCCAGAGCAGGAGAGGAGTCCGGAGCAAATAATTTTGATTGCTCCACTGCTCCAGTTTATTATGTACAATTTTTAAACGACTATTTTTTTTTCTTTTTCATCGTTTGAAGATCAATAATTTGTTTTTTCAAACATTTATTTAACTTTACTTGTTTGTTAGGGTCAAAAATTGTTATTTTTGACTAACTTCTACATATACGATAAAATTAAAACTTTCTTTTTAAAAACAATTTTTTTAATCAAAACACTTTTTTAAAAGTATTAAAAAGATTTGGAGCATGGAGCGGAGCTTGAGAGGAGCTATTAAAAAATTGGACTTTGGAGTTTGTTGATGCATCTTTAGCGCTAATTTTCTCGAAAACGGCCACGTTTACAGCAAAAAACAAAGAGGGACGAATTTTTTCCTCTTGTCGTACTTTCTTATGGACGAATTACATTTTCAATTTTATTCCAGAGTAAAAAATTCTGAAGATGGTAAGCGGATGACCTGACTATAAATCATACTTCCAATTACGTGTTTTCTTTCTAATTATCCCACAAAGTCAATGGGAAACACCTAAACATTTCGGCCAAGTTTGATAGCTCTAGCTTAAACGGCTAGGACGTAATCGATTTTTTGATTTCTTTTTCTTGCAACTTTGGAGGTCTCTAACTTTGAAAGGAAGAATTTTCGGGTAACAAAATATTTGACAAATGGTCATCATTTTCACTCAGGAATATGCACCTACTTTTTAGCGGTGTATAATTGGGACACTCTGTATAACAAAAATGAAAGAAACTATAGGCACTATTACAACCTACCCGTGTTACTTTCATCCCCGGTCTTCCCTAATAAATAATTACTAGTAATTTGCATGTAAAAATACACTTAAAATCGTATCTCAATTTATAACATCTATACCCCACATTGAAGATATTAAAGTGACAATGTAAACAGATATTTTGCAAGCAGGCAATGGTTCTTCTACATTTAATTTTACCGGAACCAACTTAGATCAGTGGTTTCCGAAGTTATTTTGTCGCGGAACCCTTACTGTAGAACCCCACTTATGGCTATATTTTACGGATGCCCCCAATGTTATTAAGACATTAATTGAAACAATTTTTGTTTGATTGATAACAACATATTTTTTAAAAGTTTATAAAACATTATGTCTATTGTTTTGGTCTGATTAAAATGCTGCAAAAATACTAACAAACCCTGGAGTTTCGCAAAACCCACTTTGGTAAACGCCAGCTTAGGTTATGATACAAAATGTAAAATGCCGAAGCTTCAAAACAGTTCTTCAAGGTTCATCTGTAACATTTTAAACCAACTTTAAAAAAATAAATTGGCTAAATACGTAAAATACAAGAGTCTTCCAAAGTGTTACTCTTTATCGCAAGATATTTTTATTTAGATCTACTGAATATTTTCTCTACAATGTTACTTTCGGATCTGATATTCAAAACTTGAATATCAAGAATAGAGTGTAACAGTCCACCGAAACATCTTTAAAAGATCATTTTCATGCAACACGAATAAACTTTATTCCTTATAATTTAAAAAATTGTTGCTTAGTCATTCGAGAAAATGTTTTTCGCCCTATTATTGAAATTGAATTCAAATTTTTTTAGTACGTTGCATTACAACATTGTAAATTCAAAGAAGTAAAAATTTTGATATGTGGCAATTTACACTATTAGGAATTGCCTCGTTAACTTACAATTAACTTTTCTAAAAATAGTTTTGAAACATTTATAGACAACAAAACTAAATTATTATTATTACTGTAAATGACTTAACTGCATATATATTTCTACTGTTTAAGAACATTTATTCCAGATTTCGTGACTTTCTGCACTTAGGAAGTTCAGAAAATGGAACTGCAATTTGCTATTATGGCTCTAATACAGTATAATCAAATTATAATTACGCTTTTAACAGCATGCACTAAAAATATAATTAATAGTTTGGCGCGTATAAATAAAAATACAAAATGTGTGTTCTTAAAATTTATAAAAATGATCCCAGTGACGAAAAATAATTATTTTACGACCACTTCGTTAAATGACTATTACTGTATAACCTGCATAGTAAGAGGGTCTTTACACACGATAAGCAAAAAGTACAGTTTGATAAAAATTATCAAAGTAGACTCACGTCAAAATTGACAGCGTATGTACATAATATATTTAAGTGTGTTTACTATTATCCAAAAAGTCGCCAAAATCGCATATATTATGTGGTCGTAGAAAAAGTGTGGTACAAAACTCGGGTTGTAAAGCAATTTTACACTCGTGAAAATGCGACTTTTCCACTCGTGGGTAATATGCTTCTTACAACTCTTGTTATCTAATATGCTATTAATGTTTCCTATTGTTCTTAATATCTTATAACACTAAATTATTTTTTTATATACAATGCGCGGCAAGAGTATGGAATACATTCAATAAAATCGAAACAATTTTTTTTTTAATCCTTGGACAGGTCGATTTTATTTTTAAGTACACATTTTTTTAATGGACTAAAATCGTGATCTTTATTTGTTTTTAAGTTATGAGTGATCGATATTTTTTTTAATGGTAACCTTCTGTTTAAAAATTCTGATAGTTTTAATTCTCTAAATAACAGTATACATATTTTGACACCTTATAAAAGAAAATATAAGAACTAAACACAATTGAAAACTGAAAAACCTAAATGTTATAAGCAGGGGTTTGAAGCAGTCCAATTTTTTAGTTGCTCCGCTCCGGCATCAAGATGCCTGCTCCAGCTCAGCTCCCGCTCCGCTCCGCGCTCCAAATATTAATAAAATAAGTTTTTTATTTAAAAATTTGTTTTTAAAAACAAAGCTAAAATTTTATGAGATATGTGGAAATGGACCAAAAATTACAATATTTGACCCTAAGAAACAAGTGAAGTTAAATAAATGAACAAATTATTGATCTTCAGTTAAAAAAGTTAAAAAAAGAAAAAAAAGTTCTTAAAAATTTTTCAAAATTCAAATACAAAATAATGAAAATTAATATTCAGAAAAGTTACATTATAGAAGTAATAATTTTACTTCAAAAAAATTAAATTTAGTTTATTTATAATTTTATTAAATACTACATATACCCATGAGAATAATTCATTAAAAAAAAAATTGTAGTTTATAATAGTAAAGTGGAGCAGTGGAGCAATCAAAATTCTTTGCTCCGGGCTCCGCTCCCGCTCCGGGCAAAAACCCATTGCTCCACTGCTCCGCGCTCCAGCTCCGCGCTCCGCTCCAAACCCCTGGTTATAAGGTTGGTAACATATACAGTATGCACATTACCTCGATTTTTTAATTAGCGACTGTGGATTATTTTTGCATGTTATTTAGCTCTCAGTAAATTAATATTAGCGAAGTAAAATCGTTGCCTAACATTCGTCTTAAAAAATACGCAGTTTTGTGTAAAGATTTACGCTAATTATTTCATAGTTTGCATATTAAATAAAACCATAAAAACTTATAAACATTATAATATACTACCTTAAGTGATTTGCACGTATTTTATATCTATTTTTAGAAATCGTGACGACGTCTTAATATCGTTAATAACTGTGTGACTTTTGGAATATTTACCTTAAATTTATCAAACAAATATAACAGTCTCCTCACTAACAACAACAGCTTAGCATGCTGGTGCTAAATGAAAATAGCAAAAGCGTAAACATCCAGCCAGCTTTGTATGCGTGCGTGTAGCTAAGATTTTGATACCAAGTTTTGAGAGCTTATGTTCTTCCGCCCACATTTCATACATGATTAACTCTAATATAATCCTGTTGAGGATGGAGATTATTGACATACGGGAATAGACCGAGCCTAAGTACACGTATCAATTATTCAGACCGTCATAAATGAAAGATTACCCATATAAAAGCGATAATCCAAACTTTTCGCGGTATTTTTATTTGGGGTCAAAATCCTCGATACACATTATTGTGCCTAAGCTTTTAACAAAAATAAATGAACTGCGTCAAATGGTAACTCCAGTGTAGAGGGTGGTCCAAATTCGATGGGATTACATGGATATCTAGATAGAGAAACGGTTAAATCACCAAAAATGTGCAGTTTTTTGAGAACCGTTTTCAAAAATATTTTATCAATTCCGGTTTTTGATTTATTGGAAAAAAAGTGTTTTTGTCATATTTTCGTTATTGTTGTAAATATCGAAAAAATTAATTATAGATTATTTTTAGATATTTTGATGTAAAATTCGATTATCCTAAAAATAAATTTTTGCGCTCGCCGTTAAAAAGTTATGACACAAAACTTACCTTTTTTGTTTAATGGAAGCTATAGTTGGCTATGACTTATTTAAATTCCTTTTTTTAAATTCCAAATGTATAAGGGTTGATGTAGTTATTTTCAATAATACGCAAGTTACGAAGGTTTTTTTTAAAGAAAATTATAGTAGGCTGTGAAAACAAAAACAAAACCTTTTAAAACTTATTTGGTACAAGTTACGAAGGTTTTGTAATTTGTTGGTGTAATAAACATTATAAATATATGAAAATAAAAAAACAACAATATAGTCGGAATCAGAAGTTATGTAGTTTATTGTTGTTTTTATCTTATGTTTAAACATTTATAATGTTTTCACAACAACAAATTACAAAACCTTCGTAGCTTACGTATTATTGAAAATAACTACAGCAACCCTTATACATTAGGAATGAGGAAATAAAAAGGAATTTAAATAAGCCATAGTCAACTATAGCTTCCATTTTTAAAATATGGTAAGTTTGTGTCATAACTAAAGAGCGGAAGTTGTGGCATTTGCAATTTTTTGCAATTTTTGCAATTTTTGCAATTTTTGCAATTTTTGATGAAATTGTCGTAAATTGCAATTTTTGACAAAAATGCAATTTTTCTGCAATTTTCGATCGTTTTTATGCTTATTTTAATAATTTTCTAGTTAAATCAATTTTACATGCGCCAAACACTGAGTCACAAGTCGAGTTTGTTTGCTTTGTAACAGTACAAAGTATTAAATTTACCCACTTAATTTGTTTACTAGGTTCTAGTCCATTAACCATTAGCAAGTTTAACTGTATTTCTAATTCTGGGAATTAATGGGAATTGGGGGTAATATTACTGATATTCACTATTCAATATGTATTATTATTTCGTTTTTCCTCACGATCAGTCGTATGTAAATTGTTGGCTAATTATATCGTTAAAAATTAAAATGCCTAAAGTTGCGTCGTCGTTGACTTCGAAATTAAGTGACTGGATTGCAGTGCATAATAAAACAAGTGAAGTGTTTCGCACAGATGGACAAATAATTTTTTGCATTTTTTGCGAAAAATCTATCGGAACAGGAAAAAAATATTTTTTGGATGCCCATGTTAATACAGATATTCACAAGCGATCTGTAGCAAAAACAACCACGGCTAAGCAAACTTTGCTTAGTAAACCTCCTACAACTCCATGCAATAAATTATCCAAATATTATGTAGATTTGTGTGCAGCATTTGTAGAATCTAATATACCTTTGCATAAAGTAAACTGCAAGTCTTTAAATGAATTTTTGGATAAATATACTGGGCATAAAACTCCAGATGAAAGCACATTAAGAAAGACATACCTTTCCAATTTATACCGAAAAAAAATGACGAAATCAAAGATGACATTGGAGATCACTTCGTTTATTTAATTGTTGACGAAACAACGGATGCCAGAGGTTTCTACATCGCAAACCTTCTCATCGGTATGTTAGATGTAGATGAATTCAAAAAGCCGTATTTGATTGCATGTAAGCAATTACCTGCAACAAATTATGATACAATATGTCGGTTTGTAAATAATGGTCTATTGACATTATCATTAGCGATGAACCGTGTTCTGTTATTGCTGACAGACGCAGCACCCTATATGGTTAAAGCTGCGAAAACGTTGAAAGTTTTTTATCCAAACATGATTCATGTAACATGTATTGCCCACGGAATAAACAGAATAGCGGAGGCGATAAGGCAACTATTACCCGATACTAATAAATTGGTCAATAATGGTAAAAAAGCTTTCCTCAAAGCTCCTTCAAGAATTTCTAAATACAAGGAAATAATGATCAATTTGCCACTTCCACCGCAACCAGTGATTACACGTTGGGGTACATGGTTGGAAGCAGCTCTGTTTTATGCAGAAAATTTTGCAAAATTTGTTGAAGTAGTTGATAATTTAGAAGACGATGCCGAGTGTGTAAAAAAGTTAAAAGCAATTGTTCAAAGTTCTTCACTAAAAAATGAATTGACGTTTTTAAAAGCTAATTTATCATTTCTTAATAGTAGTTTGACGAAATTAGAAAAACAAGGTATGCCCCTACATGTTAGTATTGAAATTGTAAAGTTTGTAGAGAATCAGATAAATTGTATACCTGGACCAAAGGGGGCAGTAATTAAAAAAAAATACATTGATGTCGTCTCTAAAAATACCGGTTTTGAATTTGTGTGCAACTTTGCAAAGATAATAACTGGTGAACACAATGTTAATGTTAATAATTATAGTTCTGATTTAATAGCGTTTTTTAAGTATGCACCAATAAGTAGTGTAGATGTGGAGAGGTCTTTTTCTGTATATAAACATTTTAAATTCACGAAGGTACAATTTCACAGAATTGAATTTAGAAATGTACATGTTAGTTAATTTTAATGCGACAAAATAAAAGTATCTTTATTGCAATTTTCTGCATTTTTATTGCAATTTTTACCCTATTTGCCTGCAATTTATGGTGCAATTTTTCTCTTTTTTGGTGCCATAAGTTCCGCTCTTTAGTCATAACTTATTACGGCGAGAAATAATCCCCACAATTTTTTTCGATATTTACGACAATAACTGAGATACGACACATTATTAATATGACCAAAAAAAACATTTTTTTCTAATAACTCAAAAACCGGAATTGATAGAACGGTTCTGATTTTGTCTCAAAAAACTGCACATTTTTGGTAATTTAATCGTATCTCAATCTTGGATATTAAGCGTGATACCCATGTAATCCCATCGAAATGTGTATTTTATGTATGGATGCACCTAGTGAGAAAAATTCATTAATTAAATACGTTGTTATTTTAAAATACTGACGTGGTACGGACTTACTTATGTAAATAAAACAATTGTTGCATGTTACATTTCAAGCGTACGACACGATACATTTTTATGCACAGAATTGTATACTTGCGTGCATAATATTTTTTTAAATAAATTAAACTTAAATTTAGTTGCATGACATATTGCACACGTTAGTCCAAATTTCATAGGTATCTCCTTATTATTTAAGGTAAAGGAATAATTAAATTACCAAAAATATGCAGTGTTTTGCAATAAATTGAGAATCATTTACAAATATTTTTTACCATTTCTTGTTTTCTAGTTATGTCAAAATTGTGTTTTTTTTAATTTAAATAATTCTAAATATGTATTGTATCTCCCTTGTCACCTAAGATATGAAAATAACTTATGCATGTTCTAATTTACTTTTTTTACGTGGAATGTAGTGATGTCAATAGAAAAAACTGCATGCTTATCATTTTAAAAGTAATTACACAAACTTTTGTTGTGTTTAAATGGCAACCATAGTTGCCTTTGATGTTTTTAATTTTTTTCCTGAATTTGCATAAAAACTACAAGAAAACTTTGACAACATTTTTAAACAAAACTCTCTTGTTACCTATAGCAGAAACGTTATAGAAAGGTAATTTGGTTATTTTATGGGGTTAGTAATTAAGACACTAACATTTCTTTACATTAAATGGTTACTGAGATTATTTAAACAACAACACTTGGCTGCAGTCTTTTAAAACTGATGATTTTTTTCTGATAAATGGTATATAGTTTGCTATTTGTAATATTTTTGATGAAGTTATCTTAAAGAACTGGAAGTGACGAAAAGAAAATAAATGCTCCAACAACATTTGCGTAAATGCTGTTTTATGATAATTGACTATAGATATGAATTTTTAATAAAATAATAAAAACTTTTGTAATTTCGTTTCAGAACAACTAAAACTTGCTCTTGTTAAAAAATTAGTAACATATACAGTTGTTTGTCAAAATTCATCGTCACGGAGTAAATAGCCGTGTTTAAATTTTCAACGCCCCGTATGTAAATGAATGGAGCGCTTCTCGTAAAAATATGAGGCCGACTGAAAGAGAAACAGATAGTTGCACAACCTGCTTTTAAAAATTATTAGTACGTCTTATTTTTAACATACATACATCATTTGCATTTTAAGATTACACCATCTCGAATATATTATCAAATATTTTATAAAAACCAGTAAACAAATAACAAATTACTAAATTAAAATAGTAGTTTACACCAAGTTGTACCAACGCTACGTCAAATTAATAACATTAGTGTTTTTACAAGTACCACACACACAACGTATGATCTGGTCCAAATTTCAAGTATTTGTAGTGAATCTCATTAGTAGGGGTGGGCGATATATCGATATATCGATAAATATCGATATAATTTTGATATCGATATATCGATATATCGAAATATCGGATATCGATATATCGATATATCGAAATATCGATATATCGGAATATCGATATATCGATATATCGATATATCGGAATATCGATATATCGGAATATCGATATATCGATATTCCGACATTCCGATATATCGATATTTTAAGGGCGAGAAGCTTTTTTTTTTTTTTTTTTAATGTCACCAGTCTCTTTTTTCACTTTTTTACCGACTTTTTTAGCTTCGCGCCGCTTTTATATCAAAATTTCGATATGTCGATATACATCGATATATCGATAATCCGATATATCGATATATCGATATTCCGATATATCGATATGTCGATATATCGATATATCGATATATATCGATATAATTTCGATATCGATATTCGATATCGAAATTTGGATATCGCCCACCCCTACTCATTAGCCATAATATGTAGTCGATGAAAATCAGATTTAGATCTCTAGAGCTACTGTTTAAGAGATTAAGAGATAAATTTAGCTATGCTATCAGATTTTTAGTTGTGGTTTTCATTTTTCCATGGTATCCTACGACTACGATATCTTTGTTGTTTTGTGAAGCATATGTAAAGCCGGATTAAGGGGCGGGCTGACTGGGCACCCACCCGGGATGCCGTAACTAAAGATGGCCCTAAGGGCTTCGAACCCACGCTCCTTCCAAAAAAAAAAAGGAATAATTAAACATAATCATTATATTAAACAACTTACTATGTTCACAAATGTTTCATTAATTGTGTTGTGAGCAGGGATGGAATAACGTTTTAAATCGTTACGTTATTGTATAACGTTATTTATTTTTTGCTTTCGTTACATAACGTTATAAATAACGCTAAAAAAATGAATCGTTACGTTATATAACGTTATTTAACGTTATATAACGTTACATAAATTATGATATACAGGGTGTTTCTTAAATAATGCGGAAAAATTCGGGAGGTGATTCCTTATCGAAAATTAAGTGGGGTCTTTTATATAATTTTTTTTTCTTAGACGTTTCCTTTCGGAGTTACACCCCCCTAAAAGGGAGCGATAAAATTAGGTTTTCATTTTATTTCTCAAATTTAGATAAATGTAGGAGAATGATATTCGGTAGATGTTTTATACTTATTGAAAGGTTTCCCATAGTATTATTTTCAATCATCTTCCACCTTCACAGGGGGCTGAAAAGTGCAACCCCTGTTGGTTTTTTAATCAAAACTTTTTGGTGAGTTAAAATTTTGCAATTTAATTTTTTTTTTTTTGTTAGTTTCATTTATGTAGAAACTTTTTTATTCTTAGTTTTTATCGTAAATCCTACAGTTGTGAGTAAAAAATTAAGTGAGAGAATATGATGTTTATGTTCATATTGGGTAGAACTGACGGGCATCTTAGCGTGGTCGCCGCGTAAAGGTCAACTCACACCGGCGCGATTTCGAAGCGGGCGCTGCGCGGTCGCGGTCACGATATTTAGTAACCTGGTTACGTAAGTAAGTAAGCATGGTTACCAATTATCGTGACCGCTTCGAAATCGCGCCGGTGTGTGTGGACCTTAAACGTCAAAATAAATTACACCCGTCACTTCTACCCAATACGAACATAATCAAACCATGGTAATCACCAAAATAAATCGTTTTATATTGGAATATTTGATGGTTCATGTTCGATCATATAATTTTTTACTCAAAAACTAGGGCTAACGCGGTGGTTTCCAACCTTTTTGTACCTCCGCCCCCCTTTTTCATAAAAAAAAAATTGCGCCCCCCTCACTTTTCGTATCAATCTAATTTCATACATACGGTTCTGATATAATAATTATTTAATGGGCTACAAAACAATATACCATATTCTGTATGAATAAAGTTGTTATTGTTTGTTTGTACTCAAAAATGACATTTTGGTAACAGCTGCGCGCCACCCTTGTAATAGTCTCGCGCCCCCCTAGGGGGGCGCGCCCCACAGGTTGGAAACCACTGGGTTAACGAGAAAAGTTAAAGAATAAAAAAAACTTCTATATAATTCAAGTTTTCAAAAAAAAAAATTAAATTGCTAGATTTCAACCCCCAAAAAAGTTCTGATAAAAACACCAACAGGGGTCGCACTTTTCAGCCTCCTGTGTGAAGGTGGGAGATGATTGAAAATATTACTATGGGAAACCTTTTAATAAGTATAAAACATCTACCGAATATCATTATCCTACATTTATCCAAATTTGATAAATAAATAAAAACCCAATTTTACCGATACCCTTTAGGGGGGTGTAACTCTGAAAGAAGACCCTAAAGAAAAAAAATTTATGTGAAAGACCTCTCTTAATTTTCGATAAGGAATCATCTCCCGATTTTTTACGCATTATTTAAAAACATGCTATATAAAAATAAGTTTTATTTGTAACTCTGAAATTATTTTTGGGATCTGTAAATGTAAATTTAAAAAATAGTACAAAATTATTACGTTGAGATATTTTATTTTATTTTCTAAAATAGAAACCAAATATTATATCTTCTGAAAATAAAAATATCGCCATATAAAAATTTAATTTGTAGAGAATAACGATACAAAATAACTTTTAATGAAACGTTATCGGTTATTATAACGTTATATAACGTTATTAAAATATCGTTACGTTATTGTATAAAAAATTATAGTTGAATCGTTATTATAACGTTATCGGGTATCGTTACGTTACGTTTTCCATCCCAGGTTGTGAGGCATAATTTTGCACAAAAAAAACCTTGGGTATATTTTATAATTATAGGGGGACTTTTTGTATTGCCCATTTACATAATGAGCTCAGCAGAAACAATTTTTTTTTAACATAACCTTTTTAAATAAGCGCCTCTCTGAAACTTTTAACTTTTTCATAATCTTTTTATTGTCGGATACTTACATAGTTGGCTGAAAACAGCGTTCACATTAATTTAGATAGTTTGCTTTGGAGTTTTTAGACAAATCAATCATAATATCGGGTGATCAACAATGCCCGCTAACTTCAGACCGAAAATAAAATAACCAAGTTTTAGTTGGTATCTCAGTATAAAACTAGGATATCAGTGGCGTAGTATTATTGACTTTTTCTGTGACGTTCAGGTTGACCTGTCATTTCGTGTGCGGTTAGTAGCTTTTCGTTATAATTTGCATCTTTTCGTAAAAATCAGTTATCAGTTTTTCGTTTTGTGTGCGTTCAGGTTGTTCTGTCATTTCGTGTGTGAACAATATTTACATATGTATGCACATTAATAAAGGAACTGATTTAAGGTAATCTCACTTAATTGTTTTTATGAAGCTAATTCTTTTAAACAAAAAGCTTTGCAAATCTTTTTGTCAGTAAAAACTGTAGCTGTCTTATTTAAATGGAGAATATTATTACCCGTTCTGTCAATACAAACTTTTTTTCCTACGCTACTGGTTTTCCCCTATGGGTTACCATCCGTTCGAACAAAGTTCCTAACACCCTTGGCATCAATCATTTTCGATCACCCGATACTAATTTTTCTATTGTAATTATTTATATTAAATAATTTAATGTACTTCGTATTTATTCTACTGGTTACTTCTAACACTTGTCAGTTTTTTGACAAAGAAAAAAGTATATAAACACTGTTAATGTAGACAAATCAAAAATACTTCGTTTTAATTAGGAGTTTGACAACAAGCAACATAGGTATATTTTAAAGAAATTTCTGAGAATTAAAACCCACATACAGTGTGTCCAAAAGGTATGGAATATGCTATATATCTCAGTAAATATTCACTTTAGGGAAAACTGTTTTAAATAAAAGTTGTTTGGTACTTGGTTTTCCACCATAAGTCAATTTTTTTTTCCGAATAACAAAAACGAAATGAAAAACAATTGAATGTTTTTAAATGACAAGGTGCCCATATATTATACTCATTTGATAGAGAATTTCTTTCTCTTTTCAGTGATGCAAAACTTTAGTACCCTTACTTAAGCAACTTTTTCAGAAAAGCGCAAAATCACTTTAATTGTTTAGTATTTATTTTCAACAAAAACATCATAAGAATTAAATTTTTTTCACTACTAGTAATATAGCGTAGCATTATGACGTATATTAGAATGCCGTGAAATTCAATTTCTCTACCTATGCATGGTTACAGGTAAACAATTTTTCATTATTAACCACTGGTGAATAATGAACTAATTTATATTTTTTGATAATGCTGTTGTAGTTTTAAAGAAAAAAAAATTATAGGACGATTTAGTATGATGGAGAAATTCTCTTTATTGGTATTTTAGCATTTAAAACGTTGTTTAAATAAATTAATTTAATTTTAAAAACTTTGGTGTATTTAAATAACACGACTTTCGCGCCGTAATAAATGACGGTTGTCAATATCCACACCGTCGATTGACACAACGTAAAAAAGAGAAAAGTTTTAATAATGTCAGTATTTTAGATGAAACCATCGCTTAAAAACAATGTTTTTTAATAACAATAGTGATTTAGCAAGATGAGTAACACGCAGATTCAATATTTCTATAGAATAGATAGGTACTTAACTTTTTATATTTTAGGTTAGAAAGTGCGTACATAACATAAATGGGTTTGTCTTACTAGTAGTGAAAAAAATAGTATATACACCACGGTAGAGATGTCTTATAGCCTTCGGGCCCTTACATCCCTCGGCGCTTCGCGCCTCGTGATCTAATCTGAGCCCTCAGGCTATAATAGTTGACTTCTCTACCTTGGTATATAATATACTATTTTTGACGAAATCTTCAAACTGTGAACCATTTACAGCTTGGCAATGATAAACTCGGTTTTTAAACCCGTTTATAATATTCCCAACCATTTCAGGTGTAATTTCTGTAATACCATCTTTTAAATTTGCGATATTCTTCGGCCTCTTAGCATAAACTTAATTTTTAAGGTGACCCCATCATTAAAAAGATAAAAGCTCTCTATTAAATGAATATAATATAGGGGTACCTTGCTATTTAAAAAAATTCAATTGTTTTTCATTGCGCTTTTGTTATTCAAAAACAAATAATTTTTGTTTTATGGTGGAAAACTAAGTACCCAACAACTTTCATTCAAAACATTTTTACCTAAAGTGGATATTTACTGAGATATATAGCAAACTCCATACCTTTTGGACACACTGTATAGTGAACCACATCACAGGATACTGATAATTACAAGCACCAACAGAAATAGAAAACAATACTTTCCTACTATGTATGGCGAAGGTAAAAAACAGATGAATTATAGAAATGATCACTTTACTTCGTCGAAATAATTTAACAATGTCATGAAGCAAATAAAAAAATAAAATAAAATTTGCGACATGAGATAAGGAGTCTGCCCCGGCGTATGTATAAAACCACATATTTTTTAAAAGTTAAGTAATGAACGTCCTTTTTAATAAAATTAGGACCTACTACGGGTTTCATAAAAAAAAAAATTGTTTGCTTCATATTCTCAGAAATTAAGATCGTCACGAAATCTGATTTACTTATAAAATTCTACTTAAAAACAATTATTAAAAACCTTTACATTTTGCTGAATTTTTAAAATTAAAGAAGTTAGGATAAGTACTAAAAATCTGACAACACAAATGGATTTAACTTTAAAGGGCAGCCATAAAACCTAACTAAAATTTTTGCTAGCTACAACTTCAGTCTCTACTAATTATTATTTGTCATAAATATAATATCTTCATTTTTTAAAGTCATGAACTGCTATAACATTTTATTGCATCTACGCTTTAGTTCAAACACATACACAATAAATTACAAGGCTTCCAAAAATAAACAAAAATGAAAACACCTTCGTAGTAATGATTATCTCTGTCAAAATATTTAATCCAGAACATCCCGTGTCGGCTTTTTGAAACATTACCAACGTCGAGCCGACGACATATGCGTTTAGTATAAAAATAAAAACACGGGACGTTCCTTATCAAAGCAATGTTTACATACAATAACACAACAATTTTTAAATGATATTCATGTTAAAGTTGACATTTGAAGTCTTATCTGAAGGAATGAAATATGGTTTCTAATCTAGGTCGTGGTTGCGTTGAAGTTTGATTATAGATTATGGATTGTACACAAAGTTACGATAAGTTGAACATTGCTATTGGAATTTTTTTCCGTTTTATTTACATTTAATCAAGTTTATACACAGCTAATGGAGGTATTCTAGCGAAAATGGTATTTGTTTTTACGATAATCTTGCACTGGCAATTTTTAGAACGTTGTCATTCGATTATTTATTGTACTAAGTAAGTAAAATGATAATTAAGTAAAGAAAAAGTCGATTTAGAACATTTTAAGAAGTAGTTTAATAAAAATGATTTTTTATTCAATAATATAGAAATAGCGGTTTAAAAACTACGATTCAGTCATTTAATTAAAAGTCTTTCAACGTTCGAAACAAAATAATGTGACGGACCGGACCGTACTGTTTAGTACGCGGCAATGGCACTGATGGGAAAGTACTTATTACTCTGATGTTTATTGTTGTTGATTTTGGCTTGTGACCGTTGTTATAACGTGGTTGGACCCTCAAACGTTGTTTTACGTAATACGTAGGTCTAGAGCAATCGTTACTCAGTAAGAAACAAATAAAACACAATCCTTTTAACAACAAACCCCATTATTTTTCGACCGGCTGTACATTTCTCGGTGGTTGGTTCTTATCCACCTAAGCTAAGCGCGACTATCCCAAGATTTTGGGTTCCTTGTGTCATCCTTTTTTATTGTAGTTGCATCCTTATCATATTTTTCTATAAGCATATTTGAAGAAGTAACGTTAAAACAAGCCTACGAGCTCGGTTTTACTTAAGTTAAAATTCTCATAACTTGGTTTTTGAAGTGTTACATGTTTAAGTAATTGATGCGTAAGTGTTTCTTTCATATATTAACTTAGAAGTAACAGTAACAGTAAAATAAAATTAAAACCAGAACAAAGATAAACTATTTTTCCGACGACCACTATGTAAAGCGAGTAATTTCGCACGACTTACTACGACTGAAAATGACAAATTGCGCATGACACTGGAAATTGTGTGCAAAGTGCACTTTGCACACAATTTCCTGCACTTTGCACACAATTTCCGCTACTTTACACACGCTAAACGCGCTGTCAAGCAAATCTAACCTCACAAGTGTCAAGTCAAAAAAAATGTTATTTTCACAACTTTTTTGCAGAATTAATGATTGTGTCTAACTGGTCGTCGAAAAAGCATAGTGTACAACACGTGCTGAAAGAATATTTCACATATTCAACTTTCAGCACTAGTTGTACAATATACTATTACATTTTCGTTGCAGCAAACTTACTAATACATTTTGGAATTTTTTAGTTTTTATTGGTTAAACTTTAAGAGTTGAAAAATATTTATTTCTATAATTTATTTAACTATTCTAAAGACTTTAAAAAACCAACCATATACATAAATGGCGAATACAAAGACCTATTAGAAGATTTTCTATGATTTATACTTTCTGAACTAGTACTGAAACGTATGTATAACCAACTTTATATCCATCATAACCAATAAAACTTATAAACAAAGCAATTAAAATCTTGATATTTATGTAAAATAATAACTTCCTTATTTTACAGTAATTTAATAATTGTTTACAATTTTATTTAAAGACTAACTATATTGATATTTTGATTTAAAAAAAAAACAATTAACTTTTTAAAGTAAATGGCGTTCGCTACTAACATACATTTTGAAAATATTGCACTATTTTCATCACGTAAAATCAAGAAGACCTTGAGAACGCGGCAGTTTGTTTTACTAAATATTATTTGCTATCATAATTTATTGCAAAAACAGCAGTTTTATTTAATTTTTTAATGACAACTATACATTTAATGAGGTGTCGTAATTTTCTACAACATTATCATTATTATTATCTTCATTAATATAATATGTTTTTATGACATTGTGCGGTGTTTTAATGGCGTTGTTTTTATTTTGCGAGTTGTAAATAAAAAAGTCGTATTACCTGAGTATCCAGTCCTGTTTTTAATTTTTCATTCAAACAAAATTAATAATCCGGCTGGCTATATCACCTGTGGGAAATTTACCTCAAAACATATTGTCATATAAAGCTCAAACTGTGTTTCAATGAATAATGCCTGTCTACATTTTCTTGGCCAAATATTTTAAGCTGAGTGGGATCTACACATTTCGGATCCTGAAGTGGAGGTTTAATGGGCGCCTACCGTCCTAAAATTTTTGATGGAAAAAAATCTTCTAATTTATATATTTAACTATATAGGGTAATAGGGTTGCAATCATTGTGAAAATTGAGCGCCTCATAGGTGAAGCCTGAATTTATCGTTTCACCTATTTTATGGTAGATCCAGCCCCGATTTTAAGCATTTATAATGCAGCATTTTGATGCAACGGCTTTAATTTTCTAGCTAAATTTACGATATAACTTTAAGTTGTTTATGCAAACCCGTAAATTTTATACCAGTGTCTCTCAAAATTGGTCTTTTTAGGGTTTAAATAATAAAATGGATGTAGATTAAGACGCTAATATAATTAATCGGGTTAGTTCCCAAAGTAAAATACAACTTTGTAAATTTTTTTGAAATTTAATGTGTAAGGCATAAAATTTGGTAAGCTTTAAAATTTAAAAAAAATCGTAATTTTTTCTAGAAATATACAAAATCGATTTTTTTTGTTAAATTTAGTCACGAGTCCTGCTATTAGGTGTAGGACTGTTGAGTTGTGTTGTACTGACTTTTTTTCATGTTTTTCTGTATTGTGCTAGCTTTTTTATGTCTTTCCATTTGATGTTTCTATCCGTTGCTGCGTTTTCACTTCGTCTTGCCAGGTTTTTCTTGGCCTCCCTTTTTTTGTTTTTTCCGTGTGATCTTGCTTCATAGGCTCTTCTGGTTAACCTTTCTTCTTTTTATAAGTGTGACCCAACCATCCCATGCGTTTTTCTTGTATTTTTGTTTCAACTTATTTTATCTTTAGTTGTTCTTTACATGTTTCATTTCTGATTCTATCATTTGTTGTTTTTTTCTTGAATTTTTCTTAGATATCTCATTTCTGCTGCATTCACTCGGCTACTATTTTTATTTGTGAGTGTCCAGTGTCCACGTTTCACTTTTGTATGATAGTTATGATTTGTTTTTACAAGTACTATTTTTTACTCGATCCCAGGGGGAAGAAAAGTGTTCCATTTTTCGATGCGGCACTATTGCTTATCTTCGTAAATATTGAAAATACGAGTTGGTTGAATATTCACTATTTATGAGTGCATTTTAAACAAGATATTGGTTTATTTAAAAATTCCATGGCTTGCGTGATATAACGAGAGAGAAAAAACAGAAATCTATTAATTTAAATTCAAATATTAATGTTAACAGAAAAAAATGATGCTGTTTAAAATACACTCCTAAATAGCTTACTTTTTTGTCTCATTAAAACAACCCCTTGTATTTGTATTAGCAACGGAATTAGCAGTATTGATTGCCACATCGAAAAATATATTCGGAGCACTATTTTAGGGTCAATAATATTAGGCCATACAGAACTCATTTAATTAAAAAATAAATTTATTTTTTAACACCCTATATAAATACGTGAGGTATGTATGACGAAAATACCACAAGAATAAAGAATGGGAAGTCATACACACAATCGTTTAATACAACAAAGGGTTTAAGACAAGGGTGTAGTCTTTCCCCTACACTTTTTAAAATATATTTAGACAAAGCCCTAACTAAGTGGACGAGTAAAATTAGAGAAATGGGGCTGCAGATAGGGGACGAAAAACTGTTTAGCCTATACTTCGCGGATGATCAGATGGTGATAGCGGAGGACCAAGATGATTTGAACTATATGATCAGAAAGCTTCAAGAAGAATACGAAGCAGCAGGACTTACAATCAATATGGAGAAATCGGAATATATGATAGTGGGAAATGAATATCATGAAGATCTGGTACTAGATAACACGAGAAGGATAAAAGGTGTGACCACATGTAAATACCTAGGAATAATCCTCAACAACCAGGGAAGTAGTAACGATGAAATAAAGGAAAGGATAAATAAAGGAAAAAAGACAATACGGACGCTAAACTCGATCTTGTGGGACAAAACAATCACAAAGGAAAACAAAAAACGAATATATATAAGCATAGTACAAAGTATAATCACATACGGAGCCGAAACATGGGATATGACAAAAAATAATAGAAACAAACTCATGACGACGGAAATGGATTACCTCAGGAGAAGTTGTAGAACATCAAGAATAGAAAGAGTCAGAAACGACACGATCAGAGAAAATATGAATATGGACACCAACATAATAGAAGTTGTCGAAAAGAAGCAACTAAAATGGTTCGGACATACGAAAAGGATGGAAAATACAAGATGGCCAAGGAGAATTCTGGAATGGATACCGGCCGAAAGAAGGAAAAGAGGACGCCCTAGAAGAAGCTGGCGGGACGATATAAATGAGGCCATGAAAACAAGGCAATTAGAGGAGGACATGTGCTACGACAGAAGAGAATGGAGACTGGGGACGGAGAAGCGGCGCAAACCGTAGAGAAATCCGTTATATATATATATATATATATAAATACGTGAGGATAATGATTATTTTTGAACCAACCTTGCAATAGTGTGGTATAAATTGTGCACGTGTACCACAGTTTGGGAACTGTTGTACACGATATTACTTTGTAATAAAAGCTTAATTAATTTAATACAATTTTAGTGGAGAAGTTTCATTAAAGAAATAAATCACCGAGAAAATTGGGGATGCTAGTTATTAACGTAGTGCTCAACTTTTCCGCCAATTTCAATTTGATCACGTTATGCATGTTGCAGGTGGTTTAATTTAGATCGATGAGTTCATTCCATAATGAACGACAAACTTTTCAAACTTTAAAAATTTGCTTGAAAACTCGAAAATATTCGAGTTTAAACTTCGGTTTGAAGTTTTCGCATGTGCTTTTTAGATTTTTGTTTGTAAATAATATAAATTAAATAAACCGTTAAAAATTCCAATAAATGCATTCACATACAGTTGTTTAGGTTTGACAAAATATAATATTGTCACAATCAGAGTTTTGAAGTAAATTTTGTAATGCTGTATGTACTTGCAAAGTTCGTTAGATTTGTTCATTTACCGTTATGTACCCAAAACTCAGGCGGAAGGACCCCCGCTACGGGGTAGTATTTAAGCAAAGATGTTATGTTTATCTGTCTACTCTACTTGCTGCGGGGCTGCGGCTACTCTACTTGCTGCGGCTACTCCCGCCGGCCGCTTTTGGGGGCGGTTGGCCCGTGGTCTGTGTGTTTCTGTAAATCGAATGTAAGTTATTATTTTGTATCGTTTGACTATTGTTTGATTTGTGTTATTGGTGAATGATTCTTGTATTGTGAGACCCATGTAGTTCTATGTAAAGCCAATTGTTAAGTTATTGGTTAATAAATAGTTTATGCAAAGCGAGTGCCCATCTGAGTGTCATTTGAGTTAATCTGAGTGTTTTATTAAAGTATATCTAGAGTTTACGCCCCCGTAACTCGCGAATAGTAAACAAACGTCAGCATTTCCAATTATAATAGACCGGCAATTCACACAACCGCGACAATATAAAAAATGTTTTTTTGCCAAACTAACACTTTTCAATTATTATTGATTATGAACAAATAAAAGTTATTTTTTAATATTTAAAACGAATTGTTATCGGCTATGGCTACAATTTTCTTTAAATTTTTACAATTTCTGGTATGTCGTTTAAAAAAACAAATGCAATTCTTCCTCCTCTCTACCGTTGGGTGTGACAAATGCACTCTACCTATGTAAATATTATGCTAGGGGAAAAACTAAAATAAGTCTTCATTAAAATCTTTTACAAAGTTAACTATGCACATTTACAAAATATTGAAATTCAAAGTTTTATGCACTTTTCTTTTAAGGGCATCAGTTGGACTTTAATCAAGAGCCATTTCACAAAAGACGAAAATAAAACTTTCACCCTCTATTTAAAACCAATAGCTGCTTTGTTGACTACATTCATGCTCTTCCATCGCGTTTTGATTTATTATATTATAGTAGATATGACATAGGTTTAACAGGTGGCTCCCTTGCTTTGTATAATTTCGCCGCTAAGCCACAAGGGATTGACGTTCTATTCAATTCCAAACTCAAGACAATTGTCTCATTTGTCCAGGCGTGTAACTTGGGTCTTGCTTTCAAGCGCTGATGTACTTGTTTTACATCGGTTTTCTGTATGCATGGGCCATTGTTTTTATTCAGTGCATTTAGTTTTTACTGACCAAGTTGGCAGTTTAAAGGAAATGTGGTATAAATAGTTGTATTGCTACTGGTTTAAATAAAATTAAGGAATTCAAAAAACTGTTTAAAATTACCAATTACTAGGGTTTGGGCATTTTTGCTTGTCCCGGGATACCAGAACGAAATCAAGACTTCTTGCCGGTATTTCCCGGGAATGAATTATGTCAATATTTAGAAATAAATAACCCGAATAAGGAATAGAGCAGTTACTTATTTAAATATGACTTCAAATATGTAAGTCATTTTGCTCCATGATTATTATAAATAATAAAATAATATTGATAAGAGAAATGTACATTTAAAAAATATTAATTTTATATTAAAATGTCATCTTAAAACGCAATAATACAATTTTTGCAATGAATTTTTGTAATATGATTTAACCTATTTGTTCCCAGTGTACTGACTTAAATACAGTTCTTTTTTTTTTAAGTTCCATTAGATACATATAGGTGGGAATGCTTAGTGGCACTTAGAAGTACACAGAACAGGGAATACTAGATTACAATTTTACCGCTAAATGTTGCTTTTATATAGGAAAAAAAGTAACTTTACTTTGTGCTACAACTGTGCTATTGTCACTGTGTATTTTGTTGTTAATTTGAAAGTTGTTACTCAGTTATGTATGTTTTACAGTTATTCATGCAAATATTACACAAAATACATAGTGTGATTTTTTTCATAAATACTTATTGGTGTACTTATATGAGTACACTGGGAACATTACCTTGTTAGTATAAACTTTATCAAGGAGACCGAACTCCTTTACGCATACCACAAGTGTACATAATTTTTTATTATAACGCAGAAAAACTATTTGAAAGAAAATAAAGTTTTTCCGTAATTTAATGGTAGATGAGACATTTATAATAAATTCTGATAAGGTATGATAATGTATATAAGTTGTTTCCGGGTTGGAACCGCGTCGAAGGTTTCTTCATAACGCGGTTCCAACCCGAAAACAACCTATAGGGGAAGGTCGGGTTATATCGGACGGTTAAGCTTTTTTACTATTTGTGAATTTGTTAAAGGCTCAATTTGACCATACTACGCATCAAAGCATACTTAGATATGTTTGTACAAACACCCATAAAAGCAATTACCCCTAGGGGGAAATTTTTTACCATTTTTAGGCAATCGAAAAAGACCTTACTTTTTGCCCATTCAAAAAGTTGGAGGGTTATATCGGACATGATTTAATGTTAAGAAAATTACATATTTTTGGTTATCCAAACAAGTTTTTATTAATGTCCAGGCCTGAACAGATTTAAGCGTAAAACATTAAAAAAAATATTTCTTGTTGCTACCAATACACTTAGAAAGTGATTGTACTTATACGTTTAAGCAGGATCGGCACTCCAAACTTAGCTTCGTTCACGAAAAAACACTCTCTAAACAGAAAAAACTCTATTGCTTTGACACACGGAAACGACGCATTCTAATGTAGTGTGCGTTTTTCTTCTACTAGTTGCTGTCAACAGCCAATATCGCGATAGATGTCTCTGTGCATGGCAAGTGCCCGAAAAACCACTTGTCCGATATTACCCGCTGTCCGATATTACCCGACTTTCCCCTATACACATTGGACCCGCGGAAGCCTACAATATAGATTAAGGATTAAGGTATGATAATATTATAAAGATCTTAACACAAAATAACATTTTTTAAATATACCGGGATTTCCAAGGACAATAAATATTTCCCAGGAAATGTAAAATAGTTTAAAATGGACCGGGATCCCGGGATACCAAAAGAGAAACCATAATAATTACTGACAAATCTAATAAAGTTTAGTGCATACTTTTGCTTGGCAATTTTATGACCTGATGACTGATACATGTATGTACACAGATCGATAAATCGCTTAAATTAGTTTCTAAATATATCTTGAGAGCAGCATCAACCGGTAACATGTAAATTTGTTCCTTAACTCAATTAATTTTACTTAATAATTACAAAGATAATTATAGCATTTTCTTACCTACTTAATTAAGTGACATACATCAACGCTTATAGTACATAAAACGTGGTACGTTTATCTATTATTGATTGATAGAACAACCTTCGTGTAAAAATTCTTGGTGGCAGCGTGTCAATTATTTGAAGTGGAATTAATTAACCTAATCAGCACGCTGTACCCCGATGAAATCAATTATGTAAAACAGTTATGTAAGTGTTGACACGAACACTTGTAAGTCGATTTATCGTCAAAACGTACGATAAATTAAAAATAATTGTTACATAAATAACATGTGTACCATTGTTCTTCAATGTTTAAGTGATTTATTGTTTAAAGGTTGTTGCAAAAATATTGTCGCATAATTTTAATGACACGCGCCAACGATTTTGTTTTTCTCAGTTTATTATATATTCTAACAAACAGTCCGCGGCAAAAGTATAAAATAAATTTATTAAAATCTACTTAGTTTTTTAAATCAGCGGACAGGTCGATTTAATTTTTAAGAACAAACATTTTTTATGAGTGTTGAATTAATTTTTGTTAATAATAAAATTTTGGTTTTGTAGTTTTCAATTGTGTTTTGTTCGAAAATTTTCTGATGAAGGTATCGAAATTCTAAGAGAATTAAAAGCCCTAACAAAATCAATAAAATAATATGGGTGTTACAATTAAAAAAAGTCGATAACGTCATTGCTCGATAACAAATGAAGATCAAGAATTGAGACTTAAAAAATAAAGTCGACGTGTCCAAGGATTTTTCAAAAAAAAAATTGTTTCGATACTTTTGCCGCGCACTGTATAATAGCCTATGCACGTTAATACAATTCTATTGACAAATTAACTTGATGCTTCGTAGTGAACAAACTACAAACATCTTTAATAAGAATAAAGATACTATTAAAAAGTAAAATTTCAGGATTTTCTTTCTTTGTTATAAGTAATTCCTACAGCAATAAATTGTCAACAACAAAATGCTTGTACTAAGATAATAATCATCCTAATTTCTTTTATTTTTGTTACTTATAAAACAGTCTATTTTTTAAATTTTTAGTGAATTAAAGTTGTGCTTTGTTTGAGTTTGAGTTTTCAACAGTTTCAGCAAATTTATGTTTATGTTATTAAGTATTCTAATGTATAATAAGTTTAATTTCATTTATTTAAATGTTATATCTAATAATTCGATTATTTCTATAATAATAAAACATAATAGGTACGGTAGGTATATGTATATATTTTTCAATTATTATTAACATCTTTGCACCTATGATATAATTTAAACAAATTAACAGAAATTATAGAGGAAACAAATTAAATAAAAAGTTAATAAAAATAATTGGTAATTAGTAAATTATTCAATAATTATGTAAATCATTTGTAATCAAAAAATATATATACACTGCATTAGCTTCTGTTTTTAAGCAAATACTTCACATTATATATAATTCCGGGATCCCGGGATTAAAACATCTTCAATCCCGAAATCCCGGGATCGTAAAATTTGATCGGGATTGCAATCCCTAGTACCTTAATACATGACGTCAATAAATTCGATGAATTAAGTTATTTTAAAAAATTCAGATTTAGGATTAAACGATGCGGCCGACTGGTCTACGTTAAGGTTATATTTAGACGTAAAAAGTGTTTGTTTTTGTGATTTGTTGCTGAAACAAGGTTCATTTATGGTTCATGAGGGATTCAAACACCGTGTCGAAAAACCAATGAGGCACAAATGTCTTATAAATCGTTCACGAACAATTATTATGAGATTTCTTTTATATTTTGGCAACGATTAAGTCAACACAGGGTGCCACGAGTATGAGTCATCAACAAAAAATTCTCCTAAATCAATACTTCAACCAGCGCTGTATGTGTAAATGACATTCATATCTTTTTTATTGCACTTTGCTCTTCATAATATTTTGAGTGAAACTTATTCTTTTTTATATATTATACAATACATTTACTATACCTATGAGTATTATTGTTTCAATGTGTGAGGGTTTGTGTCTTTTTTTAAATGTTTTATGCTATATTTCTTATCCTTTTGCACTATAACCGTCTACTTATGATAGCTTCCTTTATATCATCGTCTTAAGACTTGCTTTATTTGCTTTTCCAAGTATATTTTCCTTTACAACCAATGCACTTGTCCCAACTTCGCTAATATTACCTTCTGGATGTTTTGATGGAAGATTTTCTCTGAGCGTTGTTTCCCTTTTCATTTTTCTAAGAAAACTTATTTACATACGTTTGGGTACCCGGTTTTTTAATATTTTGTCATCGTTATTAAACAATCGGTTATGAATTTCTTTCGATATTTTTCTTTTTACAGCAATTATTTCTTTACTGGCATAGCCTATCTTGTGGGTTTATTATTTCTTTTATTGCTGTGTTCGTTTTCTCTATAAAATCTAATAGTACTCTTGGGTGGCATTTGCTTTGTTCTTGTTGCACCCTTTCAGGGTTTAGTATGTGCTGTACATCTACTGCACTTACAACCATCGTTTTCAGTTTTTTATTGCTTATTATGTTTTAACGTTTATGTACTAAAGCGACTTACAGCCTTCGTGACAATCATTAACAGATTTTAAAACAGCACAGAAAAAAGTATGCTGCTTAGAAAATACGAAACATTTTTGCATACAAAGATACCTGTATCAGTTACATTTTTCTTATATACAATTCCGCGCTGTCAAATTCACTATTTTAATTTAAAATATATTTGAATTATTATCTTTCTTATGAATTTTTTACGGCTAAGGAAGCGACTAGAAGTCTTGGAAGTGGCATCGTAAATAATTTAAAGGCGACATAATAAGTCAAATATATTTCGAATTAAAATTACGTTGAAAGCAAGGAGTGGCACTATAGAAATAACGAAGCTTAAGAGGATTTAAGAGAGCAAAGGTATTTGAATATATAAAAATTTGGTTTATTATATTATATAAGCGAAAATCTGAATTGAAAGTTACATGTTTTAAATTTCATGTTCTATAATAATTCTGATTGCTGATTAAAGTGTATAAAAAAAATTACAAAAAAGAAGTATAAAAGTTTCATAAAACTGCAGCAATACTGTATAACAGGAACAATAGGAAATTAAACGAAGGTAAATATAAGGTTTAGATTTTCAATTATTAGTCTTAAAAATTGTCAAAGAGATCGTTAAGGGTCAAAGGTCACGTGTTTTTCCGCTCGCGCAGAGACTGCTATAGGGGGGTTGACCCCCTCTTCAGTCGTAAGAGGTACAAGGATAATTGTTAGGGATGTGGATAGTCAAGGATGGGCAAGGATAGGTGGAAGTACTGCCACAGCAGTCAAAGAGATCATTAGCACTTTGAGTATCTTGTGTGTCATAAAATCTTTCAATATCAATTAGGTTATGTGCGAAATGAGTTCTAAAATCGGTTAAGGTATCGTTTTGCAGTTAATGGTGGACTGTTTAAAGATTTAATTTAAATAATAGAATCTAGCTTTGTGTTTAATAAAATATTTTACATCCTCAACGATAAAATTACAAAATTATTGTATCGCCGTACTAAATGTATTTACGTACTGATTAATCGTCGTTTAAAATGTGAGCTTGAATTTTAAAAATTAAGTTTAAAAAAACTCTTTTACTAAATGTTAAGCAGTTGATTTGTTAATTACACAGGTTGACATGATTTTCGTTGTTTCAAATTTTGTTGGTGTTCTGTATTAATTTGGAGGAGCTGATTACGAATCTTCAGAATATTTTGCAAACAAAACTTAATTACACGAAAATTAATCAAATTACAACACTAAATCCGTCAATGTAGCGTCTTTCAAGTATACATAGTAAAGATTTTATCATTAATTTGAGTGTGCATTGAAAGCTTTTTGTTATTTTTTTGTAGTCAAATGTTGTTTCTGTACAAAAATGTTATCAAGAATATTTAACAATAGAACGGATATAGTTTGTTACATTTGTGGAAATTTCGCCACGTTGAAACGAAGACGAGACATCAAATATTTCGTAAAAAGAGCATATCATGCATACTTTGCCTTTAACATACAAGATAAATCGTGGACTCCACATCAAGTATGTCCTATGTGTCTTAAACAATTAAGGTAAAGGTAAAACAAATTCATTGCCGTTTGGTGAGAGCCCAGAAAGCACGTTAAATGACTGGTATTTTTGTTGTTACGTTGTAAAAGATTTCAGCTCAAGGAACAAGAATAAAATATCCTACCCTAATTTATCATAAGTTACGCGACCTATTCCTCAAGGTCCGAAGTTCCCTTACCATCTCCAATTTCAGCTTTTTATCTTCTGCATACAGAAATAGCCTTTTCATGATTAAAATATGTAATTCTAATACAAATAGGGTAACCAGACGTTACGGATTTTGTCTTTATTGGTCCGGCGTCCTGCATTTTAATTAATATATCCCGCACACCCAACTTCATTAGATATTGATGTGAGGCAGCATATTTTAGATATTTTTGGAAGTAAGACCGTATCCTCCAAGTTTTATGCAATATGGTGATGGACAGGCACTGTTTTAATCAGGGTGGATAAAAATCATAATTTTTTTTAAAAAATCAAAAAAATTGATTTATTTGATTTAAATCAGATTTTTTTGATTTAAATCAAATGTACCATATTATCGAATTTAGTGACATATTCACATGCTATTTCTGTTTTGTGCTAATATATTAATTTAATAACCAATATATTTAATTCATTGGTGAATTTTTGTGAAAATCAAAAATAAATATAATGATTAAGAATTTTGAAAAAATCGGTGCTAAATGGTGATGTTTAATTAATTATATACAGGGTGAGTCATTACTGCGGGATCGGTCGATTGTGGCTAAACGGCTTGAGATATGAAGTTGAATCAAATGCTATTTTATACAGTTTTTTCTAAACACAATAAAAATATTTTCAAATATACAGGGTGAGTCACCTTTCTGGAACTAATAGCAACTTTTATATTTTAAATACAACACCCAATTTTTTATTTAATATTTTTGACCGCCTTAATTTTAGCTTTGCATCAATATAAAATACTACAGGGTTTTTATACGGCGTTGTAAAAAAAAATTAATTTTCTAAATTATTCAAGGTTTTAAGTCTTTATTTAAAAAATTCTCCTGAAGTTATTTTGAAGTACCTACAGAGTTTTAATTTGGTATGGACATGCAGAAAAAAATTCTCTGTTCGCTCGATATGAAAAAATTTGAATCACACATACAGGAGTGTTTATAAATAGGTGGCAACTTCCATGATTTTCAAAAGCTCGTAACTCGATTTTTTCAAATGCGAACCCCTGTATTTTTTATGTCATCGAATTCGTCTTTAAAAGAGCTTCATATTTTGTATGTCCTATACCCAAAACTCATACTTTTCGAGATATTCGACATTTTTCTTCAAATCGTTATTGAAGCAATAGAGTGCCGTGAAAATTGAAAAAACTGACTGTTCACTTCGCTAACGTCAAAAACTTGTCATTTATTTTTTGAATTATTGCATTTCCACAATGAATATTACTTTACAAGAGCAAATTGATATGGTTTATTCACCATTTCGTGTATTTAATACTAATAGAACTACAATTTTGTTTTATTATAAATATTATATTGTATCTACTCATATAATCTGTGATTTAAATTGATAATTTTTTTTTAAATCACTTGATTTAAATCAATGATTTTTTTTTAATCACTCGATTTAAATCATGATTTAAATCGTGATTTAAATCAATTGATTTAAATCTGCTCAACCCTGGCTTTTAATGTAGGGTAGTAGGCTACTTATTAAGCATAATATGTCAAAACCCTGTGGCTACGAGCTTTTGTTTTGTCCAGCGACGGAAATTTTTAAATTCGGTAAACCTAGATATAAATTACCCAAATAGTTTTATGTACAAACATTTTTTAAATAAAAATATTATTTAGAGACAAATAAATTTATTTTTTAATATTGTAAAAAAAATTGATGTGGTAGCGAAAATCTGTGTGTCTTTGAATTCAAAGCATGTTATTTATACTAGTACAGCTATAAAAACAAAAACAACGTTCACGAGGTTCTTATATGTAGGCCTGTGTTATTGGTCTATCTGAAAATTGTACAGAAGACATATCACAAACATCCTGAAAATTGTTTCCTCCATATTACCACATAACTATTAGAATTTTCTCCTTAGTTGTATAACTCACTTGGCAAGCAATTATGTCTTTTACAAATGAGCTAAGTTTCTAGGGTAGCAAATATTATTAGTAATTGCTGGTAGAGCGCTATTATGGAAATGAACAGTAGAATATTGACTTGGAATCGTTTAAGAAGTAACGGACGACAAAAACTAAGTACATTGTTTTCGGTCGGAATGCACAAATAAGCTATCTGTTTGGCATCATCCATCTTACCCAAGACCACAAACATTTCGATTTGTTTCGACAGCTGGCGATGTAATGACGACAGTTTTTGGTTCAATAAGGAACGGTCTTGCCGAAGTCAACATGCTTAATGACTTACTAAAAACTTTCCGGTTACGCTCGTCAAATGTTAGATCATTGATACTAAACTGATATTAAAATTAAGCAGTAAATGATTCCGTTTTATGGTGAACTTGGAAAATTGGCTTCCACGGAAGGTTTAATTTAAAACTAAATAATTTGATTGTAAAGATGAATCGAAAACTGTTGAAAAGTGTCGAGATGATCTTGAAGTGTTTTCTGGTTACGGAAAAGGGCGAATATCGCGAGAAACCAAAGAGTAAATGAAATTATTTTCAAGAGCTTTCCTTGGTATTCAAATATACTTAATACAATTTTAAACCGTTCTGGGGGAAAATTTAGATTACCGATCACTTCAAAATATTTTCTAAATTACTTTGAATTAAATAATATAACATGAATATTATGAAACGTATTACCATGAAATAAATAATTAAAATTTAACTAGAAAATACACTCATAATTAAAGAAATAAAATCAAGGTATGAATAGTAAATTGGACAAAAACAATCGAGACAGGTTATAAGCAAAGGGGTGATATGTTTTGTTACCCAAAAAATTAAGGAAACAGTTTCAACTGATTCACACTTAGAAACATTATACATTAAATGAAATACCTTCGCAAAAGATTGTAAACACAGTAAATTTTTATTTCTGATGTAATTTCAATACCTCTGAAAATACATTAAGTTCGTGACAAAAAAAATCTCCTACGCCCAATAAAACTGCTAAGTGCCCCATGTTTTGGCATGTTATAACGCGCAAACTTCCAGATACAACGATTTCGGTTGGGTAAAAGAAAATACGACTTACATAAACTAACTTTACCAACCTTTTTACAGCGACATGTTTCGTATTTATTCGTTTTCGTACACCAGTATCTTACACTAACAGCGATTTCAAAATCAATTCGGCTTTAGATTATTTCTATAGTATTATTTCCTTTACAATTCAAACAGTTTTAGAGTTATTTTTTACAACAAAACTAAAAAGTTTGAGTCTGCTCTAGAGAAATAAGCATAATTAGTATTGACAACTTATATGTAAACGAGACTTCATCGTAGAAATAACAAAAAGAGACAATCTTTTAAACAACATTTTCGGTAGAATTGTATCACGCAACATATAATAGTAATCTCAATGGCAAAATTTTAAAATTGTACAGTATCTCCGCTAATTATTTTAGAAGAAAGTGCGTTAGGTTATTTGTAGAGAAACTGACTGTGTCTAAAAATGTAATCAATATTGCAAGTTGCAATAGCAAATTGCAAAACTCCGTTTTGACAAAAACCTGTAGTGCCTTGGAATTATGCTGTAACAACTGCCCAGCCTAATGTCACTTATTTGCAAACTGTTCTTATTTGAAAAGGACAGTCCTTTTTTGGGCACCTTTTGTCCTTGTCCTTTTTTAAATATGAAAAGGACGCCTTTTGTCCTTTTTTCAGTAAAATGTTTAACAAGACTTTAAAAGAAAAAAAAAGAAAAAATGAACAAAAATAAACTAATTTTATTAGTAAAGAACTTTTAAATTTCCTACTGCTTACGTTACTATGTACTAGTAATTATAAGTAAACTATACAATTTATACAGTTGGCACTATAGTCACTGGTTCGTATAAGAAATCTATTCTTTGGAAATCTAATTTGCGTTGCGCAATTTGACTATAACGTCGAATCGCAACTTTTTAACGGAGAGCTTAAAAAAATATATTTTAGTACCATCAAATGCTACCATACAAATTTCTACAAATAATTTTCCCCGTTTTTTTTTTATATATACAACAATAACGGAGAAATGACCCATTATAAATATGACAAAACTACAGTTTTCCGCTAATAACTCAAAAACCGAAAATGATGGAATTCTTTTGAAAACGGTCTGAGTTTGTCTCAAAAAACATATACATATTGTTTGATAATAAAATGTGCCGAGGGTGTAGCGAACGAAGCACTTGCCTTAGGTGAAAAGCTGAAAGGGGTGCTTTCATTTTTTTTTTGCTCTACGTTTTGAGAATAGGGGCGCCAATTTTGTTTCAGGTACAAAAATTTCTTGGCACGAGGAGCTTTGGTCAGGAGTGTTGTTTTTTGGGATTTTAGAGTTGGCAACCCTACTAATACTGTAAATTTTTCTTTTTTTCTTTTTTAATTCTTAATTGTTAATATTTTATCAAACATTTCTTTTATACAATTAGTCATGTTTTTATTGGAATGAAATCAACATTACATTATCTTGTTAATATTAAAAATCTACGAAGACTTCATCGTAATCTTCCATTGCAAAATTTTTACGCGCCGCCGCTCGCAACTTTTTTTTAACGAAGCGATTAATAAAATATCACCCGCATACAATTCTCACTAACCATTCACTTTGCATATTCTGCACTTTATTTTGAGTTGTGAATCTAGATATGTAGTTGCAATGGTTGGGTTGCAACATATCTTGTATTTTACTGGTTTAATGCTAGTAATCATGACTTCAAACAACAATTGGTAGTTTAGATGAGAAAGGAACATGTTTATTCATTTTTAAAGTCTTAAAATGAGTAGCGTATACGCAGACACATATCTATGTGAAATGCATTTTCGGCATCAAAAATTATGGAAAATTAGGTTTCATCCCTTTTAACCTCAAGACGAAATAGTAATTGCACGTGCGTTTCGCTACGCTTACGACAAAATACAATTTGTGATTATACCGAATAAAACTTACAGAATTACTGTAATATTATTCGAAGCGTATCAAATGCCCATTCCTTTTCAATTAAATACTTATTTTGAGAAATAATAAAAACCTTTCTATTTACGTAACGTTTCAAAACCAGAACAATCGACTAACTGTCAGTTACATACAGGCGAATTGGAAGCTTTTCGAAACGGACAAGGTTGCACGTTGCTGGCAAACGACAGGTAAAGGGTAATTCACCGTTGAAGTAAACAGAGTATTAAAACAGATAGGCATGTTTATGATTACATTAATCGTAATTGAAGTAAACAAGAATTGTAAATACGAAGCTTTAAATAAAGCAATCGGGTAAATAATTGGTGCATAGAAAATATCAATGTTAGCAAACATTTTTTGATACTACCTTCAAAAACATAAACTATCTCATCCGATTGGATAGACGACTGAAAATACGTTGGCCAATAGACCGAAGATAAGGTAGCTGAAGAGGATAGGTCGCTGGATTTTTGCCTCACCAAGCCACTATTGACCTGCACATTAGCCTATAGAATTAAAATATTCTGATTGCTGATTTTTTAAATTTAAAAAAAAACGACAGTCGAGTCTTTTTTATACGTATCTTTTTATTGCAATTTTGAAGTAATGCGGTGCTTATTTGGAAAAACAATCTATTTTGGACTGTTTAAATCATGTTGCACCTGTAATCGCATAAACAACAAACTGTAAATGCCTGCTAGAGTAGTGCAGCTTGGCCTGGATGTGTAGCAACAAGTTCATTTAAACACTGACATCATTTTTTGGCACATTAAATTAGTGGAGACGGTTTTGATACCTTTAGCCAGAATTATGTTGACGAATTGCTTGTGGACAATGCCTTAAGTGACGACGATATAATTGCTGAACTTTAACCTAAAATGAAGAACCGGTAGAGTTTGAAACAAAAGGGGGCTTAAAACAAGGATGCGTGCTCAGTCCATTATTATTCGCAGTAGTCATAGATGGAGTTATTAAAGAAGTAAAACAAAAAATGAGACCGTTTCACCTAGGCAACTGGAAAATGGAAAAAATAAACATAACTGAGCTAATGTTCCCAGACGACATGGTCTTAGTCGCGGAAACAGAAAAGAATCTGCAACATAATCTAGAAACTCTAAACCAGGAATTGGAAAAAATTGATATGAAAATAAATACCGAAAAAACTAAAACTATGATCGTTACAAATCGAGAACAAATGGCATAACATCACTTTAAATGGGCTTAGGTTGGAACAGATAGAAAGCTTTAAATATTTAGGAGTGATCAAAGAAAAAAATGGAGGAATGGACAAGGAAATAAGCGAAAGGACAGGAAATGTGGGAAGATAATTTAACAATTTAAGAACTACATTTTTTGAAAATAGAAAAGTCCCAAAACGAGCAAAAGTGGAAGTGGTAAAAAAGGTAGTAACTTCGGCATTTTTATACGGAAGTGAAACGTGGACACAAATAAAAATAGTAGCCGTGTGAATGCAGCGGAAATGCTATTTCTAAGAAAAATTCAAGAAACAAAACAAAAAATTATAGAATCAGAAAGAAACATATAGAGAACAATTAAGGATAAAATCAGTTGAAACAAAAATACAAGAAATACAGCTGGGATGATTGGGTCACATTTATAGGATGAAAGAAGAAAGGTTAACCAGAAAAGCCTGTGATGCCAGATCACAGGAAAAAAACAAGAGATAGACTGAGAAAAACCTGGCAAGACAAAGTTAAAAAAGCAGCAACGAATAGAAACATCAATGGAAAGACATTAAAAAGCTAGCACAAGACAGAAAAACATGAAAAAAGTCAGCACCACACAACTTAAAGCCTAGTCCAGATTGTAAACAAATGTTTCGGAACAATATTGAACACTGTGCCTAAACAGTTGCGAAACATTGTTTCGGAACAATCTGTATACGTTGTTTCGCGTCCAGACTAACGCCAGTGTTTCGGTGTTTATCAAGTAATTATCATGTCCAGTGAGACTATTGCAGGAATTTGTGCTGCCAATTTATATATTTTGCTTAACGGCCGAAGAAATAAAGAAAAGAAAAGAAGAAGGTGGTGGATACGGAAAGCACTAATGTAAGGCACCAGTTATGGCAATGAATGAAGAATGGTGAAGAACCACTTTTCTTAGTGCCTTGCAGTTTTTTGTGTTCCAGTCGAAATTGGGATTTTAGCATGTGCACTTTCTTTTCAACTTCAGCAACTGTTACATCACATGACTGCGCAATATTTCCAAACGCATTCCTCTTTTTATTCCTATTTTTGTATTCACCACATGTGACATCCCACAAACAAGATGTGCTATGCACTTTTTCCATCAGTTGCAAAGTTTTTTCTTGATTCCACATTGTAATAAATTTATAACCAAGAATCACTCTAAAACCAAAACTCTGTTTGACTGAACCGTGTTTGACAACAGACTTGTTCAATGTTCCAATGTTTCCCATATAAACGGGAAACCAGGAACAGGGCTTTTTTTGTTTCGCAACATTAGTGAAACAATTCCGAAACAAGCTAGAAACAAAGTTGAGCTGTTCCGAAACATCGGGAACATTGTTCATGAACACTGTTCCGAAACATTTGTTTACAATCTGGACTAGGCTTAACAGTCCTACACCTAACAGTAGAAGGGCTCACGACTAAATAAAAAATAAACTTTAGATATCGTCGAAGATTCGGAAAGCGATATGAAGTAGAAGAAAAACTGACCACTGCAAATATAATTCAAAAAAGTTTTCAACTTTGCAATAATTTGGAAAATAATTTTCTTGTTGACAGAAATTCTGCATGAGCCTTCAAATTCGATCGAGAGTTGCAGAGTTGTATAACTGGATGTCGCGAACTGCATATAAAATTAGTAAAATCATAATCGCAATGTTTAATTACTGATTACGTTGTCAAACGAAAAAAAAATACAACACAGAAGGAGGGTGAAGTTAACCATAATTCTGTTTGTGAAGAACTATTGTCTTTACCAAGCAGATCTGATGCGCTGACTATCTCTTCTAGTAAGAAAGTAATTTGGCACCAATTCGCAAATGGTGCCGAAAATTGTCAGATAGCGACAATAATTCTTACTAAAAAAAAAATGTAAAAAAAAATTACTTTTCAATAAAATTAAATGAATAAACTTAAATTTAATCAATTTATTTTAGATTTTCTATAGTTTTTATTTTTATTTATATCTTCCTGAATTTTCAAAAACTTGTTTATGGGATTAAAAAATTATGGAACGCATCATGTTTTTTGTAAAAAAAAAAAATTATATGCTGTTTTCTGTGGAACGTTAGTATCTACTGCATAAAAAGCGACTCAATCGACTGTATTCAGATTGTATCAAAGGTTATACGTTATACCCCTAGAGGTAACTTTTTTTAAATTGTCGTTTTTATGAATATTTTCAACAATTTCACGACACAAAACGTCATCTAAAAATTCCATTAAAAGTAAAACTAACCAAAGATTATAATCCCAAAAAAAAAATAATAACCTTGAGTGGTGTTCAGGAAAACTATTTGTCAACATACACACTGATTAAAAAGTGGAGGATAAAATTACTAAAACTTATTTTGTTTCACTAAATTCCAATGAAGTATTTATTTTACTTCATTAAACTTCTTTTGTTAAAATTTTGCTGTTGTCTTCCAAACTGTTTTTAGTACACCTTCCGTGTAATGCGCCATCTACTTTCTTCATAGCGAATTTCTAGTGGTTAATATTATCTGTAAATTGGTCGAGATGGTTTCATTTTCTTGGCAAATTGTGATTAATTGCTTTCAGGCGTATTTTTGTGATCGGACAGTATTAATCGGCACGATTTTCTATACGTTATCATCAATTTCTGTTTCTGCTAATGTGTTGCAGCCAAAAGACGATTTGTGACTTATTTCTCTTGAAAAAAATGTGGTAACTCACTATATCGAAGCACCTAATATGACTTTTTCTTGTTGATCGATTGGTAACATAACAAACTTCACTATCGCAACATGAAACACGGCTGCATAATGCATTTTTACCATAATCATATTGTAATTGGCCGAAATAGACGCGTTATTTTATTGGACAATATAAATTAGAGTCACACATATCATAAAATAGATCTAAATTGTCATTAATATAAAAGTACACAGTTTTCATCTGAATAAAACTAACCGTCCTTTTAATAGTATTAAGCTACATGCGATATTTGGTAATCTTTTTCTATTAGCCGATCAAAGCTTATCACATAATTGTTTACAATCCATGCAGTATCTTTATAACACCGCTTTGATCAGGCCTTGTTTGTATATAAAAAAAATATCTATCAAAATAAAGTTATCGATTTTATCAAGAAACAAACCCTTATCACAATTCTTTTTTTTATCAAAGTTCTTTTCGTAATACTGCCAGGTAATCAACTGTAAAAAGCGTTCTGATGGAAAAGGATTCTTAAGTTAGTTCGTTCCTACAGTAATTTGAAATCTACAAAATTTCAACCGATGTACACCAACCAGCAACACGAGAAATGTGAAATGACATAGAACTGTAAACAATCTCTTCTATTTCCTGTTTTAAAAACTATACCATGCTAGCGCAGTTTTTTTTTTCTGGTAATGCGGACTGATCTATTTATGTTACAGTACACTACTGCATGACCTCATTCCCGGCACGCCACCAACAATTACCTTTATCTAAAAACTAGTTCAATACAGCCGACAGTTTTAATCAGTTTTCTACCTCTACCGCTATGGTAAATGATAATTCAATTGAAAATGCACGTACACTTTTACAGTGCCGGATTACTAAGCAATTTGGCTCGCGCGTAAGGACCTCAGTCTAAGGGGGGCTGCTCGCAAGTAGCCGGACCAAGATAATTTCACGCCTCGAGCAAACTCTTTTTTTTTCCTTTTGTTTTATGATATCGGTAAACTATCTCGATGGAATAAAATAATTTTCTCCGGCTTTTATCCGATTTTTTTTTTGCTGTTGTTGCTACTTCTAATTATTAGTGTGTCTTTTATCTGTAAATTACTACTGTCTGATTGCATAAAAGCTTAACCCGGGATTAAGCCTGGGTTAACGCCTAAAACTAGGGATTAATCCAGGGTTTAACTTTTATGCAATCGAACCTACATGTTGATTTTGAATGCTACAAAAAATTGTCTCTACAAACAGCATGAGGATCTCGTAAACGTTAAGAGATACAGAGATGGTTAAATGAGTCAAAATGATCTATGATTTAAAAGCAACAATTCTATGAAAGAAAAAAAATTCAAAAAAGTTCACAGTTTGTGAACTATTCTTAAAAACAAAAAAATGACGTTTTCGATTTTTGCTTATAACTTGCTTATTTGAAACCGTACTCAAAATATTTTACAACATTATTAGGACACTTTTTTGAGTAGATTTAAAATTGGATAATAAATTTTACGTATCTTCATTTGTTATTTTAACATCAACTTTCTTATTTTAAATACGGTTGTAGTTGGCTATGACACCAGGGTCGGATTTAGACTTGATAAGGCCCTAAGCTATTTCAGATATGGGGCCCTTTATAAGTCCAGATATTATATATCAGTGCCAAATATGCCAAATATATAGATAGACAATTTTTTTGGGGACATACGTAAATCCTGCACTGTATGACACCATTAAAAATATATTTTTTTCTCGATTCATTGAGGTAAGAGTTGTTACGTTTATATTTAAAAGTATCTAAGTTATTACAATATTATCGTATTTATTAAAGTTTAATCAAAGTGGCCATTGAAAAACAAAACATTACATAAATAAACTAACTGTACTTAATTAAACACAAAAAAAAACTTAAATAATTTAATATTTTTTTACATTTAATGATAATTTTCGATTTTTTAGTTACTATTACTAACTATTAAATCTAAATTATGTCATGAGTTCAAAGTGTAGCTCACTCTCCATCGGCCAATACAAATTTAAGATCTGCGTTTTGTAGATAATAATGTTTTCCTATACATATTTCTTTGTAATTCATGAACTGCATGAATAATATTGTAATAACTTAGTTATTTTAAAAGATAAACTCATACATTAATGAAAGGAGAGAAAAAATATCTTTTTAATGGTGCCACAACCAACAACAACCCGTATTTAAATAAGAAAGTTGTTGAAATAACAAAAACAAATGAATATACGTCAAAATTTATTAACAAATTTCAGATTGACTCATAAAAGTGTCCTAATAATGTCGAAAAATATTTTTAGTGTGATCTCAAATAAGCAAGTTATAAGCAAAAATCGAAGACGTCATTTTTTGGTTTTTAAGAATAGCTCAAAAACTGTGAACCTTTTTGATTATTTTTTAAAGTTTTTTTCCCATAAAATAGTTGCTCTTAAATCAGATCAGTTTGACTCATTTATCCAGCTCTGTATCTCTTACCGTTTACGAGATCCCCATGCTGTTATAAATAATTTTTTTGTTTCAAAAAAGCTTGGAGTGTTAAAAATTATGAAGACAAAATAAAAACAGTTGCTAAATATTATCATTCAACTGTTTATACTGACAAGTTAATTATTTAATATATCGTTAATTTTTTCCCATGTGTATAAACGCTATGGATGTTACTAACACTTGACATAAACACTCACATATGTGAAAATTAATAACATTGTTGTTCAGTGCAATGTCAAGGACTCTAAACTTTCAATTATTAACATGTTTGAAAAATATGCTATCTTAATAACTTTAAAACAATTAGCGTCGTCTGATATTATAGACACGCTTAATTAGTACTCAGAACCAAAAAAGCTAATGAACAGGAACAGGAAACGAAAGCGGCTCAACCGTTTTTAGATGCATGCATGATGATATCACTGGTAACAGTTATTGAATATTATTACACAGTTTTTTTTTTAAGAATAATTAAAATGTATGTATGCATCGAAGCGAGGTTAGTGATTTGACACTTCTATTATCATTTCAAACAATGTGATATTATTTAACTGTTTTTTTCGGAATTAAGTATGTATTGAAATGTTTTTAGATTTATTTTTAGCGCACACGACAACGAAAAGGAACGTAGATTGCATAGGTACATTACTAATATGTGTAATATACTCGTGTAACAAGTGATAATACAAGCACAGTGCCGGATTAAGAGTATTCGAAGCCCCTATAGACAGTAATTTTTAAGAGGGCTAGTCGCAGTGCCGACTGGAGAACTAGATACCGTAAAAACTCACTTATAATACGCACTCGTATATAATACGCACTCGTATATAATACGCACTCGTATATAACACGCACTCGTATATACAGGGTGCGCCATTAGTGCGATAAAGTCCATTATTGCCCTTAATGTCAACTTAATAAAAAAAAGTTTTTATTGAAAGATTGAAACTTATAGTATTTCCAGAGGTGCATGTTTTAAAATACATCAAAATTAATTTATATTATACAGGGTGTTTCTTATAGATATATAGAAATATTCATTTTAGGTATAGGTAAGTATTAAGAAAAGTTAAAGGAAAACAAAAATGCAACAAAATGACCTAATAATATACAGGGTGTTCCATTTGAAAAAATAAAGTTATTGATGTTTGAAAATTGGGAAGTTGGCACATCTATAAGAAACACCCTGTATAATATAAATTAATTTTGATGTATTTAGACTGTGACTACACCTTTTGACTTTGTATGTACAAAATATCATATGCCAATTATTATTCATAAGGTTGTGCTCTTGACAAGTATTGTACCCTGTTTTTCTGGAAAATCAAAGATTTTTTAAGATAAATTGGCAACGTCGCAAAAAAATGAAAAAAACAAATTACCGTCATATGGAGATTTTCTTGCTGAATTCGATTATGCAAAAATATACTGGGTGTTCAATTTTAAAAAAATACCTTTAGTGACGCCCCACTTTTATGAAACACTCTGTATACTTGAAACTAATTTTAAAACATGCACGTGTAGAAATACTATAAGTTTCATTAAAAACTTTTTTTTATTAAGTTGACATTAAGGGCAATAATGGACTTTATCGCACTAATGGCGCACCCTGTATTACGCACTCGTATATAATACGCATGCTTGATTTAGCCCATACTACCCACCATAACTTCTCAAGATTTTATTTAGTGAAAGCTTATAGCACCCTAATAGATTGAGGTCCAACAGCGTGACATGTCATGTGTGAGACATAAGAAAACGCATAGCAAATCAATTTGGCGCTATTTTCACTATCAAATGTGACAGAAAATTGACAGACTTTCCAATGTAGGTTATATTCGATGTTGAGAATGCCGTATTTTTTAATACTCCCGTATCATACGCACCCAAGAGCAATAATAAGTAAACCTACCATCTCTAGTGTACAGGGTGGACCAAATTCAAATATTTTACGGGGTATCTCAGTTAACGTAATAGTTAGCGAAAATCTGAAATCGGTCTCTTGCAATATTTTTTTGAGAAAAAAACGCCAACGTAATCAGATTTTTTATTTCGCTTTCCATTTTGGCACTACAGACGAAAAATGAAATTTGATCATTTCTGAAAATTTCCTATAACTTCTTTACGAAATCATGGCAGACTTTGATAGTAAAATTTTTACAAAATTAGCCATATCTTGGTTATTTTTTGCAACAAATATATAAAACTATACATTTTTGAAAAGCTAAAAAAATTCTCTTTTATATAAAGTAATGGCCAACTAGGATTTCCATTTAAAAAAATATAAGTTTACTTATTATCTTGAACATGAATGATGTAAAAATATTTTTAATTTTGTTGTTAAATTAAGTATAAAGATCTATGTAAAAAAAACCTTTATAACATTATGTTCTATTTTATTAAATAAGGAGATATAGGGATTTTTAAAAAATGATTAAATTTCTTTTTTTGTCGGTAGTGTCAAAATGGAAAGCGATATAAAAAATCTGATTACATAGGCGTTCCTTGCCCAAAAAATTGCCCAGCTAACTATTACGGTAACCGAGATACCCCGTAAAACATTCAAATTTGGTTAGCGCTGTATATTTAATTCGTAACAACTTTACAGTCATGAAGCTTACGACAACTTGACATGTCTAATTTTTTAAACCACAAATATTTCTCAACTTTGTTTCATAAAAAAAAAAAAATGAGATTTGACTTAAATGGTTAAATTCCAAAAGAGCATTTAACCTTAAATAAATACTGCTGTTCTAATTCTACCTAGATATAATTTAAAAAAAACAAAAAATGTTTAATATTGAGCTACAGATTGTAAATTAACATGGAGCACTGCCATAATAAAAATATTGGTAAAGACTATTTTTCTATTTTTTTTTTAAATATCATTTTAATTTACCCTAAAAACCTTTTAGCAGTTTTCTAAAAAATAAATAGCGCTTTTTTAAACAGATTTATATAATAAAAAAAACTTATATACAAAAACGACACAATATAGATTTGCTTGTTTAAAAAACTTTCCATTTGTTCTAAAAGTTTTATTTTATAGCGTTGCATAATTTCAATTTATATCTCATTTAAGAAATGTATAAGAATTTATTACAAAAACTATAGATAAATAAGATTTAATAGCTAAACGACTAAGGTAGTTGTTGATAAATCAGTGCAGAGCAAACTGCACGACACCATAAAATTAATTAGTAGAGAAACGTAGCTATACCAATAAAACTTTTCAGACACTATGGCATTTATTTATGTACACTAGCGTCAGAAAGTTTGGAAACGACATGTATTATGCCAATATTTTTAATAAGAGTGTATTAATCTTAAACCTTACTACGTATTATCAAACTATAATTACAAACACATAAATTAACGACCTTTTTAATCTTGTTGATAAATCATCACACGAATAAGCCCAATTTATTTAAAAAATACAAAATTTGCAAAATCTAATGGTTTGTAACAATACTAAGAAATATGTAATAAATAGCTGGCTTCGTTGCTTGCTTTTGTTTGTTTTGACGTTTTGTCAATAAGCAACGATTATTTCGTGTTTAGTATTATAGTTTGTGTACTAAGTGATTAAAATATTACCAAAAACTGTTTGGAAAATACAGGTTACATTTTTAATTTTGGAAAGTTTAAATTTATATATTTTTGTTCAATGTTTAATATCTAAATATGACCCATAAAAAGCAAATAAGCATTGAAAAGCGTTCGGCCATTTGTACGTTAAGAAATGAAGGCTATTCCATGTCCCAAATTGCCCAGAAAGTAGGTGTTTCCAAAAAAGGTGTTTACACCACCTTAGACCGAAGTCAAAAATTTGGTAGTTTGATGGACCGAAAACGATCAGGAAGGCCGAGAAAGACAACAAAGGCTGAGGACAAGTACATAATAATGAAGAGTAAAAGAAATCGTCGACTTACAGCAGTCGATATTACTAATGACTTCAATTTTGGAAAATCTTCAAAAATTTCAATTACTACGGTAAAGACACGTCTTCTACGTGCGGGTCTTAGAGGAAGAGTTGCAATAAAAAAACCTCTTTTACGGATTGTTAATAAAAAAAAACGACTAGAATGGGCCAAAAAACATGCGAATTGGACTGCTGAACAATGGAATAGTGTTTTATAGACAGACGAGTCAAAATTTGAAATCTTCGGATCAAAGCGAAGAGTGTACGTTCGGCGTTTTCCTGGAGAGCAAATGAACGATGATTGTGTGGTTTCTACAATGAAGCTTGGAAATGGAAATGTGATGGTTTGGGGATGTTTTGCTGGAAATCGTGTTGGAACATTAAAAAAAATTGATGGCATTCTTCGCAAGGAGGGCTATCTTTCAATTTTAAGAGACACCGCTATTCCGTGTGGAAGACAACTTTGTGGTCGAAACTTCGTGTTCCAAGAGGATAACGACCCAAAACACTCCTCAGCATTGTGCCGAAATTATCTGCAAGGCCTAGAAAGAAAAAACGTTTGCAAACGAATGATTTGGCCTGCTCAGTCACCAGATCTTTCTCCCATTGAGTTTTTGTGGGATGAATTAGACCGGCAAGTCCGAAAAACTGCAGCTACAAATGAAAAAAACTTTTGGTTAAGGCTTCAACAAGCATGGGTCAACATACCACACGAAACTTTGCAAAAATTAGTTAACAGGATGCCAAGAATATGCCAAGCAGTTATTAAAGCAAAAGGTGGTCATTTTGACGAAAATGCCGTTTAATTATTATAAATAAGAATAGTTATAAATGAGAATAGTTGTATTATTTATGTTGATTATAATTAAAAATAAATTATTTTTATTCTTTTGTTAAAAATGTTCATAAATATTTTAATTAAACAACAAAAAAACTGCAAAAATTGTGTATATTATTTAATATTATATATTTATCATTATCGTTTCCAAACTTTCTGACGCTAGAGTATATCGCTAGAAATTAATGAAATATGATGTTTCCGAGCTATCCTACTTTTGTATAATAAACTGACTTATTAGCAAACGGCTGCACATAAATAATTAATTACAAGTTACAAGTGTACCGAACAATTTCGTTAAAAAAAGCGAGTTACAAATTATTATCAGCATAGTTTAGTACTATAATCATTAAAGCTGTTTTCGCGTGAACAGATTTGGTAAAATACATGGAAATATAATCAGCTATTTTGTTTTAAAGCATTTAAAAACTGTTAGATAATCATCTAATTTGATTAACCAGACAGATAACACAGGCGCAGCAAAACCATTTAAGTCTGAGTGTCTCTGAATCAGAGAAAAATTTATTTTAAAAAGTTACTGTAAACGTTAAAGTTGCATTTTTACTTGAGGTAAAAATTAACTTTAAAATAAAATAATTACACGAACACAAACAGCATTAAAAATAAATTTAAACCAACGTGGTAATATGCTAATACTGATTGTGAAAAAACCGGGATAATTTTAGATGTAAAATAAAATGTAATCATCATTTTAATGGATCATTTTGAGTACTTTTTAAATCCTTGAATAATCATTTGTTTTGGTCCCTTTGGCGGCTTTTAAAATCCTATAGTAAAATAAGTTTTTTGTGCGATCGTACTAGAAACAGCTGATTGACGGACGCGTTAGCAACTATAAAGTACTGCATTACCGGCCCTATCCTTAGCAACGGCCGTAAAAGTTACTTTTCAGGCCGTTACCCTTAGCAACGGCCGAAAATAGTAGTTTGTATACCTAGGCGGGAAAGTAGATGTTTTCCGGGCCGAGAGAAAAGTCTCGAGGCTCGGAAAACCACTTTCCCGGCATGGTGTACACAATATTTTTTATCCTACACAACAAAAATTAAAAATAACAATCCTGTGAGAAATGCATCTATTTCTTGACGACTGATATTCTTAATTTATTAGCAACATGCCGGACAGATTGTTTTTTAAGAAAGGCAATTAATGTCTTATACAATGCAATATCGGCATTATGTCTTACAGTAAGGAAGCTTTTAACATAAATGAATCGGCCACAGCGTTGAAGACTTATATTTCTTTGATAATTTAGATAAATAAGTTAGAATTACACTTTCGCTGTGTCGTTTGACGTTTTTGGTAGTACACCACTCCATAAATAAGTTATACTGTATAAGTATATCATACCGTTTTTTAGATTTTGCTGGTAATACATTCAGAGTTAGTTCTTTCGCTTTTTCACTAATTTCCGCAAGTGTGCAACTAAAGTTGTCATCTGATTCTTCATTTCTTTTGTCCATTTCCATTATTTATCAACCGTAAAGTAAGTCACGGTTTAAAATTTTAAATTAGTTGTAATTTAATTTTGACAGATAACGGAGCGCCCTCTGTTGGTAAACGTCGACGTACTTTTTTCGCGGCTAGCCGTTACATGAGTTTTTACCAGGCTAGCCGTGCAATGTGTTTTTACCAGGCTAGCCGTGCAAGTGCATACTTTCTTTACTTTAGACGCACGAAAATAAGATTTTCAGATAGTGTAGGATAAAAAGTAACTTTTACGGCCGTTGCTAAGGAGAGGGCCGGTAATGCAGTACATACGCCGTCATCTGTCAGTGACAGAATGTCACGTAGTTTCTAACCTATAATTTTGAAAATTACTAAAAATTTAAATTGTTTTTAATTCGATCGCACAAAAAATGTAATATGCACCTCGGCCAAAGCGTACTTTTTGGCCTTGATACATAAATAACTATTTTAACTAAGAAATAAAGTAATTTCTAACGATTTTAACGAAACTAAATGTTGGTGTTTTTATTGAGAAGCGACAACAAAATTTTACATAAATACAAAACACATTCTATCAATCGTAGATTGTATTGTCACAAAGCAATTGTTTTTGTTAATTCTGGTTATCGTTAACTTTTTTTGTGTGCATCTGTGTAAATAGTAGACGTACGTAATGAATATGGTATTCTTTATAAAATTTTAAGTTTATAGCAAGTGCAGGGGAAAAAATAGCCAAACAATTATTTCTGGTTTAAAAAAAAAAATCTATGGGTATGGGCACATAGAATACATTATGAAGATATATTTATGAGCCTCAATATGAAATAGACAAAGGCCATGGTTAATATCGAAGTAAAGGTTTAAATTATGCTAGAATAATAAAGGATAGAGCAGGTATAAAATTTTCAATATTTAGTAACGATAATTGCAGAGAATGGTAAATTGGAGGAAGATCTGAATAACAGAATAGCTGCAAGGCGAAATTTGACCAAGCTACCAATAAATAAATGCTTGATAAGTAAGCAGATCTCAAAAGAAATGAAGATGCAGTGTACGTACCAATTTTTATTTACAGTTCAAAAGCTTGGACACTACCAAGAAAGCAAAAACAAAGGATTCAGACGCTGGAGATTGGATTTTTGACATGAACTAAAGGATGTAGACTAATTCATACGATAAGAAACTATAATATCAGAAAAAGCCTATGAGTGAGAGACATAAAGACAAAGATGGAGACAAGCCAATTACGATAACTGGGACATCTACTACGCATGCCAGAAAGCGGGTATACAAAAATGGGATGGAAAACTAAGTTTGAGAAAATAAGAAGTAGGGGACGATCAAGAAAGAAATGGAAAAAGGAAGTGAGGCAGAAACGAAAAATAAAAGCTGGAGAGAGTTGCCACAGTTAGCCAACTATAGAAAAAGGTGAAGAAACATAATAAAGAATTAGGAAAACACCTCGGCACCGAAGGTACAAGAGGATCCGATTAAAAGGAAGACGAAGGAAAATATTTGAAATCTTGTAGGTGATTTAAAATTGTTTTGTTTTTGCCAAAATAAAAAAGTACATCAGGGTATTTCATTTGAAAAACAAGGGACAGTAATTTTTGGCGAAACCAGAAATGATTTAAATGTGTTCAGTAGTTATGAATTGAATTTTATGCACATTTCATATAAATAAAATTTTGTTGGTTAATAGTATATTACATAACACATAACAAGAGTTGTAAGAAGCATATTACGCACGAGTGAAAAAGTTGCGTATTTCCACGAGTGCGTAATTGCTTTACAACTCGTGTTATGTAGCTTACTTTTTCTACGATCACATAGTAACTACGATTTTAACGGCTTTTTGGCTAATATACCTACTTACACATGTAACATTGTCCTGTCAAGGGTGCGTTTTGCTTACCGTGCATGCGATAGGACTCACTTACTATGCATGCAAGCTGTACGGTAAGAGCCATTTGCATTAGTGGTCGTAGAAAAAATAAGATATTAAGGCACAGCTAGAGTATAAAATAATCTTTGATTAAATTTGTATTTACCACATTAGAACCACGTTAGAACAGCGATTTTATACTTTGGCTCAATCCGTCCTAATTAATAAGCAGCAGAATCTTACTTTATTTTTTGTTTTCGTATGGATATTTAAGTTTACTAAGCGATAGTAGATTACTGTTCAACTGCACGTATTGCTTATCACGTTTTTACCAATTACCTGTGTAAAAACGTGTCTAATTAGTAGAAAGATTGTGCTGTAACCATATAAGGAATTAATACGATAAATTAACTTGCCATAATTCCAATAACGACGTACCTTTGTTCGTTCTCACAAAATTAACTTCAATAGGAATGATATTATTTTAAAATGTCACAGCAACCATAACTTTTTTGTTTTTAATTTTTTATCCGGTTTTAGTATACTCTGGCAATTCACCATGGGTTAAATACACGCTTGCACAACGTTTGGTAATTATCCAAAAATTTTATGAAAATAAACAATTTTATTTAAATGTAGCGTATTTTTTTAAGAAAAAGTTTTCTTTGGAATGTTTTTTTTAATATTTATTAATGCATTACAACAAAATATTATTACTTATCTCTATATTTTATTTCTTTAAAAAATATTTATGGTGGTCCTCTGCAAGCTTTTAATTTTGAAAAGGGTCCTTAGAGTAAAAAGTTTGAGAAACACTGCACTAGACCATCGTAGCCATCGTGAGTTTACTGATTGGGCTCTAGAACAACTTGAAATTGATTGTAATTTTGCTTTAAAAAAATCATTTTTTCGGATGAAGCACATTTTTGGTTACATGGCTTTGTCAATAAGCAAAACGGTCGTTTTTGGTGTAAAAGTAATCCACAGGAGATTCAAGAGAAGCCTTTGCATCCGCAAAAGGTGTATGGTGTGGTTTTTGGAATGGTGGCATCATTGGACCATATTTTTTTTTAAAATGACGCTGAAAATGCAGTTACAGTAAATGCTGAGCGTTATCGGTCGATGTTAACAGAATTTTTGTGGCCAAAACTGGACGAATTTGATTTGAATGACATGTGGTTCCAACAAGATCGTGCCACATGTCATAATGCTAATGTCACTATCAACTTAGTGAAAAAATTGTTTGGTGAATCAATTATTTTAAGAAATTCAACTGTTACATGGCTCCAATAATGTGTGATTTAACTCCTTTAGATAACTTTTTGTGGGGTTATTTTAAATCAATGGTTTATTCAAACAAACCACAAACATTTGAAAATTTAAAATTGAATATCGAACGCTGCATTCACGACATTGGGCCTAATTTATTTGATAAAGTCATCGAAAATTAGGTTCGACGAATTCACAAGTGCCGAAATTGCAAATTACTAGTATAAGAACATAACAATATGAATGGTATAAGGTTAATAATAAAAAAATTTCACTTTATGACTTAAGTGTTTTTTCCCGCCGAATCGTTTGGGTTTCAAAATAACAAATGTTTTCTGTTTGTATCTTAAATTGTTTTTGTTTTATTTCATGTTAATAATAATACCGTTCTTCTTGAAAAACCCATTATATCACACAAAAAAATTACTTACAAATTCGCATTTAAAACAATATAAGCACGAAAATAAGTGCAAAAATAATACACGCAACTAAAACCAACAATTTCGCATAAAATTATACTTTTTTAAGGTATTTGAATCCTTATTTTCCGTGCTGTACGCTTGTTGCCACAACAAAACATGTAAGAATAAGTGAACTATTTAAATATCACGATCAACACGGGTTGTTATGTATAGTATTCGAGATTTTAACAAGAAACTGCGATTTGACGGGCGATAAATTTGATCTTAATTAAAAGCAACATTTTAAACATATTTACGTCGTAAAAATAATGATCGAAATATAAAAGCACGATATTAAAAACATTGGCCTGAGTTAATTGGTAAAAAATCGAGGTAAAGGTTAAATAAACGGTTGAGTTGTTCAACAAATAAATGAAACCATGCAGAATGATTTGTTTTTCTACATATTTTACAGTGTTACCAACATTTCGAAATTTATTGTTGGCGATTATAATAAAAATGTGCTATAACCGATCCATCAAATTAAAAGCGATGGTATTATCCAACCCGAAACCATTTTAAATTGTAAATCAGGGAGTGTTGCGGTTTCTCTTATAAACATGACAGTTTAATGGGATCGAGGAAAATTAACGGATCATAATTCACAGAAATACAAATGATCGACAATTTATCGAAACACAATTTACAAAAAAATATAAATAAAATGTCAATACTGTAGTAACATAACGATATCATGTTGTTTTGAAGTTTTAACTTTTAAGACCTCTACTCATTATCCAACTTGTCGGAGCCGACCGTCGGGAACTCCGTATTGGGTGTTGTCTACACACCTTCCGACCAGTCCAACCAACACAGCACAAACGTCATAACTTTTTTTATTACTTTGGCTCTGATGCCATGTTGTGGATAACAAATTTGTAAATAGCGTTAAATTTTCGGTTTAATAGTCCTTATCTAGAGGAATGTGGTGGGGCGGTTGGCTTGTTGGATGGTCTGGCCACCCGACCGTTCCAACTTGTCCAACTGTCGGGTTGGTTGGGTGACGGACTACACATTAAACAATTTATCGGAATGGTCGGTCGGTTGTACCGACAAATTGGTAGGTGAGTAGAGGCCTTTAGCGATTGTAGTGTCGAGCTTGATTTTCAGGAATGGAATGCGATAAGCGTTGACCTCATAAGGTCATAAGAGATAAACCTTTTCGGGTGTCGACAAAATCGCATATATCATTTTAGGACTAGCGCCCACCGAAATGATGACAGTGATTTAACGAGTGACGTTATTTTGATATGACTAAACTCACACAATACTGTAGTATTTCGAGTTTATCACTAAATGAGGGCATTGTGATGACCTTCAATACTTTTGTTTTTCTGCAATAAGTCACTTAAAATATTTGACCATTGCTCAAAACTGTCAACTCATTTACAAATTAAGTGTCAATTGCTTCGGTGTGCGTTAGGCCTTAGAGTTTTAGTAACTACTAAATGTTGCAGTTACGTAAGCAGATGTCTTATGAAGCAAGACAGATATTTTTGACAAATCATATTTGCCCTAAAGAATTTCAATATTTTTACAGTAAAATACTACTTTAAAAAAATTCAAAATGATCTCTGACATACTGGTTATAAGGACGTCTGATGGAAGAATGGTGAAGCATTCTTTAAACAAGAATTTCAAGTAGTTCTTAAATACTTTAAGTTATGGGGCTCTCGTAACCATGTATAAGAGAACTACGACTCTTTCTGATAGCTACGAGAATTGAAAGAATGTTTGCAAAATTGTATTTCAAATTTCAATCGTATAAATTTAAAAGCCTTTGACAAATCTTTTTTTTTGCCAAAACGAGCAATATTAAATTTAAACGTTTGAGTGTAACAAAATTTCTTTCAAGAGAAAATAAAGACCCTAACATTATCCACGAACGAATGAATGCAGTGTGTAGGGTGCCCGAGGAGAATATACTATAGAATTTGTTTATGAATTTTGGTCTAGAGTAGACTGTAGACATTTCCAGTAGGATAAAGATCCGTTACAAGATCACCTGAAATTCAGTTGACCCGTGGATTTAAAATCAAAAGATTTCATTATGAGTTTCAAACATTTGGCGCATAGAAGTCTATGATAACTCTTAATAGATCGGTCTATCTAAATCAACTAACAGTTAACACATTAATTTCTAGACATGAAAAAGAATTCTGTCAGTTTACCCCAGAGAAAAATCTGTCCAAAAGAACTCGTTAAATAACATTTGAGTGCTTTTGCGAACGACATATTACATTAATTGACTTCGGATATGAGACTGGTCTCATTGGGATCTTCCACGAATCAACAATTCATGTAGTTCACAAAGTCACAGGCAAAGACAAAACAAAATACAGAAAAAATAATGAACATTGTTTTTTGGGATATGGATGGAATTCTGAAGGGCCTACAATAATGGCAGAGAGAGAAGGACAAATGCAGAGTTTAAAAGATGCTCGTTCGATGAAAAACTGTTGCTGCGGAGCCGCATGAAAAGTTGGTACATTTAAATATGGAATGTTTAAATCTGGAAAATGCACCGGTAGAATCATTCAAATCTTGAATCGTTCAACGCTGGAATCATGCAACACGGGAATCGCTCATCACAAGAACGCTCAAATCTGGAATCCAAAAATTAAGAATTTTTGCTGCCCTCTATATTACAACAGCCAAAGTACGGTATAAATACAGAACACTTCGTTTTAAATTTTGATTGAACTATTGTATAGTGGAAAAAAAAAACATCGTGTCAATGTTAATGAAAACCGAAGGGCTACAAATTGGGACAAAGTTGCGTAATTACAATTGACACGATGTTTTTTTTTTCCACTATACAATAGTTCAATCAAAATATAAAACGAAGTGTTCTGTAATTATATCGTACTTTGGCTGTAATATAGAGGGCAGCAAACAATCTTTATTTCTGGATTCCAGATTTGAGCGTTCTTGTGATGAGCGATTCCCGTGTTGCATGATTCCAGCGTTGAACGATTCAAGATTTGAATGATTCTACCGGTGCGTTTTCCAGATTTGAACATTTTATATTTAAATGTTCCAGATATGAATGGCTTACCGTTGCTGCTATGCGGCGATTGGCGAAGGCATAAAAGAAAATTTCTGAACGATTTGGTTTCATTGAATTAAATACTGCCCTGAACGAACCCTTTAGGATTTTTGAACTTATTCAGAGGGCAAAAAGGCGTTTGCGCCCGTTAAAGAACTTGAAGTTTCAAAAATTCTTTTCATATAAGATGTCTGAATTGGAGAAAAGATGAAATAAATGCATACCAGTAAAAAAAACTTATGTACAAAATTAAATTTTGTTTGGATCCTACGTGTCTTTTTTAACAGTTAGGTAGATTATACACAAATCTTCCTTCGCAGTGCTGCCTCGGTTCGTAAACCTTCATTTATAAGTTACTGAAATACGTTTCTCGGAAACGCCAAGTATTTACATAAACATATTTTCTAATAAAAACAACTATTTGAGTATCAGTGATTAACTATAATTTTCCCCATTCATTTATACACATACAACTGGAAAATCAAAATAATTGGGTCGCTTTGATAGTCTCAGTCTGACGCCATCCATGACGTGCGACAAATCATGAAATGAAAATAACAATTGCATGTACATAAGTAATCAAAACAAAAGTTTATAGCGGATACGCTGATAGCCGTCTTGATTGTTTTTGTTGTTGGAACATTTCTTTTTAAACTTTCCACGTTTACCTTGAATAAATCCGAAGTGTTACGCAAAATAACGGAAAATACTTGAATTCAATGAATATCAGTGTGGGCATCTTAATTAGACTCGTTGGCAGTCATTCAGGATGTTACATACTCGATTTGATCGTAACACTTTCTAAACTATTCTTGACAAACACAAAACAAAACAAAAAACACACGAAAAACAATAAATATTTCTCGGGCAAAAACAAACGAAGGTGTTTTAAATGGTTTGATAAAGAGTAACGCAAATATATTTTTAAACTAACTACAAATTTTAACAAAATAAATAAAAGTAGCATTAACTGTTAAATAGCAAATCTAATAAACAAATGAGATATGCAACCACTTTGAACTGGATTTGACGCATTTTCTTTAACTGTATTGGGTGATCAAAATTCGAACAATTTTTAGGTTATGTCGGTAATTACAATACTCCGCGAATAATTAATTGAAGTCACTAGATTTTAGCGATTTTATGTCTGTTTTATACTATACTATTTTTTCGTTTAAGAAAATCGTATTCGATTTTTAATACAAAAATTTCGTTCGAGAATTTATCATGGAAAATATGAACCATTTACATTGTACTATTTTTTGGTACGAAAACTCCAATATATTTTGGTTACTTTTTAGTAACTTTTATCATATTTTGTTGGCACCTTGAGTAACCATGTCAAATGTTCAATTTGATCAGAACAGAAAGCGAATCATTTTCAAATTTAACGTATATTTAACGCTTGTTCCATTCTACATATTTATTCCTACAAAATAAATTGTGAGAGATAACGGTATTAAGTAGTATTTAACATCGTTTGATTGTTTCAGTTAACTTAAGCCACAAATGGCATGCGGTCAGATACAGTTACAGTAGAATACGCATGCGCGCATGCTAAAATTGGACGGATTTAGGGCAGGTAGTAATTTCGTACGAATTTTTCGTTCAAGATTTTTAATTTCTGATTGACACCGTACTAGAAAATCGTATACGATTTTCTTAAACGAAAAAATAGTATAGTATAAAACATACTTTAGAAATATTCGCAAAAGTAACGAGTCCTTATTTTAATAACAAAAAAAGTTCATAGGAAAAATTGTTTACAATTCAAAAATTAGACTGAATATAAAATACCAATGTTTATTGTACAGTGTGCACAAAAAGTAACGCAACGGATCAATTGTCTTCTGACAACTATATAAAAAACGTTTAGCATAAAAGTTGTTAGTGGCCATTTATTACATAACCTTAAATTACTTTCAACACAAGGTTTTTTAAATAAATAAATAATTTTTATGCTCTTCTCCATAAAACAAAACCAAAATGTAATCGATATTGTATTTCACTTAAAATTAATTATAAACACAATGAAAAATAAAGTCACAAGATGAAAATAGAGCTGCATTTGACATTTAAAACAAATTTTTGGGATATTTTAAAAGCCTACTACTTTAATGCTATTAAATATTGTGTTTGTATCCGTTAACTATCAAGAAAACCGCAACTCGAGAAATATTGATGTTAGAAGTAATTAAACTTTAATAGTTTTTGACGATAATTACATTATCAATAAGAAAATGTAAAAATATATAGGGTGTTCCATTTAAAACAACTGATCCGTGTTTGAAGTTTAACTAAATGAACCGGGCATATAAACACCCAGTGTATTATTTTAAAATTTTAACTAGTCAAACAAAAATCACTACGACACTATTGTCCTTCAAAGTTTCAAAGTAATTCGTTCTGACACAGCCAAGTTGTGGAATAATATAATTTTTTAAGACTCCTGTTTCTGTTAAAATTTTCATAAAAACTATGATAACTCCAAAACGACTGATTTTAGATACATAAAACTTATATATTTTTAAAAGATAATCCAATTTTATATTTAAAAATTATAAAATATACTGGGTGTTCTATTTAAAAAAAAAAACAAAGTGACGTATCGGTGCGCAAAAACAAAACAAATGACCACCAACAACTTTTTTTTTGTAAAGTTGTCACAAGACGAGATATTGATCCGTTACGTTACTTTTTGTAAACACTGTGTATATTGGTTCAAAATTTAATAATAAAAAAACTTTTACGGGTAACCAGTGGCGTAGCGACGGGGGGGGGGCAAATGGGGGGGTATCGATGCCCCGGGCGCCAGTCTTGGGGGGGCGCTGCGAAGACAAAATATTTTTGCGTTAATTTTACTTATTTAACCCATTAACGCCCAAATACATTTTTTCTGTCACACCTATATGAATTTCAGATAATTTGCTATTTGTGGTCTTCTAAAGACGTTGGTACCTGCCAAAATTTAATACTCCCACTAGTTCATGTGCTAGGGGCTGTCATATGGATAGGACGCTGGGAAGGAGAGATATATTTATACGATAAATTGAAAACTAATTTATATTGCAGTAAAAAATAGAAATAGCTATAATAAGTAATGATAAAGTCTTAACTGAAAAGAAACAATAATGAATGAAATAATTCTTTAAAAAAATATTTAAAATTTAATTGTTTTTATGGTATTGTGAAAAAACAAGTTGTGCATAATTTTTCATTGCACTTGCCCCAAAACGTGAGCGTTCCATTTTTTCCCTCTAACAGAAATTGAATGTTTTTCTAGCAACCAATCGTGCTGATCCACACCTCCCATGTACTTATTATAATAATGGATTACTCTCGGTTGAGGAAATGCGACACGTTTTTTTTTTCCTACTCCATCGAGGAGCTGAAGCTAATGGTTCCACGGTATCAAAATTTGTTGCCAGAGACACGCATTTGTTGTCGTTCCATTTAACAACTAAAATCTTATTTTTTTGATCGAACTGAAAATCATATGTTCCTCTTGCAGCCTTTTCAAGTTCTTTTGTCGATTTTATTGGACACTTTGCGAACTAAAGCTACTTCTAAATCGTCGTCATCAGATCAATAGTCTCTCTCGCTTGGCAGTGTGTGATAGCCGGTGAATATGAGGAATCCGAAAAACATTTTTATTTCATCTGCAGTTATAGAAAAGTCATGTTTATTTTTTGCCTTGATGCGTAACGGATTGTTTCGTCTACTATCATTTGATAAACGTGACTGTCAAAAAGCTGTTCAAAAATACTGACCGATATCAAATCAGCTAAAGCTTCTTTCAGTTCACACAATTTTTCATCAGGCACGTTACCTAGTAAATTTGTTTCATTACTTGAAATACAATATTCCCAAGCCTCTTCCAAAGTTTTAAAAACTTGTCTATTCATAATTTGTGTGATAAGTTAAAAACCTGTAATGAAAATTCACACATTGTATACATGGCTCAGGTGCTTGCCAATCCCAGCGTCATATTTATAGGACACTGAGATTTGCTAACTCTGGGAAAAAGCTTCGGTGAAAATCGACCAAAAATGATAGTTTACATAATTAGTTACGTTTATTGGCATATCATAACTGCAAAAAAAAAATTATTACCAGGGTTATTGTTGTCAAGGGCACTATAGATGTATTACCGCGCACTATTCTCGCAAATAGGTGGTGTTTACATTTATTCTACACCATGGTGCAAAATAATTCTCGTAAACTAATCCAAGAGAAGGAAGCTTACACGTGTTCCTTTCAATGTGGCGAGTGCGGTAAATGTTTGTATATGCCGGAAGAAGGCGCAAAAAAAAATTAAAATATTGTCCTACAAATAGGACACTGGGCGTTAACGGGTTAAGGCCAGAAAACTAAAATGCCATTATTATTTTAAAGTCTGTTTTTATTTTCATTACAACATATTTGAATAAATAACACAACAATGTTTTACTTGAAACTCACAAACTACAATAAAAATACGGACGAGAGGGGGGGCGCAAAAAAATAATATGCCCCGGGCGCCATTTACCCTCGCTACGCCACTGGGGGTAACCAAGGCATTTTTCAGACTGCGTTGAATTCTGGGTTTCGAATTAACTAATTTCGTAACATTGAAAGATACTTTTCCACATTTTTAGGGTTGTGTAATTTTTCCCAACACAACATGTCACAGCAATTCCCAACCTGCAAATTAAAGTTAACTTAATGACATTAAATCAAGAAAATTTTTCTCTATTGCATAAAAAAAATTATATTGATATCAATGAAATTTACCAAAATAAAATAATTACAAATGTATTATTAAGATGTCCTAACAAATGACCTTGGAAAGTTGATCATTATTCTGCCAAGGAAGCGACTAAAATATAGTACATATTTTAAGGACACATTACAATCCAATTCTAACATGCATTTTTTTTACGTAAAAAAGAAATATTTAAGTGCTTTTAAAAATATAAATAATCTGTAGCTATACATTACGTCAACACTTTAAAACGGGTTGCTTTGATAAAGTAAAATACGTGTGAAAACGATGAAGGTTAACTTTGGCACATGGCATCTCAAAAGTTATAAATAATATAATATGAAGTTTAGGTTAAATATAGTCGTAGTTGGCATGTCTACTGCTTAAAATATCATTAATGGCTATTAATAAATTTTACTTGCAAAACATTAAGTCATAATACGTCGATGTACTGCATAAACAAATGCAGCGTTAAAATAAATAAATAAACGGTTCACAACTTTATTGTACCAAGAAATAATGTTACATTCGTGGCATGCGAGATTGGCCAGCTGCTTTCTTAGTGTTGAAAGCCAACTATTTTTTATAGTGTGGTTTAGACAAATGATCTGCTTTCAGTATTCATTTGTTAACGATTTAAAAAAAAAATAACTCATGCTGTTCGCGGACACGATCGCGTTTATTTTATTATAAGCGGCGTCGAAGATCTGATAAAGTTCTGATTTGATTTATCAACACTTTTCGTGGAACATTCAGAAGCAGAGTAGAAAAACAGACTTTCAATTTTTTTGTGTGTGATTCACCAATAAGTTGTTCTCAGGCGTTGGATTTAAGGAGCCTTCAGACGATCAATATACAGGGGGTCTCGTAAAAAAGACGGGAGGTGATTCCTTATCGCAAATTAAGTGAGGTCTTTATAAGATAAAATGTTTTTCTTAGACGTCTCCTTTCGGAGTTACAACCCCCTAGAGGGGAGCTGTAAAATTAGGTTTATATTTTATTTCTCAAATTTGGATAAATGTAGGAGAATGATATTTGGCAGATGTGTTATACTTATTAATAGGTTTCCCATAGTAATATTTTCAATCATCTCCACATCTTCACAGGGGGGTGAAAAGTGTGACCCCTGTTGTTTTTTTTATCAGAACTTTTTGGTGGGTTGAAACTTTGCAATTTAAAATGTTTGTCATGAAAGCTTGATTTATTTAGAATTTTTTTTATTCTTTAACTTTTCTCGTAAAACCTACAGTTTTTGAGTAAAAAATAATATAACTGAACATGCACCATTATAAAACGATTCATTTTGGTGGTTGCCATGTTTTGTTTATGTTCATATTGGGTAGAATTGACGGGTGTAATTCATTCTGACGTTTACGCGGTGACAACGCTAAAACGGTTTACATTAGAATATTTGATGGTTTATGTTTACTCATTTCATTTTTTACTCAAAAACTGCAGGTTTACGAGAGAAACTAAGAAATTTAAAAATATCTAAATAAAGCTTTCACCAACAGGGGTCGCACTTTCCAGCCCCCTGTGAAGGTGGAAGATAATTGAAAATATTACGATGGGAAACCTTTTAACAAGTTTAAGACATCTACCAAATATCATTCTCCTACATTTCTCCAAATTTGAGACATTAAATAAAAACCCAATTTTACCGCTCCCCTTTAGGGGGGGGGTGTAACTCCGTAAGGAGACGTCTAAGGAACAAATTTTATCTAAAAGGCCCCTTAATTTTTGATAAGAAATTACCTTCCGACTTTTTTCGCATTTTTTACAAAACACCCTGTATATTGTCAATACTGTCACTAAAGATTGACAAACTACATTTGCCTCAAACGATCATTATTTATTAACAAAACGTTCAGTTTTAGTAAAGCATTAAACGATTTCGTGTCAAAAGATAGCTTGACCGAGCTCGGTGGCTGGTTGGTATGCAACCTAGCGAGTAAAATCGGGAGGCGTGGGTTCGAATCCCGCGGCCGTCAGTCATTGTAGGGGTTTCAGGTGGTTTCCCCTACCTACTATAGGCAAATGCTGTGATAGTACTTCCACCTACCCTTACCTTACCACCCTTTCCTTGTTCCCCGCCCCCTCCTCCCGGACGCTAGTGACCCCAGTTGTCGAAGCGTCCCTAAACTCTCAATTTAAAAAAAAAAAAAGATAGCTTGTGTTGTTATTTTTTCAGCATTATCGATAATAAAACAACAACAAAAGTGCATGGACTGGGAGGTGGCTTTTAAGGAGAAAAACGTTTTCGACGTAAATTTTTCAAATCGATGTTAATCTTCAAAATTATATTATCAGTCATAAATATAGGTAAATAAATTCTACAATAACTATTAACTACTAGGTACGCAATACAGGTTAAACATGATTAGCATAGTTGTTGACTTTAGCTCTTCTTGATACATGCATAGTTGTATCTGACAGCATGTCATTTATGGGTTAGGTTCGTTATTGATTGTTTAGTAACATTATTAATGGTGCTGCAGCAATAAGTAGTAGTTTTCTATTCATTTGTAAATATGTATAAACACAAGGGTGACCAGATTTCTGTTTATGTAAACCCACGGACGATGACAGGGGCGCAGGGAAGTTAGGAAATACACCTTAATTTTTGGTTTTAGTTTTCCGGGATTTTAATTCGTAATAAAAAGAAACATCCTTAGTGGAAAATATGCGATGTTGATACATAAAAAAAAAACAAGCAAATTACAACATTTTATTTTATGGATATACCTACTACGACGTAATAAATAAATTTAAAAACAAGGCGAATTACGCGACTTACCGGAATAATAACATTCAAAATCAAAGCGTGAACATAGTATTTAGAAAAAGAGAGATAGACAATACAATCGTATTTCTTGTTTTCATTGATATATTCGACTCACGGTTATACTTTGATATAATTTTTTGTATAGGTACTGTTTTTTCGGTAAAGTTAATTTTTGGTACTATCACGAAACCCGGAGAAATCATAATAAAACCCGTAACCCGAAGAAACGATGTTAAAACCCGGAGACTCCGGTAAAAACCGGATACCCGGTCAACCTAAAAGCACCCATAAACGAATAAACATCAACATATAAATAAACATTTGACATGGTTACTCAAATTGCCAACAAAATATAATAAAAGTTACTAAAAAGTAGCCAAAATATATTAAGAGTTTTCGTATCAAAAAATTAAATACCAGGTAAATGGTTCATATTTTCCATGCTAAATTCTTGAACGACATTTTTATATAAATATTCCATGCTATTTTCTTTAACGAAAAAATAGTTACAAATTAGTATAGTCTAAAAAGGACTAATTGTAAATTGTAAGTATAAATATGCTAAAAGGGCAAAAACAAAAACAATTTATTATTACCTAATTGTGTTTAAATACCTGACCCGTTATTAGCCGATTCAAATCTTATTTTAAATAATGGAATAAAATCGAGCACAGTATAAAAGTTCAAAGAAAGATTTTATGGGGAGAAAAATTAAAAAGAGCCAGCTTAGATGGATGGGTCATCTCACAAGAATAAAAGAAAGTGCAATAGTAAAACAAATATATGAAAAGATGGTGTGGACAAAAAAAGAAAAAGAGGGAGAAAAAAGAGCTAAAGTGGAGGCAAGCGGAAACGCTAGCGAAAGACAGACGGGGATGGAGAACTTTCACACACCTCTAGAAGAGGACGCATTGTAATACATAACCACAGTATAAAACCACAAACATTTTTTTCTACCACATCTGCGGTATCCTCGTGTTAAAAAAATGGGAAAACAAAATGAAAAATTCCGAAACCACAACCGAATGTAGAATGCTACAAAGCATTACTTACAACGCCGAAACATTAATTACTTAAAGAAATACAAAATAACTACCATAACAAAATGCAATTACATTTAAATTGCAAACTCCGATAAATTAAGTTGCACACGGCGCCTTTGAAATGCTTTATGCTTTGCGGTGTTTACCGAAATGCCATACATTACACATTTTACTAGAAGTTAAAGATGATATTTATGAAACAATTTCACAACATACAAAGTGAAACAAGTTTTCTCTGTAAGTCTTTTGATAAGACCTAACGTAAAAACTCTTTTATCTTCGATTATTTGTTTGCATGATTGCATGGATCACTTTGTTACCATCTCAAATGCTGTTATTGAAGATCGTTGTTAAGTCCAGTTGTAGAGAGTTTCGTTAAATATTTAAGGATGATTAATTCTTAGTAAATAAGCAACACCATTATTGTTATAATGGGAGCCGCATGAAAAGTTGGAACATTCAAATTTGGAATGTTCAAATCTGGAAAATGCACCGGTAGAATCATTCAAATCTTGAATCGTTCAACGCTGGAATCACTCAACGCGCGAATCATGCAACGATGGAACCATGGAACACGGAAATCGTTCAACGCTGGAAAGCTCAAATCTGGAATCTAAATTTTTGCTGCCCTCTATAATACAACAGCCAAAGTATAATATGATTACAAAATACTTCGTTTTATATTTTGTCTTAACTAGTGTACAGTGAAAGATAAAAACATCGTGTTAATGGTAACTCAAGGGCTACAAATTGGGGCAAAGTTGCGTAATTGTAATACTTAGTCAATTCTTTAACTTTCTTTCTGAAATTGACCAAGCATTATAATTACGCAACTTTTCCCCCATTTGTAGCCCTTGAGCTACCATTTACACGATGTTTTTATCTTCCACTATACAATAGTTAAGACAAAATATAAAACTAAGTGTTCTGTAATTATATTATACTTTAGCTGTTGTAATATAAAGGGCAGCAAAAATTCTTAAATTCTGGATTCAAGATTTGAGCTTTCCAGCGATGAACGATTCCCGTGTTGCATAGTTCCATCGGTGATTCCTGCGTCGAGTGATTCCAGCGTTGAACGAGTCAAGATTTAAATAATTCTATACGTGCATTTTCCAGATTTGAACATTCCATATTTAAATGTTCCAGATGTGAATGGCTTACCTTTACAATGGATACGGTTTCCAACTTTTAATGGAGCTTTGTACGACCAGATCTATGCGTATAAAACGCAACACTATGTTTTGTGCTTTGTTAAATATTATAACAACAGATTTAAAAACAGCGTCATGTAGAGTTATTACATTTCGTTTGTAATGAAAGATTAAAATGAACATTAAAAAACTAAGAAATGAATTTTAGATAATAAAACAAGCACGCAAAAGGATACTTTATAAAAACCCACATGTACAAACATAATTTTTTCGAGAACCATGCATCATGTTTGCTATTGAATTGCTGATGAATACGTGTTTAAACAAGAAATCCATTCAAACGTTATATTACCGGCTCTATTTACCTTTCATTATACAAAGATAATACTGCCACAAACGTCCAAAAGCTACTAAACCGAATGTTTTAAACACTGGCCTAAATTAAGGCACAGAGGTTTTTATTTCAATTATTTAATAGGCCAATTAAAGCAATTTTAGCGTACTAAACTGTTTGTAAACCCTAAATTAAATAATCATGAAGCCGTTAGGAGCGACTAACGAACTTTGAACATGGTTGGGTATTTACACCACATTTTGTTGGCTCGTAAAAACAAACGACAAAAACTAAGTACTATTCAATTGTTTATCGTTTCGAAAACATTTATAAAATTAAGATATTTTCACTAAACGGCAACTTGACCTTCATTTGTTATAAAACATACAATTACGTAAAGCCCCGTACTGACCAAAATGGGTTCGCGAACACGGTTCGCGAACTCGGTTCGCGAACAGTTCCCGAACTCGGTTCGCGAACAGTTCCCGAACCCGGTGTGTGAAGCCCCGTACTGACCAAAATGGGTTCGCGAACATTTTTCGTATCCCATAACAGTGGATGTTCACGATATTGTTCAATCAAATGTATCACTTCCTCTTCTGACCAGTACCTTTTTATAAATATTCACTTATCTATTGATACACACCAAGCACAAACAACGCGTAGAATCAGAAAGTGAGGTTATGTCAGGCACGAGTTCGCGAACAGCCCCTTTGATGTACCGCCTCAAGAGCGAACTCTGTCCGAACTGGCGAGCTGTTCGCGAACTGTTTGCATACTCCAGGTACACACCAGGTTCGCGAATAGTTCGCGAACTGTTCGCGAACCCGGTGTGTACGCGGCTTTATAGTACCAACAAGGAAGTTAAAATCACATATTTGAAAATTATAAATTACTAAATCACATCATCAAAGCAATTACGCAGTTTGGATGACGAATACAGTTTATTTTCGGTTCCTTCGTATATGTACGTAATTTTTTTTATTGAAGTCAAATGTTGCTATAAGTACAGAATGTCCCAGAGAACATTACTACTTTCAATATTTTGTTTGTTTTTGCGAATAAATTTTACAAACCTTATACGAGGTGTTTTTTAAATATTGCGAAAAAATTCAGGTGGTGATTCCTTATCGAAAACTAAGGGAGGGGGCTTTTATATATTTTTTCCCTTAGACGTCTCCTTTTGGAGTTACACCCTCCAAACGAGGAGCGGTAAAATTAGGTTTTTATTTTATTTCTCAAATGTGGAAATATGTAGGAGAACTATATTTTGTAGATGTTTTATGCTTACTAAAAGGTTTCCCTTAGTAATATTTTCAATTATCTGAACCCTCACAGGGGGCTGAAAAAAGTGACCCCTGTTGGGTTTTTTATCAGAACTTTATGGAGGCTCGAAATTTTGCAATTTAAAAGCTTGATTTATTTACAATTTTTTTTAATTCTTTAAATTTTCCTGCAAAATCTCCGGTTTTTGAGTAAAAAATTAAATGAGTGAACATGAATCATTAAATATTCTAAAACAAAACGATTCGAATTGGTGGTTACTGGTTACCAAGGTTTGTTTATGTTCGTATTGGGTAGAATTGAATTTTCGATAAGGAATTACCTCCCGAACTTTTCCGCAATATTTAAGAAACACCCTGTCAGACGTTTATTGCAAACTTGTAAATGATGATTTCGATAATCCAAAAAAATTGAGATTATTTCACAAAAGAATATTTAATAATAGGAACTACGCCTGCACGTGTAAGTTATTTGGGCTGTGTTCCCAATTTTTGTGGAAATCAAGTTTTTATTTGTTACAACTATAGTTATATTTTAGATGTTTATTGGCTACTTTTAAATATCCCTTAAGGAGCTACATACACCTAGGATGGGTAAAAGAAGGGTAATTTTTTTTTGCGTTTATTAAAAAATCAATTCATAAATTTTAAAGGACACAATTTTCTCTATAAGATGTGATATTTTCAATAATTTTGTTTTACCAGAAAACGGTTTCTACGGTAACCATAATATCATGTTTAGATTTTTCTGTAATATTTTTTTTTTCCTTTTTTAAATCAAGAATTAGTAGGGAGATTTTCAGATTTGAATGTTACCCGAATCGCACAAGAGTTTTCCACTGCATTAAAAATAATCTAATGCATAAGGTACCGATAAAATATAATTTATTCACGATATGATTAATATTATATCCAATTTTAGTCATTTGCACTATTCAATACACAAGAAAAAGAGTGACCAGCGAAAAGTTTAGTTTCCTTAAACGTTACAAAATAAATAAATTTTATAGTAAAATAGTGAATACTAATTTTAACTTTTTACAAAATGTTGTTACGTCCTCAAAATCTGAACGGTTATTTTTGTATTTTCAGTTCGCTGAAACACCATGCATCGTAAAAATGAAATCAATAATGACTAGAAAATCGGCAAACATACCTTCATTTATAGTAAAATTTCTAATTCAAAATTTTAGTTATCTTCCTGGAAGGATAAACTGCTTACCTGTAACAAAAAAAAAACAAAGTAAGGACAAGTACAACTAACTTTTCAAAATTAATATATCTACAATATAAATTGTTTAAGGTAATTCCGGGAGATATGCCCCACTGGGAGAGATGCCTCGGTTGTTCAATTTTCGCATGCTAATGACATATACCAAAATTTGTACTGTATTATTGTTCCGTAACAGTTGCTATCTGGAAGGCATACTGCCGTTGGCAAAAATTTCGGGTGGTGTGCGGTTGTCAACAAAATTAAGATGAGTTCAACGATTTTAACATGGCGCTATAATGTAGTAATAACTTAAAGATACCGGCAATTCGAAATTTATTATTTTTCATGGAATACTTTTAGCCAGCTTCTCAAATACATTGTTAAGGTTATTATTACAATAAAATACACCGGTATCTTTTAAGTTCCATATTTTTTTTCCCTGGGGCATCTAACCCGTACTAAAAGGAGAGTTGCCCCATTTTATCGAGGTACAGATGCCCCGGTGGAACATCTATTCCTTATACACAATACAGCAACAACTAATCAATTTATTAATTAATACTGTAACACAAGCATCCTAGAAAGACTATATTGACATTATTTATGAAAAATAAACTATGTTCAGAGATGCCTACGACGTATAAGAGGGAAACATCTGATAAAACTAGAAGGCAATGGTCTTCAGAACAATTCAGAGAAGAATTAAGAAGAACAAAATCTTTTTAACATATGTTTAGGGACAAATCGCTTAGCTAGGATGACCAACCATAGCAAAGGGATAACATTTTTGTAATAGTTAGGTAGTAAGTCAAGTTGCAAAGTACATTCTAATTCAAGTTCTCATTTGACCACATGCATTAATTCGATACAATTTCTCATTCAATACCAGTCAAGTTGTAATCTTAAACAAACTTCTTGGTTCTGTAAATAAATTACATTAAAAAAATTTAAAGCCGACGTCGAGCTAAATATTTTAAGAAGACGAACAAGCAGACTAAGCGTCGAAACGTTCGTCCTTCTTTACCGTCGTTATCGTCGTCGTACATAACGACGTCGTAAGTGTGTTAAGTTGATATGATCAATCGAGTGTACGATTCGTAACATATCAATAAAAATATATTTTGGATTAAATATTTTTGGTTTCATTGATCGTTTAAGGCCGGGGCATCACTCCCATTTATATAGGGCATCTCACCCGCACTGTCGGGAGAGATGGCCAAAAACATGGTTTTGCTTAATTTTTTTTTTGTAAACCTTCGGTCGTAATATTCAAATTTTGAATGTCGTGCGTTATTCTCAATTGAATTGGCCATGCATATCCATTTTTTCGGAGACTACAAAGTCAAAAATTATTAAAAGGTGATTTTTTTGCCTTAGGTGGGGCAACTGTCCCGGAATTACCTTATAGAAGTTTTATTTTTGTTTTAGGTTCAACGTTTTATGGTATAATGTATAATAGCAAAATATTATTATAACTTTTACCACCAAATGTGACTGAATAGGTATATCTATTGAATAATTCATTTTAACTAGGATATTTACACGAATTCTTTAAACTAATAACTGTATGCAGATAAATCGCGACAGAAAAATATTTTATTTTTGGCTGCATCTAGCGTGCTATTTAAATGCTATTAAAGTAAGAGTCCCATAACTTTAGTAAACACATTTTCATGGCTTTTACAGTTTACGAGATACACCCTAAATCCATCAATTAGTTTTTTGTAAGATTTTACGAGTACCGCCCTAAAAATTAATTTCTCAAAATTTATTAATGACATCTTGACATTATACGCCGCCAAATCTGAATAAATTAGGCATTTAATAATCAAAGTTTTTGAATTCATTAGAATATATTAATTTATTAAAACGAAAACATTATATCGACTGTTCCAAGTATGTAATATATAAAATAAAAGCCTATCGAAACGACTTGACAGACGCACATTGGTCAAATTAAGTTTTTAAACTCCCGCATAGTATTTTATCTACTACTAACTGCCGGCTAATCAACCATGTACTAAATTTAACTTATCACTGGCAAGAGATTAATAAAACCTGTTTGAGTTTAATAAACAAATAATTAATATCTCTCTGTCTATCTTAAAAAATTGAATAACATTCCGCCCATATGTTTAACAACTTTATCATTAAGCACTACATGTATATTTAAATTACCGGTCCAAATCTGTATTCATATTCGTAGACGCATTTATAGATTAATTATTATTTAAATATTTGGCAGCGGTGATCGTTCTGGCGATAACAAGAAACTTTTCACAACGAAATCACTTTGGTTAACGAGAAAATCCTTAAAAAACAATTTAATTTTTTGCGTTTTTTAAGAATGGAAGGAGTATAAGTAATTTTCCAATCAATAAAATGGAAAAAAGTCTGCTAAAGACCACAAAATTATACACAACAAAACTTCCAAATAAATAACTCACGAAATTTACATATTCTCATTCGCTAAGGCCACTAATTTGACATTAATGACTTGAAATCGCATGCTAATAGCAAAGAAACTAGTAGTTATGTAGTCATTTATTGGTTGGTAGATGATTTTGAAGCTCATTTTGATGATGAAGTGTCTCGGTAAGCAAATTTATTAAGAAGGTAATAATGGTAAGTCAATTTGGCACCAGCATCAATAAAAGTTGTTAAAAAATAAAAATATGCAGATAAAAGATACAAGAAACGACTAGAAAATAACATGACTGATTTATGCCCGGTTTCTCCGACACATCTCAAGATCGAACTTATATAAGCCCGCCTTATATTTAAGACCGTCTCAAGATACCAATGCGTTGCACAGAAAACATATTCCGGAATCTGTTAGACATCTCAGCTAAGTTAGAACTCGGTTTGGCAACGTTGCAAGAAGTCGGCACATTTTAGCGGCAGCTTGAAATGGCTAATTTTCATTGGCCATTTACATCACAGCTGTTAAAACGGCTCCCTGTGACATCTTGTTGTTGCTATCAGCTGTTAGTCACATATAAAGTTACAGTTCGGTGTTTATTATTTTATTTTGTGTTGAAATGGCGGAAAAAAAAAAATTATACCATGGAGGAAAAACAATTATTAGTTAGCTTGGTGGAATAAAATAAATAAATAGATTATGTATACAGGGTGTTTGAAATTCGAGTTTAAGCATGGGGATCTCGCGTATTATAATAGCTAGAGTATAGGTTTAAATTTGGCAAAGTTGCTAAATTTGGTGCTCATCAATAATCCAAAGAGAAATTGGAAATATCTCAAACGGTGTCCGAGAAAATTAAGAAAAACTGGAAAATACGATTTTTGAAAATCGTTTATAACTCCTTTGGAGTATGAAATATTTCAAATGTGTAAAAACATTGCCGAAGCAACTTTTTAAGCCGAATCGGATGGTAGTCACAAATTTTTCTTAGATCGATTCGTTTTTGTTTTACGACAACCAACTTTGTTTTTGCTAATGGGCGCAAGTTTTGCTATTTACATTATCAAATAGCATTTATTTTTCTAAATCCATTGATGTATCACACATGGTATTTTACCTTTTCTTTTATTGTCAAATTTCAAAAATACGTTTTAAACAATAACCATTATAAATCAGGTTTGCCGGTCATTGTAGTTTATGTTGTTTCCATGACAACCGATCAACAATCTAAAAGTTTTAAAGGCCTGTTAGTCGTAAAAATGAACTTTAATAACGAAGAAAAACGCGATATGCTGCCCATCAGAAAAAACAAAGTTGGTTGTCTAAAACAAAAACGAATCGACCTAGGAAAAATTTGTGACCACCATCCGATTCGGCTTAAAAAGTTGCTTCGGCAACTTTTTTACACATTTAAAATATTTCAAACTCCAAAGGAGTTATAAACGATTTTTAAAAATCGTATTTTCCAGCTTTTCCTAATTTTCTCGGATACTGTTTGAGATATTTCCAATTTCTCTTTGGATTATTAATGAGCACCAAATTTAGCAACTTTGCCAAATTTAAACCTATACTCTAGCTATTATAATACGCGAGATCCCCATGCTTAAACTCGAATTTCAAACACCCTGTATACTCCAATTGAGGCTCAATTTGATCTAAGATCACAATAACTGTCTCTTTTGTGAGGCGAAAACGCATAAAAAAAACGATCGTATTCGAAATCCGTAAATGGATTTGCGCGAACAAATCGCTTTCGAGGAATTACAGGGTCGTACAAGTCATCATCTGCATCATCTATCATATTTATAAAGTCAATATCCATATTTAAACTTAAACCACAATTTAAACAAACATTTAACTACAAAAAAAGCAAATACAAGATAATTTTAGGTTATGTACTCCAGCTCAAGTTCTAGTAAACAGCGTCTCAAGATGTGAGCTCAGCTCAAGTCGAATATGTTCTTAAAATTGCTTGGTGCAACACTTTATACCGTTAAGGCGAACTTAAGATTCAGCTAGATCTTAAGATGTGTCGGAGAAACCGGGCATTAAGCTTTTTCTCTTAAAGATATTTAAGCCTAGTGAACTTGATTTTTTAATAGCTATAAGATGGAGTTAGTTTAGATTGAGTCCAAATAATAATCTATGCACATGCGTCAACTATGGACTGCCGGAACGCTTTAACGACATGCCGAACTGTATAAATGACATTTGCGTCTATTGGGTTCATAGAAATTGAACCATTCCTAGTGTAAATATTTTAAGGCAGTACTAACACATCGACGCGTAGGATGAAGCAGGCGATGCGTAGCTACCAAAGGCCACGTTAGTTGTGAATAGCGCATGCGTGCAAAAATCCAGCGATAGTTCTTGCCTTCGTTCATGTACTGTTTTTACCGTCCGCAAACTAGTTGAAGAATGTATTCAATAGTTGGTGGAACAGCCGACTAATCGTCCAATGAACTGTCAAAGACTGTGCGAACACGATATCGATACTGCGCATACCATTGATTGTTCATCGGATCGTAATAGCTTTGCTGGGACAAACCTAATATGAGAACGTCAATGGCATGATATATTATTAAAAACATGCAAAACCTAAAATTTATTCTCAAAAAAAAAAAAAAAAAAAAGTTAAATGTTCAACAAAATGTATGTGAAATAAAAAGTCATTGTCGTACAACAAAACTAAATTAAGAAATTTTTTTACAAAGTTTGCTAAGGAAGTATAGGAGCATTGAATAAAGTTAGGTTTCATAATTATTGAGAAAATGGTCGACAGAAACCTCTTGGTAATAGGAATCTTATACCAATGTTTAATTAATAATTTTTTTTTTGCTGAAATTTAAAAGGAGTTTAAAAATACTGTTTAAACAGAAATAAAGTTGATATACCCACGTCACTCTGGTTGTCTGCGGGGCGCACAGGGTTCATTAAATTTTTACTTAATATCTGCTTTGTTACAATTTAAATTTTGTTTCTAAAATCTTCTCCGTCACAGCTTGGTTTTTAATATAATACAAAATTTATATTATATCTTTGTGTGTGCTGTGTTCCCATTACTATGCAAATTTTTATAATATAATTTTTGCAGTTTTACGATCGATATTAAATGTCACTGTTAATCGAATAAATTTATCGAAAAATTATTCCTTCCTGTCTAAGTCTTTTAAATTCAACGATAAATTCTTTTTTTTCCTCTTCTATGTGGCTCACACGTATCAGGCAGTTTAACACGTACGTTTGTCTTAATCGATAAACAATTTAACAAAGTAACACAAAAGAAAATTCAACAAGTGACAGCATTATCTACAAAGTGTCTATCAAGTAAGAATTGGAACGATTAGAAGGTTTTCCAGATGATTTACTATGTTCGGACTATCAAACGGCAATAACAAATTTTTATTAAGAATCACACACACTTGGAGTCAAAATATAATTACTGTTTTGGGGATTAATACAAAGATGTTCTACAATGGAATCGTCAATTCTATGCTTGTTATGCTATTATAGACCACATTTATTCATCCTAATAAGCAGTGTGAAGCGTGTTTAGCAAAAATGGCCTTGTATTCAATTGATTTAAGTTTTTCGGCATTTCAAGATTATCTTCCAAATTATTAATATCACAATATAGTGTACACAGAATTTTATAAGAACTAATTAAGAAACGTAAACCAGAAGTGCTTGCATTCTGTAGTGGATCCCGTTAAAATATTTATAACTTTAGAAGGCACCTTCATCTACGATTATGTTATAACTTTTAAAAAAATTATGTTATGTACATAATTAAGTGCAAAATTTAAATGCATCTGGTTTCATTTTCAGTTGCCTTCGAAGCGTGTAGTGATAAAACTTTGTGTCCAATTTACTTATCAATATGCAGACAAACTAAGAAATTTAAATGAGAATTATGAAAATAGTTTGTGAACTAATTGTAAGAAGTAAAAACCAGGGTTTGGAGCGGAGCACGGAGCTGGAGCACAGAGCAGTGGAGCAATGATTTTTTGCCCGGAGCAGGAGGAGAGTCCGGAGCAAATAATTTTGATTGCTCCACTGCTCCAGTTTATTATGTACAATTTTTAAAAAAAAACTACTTTTTTTTCTTCTTTTTTCAACGTTTGAAGATCAATAATTTGTTTTTTCAAACATTTATTTAACTTCACTTGTTTGTTAGAGTCAAATATTGTTATTTTTGACCAACTTCTACATATCCGATAAAATGAAAACTTTGTTTTTAAAAACAATTTTTTTAATCAATTTTTTTTTTAAATGCTAACAATATTTGGAGCATGGAGCGGAGCTGGAGCAGGCATTTTGATACCGGAGCGGAGCTGGAGCGGAGCAATTAAAAAATTGGACTGCTCCAAACCCCTGAGCAAAACAAAAATATTTTTTTTGCCTGTTTGCTTTTAGTTTACTAAACCTATTCATGTGTTATTTAACAGCCTTTATGCCATCCCTATAAACCGGTTCGTTCCAGAATAAAACGTTTTTATGTTCCGAAATAAACCTTAGTCCGACGGGGCCAAGTCTGGCGAGTAAGGTGCATGGGGCAGGAATTCGAAACCGGATTTATGAATTTTAGTCACCCTAATAACAGACTTGTGATATGGCGCATCATCCTTATAAAACACAACTTTTTTCTTCTTGCAAATTTTCTGGTAATCTGGCCAAGTAAATATCGTCGCCATAACCTCGATTAAACTGATTTTTTCCGAGCGATTTCGCCTCACGCCTAACTGTTGCTTGATCTTCGGTGTGTAATACTTAATCAAATTCTCGTCTAAGGATACGAATCGGCGCAAAGTCTTTTGGATTGCGCTTGAACAATGCCCAACACTGCTTGTTCCGATTTGAGCAAATGCGGCACCCATTACCCGGTTAGTTGTTTATGTCCAATACTTCGCATAAGTGATGTTCTCTATCTCTAGATATGCCCACAGCCTTAGATATCTCAACCGCCGTTCAATACAATTTTATGTACTTTTTAGAACCAAAAGTACCCATTTTTGGCCTGGTCTAACGTTGTTCATCCACGGTGTACGTACAACTACGAGGTGTAGGCAAAAAGTTCGTAGTTTAAATTTTGTTTTGCTGATGTGGCAACACGTTAGACCTCTATGGTGGTTTGACGTCTAGGGGGAAGTCTTACGAGTCATCAGTGCAGATTAGGTCACCATCGAGTGCGTTGGTATTTTTCTGTGCCAATATTTGTCAACGTAGTTTATTTGCTCGGTCGAAATACTCGAAATCGAGCGAGATGTTTTAACCGAGCAAAGAAGGAACAACAAATTTCTCGTAAAACTCGATAAAAGTGGGCGGAAAATTCATGAAAGTTAGAAACTGTGTATGGAGAGTCTGCTATTAACCGTAGAACTGTATATTTATTGGAATGCGGACAATTGTTCGAATACAATTGCTCGAAAAAGAATTGCTCGAATGGAAAATTGTTCGAAAGCTAAATTGCTCGAAAAAATGAAAAAATATTACATTTTTATAAATACCAAATAATTAAATGTACTTTCTTACTTGTTGTTGAGATAAACATTATGAATATTGAACATAAGATAATAACAATATAGTCAGAATCAGCAGTTATGTAGTATATAATATTTTCAAATATTTAAAGTGTTTATGTCAACAACAAATTGAATAATCTTACATGTATTTGTAAATAAATTTAAATAATTTTTTTTAAGTGTAAACAACTTTTCTAGTACATTTAATTATTTTGTATTTATAAAAATGTAATATTTTTTTCAATTTTTCGAGCAATTTTCCTTTCGAGCAATTGTTTTTCGAGCAATTTTCCTTCGAGAAATTTTCCTTCGAACAATTTTCACCAAACCTACATAAACGAGTGGACCGGCTTAGGGAAGGGTGGAAGAAAGTTGTTTCATTTTCAATACCTGGCGATATCGTTTACTCCACCCAATCTGTTGTTTATCTTATTTTACTTTCTGAGTCGTTCAAAAATCAAGTAGGTTGTTTTTTATATTCGAAGAATTGTCCATCACGAATTTGTTCCACAGGGTTAAACAGTTAATGCTGCATTTCATGTGGAAGTCTTGAAACGTGTGCAACGTGCACTACCTGAATTTTGGGCGGAAAAGAACTAGAACCTGCATCACGATAATGCACCCTTACACTGGACGCTTATTGTGCTTGGGGTTTTCGCCAAAAACTATATGATTATACCACGGACCACACTCCCCCCTATTCGATCGATTTAGTCTTCTGCGATATTTTTGTTTCCTTAAGCTACAACGATCATGCGGGGTGAACTTTTTTGTGGCGTGGGAAACATCAAACGTGAAGCGAAGAGGCTACTTAAGGGCCTAACTTCGCAGGATATGCGACATGGTTTTCAGCAATGAAAAAAGCGTTGGGCCAAAAGCATGCAATCGAAGAGATAGTACTTAGAGATTGGAATAATTAAAACTAGATTTTTGGTGAGCCCAGTGCACGAACTTTTTGTCCACACCTCGTAAGTCCGCAACATACAGGGTGCGCCATTAGTGCGATAAAGTCCATTATTGCCCTTAATGTCAACTTAATAAAAAAAAGTTTTTAATGAAACTTATAGTATTTCTACACGTGCATGTTTTAAAATTAGTTTCAAGTATACAGGGGGTTTCATAAAAGTGGGGCGTCACTTAAGGTATTTTTTTTAAATTGAACACCCAGTATATTTTTGCATAATCGAATTCAGCAAGAAAATCTCCATATGACAGTATTTTGTTTTTTTCATTTTTTTGCGACGTTGCCAATTTATCTTAAAAAATCTTTGAATTTCCAGAAAAACAGGGTACAATACTTGTCAAGAGCACAACGTTATGAATAATAATTGGCAAATGATATTTTGCACATACAAAGTCAAAAGGTGTAGTCATAGTCTAAATACATCAAAATTAATTTATATTATACAGGGGGTTTCTTATAGATGCGCCAACTTCCCAATTTTCAAACATCAATAACTTTATTTTTTCAAATGGAACACCCTGTATATTATTACGTCATTTTGTTGCATTTTTGTTTTTCTTCAACTTTTCTTAATACTTACCTATACCTAAAATGAATATTTTCTGAGATATTTACATTTTACTTATTCTTATAAGCGTTGTGTAGGAATTTCCTAGTTTTCTCGGAGTAGACAATAGAAACAATAATTTCTGTAGTAACAAATGTCAGAGTTAATTGCTGTCAATTGTTAAAACATAAATAAATGAGTATAACATATGCAATATGAATTTTACAAAAAAGAATTCATTGATACGGTCTATGTTCAGGGTGGCGTACTTTCGATGCCCATACAGGGGGGGTATTTCGGTAATTATCAGAGATTTAAAAAAAAACTATATTTCGAAAATTAAAGAAGATCAAAAATCTGTTTACGACAATAAATTCCTCTCGAAAAAAGAAATCGAGACTACGTACTTAGTTTTTTTCTATCTCTGATAATAACCGAGTTACCCCCCCTGTATGGGCATCGAAAATACGCCACCCTGAACATAGACCGCATCAATCAATTCTTTTTTTGGAAAATTCCTATTAAATATGTTATACTCATTTATTTATGGTTTAACAATTGACAGCAATTAACTCTGACATTTGTTACTACAGAAATTATTGTTTCTATTGTCAAAGTCGGGGCCTACTCCGAGAAAACTAGGAAACTCCCACACAACGCTTATAAGAATAAGTAAAATGTAAATATCTCAGAAAATATTCATTTTAGGTATAGGTAAGTATTAAGAAAAGTTGAAGAAAAACAAAAATGCAACAAAATGAAATAATATACAGGGTGTTCCATTTGAAAAAATAAAGTTATTGATGTTTGAAAATTGGGAAGTTGGCACATCTATAAGAAACACCCTGTATAATATAAATTAATTTTGATGTATTTAGACTGTGACTACACCTTTAGACTTTGTATGTACAAAATATCATATGCCAATTATTATTCATAAGGTTGTGCTCTTGACAAGTATTGTACCCTGTTTTTCTGGAAATTCAAAGATTTTTTAAGATAAATTGGCAACGTCGCAAAAAAATGAAAAAAAACAAAATACTGTGATATGGAGATTTTCTTGCTGAATTCGATTATGCAAAAATATACTGGGTGTTCAATTTAAAAAAAATACCTTTAGTGACGCCCCACTTTTATGAAACCCCCTGTATACTTGAAACTAATTTTAAAACATGCACGTGTAGAAATACTATAAGTTTCATTAAAAACTTTTTTTTATTAAGTTGACATTAAGGGCAATAATGGACTTTATCGCACTAATGGCGCACCTTGTATGTATTAAAGAGTTAAAAACCATGGGGAAAAAACACACAAAGAAAAATTTAACTGAGCTTTTATTTCGGTTGACGATAAACCCAATTACTTTAACATAATATCATAATCGAACCATTGATAAATAAATATTGTTGACAAAAAAATTCTTCAGTCAATTAATAAAATTGCTTTCAAATAATCCATTTTTCATTCAGAGACTTAATTGATAAAAATTGCTGAGTTTTAATTATTTAAGAAAGCTTTAAAGTCTACTATAAATAAAAAAAACACTGTGGTTATTCCTTGGTTTTTGTATTTCTGTTACCCACTTGTTTGTGAAGCACACTTCCTGTTACAATGCATTATAAATATTAATATTTAACAGAATACTGGCGACGATAAATAAACATGAAGAACGAAGAACGATTAAAATGTCTAGTTTCTATAGTTCAATCTTGAAAGAGACGTGCAAACCTATTTCTTTTCACTCCGTTTTAATTTCAGAGATGCATAGTTCTAAATTCTGACGTACACGGAAACATCCAAATTAAAAGTCATTGATAATAGCTGTGCCTTTAAAAGTTCTTTGTGTTCGCGAGTGCTGATTGAAAGCTGATACAAATTTTGATGCAAATTGAAACCCACGCACTTAATTGCAATTATTATGCGTGTCGTAAATAATAAATTTAAGGTCAACCGACAATTATTGTCGTGGCAGATTTGTCAATAAAATATTATTATTCTGTGAGTACAACATTGAAACTATCATGCACTATTGTTGCAAAACTTCCACTGCGCCCGTTGTTAGTTGGCCTTCGTAATTAATTTTACGCAATTATAAACCCTAATTAAAACTGATTGCTATAGAAATTGATAAACTATCGAATAATTCGTTAACTTATTTAGCGAAGTTAAATAGTTTTAGCGACTAATTTGCAGTATACACAGATTGCTTTGGGTGTGTCAGTTTTGGTCGAGGTTATTCCCGCAAAATGTACTCAATTTCTAATGTATATGTGTATTTCTGGCGAATCATCTAGTCCTGATATGTGAGTTGTACATGCAAAGTTAATGTGGCAATTAAAACTAATTATAAAGGATGAATTACGTCATTTTTTAGAAAACTAACTTTCGCTGAAAATTAATGGAAAAGTGGACTTTGACAAATTCATGTTTGAAATAGAATTATTATAGAATACAAATACCATAAACAAACACTAATTAGGTAACCCACTTGTGCAACAGAGTTAAAAGATTTATTAATCAGTTTCATTAGGAAAAAAATAGAAAGAAATATGCCCAGGAAAACATTATCATCTACAAGTTGTATTGCCCATAGAGAGGGGGCTATCCCTTCAACATAATGTTATAATTTAGAGTTCATAGTACCTAAAAGAAGTAAAACCTCATAAATTATTATGAAATATAAAAACATTTTAAATTATCCGTTTTTTTTTTTTTTGTGTTTAATTAAGTACAGGGTGGACCAAATTCGAATGTTTTACGGGGTATCTCGGTTACCGTAATAGATAGCGAAAATCTGATTACGGTCTCTTGGGCTGTTTTTTTGAGAAAATAACGCCTATGCAATCAGATTTTTTCTATCGGATTCCATTTTGGCACTACAGACAAAAAATGAAATTTCATCATTTTTGAAAATTTGCTGTAACTTCTTTATTTATTAAATTAGAACAAAATGTTATAGAGGTTTTTTATACAGATTTTTATGCTTAATTTAAAAACAACAGTAATTTTTTCTTTGCCTCCTTGACTTTTGAGATATGGAGTAAACTTACATTTTTTTAAATGGAAACCCTAGTTGGCCATGACTTTATGTGAAAGAGTATTTTTTTAGCTTTTCAAAAATATATAGTTTTATATATTTTTTGCAAAAAATAACCCAGATATGGCCAATTTTGTAAAAATTCGATCATCAAAGTTTGCCATGATTTCGTAAACAACTGATGTTTGCTATTATTAAACAACTAAACGTCATTTAGAAGTAATTTTTTTAACTTTTAAGCAAATCCGTGTATTATTTTGTATTTTATAACTGTTTATAGTGGTATTGTGAACATGGCTAAATTTGAACTCTTTGAAAAGTTTAATATGTTAGAATATTACTTGGTAAGTGATAAAAACGTAGCGGTTGTTTCAGAATTTACTTGGCAATCACGTTTAGTTGTTTAATATTTGCAAACATCACTTGTTTACGAAATCATGGCAAACTTTGATGATCGAATTTTTACAAAATTGGCCATATCTCGGTTATTTTTTGCAAAAAATATATAAAACTATTTATTTTTGAAAAGCTAAAAAAATACTCTTTCACATAAAGTCATGGCCAACTAGGGTTTCCATTTAAAAAAATGTAGGTTTACTCCATATCTCAAAAGTCAAGGAGGCAAAGAAAAAATTACTGTTGTTTTTAAATTAAGCATAAAAATCTGTATAAAAAACCTCTATAACATTTTGTTCTAATTTAATAAATAAAGAGGTTACAGCAAATTTTCAAAAATGATGAAATTTCATTTTTCGTCTGTAGTGCCAAAATGGAATCCGATAGAAAAAATCTGATTGCATAGGCGTTATTTTCTCAAAAAAATAGCCCAAGAGACCGAAATCAGATTTTCGCTATCTATTACGGTAACCGAGATACCCCGTAAAACATTCGAATTTGGTCCACCCTGTACAGCCAGGGGCGGATTGGCCTGCCGGGCAACCGGGCAAATGCCCGGTGGGCCGATGGGTTCAAGGGCCGATGTCGGTGGCGTTAACACCAAATCATTTCCAAATCTAAATGAATTTTTCTACTACTATATAATCAGCTTTATTTTACCAACTTAATAAAAAATGCCGGGTGTTAGTGTTACTTTTAGTGACTGTTTACGTCAGCGCATAAAAAAAAAAAACCTAAGGTGTACGGTCGATGTCTGCTGAGACTGTTGACAGCATTTGGGGAGGCTACAGGCTACCAATACAAGTTTCTTTATTTTTTGTTCAGTGTGAAAATTGAATTAATCAACCAAGTAAGTTTCGTTGTTAAATTATAAGTGATATAAGCTGAAGTTAGACTGGACACGTATCACTAAATTTTTTAAAGATTATTGTGTTGAATAAATTTTGGACATTATACGCATGCAGCATAAAATGCATTATTATTATATTATCCAAAATTTGTATTATTAATACCTATGTACTTAATTAATTAAATGACTGAATATACATATATTTACTTGTCTATTTTTAATCTTCTATTTATTTATAATTAATTATTAAATACATTTGTTTGGATACAAATTTCAATACGTACAGGGTGGCCTATTTTCGATGCCCATACAGAGTATCTCCGTTATTATCCAAGATAGAAAAAAACTAAGTACGTAGTTTCGATTTCTTTTTTCGAGAGAAATCCATTGCCGTAAACAGGTTTTTGATATCTTTTTTAATTTTCGAAATATAGCCAAATAACGATTATTGGCAATTTTCAAAAATGTTAAATATCTTGCTTAAACAAAAATATAGAGAAAAACTTAAAAGACATTTTTGGCATGGATTTTTGTTCTTAATAAGATGGCGATATTCAATTTGTTTTTAATCATATAAATACCGATATATTACACCCAACTTTCTTATTTTAAATAGCAACCATAAACAAATTATATATTTTTGAAAAGCGCAAATAATAAACTTTCGATTGATGTCAAAGCCAACTATGGTTGCCATTTAATATAAGAAAGTTAGGAGTAATATATCAATATTTGTATGAACAAAAAAAAATTAACATCGCTATCTTATTGAGGACAAAAAACCATGCAAAAAATGTTCTTAAAGTTTTTCTCTATCTTGTCGTTTAAGCGAGATATTTAACATTTTTGAAAATACCAAAAATGGTGTTAGCTATATTTCGAGTATGAAAAAAGATATCATAAATGTTAAATATCTCGCTTAAACAAAAAGATAGAGAAAAACTTAAAAAAAAGTTTTTGCATAGTTTATTATCGTTAATAAAATAGCAATGTTCAATTTTTTACCCATACAAATATTGATATATTACACCTAACTTTCTTATTTTAAATGGCAACCATAGTTGGTTTTGACATCAATCGAAAGCTTATTTTTTGCATTTTTCAAAAATATATAATTTGCCTATGGTTGCTATTTAAAATAAGAACGTTAGGTGTAATATATCAATATTCGTATGAGTAAAAAAAATTTAATATAGCTATCATATTAAGGACAAAAAACGATGCAAAAATGGCAATGCAAAAATGGCTATACATATTTCGAAAATTAAAAAAGATATCAAAAATCTGTTTACGGCAATAAATTTCTCTCGAAAAAAGAAATCGAGACTACGTACTGCTTTTTTAAATCTTGGATAATAACCGAAATACCCTGTATAGGCATCGAAAATAAGCCACCCTGTACAGTCTACAGGTAATACCTCTAAATTACACTATGGGTGGTTTCGACACCGTTATTTTAAGTTGAACATTTTTTATACGTGATTTTCTTATGCAAATCCAATAACTTACTGGCAACCTTTAAGCAAATTTAATCTCGAAAACGCGGGGAGGGGCAAAAACAATCAATGCCATAAAAACGATATCGCGAAAGTTTATTGTACCTATGTGGGCCGATTTTGGAGAAATTGCCCGGTCAGTTTTATGCACCCAGTCCGCCCCTGAGTACAGCTAGCTTAAGTAGGTATGTGATTTTGTTTTAATGGTCACGTTGATTAAACTTAACAAAAACAATATTACTGTCATACATTTTTAAAGATAAACCTAACAACCCATACATCAATGAAACGAGAAAAAATAAGCTTTTTAATGAACTCATAGCCAATCATGGTTGCCATTTAAAAAGTCAAGGCTGGCTAAAAAGTCGAGTGTGCCATGACTTTTTCAATATTTTTTTCTAACTATACGCAAAAATATCTAATGAAATCAATTCTCATTTTGGTTTTAACATAGGTAGCTATGGAATTATTTACCATTGAATATGTTTGTCTTTTCAAAATAAAGTTGTAAATGTAGGTCAAAAGTAAAAATGACATGAAATTCGTCCTGAAATTCTGACCCAACTTTGCTCATTTACGTCTATTTAACTCTTACAACAACAAAGTTACCCATACAACACATGTGGATTATTGTCATCCTGTATGGGCAGCTGTCAGTAGTTGTTTTAACGTTTTAGCAATTAATTTAATTATAAACCAAATGACAAAACTACACGCAGATGATGCTATTAAATTATTTTATAAAATAATTATACAAACTTAGATTTAAAAATCCGATTAGATTGTTTTTGTTTCTTTATATTTATATTAACATAAAGTTTACACTTTTTATAGTAAAAAATAATGTGCAAAGGTTCATATTTATTTAAAAAAATATTCACGCGAACAATTATAATTCTCTTTGAAATTTTTTTTTGTCTAGCCTCAAAGTATTTCAACTTTACTGGGTGTAAAAAAAACACTTTTTATAACAAACTTAGTATTTTCATAATTACTCGTATAAATTTAAAAAAAAAAGTTTAAATTTTTGTATTTAAACTTGAACAATTAGGGTGGATTTGACACACCCAAGCACTGAACTAAGTGGTACCCGTTGAGATAATTGGATAACAGCCATAACTACGTTGAGGGGGTCTAGTTTTTGCTTCTATTTCCCCAGCTTCCCTGGGGAAGATTTTCTCTCTTTTAATGTAACAGTTATTGTCCTATAATTCAACCTAATAGTAACGAATACTTTCTTCGAACATAAAGATGAACATAAATATACAAGAGAAAGTATAATAAGCAGGGGAGAAAGATCAATAATTGATTAAATCATAGTCAATAGAGATTACAGAAAAGAAGTAAACGACACAAGAGTAAGACGAGGACCTGAAATACGAGGGTCGATCCAGAAATAAGGTTCCCAAAGAGCTCCAGTCGCACGGGAAAGTGCGAGGCGAAATCAGACAGTTATTGTGCAACACTAAGAAAACTCAGGCGAGCTATCCAGAACCGCCGGCGAGGACAACTGACAGCCGGTGTAACGCTGCTTCATGACAACGCCCGACCTCACGTCTCCCGTCAAACTCAGGAACTTTCGACACACTTTGAGTGGACTGTCATGCCCCACCCACCTTACAGTCCGGACCTCGCGCCTAGTCATTATCACTTGTTCCCCAAGGAACACTTGAATGGCCAACGCTTCCAGAGCGACGATGACGTCAAGGAAGAGGTGAAACGCTTCCTCAACGGGTTGGCGGCGGAGTTCTACGACATTGGGATACGGAAATTGGAGCGCCGTCTACAAAAACGCGTAGAAAAAGATGGCGATTATGTAGAGAAATAGAGCAAAGTTTCTTCTTTCCAACGATGTAAATTTCTACAAGAATAAACAATGTTGTCTATTTGTAAAATTGATGGGAACCTTATTTCTGGATCGACCCTCGTATATTCGGACCCTTATTTAGTTTTGTCAAAAATAAAAATAGTCAGCACAAAGCCGCAAGGAAATGTCAGAACAAGTACAAACAAAAACAGAGAAAATGAAGGAAGTAATTAAAGCGTACAAACTAAGAGAAGAAAAGACAGCTCAATTATACAAAAAGAAAATAGAAATGAAGATTAACAAAAACAAGATCAAGGAAGCTATGAAAAGCATGACCGTAGCGTAGAAGATGCATGGAGCAATATCAAGGAAATAATAATAAAAACAGCAAAAGAGACGTGTGGATGTACTAAAATCAACAAAACTCAAAAACAAACTAGACGGTGGAACGATGAAATAAAAATGGTGGTAAAAATGAAAAAATAACAATGGACAAAGTATCTTAATAACAAAACTATCGAGAACTACAATAAGTATAAAGAACAAAGAATGAAAGCAAAGAAATGGTAAAAACATCGAAACAACAAGCCTGGGAAGAATTTGGACAAAAGATGAAACAAGATAGCAAAGGAAACCAAAAGTTATTCTACAGAGTTTGAAAACAGAAACAAAATAAAAGCATTATTATCAATACTCCCCAATACATACGAATAAATTAAATTAATTAAAAAATGTAAAAGCTTACCAATCGTTTTCTAAATCACCTACATCTTACTGTGTGGAACTACCGCATAAATGTTTCTACTGCATTACTAAAGATAATCTTATTTTATTAAACCAATTAAAGGAATATTTCACGATGATCGGGTTGTAAACAGCTTATCGATTATATGTATACGATGAAAAACATGTCTCTTGAAATTAAATTAGCATTCGAGGATAAGATTTTCTGCGCTAACGTCAAACTCAATCTAATTTACCTCCATAATTGTCAGATATAAAAAAAATCCGACATATTGGTTATTTTGTATGACATTTTTGCGTGTTTTAGTTATTTTGTTTGGTTATATTAAATTTCTGCAACGTCACTTGCTAAAAAGAGAACTCAAAACTGTTTAAAAAGCCGTTAAGAGCAAAATACATCGTCAAATTTGTTCGTGAAATTACCTACAACGAATACTGACGGCACAGTTACTGTGGCATTCGTTTTTTTTGGAGGTGAAAAGAATGTACAAGCCCCAAAATACTTTATCATGGCTCATTCATTTATACAACTCGCTTGTTACCTAATTTATTGCCCGCTGACATGATATGATTCTTTTTTAAGTTAGAGTTGTTTAATTAACTAAAACATGAGATTGCTTTTGATACAGTATCCCCGTCTCACGAACGCTTTTAAATTTTCATTTAGTAACTAAATAAATTTGGACTCGTAAAGTTGTCCCACTGTTTTGGTTCCAACGCTGCTTTTAATCAGATCGATAGTACTTCGTTAGTATCATTTTCAAAACCCATTAACGACACCCTCCACTTGTTTTTTATTCATTTGTTATTGTATGACGGTTTGGATCATGAATTGGTTTAGATTGATTATGATGTCTTTCAGATACATAATAAATAAATAAATAAAAATAACAATAATAATTTAGATAATCCCAATAAAAAGCCCTCTTTTTTTTCTTCTTAATCGGGTCCCTCTTGTACGTTTCTGTGTCAAGGTATGTGTTCCTAGTTCTTGGTTATGTTGTCCATCCCTATTATATTATATGTCCATCCTCGTGTATCATTGGCTAACTGTGGCACATCTCTCCAGCTGCCTCCTTTTTCTTCTAGTCTCTGCCTCACCTCGTTTTCTATTTTTCTCTTAGTCTTCCTCTACTTTCCTTTTTTTTTAACTTCGTTTTCCAACTCATTTCTCTGTACCTGCTTTCTGGCATGCGTAGTAGATGTCCCAGCTATCTCAACTGGTTTTTCTATCTTTTTCTTCAGGTCTTCATTCTTAGGCTGCGGTTACAGTACAGCCGTATTCGCGCGAAAGAGCTTCGCGCGTATGCGTCCGTATACGCGCGAATCAAAAAACCAATGCAAGCATATGAGAGTGGTTTCGGGCGAATTCTCGCTTGTAGTATAACCGCTCTTATATGCTTGCATTGGTTTGTTTCAGTCGCGCGAATACGGACGCGTACGCGCGAGGCTCATTCGCGCGAATACGCTTGTAATGAAAACGCAGACGTAGGCATTTTCTGCTTTTAGCGTTGCAACGATGAAAAAGTCACAAGGGTTTAAATTGGGAGAATAAAAAGGCTGTTTCCATTCCAAGTTTCTCAACCAAATCAATGGTTATTTCCCCAAAACGTTTTTCTAGGAGTCTGCATACAGTGTGGGCGAGCATTATTTCCTGCATTTGAACACAGTAGCACAATCCATCAGGAAGCTTTCTAATTCATTGCCGACAAAACTTTTTGGCTGCATTTTCACCCAGTCCAAAACAGCTTGGATAACTAATCCATGTAACTAAACTTTTCCCTAATAAAGTCTTTTAACAAATGAAAATCCGAAGGGGCAAGATCCGGACTAAATTTTGGGTTGGGTAGAAGGTGCCATTGTAATTTTATTGTTTCTGCAATGGTGTTTGCAGTCGTATGAGGCGGAGCGTTCTTGGAGAAAACACATCGTCGCTGTAGAGTTGTTTTGTTCCATATCACATACAGAACGTTTTACGAAAGTCGGCATTAAAATTAAATGGAACTGTAATACGTTAATGGATTTTTAATGTGGAACAAAGGTAACTCTTAAAACTTTGGATGCCTTTCTATTTCTTGAGAGTCAGTAGTGTCTATTATCACTGGATCACAACCTATCGTTTGTTTTCTTAACAAAGGAAAACTTTATTCGACCTTTAACCTGATCCGTCATTCATTTGATCAGTAAAAGAGGGTCAGTTTAAAGGACGTTAAACATTTTTTAAATAAGTAATAAAAATGAAGGTAACAAACAGTGACAATAGACACTACTGGCTATCATGAAATAGAAAAATACCAAACTTTGTTCTCTAACGAATTCAAATTTGGGTTTGTTAAACAATTTTAAACACTTTTAACATACCTACTCTTGATATTGTTCAATCAATTAACCGCAAAATGGCATATGGAACAAAATGACTCTCAGGCGACGACATAGCACTTTGACTTTTCTTTCTTTAGTTTCTAACTGCATTTTAAGTTTATCCTTTAAAAATATTAGGTAGTAGTCTACGTTTACAATGCGTCGTTTAGCTAGAAAATCTCCCACTAACACTCTGAGAATTCAAAAATAATGTTGGCATTACTTTACCAGCTAAAAAAGTGCTCTTTGCTTTTATCGGTTTGGTAGACATGGTGTGACACCACTTTATGTTCGCACGTTTAAGCTTAGTGATAAAATGGTGTACTTAAGTTTTGACACAATTAAGTACTCAAATGCAACTCCTTTTTCATATCGTTGCAGCAAGAAGGAAGTTTTGACCAAACGATTCATCTTCTGTTCTTCGGTCAAAAAACGCGGGATCCGACTGGCAGCCATTTTTCGACCTTCCATATTTTTTATATTCTCTTCAACACTTCTAAAAAAATTGTATTGTTTAAGAAAATTCACCAATCTTCATTCTCCTATTTTCGAGAATCACTGCATAACTTTTTGTGCATTTCGTGGTTTACTGAAGTTGCAGCTCGTGGTACATGAGGCTCATTTTTGATACCTTTCCTTAGATTTTTGGACCAAAAACTAAACTTGGAAACAATATTGCCACGAGTAATAATTTATCCCTTTATGGATAATTAAATTAACATCATCGCGAAGTATTCTAAATTGCGATTCAGCATTTATGTTCGGCGAATCGCGTAGCTCTTGACTGTAAGTCTATGTTCGCGAGTAGTCTGTGATTGATAAAAGAGAATTGTAATCACCCGTGCAACGCCGGGTAAACCGCCTAGTAATCCATAAAGGGATAAATTATTACTCGTAGTTTAATTTTGCTAGATTTACGCCCTTTTTTGGAGTTAAGGTCACAAGGTTAACAAGAAAAGTGTTCGAAGCGAGAAGTAACAAAAAGAAAACGAGAGGCAGGCCAAGGAAAAGGTGGCAGGAAGGAGAAAAACAAGCACAGTAGAGGAATAAAGTGGGAGGAAGTAGGGAATAAGACTCAAAACAGGAGAGAATGGAGGAAGATATGAAAAACTCCAACAAATCAAAACTCAACTCCCCCAATGCCTTACACCCGTGTGGGCCATATATTAAGAAGATAGATTAAGAAGTCAACCTTTACATAAGTTAAAGTTAAAATTTCCATAAAAATTTAAGTTTATTAAAGTATGTGTATTCCTGGTTAAATTTAAACGTTCCTCGTAAAACACATATAAGCACATTACAATCATTTACACTCTGGAGTATAACATACAATATTTTAAATTTGATAACCAACAAAGAATAAATTATAAAAAACATTAATTTTTGAAACTTATGTCTAAGGAAATAATAAACTCGAAGTTAATTTAAGTACATTGTGTAAGTATCTGCAAAGTAGACAATTTAATGCTGATTACACAAAAATATACTAAATTGCACAGCTTACGTTGCGTAGTTTAGAATTATTCGCCGGTGAGTCTCTCTTAGATATTTTATCGATTCCTCGAAACCATGTTGCTTTACTGTTAAAACAACTGCAACTTGATTAAGTTTTTACACACATCAAGTAGAACTTTCGTTTAGATCACGTTTTGTTTTATCTCCAACGAGAATCTACGTTCGTTTTTAGCTATTCTAACAACAAACGGATGACTTAACAGCGTACACATGTAAATTTCAATAGGTCATTCGTACAGAGGTTCTATTATTTACTAAAACATGAATTCATAATAAACTTATCTTTATTTACTAAACAATTTAAAACGAAAACCATGAATTGTACATAACGCAGTTACTTACTACAAGTTTATGTCATCGCTGACTAATAGACTATATAAATATTGTTCTGCGAAAGATTAGATTTACCATTATTGTTGTATACGTCAGTCTCATGTATTTCACTCAATTAAATTGTAGATGGGCTGTACTGCTTCAGATGTAAATACAGTGGAAATTGCAATTACTGCATAATAATTACACAGTACTGCAACGATCTACATGGTTCGTCTATTCAATTTGCATACCTATTATTAGTTTAAACATTGTACAAATAATACAACGTAAATTAATCAAAATAATATTTTTCGAACAAATGTTGATCAACAATTTTAGTTTAATGTTTTCTTTTTCATTAATTTCAACATAAAACGTATTTTATAAGCTTGTTTATTGTAAAATATTTACGGTCATGGCATCTTTACACTTTTGTGTGTGGAGATTGTGAGGAAAATCTAGAAGATTTTAACGGATTTGCACGTTTTGAGATATTCTGGACACGTTTTGATCATTTTCGCATTGTGGTCTGTGCTGTGATTGTACGTGTGGTTTTAGTTCTTATAACGTGCTATTAGTGAAATGCCATTTATTGATTAAACAAATGGACTATGTTTAAAAATTTTAACTGTAAAAAAGAGACCAAAATGCGATCCTATTTTTTCAAAAGCACTGGACGCATTTTTGTTCTAAATGCTGGTACAGTGTTTTTGAATCTTTTCAATGTCGCAGCACACTTTTAACAACGCTAAAATTTCTCGACACTATACACATACAGGGTGTTTCGTAAAAAATGCGATTGAAAATTGATAAAATTGCAAAACGCCGTTCTGACAAAAATCTGTAGTGCCTTGGAATTATGCTGTGACAACTTCCTATCCTAATAACGCTTATACTGTCACTTTGACGCGAAGTTTATTCTTAATTGTTGTTTATACAGGGTGTTTCTTAAATATTGCGAAAATATTCAGGAGGTGATTCCTTATCGAAAATTAAGGGGGGTCTTTCATATATTTTTTTTTCCTTAGACGTCTTCTTTCGGAGCTACACTCCCCTAAATGGTAGCGGTAAAATTAGATTTTTATATTATTCTCAAATTTGGATAAATTTTGGAGAATGAAATTTGGTAAACGTTTTATACTTATTAAAAGGTATTCTATAGTAATATTTACAATCATCTTCCACCTTCACAGGGGGCTGAAAAGTGCGCGACCCCTCTTGTTGTTGTTTTTTTTTTAATCGCTTTGATTGTGGGATGAGCTTATACGAGTATGACGTATATTACGATAATTAATCCTGATTTGTTGGCAATATCTACTGTATTATATGTCAGATATGGACTACACAGAACTCGCTACATATAATTTTGTGCAACCTGCGAGAACATTTTTAATAATTTTTTTATGACTGATAAAAAAAATAAATTTGACAAAAAATGTTAACTTAAAGGTAGAAGTTGGCTGTGCGTTATTTGGATTCTAAGCTTCTATATCCGGTCTCCAACAATATGAGTGGCAGATAACAAATATTTAAAGACGTACTTGGAGAAACATTCAACGATGTTTCTGTATTATATTTACTCACAGTAGATAAGCTACATCTTTATTCTCATAGTTTGGAATGGACATCAATATTTTCAAATATGTTAATGGAAAGCTCAAAAAGTCTTATTATTATTATTTCCGCGGAGGTGGTCCCCTTACGGGTTGCTGTACTGCGACCTATTGGTCTATTGTACCCTCTGGTGATAGCCCCTTAAAGAAGTCCTGTGTTTTTGGAAAACTCCAGGATTTTCTGTAAGGGTGTTTTTCTTAACTCTTCTTGGTTAGCTTTTTCTATCCTTAGAAGTCTACACCGATAGGGTATGAATCCTTCACACTGGCATATTACGTGAAGAGGAGTTTCTTCTTTTTCACCACATCCTCTGCATATATCGGTCTCTGAGAACCCTATTATGTAGAAGTGTTTGTTTAGGCCACAGTGTACTGTGACAAGTCATGTGGCTGCTCTGATGTCTACTATGCTCATCCTGAGCATTTCTTCTGTTTTTTTTTTTAGAGACCATTGACAGGATAGCCTTAGAATGGGCTTGTCCTGAAACTTTTTTCGAATGAGCATTATGCCCTTGTATATATGTCAACAAACCACCGCTTGGCTGTTCCATAGGATGTACCAACTGCGGGTTCTGGTCCGAAGAAAGGTGTGTCGCTGCCAATATTGGCTAGGCGATCTGCCTTCTCGTTCCCTGGTTATATTAGTGTACCAGTTGAACATCATTCCTGCTTCCTAGCACGTTAAGTGCCTGGATGCAGTTCAGAACAAGTCCTGATTTTACTTCCGACGGGCCAAGAGCTTTTAACGCTGCTTGGTTGTCGGACTATAAAGATTATTTTATTATTAAAATCTCTTTCTAATAGCGTTTCTGCACATAAGTACATAGCGTACACCTCGGCTTGAAATATGGTTGCACACTGTCCAAGACTTACAGATATGGAGATATGCCTTGTCTTGACTCCTCGGTCGATTTCAAGACGTAGGTACCTCTACTTTCAAGGGTGCGCAAACTACGGCCCGCGGGCCCCATATATGATGACTAATAAATGTATTTTTGTGTCATAATTAAGGTTATTATTTAGTAAACTTAGGTTTTTGTCACATGCGATCCGCTAGGACCTTACAGGTATTAATGTGGCCCTCGGAGATAAAAGATTGCCCACCTCTGTAGTCTACTTGTTCAGGTTATATCTGTTGCAAAATTTTAAGAAAATAGTTTAAAATGAAATGATCAAGATTTCATAGTGTATTGCATGGGCATTGTAACAGCATGGGTAAACGGTTTTAAAATAGAACAACGTAAGATAGAAAATAATATAAATCGGGGATTAAAAATCACATTTTCTTCAGATGATAATTGGTCAAAATATTCACAATATTATAACCGTAAATGATATAAATGCAGCTATCAATATCAAATACCCATTAGCATGTAACAAAAGATGCAATTTTGCATCACAACATGCGGTAGAGACAATTACACAGCTAGTTTAAGATCAATTTTTTTTTTTCATTTGTAATTTAGGTTTTAATAAACTTAGAGCGTTTGACTATAAAATTCAACGTTAGTATTCGTGGTGGATCTGAATATTTCTATAAAAAGTGAAACCACGTTTTATAGTGTTCTGCTGTACGTGGCTGTTTATAAAATAAAAATGCATGTTAAAAGTCGAGATATGGTTGCGACGAAAAAAAATTGGCAAGACATGACCGATTGTATACACCAAACAAGTTTACAAACCGCATGTACAACAAATTATACACTAACATGGCGTGTGTTACTAATATATCTTGATATGTCTACAAAGATAACAATGTATTGTTGATAACAGGTGTGGCCGCTTTTACGCTGTAATAGATTGTTCAGCTTCTGACTTCCTTTCAATTATGGTTTTGCTTTTATTAATTATACCGGGTGTCTATAAAAGGTGCGTGTTATGCAAGCGTCTCTCTGTACACGTGCATTGCTCTATTAAAGCATGTCTAATTTTTTATACCATGCAAGAATTAACTTGAACTTAAATACTGTTGTTGCATAAGATAAATACAGAATAAATAAATATATCCTTCCGTCTTTCTGCCTCTTATATTATAGTTTTCCATTAATTCTTTAATTGCTGTGTTCAGTACTCTATCTAGTCTAGACATTCTACACGATCTTCTTAGGGCATCCATCTCCAGAGCTTCCAGCCTTCTTTTATCTGCTTCTGTCCACCTCCATGCTTCTGCTCCATACAATACTATACTTTTAATAACTGTGTTGTATATGTTGTATTTTCTCTTCTTTGTTATTTCTTTACTCCACCATATTCCATTTAGCCTTTTGATGCCTCTTCTTCCTTATCCTATTCGTTGTCGAATTTTTCATCCTTTCCATAATCTGAATTTTTACACCCAGGTATTGGTAGCTATTGCATTTAGATATTATTCCTCCTCTTTCTAATTCTAGGTCACCGGATTCTCCCCCAATACAAAGTTATTTAGTTTTCCCCATATTGATTGAAAGCTTTATTTTTCATCTTTAAAAAAAATTAAAAAACCTTTGTAACTTGCGTATTATTGAAAATAAATACATTAACCCTTATATATCTGGAATGGGAAAAAATAAGGAATTTAAATAGGTCAAAGCCAACTATAGCTTCCATTCAAAAAAAGGTAAGTTTGTGTCATAACTTTTTAACGGCGAGCGTGAATTTCTTTTTTTTTAATACCATCAAAATCTACATGAAAATATCTAAAAAATAATCTCTATAAACTTTTTCGATATTTACAAGTACAAAATAAGAGAGAAATGACACAATAAATATAACAAAAAACATTGTTCTCTAATAACTCAAAAATCGGTTTGCCCCAAAAGCTGCCCATTTTTGGTAATATAACCGCTTTTCTATCTTGACTATTAAGCGAGATACCCATGTAATCCCATCAAATTTGGACCACCCTGTACAGCACCTTCTTCATCACTTTCCAGTCCCGCGCAAGAGTTGCAACAATATGGGCATTCATCGTTTTTATCAGTTTTTTCTCTGTAACTACATGATGGAGTTGTGGAACTATTTGGGGGATAGGTCAACAGGTTTTGCCAACTTTACTGGGAGTTTTTTTTTTTTTAGAAGGCATACACACGGGACATAACGGCGTAGTGCGCTGTGGTTTCAATCTTAGCTATACAATCGTGGCGGATAAATTCCGACATGAAACTCGATTGCAATTATATCACAGTATACCATTATAATAACTAAATGTAGCTCAGTTTTACCTGCAGGCAATGGAAGACGTACCTATCTTGTGTTGTAAAATCACCAAAAAATTTAAAATAACACAAAAATTTGACGAATAGCGTCCAACTGTTGTACAGTAGATCGATCACCCTGTATCAACTTAGTTGTAAATAGTACCGGAAAATTGCGCAACTTCTGGGCAAAATAAAGGCTGTACCCCGTCATGCCCAATGTTCCCCTTAATTTTTTTGTGTACTAATTGATTTATAGAGAAAACGATTTAATAAATACCCATATTTCAACTTTTAAAACATATATGGTAATAAATTTAAAGCTTAGTTATCTTCAAAAAAGACAAAACATTAGGGTTAGATATCGTTTTCAAGCTGGTTTAAAATGCAGTAAGGTCAAATCGGAGTAGGCAGGTATATTACAAAAAGGTTCTCAGTCCTTTTACGTCTTGTTTTAAAACTAGGAAGAAGTCGGTTAGTCTAATTTGTGGCTCAAGGGATTGTGGTGTCGGAAAGGTTACATTAACTTAATGTTATCGCTACGTCGATACCTTCGTGTGCGAAGAAACTAAAAGCCGTTGTGTAATAGCAGTTGTTCTTTAATTTAATTATGGTTATCACACAGCTACGTACTTAAAAACCTGTCCATACTAAGTACAATCGTTGCAAACATTAACATAACATTGTTGATAACAAAATGCTTGTAGCGAATATTTTAACCGCTGTCTACAGTAACAAACAACGTAGAAAACATAGTTAACAAATTATATGTTATTAATAACATCCTGTTGAAGTTAAGTGTAAGTAAGATTTAGCCATTTTTTGCGATCGCCGCTGATAAGGACGTAATTATTACGCCGCAGCGTGAGCAACTATTTATATAGCAAACAACATGAAAATAATGCGCTCCGTACGTTTCCGTTTGCAAATTAGAAACGGGAGTAATTGCAGTGATTTACCGAAAGACCTGAAGTGTAACGATATGAATTTATTAAGTGCAGATCTTCAATGCAAAGGAAGTCTTGAAGCGATTACGTACATTGGATTCTACAAAAAAGGAGGAATCTGATAAAATATTTTTCAAAACAAAACGATTCTCGGCAAATAGTTAAATTTGAAGTACCTTATAACTTCAACAAAAGCAAAATAATAATGATAAATACACATATATTATAGATGGTGTTTTTACAGATTGAATTGAGCGCCAAATTTCGTAACTTTGCTCCATTTTAACCGATTTCCTAGCTCTTATGATAAACAAGATTCCCATGTTGAACTTCAAATTTGGTACACTTTGTATAAGTTTAATAAAAAATCAATTATATTATTTATGAATAAGCATCTATTTTTCAAGAAAATTTCGACTAGTTTTGAAAGTCTCGTCCAATTTATTTTCTCTACGACCACTACTGTAAATGACTCTTACCGTAAAGCCTGCATGCATAGTAAGTGGGTTCTCACGCACGGTAAGCAAAATGGAGTTTTTTTGAAGAAATGATCAACGTAGACTCACTCAAACACTTCCTGCATGCCAAGTAAGTGAGCTATAACCCTATAACGCAAGGTAAGCAAAACGCACACTTGTCCGGAAATGTCAAAGTAGGCTTACGTCAAAACGTAATTACATTTGTATATTAGCCAAAAAGCCGTTAAAATCGTAGGTACGTATTATGTGATCGTAGAAAAAGTATGCTACATAACACGAGTTAAAAAGCAATTACGCAACTTTTCCACTCGTGCGTAATATGCTTCTTACAAATCTTGTTATTTAATATACTATATCAAAATACAGTGTCGTACTAGAGATTATCTGCATAAGGTTAAACAGATAAATAATCTACGGATGAAGAGTTGGGAGATTCCAAACTTGCCTAGATATTCTTGCTAACGTTTATGATAATCGGTTATGCGTAAGAGATTGAATAAAAACTAGCTTCAGGGGTCAAGAGGGGCGACTTTCCCTATCATCAATCCCTCTGGTTCCATGTCTGGTAAATTTCAAGCATCGATTTTCATTACCTAAGCTGACCATGTCTACATTATGGCAGGGTTTTTATTTTTAAGGATCTCGTAGACCAACATTTTTAACACATGACCGAAAAGAATATAGTATGCTTGCGGGTCGTTAATAGTTTTGATTGCAGTAAGAGTAAGTGACTATATTGTGAATTATCGTGGTCAAATTTTGGACCTCTTAAACATCAAGACGACAGGTTGTGTACTATTAGTACTATAATCATTAATCAATCTTAGTTTTATAATGGTTTATAAGGAGCATCTCCCATCACCACGATTACAGTCGTATACGATTACAATCATGGTTTCAATAAGACTGGATTCTCAATTTTTGTACTCAACTTATGCGGTTAAAATATTAAAACTTCACATCATCTTATCGAAACACTTGCAGCCAAAACAGAGCATCCTGCACCCTTGGTAATTGTTAGCGAAATTTTGTATTTTAAGTACATTTTTGGTGTGTTGTATTTGCGTTAAATTAAAAAAGAAACTATTCTTAACAATAATTAAGTCTGTTGGATAATGATCAATTTAGGAACGAAGCGACGAAATAGCGCTTTGGTAAGTACAGGGTGGTCTATTTTCGATGCCCATACAGGGTATCTCGGTTATTATCAGAGATAGAAAAAAAGTAAATACATAAACTCGATTTATTTTTTCGGGAGAAATTATTGCCGTAAACAGATTTTTGATATCTTTTTTAATTTTCGAAATATAGCCAAAAACCGATTTTTGGCACTTTTCAAAAATGTTAAATATCTCGTTTAAACGAGAAGATAGAAAAAAACTTTTAAGACATTTTTCGCATGATTTTTTGTGCTTAATAAGATAGCGATGTTCAATTGTTTTTTACTTATATCAATGCCGATATATTGCACCTAACTTTCTTATTTTAAATGGCAACCATAGGGAAATTATATATTTTTGAAAAACGCAAAAAATAAGCTTTCGATTCATGTCAAAGCCAACTATGGTTGTCATTTAAAATAAGAAAGTTAGGTGTAATATATCAATATTTGTATGAGTAAAAAAAAATTGAACATCGCCATCTTATTAAGGACAAAAAACCATGCAAAAAATGTCTTTAAAGTTTTTCTCTATCTTTTCGTTTAAGCGAGATATTTAACATTTTTGATGTCTTTTTTGATACTCGAAATTAAGCCAACACCATTTTTGGCTCTTTTCAAAAATGTTAAATATCTCGTTTAAACGAGAAGATAGAAAAAAACTTTTAAGACATTTTTCGCATGATTTTTTGTGCTTAATAAGATAGCGATGTTCAATTGTTTTTTACTTATATCAATGCCGATATATTGCACCTAACTTTCTTATTTTAAATGGCAACCATAGGGAAATTATATATTTTTGAAAAACGCAAAAAATAAGCTTTCGATTCATGTCAAAGCCAACTATGGTTGTCATTTAAAATAAGAAAGTTAGGTGTAATATATCAATATTTGTATGAGTAAAAAAAAATTGAACATCGCCATCTTATTAAGGACAAAAAACCATGCAAAAAATGTCTTTAAAGTTTTTCTCTATCTTTTCGTTTAAGCGAGATATTTAACATTTTTGATGTCTTTTTTGATACTCGAAATTAAGCCAACACCATTTTTGGCTCTTTTCAAAAATGTTAAATATCTCGTTTAAACGAGAAGATAAAAAAAAACTTTAAAGACATTTTTTGCATGGTTTTTTGTCCTTAATAAGATGGCGATGTTCAATTTTTTTTTAATCATACAAATATTGATATATTACACCTAACTTTCTTATTTTAAATGACAACCATAGTTGGCTTTGACATGAATCGAAAGCTTATTTTTTGCGCTTTTCAAAAATATATAATTAGCCTATGGTTGCCATTTAAAATAAGAAAGTTAGGTGTAATATATCGGCATTAATATGAGTAAAAAACAATTGAACATCGCTATCTTATTAAGCACAAAAAATCATGCGAAAAATGTCTTTAAAGTTTTTTTCTATCTTCTCGTTTAAACGAGATATTTAACATTTTTGAAAAGTGCCAAAAATCGGTTTTTGGCTATATTTCGAAAATTAAAAAAGATATCAAAAATCTGTTTACGGCAATAAATTTCTCTCGAAAAAATAAATCGAGTTTATGTATTTACTTTTTTTCTATCTCTGATAATAACCGAGATACCCTGTATGGGCATCGAAAATAGACCACACTGTACAGTGAATCTTTTATTTTACAAATTGCTATTAATAATGTTACATTTTTAAATTTAGTTACCGGTTTCGTATTTGCTGTTAAAGGAGATTGGTCCGCAACCTGAAATTTTGCATTCTTGTTGTAAGTCTGGCAAATAAGTAAGTGATGTCCGAAATTGTTGGAATCATTTCTTGAAAATAGGAGGATACGTATTTCACTAATTTTTTGTTTTCTGGAAATAAGTTCCATTTATCGACCGGCAAATATGCAATGGATAAAAAACTAGGACCGCAAATGATGAAGAGAAACGGTCTTGAAACAAACACTTATACATAATAGGGCTCTCATGCCCGGTTTCTCCGACACATCTCAAGATCGAACTTATATAAGCCCGCCTTATATTTAAGACCGTCTCAAGATACCAATGCGTTGCACAGAAAACATATTCCGGAATCTGTTAGGCCCTCCGCACACGGCGCGATAGCTGGGCGATGAGACAACGACGCGATATTTCCTCTCTTCCACTTCCTAGGTAAGTGAATGGCGACCCGCCAACGATGCGATATGCTAGAGATTTATGCACGACGCGATTGCAACGCGACCGATACGCGACTCGGGCGACCTGCAAGGAAGTACGATTAGTCGCGTTGCACATATCGCGATGGAAACGTTTAACATAAAATTCGTCGGTGAAGTTAAAAAATACCCCGAGTTATACGATTATACTCGTGCAGATTATTCAAGAAAGGACGTAGCTGTAAAAGCAGATTCCTTTGAATGTAAGGATGAACCCAATGCCTCCGCTGCTTCCTTCGTTGTAATCTCTTGTACCAATAAAACATTACAATGTCCTCATCGCTCGACATATTTAGTTATACACAACACAATAATTTTATAGTTGTTGATGCAACTTTAACCAATACAACAATGCACAATCTCACCACGATCGCATCGCAGCTCGTCGTACAGTAATTGCGCCGTGTGCGGATGCTAGTCGCTAAGATCGTATAAATCGCATAAATCATTTGAATCTCAACACGATCGCGTCGCTGTCTCATCGCCCAGCTATCGCGCCGTGTGCGGAGGGCCTTAGACATCTCAGCTAAGTTAGAACTCGGTTTGGCAACGTTGCAAAAAGTCGGCACATTTTAGCGGCAGCTTGAAATGGCTAATTTTCATTGGCCATTTACATCACAGCTGTTAAAACGGCTCTCTGTGACATCTTGTTGTTGCTATCAGCTGTTAGTCACATATAAAGTTACAGTTCGGTGTTTATTATTTTATTTTGTGTTGAAATGGCGGAAAAAAAAGAATAAATTATACCATGGAGGAAAAACAATTATTAGTTAGCTTGGTGGAAGAAAATAAAATAAATAGATTATGTATACAGGGTGTTTGAAATTCGAGTTTAAGCATGGGGTTCTCGCTTATTATAATAGCTAGAGTATAGGTTTAAATTTGGCAAAGTTGCAAAATTTGGTGCTCATTAATAATCCAAAGAGAAATTGGAAATATCTCAAACGGTGTCCGAGAAAACTAGGAAAAACTGGAAAATACGATTTTTGAAAATCGTTTATAACTCCTTTGGAGTATGAAATAGTTCAAATGTGTAAAAACATTGCCGAAGCAACTTTTTAAGCCGAATCGGATGGTAGTCACAAATTTTTCTTAGATCGATTCGTTTTTGTTTTATGACAACCAACTTTGTTTTTGCTTATGGGCGCAAGTTTTGCTATTTACATTATCAAATAGCATTTATTTTTCTAAATCCATTGATGTATCACACATGGTATTTTACTTTTTCTTTTATTGTCAAATTTAAAAATACGTTTTAAACAATAACCATTATAAATCAGGTTGGCCGGTCATTGTAGTTTATGTTGTTTCCATGACAACCGATCAACAATCTAAAAGTTTTAAAGGCCTGTTAGTCATAAAAATGAACTTTAATAACGAAGAAAAACGCGATATGCTGCCTATCAGAAAAAACAAAGTTGGTTGTCTAAAACAAAAACGAATCAACCTAGGAAAAATTTGTGACCACCATCCGATTCGGCTTAAAAAGTTGCTTGGGCAACTTTTTTACACATTTAAAATATTTCAAACTCCAAAGGAGTTATAAGCGATTTTTAAAAATCGTATTTTCCAGTTTTTCCTAATTTTCTCGGATACTGTTTGACAGGGTGGATAAAAATCATGATTTTTAAAAAAAAATCAAAAAAATCGATTTATTTGATTTAAATCAGATTTTTTTGATTTAAATCAAATGTACCATATTATCGAATTTAGTGACATATTCACATGCTATTTCTGTTTTGTGCTAATATATTTAATAACCAATATATTTAATTCATTGGTGAATTGTTGTCAAAATGAAAAATTAAATATAATGATTAAGAATTTTGAAAAAATCAGTGCTAAATGGTGATGTTTAATTAATTATATACAGGTAGAGTCATTAGTGCGGGATCGGTCGATTGTGGCTAAACGGTTTGAGATATGAAGTTGATTCAAATAAATGCTATTTTATACAGTTTTTTCTAAACAACACAATAAAAATATTTTCAAATATACAGGGTGAGTCACCTTTCTGCAATTAATAGCAACTTTTATATTTCAAATACAACACCCAATTTATTTAATATTTTTGACCGCCTTAATTTTAGTTTTGCATCAATATAAAATACTACAGGTTTTTATAAGGCGTTGTAAAAAAATTTCGAAATTATTGAAGGTTTTAAGTCTTTATTTAAAAAATTCTCCTAAAGTTATTTTGAAGTACAGAGTTGTAATTTGGTATGGACATGCAGAAAAAAATTCTCTGTTCGCTCGATATGAAAAAATATGAATCACACATACAGGGGTGTTTATAAATAGGTGGCAACATGATCTTCAAAAGCTCGTAACTCGATTTTTTCAAATGCAAACCTCTTTTTTTATGTCATCGAATTCGTCTTTAAAAGAGCTTCATATTTTGTTAAGTATGTCCTATACCCAAAACTCATACTTTTCGAGATATTCGACATTTTTCTTCAAATCGTTATTGAAGCAATAGAGTGCCGTGGAAATTGAAAAAACTGACTGTTCACTTCGCTAACATCAAAAACTTGTCATTTATTTTTTGAATTATTGCATTTCCACAATGAATATTACTTTACAAGAGCAAATTGATATGGTTTATTCACCATTTCGTGTATTTAATTACTAATAGTAATACAATTTTGTTTTATTATAAATATTATACTGTATCTACTCATATAATCTGTGATTTAAATTGATAAATTTAAAAAAAAAATCACTTGATTTAAATCAATGATTTTTTTTTAAAAATCACTTGATTTAAATCATGATTTAAATCTTGATTTAAATCAATTGATTTAAATCTGCTCAACCCTGCTGTTTGAGATATTTCCAATTTCTCTTTGGATTATTAATGAGCACCAAATTTAGCAACTTTGCCAAATTTAAACCTATATTATAAATTGTTGAACGTCCGTTGTTTTAAGGTTTAGAAATTAAAAACTCTGGATTTACAGGACGGTTTTTATTGATTTTGGTTAAAAATCCGGACGTTTCGCACTTAATGTTTTTAAGGCTTCTTCAAGGGAATTTTAACAATATTCATTGAAAATTGACAAGGCTAACATGGTGCACATAACGATTTGTTTTTTGAATGTGTAGAACAATTCGAAAGTCAAAAATAACAGTGATACAGTCGCACTAATTTATTGTAAAATGTAAACAGTCTTTTCATTAAAAGGATTTTATGTGTAAAAATGTAAATTAAAACGGATAACATAAAATTTTAAAAAAGACACACAAAAGCAAACACTTTAAAAATTTTACGTACAATAGTACGTAAAATTTTACGTACAATAGTACGTAAAATTTTTAAAGTGTTTGCTTTTGTGTCTGTCTTTTTTAAAATTTTATGTTATCCGTTTTAATTTACATTTTTACACATAAAATCCTTTTAATGAAAAGACTGTTTACATTTTACAATAAATTAGTGCGACTGTATCACTGTTAATTTTGACTTTCGAATTGTTCTACACATTCAAAAAACAAATCGTTATGTGCACCATGTTAGCCTTGTCAATTTTCAATGAATATTGTTAAAATTCCCTTGAAGAAGCCTTAAAAACATTAAGTGCGAAACGTCCGGATTTTTAACCAAAATCAATAAAAACCGTCCTGTAAATCCAGAGTTTTTAATTTCTAAACCTTTAAACCTATACTCTAGCTATTATAATACGCGAGATCCCCATGCTTAAACTCGAATTTCAAACACCCTGTATACTCCAATTGAGGCTCAATTTGATCTAAGATCACAATAACTGTCTCTTTTGTGAGGCGAAAACGCATAAAAAAACAATCGTATTCGAAATCCGTAAATGGATTTGCGCGATCAAATCGCATTCGAGGTATTACAGGGTCGTACAAGTCATCATCTGCATCATCTATCATATTTATAAAGTCAATATCCATATTTAAACTTAAACCACAATTTAAACAAACATTTAACTACAAAAAAAGCAAATACAAGATAATTTTAGGTTATGTACTCCAGCTCAAGTTCTAGTAAACAGCGACTCAAGATGTGAGCTCAGCTCAAGTCGAATATGTTCTTAAAATTGCTTGGTGCAACACTTTATACCGTGAAGGCGAACTTAAGATTCAGCTAGATCTTAAGATGTGTCGGAGAAACCGGGCATCAGAGACCGATATAAAGGGACCAATTTTGGAGGAATATTACGGTAGTAATTTGGAGTACAACGGCCAGTGTTTGGATTTTGTCTATTAACAAACGATTTGTTGATAAATTTGTAGATCATAAATATGAAACAGTACTCGTACAGTATGTTCTTATGGGAAAAAATGACAAGGATACAACTACAATAAAAAAGGATGACAACAGGAACCCCAATTTTGGGACAGTCGGGTTTAGGTAGTTAAGAACCAACCACCGATGAATGTACAGCCCGTCATAAATCACTCTTGGTAATATTTGAAAAATAACCCCAAAATCTATTTAAAACATTTTTATCAAATCAACATTGCATTGGAAAACAAAACGTATGCAATATGTAACAAAGTATTGAAACTTTTTGTTTTATTATTTTTTCTGCATCGTTATTCTCTGGCACCTCATTTAAAGATACTTCCTCTGCAACTACGGTTCTTACCCTATTTTTATTTGGCCTTGTATCTGTCATTCCTTAAAAGAAGTGAAGTTATATCGAGACAAATCTTACAATCAAACTCCTTACGACTTGACGTCTCTCAAGGGATGTCATCATTAATTAAAGAATGGTCATGTAAAAAATAAACGGTCCTGTCAGTTACACTTGTAATAACTTCACCGGTGATCTAGATTAGAAAAAGCCGTAGACTAATAAATTAGTATGATTAACATATAAGTATACAGTTTCAACAAGTGTAAAATATAGTGTAGTAATCGTATTTCTACAGGAAAAAATGCAATAAAAACCACTATAAATCATTAATTTATATAGACAGCGAACATTTATTTCAGCGAATTAGGTATAGTTGTAATTGGAGAATAGACGTTAGTCTGCATATAAACTTAATTGCTAAATAAATGTCAAAACGACATATTATATTATTCTGTTATATGTCATTGCGAAACGGTTACGCTATTTTATGTAAATGGTTATTGATTCAGAATATGATAACCTCATTACTATTTATTAAATTAACATATTTTAAGTAGTGGACGTTTTTAGATATTAAATTTAGATAGCAAATATTGTAAGGCACGTTGAAATCGGGATAGTGCTGGATGCATTGTATCTCGACAGATTATACAGGGTGTTTCACTTTTTCATGGGACACTATTGCTATCTCCGTAAATAATGAAAATACAAGGTTGGTTAAATGGGACAAAAGTTAGCTCTTTGGGAGTGTATTTTAAACAAGATCTTGTTTTGTTTAAAAATTCCATGGCTTGCGTGATTTAACGAAAAACAAAATTTTAAAACTCAAATATCTCGCCTATTGTTGCGAATACACAAAAACGCCAAGGGAAAAATGTTTTGCAGATTTTGTTTGCTATAAGATGGAGCTGGTCAGATTTTTATTTATAAATTACCGTGCGAGATATTTGACAAAACAACTTTTTTTTAAAATGGCAGTCGTAGTAGGTAATGACTTAGATTTAAAGATTATTGTTTCTCTTTACAATGATATAATATTTTATGTCTATTTTCAAAAATACGCGAAATAACCTAAGAAATTGCAAAATCTTACGACTTAAGATAAAAATAAAGGTTGCCATAAGAAGAAAAAAACAGTAACCGACTTTATTTCGACACTTGCTTGTCTATTAGGTATAATAATTGTGTTAACACTGGAAATAATGTAAATCGACATAATATGTAAATATTTTAAATCCTTTTTTGTTAATGTGTTAGTAGGAGGTATAAAATACATTCATATTATGACTATTGGTATGTTTATTTTAATTTCGCATTACATTTCTTTTAATATCACTGCTAAAAGAGTGATATAATAGACAGGCAAGGGTCGAAATAAAACAATTAAAGTCGGTTATTGTTTTTTTTCTTCATGGAAACCTTGATTTTTATCTTAAGATTTTGCATTTTTCAGGTTATTTCGCCTATTTCTGAAAATAGATAAATAAAATATTATATCATTGTAAAGAGAAAAAAAAATCCCCTTTTTTTTCAGACGTCACATTCTCGAATAAAAGTGTTGGTACGGGTGGTCTGAAACACCCTGTATAAAATTTCGTTTCGCCTTTTAGAATTGTACCCAAAAGTGACGCGCCTAAAGTTTGGAGAAAAAAAAATGGCCCGCACTCATATAAGAAGTTGGACAGCGCTGAACTAACCTATAACAGTTATAGTGTTTCGTCTCGAGAATTCTTTCTCGAGACATTCTCGGGAAAAAGTAATTTTTTTGATTTCTCATATCTCGAGAAATAGAAATTAGAGTTTTTTCTCTAGACTAGTATCAAAACACGAAATTTACAAAACTGCTTCACAAATGTTAAATAGATTATTTGTTAGTTCTCATCAGTAGGGGTGGGCGATATCCAAATTTCGATATCGAATATCGATATCGAAATTATATCGATATATATCGATATATCGACATATCGATATATCGACATATCGATATATCGATATATCGACATATCGATATATCGGAATATCGATATATCGGAATATCGATATATCGATATATCGGATTATCGAAATATCGATATATATCGACATATCGAAATTTCGATATAAAAAGCGGCGCGAAGCTAAAAAAGTCGGTAAAAAAGTGAAAAAAGAGACTGGTGACATAAAAAAAAAAAAAAACTTCTCGCCCTTAAAATATCGATATATCGGAATGTCGGAATATCGATATATCGATATATCGGGATATCGATATTCCGATATATCGATATATCGATATATCGATATTTCGATATATCGATATCCGATATTTCGATATATCGATATATCGATATCAAAATTATATCGATATTTATCGATATATCGATATATCGCCCACCCCTACTCATCAGTTTGATACTGACGAAGAAGATTTTGATGCAGATCCGGTCAATAAAAATGAAGCATTGTCTCTCCAAGAACAACTGAACTTATCGGTAACAGAAAGTGTGAGAGAAGTTCAAGTAAAACACAGTGTAAATGACAAAAATAAAACTATTAAGCAAGAATTTAATATATTTCAATCATCAGGTACAAGAATCAAAAATTTAGAACTACTCAGTAATGCTTTATCCACAATTTTTGTTGCCAACGATATTGTGACCAAAAAAAATAGATTGTTTAGTACTACTTAAGATGCTCTGTTTTTAAAAAAAATATTTTAAATCTGTACAATGAAAACATTAATTTTGTTTGTGATTCGTAATGTTTAGAATAATGTTTAATTAAAATCACTTACGGTTATTATCTTCTATAAAATAATGTACCTACTTATTAATGAAATCCAGGTTTTGACGTCATAAATAATAAATCAAAAATAAATTTCTGAAAAATTTTAAAATTAATTTATTACGTGCAGATCCAAGATGTTTTAAAATAATAAGTAAAATATATGAATTTAATATTAAAGACTGATAATCATTGTTATATAACTTTTTAAACTGAATTTAAGCGTGTAAATGTAAATTTATATATTATATGAGAATTCTCGAGACTCGAGAAATGAAAACTATCAAGAAATCTTAAACACTAAACTGTTCTGACTTGTGATTAAATGGGAAAAAACGCTGCGATCAAATTATCAGTATCTATTCTATACTAGAAAACTGCGTGATTTTTTTGGACTTCATCATGTGCCATGCAAGTCAACAATTCAACGTATAGTAGACTGGCCCCCGCGATCACCCGACTATTTTCTGTGGGGGTACCTGAAAGGAAAAGTCTACGCTAATAAACCAACAACAATTCCAATGCTTCAGGACAATATTCGAATTGCGGAAATAATACGCGAAACGTGCGAGAATGTCATGAAAAATATTATTAAAAGAACAGGCATTTGTAACGCTGCCAGAAGTGGTCACTTGAGCGATGTCATATTCCATACGTAATTGTCATAAGCCTACTGTTGAATAAAAAAATCCAAATTTAAAAAAATGTGATTCATTTCCGGGTTATTCAAAAACAACATCGGCCTGGAACATAATATTCACCCTATATAAGCATACTTAAGTCATTTTGAGTGATTTTGCGGTGAATTTAAAATATCAATCTGCATTTACATGAAGACTTAAAACTTGTAGATTTTGATAATCCGGCACCTGGACACGGCACACGGAGGTCCGTGTACAAAAATTGACAAAATAATAAAAAGTTTACTACGTAGCTAAATAATAGCTACAACTTGCTTGAAAAGACCACCTACCTACACTATACGTTAATTTCATATGTACCACATTACTTTTGTTAAGATTCAACAGCACGATCATCAATCAATGGTAGTTTAAGGTTGGTAGTTTGAACAAAGAAATAAAAGAGCTATTCTAAACAAACCGAAGATGTTAATGATAATGTAATTTATCGCGTTCAACACACATTTTCATGTAAAAGTTAAATTACAACTAATACGCAGCGTAAAAAATATTCCGCTCGGTAGGCGGCGAGAAAGTGGCGATACTTGAATTAACATACTCGTAGTTTATTTCAATGTCCTTTTTGATCTACATATATTTCAAACGTTTCACACCCAACGTCCGATGGCTTTACAAACTCGCGCGATTAATAATCAGTAAAAACGCGATCGAAAAAATTTATTCGGTAATCAATATTCAGCAAAATCGCTGATGCCAAATAGGTGAATGACGCACATAAATCTAAAAATAATGGACAGACAGATTGCTCCTAACGAGAAGGTGCCAGCAACTGCAAGGAAAGCTGTCAAGGGCGAATGTAACTCATTGTTTAGCAAATCGATTTAAATTAGGAAACTGATTAATGCAATCAATTAAAGCCGGATCAAATTTGCATTTAGATGGATCCTGATATTTTAATTGTACATCGTTAGCCGTAACAGGATGCTGCTAAAAGTAAAACATTGTGGACTGTCGACTGCAACAAAGTCTCTTCTAACTACACTTGTTGATGTTATTTCCTTTCACCACACAAATAAGAGCAACACAATAAATCTATACAACAGTCGAGTTCTGAGTTTCAATGAACTCATACGCTTTGAAATTCACTGAATATGTATTGACCGCTAAGCTGGCGTATTTTCAGGATTCTAACGTCTAACTTGTGTAACGCTTGTCTGCGTCTTATAAACCAAAATGTGTATACGTATGTGACTAGCATAAGCATAGCCGATTAAACTTTATTGAATGTAAGTAAGTTTCGAAATTGCAGTTAACCGAAAACAAGTTTCTGAACTAAGCTTTTATGCAGTTAATTGACAATCAGATTTTGCATTACGTGCAGTGGCCTAGTGGGTAGCAGGGTTGATAAAAATCATGACTTTTTAAAAAAAAAAACAAAAAAATCGATTTATTTGATTTAAATCAGATTTTTTTGATTTAAATCAGATTTTTTTTAAATTAAATCAAATGTTCATATTTGCATGCTATTTCTGTTTTGTGCTAATATATTTAATAACCAATATATTTAATTCATTGGAGAATTTTTGTTAAAATAAAAAATTAAATATAATGAATAAAAATTTCGAAAAAAATCAGTGCTAAATAGTGATGTTATATATAATTAAGTCTTTGTCTTAACAAGCAATAAACAGTATGATTATATTTATATTTCAAAGTGTAGTATATGATCTACAAAACCATGCTTGCTATTCATCATCAACTATATGTGACCTGTGATCGAATTCTATGCCTGAAAATACTTGTCTAAACATGCAAATGCAGTTTTGTATGTAAGGGTATCCCAGATTCTGTTATTCAGTTTATTTTAGTTAGCAAACGTGTACACATCACATAAATAAACGCAACATAATGTCAGGAAGAAAAAGGGATAGTGTTTGGCAACATTTTATAGAAAAATCAAACAAATTGAAAGGGAAAGCTGGGAGCAGAGCAGTTTGTAAATATTGCAAAGAAGAAATACAAGGTCTGGTACAAAGATTAAAAGCACACCGTGAAAAATGTCAGAAGAAACAAATGCATATGAATGAAGTTACTGAATGTAATACAGAAGATACTGACACAGATTCTAATCCTACCACCATAGAAACAAGTCAACCGAAAGAGTTTTTTGATCCACAACCTAGTACGTCTAGAATGGATACAAATACAAATATAAGCTCACCACCTGCTAAAAAAAAAAAAAGAAATGACTGAAAATTTATTAATGAAATCATTTGTAGTGCGTACTTCTAACGAGTTAAAGAAAAATCTTGATAGACAAATCGCAAAAGCTATTTATGCGACAAATAGTAGTTTCAGATGTATCGAACAACCAGAAGTGATAAAAGCAATCGAAATGTTACGGCCAGGTTATTCACCACCTTCTAGGTTCGCTGTATCTTCAACATTATTAAATGAAGTGTACATGGAAGAAAAAGAAAAATGTCTTGCAAAATTAACAAATAGTTCGGTTTGCCTTTCCTTAGATGGTTGGTCAAATGTACATAACGAACCGATAATTTGCGCTACTGTAACAACAGATTATGGATCAACCTTCCTCCTTGAAAGTATAGATACATCAGGGCATGCACATACAGCCGATTATTTAACAAGTATAGCAATCAGTTTAATAAATAAGTGCAAAACTCAATATAATTGGGCAGTTTTAAGTTTCGTTACAGATAATGCAGCTAATATGAGCAAAATGAGAGAAAACATTAAAAATGAAGAAACCGATGTAAATGTGATAACCTATGGATGTTCAGCACACATTCTAAATTTACTTTCCAAGGACTTGCAGATACGCGATATTAAAGAAAATGTTGTGCATGTTGTTAAGTATTTCCGTAATAATCATTTGGCAAGTGCTAAATATAAAGCTGCCGGAGGTAAGGCGTTAATATTGCCTCAAGACGTAAGATGGAATACTCTTGCAGATTGCTTGGAAATATTTACACAAGAATGGCAGAAATTGTTACAAATTTGTGAAAAGAACAAAGACCAAATTGATTCTTTAATATTCCAAAAGGTGTCTAACATTAAACTGAAACGATCGGCAGAAGATTTTTTAAAAATAATAAAACCAATTTCCATAACTTTAGACAAATTACAAAGAACAGATGCATTTTTAGCTGATGCTGTGGAAGCATGGAAAGAACTTGAGGCTGTTTTTGATGATACTATTACATTAAATATTAAACAAATGGCTGCATTTCAAAAACGATATGCTCAAGCTTTGACACCGTACCATTTTTTGGCTTATTTATTAGACCCTAGAAAAACAAAATTTCCTTTGAAATATAATGAAAAAGACGCAGCTTTAAAAGTAGCAGCAGAAAGTTACCCACACAGTGGTTTATTACCCATAATAATAAAATTTGAAGCTAAATCTGATCCATTTAAATCTGTTATGTTTAGTGAGGAAATTATTAATAATGTTACTCCAATACAGTGGTGGAAATCACAAAAAGATGTTTCCGATATTAATAAAGTGTTGCCAATATTAACACAACTAATGTGCAGTGTAACTTCTTCGGCCTCAGTTGAAAGAATGTTTTCAACATTTGGATTGGTCCATTCGACAATAAGAAATAAACTGGGAACTGAAAAGGCTGCAAAACTGGTATTTTTATTCCAACATTACAATACCAAAAATTTATAAATGTATATTATTATATATTATTTTAAATGAATTACGTTTCGTTACGTTACGTATAAGTATGTATTTAATACGTATATACATATAAGAACTGTTGTTTTTTTTTAAATACTTATATACATAAATACCATATACCTAATGTTTTTTTTTATTTGAGAAAATAAAATTTTGTTTTGTTATAAATGTTTTATTACCTACTCATATAATAAGTGATTTAAATTGATGTTTTTTTTTCACTTGATTTAAATCAATTGATTTAAATCTGCTCAACCCTGTGGGTAGTATGCAAGGTATCTGGATTAAAAATATGAATAAGGGGTTTGCTAAATTTAATCATATCGCACTGATATTAAGGGATTTTTAAAAATGTCATATTTTTGTTTAAAGCCACCTATTAGTATCCAAAAACATTCTGCTATCGATAATAATCATACTGGAGGAAACCGGGGATGAAAGCAAAATTTTTTTACTTTCATTTAATTTTTCATAGAGTATAGCACACGTTTTTTACATCCAAACTGATTTCATGATGGATTGGACATTTGTCTTCCTTCCAAGATATTTAATGTTTCGTAAAGAATATGTGAGAATATTTTTTTCTGTAGTAAGACAGCTGTTACTTCCAACCTCAACGTTGCGGTTAAAAGTAACAATGATCGGGGTAAGTTGTAACGGCAAAATTATTTACACAGCTCATAAGTAGTGGGTAAATTATAGACATTATAGACATCAACAAAATTAATATTTGATTCAAAAACACACATTAGCAAAATGAAAAACTAAAAAAATTCTTTGGTACAATACAAAATGATAAGTAAACATTATTACTATTCAAAAATGTGAAACAAAAAGATACAACAAATTGGAAAATGAATCCTAAAAGTTTTGTATGTTCTCATCTACGAAGAAAACCACCAATTATGTACTAAGAGTGAACATTTGCAATTGAAAACATTGATTGGGGTTGGTTGTAACACTGTTACTTTTGACTCCAAGTGTACACAAAACAAATTGGAGGGAATCCACAATTAACCACGATTCCAACGTCAAATTGTATGGCATCCACCAATAGCCAACAAAATTTAGAACATAATAATCTAGGTACTTTTTTGTTCCTCTTTTAGAAATCGCATAAAAGTCACTCGACAGGTGACACAACGCATTAACTTTTAGGTGAAAAATAGTGATCTGGCTGGCAAAAACTTAACCTCTATGACAGATGAAAACTAGCAATGTAGGTAGGGAGGTGGATGTAAATGAACATTGCTAAAGCGCTTAGGGCGACAGATAACAAAAATTAAAGAAATTACAGGCACTGTTACAACCTACCCGTGTAACTTTCATCCCCGGTCTTCCCTACCGTCGAAATGACCCATGTAGCTAGTGCACATAAGTATTTTTTTGAAGGAGGATCTACAATTTAAGGTTTATCCTTTCTTTTTGTGGTGGTGTCTTCGTTATTATTATAGATATCGAAGTAACTTACGCAGGTTTTTACTTTTTTTTACGTAAAATCTAATGACGTCAATAAAAAAATGTTTTTTACCAGTTGACAAGATACGATACAACGCACCGCTGTTTCGATGCAGCTGATTTTAGTAATTAACTGATGATAGATAAAAAACTCATGGAACAAGTGTTGAGGTTTAATTGTCTGGGAAGCAAAATCTTTAGATATTAAAAACTCGAAAAAGAAGTAAGGAGAAATGTTAAAAAAGCTGCAAGTTTGAGAACATTTAAGAAAAATATTAAAAAGTAAAGTCGAAAGCATAAACTTTAAAGCCTGCATATTTATATGTGTCCGACCGATTATGACTTCCGGTGCGAAAATAAGAACCGAACAGCAACATCCAAAAAATACTAAGGAAATCTGAAATGAGAACTATTAACATGATGGACAAAAAACAATTATCTCCGACAATAGACAAGCATAAACGATTAAGCAAGATGGATAAGAGGAAGCAGAAGATATTGGAATGAACATGTTAGCAAAATCGCAAAGGAAAGGCTACTCCGCATTACAAGAAACCACCTCCCCAGGCAGAAGCCCATTTAGAAAATGGAAAGATATCTGGCAATCCAACTCGTCCAACTCAAGCCAATCAATTAAAAAATAGGCAAAGATGCAAATCAAAAGTAGAATATAACGAAAAAGACTTTAAATTTTTTAAATGCCTTTCTTTTCTGACATTAAATGCATGGTAAGCCATTAATATCTGGAACATTCAAATATGGAATGTTAAAGTCTGGAAAATGCACCGATATAATCATTCAAATCTTGAATCGTTTAACGCTGGAATCACTCAACGCAGGAATCATGCAACGATGGAACCACGACACACGGGAATCGTTCATCGCTGGAAAGCTCAAATCTGGAATCTGGATTATAATTACGTAACTTTGTCCCAATTCGTAGCCCTTAAGATACATTACTACGATGTTTTTATCTTCCTCTATACAATATTTAAGACAAAATATAAAACGAAGTGTTCTGTAATTATATTATACTTTGGCTGTTGTAATATAGAGGACAGCAAAAATTCTTCATTTCTGGATTCCAGATTTGAGCTTTCCAGCGATGAACGATTCCCGTGTTGCGTGGTTTCATCGTTGCATGTTTCCAGCATATTTGAATGATTCTATAAGTGCATTTTCCAGATTTGAACATTCCATATTTGAATGTTCCAACTTTTCATGCGGCTCCAAATATTTATAATGGTTGACATATTATTTAACAAATTAGTTTAAAACAGAAGCATTGTTAAAATGTTATTTACGCATAGAAAAATAAATACACGGTAGGTCCTGGACACAGCTTAACAACTGAAAATATTATATACAGGGTGTGTAAAAATTGGCGGAAGGGCTACACGGAGCGATGTTCTTCGTAAAATTCTAAGTCGAAAATCTTAATACGAAAATGTTGTACCATGCTTCCTATGGCCTCAGGAACCATTTAAAGAAAAAAAAAATTGGCAACATTGCATACATTGATTTGCGTTTGGACATTTTTTATCAGCAATTTTTACTTAGGTATTTACATTTTTTGTTCGAACTGAAAGCCTTCAGTTCGTAAACATAGCTGCAAACTTTTGGGTATCGTAAAACACAAACAAGAAATAATTACGAGAAAAACAGAGATGACAGCTAAGGACAATGTTGCCATATGTATTATTTTCATTCAAATCAGTGATTTACATATTTTCAACACCAATTTTTGAAAGGAAGAACACAATATCTAGGAAAAAATACTATTCGAAATCTATTTTTATTCCAAATTGCAGCTTTTTCATTTACAAGTATTAAATAATAACGCTTATTAAAGGACTAAATGTCAAAACTTTGAGGACCTCTTGCAGACACAGCAAGCATGGTACAACATTTTCGTATTAAGATTTTCGACTTAGAATTTTACGAAGAACATCGCCCCGTGTAGCTCTTCCGCCAATTTTTACACACCCTGTATAATTGAAAAACTGTAGTTTTAAATTTAACTCTTATTTCTATTCTGGTAAGAAGTTATTTTTAATTTTCAGTGTTTTTAAATTTTTGATGTCATGTAAGTCCAAATTATTATACGTAAGTAGGTTTGTTTGAAAGTGCGCGAGCGAGCACACAATCTACAACCAAAATAACCACGTTGATTATTAAGAAAAATAGCTCAAATGTTAATCATTCCATAGTTCTAAATATATGAACCTCTATTAATAAACAGAAAGATGTATTTTTAAATATGTACTTCTGTACTGAAGGAATAGCGAAGATATGTACCAAACCTCATTTAGAAATTTACTGAAACACTACAGTAAAATCTTTTTGAAAAAATATTGAAAATGGAGTTAATAAAGTTTTTTTTTGCTTGTAATTGAAGTAAAAAACATTTAACATCAAATGGTGTTTTATCATTTGCTTACTAGTTATTGTACTTGTTAAATGTTTAATAGTTATTTTTGTGCGATCGTACTAGAAACAGCTGTTTGACGGACGCGTTAGCAACCATAAAGTACTGCATTACCGGCCCCTTCCTTAGCAACGGCCGTAAAAGTTACTTTTCAGGCCGTTACCCTTAGCAACGGCCGAAAAAGTAACTTTTACGGCCGTTGCTAAGGAGAGGGTCGGTAATGCAGTACATACGCCATCATCTGTCAGTGACAGAATGTCACGTAGTTTCTAACCTATAATTTTGAAAATTACTAAAAATTTAAATTGTTTTTAATTCGATCGCACAAAAAATGTAATATGCACCTCGGCCAAAACGTACTTTTTCGGCCTTGATACATAAAATATGTTTTGTTACCTTTTTGACAGACAACAGAGATGAAAGAACAGGAAAATTTAAATATGATAATAAAAATAATCCAGAAAATGGTATATTTTTGTTAACTTTTGCTTCTTATTCTCGTAGAGCACGATTACGCGCTAAACAAAACTTAATAGAAACATCGTTACCGTGGTAAAATAGTATATTACATAACAAGAGTTGTAAAGCCGGTGTCCCACGGCCTGTGACTCGGCGAGCCTCGCGCGGCTCGCGGCTCGTGCTTGTAGGCTCGTGGTCTGTCGAATTCCGAGCTACGGCTCGTGGCTTGGCAAGTCGCGAGCCATGACGAGCTCCAACTTATAGCGAATCGCACACGCTTTGCTTAGCAACAGTGAATCTCGTGGAGTGCCTGTAAGTTGCACACATTTAGCTGGAGTGCGAGGCTTTGTTAATTTTACTTTGCGTAAGAAATTGAATTTAAAATAAAAAATATCGCACTGGCTGCGGCTTTTGCTGGTGTAAGTGAAGTCTTAAAAAGTAGAAGACAAAAACGGAGGTTTTGGGTGAAAGACTATAGTAGCAAGTTGTAATACCACAGCGACGAATTATATACTTTATTAGTACCACATCCGCTTCGCTGGCATTCACGGTATTTTTTAATTCCTTTCTAAAGGATCTCCTCAAACTTTGATTTTTTTACAAATAAATCTCAATTGGCTTCCGGAAATCCTCGTTCTTTTCAAAAGTCTATTATTTTTCTGTATGCCTTAACACGCAAATTTCTAATTTTGTATTCTTTACTTTTCATATATAAATTAATAGAATCCGTTATTAATTCTTTCGTCTACAGGCGGATATTCATCCTTAGACAACTACATATGTTTTGAACGACTAGCGTGTGGTAAAGCGCGCGTTGTCAAATATTTTACACAGACATGGCTCGTACAAGAATTCGTGCGCAATTTTCGACACGCTTTCGTTTGCCTTTGCACTCCTTTTATAGTTTGTTTCAAAATATTTTAACCTGCTAATAACAGCATTATCTACTGTAATTACTAGTAATCCGCAAATCGGTTCTGCCCCGCGGGGGGTGTTAAGGGCCGTACTGTACAGAATTAACGGTTTCTGTAATTCTCACTACTACAGGTATAAACAAGGGTTCTTAATTAAGATTTTGTTAAAGCAAACATTTGTATATTTAGTGACAAAGTTATTCTCAAAGTGTTAACTTCATTATTGTTATATTCACAAAATAAAACATGTGAAGACCTTGGTGTGAGGAATCTCAAACGAACAAAGAAGTCGTATCAGAAAAAACTTGTTAAAAATTAAATCTCATCTTGGTATCCAAGCCAAAAATATAGTAGGTACTAAATGTCTATAAAAACTTAAAAAATGAAAATAAAGAGATGTGTTATAAAGAAATAATTAAAAGAACGTCACAGTTAGCAGAAGTTAATTACTGTAGTGTTTATAACATAGTGAAACATGATGTTCAAGAACGAAAAACAAGAGATGATAATGGTGACAGAAAAATTAAAAGCTGGGATATAGATATAATTCGAAGAACGCTTTATAATCTTTATAAACAAAATATCGTAGCAACTATAGACAGTCTACATAATAAACTTATAGAAAATACAGATGTAACGTGCAGCAGATCAACATTATGGCGTACTTTAATTGAAAACGGTTTCAAATATCAGACAATTAATAAATAAGAAAGTTGCGATACCAATATTTAGCAACAATTTAAAAAAATCGAGACGAAGGTCGATTTATTTGTTATTTAGATGAAACGTGGTACGACACAAATGATACAATAAAGAAAGGATGGATCGACGACAAAAACGAATGCCAGCTAAACGTGCCTCATAATCGAGGAAAAAGAATAATCATTTTACACGCGGGCTCACAAAATGGTTGGATTGAAGAAGTTTTGCTGTTTGCAAAAAATATTCAAAAAAGCAGTCTTGATTATCACGAAGACATGTCATCAAAGTTAATCGAAGAATGGTTTAAAAATAAATTGTTAACGGTGTTGCCAAAAAAAAAGCGTGATAGTGATGCATAATGCATCATATCATAGTAGACAAATAATAAAGGTTCCCGCTTCAAATAGCAGTAAAGATGAAATAAAACTATTTTTGGAGCAAAATAATCTCTTCTACGAAGACACATATTCAAAGCAAGAATTGTTAGAGGTACTTAAAACAAAAAAAAATTGAAAAACAATATTATGTTGACAATATTGCGATGATAGTACATGGACATTCTGTTTTGAAATTACCTCCTTATCATTGCATACAATAGAATTAATTTGGGGGCAACTGAAACAACACATTCGTCGCACGAATAATAACCCAAAATTTAGTGAGCCACAATTGCAAAAACTAAAGATGCAATTTTGAATGCAACGCCCCAAAGTTGGAAAAATTCGATTGAACACGTCATTAAAATTGAGAATGAGTATTTACAATATGCAGATGTAAACCAAACCTGCATTATATCATTAGATGGTAATAACGAAAGTGATTCTGAAAATAAATTATGTCAGGTAGGTGTGTTATTTTATGACAATGATTTTAAATCTGATAAAAATGTTAGTTTTAAGGCTGGTGTATATCTACACACAAAACTGTTATTATTTAATACGCCTCTGAACACATAACAGATTTTCAAGGGATTATCTTATCTCTCCACGGGTGCCTAATAATAATCATTGCTAAATCCAGTAAGTCAGGTTAAATTATCTTGAAATGAACTATACACACACAATCTTTCGCGCGCGAAAGCATACACGCCCTTCAATCGCGCAGGAAAGCGTCTGTGTGTAAAGGCGGCTAATCTCCCTACAAAACCTAGACAGCCGTGGGAACAGGTGCACGAGCGTGCTGAAGATCGTCATCCGTCGAGCCACAAGCCTTTGATGTCTGTCGATTTACCGCCATTTCACGGGAAAGGGCGAGCCACCACAAGCCACCACGAGCCTGTGCGTTCCCACGACTCGAGGTATGACAAACCGAGTCAGGCTCGCCGAGTCACAGGCCGTGGGACACCCGTTGAAAGGGCGAGCCACCACAAGCCACCACGAGCCATGCCGAGCCTGTGCTGTCCCACGACGCGAGGTATGACAAACTTCGCGTCAGGCTCGCCGAGTCACAGGCCGTGGGACACCGGCTTAAGAAGCATATTACGCACGAATGGAAAAGTTGCGCACGTAGCCGCGTAGCGGCGAGTGCGTATCTCCACGAGTGCGTAGTTGCTTTACAACTCGTGTTATGTAGCATACTTCTTCTACGAACACATAATACATACGATTTTAACGGCTTTTTGGCTAATATACACATGTAATTACGTTGTCTTGTCAATTTTGACGTTAGCCTACTTTGACGTTTCTAGACAAGTGTGCGTTTTGCTTACCGTGCGTTAGGATTCTCTTACTATGCATGCAGGCTGTACGGTAAGAGTCATTTACATTAGTGGTATGTAGTAGAAAAAGGTTTATTATCTATATAGGTATGGTTTTGTTTTAACCCTCCGTTACTCGCGCGTCTTTTAGTAACATCGCTACTCGCGTGGCGTCTAGGAGACTCCAATAAGTATAGTGTTAGTAATTTGTATAAAATTATTTTTGTTTATTTTGGGCAAAATATTAAAAATATTAACTTCTACACATGATTATTTTATAAAAATGTTAAAAAAAGAATACAGAAATTAACAATAAAAGATAAATGCTGTAAATAGGAAAATTTTAATCTACCACTTTTTTTTTAATCTATCACTAGTACTTGCATTATATCAATAGTCCTCGCGTGGCGTCTAGGAGACTCCCCTAAGAATTTATTGCTGTTTATTCCACAACGTTATTACTCAAGAATGGTGTCGTGTTCTAACGAATCATTGTTCAGTGACAAGAAGGTACATTGATTGGGGGATCACCCGCCCTTTCGGTTCTTTTACTCACTGGTGTCTCACAGACGCCGCGCGAGTAACGGAGGGTTAAACATTTAAGGTTTTATGACCTGCCAATACTCCTGTTGTTAAAATTCGTTTGATTTTCTCACATACGCTACAAAAATTATTTATGAAGAAAATGAACTGCCAAAGCATTTGATTAATGGTCACTTCGTATACACAATAATTATTATTTCACTTCATTGGGTATAATAACTGGAAAATCAATGATTAAGTGTTGTTTGTTCGTTGCGATTAGGAACGGCATTGATTTATGTTAAAATTTTCAATGCTAGGCACTAAAAACCCTTCGCAAAAACTGGAATTAAAAATATGCGCAACGGCAGCACCTAATCATAAATACTGGAGGCGATCATTCAGCGGCGCCACAAGTAATAGTTGTAGGCGGTACTCGTACAATATAATGCAAAACGCAGTAAGCTGACTTCCGAAAATAAATACCATCGTTGCGTCAACGATTTAATATACAGCCACCATTTACTTTAAACTAAAAGTTATCAATTCTGCACATGTACGTCTAATGGTTTGGGTAAAAATAATGTTATGCACACGTATGTAAAATAATATGCAAAACTAGTGACCTCTTCAACAAAGTGTCTCTACCTATGTGGGTTACTTGGCCTCACATACTTTTATTTTGATATGCACCATTCACATTTGATGGTTATAAATAACGTCTTTTCGCGTGGGACAATAAATGTTAATAAATATTAGAAGCGTAGCAAATAAAGCGTAAATCCTGTGATGGCTGAAGGAAACGCGACAACTTTATAGCATTTGACGCTCAAAGTGATTAAACCGATTCCACACTTTACGGTAGTTTTAATGTTTTAAAGTAAATACTAAGAACAATCCATTACGCGAAGGAGGAAATTGACTTGCTATTAATACCAATTCATTAGGCGGTTTTATTTCTTGATTATCGCGCTTGTGAACAACTTGAAGTAAAGTATCAAATTACTAATACTAATTTTTACTTTCGCTGTACGCAGTATAGTGTCTATAGTGCCAAAATTGAAAGCGGTATAAAAAATCTAATTACACAGGCGTTATTTTCTCAAAAAAATTGCCTGAGAGACCCATATCAAATTTTCGCTAATTATTACGGTAACCGAGATACGCTGTAAAACATTCGAATTTGGTCCACCCTGTATAGCTGCTGCAGAGAACTATGTCGAAGGTGATTAATTCGATTTAAAATCATTTTATTAAACAAAGTTTTATGATGCTAGTCCGGTTATTATTCGATCAAACCACGTATGTGTGGTAGTTACCATCAAATACAGTAGAAACATTCTATAAATGCACAAAGGGCCTACTAGAGGGGGAAAACTTGAGGGGCCGCATCCCCGGGCACCCAGCCTGAGGGGCCCCATTTTTTTTTTTTAATATGCATTTTAACGGCAAACTGCAAATGAACAGCAAAATATGTTTTTTTACATAAAAAACTACAAATAAACACAAAAAAAAAGTGGCCACGTATTTTTTTACACTCATCATAAAAAACATATTTTTTTATTCACAGGGGCCTCCAAATTTAAACTTACCCGGGCCCCCTCTTACCTCTAGGAGGTCCTGTATGCACACGTGTATCGTAAAAGGCATTCGGAAACAACAGAAGTTACTTTTTACACTTATCCACTGTGTAATTTTATTTGTTTTACGTAAATTACTGTAAACATTTCCTTCGCCTGTCAAATTTGCGTTTTCAACCAATCACTAATCTTAAATCTTCTAGAGACTACCAATAGGAGCATTATTGCACGGTAATAATTTTACATTCCCCTGTCAAATGTTGATCCTCCTCTCAAATTTGCGTTTTCGACCAATAACAAAATCAGATTTCCTGAAAACGACCGTTAAACATAATCATACACTGATAATTTACTTTTCGCAATTAACAGATTTTCATGCGTTTATTGGTCGTTTCTAAGAAATCTGAGTTTGTGATTGGTCGAAAATATAAATTTGGAGAGGGAATTAAATATTTCGGTCTTGATAATTTTTTGACGAATTCCGGCGACCAGAAGCGTTACTTTAATATAGATTAAACTACACCCCTGACGCACCACTCTGACAGTACTTGTAAAATTTGACATAACATACATTTACTTTAACAGGTAGGTCACGTGAAGGAAATTTTCTGACAAAATATAACTCGTGCATTGCAAATAATCTATAATTTTTGACAAATCTCACTCATGCAAGTTGAATCAGAAAAAATCCGAGTGCACGAGGTGCACTGAGTTTTTTTCAGCTCAACTTGCATTCGGGCATATTTACCAAAAATTATCGATAATTTTCAATGCACTTGTTATATTACTACTGACAATTTATTTTTAAAAAAATAAAAATCATGGTGTAGATGTAGTGCATTTTAAGCAGATGAACAAAATTATCAACGCATTTACATGCTAAGTATGCATAAAAACTAAATTGTGACGGCGCTCATGCAGAAAATGCAATAAACGATTAACGCCTACAACTTACACAACATGTTTCATCGATAAATTACAACCGGCGATAAAACAAAACCCATTTAACTGCTAAATATGTTTGATAGACCATTATGTTAACTATAGAATGCATACAATGTCTGCCGTATAACTATTTTACTTGAAATTCGTTTAAAGGTATTTGGAAAGAATCCAAATCGCTCATTGCGAAACACTAGTAGTCGAATTTTAGTTATTTGGGCTAAAAATACTGACCACTATTAACGATACAAAGTTTCCTAGAAAATGTAAATACTATTTCGTAATAATAAACAAAATCGAAAAACTCTCCTAAAATAACAAAATCAATCTTAACGAAGATGGTATTGAAACAGTATTTTCGGGTATAATAAATAATTTCCATGACGGCTTCTAGTTTTGAAATTAGATATCGGACTAATTAATTCGGTAGTTATGTATGAAATTTATTGCTAATTAATGTAAAAATGGACCCATACCACGCTTCGCCATTGCCCCAAAGTTTGTTAAAGTTTCGTTTGGGATTATTTCCGTATTTGATCTTACACGATGGCACGTTACACTTAGGAGACCGAACGAAATAGATAAATTGTCAATTCCCTTTGCATGTTCGCCTCTATCAAGGTTAAAACATGTAAATCGTGATGGAAATGCAAAAATAAGGTACAGTATACGAGTGGAAAACGAAAATGTATCGACGGAAGATAAACCATTTTTAAATTAAAAAAAAATCTGTAGTATTTCCTTATTAGTAAAATAGTAACACAATTCCAACAGCCGCCCTTTTTTCTCTTGCAGTACTCCGCTGTATGTATACCATTATACATTCTTGTACTTTTGTTGTTCCTTTTGGTTTATCTTTGGTCTTATAGCTATACTTTTAATTAAACATTAAACTCACCTTAAATACCTTAATATTAGGTTTGTTCCAACAAGCTGTTAAAAACCAATCAATGCATGAACTGGTTTATTCGCATGCTTGAACTATGTACTAGTAAATGTATTGCCCAGTATTAGCCGTTGTTGGAACGCTTTTACGATTGGCCTAACTGTAAATGACATTTGTGTCTATTGGGTTCATAGAAATGAGCGCACCGCAAGGGTAAACACCTTAAGAACCCAGCACTAAATGGGATTGGGAGGGCGATGCATAACTCCCAGAGCTCACGTTAGGTATGAACAGCGCATGCGTGTAAAAATCCTGGCAACAATTCGTTTTCTCGTTCATGAACTGTTCTGATCGTCCGCAAACCCGTCCATGTATTATTTTGAGAGTTCATGGAACGGATGACTGGACGTCCGGTGAACTGTCGGAGACTGTGATGGAACACGATAATGATCTGCGCAGAATCGTGACAGTACATTAGATCGTGCAAATCGTTGTTGGAAAAAACCTATTTAAATAAAGTCAGCTTTCCGGAAAATTGGCCCATGGCTTCTAAACGCACATTTAAAAGTGCCAGGAAATAAAACTAAGCTCAAATTTTATAAGATCATGGGAGCTTCCGGCGCTTCTCTCCGATTGTGAAAGCTGGACTCTAACACAAGACAAGAAACAGATAGTAGAAGCGACAGAAATGCAATTTGTTCGACCAGAAGGCAGATACTGCTTGTTAGGTTATCGCCGTAATGAACAAGAACGTATATTAATGAAGAAATAATCAAAAAGCGACAAAAATAGAAATAACTGTTACGAATAGACGACATCCGGACACCTAAAAACCTTTATAGATACAAACCAACTCATGGAGGGCGAAATGTTAACTATATGTTCAAGACTAAGATGGAGAGAAGTGACTGAAGGTTTGAAACTTGTCGATAATGATATTTTAATTAAGTTTTAATAGACAGTAATATTTTTTTCTGAAACAGCTACACAACCGATGATTTTTTTCGGTCAACGAAAACTTAACTGCTCCTATGGAAACTTTATTTTTAAGAAAAACGGCGAGTTTTCTGAATAAAATACCACATCTGTGGACTAAAAGTATAGAGAATTTTCGCACAGCAACCGTCCAGTTCATCTAAGTCAAGTCACGTCTGGCGTGTTTAGATTGGCTCAAGCAGATCAAAATTGAAATACAACGGAACTGCGCTATTTCTTTTTATACACAGTACATCGCCAACGAATACCATCAAGACTGATCTGAACTGAGCAGTTTGGATTTTTCGCTAGTCTTTCCACGTTTTTTTTTTAATAACTTCTCATATACAGGGTGTCTCCGTTATCACCGCAAATATTTTAAGTAGTGATAGAGGACCTTTTTCTAAGAAAAAATTTCAAGCAGAACTTTTTCCTAAAATCAAATGCTAGGCAGATATCAACAATTACTTGATTTTTTTACACTTCTGCATTTAAAAGGCTCTGTCGCCGAAAATATAAATTTTATCGTAAAATACCTTGCAGCTTTTTAATAGCACATGAAATTCTCTACAAAATTGGTTATAATTATTTTTTGTCTATAGGCAATGGTTTAAAAGTTATAAAGCAGTTTGTACAAAAAAATGGTAAAAATTTTAAAACTTTAATTGTTTCTTAGACTTTGTAACCGCTGTATCTTTAAAACGAAAGGCTGTACAAAAAAACGGACGGCCCATTACGGATAGCAAATTTTATGGGCTACAAATTTGGTCCAGTAAAATTTTTGGAAAATCAAACGGATTTTTCGGAAAAGTTGAAAATAAGGAACAGAGTACAGAAAAAACAATCCCGAGAAATAATGTTTTGTATTTAAAAATGCTTTTAAAGAGAGCGATTATGTATTGAAAATGATGGTCATTTTGAAGACTTATTGAAGTAGTTTTGTGGTTACATGTTAATCTTGTTGTGTTAAAATGGATTTGCATTGTTTTGCATTTTATCGTTTTTGGGGAAAAAAATTCGAGGAATAATGATGTTTTATATTTAAAAATGCCATAGCATCGGTACCATTCATAATATTATGTATCTCATCAGTTTTAAAGCTTTTTACGAAGGTTGAAATTCTTCAGAAAACCACCCCTTATCAGTTTTTTAAGGAGCTAGCGAACAAATTTAACAAAAAAATGTAAAATTGCATATAAATAAGTTCCGTAAATTTTTAAAAACGCCGCATCTTTTTAACGAAAAGTCGTAGAGCAAAACCGATGCCTATTGCGGATAATGCGTTTAACGGACTACAACTTTGGTAAACATGTTGTTCAATAAAACCAAACCTATCATAGAAATGTTTATTTATAATAGTGCAAAAAGTGAAAAAAAAACACGATAAAATGCAAAACAATGCAAATCTATCTTGACACAATAAAATTAACAAGTAACCACAAAATTACTTCAATTAGTGTTCAAAATGACCTCCATCATTTTATAATCGTACTCTCTTTAAAAGCATTTTTAATACAAAACATTATTTCTCAGAATTTTTTTTTACTGTGTTCCTTATTTTCAGCTTTTTCTGAAAATCGGTTTAATTTTCCGAAAACTTCACTGCACCAAAGTTATAGCCCATAAAATTTGCTATCCGGAATGGGCCATCCGTTTTTTTGTACAACCTTTCGTTTTTAAGATACAGCGGTTGCAAAGTCTAAGAAACAATTAAAGTTTTTAAATTTTTCACATTTTTTGTACAAACTGCTTTATAACTTTTAAACCATTGCCTGTAGACAAAAAATAAATATAACTAATTTCGTAGAGAATTTCATGTTCTATTAAAAGCTGCAAGATATTTTACGATAAAATTGATATTTACTTCGACAGAGCCTTTTAAATGCAGAAGTGTAAAAAAAAAAGTATAATACTCCTAGTTGATATCTGCTTAGCATTTGATTTTAGAAAAAAGTTTTACTTGAAATTTTTCTTTTAGAAAAACGTCCTCTATCACCACTTAAAATATTTGCGGTGATAACGGGGATATAACAGTTTTAAGTTTTTTACTATTTGTTTTTTTAAGATTACAGATGCAAATAAACTGAAAAAGCTCTGTAATTTGTAAACCGTTTTATTAGATCCAGTGGGATAATATTTAAACAGGAAAAATGCATTCATGGTCATTTCAATAAGGTTATGTATTGTTTTTTTCGAATAATCTTATACTTCCAATTCTCGTGCGTTTTTTAACACCCAGTTTAACTGAACACAAATAATTGAAAGAAAATTTCATATGTATAGGATAAAGGCGTGGTTTTTTGAACAGTTAAGTTTCTTATTATCATTTAATCAATTTATAATAGCAAATCTTGTATCATTTCCAATAAATTTATTTCGCAGACTGACAAAAATTCATGTTTAGATAAAAACTTATTGACTATCTACAAAGAGACCCGACTTCTCCTAAAACACTTGACTAGTCTGAGTGATCGAGGGCCAAATAAATCTTTTAAGTCTATTGCAAGATATCGCATTTTCATACCGCAAATTAATTTGTTTGGACTTTGTCAACTGTTTTTAATATAAGAATAGAACCAACTACAAATCTTCAATTTTCTTTTTAAAATAGTGTTACTTGAACCGCCATCGCAAACTCAATAAATATAACATCCCTCATTGTCTTAAAATGTGGTCATGAATTTGCTAAGAGAAGATTAAGCATGGGCTTTTAAGGGGTGATCATTAAGTGATTATTTGGGATTATTTAGGATAGCAAGTTTGAACCTTGTGAGGTTAAACGCAGACGATATAGTTTGTTTAAAGGACCACATTCTCAAAGTATTATCATAATTTCCGGTAGTTGGGAGTTTCTTTATTATTCCGTTATTTTTTGGGTAACAATTATTAACTAGTTATTTAGATTCAAGTTTTGTTTAAATACGATAGAATAACCCATTCTTTTTTTGACAGATAAGCAAAATGATGCCGATTCCTGGCCAGTGTTTCTTTAATATTGCTACTCATAACGAAATCTAAATAAAGGATAGACTAGCTTTCCGTGGGAAACTTCTTATTGCCGACCATGCGTATATCCACCAAATATAATTATTGAAATAATCTATTTCTACCCACGAAAAATCATTAATTAAACGAAAATACAGTCTTAAGACTTCACCAGGTATCAAGCTTATTAAAATGGAAGCTCAGATTCGTCTTCATAGATTGAACAAGACCAAATTTAACATGGAGTCGCTTTCCTTTGCTAAAAACATTTCACACAGTCCAATTTCAGCGCACAAGATGATTTTCTTACATAAAGATGGATTAGTCAGTAAACGCCTTGCAACGGATATCCACTATATTCATTCAACCTGAACGTGATGGGCAATTTAATTTAAAAGGATTATTGTGCTGAACGTATAAGCTAAGTCTTACAAAAGCCCTTACAGAAAGTTGTTGCAAATTGTAAAAGTTACCAAAATAGTGCTCGACTATTTTACAGGTGGCAGCAGCTTTTCATCTCAAAACTGTACACTGATGATAATTGACTTTCTTATTTAGATTTGTTATTCATTTCTGATTCCGACAAGGACGCTCTTGCATAGACCGACAATATTTTCTGTCTAAAGCAAGTTAATCAAAAAAAGATTAGATTTAGAAACGCATGTAGTTTTTGTGAATTTGCAGAGGGCCTATGATACGGTGCTCCAGTTCATAGAACTGTGAAGATAGCCACTTTTGCACCGCTGCCGCTGCCGCATTTACAGAAAATGTCAAAAACTGATCTCTACGGAATTGTGACGTATCGTTTAAACTTTTGGAATTGTGCTCGCTCTGGGATCACACACGCTGGTTAAACTCCATCGCCCATCACGTCATTTGGCTAGGAACAAATGAAAACCCTCCATATAGACCGGCTTTAGCGCCTAGTGACTTTCAGCTGTTTTTGGTTCGGAAGAAGTTCCTTGCTGGCCAGTGGATTCTTTAACAGTAATTACGTCAAACGAGCAGTGCAGGAGCGGTTATCTTCCCAGACGGCTCTGTTCTATGAAGAGGGTATACAGAATATGGTGTCCTGTTATGATAAATGTCTCATGATTGCGGAAACTGTAGATAAGTAGTTGAAAATATGGCGAATCTAATAAAAGTAAAAAAATATAGGTAATTTCTCTTTTTTCAATAGCCAAAAGATACTTATTTACCGAATATGCCTCATAGTAAGGTTTGCTGAGTAGATTTTCAAAAATCACCTACAAAAGTTCCTTGGTACACGCTATGTGTATAATTATTATAACAATAACTTTGGTTGGCCACCCCATGTTTATTACTGAATATTCAAGTTCAAATGCCAGTTCTGGGAAGCTTAAAAGTGTTCTGTGGTTATCCTCTAATTCACAGTATTATATAAACTGACGTAACCTATTTTACTTCGCAAACCAATAGGTAACAAACACTACCTGCATAATTACGTAAACAAAGCAGGTATTAGCTTTATTACGGTAACGCCTGCAGTTCTTTCGGTTCTAAAAAATGTTCGCCCATAACGAGGTATGGTGGTATAACGTGGAAGTATAGGCACCAGCATTAAAGTCATTCATGTAGACTTCAAGGCAAACTTCTTTTATGAGCGCCGACGCTTCTTGGATATACACTCATAGTTGTAAGTTCTAACACAGACCGGAAGCACTACCGTTTTTTATGTATGCATTACAATTTTAAACATGCCATTACATTCAGTCTGACTGCTAACAACATTAATGACGCTTAGTGAGTCTGGAACACGTCGTTTATCAAGAAATTATTTCAAGTCCAATCATGCTCCGTCTGACCGGTTTAAACAGAAATAGCATAATCGAATTAGAACATTGCAAATTTATGAATGTTGGTGAAGATTAGGATGACTAATATTTTATCGAACTAAGCTGCAGTTAAACTAGTTTCAACAATGACCATATATTCAAATTGTATGCAAGGTTACGTATACAAATCTCGATGAAATATATAAATTTTACTTAACATGTGTATTTTTCATAAATTCTCATTCGCTTTCAAAGTTTTCTCTTGTGAGTACGTTTCGTGAATACAAGTCGTATGAATATGTACGTACGTGGGAGGCTTTGAAATAAGTTCATAGCATGAAACTAAGCGTTGATTTTATGTGCTACGAGTCTGAGGTAGGAAATGATGAAGAATTCAGAAGATCCGTGATGCGGAATACATTTGGTTTTAAAACGATTATAAAACTTCATTGTGATGCACCTGTTACGTTCACAATCAAATACAAAACCCGGTTTAACAACATTTTCCTCCAACAATTACCTGTAATATGTTAATTAATATTTAATAATGAAAGGCTACAGATTTTATATCTTTGTACTTCCTGCATTATTTAAAAAAAAATGCTTTTGATAAAGCGGCCTAACTGAGGGATGAAACACGAACAACGGGAAAATGTATTCAAAATCCAACACACCTAAACAAACTGATTTAATTATATCAACATTTATTATTGTGGAAGAGAGAACACGCCCATTATACAATAAATGTTTGATATATTCAGATAATTCAGTTTAAGAACAAATACGAGGATTATTCTAACAATACCATCTAATTATGAAAAAATGATTACCAAAATTTTTAGACTTTTTAATTAAATGACTATAGTAGTTAAACATAAAACAACGATCATTTGTTTCGTTGTAGTTATGCACAGTGCACTGCGATTAACAGGATTCTTAATAAATCTTCACAATAATTTGAAGTTTTCGAAGCTGACTCTTAATAAAAATACAAGTTATTGGTATCGATGGATTCGTTAGAAGATGCTCCATTAAAATAACCGCTTGTACCAGCATAGTTCTATTTAAAAAACCGATTCCGCAACCTTCAAAACCGATTAAAGTAACCTAAATGTCATTAAATATTTACAAGAACGTTTTTTTGTGCGATCGTACTAGAAACAGCTGTTTGACGGACGCGTTAGCAACCATAAAGTACTGCATTACCGGCCCTATCCTTAGCAACGGCCGAAAAAGTAACTTTTACGGCCGTTGCTAAGTAGAGGGCCGGTAATGCAGTACACACGCCGTCATCTGTCAGTGACAGAATGTCACGTAGTTTCTAACCTATAATTTTGAAAATTACTAAAAATTAAAATTGTTTTTAATTCGATCGCACAAAAAATGTAATATGCACCTCGGCCAAAACGTACTTTTTCGGCCTTGCCTGTTTGCTGGCCTCGACTACGTCTCGGCCAGCAAACCAGACGCGGTCGGAAAAGTTACACTTTTTGGCCTTCATACATAAATAACTATTTGGACAAATGTTGACATAATAAAAATCAATTTATGCAGGTCACGGCACCCTTAATAAAAAACGAAATTTTGTTTCAAAATTTTTTTGAGGTTATACAAGTTAACCAAAATAGTGCAGTTGTATCCAAAAACGCTTCCTCTTTCCAAAAATGTAAAAGTATACAGGGTGTTCCATTTAAAATAACACAGTTGGGGTCATTTCCGGCGAAACCGGAAGTAAAACAAACGTGTGCACGTGCTCAAAAAGCCCGGTTTTTTGCACATATCATATGTCTAAAATTTCATTTATCTAAAATCAAAACTAAAGAAAAAAAAGGGGGTGTACCACACTTCATTTACACCCGGTATATACAGGGTGTCCCCGTTATCACCGCGAATATTTTAAGTGGTGATAGAGGACCTTTTTCTTAGAAAAAATTTCAAGTACAATTTTTTTCTAAAATCAAATGCTAAGCAGTTATCAACACTTACTTGATTTTTTTACACTTCTGCATTTAAAAGGCTCTGTCGCCGAAAATATCAATTTTATCGTAAAATACCTTACAGCTTTTTAATAGAACAAGAAATTCTCTACAAAATTAGTTCTATTTATTTTTTGTCTACAGGCAATGGTTTGAGAGTTATAAAGCAGTTTGTTCAAAAAAATGTAAAAAATTTACAAAATTTAATTGTTCCTTAGACTTTGCAACCGCTGTATCTTTAAAACGAAAGGTTGTACAAAAAAACCGACGGCCCATTCCGGATAGCAAATTTTATGGGCTACAACTTTGGTCAAGTGAAATTTTTGGAAAATCAAACCGATTTTCCGGAAAAGCTAAAAATAAGGAACAGAGTGTAAAAAAAATGTCGAGAAATTATGTTTTGTATTTAAAATAATGCTTTTAAAGAGAGTGCGATTATGAACTGAAAATGATGGAGATCATTTTGAACATTTATTGAAGTAATTTTGTGGTTACATATTAATTTTATTGCCTCCAGATAGATTTGCATTGTTTTGCATTTTATCGTTTTTTTTTCCACTTTTTTCACTATTAAAAACATATGTTTAGTTTTATTGAACAACATATTTACCGAAGGTGTAGTCCGTTAAATGCCTTATCCGCAATAGACATCCGTTTTGCTCTACGACGTTTCGTTAAAAGATGCGGCATTTTTATAAATTTAAATAACTTATTTACATGCAATTTTACAATTTTTTATTAAATTTGTTCGTTAGCTCCTTAAAAAATAAGGGGTGGTTTTCTGAATAATTTCAAACTTCATAAAAAGCTTTAAAACTGATACATAATTTTATGAATGGTACCGATGCTATGGCATTTTTAAATACAAAATATTATAATTTCCCGTTTTTTTTTGTTTTGAAAATGATAAAATGCAAAACAATGCAAATCCATCTTAACTCAATAAAATTTACATGTAACCACAAAATTACGTCAATAAGTGTTCAAAATGACTTCCATCATTTATCATTTTCAATTACATAATCGTTCTCTGTTTAAAAGCATTTTTAAATACAAAACAATATTTGTAGGAAATTTTGTTTTTGCACTCTGTTCCTTATTGTTAGCTTTTCCGGAAAATTGGTTTGATTTTCTAAAAATTTCACTTGACCAAAGTTGTAGCCCATAAAATTTGCTATCCGGAATGGGCCGTCGGTTTTTTTGTACAACCTTTCGTTTTAAAGATACAGCGGTTGCAAAGTCTAAGGAACAATTACATTTTGTAATTTTTTTACATTTTTTTGTACAAACTGCTTTATAACTCTCAAACCATTGCCTGTAGACAAAAAATAAATAGAACTAATTTTGTAGAGAATTTCTTGTTCTATTAAAAAGCTGAAAGGTATTTTACGATAAAATTGATATTTTCGGCGACAGAGCCTTTTAAATGCAGAAGTGTAAAAAAATCAAGTAAGTGTTGATAACTGCTTAGCATTTGATTTTAGAAAAAAATTGTACTTAAAATTTTTTCTTAGAAAAAGGTCCTCTATCACCACTTAAAATATTCGCGGTGATAACGGGGACACCCTGTATTTATATTAACCTTAAAAATGGTGTTCCAATAAGAACTACTCAGGTTTTTAACGTTTTTTATTCTAAGAGATAAAACTTTGATGTCTTTGACAAAACATTTAAAGGTCGCAAGTTTTTAAAAAATTACATTATTAGATTATACATGTATGTATTCAATTGTATCACGTTAATTTTTGTGTGTCGAATGGCACATAATTTAAGTATCTTTTGCGAAGATCTTTTTATTATGAAATAAATAAAAATAAAATTAATCAAAAGAGCATGTGAAATTTTATAAATAGTAAAGTTATTAAATGTCTAATACACTGTGAACGATAGGGACACCTACAGATAGTAAGGATGAAAAAATAAAAATCAACCACAGTTCGTCAATTTTCGTCAACAACATTTCAATTGGAATCAGAAATGTACTTATTACTGTCAAAGAACAAAGAACCAACCTGTAAATTACTTATCACAACTAGAGTTTTTTTTTTCATTTATTCACTCCATCGATATATGTAAACTGATTTGTCTTACGCAACAAACTATTCGCGATCACCAGCCTTAACTTATGGCCACCTTGCAATGTAATTTTTTTTTAATCAATTAGTAACAATAATACTTTTTATGTCAAGATTTTTTCTCAATAAATTACTGCCAGTGGCGTACCGATTAGGGGCTCATTAGCAGAATTTACACAAGCAGTAATTTGTAGTCCTTCCGACATTTGATTTAATTAACTCGCCTAATATAATTAATTGATTTGCTCTTTAGTAAATTAAAATAAATGAGTGGCGTTCCAAAGACGGCGCGATCTGTTGATTCGATTCGCAAAAAAACAGCTTTTCGTGTAAATTTTTACCTAGTGCCAATTAAAAAAAAAACGATATAAAACGATTTTGCTTAACTAAATAAATATTATCTAATCTCCAGACAATACATAACTTACAATAAAATGCTTATCCATCGGTACGTTTCATGCACTTCGGCTTTATTTACATACAAACATGCGTGACCAAAAGATCAAATGTTTATTTTATCTCAATTTTTAGAAATACGACTTATTTACTATCAAAATTTATCGTATACCAACAAAGTAAATTACAACCATAAAATGCTTGTTGTATCAGAATTTTTAAAGATAAAACAATCAAGTTTAAAGTACATATTTAATAAATGTTTATTACTAACCTTTACAATCCAAACATCGAAATATTAGAGTCAATGCTCGTATTAACACTTCGGCGTTAGATCCGGCGGCGAACACATGATAACCCAAAAGGTATAAAAATTGTGTCTGTAGGGGGTGGGTCTTAGAAGACGAAATTCATTCACAAGTTATATTTCACACACCCTTTTCGGCTTCTGCACACAAAACTATACGAAATTATCACTTAAGTTCCATGTATTAATGAGTCACAAAGCGTTCACAATTAAATAATTGGCATTTTACGGCCAGTATACCACGATTTTCAGTGATTTCTTAAGTTCGGAAGACAAAGGACACCACAAAAGCACTACAAACTCGTGTCGCTGCGGTAACTACTGAGTAGAAAAACAAACTGATACCCCATGGTTGTTGTTACCGATAAGAGTAGCCTCTCGTGAACATATACAGCACTACATCACTGTAAAGAAGCAGAGTTCGTTTTAACGCTGTCGAAGTTGGCTTGGGATTGTATCTGGTTTTGCTCTCGGATAGGCGTTGCTACAGTGGACCAGATAGATACTTATGGTAATAAGTAAAAATCATTTCGATAGAAACCTAGGAAGTAACAAGGATCATTTTTTAAACAATCGGCTAAAATTTAACAAATGTTACCTTATAAAATTTACCTTAACGTTTATACCAAAAATACAACAAGGTTGAAAGCATGTCACGTTCATGTTATTTTGAAATATTAAATCTTTCGCATTTTAATTAATGTGCATATCAAAATATTTATGCTAACTATAAAAAAAAAATCACTTATATTTGTTATCTCGGTTACTTTTATTTTTCTCAGTATACACAATTTCACACAGATGTTTCGCTATTTTTTATTATCGCAAAGTGAAGGAAGCCACTTTCAAAACGAATAGTTTATGTTTATAAAGTCTACGGACTCATGTTGATATTTTCCGATGTATTTTACTGAAGTGATGTTTGATAAGACAACAGTTTAAGAAAATTGATGAGTAAATTAAATTATATAAGTAATTTATACAGTGTGAGTGTGTACAAAAATCAACGTAATAAGTAATGACGTTATAGTGAATTTTTAAAAATGATGACATTTCATATTTTTCGTCTGTAGTGCCAAAATGAAAAGCGATATAAAAAGTTTGATTACATAGACATTTTTTCTCCATAAAAATAGCTCAAGATACTGATATAAGATTTTCGGTAACTATTACGGTTACTGAGTGAGTAAAACATTCGAATTTGATCCACACTGTATATAAAAAAAAAACCTAAACAAAATGTCATTTCATATTAGATGCATATTAGTTCAATGTAATCGCCGTAGATCAAATAGACCAATCACAAACGAACACCTAAGCTTACAGTTTGCAGTTAACATTTATTGCGATTTACTAAAAACGTGACATAATATTTCAGGTTTCAGCATTATTCATGTACAAATTTTATTAACAACTTAATTAAACCATTTTGCAAAATGCAGTCAGCAGTAAATACCAGTGTCTTTTGTAAATATGATGAACTAATAAAAAATGACTCTTGGGTAAAAGATATGAAAGAAGAAACAAAAAACTTCGAGCAAGAAGAATGTAATTTACAGCTTAATTTTATTAATCACGAGTATGTACAATTAAGTAGCAATCATTTTCAATTAAAAGACCAATTTGAAAGCACCGAGGAAGTTAAATGTGTAAATGTTAATGAAAAATTGGAAATTAAAGAAGAATCGTTGGAATATACTTTTTGCGAAGATAATTATCTAAATGATCGAAGTGACCAAGTACAATGCGTAAGTAATAAAATATTAATAAAAAATGAAAACCGTGATTATAAAACTGAAGACATGATTGATGATGGTGACGGAGGAAAATACTCAGATAAATTAACACGTATATTAGAAGACAAAATTTCAATTATAAATGATATGAATGACTTTAATATAGTGTCACCTGTATCAAACCATACGACGACGACTTGTAAATTAGAAATATCACATGAGAATGCAATTAATGAAGAAAAAAATGTGAATAACAGTGAAAACAGCTTGCTTGAAGTCGTAGAATCTAAAGGCGGTAAAAAAATTCACGTGAACGAGTCGGATCAAAATGAAATTTGTGATAAACGATTCAAAGGTGAAGGAGTTTTAAGTACCCATAAAAACTTAAATAAATGTGACATTTGTGACAAATGTTTCAGTCGCCCTAGCCATTGTATTCGACATATAAGAACACACACCGGGGAAAGGCCGTTTAAATGTAACGTTTGCAGTAAATGTTTCATTGACAAATTCACTTTGAAATATCATCTCATGACACATACTGGTGATGGACCTTTTAAATGTGACATTTGCGGTAATTGTTTTTTGGAAAAGGGCAGATTAAATATACATATCAGGACACACACTGGTGAAAGACCTTTTAAATGTGACATTTGTGGCAATTGTTTCAATGAAAAGAACAATTTAAACGTACATGTCAGAAAACACACTGGTGAAAGACCTTTTAAATGTGACATTTGTGGTAATCAATTCATTACAAAGGGCAATTTAAACGTACATATCAGGACACACACTGGTAAAAGACCTTTTAAATGTGACATTTGTGGTAAACAATTAATTACAAAGAACAGTTTAAAGATACATATCAAGACACACATTGGTGAAAGAACTTTAAAATGTGACATTTGTGGTAAACAATTTATTACAAAGAACAGTTTAAACGTACATATCAGGACACACACTGGTGAAAGACATTTTAAATGTGAGATTTGTGGGACATGTTTTACTCAACGTGGTAATTTAAATGTACATATTAGGAAACAACACTGGTGAAAGACCTTTTAAATGTGACATTTGTGGTAAATGTTTCTATCAGAGAGATGGTTTAACTAGTCATATCAGGACACACACTGGTGAGAGAACTTTTAAATGTTGGGTTTGTGGGACATGTTTCTGTCGGAAGAGCAAATTAAAAGTTCACATCAGGGCGCATCCTGGTTAAAGAAATTTTAAATACAAAGAGCAGTGTAAATGTTCATAGAAAAAAAAAACCTTTTAATTGTGACATTTGTGATAAACGTTTCAGTGGAAATCATAATTTCAAAGTTCATAATATGAGGACACATACTGGCGAAAAGTCTTTTAAATGTGACATTTGTGATAATTGGTTCTGTCGGAGAGATAGTTTAAGTAGTCATATCAGGACACACGCACTGATGAAACATCGTATAAATGTGACATTTGAGGTAAATGTTTCAGTGATAAAAGCACTATAAACGGTTATAAAAGGACACACATTGGTGAAAAACGTTATAAATGTGACATTTGTGGTAAACGTTTTAGTGAAAACAGGAATGTAATGTTCACTTGAGTACACACACTGGTGATGAAAAAAAACATGTGAGAAATGCTTTAAAATAAAAACTAATTAAAGAATGCATAGCTAAGTAGACATTTTTGACAAACAAGTGTAAACTTATCACACAAACCATGTAGGTAAATGTAATTTGTTGGTATTAAAATATAATAAAGTAGGTAATTAACTACAAAACCAAGATTATTTTTTTGGCTTGTAGCAAAACAGTCTTCAACCAAATCTGATGTCACTGAAGTGTTTTTTTTTCCCCCGAAAATTAGCGATTAAACTCAAATTATAATAACCAAGTTATCTTAACAATAAAAGTTTACTTGTTTCTCATTTAACGCAGTAATGTAGTTGAAGGTTAAAATGTTGTATACTAGTTGTATATTAATTTATAAATTAGTTCAAATAAGGCACCACTAAATAAAATTAACGTGAGTAGGTATTGCTATCTAGACTAAATGTCTTATTACTGATTTAAATACTGTTTATTGACTAAAAAAACTTAAAGAATACAAAGTGTATTTTTTAGCATAGAAATTTATGTTTTTAAACTGCCCATATCTATCACAATAATTAAGTGTTTAATAAATAAAGTGTCTGGAGAGATAGTTTTAGTTTATCGCAGGCATAAATTGGGGCTAAATGTATGTAAACATTATACCTAATTATCCTATCTCTGTGCGCTCTACCAATCATCTAAACCAGGAGTCGGCAACCTTTTTTTCAATAAGGGCGCAATATAAATTCAAAAGTTATTTGGGGGCAACCGAAAAAAAAACTTCAAAATGTTATAGTAGTAGTGGCCTTATGGAAGTATTACATTCTTCCATAAGGCCACTACTAAATAAAAAAGATCATATTATTGTAGTTCAATGCAATCGCTGTAGATCAAAAAGACCAATCACATCACAAACGAAAACCTAACCTTACAGTCAACATTTATATTTATTGCTGTTTTACGGAACGTGACGTAATAATTTAGGCTTCTGCGTTATTTATTTACAAATTTTACTTACAACATAATTAAACCATTTTTTAAAATGCAGTCAGCAGTAAATACCACTGTTTTTTGTAAATATGATGAACTAATACAAAATGACGCGTGTGTAATAGACATTAAAGAAGAAACAATTAAGTTGGAGCAAGAAGAATGTAATTTACAGCTTAATTTTATTAATCCCGAGTGTATACAATTGAGTAGCAATCATTTTCAATTAAAAGACCAATTTGAAAGCACCGAGGAAATTAAATGTGTTAATATTAATGAAAAATTGGAAATTAAAAAAGAATCGGAATATACTTTTTGCGAAGATGATTATCTAAATAATCAAAGTGACCAGCTACAACATGTTACTAATACAATATTTATAAAAAATGAGAACAGTGATTATAAAACAGAAGACATGAATGATGATGGTGACGGAGAGAAATACGCAGATAAATTAACGTGTATATTAGAGGACAACATTTCAATTATAAATGATAAGAATGACAAGAATATAGTGTCGCCTGTATCAAACCATACCATAACAACTTGTAAATTAGAAATGTCACATAAAAATGCAGTAAAGGAAGAAAAAAATGTGAATAACAGTAATAAAAGTTTGTTTCAAGTCGTAGAATCTAAAAGCAGTAAAAACATTCACGTGAACGAGTCGGATCAAAATGATATTTGTGATAAACGATTCAAAAGTGAAGGAGTTTTAAGTTCTCATAAAAACTTAAATAAATGTGACATTTGTGACAAATGTTTCAGTCGCCGTAGCCATTTTATTCGACATATGAGAACACACACTGGTGAAAGACCGTTTAAATGTGATATTTGTGGTAAATGTTTCAGTGAGAAATTCACTTTAAAATATCATATCAGGGCACATACTAGCGATGGACCTTTTAAGTGTGACATTTGTGATAAATGTTTCAGTAGGAACTGTAAATTAATACTTCATATGAGGACACACACTGGTGAAAGACCGTTTAAATGTGACATTTGCGGTAAATCTTACTGTGATAAAAGCACATTAAGAGTTCATAAAATTACACACACTGATGAAAAACCTTTTAAATGTGACATTTGTGATAAATGTTTCAGTAGGAACTCTAAATTAATACTTCATATGAGGACACACACTGGTGAAAGACCGTTTAAATGTGACATTTGCGGTAAATCTTTCAGTGATCAAAGCACATTAAGAGTTCATAAAATGACACACACTGATGAAAAACCTTTTAAATGTGACATTTGTGATAAACGTTTCCGTGTGAATAATAATTTAAAAGTTCATATGAATACACACACTGGTGAAAAACCATTTAAATGTGACATTTGTGAAAAACGTTTCAGTGTGAACTGTAAATTAAAAATTCATATGAGGACACACACTGGTGAAGCACCTTTTAAATGTGACATTTGTGATAAATCTTTCAGTGTAAATTATAGTTTAAAAGTTCATATGAGGACACACACTGGTGAAAGACCGTGTAAATGTGACATTTGCGGTAAATGTTTCAGTGTTAAAAGCACATTAAATGATCATAAAAAAACACACACCAGTAAAAAACGTTATAAAGCATTTGTGGTAAACGTTTTAGTGAAAACAGGAATTTAAATGTTCACCCGAGTACCCACACTGGCGAAAAAAAACCTGTGAGAAATGCTTTTAATTAAAAAAACTATTTTAAGAATGCATACTCAAATAGACATTTTTGACAAACAAGTGTTTGTAACTTATCAGCTTATCACATAAACCGTCTAATGTAAAAAAATGTAATTTGGTATTAAAATGTCATAGAGTAATTAACTGCAAAATCGTGATTATTTTTTTGGCTTGTGGCAAAACAGTCTAAAAACCAATCTGATGTCATAAAAGTGTTTTTTTTTTAATTAGCCATCAAACTCAAATTATAATAACAAAGTTATCTTAACAATAAGTTTACGTGTTTCTCATTTAACGTAGTAATATAGTTGAAGGTTGAAATGTTGTATACTAGTTGTATATTAATTTATAAATTAGTTCAAATAAGGCACCACTAAATAAAATTAACGTGAGTATTGCTATCTAGACTAAATGTTTTATTACTGATTTAAATACTGTTTATTGAATAAAAAAACTTAAAGAATACAATCTGTATTTTTTAGCATAGAAATTTAAGTTTTTAAACTGCCCATATCTATCACAACAGTTAAGTGTTTAATAAATAAAGTGTCTGGAGAGATAGTTTTAGTTTATCGCAGGCATAAATTGGGGCTAAATGTATGTAAACATTATACCTAATTATCCTATCTTTGTGCGCTCTACCAATCATGTAAACCAGGAGTCGGCAACCTTTTTTTCAATAAGGGCGCAATTTAAATTCAAAAGTTATTTGAGGGCAACCAAAAAAAAAACTTCAAAATGTTATAGTAGTAGTGGCCTTATGGTATTACATACTTTCATAAAAAAAAGATCATATTATTTTAGTTCAATGCAATCGCTGTAGATCAAAAAGACCAATCACATCACAAACGAAAACCTAACCTTACAGTCAACATTTATATTTATTGCTGTTTTACGAAACGCGACGTAATATTTTAGGCTTCTGCGTTATTTATTTACAAATTTTACGTACAACATAATTAAACCATTTTGTAAAATGCAGTCAGCAGTAAATACCACTGTTTTTTGTAAATATGATGAACTAATACAAAATGAAGCGTGTGTAAAAGATATAAAAGAAGAAACAATAAACTTGGACCAAAAAGAATGTAATTTACAGCTTAATTTTATTAATCCCGAGTGTGTACAATTGAGTACCAATCATTTTCAATTAAAAGACCAATTTGAAAGCACCGAGGAAATTAAATGTGTTAATATTAATGAAAAATTGGAAATTAAACAAGAATCGTTGGAATATACTTTTTGTGAAGATGATTATCTAAATAATCAAAGTGACCAGCTACAACATGTTACTAATACAATATTTATAAAAAATGAGAACAGTGATTATAAAACAGAAGACATGAATGATGATGGTGACGGAGAGAAATACGCAGATAAATTAACGCGTATATTAGAGGACAAAATTTCGATTATAAATGAGAAGAATGACTTGAATATAGTGTCACCTGTATCAAACCATACCACGACGACTTGTGAATTAAAAATGTCACATGAGAATGCAATTAATGAAGAAAAAAATGTGAATAACTCTAATAAAAATTTGTTTAGAGTCGTAGAATCTAAAAGCGGTAAAAAAATTCACGTGAACGAGTCGGATCAAAATGACATTTGTAATAAACGATTCAAAAGTGAAGGAGTTTTAAGTTCTCATAAAAACTTAAATAAATGTGACATTTGTGACAAATCTTTCAGTCACCGTAGCAATTTTATTCGACATATGAGAACACACACTGGAGAAAGACCGTTTAAATGTGACACTTGCAGTAAATGTTTTAGTGAGAAGCGCACTTTAAAATATCATATCAGGACACATACTGGTGAAAGACCTTTTAAATGTGACATTTGTGGTAATTGTTTCTATCGGAGAGATCGTTTAACTAGTCATGTCAGGACGCACACTGATAAAAAAACTTTTAAATGTGAGATTTGTGGGACATGTTTCTGTCGGAAGAGCAAATTGGAAGTTCATATCACGACACACACTGGTGAAAGACCTTTTAAATGTGACAAGTGTGATAAACGTTTCAGTTGGAACAATAGTAGAAAAGCTCATATGAGGACCCACACTGGTGAAAAACCTTTTAAATGTGACATTTGTGGGACATGTTTCGGTTGGAAGAGCAAATTAAAAGTTCATATCAGGACACACACTGGTGAAAGACCCTTTGTATGTGACATTTGCGGTAAATGTTTCCATCGGAGTGATCGTTTAACTAGTCATATCAGGATACACACTGGTGAAAAACGTTATGAATGTGACATTTGTGGTAAACGTTTTAGTGAAAAGAAGAATTTAAATGTTCACCTGAGTACCCATACTGGCGAAAAAAACGTTAGAAATTCTTTTAAATAAAAAAACTAATCTAGGAATGCATACCCAAATGGACAATTTTGCCAAACAAATGTTTGTAACTTATCACAAAGCATATAAATGTTAATTTAGTATTAAAATCTAATAAAATAATTAGCTAACTGCAAAATCGTGATTAATTTTTTGGCTTGTGGCAAGAGTTGAAAAACAAATCTGATGTCACAGAAATGTTTTTTTTTTCAAAATGTAGCGATCAAACTCAAATTATAATAACTAAGTTATCTTAACAGTAAATTTACTTGGTTTCTCATTTAACATAGTAAAGTAGTTGAATGTTGAACTGTTGTAATTTTTATTGCTCATATAAATACAGTTAATTCAATTTAAAAGACTTAAAAATGCAAAGTGTATTTTTTAGCATTGAAATTGAAGTTTTTATACTGCCTATCTCTATCACAAGAAGACAAATATTGTCTGCAAAATCCAGATCATCCAGAGTTTTCTCCATATTCCATCTTATTCCGCCTTGCCCTCCTCTCACGGCCCTGCGCAGCACCTCATCCAGTAATAAATAATAACGGGGACAGGTTGCAACCTTGCGTAACTCCATGTTTGGTTTTTAATGTTGATGACAGTTTTGCATTGTGAGCAACTCTGCAGTCATACTCTCTGTGACCTTTAAGTTTATTATCTTAGGTGGAATTCCCCTATTCCAAAGTATGTCCCATATACAATTTCTGTTTATACTGTCGAAAGCCTTTTTGTATAAAGTCATTGCCAACTAGGGTTTCTATTTAAACTTATATAAGTTTACTTTTTCTTAATATCTCGAATGTCAAGGTCGCTAAAAAAAATTAAATTTTGTTTGAAATAAAGTATAAAAATCACATTACATTTTGTTCTATCTTAATAAATAAAGAAGTTTTTCGTCTAGTACCAAAATGGAAAGCGATATTAAAAAAACTGATTAAAGGGCGTTCTTTTGTTTAAAAAATAGCTTAAGGTACCGATGTCAAATTTTCTATTGCGGTTACTCAGCAAAACATTCAAATTTGGTCCACCCTGTAGGTATATAAAAAAATAATTTCATAAACAAAATTTCATTTTAGTTTAGTTCAATACAATCGTCGTAGATCAAATAGACCATTCACACGCAAACGAAAACCTAACCCAACAGTTAACATTTATCGCGATTTACTAAACGTGACATAATATTTTAAGTTTCTGCGCTATTCATTAATTAAACCATTTTGTAAAATGCAGTCAGCAGTAAATACCACTGTTTTTTGTAAATATGATGAACTAATACAAAACGAAGCATCTGTAAAAGATATAAAAAAAGAAACAATAAAGTTGGAGCAAGAAGAATGTAATTTACAGCTTAATTTTATTAATCACGAGTATGTACAATTAAGAAGCAATCATTTTCAATTAAAAGACCAATTTGAAAGCACCACGGAAGTTGAATGTGTAAATGTTAACGAAAAATTAGTAATTAAAGAAGAATCATTGGAATGTAACTTTTGCGAAGATGATTATCTAAATAATCACAGTGACCAGGTACAATATGTTACTAATAAAATATTTATAAAAAATGAGAACAGTGATTATAAAATTAAAGAGATGATTGACGATGATGGTGCCGGCGTAAAATACGCAGATAAATTAACGCATTTATTAGAAGACAACATTTCAATTATACATGATATGAATGACTTTAATATAGCATCACCTCTATCAAATCATACTATGACGACTTGTAAATTAGAATTGTCACATGAGAAGGCAATTAATGAAGAAAAAAATGTGAATAACAGTGAAAACAGTTTGTTTGAAGTCGTAGAATCTAAAAGCGGTAAAGACATTCGCGTGAACGAGTCGGATCAAAATGCCATTTGTGATAAACGATTCAAAAGTGAAGGAGTTTTAAGTACTCAGAAATGTGATATTTGTGATAAATGTTTCAGTCGCCCAAGCGGTTTCATTCGACATATGAGGATACACACCGGGGAAAAACCGTTTAAATGTGACGTTTGCGATAAATGCTTCAGTGAGAAGGGCACTTTAAAAGATCATATCACGACACACACTGATGAAAAACCTTTTAAATGTGACATTTGTGACAGAGGTTTCAGTCGCCATAGCCATTTCATTGGACATATGAGAACACACACTGGGGAAAGACCGTTTAAATGTGACATTTGCGGTAAATGTTTCAATGAGAAGAGCAAATTAAAAGTTCATATCAGGACACACACTGGCGAAGGAGCTTTTAAATGTGACATTTGTGATAAACGTTTCAGTTGGAACCATAATTTAAAAGTTCATGTGAGAACACACACTGGTGAAAGACCGTTTAAATGTGACATTTGTGATAATCAATTCTTTACAAGGAGCAGTTTAAATGTACATATCAGGGGGCACGCTGGAGAACGAAGTTTTGAATGTGAGATTTGTGGGACATGTTTCATTCAACGTAGTAGTTTAAATGTACATAAAAGGACACACACTGGTGAAAAACCTTTTAAATGTGACATTTGTGGCAATTGTTTCTGTCGGAGTGATAACTTAACTAGTCATATCAGGACACACACTGGTGAAAGACCATTTAAATGTGAAATTTGTGATAATCAATTCATTACAAGGAGCAGTTTAAACGTACATGTTAGGGCGCACACTGGTGAAAGAACTTTTGAATGTGAAATTTGTGGGACATGTTTCATTCAACGTAGTAGTTTAAATGTACATATAAGGACACACACTGGTGAAAAGCCTTTTAAATGTGACATTTGTGGTAATTGTTTCCATCGGAGAGATAATTTAACTAGTCATATCAGGACACACACTGGTGAAAAACCTTTTAAATGTGACATTTGTGGCAATTGTTTCCATCGAAGAGATCATTTAACTAGTCATAATAGGACACATACTGGTGAAAGACCGTTTAAATGTGACATTTGTGATAATCAGTTCCATACAAGGAGCAATTTAAACGTACATAAAAGGTCACACACAGGTGAAAAACCTTTTAAATGTGACATTTGTGGTAATTGTTTCTATCGGAGAGATAGTTTAACTAGCCATATCAGGACACACACTGGTGAAAAACGTTTTAAATGTGACATTTGTGGTAATTGTTTCCATCGGAGACATAGTTTAACTAGTCATATCAGGACACACACTGGTGAAAGACTGTTTAAATGTGACATTTGTGGTGAACGTTTTAGTAAAAAAAGGAAGTTAAATGTTCACCTGAGTACCCACACTAGTGAAAAAAACATGTGAGAAATGCTTTTAAATAAAAAAAAAATCTATGAATGGATACTTAAAAAGGCATTTCTGACAAACAAGTGTTTGTAACTTATCACACAAACCATGTTAATTTGGTATTAAAAGTTAATAAAATAATTAACTGCAAAATCGTGATTATTTTTTTGGCTTGTGGCAAAAGAGTCTAAAAACAAATCTGATGTCACAGAAATTTAATAACCAACTTATCTTAACAATAACTTTACTTGTTTCTCATTTAACGTAGTAATGTAGTTGAATGTTGAACTGTTGTATACTAGTTGTAAGTATATTTATAAATCAGTTTAATTAAGGCAATAAGGGACTACTAAATAAAATTTACATGAGTAATGCTATCTAGACCAGAATTTTTATTACTGATTTAAATACAGTTTATTCAATAAAAAATATTTAAGAATACAAAGTGTATTTTTTAGCATAGAAATGGAAGTTTTTAAACTGCTAATTTTAATACATAACTTGTCTGGAGAGATAGTTTTAGTTTATTGCAGGCACAAATTGGGGCTGGCTAAATGTTAGTTAACATTATAATTATGTTCCTATCTTTGTGCGCTCTACCAATCACCTTAACACTTTACATTGTATAGGTACTGTAAAATTACACTAATCAATTCAATAACACTTGCGTAAAGAATAAAAGCATTGGTATTTATAATTAATTGTTCTTTTGATCATACTCTATTTCTAAACTAGCGCCCACCAAAAAGTGGTATAATCGTCATGTGATTGTAATGCGACAAACGTCATACTAAAGTGACTAAACCAAGGCTGCCAACTTCCATATATATTTTTGAAAAGTTAAAAAAAGTCCCTTTTATATCTCGAAAAACAAGGTTGCTGAAAAAAATCAATTTTGTTTTTAAATTAAGCATGTTCTGTGAATTAAGCATAAAAATCTATATAAAAAAAACTTCATGACATTTTGATCTATTTCAATAAATAAAGAAGTTGTAGTGAACTTTAAAAAATCATGAAATTTGCTTTTTCGTCTAGTGCCGAAATGAAAACCGATATAAAAAATCTAATTGCACAGGCGACCTTTTCTCAAAAAAATTGCTCAAGATACCGATATCAGATTTTCACTAATTGTAAGTACATATTGCGCTTAGTAAGTGAGTAATAGTATATTACATACCGCGCGGGGAAGTGGATCATTCCAGCTCGTGCTATAGATGCCCTCGGCCCTACGCGCCTCGGGCATCTAACCTAGCACTCGGCTGTAATGATCCACAAAAAAAATATTTCTTAAACAAAATATCATTTCAGTTTAGTTCAATGCAATCGCCGTAGATCAAATAGATCATTCACAAACGAAAACCTAACCTTACAGTTAACATTTATCGCGATTTACTAAATGTGGTATACTAGTAATATTTTAGGTGTCTGTGTTATTCATGAATAATTTTTCTTACAACTTAATTAAACCATTTTGTAAAATGCAGTCAGTAGTAAATACCACCGTTTTTTGTAAAGATGATGAACTAATACAAAATGAAGCGTTTGTAAAAGATATAAAAGAAGAAACAATAAACTTGGAGCAAGAAGAATGTAATTTACAGCTTCATTTTATTAATCGCGAGTGTGTACAATTAAGTAGCAATCATTTTCAATTAAAAGACCAAGTTGAAAGCACCGAGGAAGTTAAATGTGTAAATGTTAATGCAAAATTAGAAATTAAAGAAGAATCGTTGGAGTATACTTTTTGGGAAGATGATTATCTAAATAATCAAAGTGACCAGGTACAATGGGCTACTAACAGAATATTAATAAAAAATGAGAACAGTGATTATAAAACTGAAGACATGATTGACGATGATGGTGACGGAGTAAAATATGTAGGTAAATTAACGCGTATATTAGAAGACAACATTTCAATTATAAATGGTATGGACTTTAATATAGCGTCACCTGTATCAAACCATACCACGACGACTTGTAAATTAGAATTGTCACGTGCGAATGCAATTAATGAAGAAAAAAATGTGATTACCAGTAATAAAAGTTCATTTAAAGTCGTAGAATCTAAAAGCGGTAAAAACATTAACGTGAACAAGTCGGATCAAAATGAAATTTCTGATAAACGATTCAAAAGTGAGGGAGTTTTAAGTACTCATAAAAACTCAAATAAATGTGACATTTGTGACAAATGTTTCAGTCGCCGTAGCAATTATATTCGACATATGAGAACACACTTTGGGAAAACACTCTTTAAATGTGATGTTTGCAGTAAATGTTTCAAAGAGAAGGGTAATTTAAAACATCATATCAGGACACACACTGGTGAAAGACCGTTTAAATGTGACATTTGCGGTAAATGTTTCAGTAAGAAATGCACTTTAAAATATCATATCCGGGCACATACTGGTGATGGACCTTTTAAATGTGACATTTGTGATAAACGTTTAAGTGGAAACTCTAAATTGAAAGTTCATATGAGGACACACACTGGTGAAAAACCGTTTAAATGTGACATTTGCGGTAAATATTTTAGTGATAAAAGCACATTAAGTGGTCATAAAATGACACACATTGATGAAAAACCTTTAAAATGTGACATTTGTGATAAACGTTTCAGTGGGAACCATAATTTAAAAGTTCATATGAGGACACATAATGGTGAAAGACCGTTTCAATGTGACAATTGTGGTAATTTTTTTAGTTTAAAGAGCAGTTTAAAATATCATATCAGGACGCACACTGGTGAAAAACCGTTTAAATGTGACATTTGTGATAAACGTTTCAGTGAGAACTATAAATTAAAACTTCATATGAGGACGCACACTGGTGAAAAACCTTTTAAATGTGACATTTGTGATAAACGTTTCAGTGGGAATTATAATTTAAAAGTTCATGTGAGGACACACACTGGTGAAAGACCGTTTAAATGTGACATTTGCGGTAAATGTTTCAGTGAGAAAAGCACATTAAATGGTCATAAAAGGACACACACTGGTGAAAAACGTTATGAATGTGACATATGTGGTAAACGTTTTAGTGAAAATAGGAATTTAAATTTTCACCTGAGTACCCACATTGGTGAAAAAAAAACAAACGAGAAATGCTTTTAAATATAGTAAATAATCTAAGAATGGATACCCTAGTAGACATTTTTGACATCAAGTGATTGTAACTCATTACACAAACCATGTAAATTTGGTATTAAAATTTAATAAAATAATTAACTGCAAAATTGTGATTATTTTTTTTGGTTGTGGCTAAAGAGTCTTAAACCAAATCTGATGTCACTCAAGTGTTATTTTCGAAATTTAGCCATCAAACTCAAATTATAATAACCAAGTTATCTTAACAACAAGTTTACTTGGTTTTTCATCTAACATAGTACATAGTAATGTAGTGGAATGTTGAGCTGTCGTATACTAGTTGTAAGTATATTTATAAATTCGTTCAAATAAGGGACCACTAAATAGGCATTCGGAATAAGTTTTGTCTATGTACTTCAAATGCTGATGTTTTGAATTCTGTTTTATATTACAATTAATGAGATAAATTCTTTATAAAGTTTTTTCCATTTCTCCGAAACATCACAAATCATTTCTTAAAACATCAATTGTTGCACATTAGCCCAATGAGTGTACCTGATCATTTATCATTTTGTTAGTCATTATTTTTTATTCGTGCTGGTTACTATTATTACTCTTGTTTGTTTTAAAACTTTTTTATTGCATAAATATATAGGGTGACAATTATCTACCGCGTTACTCCCTACACCTACGGGTAGAAGGGAATTTGATTATATATATATATATATACAACTTTGCCCTAATTTAACCGAAGTCGTAACTCTTACGGTTTACGAGATCCCCATAGTGGCCCTCGAAAAATGAGAACCCTGTATATAGTTTCATATATTTGTTGCTAAAAATAACCGAGATATGGCTAATTTTGTGAACATTTTACTATTAAAGTCTGCCATGATTTTGTAAACAAGTGATGTTTGTAATTTATAAACAAGTAAATGTCATTTCCAAGTAAATTCTGCAGCAGCCGCTATCTTTTTAACACTAACAATGTAATATTGTAACATATTAAACTTTTCAAAGTGTTCAAATTTAGCCATGGTCACATTACCACAATAAAGTTATAGAATACAAAAAATTACCGGATTTGCTTAAAAGTTGAAAAAATTACTTGGAAATAACGTTTAGTTGTTTAATAACTGCAAACCTCACTTGTTAACGAAATCATGGCAAACTTTGATAGCAGAATTTTTAAAAATGAGCCACATCCGGTTATTTTTAGCAACGACGCTGCTATCGAGAGTAGTTTACTCTCACGTGGAAAGGCACCATAATAAACCTTCATAACATTTTGTTCTATTTTAATAAATAAAGAAGTTACAGTCAACTTTAAAAATGATGACATTTCATTTTTCGTCTAGTGCCAAAATGGAAACCGATATAAAAAAATTTACTACTGGGCGTTCTTTTCTCAAAAAAGAAACCGATATCAGATTTTCGCAAACCATTACGGTTACTGAGTAAAACATTCGAATTTGGTCCACCTAAGTATGTGTATTTAAAAAAAAAACATTTCATTTTAGTTCAATGCGATCGCCGTAGATCAAATGGACCATTCAGATCGATTCAGATCAGAACTGAAAACCTAACCTAACAGTAACATTTAACGCGATTTACTAAACGTGTCCTATTTTTAGGTGTCTGCATTATTCATGTACATTGTACATATTTTACTTACAACTTGGTTAAACCATTTTGTAAAATGCAGTCAGCAGTAAATACAACTATTTTTTGTAAATATGATGACCTAATGCAAAATGAAGCATGTGTAAAAGATATTAAAGAAGAAACAATAAAGTTGGAGCAAGAAGAATGTAATTTACAGCTTCATTTTATTAATCCCGAGTATGTACAATTAAGTAGCAATCATTTTCAATTAGAAGACCAAGTTGAAAGCACCGAGGAAGTTAAATGTGTAAAGGTTAATGAAAAATTAGAAATAAAAGAAGAATTGTTGGAATATACTTTTTGTGAAGATGAATATCTAAATAATGAAAGTGACAAGGTACAATATGTTACTAATAAAATGTTAATAAAAAATGGGAACAGTGATTATAAAACTGAAGACATGATTGACGATGATGGTGACGGAGTAAAATATGTAGGTAAATTAACGCGTATATTAGAAGACAACATTTCAATTATAAATGATATGACGACTTGTAAATTAGAAATATCACATGAGAATACAATTAACGAAGAAATAAATGTGAATAACAGTAATAAAAGTTTGTTCCAAGTCGTAGAATCTAAAAGCGTTAAAAACATTCACGTGAACGAGTCGGATCAAGATGACATTTGTGATAAACGATTTAAAAGTGAAGGAGTTTTAAGTACTCATGAAAATTTAAATAAATGTGACATTTGTGACAAATGTTTCAGTCGCCGTAACAATTTTATTCGACATATGAGAACACACACTGGGAAAAGACCGTTTAAATGTGACATGTGCAGTAAAAGTTTCAGTGAGAAGGGTACTTTACAACAACATATCAGGACACATACTGGTGAAAGACCGTTTAAATGTGACATTTGCAGTAAATGTTTCAGTGAGAAATGCGCTTTAAAATATCATATCTGGGCACATACTGGTGATGGACCTTTTAAATGTGACATTTGTGATAATCGTTTCAGTGCGAACCATAATTTAAAAGTTCATATGAGGACACACACTGGTGAAAGACCGTTTCAATGTGACAATTGTGGTAATTGTTTCAGTTTAGAGAGCAGTTTAAAAAATCATATCAGGATGCACACTGGTGAAAAACCTTGTAAATGTGACATTTGTGATAAACGTTTCACTGAGAACTATAAATTAAAAGTTCATATGAGGACACATACTGGTGAAAGACCGTTTAAATGTGACATTTGTGATAATCAGTTCCATACAAGGAGCAATTTAAACGTACATAAAAGGACACACACAGGTGAAAAACCTTTTAAATGTGACATTTGTGGTAATTGTTTCTATCGGAGAGATAATTTAACTAGCCATATCAGGACACACACTGGTGAAAAACGTTTTAAATGTGACATTTGTGGCAATTGTTTCCATCGAAGAGATCATTTAACTAGTCATAATAGGACACATACTGGTGAAAGACCGTTTAAATGTGACATTTGTGATAATCAGTTCCATACAAGGAGCAATTTAAACGTACATAAAAGGTCACACACAGGTGAAAAACCTTTTAAATGTGACATTTGTGGTAATTGTTTCTATCGGAGAGATAGTTTAACTAGCCATATCAGGACACACACTGGTGAAAAACGTTTTAAATGTGACATTTGTGGTAATTGTTTCCATCGGAGACATAGTTTAACTAGTCATATCAGGACACACACTGGTGAAAGACTGTTTAAATGTGACATTTGTGGTGAACGTTTTAGTAAAAAAAGGAAGTTAAATGTTCACCTGAGTACCCACACTGGTGAAAAAAACATGTGAGAAATGCTTTTAAATAAAAAAAAAATCTATGAATGGATACTTAAAAAGGCATTTCTGACAAACAAGTGTTTGTAACTTATCACACAAACCATGTTAATTTGGTATTAAAATTTAATAAAATAATTAACTGCAAAATCGTGATTATTTTTTTGGCTTGTGGCAAAAGAGTCTAAAAACAAATCTGATGTCACAGAAATTTAATAACCAACTTATCTTAACAATAACTTTACTTGTTTCTCATTTAACATTTTAGGTCACCAGTCTCTTTTTTCACTTTTTTACCGACTTTTTTAGCTTCGCGCCGCTTTTATATCGAAATTTCGATATGTCGATATATATCGATATTCCGATATATCGATATAATTTCGATATCGAAATTTGGATATTGCCCACCCCTACTGTTGTATACTAGTTGTAAGTATATTTATAAATTAGTTTAAATAAGGCAATAAGGAACTACTAAATAAAATTTACATGAGTAATGCTATCTAGACCAGAATTTTTATTACTGATTTAAATACAGTTTATTCAATAAAAAATATTTAAGAATACAAAGTGTATTTTTTAGCATAGAAATTGAAGTTTTTAAACTGCTAATTTTAATACATAAATTGTCTGGAGAGATAGTTTTAGTTTATTGCAGGCACAAATTGGGGCTGGCTAAATGTTAGTTAACATTATAATTATGTTCCTATCTTTGTGCACTCTATCAATCACCTTAACACTTTACATGGTCCACTGTAAAATGACACTAATCAATTCAATAACACTTGCGTAAAGAATAAAAGCATTGGTATTTATAATTAATTGTTCTTTTGATCATACTCTATTTCTAAACTAGTGCCCACCAAAAAGTGGTATAATCGTCATGTGATTGTAATGCGACAAACGTCATACTAAAGTGACTAAACCAAGGCTGCCAACTTCCATATATATTTTTGAAAAGTTAAAAAAAATCCCTTTTATATCTCGAAAAACAAGGTTGCTGAAAAAAATCAATTTTGTTTTTAAATTAAGCATGTTCTGTGAATTAAGCATTAAAATCTATATAAAAAAACTTCATGACATTTTGATCTATTTCAATAAATAAAGAAGTTGTAGTGAACTTTAAAAAATCATGAAATTTGCTTTTTCGTCTAGTGCCGAAATGAAAACCGATATAAAAAATCTAATTACACAGGCGACCTTTTCTCAAAAAAATTGCTCAAGATACCGATATCAGATTTTCACTAATTGTAAGTACATATTGCGCTTAGTAAGTGAGTAATAGTATATTACATACCGCGCGGGGAAGTGGATCATTCCAGCCTCGTGCTATAGATACCCTCGGCCCTACGCGCTCGGGCATCTAACCTAGCACTCGGCTGTAATGATCCACAAAAAAAATATTTCTTAAACAAAATATCATTTCAGTTTAGTTCAATGCAATCGCCGTAGATCAAATAGATCATTCACAAACGAAAACCTAACCTTACAGTTAACATTTATCGCGATTTACTAAATGTGGTATACTAGTAATATTTTAGGTGTCTGTGTTATTCATGAATAATTTTTCTTACAACTTAATTAAACCATTTTGTAAAATGCAGTCAGTAGTAAATACCACCGTTTTTTGTAAAGATGATGAACTAATACAAAATGAAGCGTGTGTAAAAGATATAAAAGAAGAAACAATAAAGTTGGAGCAAGAAGAATGTAATTTACAGCTTCATTTTATTAATCCCGAGTATGTACAATTAAGTAGCAATCAGTTTCAATTAGAAGACCAAGTTGAAAGCACCGAGGAAGTTAAATGTGTAAAGGTTAATGAAAAATTAGAAATAAAAGAAGAATTGTTGGAATATACTTTTTGTGAAGATGAATATCTAAATAATGAAAGTGACAAGGTACAATATGTTACTAATAAAATGTTAATAAAAAATGAGAACAGTGATTATAAAACAGAAGACATGATTGACGATGATGGTGATGGAGTAAAATATGCAGGTAAATTAACGCGTATATTAGAAGACAACATTTCAATTATAAATGATATGACGACTTGTAAATTAGAAATATCATATGAGAATACAATTAACGAAGAAATAAATGTGAATAACAGTAATAAAAGTTTGTTCCAAGTCGTAGAATCTAAAAGCGTTAAAAACATTCACGTGAACGAGTCGGATCAAAATGACATTTGTGATAAACGATTTAAAAGTGAAGGAGTTTTAAGTACTCATGAAAATTTAAATAAATGTGACATTTGTGACAAATGTTTCAGTCGCCGTAGCAATTTTTATCGACATATGAGAACACACACTGGGAAAAGACCGTTTAAATGTGACATGTGCAGTAAAAGTTTCAGTGAGAAGGGTACTTTAAAACAACATATCAGGACACATACTGGTGAAAGACCGTTTAAATGTGACATTTGCAGTAAATCTTTCAGTGAGAAATGCACTTTAAAATATCATATCTGGGCACATACTGGTGATGGACCTTTTAAATGTGACATTTGTGATAATCGTTTCAGTGGGAACCATTATTTAAAAGTTCATATGAGGACACACACTGGTGAAAGACCGTTTCAATGTGACAATTGTGGTAATTGTTTCAGTTTAAAGAGCAGTTTAAAAAATCATATCAGGACGCACACTGGTGAAAAACCTTTTAAATGTGACATTTGTGATAAACGTTTCACTGAGAACTATAAATTAAAAGTTCATATGAGGACACACACTGGTGAAAAACTGTTTAAATGTAACATTTGTGATAAACGTTTCATTGGGAACCATAAATTAAAAGTCCATATGAAGACACACACTGATCAAAAACCGTTTAAATGTGACAATTGTGGTATTTGTTTCAGTTTAAAGAGCAATTTAAAATATCATATGAGGACGCACACTGGTGAAAAACCTTTTAAATGTGACATTTGTGATAAACGTTTCAGTGAGAACCATCATTTAAAAGTTCATATGAGGACACACACTGGGGAAAAACCGTTTCAATGTGACAATTGTGGTAATTGTTTCAGTTTAAAGAGCAATTTAAAATATCACATGAGGACGCATACTGGTGAAAAACCTTTTAAATGTGACATTTGTGATAAACGTTTTAGTGAGAACCCTAAATTAAAAGTTCATTTGAAGACACACACTGGTGAAAAACCTTTTAAATGTGACATTTGTGATAAACGTTTCATTGGGAACCATAAATTAAAAGTTCATATGAGGACACACACTGGTGAAAGACCGTTTCAATGTGACAGTTGTGGTAATTCGTTTAGTTTAAAGAGCAGTTTAAAATATCATATCAGGACGCACACTGGTCAAAAATCTTTTAAATGTGACATTTGTGATAAACGTTTCAGTGAGAACTATAAATTAAAACTTCATATGAGGATACACACAGGTGAAAAACCTTTTAAATGTGACATTTGTGATAAACGTTTTAGTGGGAATAATAATTTAAAAGCTCATATGAGGACACACACTGGTGAAAGACCGTTTAAATGTGACATTTGCGGTAAATGTTTCAGTGAGAAAAGCACATTAAATGGTCATAAAAGGACACACACTGGTGAAAAACGTTATGAATGTGACATATGTGGTAAACGTTTTAGTGAAAACAGGAATTTAAATTTTCACTTGAGTACCCATACTGGTGAAAAAAAACATGCAGGAGATGCTTTTAAATAAAATAAATAATCTAAGAATGGATAGACATTTTTGACATCAAGTGATTGTAACTTCTCACACAAACCATGTAAATGTAAATTTGGTATTAAAATTTAATAATGCCGATGACACACAAATTTATCTTTCTTTTTCCGTCAAAAATGGTTCAGAGGCAATCAGGAAAATCAATACAGATTTAGATAACTTATATACAGGGTGATTGATTGAGACCGGGACTTAAAAATATATGAAGAATAAAAAAGGGTATGGATTTGAAATTTTGGTTATGACCATAATGGTATCTGATCTGTTTACTGAAAATATTTTCAATATGGCGACACTTCCGGAATTACCGGAAGTTGACGTCTACTTTCTTATTTCAAATACAATAGTCTATTTTTTATTGCGTGTTTGGATTTAAAACGTTATTTTAAAGGGACTTTTATTAGCATTCCCTATACCTAAGTGCAGTCATTTTTTAGATTTTTTGACTTTTGATTTTCATCGTGGTGCTTAATATTATCTAACGCCGCCATTTTTGAAGAAAAAACGTTTAAATTTGGGCTATGCCTAGTAGAAACCTTGGAGTACATCCTGGAATTTTTGCAATCGATGCATTACTTACAGGGTGTCGAAAATTTAATTTTCTTTTAATACAACCAGACCACTAAAACTCGTTTTTTTCAAATACAATGCCCAAACTTTTTTTTCATTTTCTAATGCAAAATTATTACATTCTGCATCAATCTGTATTAGCGTTTTTTATACCTATCTGCAACAATTTTCGAGTTATTAAGAATTTATGATAAAGTTGAGAGAAATTGCAACATTTTTAAATAGTAAACCTTGGAAATGATAGCAAATGCCAATATTAATAACTGTAAACCACTTTTATTGCGTTTGTCTGAAGTATCCATGTCCTTAAACCGGCTTACACAGAGCCGTAACCTGGCCAATAACAAATTTTTTTATTTTCTGTTGCGCCAATGTCAACAACATACCGTCAATTTGACATTTGAAACAACTGGATTTTAAAACTACAGAAGCTCTAGGACCATCGTAGCATGACTCCCCCTTTTTTAATTAATTTTTTTCTCCCTTTTTTCTCCTTTTTTTTTCAGCAGTTTGCATACGAAATACAGCCCTGCAACTTATCACGTATTTTACTTTTTAAATTTTTAATATTACTAGCATGCCCATTTCGCCATAATACTAAGGGCTTTTTCGACTTTTATCAAATCTGTTCATCTTTGCTCTTTGCAGATAACCCTCAAACCCTCTTTTGTTTTAAATTTTTACTAGCTTTACTACGGGATGCAACATACCTTTTAACTTTAAGTAATGGCCCCTTCCAGTGACAGACTGGCAACAAAAACCGACCCTGGCATTCAGATTATAGAGGCCCACAGCCAGCTTGGTCAAAATTTGATTTTTATTTAAAAATCAACAATTAATGATTTAAATTTACAAAATTAAGAACTTTTGATGTTTTTGATTTTTTTTAAGAAACTTGACTATTATTTTTCCTATTCACAACTAATTTATTCATTTTTCACGTAACATTATATTCTCTATACAGCGTCAATCAAAAAGTATGCAACAAATGGAATTACTTTTTATTATGAATTTTATTGTAATTTTTGTTAGTTCTTTATAAAAACTAATTTTAAGATGAAAAAATTTCATAAAAATTCATACAACACTATATTTTAACGATTTCAGAAATATTCACAAGAGTAATGTGCCCTTCTTATTGAAGAGTTACAAAAAAAATCTCCTGGGGAAAGATTATTTAGAATTAAAAATAAAACCAAATGTAAAATTTGACCTTAAAATTCCAATTTTTATTTTTGAAGTAATTTTAACATTCAAAGAGTCTGCAACAAATGGAAAAGGTTTTTATTATCGGTTTCTCAAAAAAATTTCTTAGGAAAAGTTGGTGCATGGTCTAAAACTAATTTTAAGATTTAAAAAAAAATCAATAAAAATTGATATAACATTAGATTTTAACGATTTTAGAAATGTTTGCAAGAGTAAAGTGCTATTATTTCAAGAATTTTTAAAAAGGTTAAAAAAAAACTTTTTTGAAAACCTAAAATACGGGCACTTTACTCTTGCGAATATTTCTAAAATCGCTAAAATCTAGTGTCATATGAATTTTTATTGATATTTTTCCATCTAAAAATTAGTTTTAGACCATGCATAAACTTTTATGACCCACTAAAAGCTTTATATGGTAACTGCTTACACACTTAATAAACTCGCATCTATTTATTTATAATGAATCTATTTATTAAACAATATGTTTTATAAAATAAGCAGATTATGAAACTACTATTTACACATGCACATGCCATCTATGGCTATGCATCAGGTTTCAGATAATATCGGGACTATTCCTGAAGCACGAGTGGCCCGATCAAACATTCGACGCTATTGCGTATTGCTGAGCCCCAAAAAAACATTAAGATTGAATACGGCCCGTATTGTACGGGCAAATGTTATAAGGGCACCTTTTATCATAATTTTTGCGCTTATTATAATTCAGCGCCGCACTTATTAAGGCCGTAGCTTAGACCGACCCAAATCGGCCCATTCGGGCACCGGCCCTTCGGGCATTTGCCCGAACTGCCAGATGGCGTCCGGGCCTGGCCCATTCCATAACCAGTTAACCACCCATGAATTGCCAGTTATTATTACATTCTTTTCCATTTAAGGATTATTATAACGCAATATCTAATATCAATATAGATCTTGATTCTATAAATGTAATTTCAGGAAAACACAATCGTATAATTAATCTATTACTATTTAAAATAACTATTATATTTTTCAAATCAGTTTTGTAGCAGCACTGGAATTATGTTGTACAATTTATCAAATTTTTTTCTTGTACTTTCGCAGAATCTAGGCTAAGTTTATATTTAGGCATAAGTTTAATTGTTAAACCTGAATGATAAATGGCTCCAATGAATGAGCAGAAATGTAGGTTAAGATTTATTTTTATTTTTAAACTACAACTGAATTGGCGCCATTTGTTTTTTTTTAAATTTTTTACGTATTCGTATTTAAATGTTACGGTATATAGGGTTGTTGGTTGTTCTATTATATGTTATGTAATACTTTGTGTTGTAATTTGAAAAAAAAATAAAGGCTATATTATTATTATTATTATTATTAAACATGACGTTACATACTTTTTATGTCCTAGGTATTCAATTTCCCTTCACAAATAATGACGTTTTTTTTAAATTTAATTTTAAACCTGCGTTGCAAAGTAGTTTTAGAATTAAATTTCGAATTTTTAAAACTATCTTCAACCCCTACTGATAATTTTGGCATATCGTCCCTATATGCAAAAATCTTTTTAAAATGTGAATTTCCTAAAATTTTATTTATAGTTTCCTGAAAATTGCAGGAAAATTCGATTATTCAAAGACCATTTTTGGAACTAGAATTTTGAACTGACAATTTTGTTTATAATGCCCCAACTCGTTGCAGTTGTTAACATTTTGGTGTGGGGCAGTGTTTAGCTGTGACCCTTTAAAGGCACATCGACATTGCCGATATATGCCAAGTGGCAGGGTCAAATTAATGGTATAGCCAGTTGTCGTTGCTGCATGCAATTCACTGCGTCCATATTGGAAATGGCATTCAGTCATTTTAGTTCATTGCGATCGCTGTAGATCAAATAGACCATTCACATCACAACCGAAAACCTAACCTTACAGTTAACATTTATAGCGATTTATTAAACGTGACATAATATTTTAGGTTTCTGCGTTATTCATGTATAAATTGTACTTACAACATAATTAAACCATTTTGTAAAATGCAGTCAGCAGTAAATACCATTGTTTTTTGTAAATATGATGAACTAATTCAAAATGAAGCTTGTGTAAAAGATATAAAAGAAGAAACAATAAACTTGGAGCAAGAAGAATGTAATTTACCGATTAATTTTATTAATCCCGAGTATGTACAATTAAGTAGCAATCATTTTCAATTAAAAGACCAATTTAAAAACACTGAGGAGGTTAAATTTGTAAATGTTAATGAAAAATCAAAAATTAAAGAAGAATCGTTGGAATATACTTTTTGCGAAGATGATTATCTAAGTAATCAAAGTGACCAGGTACAATATGTGACTAATAAAATATTTATAAAAAAAGAGAACAGGGATTATGAAGCAGAAGACATGATTGATGACGGTGATGGAGAGAAATACGCAGATAAATTAACACGTATATCAGAAGACAGAATTTTAACTATAAATGATATGAATGTCTTAAATATAGTGTCACCTTTATCAAACCATACCACAACAACTTGTAAATTAAAAATGTCCCATGAAGAAAAAAATGTGAATAACAGTAATTTACAGCTTAACTTTATTAATCCCGAGTATGTACAATTAAGTAACAATCATTTTCAATTAAAAGACCAACTTGAAAGCACCAATGAAGTTAAATGTGTAAATGTTAATGAAAAATTAGAAATTAAAGAAGAATTGTTGGAATATACTTTTTGTGAAGATGATTATCTAAATAATCAAAGTGACCAGGTACAATATGTTACTAATAAAATATTTATAAAAAATGAGAACAGTGATTATGAACCAGAAGACATGATTGATAATGGTGACGGAGAGAAATATGCAGGTAAATTAACACGTATATCAGAAGACAGAATTTTAACTATAAATGAGATTAATGACTTGAATATAGTGTTACCTGGATCAAATCATACCATTACAACTTGTAAATTAGAAATGTCACATGAGAATGCAATTAATCAAGAAAAAAATGTGAATAACAGTAATAAAAATTCATTTAAAGTTGTAGAATCTAAAAGCGGAATGAACATTCACATGAATGAGTCAGATCAAAATGACACATGTGATAAACGATTTAAAAGAGAAGGAGTTTTATGTACTCATAAAAACTTAAATAAATGTGACATTTGTGACAAATGTTTTAGTCACCGTAGCCATTTTATTCGACATATGAGAACACACACTGGGGAAAGACCGTTTAAATGTGACTTTTGTGGTAAATGTTTCAGGGACAAAAGCAGTTTAAAATATCATATCAGGAAACATACTGGTGATGGACCTTTTAAATGTGACATTTGTGGTAATTGTTTCATTGAAAAGGGCAAGTTAAACATACATATCAGGGCACACACTGGTGAAAGACCTTTTAAATGTGACATTTGTGGTAATCAATTTATTACAAAGAGCAGTTTAAATGTACATATCAGGACACACACTGGTGAAAAATTGTTTAAATGTGACATTTGCGGTAAATGTTTCTATCGGCGAGATAGTTTAACTAGTCATATCATGACACACACTGGTGAAAGACCATTTAAATGTGACATTTGTGGTAATTGTTTTTGTGTGAAGAGCAAATTAAAAGTTCACATGAGGACACACACTGGTGAAAGACCTTTTAAATGTGACATTTGTGGTATTTTTTTCAGTACAAAGAGTAGTTTAAATGTTCATAGAAGGAGGCACACTGGTGAAAAACCTTTTAAATGTGACAGTTGTGGTAATTTTTTCAGGACAAAGAGCAGTTTAAATGTTCATAGAAGAACACACACTGGTGAAAAACCTTTTAAATGTGACATTTGTGGTAATTGTTTCCGTTGGAAAGATAGTTTAACTTGTCATACCAGGACACACACTGGTGAAAGACCATTTAAATGTGACATTTGCGGTAAATGTTTCTCTGAGGAGAGCAATTTGAAAAACCATATCAGGACACATCCTGCTAAAAAAACGTTATGAAGTGAAAACAGGAATTTAAATGTTCACCGGAGTACACACACTGGTGTAAAAAACATGTGAGAAATGCTTTTAAATAAAAAAATTGAATGCATACCCAAATAGACATTTTTGACAAACAAGTCCCACAAACTATGTAAATGTAAATTTGTTATTAAAATGTAATAAAATAATTAACGGCAAAATCGTGATTTTGTTTTGCTTGGTGGCAAAAGAGTCTAAAAACAAATCTGATGTCATAGAAGTGTTTTTTTCGAAAATTAGTGCGAGTGAAACTCTAATTATAATTACCAAGTTGTCTTAACTTGGTTTCTTATTTAACGTAGTGATGTAGTTGAACTGTTGTATACTAATTGTATATTTATAAATTAGTTCAAATAAGGGACCACTAAATAAAATTTACGTGAGTATTGCTATTTAGACAAAAAGTTTTATTACTGATTTAAATACAGTTTATTTAATAAAAAAAACTTGGGATTAAAGAGTGCATTTTCTAGCATTGAATTGAAAGTTTTTAAACTGCCTATATCTATCACAACAGTTAAATGTTTAATTAATAAAGTGCCTGGAGAGATGGTGTTAGTTTATTGCAGACATAAATTGGGGCTAAATGTTGGTAAACATTATAATTTATGTTCCTATCTTTGTGCGCTTTACCAATCATGTAAACACTTTACATGGTCCACTGTAAAATTGATTATCCAAGAACAGAACCAAATCGAAATTGATGCCAAATGCAGAAATATTACAGCTTATTCGTTTCATTGAGATTTAATTGCATCTATTATTTAACGCAAAATTCATTTACAAACTTTATTGCTTATCATAAAATTCTTGAAACAGTTAATTATGTGCATTGTGCAAAGAACGAGTTTCAGTTTTTCGCGGAAGTTGTTAAAATACCGCTAGAATAAAATTAATTTAGTTATGCTTTTAGTCACAAGGTGTCGCTTGTAAGTTCATTTATGTTGGAAATATAAACGTCAACAAAAGCACTGTGTTAATGACCTGTTTTTAAATCTTATTCTGGATAACCTATAGATCGTTTTCCATAAAATAAGGATATTTTTTATATAAGGACTAATTTCCTTATTAATTCGGTTTAAATAGAACATTTGTAGTTTGAAATCCAGTTGCTGAATAAGAATACTCAAGTTGAAATCATTTGGCGCTGTTAATATTAGTCGTTAACATGCAACAATCACAAGTTGAAACAGAAGTTTGATTAGTTATAATATTATTGTTGCCAATAATCATTTATGCAGCTATAGAAAATTACCATATGCAAAAAAAAAATTAACTTTTCTTTTACTGGTGATGCATTATTGTAACACTTGGGAGCTTTCTCAATTGAAAGTTTTCCATGCTAAATGTTTTGTGTGATAGATGTTTGCAACTTGCAACATTAATATTACTGGTTATCAACTAAACGATTTAGTCTCGAGTTTACCTAAAAAATGTCTTTCGCCTCGCCTAAATAAGGACTTGAGTTTTGTCTATGTAATTCAAATGCTGATGTTTTGAATTCTGTTTTATAGTACAAAGAATGAAATACCCAAATCCTTTATAAAGTTCACAAATCATTTCTTGAAACATCAATTGTACATTAGCACATTAGACCAATGAGTGTACCTGCACCCTAATTCCTTAACTTTTAAACACCAGTGTAAACACCACACGTTGCTAGCGAGTTACAAATTCGCGTAGTTGATATTCGTACAAATTATTTCTTGAAACATCAATTGTTGTACATTAGCACACTGATCATTTATCATTTTGTTAGTCATTATTCTTTATTAGTGCTGGTTAGGGGCTGATCTACATAGGGACTAATACTAATAGGGCTTAAGCCCTGGGCCCCCCGTTGCTTATACATAGTTGCAATTATCACATTGCAAGGGTAACTATATAGCATTAAAAAAGTTGGATGGAATCTCAAAGGAATAAAATAACGTTAATAAAATTGAACAGTGTTGCCTACTTTGGGAGAAACTGCAAACAACTAAAAAGTAACACTTTTATTATAATAGGTACAAATAATGGTAATTATAACATCTTACAAGTTGCAAATAAGTAATTTTTAAATAATTTTACGTACATTGTGCCTAAGATACTTTTTTTAAATTGTATGTATGCTGAGAAAAAAAAAACACATTGTTGTATATTAGTATCAATAGTTTTTGCTTAAATAGGCAAATGTAAGAGCTGCAGAAAAAAACTTAGGTTGCTATTTAAAAAAATGTTACTTTAATCTTTATTTCGGTTACCATTTACCTTAAAAAATATGAGTATCTTAGTCAAAATCTAAGGAAAATAATATAAAAATTACCTTTATATAACTGTTTTTTTCTTATCTCCTATAGTAAAACAATATTGGTGTTTAAATATTTACCGTTTTTTGATTTTTTGCAGTTTTTGAAAAGGTTGGCAGCACTCCAATTTTTTAAAAGATTTTTTAAATTACCTTAGTAATTCCACCCAGCCTTGCTACATTCACCGATTCTTCAACTCTAATAATAACAAAGTTACACTAGTAACGCGATTGATAATTAATTAATATTTAATATTTATGCACTAAATTTTTTTTAAAACAAACAAGAGTAATAATAGTAACCAGCAGGGGCGGATCTAGCTTTTTCGGGGCCTAGGGCTTATTGAAGTCCAATGGGGCCCCATTTTTTGTGTAAGATTAAGAATCTTTAAATGAATGTTTAAAATTCATTTTTATTAACATCAAAATCAGAGTTGAAATATATTTATTTATGTAGTGGTGTGAATTTATATGTTACATTGATTTAAATAAAACAAATAATACTATAAATTATCCTTATTAATATTGACAATTTTTTTAATATACGATATGTGCTCATTGTTAATGAAAAAGTATTAAAATTTTATGATAATAATTCAATTTTTGTTGGCCCTTGACACTTGGGGGCCCAGGGCTTAAGCCCTGTTAGTGGCTATAAAGATCCGCTCCTGTTTTTAACCCCCCCCCCATAAAAGCATCTTGCCTACGCCACTGATCGGCAGTTTTCTGAAAGAACAATACTGTGTGTGTTCTTGTCAAAAAACGAGTCACACATTTGCGTACCGGCAGTGACTTTTTTTTAAAGAAAAAGAGCACTGATAGTAACAATCATTTTGGAAGTTCTGTAACTGTTGATCATTCCAATTTTTTTTTTACCAACTCACTTGAACCATTCTGCAAAATCTTGGGAAATAGCATAAAAATTCTAAGGGGTTTAATCGAAAACAATATTTTTTATGCATAAAATGCATGAAAAAGGTTGGGAACCCTGATCTATAGCGAGTACATTAATTTTACCACCTTCCGTATAAATTTGTATCACTATCGTACACATTTTGAAAATACGATAGGCTTATGATATAGTACTTTTTTAAATATATACGCTGCTGATATTAAAAAAAGTCATGTTGGTTGAATGTGTTGAGGCAACGTCCGACATCACGCTGGTACCCACCAGGATATCTCCTGTGACCTGTGAAGGTAAGTTAGGTATAAAATTGTTTTCACAGAACGTTATGCAGTGTAGTGTTAAGTGCATAAAATACAGTGCTGCCTTAATAATACTTAAATGTATAAAAATTATATAAAATTTGGAATTCAACAACTTAATTTTAATATTTTACGTGCGGTTTATTTAGCTTAAGTCCAAATTGAGTGTTGTATATGTGTGTTGCAATTTGAAATGTTATTGAAATGTTGGTACTAACGGAACTAGAGCATTTTTAATGTCGATGATTCTCACTAATCAATTAATTTATTTTTAAATTTATTAAATTTATTAAAAATAGTTTTATAATCAACACTTGTATAAAGAAAGAAAGCGTTTGTTTATTCATTCGTGTTTTGTTTAATTGTTATTTTGATCATACTCTATATTACCTAAGTCTAAAGCAGTATTTTCCAGCGTGGGGCGTAAGCCCCACAGGGGGGGCAATTTGATTATTTTGGGGGGCAAATAATATACATAGTGTAATATATAATTTATATTTGTTGAAGAAAGTCAGATTAAAAACAATTTTACCTATGTTTTTAAAAATTTGAAGTATCTATTAAATTTGCATTCTCAATTTTCGGAATTTGTTTGAGTATCTATTATTATAGAGGGGAAAAAAAAATATTTTGAGGCGTTGGAGTGGTATATGTTAAATAAATGGAAACCTTTTTTCCAAATAAATACATTGTTTATGTAAATAACATAATCATGTAAAACATTTTTAAAATTGGAAAAAAAGTTCTAGCTAACTAGATATAAATCAAGTTTGTCGCCCATAAGAAATTAAAAAGTTAGTACCTATAAAACAAAACAGAATCGGCACAGCAAAAAATTGATGGCACCTTTAAAAGTAAAATAAAAAGTGGCCATGTAAAAGTCTTTACAGATTTAAAAAAAAAATTTAAAAAAAAAACGAAAAGTAATTTTTTCAGTTTTTTTTTCAATTTTTTCAAAAACACTTAAAGATATTTCAAATCTGTTTTGATATTATTGATGAGCATAAAAATTAGCAAATTTGAACCTACCCTCTATCTGCAGTAATAAGCGAGATCCCCATGGTCACCCTCGAATTTGAATCACCGTGTAGTACTTTTCAAAATTAGAAAATAACGAATGTTTGTCTTTTGGAGTTAAATTGAATTAAAAGATGAAAATCATAATGTATTTATCCCCAACTTTTTTTTCGAGTGAAAATATTTACCTACTGTTTTATAATTATTGGGATATAATCTGTAATATTCAAGATATCTTTGAAATATTGCGATAGGTTTATTAAAAACTTTAATCAAACTTTTTTATAATTGAAAATAATGAATTATACCTGGAAGTAAAAAATATCTTCGCAGATGTGAAAATGTACGATTCGAACTGAAATAAATTAAAAATTAATTATGAAATTTGGTGGAAAATCTTTGAGTATTATTGACTAGTGAACATCACAAATATCTTTGGAAAATTAGTTGGGTTTTCTCTTTTTTACGAAACCTTAGTTTAGAAAGTAGTTAGAAAGTAGATTTTGACACAATATTTGTAAATTAATTTTGAATACTTCACTTACAGCCAGATTTATGGTTCCTATTTTTAATTAATCGTGAGAAAACAATGTAAGATCAATAAGCATAAAATATTGTGTTTCACAACTTTAAATATTTGGTTATTTATCAATAAGTTTTTGATGTAGCTTAAGTTTTTCTTGAATAATGAAATAAATCAAAAGTATTATTTTCAAAATATTTCACAAAAAATAGTTTAATGATAATGAAAGTGTAAAAAATATGGCTCTTGTATAACAACAAACAAATTCTTATACTTATTTCATTGTCTAAGGAGTCTAAAGTATTATAATATGTTCATTAATTCAGAAAAATTAAATTTCTGTTGTACGAATTTAGCTGTCTTGCTTATTGTATCAGGAGTATTTCGCGAAACACAATGATAAACCACTGATGTACATTGTAATAAATACTAACTACTTCACAATATTAGCGTCACGAATTAAAAAAATTGTTTTGTTGTATTAATAGTAATAGTACAATAGTAATTGCAGTGTTTTTAATTTTCACAGTATTCAAGCTTATTTAGTTTCATTCATTTGTATTAATTACTTATTAATTAAACTTATGTAACTCAAGGTAAATGCCTCAGTACAAAACGGTTCAAAACACGATACTTGGTTTTCGTTAAGACTTTTTGAATTATCATTTTTGCATATTGTAGTTTGAATTTTAGTGAGAGCATGATTACAAATATCTGTCTACTATTTTTATGATACTTTATCGCATTCTAAAAAGTTTCTTCAAACACCTTATAGCTGTAATATTTTACAACTAAAATACTATAAATTTGTGTTAGTCTTATTGTTTATTAGTTTAACAACAAAGCCAAAAATTCTTAGTATTTGTTCAGTAGTTCCAAACATACAATTTAGAAAGTAAGTTCAAAAATGCTGCATACGGTCAGGTATTTTGTTGTGAAAAGTTTAAGATAACTGTAAAAATTATGTCATAAAATGATAACTGAATACCCGATGAAAATGTTATTCCTGATGTTATCGTGTTAGGGATTGTCAAATATATACCTACCGAGAGAAATATACAAATTACGAAAAGCTGTAAAACTAACATTTTGGCTCAGAAATTTTAAGTCGTTAATTTTTAATACAATTAAACGAAAAACTAAAATTTATGGCAAACCAGAGCCAAAGTGCTTTAAAAAAACATAATTGTTTGTAGAAGATTGGCATAATAACGCCCGGTGTAATATATTAAAAACAGGGTCCGATCTAGCTCTTTCACGCTCTGAATGAAAATAATTTTTGCCACCCTTTATATTTAACTAGCGTAGTTACCCGGCTTCGCTCGGTGAATTTTTTTATTAATCACAGACTACTCGCGCTCGCGCCCCGTGGACGTTTTTGACCTTTTGAGAATTTAGGATCTTTTGGGAATTTTTGTATCTATTGAGAATGTTTGTATCTATTGAGAATTTTAAAACTTTTGTGAATTTTGGATCTTTTGTGAATTTTGGATCTTTTGGGAATTTTTGGACCTTTTGGGAATTCTTATATAGCCTATCTTTTTCCCATGGTCCTAAAGATTGTCTGTGCCAAATTTGCTCAGAATCGGATGAATGGTATAGGAATGCATAAAGGACATACATACAAACACATTCATTTTTATTTATATAGATTATAAATAATTATTTTTAAATATTATTTTTGACAGTGAGCGAAAATTTTGTGGATATTTGTTAAATAAAAAATCTTTTTGTTTTATTAAAATGTAATGTTCATAAAAAACACCAACAAAACAAATATACAGGGTGGTCCACATAGAAGGGCCACTATTGGAATCTCGCAAACAGTAGGAGCTACAAAAAAGTTGTAGTTAGAAAAATTGTTCCCGTTTCTGAGATCAATTCAGTGATGCTTTAATGTTTAAAAAAGTTCCATGGCACGCTTGATAGTAAACAAAAATCAAAATGGGCATTAATTTTTAAATCGTTAATAACTGGGTTATGCTTGATGGTATACAAATATTTTTCAGGAAAAAGTTATAGATTTTTTACACACTGTAACATGAAATCATTAATTTGTTTCAATATTGTTTAAAAAATCCTCGTTCAACGTTAGAGCCGTATAACTTGATAAATTAAAGATAAATCCAAAAATATAAAAATTTACAGGATGTTTTATTTACAATTTCAAAATTGGGGTTCGTTTCCGGTTAAACCGGTGGCCATGTTGCAATTTTAATACTCTTATTAAATTCGGAACGTACGATAATATTTATATACCAAATATTATAATTGTAATATACTCAATAGGATTCTCGATATTTTCCTGTTTTCATACTTTTGCTCAGTACTGTATACAGGGTGTCCCAAATTACATTTCCAGCATGGAGATCTAGCCCATTATAGAGATACAGGTTTGTTTAAGTTAGATGAATTATTCCTTATTAGTATGAGAGGAGCTACAACCAATTTTTAAAAGTTCAAAATTTCTCGTGCTTCAGATGTTTTAGCAAAAGGTGTGAAAATGTCGAATTTCTTTTTTCTCTCGTAACTTACATTAGGACTATTTTATCTGTACTTTTTTAAGGTACTTTTTTATGTAGATTTTTAACACCTACAATTTTCGAGATATTACCCTTAATTTAATTTTTTCTTATGGGCTGCGAAGTTGGCTATGGAATAGTTAAATGTGCTTTATTTTCTCTTTTAAATGAGATATTACTTGCTATATCTATTTTTATAAATAAGTCACAAAATGAAGAAAAATCGTATTTTACCCATCACTTGTCAAGCTATCTATAAAATAAAAACAAAAAACAATTCATTAAATTAATGTCAAATGACAGTTACCAATTGTCTGCGGTATCATTTATTAGAATTTTATATTATTGTTGAGTAATTCTATAGTGTTTGTAGTAATTGTTATAATGATTACTACATTAAAAGAAAGCGAAAAATTTGATATGTTGAGTTGCTATATTCTTTACCATAAAAACTGTGTAGAAGCTGAGCGAATTTACTTAGAGATATATCCAGAGAGAAGGCAACGAAGGGTGCGTAATTACAAAAATTTGGAAAATAACTTAAAAGAATATGGTTTTTTCGAGAAACCAACCAAAAATCCAAAAAAAAATCAATAAGGAATTAGAATTATCTGTTTTTACACAATTTCTTTGGCAAAGAATGTAGCATTTCAACATATAAATATTTTATTTAATTGTAAATGAGCCTATAATCAAATGCTAACAAATTTGCTGCAAAGACTATCGAATTACACGACAATACTATAAAATTTTAATAAATTATACCGCAGACAAATGGTAACTGTCATTTGACATCTAATTAATCGTTTTTGTTTTTATTTTCATAGATAGCTTGATAAGTAATGGGCAAAATACGATTTTTCTTGATTTTGTGACTTATTTATAAAAATAGATATATTAAATAATATCTCATTTAAAAGAGAAAAAAAAGCACATTTAACTATTCCATAGCCAACTTCGCGACCCATAACAAAAAATGAAATTGGGGTAATATCTCAAAAATGGTAAGTGATAAAAAAAATCTAAAATAACAGTTACATTCTCCATTAAAAAGAACCTTTAGAAAGTACTAATAAAATGGGTCTAATGAATAAAATAACAAAGATATAGCAAAATTTTTTTGCTATAACATCTGAAGGACGAGAAATTTGGTACTTTTAAAAATTGATTGTAGCTCCTCTCATACTTGGAAATAATTCCTAATTTAAACAAACTGGTACCTCTTATAACAAGCGAGATCCCCATGCTGGAAATGTAATCTGGAACACCCTGTATACGTGGAGTAATATCAAATTCGGATTTCGGACCGTTTTCAACGTCGGCCCGATTGAGTCAAATTGGTCCAATCGCTCTAAGACAGGCTCTATCCTTCACCTTCAAAGTTTCTCCTACTACATGAACCACCCTGTATATTTTGTGTTTAACAATGGCAGGTTCGTTTAAGTAAATCTAATCTGTAACTGTTGGCAATTATTTTTTTTTTAAATTGCATGTTACTACCAACTAGCAGCTTATCAAATTGCCCTGCAATCTATCCCATACGACACACAGTGATCGTATATTGTTCATGCGCATCTTTCACCGAACGATGCTTCTTAGATATTGTCTCTTTTAACGCAATGTGACTGATTAGGGCGGTGTTTGTTTTAAATAAATTGTACATAAGCTGATGTATAAAGAGTGAAGACAAATAATCTACGTGTCGTTCATATTTTAGTGTAAATTAAATTCAGAGCTCTACAAAAATCGTTAGAACAAATAAAATAGTAGCGTTAATTATATTAAGCAACCAGTGTTTTTTTTTTTTTTTTACAACGAACGCAGTGTAAACACTTTTATTTTAATTTACAGTGCAATGAAAAGTGTAGTTTGTGCGTTGGGACTTTTGCGATTATTAAATATGTGTTTTTGTGTTGAATACTGTAAGTGTTTAAACGATTTAGATATACACAATTTTTTTCTTTTACAGATTATTAAAATTTAGACAATAAAATTAATAATTTGTCGCAAAATTAAATGTCGCAAAATAAAAAAATAAAATTGATCCATGTATAGAACACCAAGTATATTGCAGCAATGGATTGGAGTATTTTTTCTGTGTAATTTTAAGTAAAGCATAGTATACAGGCAGTGGCGTAGCGAGGGTAAATGGCTCCCGGGGCATAGTATTTTTTTCGCACCCCCCCTGTCCATATTTTAATGTAGTTTGTGAGTTTTAAGTAAAATAATGTTGTATTATTTATTTAAATACACTGTAATGATAAAGAGAACAAATTTTAAAATTATTTAGTTTTCTGGCTTTAAATAAGTGCAATAAACGCAAAAATATTTTGTCCGCGGCTCCCCCGAAGACTGGCGCCCGGGGTATTGCTACCCCCTTACCCCCCTTCGCTACGCCACTGTATACAGGATGCCAATTGAAATATTTTGAAAAAACTGCAAAAGGTCGATTTTTTCAAACTATAATAATTTCGCAATCATATGAGCTAGAACAAAAATAAAAATTGGCTTTTATAGATATTTTTACGTAGTTTTTAAATAAGTTAACGAAATTTCCATAGCACTCTCGATTTCCGAGTTATAACACAAACTTGCATTTTTTTAAATGGAAGTCATAGTTGGCTGTCGCCTTATTAAAAAGGTTAATTTTTTTCGTTTCAATGATATAAGGGTTCTTATACTTTTCTCTTGTAGTTTTTCTTTAAAAAACCAAAAATCATTTTACATGTTCACTGCCTACTAATAGATGGGAGTTACCCTGTGTTGATGTTTTTTTTTTTTCGATGTGACATTTAAGAGTTGTCTCTTATTATTGTTAGTGTAGCAGTTATTAGCCAGTTACAAATTTTAAAAACAAAACCTTACGCAATAATGGCCCTGTGAGATGGCCGGCAAGATCACCGGATTTAACACCACTTGATTTTTTTGTGGGGTACGCTTAAAGATAAGGTGTTTACCAAAAAGCCTGATAATATTGAAGATTTGAAAAGTAATGTAATTATGGCCATACAAGGCATTTCGCAACCATCTCTTGTGTTGGCAAACCAACAGTAACCATTTTGAACATTTAATTCAGTAAAATAATAGTTTTTATACTAGTATTATATGGTAATTTAAGTTTCTAATTTAAATTTTTTGTACAGACAAAATTTGTTCAGTATCCATTAAAAAAAAAAAATTACTCTACTTGTGTATTGCTTAATGACGAAACGAAACGGATACACTGAAATGATTTTTATTAATTTAAATAGAAAGTACAAGAGGAAAGTATAAAAAACAATAATCGTTTCTATTTTCTCTCAGTTCACTAGATTGTTTCGACTATTTTTAATTTTTTTTTGTGGCAAATTTCAAAATAGATGTATCGAGTTATATAACATTGAAATAAAACCTTTCTAATGAGGCCACAACCATTTATGACTTCCATTTAAAAAAGTTTGTGTTATAACTCGGAAATCGAGAGTGCTATGAAAATTTCGTTAGTACTTTTTTAAAAGGGAATACATCAGATTTTTGGGTTATTGAATGTAGATGTAGATTATTGGACTTAATGGGTGAATTAACCGGTGTTGAATGTACATGTAAGATTCACAAATTCCTGTTAGAATTGTCCCCAAATTTTTTATTTCAGTTTGATCAACATGTTCCTTTAATTCTGTACCTCTCTCCACTCTTTCTGAGTCTTTATGTTATATCTGTTTAATGTTTCACCAGAGGTTACTAAGCTGTTCTATCGATTTTTGGCCTGCCAATTTTTCTTCCATATTGTAATATTTCATTTGAATCAGACTGTCTTGTGGTATTAAGCTCTTAGCTCTTTTAAGAAATTCCTTATTCTTTAATGTTGTTATAAAAATAAAGTAAACTCTGTAAAAAACAAATTTATATTCTATAACAAACAAAAATAAATCATTTAAATATATAAAAAATTAATCTTAATCTTCTACACGGTTATGTCAAAGTGATGACAACACACCGCACCAATGCACCAATGGGCGTTTACACTAATTTTTAATTTCTTCAGAATTTGATAGATTTGGTGTTCAGAATATCATATGTGAAGTTAAAATTGTTTAAATCAACTTCGTTTATTTATTATTAACGATTAAAGTTTTCCCGCGGCAAGTTGCGCCGTAAACGGCTTGGACGATGCGCACGAAATGACGTCACACTCCGTACGTACTCCTCGATGAGGCAAATCACACGTGTGTGCTTGTTGTAAATATAACGCAACCATGTCGTCGTACAGAAGAAAGTGGTGTTTTGTGCCTGAATGTAAGACCACTTCTACAAAAAACCCAGAAAAATTGTTTTTTGCTGTTCCGGATAATTCCACCAAAAGAAAAAAATGGTTTGATGCAGCAAGACGTTGTATTTCCGACGTAAGCGAAAAAACTAAATTATATTGTTGCGAAGACCATTTAAAATTTGAATAAACTAAAAAATATATTAAATAGTATTTATGCAAAAAAAATACACTAAAGTGAAAAACATTATCATTAAGCATTATCATTAGCATTAAGCATTAATCATATGGCAATAATATGTAATATGAAGCAGCCTATTACTTTCCAACAAAAAAATCTGCAGTTTTAAACAATACTTATTTGAAGTATGCTATTTGGTGCATGTTTATGTTTGATTAAAAATGCTGATTAGTGTTAAAGCAATGTTGCTTCGTTTATGAAATTTGTATTTTATTTATACTGAACTAACAGTGCTTGTTTTACAAAAAGCCATATACCTTTTTTTATATGATCTAAGCATAAAACTGATAACATTCAAAACTTATAAGTGTAAATTAATATAGCAGAATCATTGAATTGAACATTATCTACTATTAAATAAATGAAAAGTTGCTGGTTTTCAAACAGGTTTATTCGTTGCAAATTCTTTTTTTAAAAAAGATCCGAAAAATTATATATATAATTTTTAGCCCTGAGGATGCCGATAAAATAACATCGGCGAAACATGTCGGATCTTTTTTTAATAAAGAATTTGCAACGAATAAACCTGTTTGAAAACCAGCAACTTTTCGTTTATTTAACCTATAATCAAACAACAGGAGAAACCAACTTTATCAATTATCTACTATTATACAGGGTGTGTAAAAATTGGCGGAAGCGCTACATGTGGCGATGTTCTTCGTAAAATTTTAAGTCGAAAATCTTAATACAAAAATGTTGTACCATGCTTCCTATGGCCTCAGGAACCATTAAAAAAAAAAAAATTGGCAACATTGCATACATTGATTTGCGTTTGGACATTTTTTTATCAACAATTTTTGTTCGAACTGAAAGCCTTCAGTTCGTAAACATAGCTGCAACCTTTTGGGTATCGTAAAACACAAACTAGAAATAATTACGAGAAAAACAGAGATGACAGCTAATGACAATGTTGCCATATGTATTATTTTCATTCAAATCAGTGATTTACATATTTTCAACACCAATTTTTGAAAAGAAGAACACAATATCTAGGAAAAAATACTATTCGAAATTTATTTTTATTCCAAATTGCAGCTTTTTCATTTGCAAGTATTAAATAATAACGCTTATTAAAGGACTAAATGTCAAAACTTTGAGGACCTCTTGCAGACACAGCAAGCATGGTACAACATTTTGGACCTCTTGCAGACACAGCAAGCATGGTACAACATTTTCGTATTAAGATTTTCGACTTAGAATTTTACGAAAAACATCGCCACGTGTAGCGCTTCCGCCAATTTTTACACACCCTGTATATAGCCCATATTTTATTTACCTCGAATTTAAGATTAATTTTGTAAGTTTTTTAGATATAGCTATGACTAAAAGAGTAGTAGATACATGTTTTTAATGTTTACAATCACCTATTATTAAATAATAAACTGATACATACTTTTTGTTCATATTTTCACCTGTTAAATGACCTTAGTAATATCGAATTCTTTCTACAAAATAATTAATTTACTTACACAGTTGCTTTGTTTTATAATGAAATATACACTAAACTAACAACTAGTTAAAACCTCTCGCAATACTGTATACGTAAACAATATTTGAACACAAATATGCCTGGTCCAGGAATGTCATGTTTGTTTATGTTAAAAACACAAGATATGTTGTGAAGCCATTCTGAGGGGTCTCGGGGTTGGCTTGAGATCATTCTTTTGCTAATACTGTTAAAAGGCAGTACTGTTTGTATTTTATTCATTATAATAAATTGTAATTGTTGTTCGATTACGTTTATTATTTACAATCGACGGCCAAGCCAAAGTACGCCCCTGCGGCGTCTTCGTCGCGCGCTTCGCGCCTAACATAATAATAATAATAATAATCTTTATTTGTTCTGAATATCCAAAAAAAAAAAGGTGTAGAACTTGTCACAATAATAATTTACGTACATTGCAATAATATACATCGTTAATAAAAGAAAAAACATATTATATTAAAATATATAACAACTTGTCATTATGCGATGCATAGGAACTAGTCCGCTGCACATGGACTGTGCGGAGAGTGACGTCACGGCCAATCACAGCGCGTTTCAGAATTTGAAATATAAAGGGCATTTTAAAAATTTATTTCTCGGAACTGGACGATTTTTTTTAAATTTTTGGTGGTTGAGAATAAACTTTATAGATCAGATTATCATTTAAAAAATATTTTATCAAGTTTTATTTTTTTGTGTAAACGCCCATTTGTTTTTCTCTGATACTGCATAATATGCGGTCAACTCAAACACTCGTGTAGTTTTATTGCGAACTTGGTGGCGATCCAGTGGAAAACGCTATAACAATAACACATGTCTAAATACCAGAAAACTAAATAAGAAGTATGTAATGCACTCAGTAACAAAATAAAACCCTATTAATTGACTCACCTGCCTTAACAACAATCACTACAAAACACACTTTTGGTCGAGTGCGAGGTTAAGTATCATTGGTGTGAAATTTTTTTGCAAACCAAATGTTCTAAGTAAATCGAACGAGAACAAATATTGTTGTATAGATGTGTAGTATTCTAATGGTATCAATAAAAGATATAAAAAATGTCTCAAATTTTTATTTTTGCAATTTGAAATCTCAAGTGTCCAAAACTAGGTACATGTCCACCACTGGTGTCATTACCCTATATGTCCAAAATATTTTATTGTTTTTCTCCTCGTTTTGTTAGAACCTTTTTCGGTTTATAATTACTATGTTATTAAACAATAATAAGTTTACAATTTTCAACACATTTTTGCACATTTTTTTTTATACAGAACTATTTTCTTTTAGCTTATCGTTTACTAACGAACATATTACCAATACATTACCAGATCAACATAGAGAGCGACGTAATAAATGGTTCCTTTATTGGCCAAGAATACATTGAAATTAATGTGACAACCCCCACCTCAGACGTTGTACTACATAGCAGTGATATAAGTATTTTAGAAGTAACAGTTAATCAAAATGAAACTAAAAACTATAAGCTGGTTCCACAGTATGAATTATTGCATATTGCGTTGGAAAAACAGCTTTCGCCAGGATCTCACGTGGTTGGGCTAAAGTTTCAAGGAAACTTACTCAATAAAATTGTAGGATTCTACAGATGTAGTTATACGGGCAAAAAAAATAAAATAAGGTAAAAGATAATATTAGATTCATAATCTGGTAATATATGCGGTAGGTATATATGATATACCTAAATAAATAGGTTTAGACAAGACATACCACAATTCTAGACTTGATGGTGTAACTGGATATTTATTAATTGCAGAAACTCGTAGAAGGTGTTTATCTAAAACTATTTTAAAAATTTGCTTCTGACACCAGGGCTCGAAACCGAAAAAAATTTTGGTTAACGGTTAACCGAAATCGAGAACTTTATTTCTATAACGGTTTTTGTTTAAAAACCGGTTTTATTCGTAAAAAACCGGTTTAGTGTAAAAAACCGATTTAAACTATAAACCGGTTTAAAAACCGGTTAAATTAACCGGGTTTTAAAATTATTTAGATCAGGAATGCAAAGTGTGAAAAGATATTATTTATTTACAATTTTATAATAAATGTACAACCAAGAGTTCAGTAATGACTTTTGGTAAACTAATCGCATTTACTACAGATTTTGTATTTTTCATCTTAATTTTCAATAAAAAAAGATGTTAAAAAAACCGGTTTTTTATTATTTTGGTTAAAGGTTACCGTTTTTTTGCCTTTAAAAATAACGGTTTCGGTTTCGGTTAAAAATCACTTTTTCTGACAAAAAATAACGGTTAACCGGTTTTAAAAACCGGTTTCATGCCCTGTCTGACATATTAGCAATTAGTATTAACCTTCCTTACGTTTGGTTATTGATAAAAGTTTCTTGATCATATTTTTTAAAGAGCAACATACTTTAAATTAGATAAGGCTTAATTCTGTGATATAAACCTCAATTTGTAATTTAATTAAAAAATTCCTATAAGCCAATGTATCCGCCATTCAATAAGATTCACCATTGAATAACTTAGATAACGATGCTCAACATCTTGATCTTAAATTCTTAAGGTCTACAAGTCGGTTTAATTGGTAAAAAGTCGCGTAACTTCATGTTTTATAACTTTGTTACCTACCTTTTAGAATGTTTGTTTTACATGACAATGTCGGTTTCATGTGAAATCGCTACTTTGAAATTTTTTCGATAATTTTTGAATTTTACCATTTTTTTTTATATATTCCTTTTTTAGACATTTTGCTTCATCCAAGTTCGAACCAACTTTTGCCAGACAAGCATTTCCTTGCTTTGATGAACCCATATTTAAAGCTCGTTTTACTGTGACTCTTTCAAAGCCCAATTCTCCAGATTGGACAGCTTTATCTACCATGGACGTAAAGGTAATCAAGCAGTCGACTCAGAATATTATTATTATTATTTTTTTATTTACTCCTTTCTTCCCGAGATCTGCCCTAGAGCAGTAATCATCGGTTGATTAAACATTTTGCATTTTGGCAGCGGGACATACTGCAATGCAAGCGAGTGGTTAGTAAACTTACATTAAAGCCCTAACAAATAATAAAATAATACGATTAATGTTAGTAATAGCGTCTAGTCTTATCTGTAGCTTATTTCTAATGGGGTGTATCGCTTCAACCGATGTGTGGTTTGGCTATTGTCTAATAAGCTGACGGCAAACGGGTTGGGATGCCGTTCTAGTCTGAGGTATTTGGTGTTTGTGACCTTCGCTTCTTGTAACACCGGAGGGATGTTTAGGTCCTTGTGTAGAGTTTCATTTGTCACAAACCAAGCTGCGTTTGTTATTGTTCTTAGTGTTTTAGATTGGAATCTTTGCAGGATTCCTATATTTGAAGCACTCGCGGTTCCCCACAACTGCACACCATAGGTCCACACGGGTTTTTAGATGGTTTTGTAAATAATTATTTTATTCTCCAACGAGAGTTTTGATTTTCTGCCGATTAGCCACAGAAGTTTAGTAAATTTTAATCCTAACTGTTTCCTCTTCATAAAAATATGATGTTTCCACGTTAAACGTCGATCCAAGTGCATCCCTAGGTATTTAGCAGTTCCTGTTTGAGGAAGTAGTTTTCCATTTAAACTAACACTGGGGCATGTTTCTTTTCTTAATGTGAACGTCACATGCTGGGACTTAGTTTCATTAGCTTTAATACGCCACCTTTTTAACCAGCCTTGGATGTCATCTAGTGCTCTTTGTATCTTTTCGGACGCATACGCAGGCACTTCACTTGTGGACCAGAATATCCGTTTCATCGGCAAACGTTGCCGTGATAGTATTTGGCGTTGTTGGAATGTCTGCGGTGTAAACAAGGTACAGTATCGGTCCCAGTACACTGCCCTGTGGAACTCCTGATTTTACAGGCTACAGCTGTTTCCTCTTGGTATTTTACCATGAAGTATCTGTTTGTTAGGTATGACTGTAGGACCCGATCATACGTTTCTGGTAGTTTTGCTTTTACCTTGTGCAGTAAACCTTGATGCCACACTTTGTCAAACGCCTGGGTGATATCCAAAAACGCAGCTGAGCAGTACATGTTCTTTTCAAAAGTTTTATTAAGGATTTCTATTACCCTGTGCACCTGTTCGATTGTGGCGTGTTGTTGTCTAAAACCAAACTGGTGCTCTGGTATGATATTGAGCGCGTCAAGTTGTGGTTTTAGTCTTTTAAGGAATAATTTCTCGAACAGTTTTGAAAGCACAGGCAAAAGACTTATAGGTCTGTATGACGCAGGTTCTTCAGCTGGTTTTCCCGGTTTCTGGATAAGTATTATCTGAGCTACTTTCCATTGGGTTGGAAAATGTCCTATTCTTAGCATAGCATTGTATATGCAAGTGAGCACGGTTAGTGCTTTATCTGGGAGTTGTTTAATTATGGCCCCTGTTATAAGATCATATCCTGCGGCCTTCTTTGGATGGAGATTTCTCTTAATTACGGCTTTTACTTATTGCATCTTATGATATTATTTAAAACTGTTACATTTCTCCCACTTAAAGACAAAATAAAGTTAGAAGGTAAGTTTTAGTAATATAAACCTGCATAAATGACAATTAATAGCAGAAATCTACACAAACTGACTTATTGAGAGGAGTTTTTATCGTCATTTAATAATAATATAAATTTTTTTGTGCGATCGTACTAGAAACAGCTGTTTGACGGACGCGTTAGCAACCATAAAGTACTGCATTACCGACCCTATCCTTAGCAACGGCCGTAAAAGTTACTTTTCAGGCCGTTACTTTTAGCAACGGCCGAAAAAGTAACTTTTACGGCCGTTGCTAAGGAGAGGGCCGGTAATGCAGAACATACGCCGTCATCTGTCAGTGACAGAATGTCACGTAGTTTCTATCCTATAATTTTGAAAATTACTAAAAATTTAAATTGTTTTTAATTCGATCGCACAAAAAATGTAATATGCACCTCGGCCAAAACGTACTTTTTGGCCTTGATACATAAATAACTATTTTGGGCATATTTTTAAAGTGACGTCAAAGTGGAAGCAGTAATGCTCTCCGGGGCATCCTGTCTAGTTTAAACATGTAAAGTTTTTGTTTTCGTTAGAGATAATATACGGCCCCGTAATATATGGCCCCATTCAAAAAATCTGCAACAAATGTTTAGTTTTTTATTATTAATTTCTCAAATAATTTTAGTCTTGAAATAGTTGGTGCATGGCCTCAAAAGTAATTTTACGATAAAGAAAAGTTTAATAAATATTCATATGATTTAAACGATTTTAGAAATTTAGAGTAAAGTGTCCCTATTTGTAAGAATTATAAGAAAAGTTCCTATTTTTCCTGAGAAATTCATAATAAAATCTTTTTCATTTGTTGCAGACTTTTTGAATAACCCTGTATAAATATGTTAGGTTAAAGAAAAATTACATATCAGTCACTACGATAGCAAAATCTATTGGTAGGTAACCGTTACTTGTGTGTATGTATGTATGTATCGGTTTAAAATGCTTTCAGACGTTTTAAAATTCGCAATCTCCATCTATCTCGTTTATAACATACATCGTTCTCTAGTTTTCTCTCCCTCATGTCCTTGTTTATGCCTTCTTTTCAACCATTCCTTAGTCAGTCTGGTTTTCTTTTGTCTTTGGGTTGTCAGATGAGGATTTTCTTCGGGATTCTATGTTGTAAAGGCCCGTACCATATAATTTGTTCATTTTTTATATTAAATATCTATAATTTCCCCTATACGCCTCTTTGTTATTCGTTCTACCGGCCACTCTTCTCTAAAAATTTATTTATTGCTCTTAATATTACCTCTGTTGTGTTTTTTTTTTTGTTGACCATTGAACAATCTCTTTTTGGTTTCTGGTCATTCGCAAATTTAACATCTTATTTGCAATAATTGGAGTATTTGTATGCGAATTAATTGTTTATTATATTTAGTAAGATATCTAAAATGTAAAATATATTCTGATTTAATTTCATTTTTGCCTGTAAAATGCGACTTTTGGTTTTAGGATACGCGGTTATTGCCAAGTGGTAACATGGCTGTTACATTTCATACAACGCCTTTAATGTCTACATATCTCCTGTCCCTAATAGTAACAGATTTTACGGCCGATCATTTACAAGCACAAAATCAACAAAACGAAACATCAATGGCTTATAAAGTTTTTACTGACGATTCGAAGAAAGACAGTAGATCACTTGCACTTGAATACAGTCCAAAAGTAATGCAATATTTCATTAATTATACCCAAATTGGGTATCCTCTCCAAAAAAGTGGTAAGCTTTTTAATATGTTTTTAAGATGTATAATAACCTGAGTTATCGAATATTATCAGTACCTATACAGGGTGGTCCAAATTCGATGGGATTGCATGGGTATCTCGGTTAATATTTAAGATAGAGAAACGGTTAAATTACCAAAAATGTGCAGTTTTTTGAAACAAACTCAGAACCGTTTTCAAAAATATTCTATCATTTCCAATTTTCCAGTTATCGAATTAAAAGTGTTTTTTTGTAATATTAATAATGTGTCATATCTTCGTTATTGTTGTAAATATCAAAAACATTTATTAAGATTATTTTTAGATATTTTTACGTTTAATTTGATTACACTAAAAAAAAAATTTTACGCTCGCCGTTAAAAAGTTATGACACAAACTTACCTTTTTTTAAATGGAAACGATAGTTGGCTGTGACCTATTTAAATTCCTCATTTTTTCTCATTCCAAATATATAAAAGTTGATGTATTTATTTTCAACAATACGCAAGTTATGAAGGTTTTTTTTTTTTAAAAAGAAAATCATAATAGGCTGTGAAAACAAAAAATAAACAAGGTGTTAAACCTTATAAAACTCGTGTGGTATAAGTTATCAAGGTTTTTTAATTTTTTATTGAGATAAATACGAAAATTTTTGAACATAAGATAAACAACAATATCCTACATTACTGCTGATACCGACTATATCGTTGTTTTCTTATTTTCAAATATTTACAATGTTTATCTCCACAACAAATTAAAAAACCTTGGTAACTTGTACCACATGAGTTTTATAAAGTTTTACACCTTGTTTTTTTTTTTGTTTTCACAGCCTACTATGATTTTCTTTAAAAAAAAACTAAAAAACCTTCATAATTTGCGTATTGTTAAAAATAAATACATCAACCCTTATATATTTGGAATGAGAAAAAAATGAGGAATTTAAATAGGTCATAGCCAACTATTGCTCCCATTTAAAAAAAGGTAAGTTTGTGTCATAACTTTTTAACGGCGAGCGTATTTTTTTTTCTAGTATAATCAAATTAAACATAAAAATATCTAAAAATAATCTTGATAAATATTTTCGATATTTACAATAATAACGGAGATATGACACATTATTAATATGACAAAAAAACACTTTCTATATAACTCGAAAACCGGAAATGATAGAATATTTTTGAAAACGGTGCTGAGTTTGTCTCAAAAAACTGCACATTTTTAGTAATTTAACCGTTTCTCTATCTTAAATATTAACCGAGATACCCATCGAATTTGGACCACCCTGTACAGCGTTCTTGTTTTTCGAGGGCCACTATGGGGATCTCGTAAACGGTAAGAGTTACGACTTCGGTTGAGTTAGGGTAAAGTTGTATATTTAGGTGTTTAATAATTTGACGCAAACAGAACTTATCTAGCTTTTCGAGATGCAGGGGAATAAGTAAAAAAATTGATTTTTGTTTTTTGCCCGTAACTTTTTCATTTGATGTCGAATTTCATTTCTGTAAAAACTTTTTCATGGCCACTTTTTGCAAGGAATCAAAATCCCCAATTATATTTTTTATCCGAGGTTTCGCTTTTTCTAAACCATCATCAGGTCAATTTTTTCTTACGGACGCTATACCTGATTTTAACGCCAATTTGTAAAGAATTTTATTCTGAATTCAACAATATATAAGGGACTGTATCCCTTATAAATCTATACAATTAAGGATGAAACTAAAAATGATTAATATTTCTTGTTTTCTTGGTAGATTTTATTGCAATTCCTGATAAATTCTTAGAGAGTGGAGCAATGGAGAATTGGGGAATGGTAACTTTTAAGGAAAAAATGTTTACTTACCATAAAGACAAGGACTCGATAAGTCGCAAAATGGCGGTGTTGTTGGTGGTAGGACATGAGATAGCTCATTATTGGTTTGGAAACATAGGTAGTTATTGTTAGGTGATAGATTTAATAAATACTTTATTAAAAAAATATAGACTCCCAACCAACCCTTACAGGTCCATTGATCCATTTCTAGTTTTCATCGATCCCCAGGGGGTTGGAACACCTGGTTTTTTATACATTGGTTTGTCCAGGTCTAAATATAATCAGTTTTGAGTTCAAATTTATTGGTACATGCTTACAGAACTAAAATGTTATATATATTAATTTTTTATCTTATTTTTCGCTGTTTAAATATCCATCTTTGTGTTACAGTCACTCCCAAATGGTGGAACGACATATGGCTTAATGAAGGATTTGTTAAATACCTTGAACATCAAGCACTACAAGCTATTGAGCCTGAACCTTACCTTGTAAGAAATAAGCCACTGATTTGCTTACGTTAATCTTTGACGGATTTCTTTTTTAGGTTGAACACTTTCTGGTGTTGCGAATGCACAAAGTACTAAAATTTGATTATTACACTAAATCAGAACCAATTGTGAGTGAAACGTTAACTCCAAAGTCCATTAAAAAAGCTTTTAATGGTATAAAATACAAGAAAGTGAGTATTTTGTAAATATTTTTTGAATTTTAAATTTGACTTTTTCACACACTTTAAGCAATGTATGCCGTGAACTATGGTTAATTTGTACTTCTGTAAATAATACTAAATAATTGTTTTACCACAGCGTTTTGTGAAGTTTTGAAAGAATTGACAAAATTTTCTGTTTTTGTTAAAAACTGTAACTATAGGACTTTAAATTTATGTATTCGTTAAGTTTATACGGATTTCTGAAAATACCTTTAATATTTTAGGGTGGATCAGTGTTTAGGATGCTGCAGGACGCCATTGGTGAAGATAAATTTCAACAAGCATTACATGCTTATTTATCCAAACACTTATATAACAATGTGGATACACAAGATTTTGTAGATGAACTGCAAAACGTGGTAACAGATGTAAATGCGAGCGAGTTAGTTTACTCGTGGGTTTTGCAGAAACGTTATCCACTCATAAACATAACTATAGATAAAGATTCAAATAAGTACATTGTAACGCAGCAGAGTTTTACAGCTTTTAATGATTCAGATACTCCATCGCCTTTCGGGTATGTATTGTTTTAATTAATTTGTCATTGTATAGGGTGCACTACTTAATTGGGGCACTATAAGTGTTTCTCTTAATACAGGGAACGGGAAATGTTATTTATTTTTTAAAAACGTGGTTTTTGAAAGAATAAAACTGCGCGAAAGGCCATTTTTCCATAACTTGCTGGAAAATTTCAGTAGAGATAGTGTGAATCCATTAACGATTTTTAGCTTTCAATTCATCGATGTTGTGAGAACAATGAGTAAATACTCGCCTTTTTAAAAATACCTATGAAATTACAAAGCAAAAGATCAGGTTATCTCACTGGCCACAGAATATCATCGTTCCTGGAAACGTAGCGGTTTCCAAACAGTTCTCGTACGGACGTTATCGATCTCTTTGACTGTGTGAGCTGTTACTCCGTCCTATTGGAACGATGAAGACTTTTTCAATGCGTAAGGGTCGCTGATGTGGTATGGCGATAAGGATTTTTCTCGGCCCACTTTTGTTTGTTAACTTTTCATACGGTATCCAAAGGTTTTCAAAAAACATTTAGTTTTTCTTTAATTCTTGCCAAAAACTGTTTGGTAAACATAATTCTATGGATTTCAATTTCTGCACTACTTGAATCTCGTATGGCTGCAAAGTTCTAGCAGAACAAACCGAATGACACGAAATGCCGCCTTGCGAAACTCTTCGGATTAGGGTTGTTGCCAGATTTGCGTATATTATAACCGCAACAAGAGGGGGAAAACTGCCCCCCCCCAGTCTGAAAAAAGGACCGAGGTAACTAAAAAAAACTGGATAGAAAATACAATTGTAAAGGTATTTTTAGTCAGGATAAAAATTCTTTGGAGGCGTGATTGCACCTCCTCAGGGCCTCCTTTAGGGGCGCAATTGCACTTCCCTCTTGTATTAGGGCAAAGTTGCGAAATTAGATGCTCATCAAATATCTACAAAGAAAATTTTCATAGCTGTCTTAGTTCAAAAGTTATTCAAGAAAAACTGAAAAAATAGATTTTCCTTTTTTTTTGCTCTATTTCCTACATTTTTTAAGATATCGACAATCTGGAAGCACTTCTTCATGGAGGCAACTTCTTACGCTTTATATTTTGAGATAACATAAAATTTCCAACAACGTTTCGTCTCTTCAGAAACATCAACTTAATTTTTTGAAATACGGCGAAAACATTTTAATCTCATAGTCGGATAGCATTTTGTCTTTTAATTTCAATGATATATGACACTTAATATCTAAAATGATATTTTATCACAAAAATTTGAGAAAAACTCATTTTGTCGCGTCTTCGTTTCTTTTCATATTTCCTTCCTACTTATCAAACATTTATTAGTGGCGTAGTAAAAATTCGTCACTGCTGCTATTATGTTACTGAGATCTTCCTTCAATTTACCATTCTCTGCAATTATTGTTCCTAAATATTTAAAATGTGCTAGCTGCTCTCTAGCATAATTGTAACTGGTTCATGATTTTTCGCTATAACCATAGCCTTTGTCTTTGTTATATTAATATTCATATTATATCTACTTAATGTATCTGCCCATACGTCTAGATTGAATCCTTTACGCTTTTAGCTAATAGCACCCCATCATCTGCAAAGGCTAATTCTGTTAAGTATATTGTTTTTAGTTTATTCCAACCCCAGTAGGCTTTCTTTGTGTTTTGCTTACATTCTTTAATTATTTTATCCATAAGAATAACTGCTGTTATGGGTTCGCACATAATTTCCACTACTCTTATATAAACTCTTGATGGCTTTTAATAATCCTTCTCCCACGCTACTTTGTTTTAATAGCTTCCAGATCTTTCCCTTTGGCAATCTATCGAAGGCTTTAGAATTTACATTTATTTAAATATTTTGGTTTAACAACTTTTTGCGGTATTTAAAATACGAAACTAGTAATGTAATTATTATGCATTAAAATATCGTTTTAGATACAAATGGACAATACCAGTAACATATATAACAAGTCAGGATTTAAAACCTCAACGAATATATTTTCATCACAATAGTAGCTCAAGTAAGTAATTTAAATAACATGTATCATATCATATTAGCAGCAAAGCGGGGGTATAAAACTCCTGGCGATAACTTACACATAGCCTCCTCCTAACTATTTGTAAAATTTACAAATTAAAATGCACCAGTTAAGGATTTTTCATTTTTGACGATGTATGATGATGCATGAGTTTATAAACTGTTGATCAGTAAAACCATACAAACTTTTAAGTCAAAGTATGGCGATTATGTTTAAAGATATCAATTTTTAACAACGCCATTAATTATCTACTATCATAATACTAAGTAGTTCACTAATTCAATAAAATTATAAAAAGGAGTACTACACAAGGGTAGTAAAAAGGGGCAAAAAGATTAAAAAAAATAATAAGTTGAAGTAAAACTGTTGCTGTCTTTTAAAAGATTGCCCTTCTGATTAACGTTTCAGCCAGAATTTACAAATAAAAAGTTAATAACAAGATAAAAACTTGCAAATTTTAGAATCACCCTATAACTACCCTTGATTCAACCAAATAACAAAAAAATCTGTGAGAAAATGTACGACTTTTACTTTACGCTATTCACAAAAAAAAGATGTTTACGATTTTTGTTTATAACTTGTTTATTTAAAATCATACTCAAAATATTATTTGACAATATCAGGACACTTTTTCTCGTATCATAGTGCAGCATATTTGTATTTCCCATTGAAAGAGGGCTATACTTTGAACGCCTGTTATAATTTAGATTCAATAATAACTGAAAAATCATTAATTACTGTGAACTTTACAAAATATCTTTAATATTAAAGATTTTTTTGTTGTGTTTTATTAAGTAGGTACAGCTAGTTTATTTATGTGATGGTTTGTTTTGTTTTTCTGCTGGCCACTTTGATTGAACTTAATAAATACAATAATATTTTAATGACTTACTTAATTTTAAAGATAAACCTAACAACTCATACATCAACGAAAAGGGAAAAAACTGTATTTTTTAATGGTGTCACAGCTAACAACAACCAGTATTTAAAAAAAAGTTGATGTGAAAATAACACAAACAAATGAAGATAGGTAAAATTTGTTAACAAATTTCACTTCTACGCAAAAAGTGCCCTGATATTGTCAAAAAATATTTTGAGTATGATTTCAAATAAGCAAGTTATAAGTAAAAATCGAAAACGTGTTTTTTTTTGTTTTTTATGAATAGCGTAAACACTATTATTTTTTTGTGACACCCTGCACAAAAGTAATAATTAAAAATGATAATGTAAGACTGCAATCCATGAAGAAACACGTTTTAAAGATGGTTTTGCATTTCGACAAAAAAATCCTTCAAAAAGAGATGAGTAATGATCAATTAAGCTTAATTTATATTAATAAGAAAATTACTTAAATAATGTGACAATTTAATTTTAAGACATATAAATTAGTTTGTTTCGGTTGTAATAAACTTTGTTTTAGTTACAATCGACGTCCCAGAAGCAAAGTGGGTTAAATTTAATTACAAACAAATTGGTTTTTATAGAGTGATGTATCCTGAAAAAATGTGGAACGATTTAATTGAGAATATGAAGGTTTAAAATAAAATAATTGTGAAACATTTATTGGTTGCATTAAATGAAATTTTAGTATCTACCTATCCCGGATAGAGCCCACCTAATTGAAGAAACCTTTCAATTACACAATACTAGTTTTTTGGATTGTAAAGTCCCTATGGAGATGATAATGTATCTTCATGAAGAGTACCACTACTTACCATGGAAAGCATTTGACAACGTATTGGAACTTTTGGAAGAAAGCATAAGGAGCAAAAACGTGGTTGCATATAAATATTTTCAAGTATGTTCCAATTTTTTTTTTACCGAAGTGTTGTTGAGTATTTAAATTTTATTCGATTTCAATTATTAATACATTTTAAGTTGCACTCACCGAGCTCAGTGGCCGATTGGTATGCAACCTAGCGAGTAAAGTCGGGAGGCGTGGGTTCGAATCCCGCGGCCGTCTGTCATCGTAGGGGTTTCAGGTGGTTTCCCCTACCTACTATAGGCAAATGCTGTGACAGTACTTCCACCTACCCTCTACCCTTACTCACCTAATCCTAATTCCCTTCTCTTCCACTTCGGTGATTAGCCATAGCAGCAAAAACATGCCGAAGTAAAATAAATCAGTAAAAAAAATAAATAAAAAAAGTTGCACTCAATATAAATTGTGTAAAGTGGCAGCTTTATACGTTAATTATTTGTAACACAATACTCTTTGTATGAAAATAGATTTGTGGAGATAAATATAAACATTGAAATCGTCTTCTTGAAACAACAGGATTTTAAAATAATCAAATTTTCTTAAAACTTAAGTGGGTTGTTTTAAAAATCGCTTTTTCTATACCTATATGCAAAGGTTTTAAGTCTTATTTGTCGCCGCATTTTAGGTTAGGGGATCGCATTTTTTTGCTCGCATTTGTACAAAAATTTTAACGTGTGTTCGTTTTTTTAATGGATTATTTTTTTTAAAATTTGTATTTAAGTTTAACTAATCCGAAGTTTAAGAAATGTTACATCGATGTATTGTAATTATGGATGATGTAATGAGTTGTAAGTAATGTAAAGCATCATAAAATTAATGTATAACAAAAAAATACTGTTCACCCCCGGAGGAAGTTTTTAAAAACACAATAAACGAAACGTAGGAAAAACAGAAATCAATAAAAACGCCCTGCAAATTAAGATTTTTTTTATCAAACAATTAAATAATTAGTTTAGTTAGATATAATTAGCTTATCGTTTTTTAAATATTTTACAGCAATTTATACAAAAGCTGGTAAGGCCTGCTTATAAAAAGTATGGCTGGAATGTCACTGAAGAAGATTCGATAAATGAGCGGTAAGTTAATATAAAAATCCTAGACTCGGTTTATTTTATTAGTTCATAAGTCCCTTTATCGTCGTGTGCAGGGCTGTTGAGTTGTGTTGAGTTGTGTTAAGTTGACTTTTTTCCACGTCTTTCTGTCTTGTGCTAGTTTTTTTTTTATGTCTTTCCATTTGATGTTTCTATCCTTTGCTGCTTTTTAAACTTCGTCTTGCCAGGATTTTCTCGGTCTACCTCTTTTATTTTTTCCTTTGGTCTTGCTTCATAAGCTTTTCTGGTTAACGTTTCCCAACCTTTTCCAACCTTTCCCAACCATCCCAGCCTTCTTTCTTGTATTTTTGTTTCAACTGATTTTATTTTTAATTGTTATCATTTTTGTTTCGATCCTTTTTGGTTTTTCCTTAAATTTTTCTTAGAAATCTCATTTCTACCTGGGATGGGGAGTCGGAGTTGAAGTCGGGAGGCGGGAGTTGAGGAGTCGGAGCTTTTTTGAGGAGTTGGGAGTCGGCAAACCTATCGACGAATTAATTACGATAACAAGTACATAAAAGGCGTCCAAAATTTTTAGTTTGTTGAGTGGTTGTCATAGAAACGACAAAAACTACGACTGGCCTACCTGATTTGTAGTGGTTGTTGTCCAAAAAGCATTTTTTCAAATTCGAGAATGAATGAAGAAGTAAAATACCATGTGTGATACCTCAATGAATTCATTAAAAAATGTTCTATTTGGTTTTTCCTCATTTTGTCGAATGCCGTTTAAGATATTTTTAATTTCTCCAGGGCATGAAACCGGTTTTTTAAACCGGTTTAAAAAACCGGTTAACCTTTATTTTTTGTCCAAAATTGTGATTTTTAACCGAAACCGAAACCGTTATTTTTATAGGCAAAAAAAACGGTAACCTTTAACCAAAATAATAAAAAACCGGTTTTTTAAACATCTCTTTTTAATAAAAATTATTTTGAAAAGATACAAAATCTGTATTAAATGTGATTAGTTTACCAAAAGTAATTACTGAATGCTTGATTGTACATATATTATAAAATTATAAATAGATAATATTTTTTTATACTTTGCATTCCCAATCTGAATAATGTTAAAAACCGGTTAAATTAACCGGTTTTTTACGGAAAAAACCGGTTTTGTCAACAAAAACCGTTATAAAAATAAAGTTCTTGAATTCGGTTAACCGTTAACCAAAATTTTTTTCGGTTTCTAGCCCTGAATTTCTCCCACGATTATTAATAAACGCCAAATTTAGTAGCTTTGCCAAATTTGAACCTATTATACTGTAGCTATTATAATAAGCGAGATCCCTAGGTTTAACTAGAATTTGAAACACCCTGTATACATGAATTAGGACAAACTGCACTGCTGGAACAAACATTATGTTTGTGACTTGTGACGTATCTAACAGTAAAAACAAAATTAAGCATGATACGTAAATAAGTTATTCAAAGACAAGAAATGTTTGAAAGCCGGGGTAATCAGTCAAGATTGGTTTTTCATGTGCTCCTTTGAACTTTTTGTGTGTGTTTATTTTATTGTTTAGGTAATTCTTATTGTAGGCTAGCACGAACAACTGTAATTAACGTAGCTTGTCTTATGCAATTACCCGAAGCTTTAGAAGATGTAATGCATATTAAATATTTTCATCCTGATGTTATGCACTTGCGCAAAAGGTGTTTTAAAAAACCAGGTACGTATAGACAGTGACGGACTGCGAACAAAAATCGGCCCGGGCATTCAGATTATAGAGGCCCACAGCCAGGGTTGGTCAAAATTTAATTTTTATTTAAAAAATCAATAATCAATTGATTTAAATTTAAAAAAATTTGATGTTTTTTTGATTTTTTTAAAAGAAACTTGACTGTTATTTTTCACAACTAATTTATTAATTTTTCACGTTACATATATTCTTTATACAGCGTCATTCAAAAAGTATGTAACAAATGGAATAATTTCTTATCATGAATTTTATTGTAAATTTTTAGTTCTTGATAAAAGTTGGTGCATACCTCAAACTAATTTTAAGATAATTTTTTTTTTTTTAAATTCATACAGCACTAGATTTTAGCGATTTCAGAAATATTCATAAGAGTAATGTGCCCTTATTGAAAACAACTTACCTATACAAAAAAAAACTCATGGGAAAAGATTATTTAGAATTAATAATAAAACCAAAATGTAAAATTTCAATTTTTATTTTTGAAGTAATTTTAACATTCAAAAAGTCTGCAACAAATGGAAAAGATTTTTATTGTAGGTTTCTCAAAAAATTTTATCCCTAGGAAAAGTTGGTGCATGTTCTAAAACTAATATTAAGTTTCAAAAAAATTCAATAAAAATTCATATGACACTAGATTTTAGCGATTTTAGAAATATTTGCAAGAGTAAAGTGCTAGTATTTTAAGAATTTTAAAAAAGTTTCAAAAAAACTTTTCTGAAAACCTAAAATACGGGCACTTTACTCTTGCGAATATTTCTAAAATCGCTAAAATCTAGTGTCATGAATTTTTAATGATATTTTTCCATCTTAAAATTAGTTTTAGACCATGCATCAACTTCTATGGCCCACTAAAAGCTTTATATGGTAACCACTTACGCAGACTTAATAAACTCGCATCAATATATTTATTATGAATCTGTTGAATAAACAATGTGTTTTATAAAATAAGTAGATTATGAAACTACTATAATATACACATGCACACGCCATCGAGACGGTAACATTTGCCAGAATGCTCATATTCCAGAATATGAAACACGAGACCGGGAGATTCTTTCGGCAATGTTCGGCAGTACTTCGGCTTTTATCGTAGGATCCGAGTTTGGTTAGTTTACTGTCAAATTTGTTGATAGAAAGTACATTTAAATGTGATGGATATGATGAATTTGCGTTGACAAACACGTTTGAGGTTATGTTTGATGTTTTGATTTCTAAATAAAAACAATTAAGTTTTAAGCCCCAAACGTTTAATTATGCTTATGCAAGTAGATACATAATTTGGTTAATTGGCAAATCTGTGGAAGAAAGACTTTCCATCAATGCTGTTACAAAAGTTATTAAAAAGGCCCTAAAACGAAAAAGTGTCCAACGCTTACTTTCTTATGATGTAGGTACCAAATGTGGTTTGCAGATAAAAATATATTTATGGTTGAAGAAACTTTAAGCTATCGTTTGACATTTAAGTTGACCTTGAAAAAAATTGAAATGCAATTCAGTTTATAGTATTGGAATAGACATTTGATTTCGTTTTTTGTACACCAAAATCGGACCACAAATAACGGAGTTACAACTGAGGCGTTTTTTGTGTGACAGCCTGTATATGTTCATAGTTTTCAACTTCCAACTAAGAACTAAGATGTAATAAAAAATATGGAAATACGAGTATCAACTACTACATTTAGTAGAAACTCATGTGTTTGTCTATACGTACTTATATATATTACCTAAATAGTAATCAATTGTAATGCTTTAAAAATACTGCAATTAAATCGGCCACTCTTCCTAAAGTATGCTTATTGTTAGTTATTGTTATTCATAGTATTCAGTATTCAAAAGGTATTATGGACTTTTTAGCTGCTTAAATATAAACAAATTAATAAAATAATTTTTAAACTATAAAGATACAATTGTAATAAAATATTGGTTGTTTTAAGAATATAGGAGTAATAAACATAATTGTAATATTTTAATTTGTATCATGATATTTTCGTACTTGAGAGATAACATCTGTATCTGGATATGTTTTATTTCTGCCCATTTAATCATTTATATCAGATGGGCAACCTCCTGTCCTCAAAAGTCTATAATCTGGCCCGTGGACATTTTCAAAAGATGCATAAGCCCTTTATAAAACGTGTTTATTTGTTTTTATAAAAAAAATCATATTCTTATAAAAAAAACATAATTATTGCTTATAATCCCTAGTGTAAAACTTCTATGCAGAACTGACCAATAAAGCATGGTTGTGCGATTTATTGGTTTTGGTTGACATAACTACCCATTTGGGTGAACTGCATACAAAATTACAAAAGGAAAATCAAATAGTCACCGAATTGTGTGGATATGTCCATACATTTCAAAACAAATTTAAAGATTGAAATACATAACAATTTATTTATTTTTCATCATTTCACACAACTTTTACCAATACTTATGGAAAACAAAAATGTATCGATATCAATAAAATTGCACGAATTCATAAAAAGGTTCGCTGATTTTAAAAACATACCTATTTTTAAATATTTTCATCTTCATTGATAATATACACCATAAACAAAATTCTTGAAAAAGTCCCGAAGAAATTTCTAGAATTCTTAGCAGAAAAGAAATAAGATATTTTTGGAATTACATAATGAACTTTATAAAAATTTAGGCCCTTGATTGTCGATGCAAAAAAGAATATCAAAAAATTCATCGTGGCACACAATGAAAATTTGGAGCACTTTGCCCATTGCCACTACTAAAATCGCACCTTATATCAATTGATTATAAAAATATCAACAGTGGTAAATATCGTACTTTATTTTGTATTAACATTGTGTTTTTCTTAGTATTGTTGTCCGTTATAAAATTACATGTAAAGATAAATAATATAAAGACAATGTTAATAATATTATGATATCTTTTATTTTGTATCATTTTCACGTTTTTGTATTTTGAACCACTAAAAATTATTATGATCCTAGTCTACTCTACATCAGACAAGTTTGATTTGGCCCGCCACTAAAAAAGGTTGCTTACCCCTTATCTATACCATTTAATAACTGCAAGTTCAATTAACTGTTAAAATTTTCTCTGAAAATTAAAAAATATTTGATATAATACATAATACTGATACAAACTTGCAATGTTATACAGTTAATCATATATATTGCTGTACGTTTCTTCTCAAATAATCATTCTAAGCTTAGTTGTATCTCGATTCTGCATTCTTGTTTTATAATACTCATATTAAACGTTTAACATAACATAACTCAGACATTTCCTAACAAATGTGTTTAATTGGCCTTTGCTAGCTGTCAGTATTTATTGTCAAATAGGAAAAGAAAAATTATTGTACCCTATGTTTATGCTTTGCCGTTATATTAATTTATGTATTTGTAATACCTAGACACAGATTTTTTTTACTACGGCCAGCTACCTGTTCTTTAAAATCAGTCACTGTTTCTAGAGTAATCTTTTATTAATGACAAAAACATTGGTATTGTAGAAACTAGAAAGGTTTATTTAAAAGTAATTTAAATCTTTAAAATACTAAATGAACAGCTTAAAATAATTCAAGCAATTGTCTATAAAAACACTAAATTTTGTAGCTGCTAGTAACATAAATGTTTTATGATAACAAACTTTATAAGGATACAATAATTGTGTATAATAAGTTGCTTAAAAGATATAGGTAACATATATTGTTGTCTGTAAATTACAAGTGTAAAACTTTAATTTGTTGCTTTTGTTTCTTGATATTGCTTCGTCAGCTGGTTGCACGTTACTAAAACATCTTAAGTACTGAAATATGTTCCATTTTTACACCATCTTTTAACTGCAAGTTTAAATCATTCTCAAAATTTTCACTGATAATTTAAAAATATTTGAAAAAATATACCATATCAGTACATACATTCAGTATTGTATGAGTAGTTTCTGATAAATTATTACAGTATTTTCTGTAACGGTTTTCTTTTATAAACATTTCTTTATACTTATATCTGGATTCTGCTTTTGTAATATTCAAATAATAAACAATTAACATAACCTACAATTTTCTTGACAGATTAACGAAATGAACTAAATCTATTGCTGCCCGTCGGCATTTAATCATCTCACTCTAAGTAGCTAGCTATTTCATTTGAAAATTAAAACTAAAACTGAACGTTACGAATCGAACCGAATATCTAGTCGAATATAACCGAAGCGATATATACGTTACGTGTGCGAGATTCTGGAAAATGAGCATTCTGGAGTATGAGCCCGTCCCCACGCCATCTATCGCTATGCGTCAGGTTTCGGATAATATCGGGACTATTTCTGAAGCACGAGTGGCGCGATCAAACATACGACGCTATTGCGTATTGTGGAGCCCCTGAAAAACGTTAAGATTGAATACGGCCCGGCCCGTATTATACGGGCAAATGTTATAATGCCACCTTTTATCATAATTTTTGCGCTCCTTTTACATCAGCGCCGAACTTATTAAGCCCGTAGCTTAGACCGGCCCAAACCGGCCCATTCGGGCACCGGCCCTTCGGGCATTTGCCCGAACTGCCAGATGGCCAATCCGGGCCTGCGTATAGACGACAAGATACACATACATTTATTCCATATGTCTTCCTTAATTATCTTATGTTGCAGAAATCAGAACAGACATATTTGATTACATAGAGGAAAGTGAGGAAGAGTCTGAAGAAAACGAGGAGGAAGTTGAGGATTCACCAAAATATAGAGATAAAATTAGCGGCAGGTCTTCTGCCAGTTGTGCCAAGTGGCTGTTGGTAAATAATAAAATTTGGCGAATGTAACTAAATATAATTATTTTTAATTTGTCTTTTAAAATAATAAAACTACATGCACATTGATTTTTCTTGAAAAACATTTTTAGATATGAAGCAATAAGCGTAGCTATTAAGTTCAACATTTGATAATATTCTTTGTTAGAAAATATTATTTAAAAAAATCGAAAATGGAAAGAAGAAATAAGAATAACTCTGTAATGATTCTAGTCTTTAGAAAATTATTTAAAAAATAGTTTTGTCTGATAAACAGTTTTGATGTTTAGTTATTTAAAATAGTTCCGCCATTTTTTGACGTATTGACATCTACAGTGCCTTGTTCGACGCGTCATTTCTGTCTATTTTGTGCCATGAATCATCTAACACCGATACAACGAGCAGAAATCGTCAAATTGCATTTTGAAAATGGGTCCTCCATTGTCAAAACGCAACGTGCCTACAAACGTTTACATCCGCGTGAAACACGGCTTTCACACACCACAATTCGCAATTTGGTGCAAAAATTTATGGCCACCGGCAGTTGTGCGACCAAGTGGCAACCCAGAAGACCGAGACCAAGGCGCTCAAACGAAAATATCGCTGCCGTAGAAGCCGATGTTCGTGAAAACCCAAACACATCGCATCGACGCCGTGCATTGCAGTTGGGCTTGTCTGCAACGACATTGCGGCGCATTTTGAAGGGCGACTTGCATCTTTTCCCTTACAAAGTGCAAATTACACAACGTTTGTTGCCGCAAGACAAGCCGCGACGTGCTGCGTACGCTCATTTCGTCGAAAACATGCTCCATGGTGATGGTGACTTTTGGTTCAAAATCATCATGAGCGATGAAGCTCATTTCACATTGAATGGCGCGGTTAATAAGCAAAACTGCCGCTTTTGGGCCGACGAAAATCCTTGTGAGATATTCGAGGAGCCTCTCCATGATCAAAAAGTGACCGTTTGGTGCGGCGTATCGGCCAAAAAGATCATCGGTCCGTATTTTTTCGAGAACGAGGCTGGCAACGCCGTTACGATCAATGGCGCGCGCTACAGAGCGATGCTGCGTGACTTTGTGTTTCCGGAAATGACTGGAAATGACATGGCCCACTTCTGGTTCCAACAGGACGGGGCCACAGCACACACTAGCCGCGATTCAATGACGCTACTCCGCACGATGTTCGACCGACGAATCATATCGAAAAACGGCGATTTCGACTGGCCGCCGCGCTCACCCGATTTGACGCCGCCGGACTTCTTTTTGTGGGGGTATTTGAAGAGCAAAGTTTACATCGACAAGCCGCAGACCATAGCTCAGCTCAAAGCCAATATTCGCCTGGAAATATCGCTTATTACCACCGAGACGCTGGAAAATGTGATGCAAAATGCACGAAAAAGGGCATCTTTTTGCATCAAAAATGATGGTGGTCATTTGTTGGACATTACATTCAAAACATGATGTAAATAAAATAAAAAGGAACAAATAAAGTTTGTGTAAAAAAAATAATAAAAAAAGTTGTCCACATCAAAAGTTATTCAAGTTTCAAATGCTATCGCAACAAATGGCGCACCCTTTAAATGTAAATTTACATCTTCTACCAAAAATCATATATTAAATCTGCTGCCTACAGAATTTTGCAAGATGTTGATAAGGACAAGAAGCTATAATTAAAATTTAATTATAGCTTGAGGCTTTTTATGTGGTTAATTTAAAACCTAACCAACTTAAAGCATTTTAAGTATTAAACAGGCTTTCGTTACCTTAAAATGTCTGTAAGCGCATTTTTTAAATGGATAAGATACATTAAATGAAACAAAAATTATGTTTTGCAAAAATTAAACAATTATTGTTGCAAAATGATTTTGTTTACATATCTCTGTACTGCTGAAAGCTTGTTCCAAACTGTAAGGCTCTGAATAAGCACAGGCGTGGTTTTGCTACTTGGTTAACAGAGGGCAATAATAGTACCAAATAATTCAATATGCCACAAACTATTTTTGGTTAGATCTTTTTATTTTTGCGGTGTCAGATTAAGTGTAATACTCTTTCAATTTTTTTTTATATATATTAAATGGCGTAGCGTAGTTGCCGGCCTTAATAAATCATAGGAATTGAGAAGCAAAACTTTCTCTAAAAAATAAAAACTTCTACAAGACGTCTTATACTTAATTTCTGTTGTTGAAAAATCGTAACATTAAATAAAACCTTAAAAATGTTGTCTTGGTAAATGTAGTCTTTTCATAGCAGATAACTTTCCTTGAAAATTTGTTATTTTAGACAACTGAATGAATGTTTTTTTTAATATTTCTTAACATGGTTAAGAAAAATATGTCTTAGAAAATAAGTAGACTAGAAAGAAATAAAATTTTGTTAAAAAAGTGATAATATTATTTTCTAAAATTATATTTTTTGTCACTTTGCGCACGTATTATAATAATAATAATTATTATTATTATTTCCGCGAAGGTGGTTCCATTTCGGGTTCCTGTACTGCGACCTATTGGTCTGTTGTACCCTTTGGTGATAGCCCCTTACAAAAGTCCTGTGCTTTTGGAAAACTCCAGGATTTTCTTTAAGGGTATTTTTCTTAAGTTTCCTTAGTTGGTTTTTTCCACCCCTAGAAGTCTACGTCGATAGGTTGTGGATCCTTCACACTGGCATAGTACGTGAAGAGGAGTTTCTTCGTGTTCTCTTCCACATCCTCTGCATATATCGGTCCCTGAGAGCCCTATTATGTAAAAGTGTTTGTTTAACCGACAGCGTCCTATAATGAATCCTGTGGCTCTCTGTTGTCTACTTTGGTCATCATAAGCATTTTTTCTGTCTTTGAGTGACCTTGGAGTAATGTGCCGTTACTTTTTTTAAATGGGCAATATGCCCCAGTATTAATTAATATATTGTTTAGACACCGCTTAACTGCTGCGCACATTCTTTCTATCAACGATTTTTCTGTGGAGTTAATCCGAAAAATTCTATTAAAAAGCCCGAAGAATGATCGCCAAACTCGAAGTGTTCGGGTCAAAATGACAATGTTGTTAACCCTACTTGCTAGAGAAGCCAATAGACAACCACATACAATTTTTAACAATGTTTATTTTTTAAATTATTTAAAATCAACAAAATATTAAATGAATTGATATATACTTATATATGATTATTAAAAAATTGTATAAATTGTTTATAATACAATACCTATTTTATTAATTTATGTGATATATTACGTCATTGAATTAAAAACACTGATCTCGTGTTCAAGCAATTTTCATAAATGGTATTGTCAAAGGTGTTTCCTTAATTTGTTTGTAATCGACTTTAATTGACATAGAACTCATATTTTAGTACTTTTGAAAATCTTAGTTATTAATATACCAAACATCAACATATAATAGCAAAATTAAAGTAGTAGTAGTTGTATAATATACATAAAATCGTATGGAATCAAATTGGAGACACCGGGGACTAAATTTTAACACCATAAATAGATTGAAAGTTGTAACGATTTAATGCTCTGGAGCGATATATTTTCACAGCGTTTTTGTTTTCGATTAAATGGTCATACTGAAATGATGTGACCTAACCATTATGATTTGTGAATGTTACATATTTGCGGTGGGATCGCGCCCTTCGTGTTAACAGAGCTATTCATTCTCACCATCCACCATGCATACCGGATTAGGCCACATCTGATGACAACTGTCAACTCAAATGCCCTATCAGACGCTATTTATATCCCTGACACCACAACGATTTTAAAATAATGTCGACGAATCCAGAGAATATGACAGGGTTAGATTAGAACATGTAATTTAAATGTGAAGCGGACGGGTTAATGAGAACAATTTAATGTACATTTATACATACGCACAGACCCTCATTCAAAACGTCCTTAACCCTAGGAGGTTCAAGGATTTTTTGGCGCTAACTGGTACAACTAGGTCTGCGCAGACCTATATGGGATTTGTATGGGAATGCATAGGCACGTGTCCTAAAAGTGTTTGTAAATGTGTTTCGACGGTATATACTGGGTGAAGCGCGTGCGGCCTCGGTACGGGAACAATTGCTCATCAATAGTTATCTGGGCACCCGGAACATATAGACGCTCCAAGTTCTTCATGAGCACGTTCTACATACACGTTTTACACACATACAAGTCAAAACCGGTTTCAATTGCCTGCCCCACCATTCATACCATTCATAGGTCTGCACAGACCTGCTTGTACCGTATGAACCATTTCGTTTGTAAACACGAATAAAACCGAACACAAACACATAAGCGGTCTGATTTTGTGCTCATTGTGTTCGCCATAGCCGCTTCTAGGAAGTCATGGACGGATTCGTCTCTAACACGCAAAACAAAAAAGTTATACACACGTTTACAAGCAAAAGGTCTGCACATAACTGGTTGAACCTCCTAGGGTTAAACACACTGAAATTTTCTTTGGGCAAAGATTATCAGTACAATGAACATATTAACGATTTTGTAATAATGCGTGTTGCATGAACTTAAAGAGTAAGTAACGTTTATATTTTTCTATAGCATGAAAATATTTGTAATTAATTACTGGTTTTTATATTTAACTTAATCTTCAAGGTTCTCCGGAACTGTTTAAGATTTTTCAAACACTTTGCACCATTTTACTTGCAAAGGATGCGCGAATTGGTAAATAGAAGAATTTCGATTTTATCTCTGACGTTTTCTTGGCCAACGCGATCGCAAAAATTACCTTTATTAATGAACTTTTCAGTGTTCCCCCTATTTTTCCGAAGGAAATGGCCAGTGACACGTATAACTCTGCAAAACATTTATTTTTGATGTTCTTAATGAAATAAACACAGCCGATCAGATCAGTCTCCTCAGTCAAAAACAAGTACAAAAAATAAGCAAAAGTCGCATATTGACAAGTGAGGTAAGGAGAATACGGGAATGCTTTATTATTTTATATTTTATACGGCCAAAAACTGGAGAGTTAAAGTTGTCGAATTCGATTGAAAAGAAGCTTTATCGCGATGGGACACAATCCCCTTTGTTAGAACGCTACTGAATTCTTTAAACTTTAGTCAAAACATGTTTATGTACCGTTTAGTTGTAACGGTCTTCTATGCATCTACAAAACATATGCATTATTATTTTTTTCATTGATTACTGCGTTTTGGTTATTGCTGAAGTTAGCTTATTCAGATGAATCCATTAACAACTTCTTTGGCAGGAAGGTATATCGCGAGAAACGGGGATGGGAGCTTCGTCGTCTGTCACAAGTTTGCAAAACAATTGATGCCCGTCATCACCCAGAAGATTCTAAGCTTAGGCAAATTCTTATACCCTGTGATTTTTTAATTTCACAGGGCTGATGTGGCATAAAATGACTGACAACTTTTTTCTAATGCAGGTGATCGTGGAAGATTTTTCTAAAAGTTATGGATCAAATGTTAAGTTAATATTCGTTTACCGCATATGTGACTTTATTTTCATCTTCAATTTATTTTTTGACAGCAGTCATGTTTTCTTTGGAAGGCCATTATATCTTTTTTTGATGCTGAACAAAACCCTTTTCGCGTTTAAATTATTAACACCAGGGGTAAATTATAGGCTTCGATATTTCTGTGCCTTCTTTAATTTCGGATACAATTCTAATCCAGATGGAGTATTCTACTTCAATTAATTCCAGCAGTGCTTTTCCTGGAAAAGCATATTCAGCCACTGAAAGCCATTGAAAATATCTTCGTGTCGCCCAAATTTCTCTTCCAAACTCTTAATAATTTGATCTTGACAAAAAATAAAAATTGTTACTTTAAGTATTCTTCGGTTGACTCTGTGTCAGGGTTTGCTTTTTGTGTCTGCCTCTTAGTTATTCAAGGAGTCCGCAAATCTGTGCCAAATATATTTCTGAGTTCTAAAGCTGTTGTAAATATTCCATTGAATTTATCCTGAAAGTTTCCTCTTACCCTTTTTAGCGTCAAAATAATTTGTTTTACTTATCTTAAGGATAGCGACAAGTCATGCTGCGGAGATTGAAGATACTGTAAAAGAGGAAGTGAGATGTTAAATATCATTCTTCTTACACACCAACAGAGAAATAAGAGGTGGGTGTAATAACTCTGCAAGAAACTACGATTTGCACGCGGTTGGAATCAGAGCTGTCGAAAGCACCAAGCAAACGTATATCAAATACCAAATGCCAAATATTTACTCGAGTATCTGGACTTCTAAATGTTGAATAATTGTACGTTGTACTTTGTACTAATAGCTACCTAAGAGTAATTCAAATACGTGTAAGGATATTGTTTAATTTTTTCTTAAAATTACCTAGTTCGAAAAATGAAAAAAAATGGACCAAATAGAAAATCAAAATTATCTATTTTAATTTATCCTGAATAAAATAATAATAATTTTGAATCTCAATACATTTCTGGAGGGTCCTGACCCCCTGGAACCCCCTTGGTACGTCACTGAGTGTAGCCAAGAAAAGCGCTTGTTCACTGAATCAAAAGTTTCCTTTAACTAACTCATTGGTGTTTATTTTGTTTTAAAAAATCGTAACAAATTACAATTCGGAGATGTACCTAATCTAATTTTTTTACTACTTCCACCATTTTGGGGCATTTCGAAGCTGAAAATAATTAACCTTGAATTTAGAGCACAGTATATAGACCGTTTCAATAATTTTCCAAATTATTCATGAACGATTATTCAATCATTTTTGAACAACTTCCTGAATATTTACTACTGCATATTTACAAAGGCAATAACACATCAATTATTTTTAATTGCCGGGCAGCATTAAAAGCATCTGATATAACGCTATAAAGAGTGATAGCACTGAGATCCCGGGTCAATCGTACTTCATTCAAGAAGGCCACTGTGAGACCATTCATTACTCACGTAGGATAGGAGAGCCGTTCACATAAATGATGCACTGGAGGTCCTCGAAGCCACGTTGACTAAATTTGAGATATTTTGGTATTCAACAGGTTCCCCAATCTATCCTTTAGCCATAAATAATGGATTAAGGTCGTGAATATGCAACACTGCGAGGATGGTAAAGGTAAAGAGATCTTACTTATTATTCCATTGCTGTACCAGAAAACAAGTGTAAGTTGGTACGGACTGAAATTCTTGAATTGGAGTAAAATATTTAAAATATTGATCAAAAGTTCACATCTTGCATATTTTAAAAATACAAAAATGGAAGCAGGTGGAACTCTCTATTAGTCCTTGACTACATAACTTAATTTTGAAATGTATGTTACGATTCGTCAAGTAAATTTTGTGCGAAAGACATTTATTAGTTTTACTCAATGTGGCTTTTTAATTTATGGAAATAAAAATCTTTAGAATTAATTGCCGCACCTAAACGTCGTGTGTTTGAGTTTATTAAATTTACAGTATTACAATATGAATTCCACTTACGTTCAAAATTATTCCAGAGAGGAAATTGTAATTTAACATGCCGTTGTATAATATAATAGTAATCATTATGCATTTTAGTATGACTTTGTACAGAGTGATTCAAATTGGAACACAATCACTGCAATCTTCTTTTTTTTTTTTATCTGATTTGTTTTACTTCGGCATGTTTTTGCTGCTATGGCTAATCACCGAAGTGGAGGAGGAGGGAACTAGGATTAGGTGAGTAAGGGTAGAGGGTAGGTGGAAGTACTCTCACAGTATTTGCCTATAGTAGGTAGGGGAAACCACCTGAAACCCCTACGATGACAGACGGCCGCGGGATTCGAACCCACGCCTCCTGACTTTACTTCCTAGGTTGCAGACCTACCAGCCACCGAGCTCGGTCTTCTTCTTTTTTTATTTTATAATAATGCTTTTTGATCTAGCTTTTACAACCTTTTATTCAACTTCACCTGTTTGTTTGTTTCAATAAAATCTTGCAACTCAATTTTGATCCACTTGCACATACATATCTGATTGAAATTTTGCATGCATACATGGTCTCCGTGACAATAGACTTTAATACTTTTCTGCAATCAAAATTCAAGATGGCGGCTCCAATATGGAAGACAATTTTTGTCATAAACAGGGTGTCCCAGTTATCGTAAACAGCAAGGGGATCTCGTAAACGGTAAGAGATAGAGAGTTGGTTAAATGAGTCAAAATGATATATGATTTAAAAGCAACTATTCAAGAAAAAAAATCTGGAACAAAATTAATGGTTTTTGCTCTATTCATATAAAACAAAAAAATTATGTTTACGATTTTGGCTTTTAACTTGCTTATTTAAAATCGTACCCAAAATATTTTTCGACATTACTGGAACACTTTTTTTGCGTAGAATTGAAATTTGCAAATACATTTTACCTATCTTCATTTGTTTTTGTTATTTTAACATCAACTTTCTTATTTAAAATACGGATCGTAATTGGCTGTGACACCATTAAAAAGAGTTTTTTCTCTTTTCATTGAAGTTTGGGTTGTTAGGTTTATCTTTAAAATTAAGCAAATTATAGTAGTAGATATTATTGTATTTATTAAGTTTAATCTAAGTGGTCATTAAAAAAAAAACATCACATAGGTAAATAGTTTAGCTGTACTTAATTAAACACAAAGAAATCTAAATAATGAAAGATATTTTTTACATTACATAATAGTTTATGATTTTTTAATTACTGTTACTATTAAATTTAAATTATAACATAAGTTCAATAAGTTTAACAAAAGTTTATCAAATAAAAAGAAACATGCTTAGCAAAACATTATTATCTACAATGTGCAGATCTCAAATTTGTATTGATCATGGAGGGTGGGCTACACTTGGAACGCATGTTATAATTTAAATTTAATAGTAGATAACAGTAATTAAAAAATCATAAATTATTTAGGTTTCTTTGTGTTTAATTAAGCACAGCTAGTTTATTTATGTGATGTTTTATTTTTTTCCATGGCCACTTAGATTAAACTTAATAAATACAATAATATTGCTATAACTTGCTTATTTTTAAAGATAAACCTAACAACCCATACATCAATGAAACGAGAAAAAAACCTTTTTTACTGGTGTCACAGCCAACTACGACCCGTATTTAAAATAAGAAAGTTGATGTTAAAATAACATAAATATATACCGAGTCATTAAAAAAGTCTGCAATAAATCAAAAATGCTTTTTATTATCGATTTCTCAGAAAATTTTATTCTTGATAAAGGTTGGCGCATGGCTTAAAACTAATTTCATAGTGAAAAAAAAATTATTAAAAACTTTTATGACACCAGATTTTAGCAATTTTAGAAATATTGGCAAGAGTAAAGTGCCCTTATTCAAAGAGTTACAAAAAATTTGGTTATATTTTAGTATCACGGTATTTAATGTGACAAAAATATAATTGTTTTATATTTATTTGTTTCTATTTTATTTGTTTTTGCCAGAGAATATTGTAGTCAGGGACTAAAAACGAAAATATTTCGTTCGTTTTTGATCGGAATAAAAACGAATTACTACAACATTAACACCAACAATGAGTTTTTTTAAATTTCCTATGCAAGCTTAACTGTTTGAAATAAAAGAAACTTCCAACAAAACGTTTGGTTCGTTGCAAATAGTGAAACAGTAGTAGTGTAGTAATACCTTAAAGCAAAACACGAAATCTCGTTGGACTGCGACAGAGTTTATTGTTTTAATTAGAACTGTAGCTTAGAATAAACAAAAGGAAATAAACACGCGCTTAAAATACTCATTAATTAAACGACACTTTTACATGGACAGAACAATGTTTTAACGCGAAAACCAACATCGCAACGAAAATATAAAACGACTATTTGAAAATTAAAATGAACTTTTTATTTCGCACTTTAATTGAGGAAAATTAGAAGGCTTTCTTAAACGATTATTTTTAAAATATGTATTTAATCATTTAATGTATTTAATAATAAAAGAGAAATGTGAAATATATTGTTAAAAAAAAATAAATAAAGAAAAAACATTTTGATGTATCGAGGTTGGCCCAAGATAATTATTATTTCGATTGGTTTTACAAATAACACAACGTATTAAGTATGTTGTGTATGATTAAATTGTGGAAACTCGAATATCATTGTATAGATACCAAAAAAACATTATTTAATTTTTTCACAATGGCACTCGTAGTCTTTAGTCAAATTCATAACAAAAACCGTTTAAAATTTTAAGTCATTTATCAACACCTTAAAACAGATTTTTATTATACGCTTTTTGACGTAAACAGTATAAAATTTTTATTGAAATGAAATATCTTACGCATTCTTGATCCGTTTCATGTACAAGTATCGGATAAACTGACAAGACCTTTGTCACATCTAAAAGAATGCAATAAATAATGCAACATTACGGTTTTTATTAAGATTCCGAAGGCGGAAGCAAATAACTGTAAAAATACGAATTGGGAATATTGAAAATACTGCATAATTTATTTGCTAAATTAATTTTTAATTTTTCCATTCTCAATATTAAAAATATGATATTTTTGTAAGAATATGGTAAAGTCATCTAGTTGTACAAAACGGAGCTCATTATCTTTACGATATTTTTGATCATTCACAGTCAACTTATCATTACACAATACTTTTAGCAACGGCCGAAAAAGTAACTTTTAACTTTTTCGGCCGCTACAGCGTACGAAAAAGTAAATTTTCATTAAAGCTAAAAGCATAAGCCGTCATCTGTCAGTGACAGAATGTCACGTAGTTTCTAACTTATATTTTCGAAAAATACTAAAAGTTTAAATTGTTTTTAATTCGATCGCACAAAAAATGTAATATGCACCTCGGCCAAAGCGTACTTTTTCGGCCTTGCCTGTTACACTTGATACATAAATAACTATTTAATCAGTATTTGAAATAAATAGCATTTATAATAAAATATCACTACATTATATAAGTGGTCAGTATTACGTCGGTAAATACAAAAACTCTCAGTATTTGAATAGATGGTCAGTATTTATTTATTTTTTAAATGAAAACAAACGTTTTAGCTTCATTTTCAATATTTATTACGTAAAAATCTTTTCTTTTACTGACTAAATCAAAGAGGGTCAGGTTTAAGGTTTGTGAGACCTTTTTTTTTTTTAAATGAAAACGAACGTAATAGGTTAATTTTTATAAAAAAATAAGCTTTAAGCAACCTTTAACCTGACCCTCTATTATAGACTGAACGAATGAGAGGGTTAGATTAAAGGTTAGTTAAAGCTTCTTTTTTAAATGAAAATAAACGTAATTATATAGTTTTCATTAATACCTGGGTATAAAAATTCAAGATGATGGAAAGGATGAAAAAGAAATTCGACAACGAATATGCCAAGGAAGAAGAGGCATTAAAAGGTTAAATGGAATATGGTGGAGTAAAGAAATAGCAAAGAGGAGAAAATACAACATATACAAACAACACAGTTATTAAAAGTAAGGTATTGTATGGAGCAGAAGCATGGAGGTGGACAGAAGCAGATGAAAGAAGACTGGAAGCTCTGGAGATGGATGCCCTAAAAAGATCGTGTAGAACGTCTAGACTAGATAGAGTACCGAACACAACAATTAAAGAATTAATCGGACTGAGGGAAAATATAATACAAGAGGCAGAAAGACGACAATTAATTTGGTACGGACATGTAAGAAGGATGGCAGACCATCGACTGCCAAAAGTAACGCTGGATTGGATCCCTCCTGATTATATTCTTATTTCTTTTTTTAATGTTATGATTTAAAGTGACCAAAAATTTAATTGACAGAAAACCAAATTATACCGACCACAAAAACAAAATTGTATTGACAAAATTCCATTTGATATTTGGTACAAAATATTCATACATATATGTATACTGACCATTTTTTTTTTACAATATACTTCCCAAAAATTAATTAAAATACTGACCAAATAAATAGAAATGTATACAATATACGGAGTTTCAGAAATCATTACAACCTTAATTTTTTGTACGTTTTTAATACTTAGTTACTCAAACCGATAAGCGATTTTTTCGAAAAGTCATATTCATTTAAACTTGTATCTTAAATTTTATTCTCACCATATTGTGATTAGCATTTAATTTAAACTTCGTTATTCAGGCGGTGAATAATTTCAAAAACATTATGTTTAGGCTTATAATATTTAGAAGCAAATAAAACTATTTACATACGCATCATCGAGCCAATTTTCGTTAGAGTAGAAATTCATGTTTGTTTATTGAATTAGTTGAACCAATTTTGGTGTTAGTCAAACTAAACGATACCATGTAACATAATCTTCAAGTCTCTTTTACTCAAAAACCTTATTTCATAAATGACTGACTATAATTGTATGTAAATAACAAGTTCTGAAAGGTTCGCTTTGGTAAAAGCTGTTCTCAGTGTTATTCATTCCATGAATATTTGCTTGCGCTTAGAAAATGCGTAATAAGCTTTAAAACTAAAAGGAATTGGAGTATTAAAGGCGTATTATCAGTAGAGATATTTTTACAAAATTCTGTATCTTTATTGCCTGTACTTTCTTTTTCAGTTAGGTTGTTGAATGTCATCAAAAATCTTTTACGCAAAATTGTATCCATATGTAAAAAATTTAACAAATAAGGGTAATAAATTAATTATTAGATAGTAAATAACTGTGATCGTAAAAATTAAAGTTTAAATAGAGAGGAAAATGATATGCTGGACACCAGTTAGAATTTGTTATTTAAAACTACAGGTGAATGAATAAATAAGAAAGCTATTGATAAAGAGAAACAGTCTCGAAAGTGGTCTAATTTTTCTACCATTAGGATGCTTTATCTTTAATTTTTAACTAAACTTATTTATATAGTAATTTATATAATATTAAAATTATTTAAATGCAATATTTATCTACAGTATAGAAACTATTAATCGGTAATTGTTTTTTTTATTACGTTGTATTTTGTTATTATTATATTAGATGAAAAAGATTTAATTTTTCCAATTTTATTTTGATTTTTAGTGACTGGCTGCTAATATAAAAGTGTATTGATTTGAAAATCACTAAAAGTAAAAATTTGACAAACACATAATTTTTGAACTACTGCAAATTTTTACAATTTTTGTTTTCGTTTTTTGGAAAAGGGTATAATAATTTCTTATTTACATGACTATTGGTGAAAAAAGCAACTAGAAAATCGTTTATTGTATATTTTAACGAACATTTGACTAACCGAAGTTATGTTACTGAAAATGTTCCGCTTATAGAAGCTGTAGATAGTTAATATTGACAAAATTATAGTTTTTTTTTTAAATATTAAGGGTGCACTTCAAGTATACGAAAGCAATCATGCAATATGCGTTCTAAGCAGGTATTTTTGTCATATCCTTCAAAATAAAACTTATTTATGTACGTTTTTTTAAAATTAATTTATAATTTGACATATCTTTCAGTTTAAAAATCAAAATATAATTGTATTTGATATTTAAAACAAATTTTCATGTATTTCCAAAGCCTACTAGTTTAATGCTATTAAATATTGTTTGTATCCGTAAATAATCAAAAAAACCGAGAAATACAGATTGTAGACATAATTGACCCTTAATAGTTTTTGAAAATAATTACATTGTCAATAAGAAAATGGAAAAATATGTAGGGTGTTTTATAAAAAAAAAAACTGACTTATTCGTGTTTGAAGTTTGACTTAATGGACCGGGCATAAGGAACACCCTGTGTATTATTTTAAAATTTTAATTAGCCAGCACTCACTATGACACTATTGTCCTACAAATATTCAAAGAAATTTGTTCTGACGGAACCAAATTGTGAAATATCATTATTTTTTTAGACTCCTGTTTCTGTCAATATTTTTATATAAACTTAAGTAACTCAAAAACGACTGAATTTAGATACATAAAACCTATATGTTTTAAAAAAGAATTCAATTTTACATCTAAAAAGTATAAAATGTACTGGTTGTTTCATTAAAAAAAAACATAGTGACGTATCGGTGCGCAAAAACAAAACACTGCGTATAATTGAAAATTATTTAAGGTTATGTAGAAAATTACCACAAACAACTTTTGTATGAAACTTTTTTTTGTAAAGTTGTCACAAGACGAGACGTTACGTTACTTTTTGTACAGGGTGGGCAAATTTCGATGTTTTAATAGGGAATCTCGGTAACTATAAGAGGTATCAAAAAACGGACCGCGCATCCTCGCTCTTTTTTCGAGAAAAAGTTAATGGTAAAAACTAAAATTGGTTATCGTCTTTTGTTTTGGAGTTATCGCCGATAACTCGATTTTTCGACTTTTCGTTTTATGACGTTCTACAGGCACTTTTTTGATAAGAATGCAGTGGCGTAGTAAATTTTTCAAAAAAAATCCGAAATTCGAGTTGTGACATAAAGTTGTATTTTTTTAAATAGAACCCATAGTTGGCTATGACCTATTAAAATTACTTATTTTTTTGTCATTCCAAATATATAAGTGTTGATGTATTTATTTTTAATAATACGCAAATTACGGAGGTTTTTTAGTTTACCTCCGTAACTTGCGTATTATTGAAAATAAATACATCAACCCTTATATATTTGGAATGACAAAAAAATAAGAAATTTAAATAGGTCATAGTCAATTATGGGTTCTATTTAAAAAAATACAACTTTATGTCACAACTCGAATTTCGGATTTTTTTTTGAAAAATTTACTACGCCACTGCATTCTTATCAAAAAAGTGCCTAAAGAACGTCAAAATTATTTTTTTAAATTTTCATAAACAAGCGAGATATAGTCATAAAACGAAAAGTCGAAAAATCGAGTTATCGGCGATAACTCGAAAACAAAAGACGATAACCAATTTTAGTTTTCACCATTAACTTTTTCTCGAAAAAAGAGATCGAGGATGCGCGGTCCGTTTTTTGATACCTCTTATAGTTACCGAGATTCTCTATTAAAACATCGAAATTTGCCCACCCTGTACACACTGTATATTTGATTTATTTCCTATTATTATTTTTCTTATAAGTTAATGTTTCAATCAAGTGCTCATGAAATAACTTTATTTTTATTACAAATAGCAATAATAAAAACCGAGTACTGTAACATAGAGGCATTTTCTGATGGTAAAAATAAACTGGTTTATGTTGCCTTTAAAGTGAATTAAAATTAAATTTTTTGCATTCAATTTAATTAAATTTGCATTCCTTTCTACAATCTTTTATAATATAAAATATAAAAACCACAACTCTATTGATCGACCAGACTATATGGGTTCGTAATAAGAGAACTTTGTCAATTTGGATTCCAGCCGATTCAATCAAAACGTCTTTTCATTTGCAATTTCCAGTAGTAATATGCAAGCTGTGAGACGTGGCGAGCATTTAATTAAATGTTTTAGATCCCCAGAGGTGTGCCCTTTGGTCAGGCAATCATGTAGCAAATCCGTATCAATTTGTTTGTAAATCAGTTTACTGGTCCCAGTTTGTCCTCGTGTGTCGTTCTTCACTACTTACAGCCCTGCTGGGTGTCCCCTAATTGATTGTTACTTAATTAAATAGGTGATTTGCTTTTACGCTTATCAAGTTTTGCGGTAACTCAAATTATTTGCTTGCAACTGCACAAAAATATATGAAAATAACACAGGTCCTTGTTAAAATCAACATCAAGAATTTTACTTTGAAGTTATCTCATAGTTTTATTACCCATACTTAATTGTTGTGAAACGAAGACAATGAAAATGTCCGCAATGCTCTTTATAATCTTTTGTTTTTTAGTGATATGACGATAAAGAAGGTATTAATAAGCTATTGCTTAAAATATTTGTCAGTAAGTTTACTTTTACCATTTTACATAAATATCAAAGCAGAATCTTCTTAACAATGCACGGAAAATGTCGTGAGCTTGTGCAAATTTTTGTAAATCGTTATATTTAACAACTGTCAACCTCATGTTATGGAATATAAGCAAAAGTACATATATATTTTTATAACGTGTGAAGCGACACGTTGGTAACATCAAATAAAAAAAATATATCTGTCATATAGCAAAAAAAGAACTAATATCTTATTCGGTGTTATCAAAATATCTTACTTTAATGTACTTGTCAGCTGCTTGCTGAAATAAAAATTATTTGTGATATTCCAAACATTTTATTCTGCATGAGAAATTCGAAAGCGTAAATTCTGTGTATACAGGGTGACCCGACTTTAAAGAACTTGAGGGGTATTTCGGAAACTACAATTGCTGTAGACCTTTAGCTTTGGGGATAATTTTTTGTTTTCGTTACTAGATTTGTGGTAGCACTTTTCTATTATAATTGTTTTAAAACATTAACTAAAGATTCTTCGTGTTTCTAACAAAGACCACAACTCAAGCATATATTTAATCTACAATTTCAATGCTGAAAATGTTCATTATTATTTTTTATTAAGTCCTTAGTCCTTTTACTGTTACGTGTAGGGGCGACCATTATATTACAAAAATAACATCTTGTTTATTTAGCTTTTCCAAATAGATTTTTTGTGTTAAAATTATAATGTTTTTTTTTAAATGTAGGTAATACTAAAGGATACACTGTGATTTAAATAAAAATAAAATTTGGCGAAACCGCTAAATTTTATGCTTATTAATAATATTAAAATATATTACAGATATATCTGAAACCGTATTCATTAACAGTCAAAATATGAAAAACAATATTTTGGTGTTTGTACTATAAGTTTTCATTCATAAAGGGTCTTAAGGTAAACACTTTTTAATCAATTGTTTGCTAAGTCATTGCAATTATGTAAAATTATCAATGATGTTAAAATAAAGCATCGATGGAATTTCAGCAAAAATCCCTAATGGGTAGTTTACACGGTGACATTTAAAGACGCGACATCAAAAGTCGCGACTTTTAAAGTCGCGACTTTAAATATCACCGCGTGAACTACCCTAAAGATACCTTTTCGGAAGTAGGACCCAGGGCTGCGGAGTCGGGAAAAAAAAAGTCGACTCCGACTCCGACTCCGACTCCTGATAATTTTAGTGGTTCGATTCCGACTCCGACTCCGACCAAATTAAATACTAAGACATTTTATGGTGTGTAATATAGGAAAACCAATAATAAACATAAAAAAATTATTTAAAAATTGAGTTTAAATTTTGCGGCAAAGGACCACCTCGCAATTTTTTGTTGTACTCGGAGTCGGAGTCGGTACATTTTTTCCGACTCCGACTCCGACTCCACTGACCAGAAATTTCTCCTAAACTCTGACTCCGACTCCGACTCCGACTCCTGATAATTTTAGTGGTTCGATTCCGACTCCGACTCCGACCAAATTAAATACTAAGACATTTTATGGTGTGTAATATAGGAAAACCAATAATAAACATAAAAAAATTATTTAAAAATTGAGTTTAAATTTTGCGGCAAAGGACCACCTCGCAATTTTTTGTTGTACTCGGAGTCGGAGTCGGTACATTTTTTCCGACTCCGACTCCGACTCCACTGACCAGAAATTTCTCCTAAACTCCGACTCCGACTCCGACTCCGACTCCGACTCCGACTCCGACTCCGACTCCGACTCCGACTCCGACTCCGACTCCGACTCCGACTCCGACTCCGACTCCGACTCCACAGCCCTGGTAGGACCAGTGCTGTTACAAATAATAAACGAATCGTTGCGAAATGGTACCTTTCCCAATACATGGAAAACATCGCAGATCATACCAGTAACTAAAGTACCTAAAGCATGTAATTGTGAAATCTACGAACAAATTTTGGAGGTTGTCGTAAACAACAACTTCAGAAATTTTTAGAATAATGGTATTTTAACAAATAGACAATCCGGATTTAGAGCAAGACATTCTTGCGAAAGTGCAATAAATCTTCTCCTAGCAGATTGGAAAGAGGAAATTGAAAACAACAACATCATCATAGCAGTATTTTTAGATCTAAAAAGAGCTTTTGAAACTATTGACAGACAACGGTTATTAATAAAACTTGAAACTTGATAAAAATCAAGGTTGCCATGAAATAAAAAACAATAACCGAATTCAATTGTTTTATTTCGACGCTTGCTTGTTTATTATAATACTTGTGTTACCTGGAAATAATGTAAATCAACAGATGTAAATATTTTAAATCCTTTTTTGCTAATATCTTAGAAAGAGGTATAAAATACATTCATATTATAACAATTAGCATATATATTTCGCAATACATATGTTTTAATGTCACTATTTAAATAGTGACAATATAGACAAGCAAGGGTCGAAATAAAACAATTGTAGTCGGTTATTGTTTTTTTTTATGGCAACCTTGATTTTTGTTGGAAGAATTTGCATTTTTTTAGGTTATTTCGCTTATTTTTGTAAATAGAGATAAAATATTGTATCATTGTAAAAAGAAAAAAATTATCTTTGAATCTAAGTCATCGCCTACTACGACTCCCATTTAAAAAAAAGTTGTTTTGTCAAATATCTCGTGCGGTAATTTATAAATAAAAATCTGACTATCGCCATCTTATAGCAAACAAAATATACAAAACATTTTTCCTTTAGCATTTTTGTGTATTCGCAAAAATACCCGAGATATTTAAGTTTAAAAATTTTGATCGATTTCGGTTTTTTTGTTATATCACGCTAGCCATGTATTTTTTAATCAAAAGAAGATCTTGTTTAAAATACACTCCTAAATAGCTAACTTTTGTCCCATTTAACCAACCTTGAATTTTCATTATTTACGGCAATAGTGTCCCATGGAAAAGTGAAACACCCTGTATAATCGTGGTCCTTAAAGCAATAAAAAAATAAAAGTGGATTGATTTTGTTGTTACCTGGTATATAAATATTTGTACTTACGTAATGCTTCTTACTAAAAGATAAAATCATTTCAACAAATATTAGGTAGCAATATGTCACCTATAATGTATAACCGCTGTTAAATATTACATATTGTAGATGTATTGACTACATCATTATCAAACAACGTGTAGCTAAACGTGATATAACCTATCCATTAGCGGATATATTTTCTATGGCAACGCCTGTTACTCGCTGTCGGCGAAAATAATAATAGGATCATCTGATATTTATGCCTATTAGACGTCCAATGAAAGCAATAATAAGGTTGGAGGGTCTTGCAATTTGCGGAGCATTAGCATACAGATGAAATGACTCCCCGAGGTGGAGATTCAATAGTGTGATTTTGATCACATGCTGGCATGAGGTGGAGATCGTCGTTAATTTTAGGATAAGGGGAGAAACCATATGATTTTAGAAGCGCTCCTGGAAGTTAACTCCAGGAAATTGCAGTTCTATTACTTTTATTACGGTGAAAATGATAAAGTAACGTAATGTAAAAAGCTAAACACGTTAGGGGTGATTTATTTTTGAAAAGTGTTTACTGATTTTATAAATAACATGTTTTGTAGAGGTAAAAATATCTTCAAAAGAATTTAAACAAGATTAGTTGTGTTCGAAATGAAAGACCATTTTTTATTCTCTGACCAAGAAATTATTTATTTATTACATTTTGCAGAGGAACAATTTGAAATGAGTTTGAAAAAAAGTGAATCTTATTCAATACTACACAACACATATTTATATCTTGAGTCTTATTTTATTTTGTAGCCATAAAAATGCATTCAACAATGGGTAAATCTTATAGAAGAATTTAATTAAAACGTAGTATTTTCAACACTTGTCGTAATGACTTTAATTTTTTTTTATAATGACACTTTCTTCCTGAAGTACGCAAACAATAGATGAGAAAATTATTTGATTCTTTAGGTGACTCATTTATTGTTATAAAAAGGCGTAAATAGAAATCATTTATCCTTTTATGAAGTATTTCTTGTCTAAGTACAGTAACAGTTTCAAGACTGCCGTCTCTTCATCGGTTGCACTCTTATGTGACAAGGAATAGTAAGTTTATTCTAGCAGTGTATTTTTTACTAATTCACGTACTGATTTAAGCACATGTAACTGTTACTGGTCTATGCACATGCGTGTACTATGGACTGATAAATATATTAGCCACTGCCGGTACGCTTTAACGACATTTCTTACTGTATATGACATTTGTGTCTATCGAGTTCATAGAAATGTGCGCATCGCAAATGTAAACATCTTAAGAAAGCAGTAATAGAGGTCTTTCAAGATAAACTGAACCGCGAAATGCGCAAAGAGAAGGGATGGCGATTGAAATTTTAGACCTTTCGGAAAACATTATATTATTGTAGGTTAGAACTCCGTTGTTGAAATAGACGTATGTTTTTGGGTAGCGCAGTAATTAACACTTTAGACAAGTTTTGGTTTCTGCGTCACAGTTCAGTTTATCTTGAAATACCTCTAACATGTGATTGAGTGAGCAATGTTGTGAACAGCGCATATGTGTGAAAATCCCAGCGCAAGTTCTTGTCTTCGTTCATCTACTGTTCTTAGTCTGTAAATCAGTTCGTAATCTTATGCGAAAACTATTGGAACGGCAGACTAACCGTTCGATGAACTATATGATACGCTGCCGGAACACTATATCAATACTTCGCATACTTTCATCGTTCATCGGATCGTATATAGTTTTACTGTAACAAACCTAGTTTTTGTAATCTGTGGGACATTTCGATATTCAAAAAAATAAAAAACATAATAAACAGGGCTATGACCACCGGAAGCATGTTGTACTAACAAACTCAAAAATCTTACATTTTAAGTCTTGTGTTCAAGATGTGTTTGAACATAAACAACCATTAAAATCACGGACTCCGTTAAAGGTAAAAGTGTGGCTAAATTAGCAAAGAACGTGTTTTATATGCCTAGTAAATGCCTGAAAATGTATATATTGTACCCAGTTCCTGATACAACCTTCAAATAAACTGAAAAATTTGAATTTTAATTTTTAAGTATCACTGTCTTATTATCATTATCAAAAAAAGAAAACTAAAATTTGGTATCTTTCGTTTTGACTACGGCATGGCGTTTTTAAAATCCATTTAGCATGCTTAGTTTTGTGAGTTTTTTTTTTTTTTGTAGATGCCATACTCAGCCATACTGTAGAATGTCACAATGAATACAACAGGTAAAATGGAAATCAAATATCTATATCATTTTCAGAAATTTGACCCAAAAACAAAACCTTGATGTTGTTAAACAAGCTCTCGTAACTAATTTGTTTTTTAATTACCATCATTTGTTCGCATGGCGAATATTTTCAAGCGACAATGGCTTGCCTTGCAAGTGATGTAACGCAGTATTTTGCGTTCAAAAATGTGAAACAAGATTGATTTTAATGGATCCATTTAAAAATATTTAAACGAGCGGTATTTTATTTTAAATATTTGTTTGCTTTCACAAGCAGTGCATGAATTTAATCTCTTCATATCTCTCCATTTACAATACAACTTAATCGTTATAACACATTTAGTTTATGCTAACACTGTTGAGTTATTTAGTGTTTAATCATACGAGTATATTACCATATTTAATTATATTATTAATGAAAGAATAACCTTAAGCAACGATATAAATTACATCTTTTGATCAAATATTCTTTACGTTAAAAAACGCTCGCTCAGGGGGAAATTGATTACAAATTAATTAATGTAACTAAGCTACTTTTTGTTGTAAAAATAATGAGTATCAAGTTATATAAGGCATAATTGGAAGTCGTAATATTATATCATAAGACAAATTATGGTTTGGGTAGTTACTATAGCTCAAAGATCAACAAGATTATTTTGTACCTTTAATTTTGAGTAAAAAAATCCATATCTACTGATAAAGATCAATCGAATTTGCACCTATTTGTTTAAGTTATTTTTACGTTAGAGAACTGTAAACATTGCAACAGTATGCATTTACACTTGTCATGAGAAGTTTCAAATCTGTGCGTACGATAGGAGTTCAAAAAATCGTGTTCGTACAATTATATGTTATCGACTAAATATTTTATTAATTAAACCATAATTTGCTTCACATTAAAAGTGCATTTTAATTTAAGGACTGTACAAAAGATGACTTCTTAATTTCTATGCCGTTTAAGTGGCTACCAGGTGACGTAATACTGTGACCGGTTCACATGTGAAGTTAACAGCTACCAATAATTTGATTTGAACATTATTGTACTATTTTATATAAATATTATTATTCTCATTAGTTGTAAATGGGGTAATTAAAAAAGTAAAACAAATAATATGAGACCGTTACACCTAGGCAACTGGAAAATGGAAAAAATAAGCATAATTGAGCTAATCTTTGCAGACGACATGGTCTTAGTAGCGGAAACAGATTTATATGGTAGCCGAGTGAATTCAGCTGAAATGAGGTTTCTAGGAAAAAATCAAGGAAAAACCAAAAAAGATTTATTCGCATTTTTGAATAAGTTTAGCTGTCCCGCTAAGTTCTCTTTAATTTCCATTATTCTTTCTCTTCTTAAATTACCTGTTACTTACTCATGTTTTTTTTTACTTTTTGACATGTAATGACACTTAATGTTATACTCTTTAAAAACAGCAATGCTTGTAATATACAACAACTGGGTTGCGGGCCGCAAAAAAATGTGAGAGGGGCCGCATGCGGCCCTCTTGCAGAAGGTTTTACAAGTCTGGAATAGACAATGATTTTTGCTAAAAAATTACAGGTATTGTTTATTGTTGATAAATAAATAACACAGAAGTCACTAATAAATTACCAAAAATAAGTCAGACTAGTCAAGTGGTCGGCAAACCGTGGCTCGCGAGCCACATGCGGCTCTTTGGCCCCTTGAGTGTGGCTCTTCCACAAAATACCACGTGCGGGCGCGCACGTACAGTGCGACTGAAAGACTTGCCCCCTTATTCTGTAACTTTTATGCCCGGTTTCTCCGACACATCTTAAGATCTAGCTGAATCTTAAGTTCGCCTTAACGGTATAAAGTGTTGCACCAAGCAATTTTAAGAACATATTCGACTTGAGCTGAGCTCACATCTTGAGTCGCTGTTTACTAGAACTTGAGCTGGAGTACATAACCTAAAATTATCTTGTATTTGCTTTTTTTGTAGTTAAATGTTTGTTTAAATTGTGGTTTAAGTTTAAATATGGATATTGACTTTATAAATATGATAGATGATGCAGATGATGACTTGTACGACCCTGTAATTCCTCGAAGGCGATTTGTTCGCGCAAATCCATTTACGGATTTCGAATACGATCGTTTTTTTATGCGTTTTCGCCTAACAAAAGAGACAGTTATTGTGATCTTAGATCAAATTGAGCCTTAATTGGAGTATACAGGGTGTTTGAAATTCGAGTTTAAGCATGGGGATCTCGCGTATTATAATAGCTAGAGTATAGGTTTAAAATTGGCAAAGTTGCTAAATTTGGTGCTCATTAATAATCCAAAGAGAAATTGGAAATATCTCAAACAGTATCCGAGAAAATTAGGAAAAACTGGAAAATACGATTTTTAAAAATCGTTTATAACTCCTTTGGAGTTTGAAATATTTTAAATGTGTAAAAAAGTTGCCCAAGCAACTTTTTAAGCCGAATCGGATGGTGGTCACAAATTTTTCCTAGGTCGATTCGTTTTTGTTTTAGACAACCAACTTTGTTTTTTCTGATGGGCAGCATATCGCGTTTTTCTTCGTTATTAAAGTTCATTTTTACGACTAACATGCCTTTAAAACTTTTAGATTGTTGATCGGTTGTCATGGAAACAACATAAACTACAATGACCGGCCAACCTGATTTATAATGGTTATTTGACAATAAAAGAAAAAGTAAAATACCATGTGTGATACATCAATGGATTTAGAAAAATAAATGCTATTTGATAATGTAAATAGCAAAACTTGCGCCCATAAGCAAAAACAAAGTTGGTTGTCATAAAACAAAAACGAATCGATCTAAGAAAAATTTGTGACTACCTTTCGATTCGGCTTAAAAAGTTGCTTCGGCAATGTTTTTACACATTTGAAATATTTCATACTCCAAAGGAGTTATAGACGATTTTCAAAAATCGTATTTTCCAGTTTTTCCTAATTTTCTCGGACACCGTTTGAGATATTTCCAATTTCTCTTTGGATTATTAATGAGCACCAAATTTAGCAACTTTGCCAAATTTAAACCTATACTCTAGCTATTATAATAAGCGAGAACCCCATGCTTAAACTCGAATTTCAAACACCCTGTATACATAATCTATTTATTTATTTTCTTCCACCAAGCTAACTAATAATTGTTTTTCCTCCATGGTATAATTTATTCTTTTTTTTCCGCCATTTTAACACAAAATAAAATAATAAACACCGAACTGTAACTTTATATGTGACTAACAGCTGATAGCAACAACAAGATGTCACAGGGAGCCGTTTTAACAGCTGTGATGTAAATGGCCAATGAAAATTAGCCATTTCAATCTGCCGCTAAAATGTGCCGACTTCTTGCAACGTTGCCAAACCGAGTTCTAACTTAGCTGAGATGTCTAACAGATTCCGGAATATGTTTTCTGTGCAACGCATTGGTATCTTGAGACGGTCTTAAATATAAGGCGGGCTTATATGTTCGATCTTGAGATGTGTCGGAGAAACCGGGCATTAAACACCAGCGTAAACACCACGCGTTAGTGGTGACTTCCCAATTCGGGTAGTTGATATTCCGTTTCTACTGAGGACCAAGAATGAACCCTAACCGTAAATGCTAGACGTAATTCAGCCCCCTTATTCCGTAACTTTTAAACACCAGCGGAAACACCACGCGTTAGTGGCGACTTCCCAATTTGCGTAGTTGATATTCCGTTTCTACTGAGGACCAAGAACGAACCCTAACCGTAAATGCTAGACGTAATTCACGTGAAACCGGCTCGACAGCCGCGTTTAAGGCTAAAAACCTGTCATTTCGACTTATTTACTCAATAACATTTAGTGATTGGGGGTGAATTTTTATATTTTAAGTAAATTTTTGGAGTGTTGTATTTGTGTTGAATTAAAAAAGAAACTATTCTTAACAATAATTAAGTGTGTTGGATATTAGTAAATTTAGGAACGAAGCGACGAAATAGCGCTTTGGTAAGTACAGTAAATCTTTTATTTTACAAATTGATATTAATTTTGTTACATTTTTAAATCCGTAATATTATATTGTGTTCATTCAACAAGTAAATAAATACCTCATGTAAACTAGTAATGTATATTATTCGCATGACAGTATATTGGTATTTTTACATTCTTTCAGAATGATGGCCCATCTAACACATATTTTATGGTGGAACGAAGAAAAGAATAAACGCAACATTAAGAAATATGCAAACGTAACTTGCGAGATGCACAAAATTATATCAAAATTAAGTTTTGTCATATCTTTGTGTATTATTCGCCAATTTTAATTTCACAGTCCAGCTTAATATATAAATAACATTGTATATTTGTTTGTAACGTACATAGTGCAATAAATAAATGAAATCAACTAAACAAAATAGAATTACAAAACGCATCATAACTTAAAAAAAACTACCATAAATTCTTTAACGTAAGACAGAGTGTACAAAGTTACATGGCGGTAATTTTTAAACAAATACGCGTTAAGCATATTTCACTTGTGAACGTGCGCAGCAGGATTTTCTGTACTAACTTTCCTAAATTAGTAGATACCCAACTTTAACTTGGGTAAACCCGCCGTGAGTTACCACCGGTGGGTTAGAGCATCGCTTTTCGTAGAAGTGGGTCATATTAACAAGGTAGTAATGAAGTTGCATTTCCGTTAAATCCAAAGTTACAGAATCCAGCTGCTGGAGAAGAAAGATTTGTTGATTTTTAACACATGGAAAAGTATTCCTGACTCATATAATCAGCTGAAAAAACTAGCGTTTGCTGTTCTTTCCTTATTCGGGTCTACATAATATTCATACGAACAAACATAAATTTGGCTCTCAAAAGAATTTAAATAGTTGTACTGTTGATATTTGGCTCTGTTGACTAATGAGTTTGCCGACCACTGGACTAGTCCATTAAATCACAAAAAAACAAGCAAAACTTTGTATTACTTTTTAAGAAGTTATTTTTTTACTTCACTATACACCATTTCTGGCAAGAAATGTATTAAACCACTTTGTTCCTAAAAGTACATATACAAATTTACTTTTTCCTGTTCCAAATAATCGATAAGCTATTAGAAATTGTAATGAATTAAGACTTACATTATGATTTTCGTAAGGACATTGACAATGAAACACTTTTTAAGAATTCAGTTCTGCGTTGTTTCAATTTAAAATAAAGAAATCACTGCCGCTCTTTAGTAAGTGGTTTCTGATAACAGTCGTAAAACATTTATGTAAATGCTACCAGACAGATGGTGATGTTATAAGAGAACAACCAAAGGCATTTCACACGATCGCTTAAGTAAGTACATACAAAGTACCTAGCAACAGTGACGGACTGGGAACAAAAACCGGCCCGGGCATTCAGATTATAGAGGCCCACAGCCAGGGTTGGTCAAAATTTGATTTTTATTTAAAAAATCAACAACTTTTTATATATTTTTTTTTTAAACTTGACAATTAGTTTTCCTTTTCACAACTAATTTATTCATTTTTCACGTTACATTATATTCTCTAAACAGCGTCATTAAAAAAGAATGCAAAAAATGGAATAATTTTTTATTATGAATTTTATTGTTAACTTTTTTAGTTCTTTATAAAAGTTGGTGCATTACCTCAAACTAATTTTAAGATGAAAAAATTTTATAAAAATTCATACAACACTAAATTTTACCTATTTCAGATATATTCACAAGAGTAATGTGCCCTTATTGAAGAGGTACAAAAAAACCTCAGGAGGAAAGATTATTTAGAATTAAAAATAAAACCAAATGTAAAATTTAACGTTAAAATTCCAATTTTTATTTTTGAAGCAAGTAATTTTAACATTTAAAAAAACTGCAACAAATGGAAAAGCTTTTTATTATCGGTCTCTCAAAAAATTTTATTCTTAGGAAAAGTTGGTGCATGGTCTAAAACTAATTTTAAGTTAAAAAAAAATTCAATAAAAATTGAAATAACATTAGATTTTAACGATTTTAGAAATATTTTTGCAAGAGTAAAGTGCTAGTATTTTAAGAATTCTAAAAAAGTTCCAAAAAAACTTTTTTGAAAACCTATAATACGGGCACTTTACTCTTGCGAATATTTCTAAAATCGCTAAAATCTAGTGCAGGGGTTCCCAAAGTTTTGACCAGGCGGGACAAATTTTAAACTTCGAATATTTGGCGGGCCAAAAAAAAAGTGTTTTTGAGACTTTGATTTGTGGAGAACCAACAAAAACTCGAAATGTCAAAACATGTAGATATATATAATTTTTTTGTGAAAAGCAAATTATCTGGTATGAATTCAAGATGGCGGATTGTCTGACATCGCGCGGGCCGTATTTTTAGGGTTCGCGGGCCGCATTTGTCATCTAGTGTCATGAATTTTTCTTGATATTTTTCCAGCTTAAAATTAGTTTTAGAGCATGCATCAACTTTTACTACCCACTAAAAGCTTTATATGGTAAATACTTACACAGACTTAATAAACTCGCATCAATATATTTATTACGAATCTATTTGTTAAACAATGTGTTTTATAAAATAAGCAGATTATGAAACTACTATTTACACATACACACGCCATCTATAGCTATAGGCTTCAGGGTTCGGATAATATCGGGACTATTTCTGAAGCACGAGTGGCGCGATCAAACATACGACGCTATTGCGTATTGTGGAGCCCCAGAAAAATATTAAGATTGAATACGGTCCGTATTAAACGGGCAAATGTTATAATCATAATTTTTGCGCTCCTTATACGCGCCGAACTTATTAATCCCGTAGCTTAGACCGGCCCATTCGGGCACCGGCCCTTCGGGCATTTGCCCGAACTGCCCGATGGCCAGTCCGGGCCTGCCTAGCAATATTAGAGCTTTTATTGATTTGTTAAAGTAGTTGAATTTATTTAATATTTTTTACACTCAACGTAAAGGAAAATATTAATTTTCACTTTCACGAATTAATTAACAATATAAAGGTGTTTTTATTACTATCAATGTTTCTGGACAATAGAATCATTTCACTTGTAAGAATTTGTAAATTTTACATGGAATAATATTTTTTATCACAATGTTAATAAAACCAACTTTGCTCCTAAATCCAAGAATTATTAGAAGTTTATATTTTCCTTCCTTACAATCCGTTTTTATTTTATTGAAATTTTTGTTAATTATTCGTATTACTTAAACCTTAGTTATCGAAAAAAATTTAAAACATATATTCAAAGTGGGTAAAATATTTAAAAAAAATGCTAGAGCATAAGTGCAAAAAATTGACGGGTATTATTTTTAAGATCGATTAGCTCCAAAAACATATTTAAAAAGTTTAACAGTCTTTATTCACCCTTCCACTATATCAAGCCATTAATAAATAAAATTTATTATTTTTTTATTTTTATTTAGTCATGAGTCCTTCCTTCTACTGTTAGGTGTGCTGACTTTTTTCATGTTTTTCTGTCTTGTGCGAGCTTTTTTATGTCTTTCCATTTGAGGTTTCTATCCGTTGCTGCTTTTTTAACTTCGTCTTTCCAGGTTTTTCCAAGTCTACCTCTTTTGTTTTTTCCCTGTGATCTTGCTTAATAGTCTTTTCTGGTTCACCTTTCTTTTTTCATTTGTTAATTGTTCGCTAAAAGTTTTATTTCTGATTCTCTTTTTTGGTTTTTTCCTAGAAACCTCATTTCAGTTACTATCCTCTTTACTACTTCCACTTTTGTTCGTTTTGGAACTTCTCTATTTCCAAAAAAAGTTGTTCTTCAACTGTTAAATATTATTCCCACATTTCCTGTCCTTTCGCTTATTACCTTGTTCATTCTTTTATTTTTCTCTATGATCACTTCTAAATATTTAAAGCTTTCTACCTGTTCCAACCTAAGCCCATTTAAAGTGATGTTATGCCCTTTGTTCTCTGTTGTAACGATCATAGTTTTAGTTTTTTCGGTATTTATTTTCATAGTTTTTTTTTCAATTCGTGGTTTACACTTTCTAGATTATGTTGCATATTTTTTTCTGTTTCCGCGACTAAGACCTTGTCGTCTACGAACATTAGCTAAGTTATGTTTATTTTTCCCACAACAATAGCAAGTTATGAAATTTTTAATTTTATCTAAAGATCTGAAACCATTCCCTGATTGTAGTTTAATAAAAGAATGTATTACATTGGCGGTGAACTTTATTTGCCCCGAAAAAAACTTCTTTCTAATATTATTTATTTAGATTTACTGTGGCAAGATAAATTGCTGGCAGAAAACGTAATATTAACTCTTAAATATATTGCTAATAACTTTTTATCTTATCTCTTTGTCTTGATGAATCAACGGATGTATCTAATACTGCTCAACTTGTAATTTTTTTCCTGGAATAGTTATAAAGTTAAATGTTACTAAAGAATTATTAGACTTGGTAAGGATGAAACGAACCACAACAGCTGAGAATCTCTATTTTGTATTAAAAACCGATTTAAAAATAAAAAATGAGGAAATCGTTTCGAATTAACTACGCTTGTGACCAAGAAATTTAAAACCGAAATTTTTAGTGAATTCTTTGTATGTCACTGCGTTGCTTATATTGAAAATTTATGTGCGAAAAAAATTCTCCGGACCCATCAGACTTGGAAGAATCTCCATATCCACTAGAAAGTGGTGCAGCCCGTTACGATTTGACTTAAAAGGTTGCACGGATCTGGTCTATATTATTTTGTTGTGCCAAATACAGCGTTCAAAAATCGTTATTTTTATTATATTATAACCTTTTGAGTTTAATTTTATTTTTACTTTTAAAATTAAGGTTAATAGTTTGATAAAATGTCGTCTGGTATTTTCTGATCCTATTCTTAAAATTAAATTAAGTAAGGATAAACAAAATTAATTAAAATTTAATTAAATAAAATCTTCTTTTACTTCGCTGGATATCGCCGAGCAAACAGTTTTGTACGCTACAAAAAATCTAATATAGTTAAATTTAGTTTGTTCGTGTCTTAATAGGGATTATGTTGTTATTAGGAAGCAAGTTGAGGTTTAATGAAATTTCTAGCGCCATAAAACCGATGAGTAGCAGTTTTAAGCTACTTATAGCACCGTATAAAACGGAATTATAAATACATAAATGTAATACCTACTAAAATTTTACACTCGAAATAATTTAATTTCATCATTAAACAGTTGACTAGTTGACTTCAAAGGGACATGTTACCGCAGAGTTGTTGGAGAAGTTAGCAGGCAACATCCTCCAGCACAATCCTGCAAATTTTGTCTGTATAAGCGAGATTTCATATAAACACGTTTCCATTACAGGAACAGCCTCGTCGTTGTACAACGGAACGCATTCTCTTGAAAATAATATTAACACATGGGATAATAAAAGCCTGACGTGTTGGCTTTACATTTCGTTAATTAAAGTACGGATTGTGGAATTATATGACATTTAAGAAATCCTTTGATTAAATTCCAAGTATTTTTAACAATGTTGAAAAGGATGATGTTTACTGAGTGTGAAAAAGTGACGTTACCTGGGGCAAATTGGTTAATTTAATTTTTAAGATGTACATCAGAGATTCTTTACCTGTGGTACCCCGGATCTGCAACGGCCTCGCAAGAGCACGCGAAAATTTTTAAATTTTTCTTAGCTTTAATTGAAAAATTAACACATTTTAATATATTCCCAAGCTGCTCTTTAAATCTTAACCTTTAAAAACCTTGGACGCTTGGGGTGCCGATTTATTGTTAATAAACGTAATGAACACATCAACAAGTACAGGGTGTTCCACAAGGTATGCCTTCTTTAATTTTTGCATTAGGACCCAAATAACACGTTTTTAACAAAACTTTATTTTTTATGTGTCCCTCTATAGTCTATAGATACACAGGGTGTCCCAGTTATGGTAAAGAGCATTGGGTAAGGGATACAGAGTTGGTTAAATGGGGAAAATTAATCTGATTTAAGAGCAACTATTCTATGAAAAAATCTTAAAAATTTAATATTTTTTTGCTTTTGATAAAAAACAAAACATATCAGGTTTTTGAGTTTTGCTTATAACTTGCTTATTTAAAATCACACTCTAAATATTTTTCGACATTATTAAAGCACTTTTTGCGCAGATTTGGAATTTCTCAATAATTTTTTTGTTAGTTTAACATCAGCCTTATTTAAATTTATAATAAGAAAGTTGATGTAAGAAAATAAGGAGGAGGAGGAGGAGGCAGAGGCATATCGAGAGTAAGTGGCGCCCAGGGCATATTTTTTTTTGCGCCCCCCCCTCGTCTGTATTTTTATTGTAGTTTTTGAGTTTTAAGTAAAATAATGTTGTGTTGTATATAAGTTGTTTTCGGGTTGGAACCAGATAAAGGACGACGAAACGTCGGGTATGAAGAAACCTTCGACGCGGTTCCAACCCGGAAACAACTTATACAGGGTGATTGAAATTCGAGTTTAAGCATGGGGATCTCGCTTATTATAATAGCTAGAGCAGGGATGGCAAATAGGATTTGATCAGTGTGCCAAAATAACATAAAATGTAATACAAATTTTTCCCCGTGCCAGTACCTAACCTAACCTACCCTACCTACCTACCAGAAACAACTGTCAGTTATTTCGTTCAGTATTGCCAACGTCATGATTTTATGTGTCACTAAATACATATGCAATCAGTGGGTTGCGCCGCCCGGGGCGGTCCCTAAATTTGCCGCCCCTATAAATAAGGGTTGTTAATTTTTGATTTTTGCCAAAAAAGTGGGGGGAAAAGAAATTGCGCCGCAGGCGATTTTTTTTTTTAAATTTTAGACGTTCAAACGTGTTTTAAAGCAAGTTAGATAATGGAGAATACTTTATCATCTTCCAAAACTACAGTTTTACAGTAGAACCTTTTCTGATTTTTTAAAAAATCAGATCGCCCCCACTCCCACGAAATTATTTTTAATAAGGGCGAAAAGTCCCTGTTACAATAAAGTTTAAAACTGCATGGAATTTAATGCCTAAAATAAATGAATTGTTTGAAATTTTATTGAATGGCTGGTACCGTATCGTAAATTTTATTAGAAACTTGGAATTTCTGTCGTTACAAGGGAGCGGGTTTTCAGTGAAGCAAGGTCAAGTAGCCCGTTTTATCCTCTAACATCGGTAAGAATTCCTTTTTCTAAAATTAATTTTTATGAATCTAATAGCGCTAGTGCGGGAACTGATTATTATATCTACTGATCCTTCATTACCCCGAGATTTTCATTTTTACCCCATTTGGGTAGACTAAAAGTGCTGCCCCAAAAAAAGTGCCGCCCGGGGCGGACCGCCCCCCCCCTTGCTACGCTACTATATGCAATCAAAAGTTCCGTGCATCGCTACAGTTGGTATTTTATATGAAGATATAGTAATGAACAAATTATTGTATCGATATAAGAAGAGTTGTTATTTTCTGGTATTTTTAATTTTTTGATATTTAAATAACATGTAGTTGTAGCTTGTAGATAATTAGCATACTAATTAAAAATTAATAAAACTTTTCGAAAAAAATTAAAATTAAAAAAAAAAATTATTCATAGAATTCTTTAGGGTGCCGTCGAAAATCTCTCGCGTGCCAAGTTTGGCACGCGTGCCACCTATTTGCTATCCCTGAGCTAGAGTATAGATTTAAATTTGGCAAAGTTGCTAAATTCGATGCTCATTGATAATCCAAAGAGAAATTGGAAATATCTCAAACTGTATCCGAGAAAATTTGGAAAAACCGGAAAAAACGACTTTTGAAAATCGTTTATAACTCCTTTGGAGTTTGAAATATTTTAAACGTGTAAAAACATTGCCCAAGCAACTTTTTAAACCGAATCGGATGGTAGTCACAAATTTTTCCTAGATCGATTTGTTTTTGTTTTATGACAACCAACTTTGTTTTTTTCTTATGGACAGAATATCGCGTTTTTCTTCGTTATTTAAGTTCATTTTTACGAATTTATTAATGTGACAAGTAACAGGCTTTCAAAACATTTAGTTTGTTGATCGGTTGTCATGGAAACAACATACACTACAATGACCGGCCAACCTGATTTGACAATGGAAGAAGAAGTAAAATACAATGTGTGATATACATCAATGGATTCAGAAAAATAAATGCTATTTGATTATGTAAATAGCAAAAATTGCGTCTGAAAGAAAAAACAAAGCTGGTTGTCATAAAACACAAACGAATCGATCTAGGAAAAATTCGTGATCACCATCCGATTCGGCTTAAAAAGTTGCTTAGGCAATGATATAACACATTTGAAATATTTTATACTTCAAAAGAGTTATAGACTATTTTCAAAAATCGTATTTTCCAGTTTTTCCTAATTTTCTCGGATACCGTTTGAGATATTTCCAATTTCTATTTGGATTATCAATGAACATCGAATTTAGCAACTTTGCCAAATGTGAACCTACACTAGCTATAACAAACGAGATCCCCATGCTTAAACTCGAATTTCAATCACCCTGTATACATTGGACATCGGCTGCGGAAGCTTACAACATAGATTAATGTTGTGTTATTCATTTAAATACACTGCAATGAAAATAGGAACAAAATATTTTGCATTTTAGTTTTCTGGCTTTAAATAAGTGAAATAAACGCAAAAATATTTTGTATTCGCGGCGTCCCCCCAAGACTGGCGCCCGGGGCATCGATACCCCCCTTGCCCCCCCCCACCCGTCGCTACGCCAGTGCGCTTGGGAGTGCCGATTTACTATTAATAAACGTAATGAACACATCAACAAGTACAGGGTGTTCCACAAGGTATGCCTTCGCTAATTTTTGTATTAGGACCCAAACAAAACGTTTTTAGCAAAACATTTTTTTTTATGTGTCCCTCTATACACAGGGTGCCCCACTTATAGTGAAGAGCATTGGGTAAGGGATACAGAGTTGGTTAAATGGGGCAAATTAATCTATGATTTAAGAGTAACTCTTCTATAAAAAATGTCTTTAAAAAAATTGATAGGTTTTGCGCTATTGATAAAAAACAAAACACATCAGGTTTTTGATTTTAGCTTACAACTTGCTTATTTGAAATCACACTCTAAATACAGGGTGGGGCGGAATGACCTCCCCGATTTGGGAAGCTAATAAAAACCATACCAAGAAAGCTACAAAAAAAACTTATATATTTCTGAATAGTACACATAATGCAGTTTTAGATTAACGTTATTTAAAAATGACATCACTCAAGTGTCGACCTCCATTTTCGATACACTGATTTAGTCTCTCCTGATAGTTTTGCAGGACCCTGCGGGTCATTTCGGGTGGAATAGCAGCAACTTCTTGGGTAATTATCTCCCTAAGGACCTCCAAAGTTTGAGGACGATGTTGGTATACCTTGGATTTCAGGTAGCCCCAGAGAAAAAAATCGCACGGGGTCAAATCGGGAAAACGAGAGGGCCACCCGATGTCACCACGCAAGGAGATAACATGCCCAGGAAACATTTCTCTTAGAATTCCGAGTGAACGGCGAGATGTGTGGCCTGTCGCACCGTCTTGTTGGAACCACACATTCCCCTGTCCATGTTCATTAAAAAGATCACCCAATCTAGGACCCAGAAAGTTCTCGAGCATTGCACAATACCGATCAGAAGTCACTGTTACAGTAACACCGTTTTCTTCAAAAAAATATGGACCCAATACACCGAACTCAAAAACGGCACACCATACTGTAACCTTAGGGCTGTGGAGTGGTCGTTGGTGAAGTTCCCGAGGGTTATTTTCTGCCCAATAACGTAAATTTTGTTTATTGACCGTACCTGCAAGATGGAAGTGTGCTTCGTCCGTAAAGAGCAAAACATTTCTGCGAGGCAGGTTTCGAAGTTCTCGACACATAGTTGTACGGGTTTCCCAATCTCTTTCACTCAGTTCTTGTGCAATTGCAATTTTGTAAGGGTCCATATTAAGATCTCGGTGCAAAATTATCCGAAGACTTCGATTAGATAACTGTAGGGCAGTGGCATGTTTCCGTGCAGAACGCTGTGGAGATTGTTCAATCGAAGCTCTCACAGCAGCCACATTTTCTGGTCCTGTTACACTCCGAGGACGGCCAGTAGATGGTCGTTTTTATGCTGAACCTGTTTGCCTGAAGTTTGACACCCAAATAAGCATTGTTTTTTTATCGGGAACGGGATCGTGTCGGCCGAGAGCGAAACGAATGCGAAAAGCACGCTGCGTCAATATCGGCGAACCGCCGTTTTGAATAAATTCCTCGACAACAAAAGCGCGATGTATTCCCGACCAAGTCATGATGTGAGCCGCAAATGGCAAGATGACAGCTGTCATTTCGTGCACTCGTCATTGCTGTACCCCCACTCCGCTCTAACCACGCCCCTCACAAATCGAGGAGGTCATTCTACCCCACCCTGTATTATTCGTCATTATTAAAGCACTTATTGCGCAGATTTGAAATTTCTCATTGATTTTTTTGTTATTTTAACATCAGCCGTATTTAAATTTATAATAAGAAAGTTGATGTAAGAAAAGAAGGAGGAGGAGGAGGAGGAGAAGAAGAAAGAGAAAAAGAACAAGAAGAATGAGCAGAAAAAAATAAGAAGGAATTTGAAGAAGAAGAAGAAAAAAAAGGAGGAGAAAAAAAGGAAGAGCAAAATCAAGAAATTTTTATTCACCCATAGTTTAATTATTATAGATAAAAGAATCCGTAACAACCTATTCACCTAATTTTGTTCTATTTTCCTCAATCCTAACACAATTTCTTTAAATTCAATCTTAGTGTATCTTTTTTCTGCTAAGGTGACCTTAAAGCTCCCCTTTCTTAGTCCAACTTATAGTACTAATAAATATCTTTATCTCTTAAGAAATTAACGCTTTTAGATCTGGCGATAATTTTATTTTGCTATTCGCAAATATACAGGGTGGTCCAAATTCGATGGGATTGCATGGGTATCTCGGTTAATATTTAAGATAGAGAAACGGTTAAATTACCAAAAATGTGCAGTTTTTTGAGACAAACTCGGAACCGTTTTCAAAAATATTCTATAATTTCCGGTTTTCGAGTTATCGAATAAAAAGTGTTTTTTTGTCATATTAATAATGTATCATATCTCCGTTATTGTTGTAAATATCAAAAATATTTATGAAGATTATTTTTGGATATTTTTATGTTTAATTTGTTTACACTTAAAAAAACTTTTTTACGCTCGCCGTTTAAAAGTTATGACACAAACTTACCTTTTTTTAAATGAGAACGATAGTTGGCTATGAACTATTTAAATTCCTTATTTTTTTCTCATTCCAAATATATAAGGGTCGATGTATTTATTTTTAATAATACGCAAGTTATGAAGGCTTTTTAGTTTTTTTTATCTAAGAAAATCATAGTAGGCTGTGAAAACAAAAAATAAACAAGGTGTAAAACCTTATAAAACTCATGTGGTACAAGTTACCAAGGTTTTTTAATTTGTTATTGAGATAAATACGAAAATTTTTGAACATAAGATAAACAACAATATCCTACATTACTGCTGATACCGACTATATGGTTGTTTTCTTATTTTCAAATATTTACAATGTTTATCTCCACAACAAATTAAAAAACCTTGGTAACTTGTACCACATGAGTTTTGTAAGGTTTTACACCTTGTTTGGTTTTTGTTTTCATAGCCTACTATGATTTTCTTAGAAAAAAAACCTAAAAAACCTTCATAACTTGCGTGTTATTAAAAATAAATACATCGACCCTTATTTATTTGGAATGAGAAAAAAATGAGGAATTTAAATAGGTCATAGCCAACTATCGTTTCCATTTAAAAAAAGGTAAGTTTGTGTCATAACTTTTTAACGACGAGCGTAAAAATTTTTTTTTTAGTATAATCAAATTAAACATAAAAATATCCAAAAATAATCTTAATAAATATTTTTGATATATACAATAATAACGGAGATATGACACAATATTAATATGACAAAAAAACACTTTTTATTCGATAACTCGAAAACCGGAAATTATAGAATATTTTTGAAAACGGTTCTGAGTTTGTCTCAAAAAACTGCACATTTTTGGTAATTTAACCGTTTCTCTATCTTAAATATTAACCGAGATACCCATGCAATCCCATCGAATTTGGACCACCCTGTACATGGTAGGCCAAAAGTATGGAAACGCTGCTGTAACGGCGTAAATACAAGTTTTATACAAAAATGGTTTTAATAAAAAGTGTATGGCAAATTGTTAGCTACATTTTGATGTACTTCAATTTTTTTGCCAGCCGTGTCAGGCGATTGTTATATTTTTTTTAAAAATGGCAACCTTTATTTTTTTTTACTTTAATTAATAGAGATGTTTTTTTTTAAATCAATAAAAAAAATTCCTAATGTTAAATAAGAAAATTTTTGAGAAAAATGAATTTTGAAAATATTTTTTATAAAATCGTATTTGACTAAACAAAACACAATCGCTGTAGTAATTATTAAGCTTTATAGGTAATTTCTTTGTCAGGATTCATGTTGTATAGTGATGTATCCTTGTTCTTATGAATACACGTTCAAATCATTTTAATTTTTCGTCTGTTCTATTAATTTCTATTAACTTCTGTTTTGGAATGTTTTTTAATTTAAAAATCTTTCTCACCCTTAAGAAACATTTAACTTTCATTAAATTCATAAAGCGTAAAAGTATTTAAAGGTTAAAGATAAAAGAATCGTCAAGTAAGACAAAGGGTGTTTGAGGAAAAAGAACCGATGGAAATATTCACTAAATTTATTCACGCACTTAAATTTCAGGTATAAAAAGTAAAACGAGGCAGGAAAACGAACAAAAGCTACGAAAAACTGGAGAGTAAGGAAACCGTCTGCGCCAAACAAAAAAAAAAAGAAAAACTTGTCAATGAAAGTGTTTTCAAAGTGAATAGCAGTTTTACAGCTTTAAAGCGGAAATAGTAATTAGTGCTCCCCGTCCATATACTTGACGACTTCAAAGCCTTCTTTATAGACGCCGCATGTCAGAAATCTAGCTACAGAACTCTAATCAGCACAACTAATTGGACTTGAAGTTCTTGCGTGATAATTTAAAATTATTGGAGTGTTTAGATGATTTTGCCTATTCACAACTAATTACATTGAAGGCGGATTTTGAAAAGAAAAAAATTGTGCATTTCATATTGAAATTTAATTAATTAGCAGTTCAAATAAGTTTTCGTTGTAGTGTAAAATGCACAAAAAATAGTTAAGCGATTTAAAAGAGCTTTTAAGTATTGATATGTATGTACAGGGTGATTCAAATTCGAGGGCGACAATCAAGTACCAAGTAACTTCAATGTAAATTTTATCTTCGAAAACTTTAATGTTTATTATAATACTGCTTCCAATTATCCTCGCTCATCGCTACCGATGAAGGGTCAAATATAGACTCGAAATATTTAGCAGATGTAAAGAGTTTTCTTTATAAACCCAATGACCACCTTCCCGTTACTTTCTTCAAACTACTTTATGGTCGTAATTTCTGGTTCATAAACTACAATGATCGGCCTACCTGAATTATAATGGATGTTTTATACCTTTTTTTTTTTAAATTTGGCAATGAATAAAGAAGTAAAATATCATGTGTGATATATTAATCAACTCAGAAAAATAAATGCTATTTGATTATGTAAATAGCAAAAATTGCCCTATAAGAAAAAATAAAGTTGGTTATCATAAAACAAACACGAATCGACCTAGAATAAATTAGTGATTACTATCCGATGCGGCTTAACAAGTTGCTGAGGCAATGTTTTTATACATTTGAAATACTTTATACTCCAAAGAAGTTATAAACTGTTTTAAAAAATCGTGTTTTCTGGTTTTTCCTAATTTTCTCGGATAAACACAGTTATAATAATAATTACCTACATCAGAAACGTAACTTGTAGTAATTTTTGATTGTAATTCGCGTGAAAGCCGTATCAAGATTAATTTTGGTTATGAAGGCTCGATGAATTTTGAAACAGAAGTTTATATTTCCTCTAATTTCGCACTTGACTTATTCCGAGAGTTGCAATGTATAGAACTTTCAGAAGTAATCACAAGAGCAAATAATTTTTCGCGTTCAAGTGGAATGCCAGGAATAGACTATTATACAATGCAATCCGTATCGCTGCCCTAGCGAGATCGTTTCTTATTTGAACATAAAAATAATATTTGTCAAGAGTTCATAAGAGTCGAATTCAGAAGCCGCTTGGCTCCCTCAGGAGCTTATTTCTTCGTTATTGCCACTGGCCACATTCGCAGTGTTGACCTTTGACCCCATTCATGATTGTTTTATTTCCATTTCTCTTTCATAAGAATTCGAAAAAAACAAAGTTAGATTGGATTTTTACGGGAAACAGCTTTTGTACGAAATATTGCTGCATTTCTGGACATGCATTAATATATTGTGTAGTAATTAATGTATCATATATGTGGCTGATGCAATGTCTTGATTTTTAGCGTCATTGTAAATATAAAATAATGTTTAAATAAGGCTTATAAAACTCATGAATGATATACAGTGTGTCCAGAATTCGAGGTTCACCATGGGTTACTTTTAAACCGTAATAGATACAAGGTCAGTCAAATGGGACGAAAGTTACCTACTTCATAGAGGAATACAGCGATGCTTTTGTTTAAAAAAAAAAAATTCAAGGCTAGTTTGATATTGATGAAAAACCAAAAATGTAGCATTTCTTTACATGAATTTATCTCAGTTGCTATGGCATAAGATATAGCAAGATCACAGGGAAAAAAAACAATAGAGGTAGACCTGGCAAGACGAAGTTAAAAAAGCAGCAGCGGATAGAAACATCAAATGGAAAGACATAAAAAGGCTAGCACAAGACAGAAAAACATAGAAAAACGTCAGCACAACACAACTCCACAGTCCTACACCTAACAATAGAAGGACTCATGAGTCATGACTAAATAAAGAATAAAAAGGTTTCCTAAAGTAAACTTTTTAATCATCTTCTATCTTCACTAGGGGCTTACAGGAGTGAATCTATTGTTTTTTTTTATCAGAACTTTTTGGAAACTTAAAATTTAGCAATTAAAATTTAGTTTTATAAAAGCTTTATTTGCTTAGAAACTTTTTCATTCATTAGTAAATTAGTTAATTCTAAAATAAGTGAACAAGCACCGCAGTGACATCAACATAGGCAATCCAAACTAGCCTTAATTTTACCATTCCCCTTTAGGGGGTGTAACTCAGGAAATAAACGTTTTACGAAAAAACTTTATTTCTTTCCCTTAATTTTTGATAAGGAAATGCCTCCTTAAGTTTTTGGCATTATTTATGAATCACCCTGTATATTGTGCTTGCTTTCGTCAATAATTTCCTTTTAACGTTTTCAGTTAACTTTTTTGTTATTTTAATTTAATATTTTTAATATTAACTAACATAATCGCAATAATAGTTATTTATGTATCAAGGCCAAAAAGTACGTTTTGGCCGAGGTGCATATTACATTTTTTGTGCGATCGAATTAAAAACACTTTAAATTTTAAGTAATTTTCAAAATTATAGGTTAGAAACTACGTGACATTCTGTCACTGACAGATGACGGCGTATGTACTGCATTACCGGCCCTCGCCTTAGCAACGGCCGTAAAAGTTACTTTTTCGGCCGTTGCTAAGGGTAACGGCCTGAAAAGTAACTTTTACGTCCGTTACGAAGGATAGGTCCGGTAATGCAGTACTTTATGGTTGCTAACGCGTCCGTCAAACAGCTGTTTCTAGTACGGTCGCACAAAAATAATATAAAATAAGGTCAGCTGCGTGATTTATTTGTTTATCTAAACTCAGATTTATTAATACTGTAGTGTGTAGCTCGCTAATGCAGAATTCAATCAAAATTTCGGTATTAACAAAATTACTGTGGTGTTTGGTGTCGTAATAAGAATATGTTTTAAAAGTTAACAGTGAAATAAATAAATATTTTCAGTTTAATAATTCTTTTTCAAATTTATATTTAAGAAAAAAAATTAAAGTTGAGTAATAAACGGTAAACAATCCAAAATGTATGCATGCTGTTGTGCCTGGAAGGTACATCATAAACTAATGGAATAAACCTTTTAATCATGTAACTCTTTCACCCTTTACGACTGAGTGATGCTAATTTTGTCGCATTTAAATAATTCAGACTTGTAATTCTATAATTAAAATAATCGATTTCGTTTGCTCATTCAGTTGTAAACATCAGCTTTATTTTCATTGTTCCTTTATTCGCCCGAGTAAATTGTTAATTTCTTCTAACGTTTAATCTTTTAGAGCAGAGTTTCCAAAACTGGGTGAGTGCCAGAATAATTTGTAGCTCGTTGATGTCAGGTTAAGTAATTAATATTTCGCAAAATATTAATCTTTTTTTATCCAATTCATTCTCTGCTTTTTTAGACACATAAAAAACAATTTATTTAATTTAAAGTGTTTCATATATTATGGAATGTAAACCAAAGTTGTGTATCAAAAGAAATGGATCGTCTTCTTCTTTTTCTTCTTCTTCTTTCACTGTCTATTTTCTGTCTATTAAAACTTTAATGTACCTTTAGCTTAGTTATTTGGGCTCTTTGCTGTTGATAAGCACCTAAGTTCCTGGCCATATAACTAATGTACATTTTTGTCGGTCCTTATTGTTTGACGAAATTTAAGCTGCCACCGCACACATCTCTTTTGTATCAACTGCCACTCTGCTTTACACGGCATTAAAAAACTACCCTCTGACTCGACCCTTTCTGACTGATTTAAAACAAAGTGATCATAGCAATGAGTGCAATGACAAATTTTAATTCTAAACAACAGAACTTAGTTGTATACAGGGTGACCTAGATCAGTGGTTCTTAACCTTTTATTAGTCGCGGTCCCCCCAATATCCTAAAATATTTTCGCAGACCTCTAGTGTCTAGTAACAAAAATATTACGCTTTATTTAAGAAGAAATCTCTCCGATGGTTCGAGTAAAATAAGGATAAAAAAATATTTTTTTAAAGATTACCATATTTTAAAAATTAAGAGCGTTTTATAAAATTTTTCGCGGCTCCCCGGTTAAGAATCGTTGCCCTAGATAACGTTTTCGGCATAGGGATCTCTCTTGTTATAAGAGATACAGGTTTGTTTAAGTTTAAATCAGATTAATCTTTTTTTTCCTTTGTTCTTTTTAATAAGATATCACTTATTATATACAGTGTGTACAAAAAGTAACGTAACCGATCAATATCTCGTCTTGTGGCAACTTTACAAAAAAAAATTTCGAATAAAAGTTGTTTGCGGTAATTTACTACATAACCTTAAATTATTTTCAACTATACACAGTGTTTTGTTTTTGCATACCGATACATCACTTTGTTTTCTTAAATAGAACACCCTGTATATTTTGCACTTTTTAGATGCAGAATTAAATTGTCTTACAAAATATATGGGGTTTTATGTGTCTAAAATCAATTGTTTTTGAGTTATTTAAGTGTTTATGAAAATTTTGACAGAAACAGGAAATATTGAGATTTCACAATATAGCAATTTCAGAAGGAATTCCTTTAAAACTTTGTTCGACAATAGTATCATAGTGATTGCTGACTAGTTAAAATTTTAAAATAATACACAGGGTGTTTTTTATGATCAGGTCCAATTGGTTAAACTTCCAACACGGATAAGTCAATTTTTTTAAATAGAACACCCTATATATTTTTACATATTTTTAAATATATTGTAGCTCCTCTCATACAGATATAATTATCTAATTAATTAATTAATAATTATCTAATTTAAGCAAACCTGTATCTCTTATAATAAACGAGACCCATTCTGAAATTGTTATCTGCGACACCCTGTATATCAAATATTAGTTCCATATGTTAAAAATAATTTTTGTAAAATGTTTTGATTGGTGTCCATAAAAGTGACATGTAACATTTTTAATTACCTATCCAATGGTAAGTAATATGGTATAACGTTTATAATGAACCAAAATTACATTTGTAGTTATACGTAATTGTAGTCTTGAGACACTGTTTGTAAAAAAATTAATCGAAAAATATGAAAATATAAAGATTTTCTACTTATTTCCAATAGATTATTCTCTTACCTACAATTTTAATTACGACATGACTTAACTATGGACTATTGAGAGCAAATAATGAACGATAAATTGGGAGGAATTAATTACCGAAGCGGATGATTTAAGTTTAAGTAAATAAATGTTTAAATTTTGTCATTGATAAGTTATGCGCGATTCTTACTAAATTATTTAAATACGCAACGACAAAAACAGTTTTGTAAACTCTGTTTTAGGGTTAGTTGAATTATAAATTGTTTTAATAAATGTGTTTCGTACAACATTTGTATAATCTGTGTTTTGCTAATCCCATGTTATTTGCTTTTTTAGGTCTCATAATATATCACAAAAAAATTGCGCCTGGATAAAAATAAAAGAAAGAGAATACAAAATTAACAGAACGAACATTTTGTTTTCGCCAAAACTGTTTAACACGGCCTGCTGTTTTTAATTAAAATAGGTAAAAAGCGGAGGTTGATTGTATATGTATTAAAAATTGTGATTGCTTGTTTAATTTTGTATCATTATTACAACGAATTTACTTTTTGTGAAATATGAGAGTGAAAAACCTATTTTGTATAGATGACAGTGATTGACAAATTATTTTTCAAACCAATTTAGTTGGTTATATAGCCTGTCAACGCTTCATTGGTCAATCGAAGTTGCTGATTAAATTTTCTTTGACACGGGATGGATTTTCTCGAAATATTTTCACCGAAATGATTTTTTTCTGGGCGCGTATAATCCAAAAGCGGATTAGAATTTACGCAACGCTTAAATTTCAAGAAATTTGCAATAATATGTAAAAGATAATACTTTGAAGTATGCCTTTTAATTAATTAAGGACAACTTTATTGGTTTTACAGCAATTAATATTTTCTAAAACCCCTCTGTAGTAAATTTCATTTCATCTTGAGTTCAAGTAGGGATTGTAAATTTACCGACTTTTTGAATTACCGGTAATTCGGTAAAATTTTCAATCAAAACCGGTTTACCGGTAATTTACCGGTAAATCATAATATTATAAAATATGTACATATATTGTATATAAATAAGTATAATTGTTTTTTTTTTTTTAGATTTTCGCGGTTACTAACATTTTTAATATAATTTTAGGAGTTTATCCGCGTATCCCTATAGGGAGAGCTTGCCGAAACGTCGAGCCAATTTAAATATTACGCGGATAAACTCCGAAAACCATATTAAAAAAATATATATTTATTTAGTATGTAACTGATTGGGATAGTTGAAGCCTAAACTATCACAATCAGTTTCATACAATATATCAGTTGAGCCATCAACGTAAATTTTTTTATGTAATAATAATAATATAATTCAATATTAAATAGGAGTACACAGGGTGTTCTTTTCCATGGGACACTATTGCTATCTCCGTAAATAATGAATATACAAGGTTGGTTAAATGGGACAAAAGTTAGCTATTTAGGAGTTTAAACAAGATCTTGTTTTGTTTAAAAATTCCATGGCTTGCGTGATTTAACGGAAAAACCGAAATCGGTCAAAATTTTTAAACTTAATTATCTCGGCTATTTTTGCGAATACACAAAAACGCCAAAAGAAAAATGTTTTGTAGACTTAGTTTGCCATAAGAAGACGATAGTCAGATATTTATTTATAAATTACCGTGCGAGATATTTGACAGAGAAGTGAGTAAACAATCATATTCCATTTGTATCTATTGTCCCCCTATTTTTTCTCCTTGAAAATAAGTCAATATTCTTTTTTGATTATTTGATTTAGATTTTTATCATTATTGGAAAAATATTGTAAAATTATCGGAATTACCGGTAAAAAATTGGCAAATTACCGGTAAAATTTGAAGAGCCTTTTATGCGATTTACCGGTAAACCGGTTTACCGGTTTACCGGTATTACAATCCCTAAGTTCAAGTGCTGATAAATTTATGTGATAACAATTTTAAAGGGTTTTATAAACAATTTAACAACAAAAGTATTAAATAATGACAATTTTAATTTGAAGTAAAAATGTATTTGAACGATAAGTCAATTCTAGTAAAAAAAATTAAAAATTATTATACAGGGTGTGTAAAAATTGGCGGAAGGGCTACACGGGGCGATGTTCTTCGTAAAATTCCAAGTCGAAAATCTTAATACGAAAATGTTGTACCACGCTTGCTGTGTCTGCAAGAGGTTCTCAAAGCTTTGACATTTAGTCCTTTAATAGGCGTTATTATTTAATACTTGCAAATGAAAAAGCTGCAATTTGGAATAAAAATAGATTTCGAATAGTATTTTTTCCTAGATATTGTGTTCTTCCTTTCAAAAATTGGTGTTGAAAATATGTAAATCACTGATTTTAATGACAGTAATACATATGGCAACATAGTCCTTAGCTGTCATCTCTGTTTTTCTCGTAATTATTTCTTGTTTGTGTTTTACGATAACCAAAAGTTTGCAGCTATGTTTACGAACTGAACGCTTTCAGTTCGAACAAAAAATGTAAATACCTAAGTAAAAATTGCTGATAAAAAATGTCCAAACGCAAATCAATGTATGCAATGTTGCCAATTTTTTCTTTCTTTAAATGGTTCCTGAGGCCATATTAAGCATGGTACAACATTTTTGTATCAAGATTTTCGACTTAGAATTTTACGAAGAACATCGCTCCGTGTAGCCCTTCCGCCAATTTTTACACACCCTGTATAGGGACCTCGACATGCACTGAAATGAGGATAAGGAAGATCGAGGGAAAAATAAGGAATGATAAAATAAGGAATGAGGTCTTCAGAGAGAACTTGAACTTTGGACTTGTGCAGCACAGCATCGAAGCTAAGATGGCATGGGCACATAATGAGGATAAAAGAAGAACGAACGGCAAGAATGATATACGAGGCAAGGGTAGTTAAAACTAGGATGGGTAGACAGATAAAAACCTGGAAGGAAGAGGTAAAAATTGTGACAGAGAAACGAGGAGTCGTGGCAGAAAATAAAACAAAAAACGCAAGAAAGAGGAGAATGGAGACAAATATGGAAAAAAAATCCACGCAATAACTCAACTACAATAAACCGTACACCAGAAAAGGTGGAACGGCTTTAGGATTAAGTAAGTGTTTTATAGGGTCCTCTAACAACTCGAGAATCAAAAAAGCATAGTTTAACACCACAAATAACTCTTCTTTATGTTGTAGGTTTCTGCGTGCGATTTCCAATTTGTAGGGTTAATTTCCTGGTTGGAACCGCGTTGGAGGTTTCTCTTTGATGACCGACGTGTCGTCCTCCTTTAGTTGTTTTATAATTGCAAACATCACTTGTTTACGAAATCATGGCAAACTTTGATAGGGAAATTTTTACAAAATTAGCCATATCTCGGTTATTTTTTGCAACAAATATATAAAACTATATACTTTTGAAAAAATAAACAAATTCTCTTTCATATAAAACTAGGGTTTCCATTTAAAAAAATAAAAGTTTGCTTCGTATCTCAAAAGGCAACGTCGCTAAAAATAATTAATTTTGTTTTTAAATTAAGCACAAAAATCTGTAAAAAGAAACCTTTATAACATTTTGTTTTGTTTTAATAAATAAAGAAGTTATAGCAAATTTTCAAAATTGATGAAATTTCACTTTTCGTCTTTAGTGCCAAAATGGAAAGCGATGTAAAAAATCTGATTACATAGACATTCCTTAAAAAAAAAATAGCCCGAGACCAATATCAGATTTTCGCTAAATTATGAGGCAACCAAACTATCCCGTAAAACATTCGAATTGGGTCCACCCTGTACATTGTACCAACCTAAAGTCTTTCGCCGTTTTCAATACATCCATCCATACTGTCGATGGAAATTTCCAACACACAGTAACAGACAACAAATTTTATGGTTATCTCCTATATAATTATTAGATACTTAACAAAACCTTACGTTGTTCTAATATTTCATATCTTACCAAACATGAATCACGCTTTTCAATTTGTTATAATTTGCGTCATAACAACACAGGAAAATGCAAATCGCGTAATCTTGGTAAGCAAACGTTCCAGTAGATACATAATTATGTTTTGATAATCCTGCTCATGGATTGTGCACAATAGCTGTATCTAAATACTGTACGGTAGTCGCGCCATATCCTATTGTCCGTGCAAGTATTAACATGACACAAAATGTACCGGAACTATCACTACATTATTGCCACTGGATAATCGAATTTAGATTGTTTCTCACCATGTAAGTTCTCGTACAACGCGTGCCAAATGTAGACTGATACGTATTGGAAGTGTCACGATAATTCCAGCTTTTTCTAAGGACTTAAGAGCGCTTTTTTTTAGTTATGTGTACCAAAAAAAAATGAAGGAATGTAATCGCCTAAAAACGAAGATTTTGCCATTTTATTTACGTGTATAGTACTATAAGTTTAAATTTACTTTTAATTCTTCAAACAACAATTAAATAATTTTTTTAAAGTAAATCAATAAAATAAATTAAAAAAAAAATAAAAAAATGCTTGCATTTGATTTTTTAAAAACCAAACAAAATGTCTGTGTAATATTAGATGCCGGATGGAGTTAATTAAAAACTATTAATGTTTTCTTTACGGTCTTCTTATTTTTCTTTCTTGAGACTTACGGCTTTTCTAATTATAGGTGTGTATCTATTTTGTCTGCAAGATTTTCCCCTTTTTTTAAAATATTTATTAAGTCTCTCCACGCAATCCCTCTCTTCATGGCATCTCTTTTTTTGTAAATCATCATTTTTAGTTTCCTTAGTCTACGCTTTCGCGTTTTTCCTTTTCTAATTATATTAGCTATGCCTCCTGGATGTTGATTTCTATTCCATTTATTTTGAAGTGTTCTTTAAATGTTTCTGTTCGATTTTGTGCCTAGGTGTTTGACATTACTCATTTTAGTGCAGAGTTCGCCCGGAAAACGAGCAATTGATGAAACAACAATAATAAATTGAAGAGCATACATTTACAAACTCGTAAATCTGGCGATATAAAATACATACCTTATAATGTTTGTGTTTGAAACTTCTGAATAATCTATATTTTGTAAGGAAACTGAGTTTTTATGCAAAATTTGTTTTGTGAGTTAATACGGGGGCGAAGCTGAATTATCAAGAATAAAAAACACGGTTAATATTTTCTAAGATTTTATTATAATGTTCAAAGTTGCTTTACCAATCCTTTGAAGCTTCCAACCAATCTTCTGATAGAATATTTGCAAAATAATTGTTAACGGCAGTATCAATCCCAGACAAGAACTTTCAATACAAAAATTTTCTTTTAAGTCCAAAAAATAACCAAAATTGCACATTTTCAAGTCATGTGAGTACGATGGATGCTTGATTTTTTAAAGCCAAAAATTGGAGAGTTGAAGTAGCCGTATGAGCAGATACGTTGTATGTATGTATGAGTTCATGAAAGCAGTAGATGTGTAGATGAATGCTAAAATAAGATGGAATCTATTATTGTTTTAACTTGTAAAACTAACATGAATACAGAATTTAATAATTGTTTTTATATGTTGTTTACTTTGAATTTCTTCCACAAGGCAAGACAGTGAATAAGGAATATTACATTGAAGTAATGAAACGTTTTCGTGAGGCTTGTTTTAAACAATGGAAGGAACGCTGGCAGCGGTGTATACGAAGTGGAGGGGAGTACTTTAAAGGCGACAAGGCCAAATAACTGGTAAGTTGGGTGAAAATATTTTCGGAAACTTTCCGGACAAGCCACTTATGATAGATACTTTTCTTTCGGTATTTTATTAGTAATAATATACGGCGATTGTCTTTGTTTACCACACTTTTAAATATTTTCACTTGCCGATTGAGTACCTACTATGACAGCACATGCGTTTTTGAAAATCGTTTGGTAAAAGCGTTTTTCAGTTTGTTATTAAAACACAAATAAGTTAAAAAATTTGTTCTTGCACTGGTTTAACTTGTAATTATGGACTTAAACTTCAAGGTACAAATTCCAATATAAGCTTGCAAACAAATTGGTACTTACTAAGTGCAAGATAAAACAAAAACTTTTTTGAGTGGCAACATTATGATAATAACAACTCTCCCCAAGTCCCCAATATGCAGAAAGTGACTACCAATTCCGTGTATGTTGTATCTATTGCAGAATATGTCACATATTGTGAAAACACATTTATCTTATTTCAAACATGAGTTTCGAATTTTAAATTAATAAATACATACGTTTCGATCACTGCATGGGGCTGATGATTAATACAGGGTGTGTATAAATTGGCGGAAGCGCTACACGTGGCGATGTTCTTTGTAAAATTCCAAGTCGAAAATCTTACTACAAAAATGTTGTACCATGCTTCCTATGGCCTCAGGAACCATTAAAAAAAACAAAAATTTGGCAACATTGCATCCATTGATTTGCGTTTGAACATTTTTTTATCAGCTATTTTTAATTAGATATTTATAATATTTGTTCGATCTGAAAGCCTTCAGTTCATAAACATAGCTGCAATCTTTTAGGTATCGTCTAATACAAACAAGAAATAATTACGAGAAAAACAGAGATGATAGCTAATGACAATGTTGCCATGTGTATAATTTTAATTCAAATCAGTGATTAACATATTTTCAACACCAATTTTTGAAAGGAAAAACGCATTATCTGGGAAAAAATATTATTCGAAATTTATTTTTATTCCAAATCGCAGCTTTTTCATTAAAAAATATTAAATAATAACGCTTATTAAAGAACTGAATGTCAAAACTTTGAGGACCCCTTGCAGACACAGCAAGCATGGTACAACATTTTTGTATCAAGATTTTCGCCTTAGAATTTTACGAAGAACATCGCCACGTGTAGCGCGTCCGCCAATTTATACACACCCTGTATATAAACAAAACATATAAAGTTATAAATGCAACCAAAAATTTCTTTTTTTGGCAGAAAATCCTGACATTTGTTGTTAAAAGTATCAAACAACATACATGTTTATTAAGTATTATATCCAGTTGCAAAACACCCATTGACTTGCTAAGCCAAAAAAGCTTAGATAATCACGATTTTGTTTCGACAACAAGATTTTAAGGGATTCTTTTAAATTTTCAATCTGTCTTTGGAACAAGTAGATACTATAAATTTTGATTTTGGTTTTAAAAATTATAGCTACATCGCTGTAGTTCATAAAGTCAATTATTTAAATAAAACAAACGACAGTTCTGAAACACAAATTTATTTTGTTATTTATATAGTCCCTCGCAAAACAATGGAGAAGCTATTATAAACTAAGTGTAAATGGAAAAATAACGTTATTAGAATCAATTTTAATCTTCCTTAAACTTAAAAGTATATTAATTATACTTGACAATAATTCTGGGGCCTATAAAATTTGCAGGAAAAGCAAATTTTCTTACATCCCTGTTGTATTATTAAGGTATCATCAAAGGTTTAAGTTTATTAATGATTTTAGTAAATTGTTCTTACAAACATCAGCAGTAGCTGGTGATACTTGGGTTAATAGTGCGGATATGTTCAGACGTTGTTACCCGTCTCGTGTTTATATTCCCAGTCTAAAATATTATTCCTGTAAGAGTGAATTTGTAAATTCTAATTAAGGCACTTATCACTCGTTTACCCCGATGCTGCAGCAATTAGAAGCAGAGCTTCATTAGCTGCTCCTGTATCACAGTGTTGTGTATCAAGTAGCATTCCTTAATTAAATCCACCTTATCTCAACCCGCATGTATTCATTGTATAAACGCTGTTGATTAGCAAAACGCCGATAACATTGAGGAAAGTGATGGTGTTGGCTTTTGGGTTTACGGAGGTCCTAAAATTATGCAAACGTATCAGAATTCACGAAATTGATACTATACGCTACATGTGTTGCCATGCTCTTAATATATTGCTGACTTTATATCCGGAATGATTTCTAATATTACTTACGGGGCTCCGTGTATACCCACAAAGAATAAGAAAATAGTTGCTGGTTGTTATTTATTTAGGAGACAATAATTGAACACTGCAACAAAATCCGGCAAATGCAAATTACCTAATCGTTCAGTATATAAACTTTAAGTCGCACTGATTTATATCAGTACTTTTGAACATACAGTTTATAGCGCCTATCAAAATATTTGTGCGTTACAATAATTATAGATCACAAGTAGCGTAATTGAATGGTTAATTAATTGGTTCAACAATAATTGGCAAACACCAAATTTAAATGCACTATTTCAATCTGTCGTTTGTGGATGGAATTTGTAGAGACGCAAATTTCAGTTAATAATTTTTTGTTATGGAGCATAAATTTTAAAGCGGATTAAAGAAACATTTTGGGGAAAGAGGGTTAATTGTTAATAAAAAACGCTCTACATGGTGGTATTTAAGGGGTACATCAAGAATGACAATAGTTGATAAAATCTAGTTTGGGTCTCTTAACACGTTGACTGCTCAGCCAATTTTGCAAATGTTCACCAGGAGGCCAACATATTTTTGTTTTGTAAAACGTGTTTTTTCAACATAAAACTCTATACAGGGTGTGTATAAATTGGCGGAAGCGCTACACGTGACGATGTTCTTCGTAAAATTCTAAGTCGAAAATCTTGATACAAAAATGTTGTACCATGCTTCCTATTGCCTCAGGAACCATTAAAAAAAAAAAAATTGGCAACATTGCATACATTGATTTGCGTTTGGACATTTTTTTATCAGCAATTTTTACTTAGGTATTTACAACTTTTGTTAGAACTGAAAGCCTTCAGTTCGTAAACATAGCTGCAAACTTTTGGGTATCATAAAACACAAACTAGAAATAATTACGAGAAAAACAGAGATGACAGCTAATGACAATGGTGCCATGTGTATAATTTTCATTTAAATTAGTAATTTACATATTTTCAACACCAATTTTTGAAAGGAAGAACACAATATCTAGGAAAAAATACTATTCGAAATTCATTTTTATTCCAAATTGCAGCTTTTTCATTTGCAAGTATTAAATAATAACGCTTATTAAAGGACTAAATGTCAAAACTTTGAGGACCTCTTGCAGACACAGCAAGCATGGTACAACATTTTCGTATCAAGATTTTCGACTTAGAATTTTACGAAGAACATCGCCACGTGTAGCGCTTCCGCCAATTTTTACACACCCTGTATAAAAGTAATATTTTTCAAAAGATTAAATTTTGAAGGCACAGGATGTGAATTTCGTCCTGTTTATCAAATATGATAGCCGCGGCACCCCACAGGCCACACAGGGTGTCCCACAATGTGTGGCTTCGCTAATTTTTTTGCATAAATCGAATGTTTAGGACCTATATGTATAAAACATTTTTACCGATTTTTTTTTATGTGTCCCTTCATACAGGGTGTCCAGTTTAAAATGAAGTACAGGGTATCTCGGAAACCGTTTGAAATACAAAATCAGTTAAATCGGGAAAAAGTTGCGCAGTTACATGCAGGGTCGTTCACAGGAAATCCAGGCCCGGGGAAGCAATAGACAACGGGCCCCCCTTTCCTCCAAGAAAGGTATAAATTTAAGACTCGCATTTTGATATACAGGTTGATCCACATGGAAGGGTCACTATTAGGATCCTTTAAACGATAAGAGCTACAAAGAAGTTCAAATTAGACAAATTGACTAATATTGAAATAAATGAATGCTTTCATTTTATAGTGCGTAAAAAAATCTACAACTTTTTCCCAAAAATATATTTGGACCATCAAGTGTAAACGAGTTATGAACGATTTAAAAAAAAAACCGTTTCTCAGAAAGGGGAACAATTTGTCTGATGTAAACTTCTTTGTGGCTCTCACCGTTTACGAGATCCCAATAGTGGCCTGTACTTCTATGTGGACCACCCTGTAGAGTGTAGCCTGTAGACTATGTAATTCTGTATAAAAATACGAAAAAAAAAATTTAATATCATATAATAAGCTAAGTCTCTGGAGTTCTTTGGCTTTGGCTACATCTTTTTGCTTTCTCTTTTGTCGAGAGGGTATGTGCCGCCCTTAGTTAATCTTTTCAATGCTGCCCCTTTCGGTGTTGTCATCAAAAGTAGGTAACTAACGAACAAAACATTTTCATTTACCTTTTTTATTAAACAAAAATTATCGCACAATTCTTTTAATTTTTATTTTCAATTGTGGTAATTAATAATTTTACCGCCCTCAGGCGGTGCCCGAGTTGCCTTAGTGCTAGCGAGTTGCGACGTCCGTGAACGTATTCAATTAATAATGATATTTCTTAAAAACAGATTTCACCGGGTATATACGCAGCATGGACAACACAAATGTAAATGGGTATAAACTACGGGTCTATGGGTAGGCCTACCATATTTTCCTAAAGTCAAACCGGGACCCGATGACCTTTTTTTAATCACAAGAAATTTGCACAACAAAGTGGGAGAAAGGAGACAAACGTGTTTTAATGCCAAATTAGATGATGTAGTTGTAGAGTACATACTTCATCGTCCAAAATTGCAGTTTTATGGCAAACTCTTCTGATTTTTTTATCAGATCGCCCCACACTCCTCACAAACTTATTTTTAATAAGGGTAAAAACTTTCAATAATAATATCTATTTAGGTAAAGGAAATATAAACATTATATTACCATACATTTTTTAAAAGTAAAACTATTTCGGTCAAAAATTAAAAAAAAACGGAAAAAATCAGCTTGTTTCAAATTTATTTTATTTTATTCGCTGCTGTTCTCAAAAATTTTAACAGTATTCGTAAACAAAACATTGTGTATTAGCTCGAATCCGGGTCCCCTTTGCAACACCGGGCCCCGGGAATTAGTCTCGTCTACCCCCCCCACCCTGTGATAGGCCCTGATTACATGCGTAACAATAATCCACTTTAACATTTTCAATAATTCATCCTGTTACGTAGTATCACGATGAAAACGAAAAATATACATTTTCTTAAAACATCCATATTACCTTTATTTGAAAAGATTTTTGCGCCAAATTTGATCGGAGAAGTAACTAATAGGGATTTTAAAAATGACGTTAAAAAGATTCTAGGCCTACTACCTACTATATGTTTCGCGCGGTCATACCTAACTTTTGTTTTTCTTATGGACGCCATATTGGATTTTTACATTTTTCAAATCTCCATAACAAATGCTTTTCAACCATGTAAAGCATCCGTATGTTTAACCTAGGGAAAATATGAAAATTTGCAAAATTAAGGTTTCACCACAGTAGGCCTTGGTGTCGTGATTAAACAATTGCGACGACTATTTCTAACAACCGTCAAATAATACATATTTTTCTGTAGTGCAGACAAGTTAGTGATTTCCAAGTTTTCAAGGATCACTTTTCTAATAAGCATAGATATGAAATGTTGGAGTGCTTTATTGTCTGTAGGACAAATGATATTATGGCTGCAGAAATGTATTTCAATAAATACCCGGAAAGACGTCAGACATTATGTCTTTTGATGAACCATTGGTAAAATTCCATTCTTCTCGTCTGATTACCATTTTATTTTTGTAATAATTTTAACCAAATGTACTACTAAAGTTTTATATTGAGTGTGTTATTAAAAATAGAGTTTAGTCATTTTTTTTTACCTATCTAATAGCATCTTTTTTACGATAAATAAGATACCAATAATAGTTGAAGGTTAAAGTATCTTCGGCAAACTCTTTAGTGTAGTCCTTTAAAAACAAATTAAGTGATACAAAAAGCGCATTTTTAATTTAAAGTGAAAACATTTTACTTGTAACTAATACACATTATAGTTAAAAATGTAAATTAATAAACTCATGTCAAAACATACCGTTAGAAACAAAATAATGTATGCAACTTTTGCTTTTATCTATTAAAATTAAAATGGGAAAAATATATCAAGGAAGTATTGATTGACGAATAGTATACAGACGAAGCTTCATGACTTTTAGTGTCCCTGTTTAATTATTTATAATTCCGAATGACACAAAATTCCTCACATAATTACGCTATAAGCTTGCTTTAAACAATGAAGGTAATCAAAGAAAGTTGTATTCATAAATAAATTAAACTTATATAATCGTGTACTTCATCTTATATTATTAATCTGTGTTTTTTACAACCCATCACAACCATGATTACTAATCTGGAAAAATAATTTATCACTGCGTTTCAGACTTATTACTCATTTTAATTCGAATGCGGTATTTCGCTAACCGCATCAGAATTTAGCTGTAAATTATTGAACGGTGCAACTTGAATAAATAAAAGTACTTTGATTTAATCGGCCCATTAAACGTAATTTATCACAGAATTTTTTATCAAAGAAGTATCAAATAATTCATATTGCATTTTAGCACACCTACAATTACTATAAGCTGGCTGTAATTACTTGCTAATTATGTTATTTCGTGCATTTTGCAATTACTACATATTACTGAATTTTTTATTAGGTCATGAACGTATCACACTTTCAGACTTTATTATGCACATATCTATGTGCAAAATGTGTAATGTGTTCAACAAACTATGCAGTTAAAAATTAGTTATTTATAAATTGCCCAAATATTTTTTTGAATTTGCTGAAACTTGACCACAGTTAAGCTCCTAAATGTCAACACGGTGACAATAATCTGTATGTGTTGTATGAGTAACTTTGTTATTATAAGAATTATACAGTCGGTTAAATTATCAAGCAGTTACAAATAGAGGACAACTGTGTTTGAATCATTAAAGTCTAATTTTTTATGTTGACGTTTATTATTTGTTTCTATTTTTAATGAACATTAATTTTTAATACATTTCCATTGATAGTTTTTTTTGGATAGATTTTTAAGATTTAATCGTTTTTAGTTATGTTAAATAGACTGTTTGCTATGAATTTAATAAACTTTGAACTGATTTTTCTCGAAAATTTTCTTATGGATGCATACTTTTTTAATACATGGTCGGATTCAGAATTAAATTCTCTATCCGAATCAACAACAAAATGTATACTTTGTAATAATTAAAAAAAACAGTTGCCTATCGCGGATTTGACATACGTCATCGTAAAGGTAACAAATGCACATCACTTAATAGAGAATTTATCGCCGTTTTCAGAAATATAAGGTTTGTTGGGGTTATTTTCAATAATTAAAAAGTTATAGGGGTGCGACAGTCAAACTGAATCACCCGGTATACGGAAGAGCTTTTAAAACAATTTCCACGTTTTTGGGTATCAATGGCTGAAAAGGTCTGTATTTTCCAGCAATATTACGCAATGTGCCAAGTATCAAGCTATTCTAATCTGTGTTTAAACAAATTGTTTATTGCAGTCCGCTGATTTTATTGAGATTTATTGGGGCATATGATTACAGCCTGTCGATGCGGAATGTCAACAATATTATTCTTAAATAGAATTGAAGGATTTGATCCTGACGTCATGGGAGAATATTCTCCGAAAAACAATCTAGGATCTCTTCCATGGTGCATATTATATTACTAATAGGTGCAAGAATGTTAGCTTAAGTTAATTAAAAGTATATCAATTGCTAAAATTGAAAAAGTTTTTTTTTTAAATTACAAAGTTATACTAGTACAATAAAAATTTATCTATAAACGTATATTTTTGTCCTTTCTGATTTTTACAACCTTCGGTTTTTTTATTATGTGTCACACACTAACGAATTAAATGAATCATTAACTACGATTCAATGTTTTTTTTTTGGAGGAAGGTGAATAATTACTATTAAATGTAATATTTTGTCATGCACTAAATAGAGTAATGAAATAGTGCATTAAAACACTAGTGTCATAAGGCACGAGTCAAAGTTTGAAAAACGAGGAGCGGAGCGACGAGTTTTACAAAGGACGAGTGCGCCTTCTATTTTGCGGTTTTTATGAGTTTTAAAATAAAATATGTACTTACATCAAACATATATATACATTTAGGGGATTTTGTATCAGGGACTAAAAACGAAAAAAATTCCGTTCGTTTCTGTTCGGAACGAAAACGAAATATATCGTTTTCGTTCTTTTCGTTCTAACCGAAAAAATTCTTATTTCGTTTTCGTGAACCGAAATAATAACGGTTAAAACCGGTTTTACAACATTTTTTTTGTAGTCAAAAAATCAATTTTTTTTCTAGTCACAAATACGATAACAATATTTGCGTCTCAACTAAAATATAAACGATGACGATGGGGTTTGATGCTCACGGACAGCATATTTTAGACTGGCGAACCATCGCCATATTAAATTTACCAAATCGTTAAACACATTAACATTTAACCATTTTATTAAGTTTAACATCCGTAAGGTGCAAAAACACAACGTGATTAGGTTAAATTAGACACACGATCTTTATCTAAAAATATGAAAATATAGCAAGTGCTCTTTTAAATTTGTTTTAGTACTAAAAATCTATGCATTTGAATTAAATAAGATCCTGCTGTAATTATTTAAATAGACAAAATAATTAATTCAAGTGGATAATTTACTAAATGTTATAAATAAAAAAGATATTAAAAAAAAACGTATATTAACTTGAAATATACTTTAACTTTATAGTTTGTACATACCATACAATATACATTTTCACATTCTGTTAAATCTTACTAGCAACACATCTTCCAATAAATCTTCTTTTACATTAGTCCTTTTCGAAGTAAGAATAAAGTTTACTATTATTATGTCTAAACGCAAATAGAACATACACATTGATAATATATATCCAATCAAGTGTATATTCTATATTGATGATCTAAAAAACAAATTAGAAATAGAGAATATCTGTACCGTTAATTGTGTTACACGAAATTGCAAGTATAAACAATAAAGTTGTTAATAAATATTCACGTAAATGTAAATATATGGAGAAAAGTGAAGCTCACTTATTTCAAGTGAGATTTTTTACTGCCTCGTGGAGTCTCCCCAGCACAGAAGGTAAATTCGCGTTTGTGTTTAACAAATAAAATTGAAATAGCGACAAAACCGGTAAAACCGGTTTTGGAAAATATTTATTTCGTTTTCGTTCTTGAACGAAAAATAATAATTTCGTTTTCGTTCTTAAAAAAATTTCGGTTAATTTCGTTTAACGTTTTCGTTTTCGTTCCGTTCTCAGTCCCTGGTTTTAATACCGAAATTGAAAATCAATGAAAAACTATTTTTATTGAACTCTATTTGCTTACTAATTAATTTTGTTTGGGATTTTGTATAATACATATATTTATATTATACATACACAGGGTGTTTCACTTTTCCATGGGACACTATTGCTATCTCCGTAAATAATGAAAATACAAGGTTGGTTAGGACAAAAGTTAGCTATTTAGGAGAGTATTTTAAACAGGATCTTGTTTTGTTTAAAAATTCCATGGCTTGCGTGATATAACAAAAAAATTTTTAAACTTAAATATCTCGGCTATTGTTAAGAGTACACAAAAACGCCAAAGGAATAATGTTTTGCAGATTTTGTTTGCTATAAGATGGCGATAGTCAGATTTTTATTTATAAATTAGTGTCCCATGGAAACGTGAAACACGCTGTAATAAATTTTTATTCAGTTTTCTAATCATAGTTCAAAAATAAATGAATCAATCTAGTAAAATTTATTATTTACCTTGCTACATGTAGGTAAGCTTAATTTTAATAACTTTTTAATTATTTTAGCCCAGGCGATTTCTAATGCAATTTTTATTGATGTTAAAAACGTTAAATTCTGTAACTACTGATATTATTTTATTTAACTGTTACTCAAAACTCATTATCGGATATTACACACTATTATGTGCACGTGCTACCCACAGATATTTCATAGACTGTGTCAATATATAACTTCCTTTAATATACAGGCGTTTTAACAGTTTTTACGCTGAAACAGTTCTTCGAAGATTTCGCCGTAGGTAAGGGTGTGTGTAATTTATTTTAGTGATAATATAATTATACTTTAATTACTGTGCAAAGCAGCGACTCTCTCTACTTTTTAATTTAATTTGTTTGGATATGTAATTATGTGTGTTTAGAACACTTTAATGAATGCAACAATAACTAGAATAACAAATATAACATGAAAAGACCGTTGTAATTTGAATTTGCTATTGTAGGAATTTTACACCGTGTAAATGCCATATGAAACAATGCCTACATTTGCATATCATTATGCAATTAATTTGCAGAGAATTCTATAAATTTTGTTTTAAAGTGTACCTATGTAATTTCTGTTGCATTTTTCGATTTATATACAGCAATAATTGTTACAATGACATTAGGCAATTAGCGAATTTGGCATCCAGTTTTTTGACAAGAAAAACTGTACCACAATTTTTTAAAGGGTGCCCAAATTGGCAATCACACTGCGTATTAATTATATTATATACAGGGTGATTGATTGAGACAGGGACTTAAAAATATATGAAGAATGAAAAAGGGTATGGATCTGAAATTTTGGTTATGACCATAATGGCATCTGATCTGTTTAATAAAAATATTTTCAAGATGGCAACACTTCCGGATATACCGGAAGTTGACGTCTACTTTCTTATTTCAAATACAATGGTCTATTTTTTATTACGTATTTGGATTTAAAACGTTATTTTAGAGGGACTTTTATTAGCATTCCCTATACCTAAGTGCAGTCATTTTTTAGATTTTTGAACTTTTTTGAAAATCTTTTGATTTTCATCGTTATGCTTAATATTATCTAACGCTGCCATTTTTGAAGAAAAAACGCTTAAATTTGGACTATGCCTAGAAGAAACCTTGGAGTATATCCTGGAATTTTTAAAATCGATGCATTACTTACAGGATATTCAAAATTTAATTTTCTTTTAATACAGGGTGAATATTATGTTCCAGGCCGATGTTGTTTTTGAATAACCCGGAAATGAATTAAATTTTTTTAAATTTGGATTTTTTTATTCAACAGTAGGCTTATGACAATTATGTATGGAATATGACATCGCTCAAGTGACCACCTCTCGCAGCGTTACAAATGCCTGTTCTTTTAATCATATTTTTCATGACATTCTCGCACGTTTCGCGTGTTATTTCCGCAATTTCATGTCGAATATTGTCCTGAAGCATTGGAACCAGGGACCCGTACCGAACCGGAACCGGAACGAACCGGTGCCTTTTTCATGAACCGTGAACCGGAACTGAACCTCTTAGTTAAGAAATCACAAAACCGCAAAACCGAACCGAACCGACTGGCGTGAACCGCTTAAAACCGCTACAACCGGTTAAAAAACCGGTTCGGAACGATATTTTTTATAAAAAATTGGATTTTATTTTTTTCGTAATTTTTGATTACATCTTACCGTAGATAAAGAAAATATTTAAGACAGTTCAATTTGTAAATAATTAAATATGCATCGTCTATCACAGTCGTATTTGAATAACGTATTCTTTACCGCGATTAATAGAACGCAGGCGCTCTTGCTCGTCAAGCCGTCTTTCACTACAAACCGCAAGTTTAAACTTGTTGATTGGACTGTATAATGCGGCATTGCACATAGTACTGTACCTACTTTGGAATGGCGTGCGCTTACGTACTTTTATAAACGGTTAGTTATTGCTTCTAATTTGGAAAACTGTAAGTATAACTTTATATTACTAAGAGTACTATACTAACTAAATTTCCACACGAATTACATCATTGTTTTGTAGGTTTTGTCAGTGAATACATTTGAAATTTTTTCAAGATTTTTTTCATGGAATAGTTGCTTTTAAATCATAGATCACTTTGACCCATTTAACCAAGTCTGTATCTCTTACCGTTTACGAGATCCCTATGCTGTTCAAGTTAACTTATATCAAAATATGTTGATTTTTCTGACATACAAAGATTTGTTTTTCCTTCAGTTTAACACATTTTTGGCGAAGAATCTCCATTTTTGTATTTTTGGCGCATAAGCTACCCTGATATGAGACCCTCGATATTACACTGACTTAATTTGACAGTTTTATTTAATACAAAACAAACACAAATTTGTATATAAATAAAATTGTAATGTGTTTTGTTATTTTGTACTCAGAAATTAAAATTTAATTTTACCGTCTGTTTGTTGCAATAATGTTTGTTAGATGGCGCAGTATATATCAAGGTAAGGTTAGGTTATATATATAAAGAGTTTGAAGTTTAAATATAAATAAAATTTATATGTTGTGGGTTTATGTTTTATTACTATTTTTATACATTTTGTACTAAAAAAAAACGTATTGAACCGAAACCGGAACTAAACCGTTACCGCCGAACCGGTTACCGAATCATTAAAAAATAAAAACCGGTGGTTCGGAACGTAAACCGAAAAGTTAAAATTTATCGAACCGGTAACCGGAACTGAACCGTTATTCTTACCGGTTCGGGTCCCTGATTGGAACTGTTGTTGGTTTATTAGCGTAGACTTTTCCTTTCAGGTACCCCCACAGAAAATAGTCAGGTGACGTTAAGTCGGGTGATCGCGGGGGCCATTTGACATTTAGTAATTGGCAGTCTTAAAGAGTAGTCAATTACAATTTATTATGGAGCATCTGACGCCTCAACAACGTGTTGAAGTCATTAAAACATTTTATCTAAATAATCGTTCAATTGTGAATACGCGAAGAAAACTGCGTGATTTTTTTGGACTTCATCATGTGCCATGCAAGTCAACGATTCAACGTATAGTAGACTGGCCCCCGCGATCACCCGATTTAACGTCACCCGACTATTTTCTGTGGGGGTACCTGAAAGGAAAAGTCTACGCTAATAAACCAACAACAATTCCAATGCTTCAGGACAATATTCGACATGAAATTGCGGAAATAACACGCGAAACGTGCGAGAATGTCATGAAAAATATGATTAAAAGAACAGGCATTTGTAACGCTGCCAGAGGCGGTCACTTGAGCGATGTCATATTCCATACATAATTGTCATAAGCCTACTGTTAAATAAAAAAATCCAAATTTAAAAAAATTTAATTCATTTCCGGGTTATTCAAAAACAACATCAGCCTGGAACATAATATTCACCCTGTACAACTTCAGACCACTAAAACTCGTTTTTTTCAAATACAATGCCCAAACTTTTTTTTTTCATTTTCTAATGCGAAATTACATTCTGCATCAATCTGTATTAGCGTTTCCTATACCTATCTGCAACAATTTTCGAGTTATTAACATAGGCACCGACTTTCTAAACTCGCTAGGGGGGCAGGGGATAAATGTACGATGCACGAGTGTAACAAGTACCTACACCAGGGATGGCAAATAGAATTTGATCAGTGTGCCAAAATAACATAAAATTTGATACAAATGTTTCCCGCTGGTAACTTTCCAAGACTAGTTAGGTTAGACCGCTGGTGACTTTTTCAAAACTAGTTAGGTTCGACCGCTGGTAACTTTTCCAAAACTAATGGTCTCAGAATAGACGAAAAAAGTATGGCACTAAATAAAGTTGTACTCGAACTCGAACGTGATATGTGCTGTTTGGCATAATTTAAATGTGATTTGTATAAGTTGGCCTTTGCGATGTCGCATCGCATGGGGGCAATGCCCCCCTAGTTTATTCGGCACAGGGGCACGAGCCCCGTTGCCCCCGTGTAGTCGGCGCCTATGGTTATTAAGAATTTTAGATAAAGTTACGAGAAATTGCAACATTTTTAAATAGTAAGCCTTGGAAATGACAACAAATGCCAATATTAATAACTGTAAACCACTTTTATTGCGTTTGTCGAAAGTATCTATGAAAATGGAAAATCAAGAGTAATTTAAATAAGAAAAAAAGACGTTTACAAGTTGTAGTAACTGTTTGATCGTAAAGTAGTTTTTGCTATAAATCGTCGCCACCAGATTTCCTTTCTAAAGCAAAGACTGAAAACAGGGTAGTCGTTGTAAAAGTGACATAGGGAATATTTCCTTTTTTAAATGATGCGTAGCGTTTTTAAAGGTCTATTAAGCTAGGTTGAATAGCTTTTTGAAAATCTCAAAGGTTATAGCGCTAAAAACCGATTCCTTTTAAGAAAATATATGAAAAGATGAGAGGAGGGAATTTACCATTCAATTTTTGTTTTTAATTAAAATAGATACACAGGGTAATTAATATTTAATGTTTTAACTACGCCAGAATAATATAATGTACTCCTTTTAAAAATAATTCTTTTATAAAAGATGGCCAGTTAAACTTTTAAAATAATACACCGAGTGTTTGTTATGCCTTGTCCATTTTAACGAATTTTAAACATAAATAATTTATTTATAAATGGAAGCTCCTTAATGTTTTTTACATTTCCTTATACATAATTCAATTCTTTCGGTAACATCGGAAATGTATTATAAATAAATCAAATATATTTCCAGTTATTGTTATTTCAATTATTTTTATTTACTAAAAAATGCGAATTTCGAGAGAATTTAAATTGCAGGGTTTAAAAAGTCTTTAAGAAGTTAATTGGAATACTAAATATAATTTTATTTTATTTCCATCCTATACCGGGTGTAAATGAAGTGTGGTACACCCTCTTTTTTTTCTTTAGTTTTGATTTTAGATAAATTAAAATTTAGACATATGATATGTGCAAAAAACCGGGCTTTTTGAGTCGTTGCACACATTTGTTTCACTTCCGGTTTCGCCGGAAATGACCCCAACTTTGTTATTTTAAATGGAACACCCCGTATATTTTTACATTTTTGGAAAGAGGAAGCGATTTTGGATACAAATGCACTATTTTGGTTAATTTTTATAACCTCAAATTTTTTTAAAACAAAATTTAGTTTTTTAGTAGGGTGCCGTGACCTGCACAAATTGATTTTTATTATGTCAAAAATTGCCCAAAAAACGTTTTTGTAAATTTTAAATGACATTTAGGTTACTTTAATCGACTTTGAAGGTTGTGGAATCAGTTTTTTGACAAAAAGCCAATTTTTTTAAATGGAACCATGCTGTTACTAGCGGTTATTTAAATGGAGCATCTTCTAACGAATCCATCGATACCAATAACATGTTTTTTTTTATTAAGAGTCTGCTTCTAAAATTTCAAATTATTGTGAAAATTTATTAAGACTTCCTGTTAATCGCAGTACACTGTGCATAACTACAACAATACCAATGATCGTTGTTTTATGTTTAACTACTATAGTCATTTAATTAAAAAGTCTACAAATTTTGGTAATCATTTTTACATAATTAGATTACTGCGATTAAGAGGATCTCTTAATAAATTTTCACAATAATTTGAAATTTTTGAAGTAGACCCTTAATAATAATACAAGTTATTGGTATCGATAGATTCGTTAGAAGATGCTTGATTTAAATAACCGCTAGTACCAGGATGGTTCCATTTAAAAAAATTGACTTTTTATCAAAAAACCGATTCCGCAACCTTCAAAGCCGATTATAGTAACCTAAATGTCATTTAAAATTTACAAAAACGTTTTTTGGACAATTGTTGACATAATAAAAATCAATTTGCGCAGGTCACGACACCCTTAATGAAAAACTAAATTTTGTTTAAAAAAAAATTTGAGGTTATAAAAATTAACCAAAATAGTACATTTGTATCAAAAATCACTTCCTCTTTCCAAAAATGTAAAAATATCCAAGGTGTTCCATTTAAAATAACAAAGTTGGGGTCATTTCCGGCGAAACCGGAAGTGAAACAAATGTGTGCAACGGCTCAAAAGCCCGATTTTTTTGCACATATCATACGTCTAAATTTTAATTTATCTAAAATTAAAACTAAGGGAAAAAAAAGTTGGTGTACCACACTTCATTTACACCCGGTATGATTAAAGTTTACCAAATAATTTAAAAACGTTGTGTTATTCGTATTTCCAGGAGTGCGTAATTGCTTTACAGCTCGTGTTATGTAGGATACTTTTTCTACGATCACATAATACATACGATTTTATTGGTCTTCTGGCTAATAGTAAACACACTTGTGCGTACGCTGTTAACTGTCAAGTTTGACGTAAGTCTACTTTGACATTTTTGCTTACCGTGGGTAATGGTGCCTGTCCACGTGAGAGTAAACAACTCTCGATAGCAGCGTCGCCAAGGATACAGCCAATCGGGAGTTACTCTCAGGGGCTGTATCCTTGGCGACGCTGCTATCGAGAGTAGTTTACTCTCACGTGGACAGGCACCATAAGGACTCACTAGTCACTACTATGCATGTAGGATGTACAGTAACAGTCATTTACAATAGTGGTCGTAGAAAAATAAATTTAAAACGGCACTCGCTATAAGTTTTAATAGTTATGTGCAGGGGTTTGGAACAGTCCAATTTTTTAGTTGCTCCGCTCCAGCTCCGCTCCGCGCTCCAAATATTAATAAAATAAGTTTTTTATTTAAAAATTTGTTTTTAAAAACAAAGCTAAAATTTTATGAGATTTGTGGAAATGGACCAAAAATTACAATATTTGACCCTAAGAAACAAGTGAAGTTAAATAAATGAACAAATTATTGATCTTCAGTTAAAAAAGTGAAAAAAAGAAAAAAAAGTTCTTTAAAATTGTTCAAAATTCAAATACAAAATAATGAAAATTAATATTCAGAAAAGTTACATTATAATAATTTTACTTCAAAAAAATAAAATTTAGTTTATTTATAATTTTATTAAATACTATACCCATGAGAATAATTCATAAAAGAAAAAAAAATGCAGTTTATAATAGTAAAAGGGAGCAGTGGAGCAATCAAAATTCTTTGCTCTGGGCTCCGCTCCCGCTCCGGGCAAAAACCCATTGCTCCACTGCTCCGCGCTCCAGCTCCGCGCTCCGCTCCAAACCCCTGGTTATGTGTGTGTACATTTTTAGAAAACAAACGAGTTGTGTTTTTACACGTGACGGGCGTAAAGTTATTCTAAATAAAATGCACAAATTTTATTTGAATATTATGTTTAACAATTTGATAAATTTTATATGGCGGTTGCCAGTTTACAATATGCTGTCCTCGAGGATCAAAATCCATTATATCGTCGTTTATAACTTAGCAGGGGCCAAAAGATTGCTAAATGGATTTCCTGGGTTAATGAAAGACCGAAAGTGCAAAAATACCACGCCAAATATGTTTTTATTTAAAAGGAAACTGTGTTAATTTACGTATTATTGCGTATAAAGTATTTATAATCTGAATAATCAAAAATTCTTATAATTGGGATTCTTTCGTATTAATATCAGGGACTGAGAACGGAACGAAAACGTAAAACGAAATTAATCGAAATTTATTTAAGAACGAAAACAAAAACGAAATAATTATTTTTCGTTCAAGAACGAAAACGAAATAAATATTTTCCAAAACCGGTTTTAACCGGTTTTATCACTATTTAAATTTTATTTGTTAAACACAAACGCGAATTCACCTTCCATGCTGAGGAGACTCCACGAGGCAGTAAAAAATCTCACTTGAAATAAGTGAGCTTCACTTTTCTCCATATACCTACGTGATATGTTTTAATAATTTATTGTTTATACTTGCAGTTTCGTGTAACACAAGAAATGGTACAGATATTTTCTGTACACTTGATTGGATATATATTATTAATGTGTATGTTTTATTTGCGTTTAGAGTTAATAAAAGTAAAATTTATTCTTACTTCGAAAAGGACTAATGTAAAAGAAGATTTATGGTCTGATGTGTTGCTAGTAGGGTTTCTTTCCCGGGATCCCGGTCCATTTTAAGCTATTTTATATTTCCCGGGAAATGCTTTTTGTCCCGGGAATTCCCGGGATTTTAAAAAAGTGTTGTTTTCGTTTATTTTGTGCTAAGATCTTTGTAATACTATTATAACTTATCAGAATGTTATGCTTAAAATGTCTTTACTAACAGTAAATTATGGAAAAACTTCAAAATAATTTTTCTCTTTTAGTATGGCGCAAAGAAGCCCGGTCTCCATTACAAAGTTAATATCTTCAAAATACTTTTACAGTTTTATTTTTGTGTACCCTGATAATTCAAAGCAAAATAGCTTATAAATGAAATTTTATTGATAATAACGAAGTTTCTTTGCTGCTAGATGCGCTCAAGACAATTCACCTACATCAATAGAGACAGAGAGCATTTTATGCAGTAGGACTTTTTGTTAATAAATTAAGAAAAAGACTAATTGACTGAAGCACAGATCACCTTCGTTTTCTTAAATCACATTACAAAAATTCATTGTAAAAATTATATTATTGTATTCATAAATATGAAATTGCAATAGAAAGGTTATAATTCCCAAATGTATGTTTCTCTCACCAATATTATTGAATTATTTGTAATAATCATAAAGCAAAATGTATTACATATATGACTTGGAGTTGTTTTTAAGTAATAAACCGCTCCCTTAATTTTTTGGGTTATTATTTAAAAATTATGACATAATTTATTACATCCCGGGATCCCGGGAAATCCCGGGACAAAGGCCGATTTCTTCCCGGAATCCCGGGACAAGCAAAATGGTCAAATATGAGAAACCCTAGTTGCTAGTAAGATTGAATGGATTGTGAAAATGTATATTGTGCAGTATGTACAAACTATTAAGTTAAAGTATATTTCAAGTTAATTTTTTATATATTATTAATGTGTATGTTTTATTTGCGTTTAGAGTTAATATAAGTTTTCTTCTAATATCTTTTTTATTTATAACATTCATGGAAACATTTAGTGAATTATCCACTTGAATTAATTCTTTTGTCTTTTTAAATAATTACAGCAGGATCTAATTTAATTCAAATTCATAAATTTTTCGTACTAAAACAAACTTAAAACAGCACTGCTATATTTTTATATTTTTAAATAAAAATCGTGTGTAAAATTTAAACTAATCAAGTTGTATTTTTGCACCTTGCGGGTGTTATACTAAATAAAATGGTTAAATGTTAATGTGTTTAACGATTTGGTAAATTTAATATGGCGGCGGTTCGCCAGTCTAAAATATGTTATCCATGAGCATCAAAACCCATCGTCATCGTTTATATTTTAGTGGAAACGCAAATATTGTTATCGTATTTATAGAGGGTTGTAGTGACTTGAAAAAAAAATTAAAGTCCTCGATTTTTTGACGACAAAAAAAATATTGTAAAACCGGTTTTAACCGTTATTATTTCGGTTCACGAAAACGAAAAAAGAATTTTTTCGGTTAGAACGAAAAGAACGAAAACGATATATTTCGTTTTCGTTCCGGACAGAAACAAACGAAATTTTTTTGGTTTTTAGTCCCTGATTAATATTAATGTGGTTATAACAGTTTTTTTAAATTTTGATTCATAAAAACGAAAACAAAATTTGTAGATAGAATTAGCTGTGCTTGGCATTTAAAATTTAATAGGGTTGTGTTGTTTAAAAAACTATAAACAAAAATTGGAAAACACTGCTTTAGAATAAACTTAATGTTTTCACCACTTCCACTATTTTAAGAAATTAATAATCTTGGATCTAACCAACTAAACTTTAACAAATAAACCTCAAATGACAGGTAAAGAACTAAAGAATATAAAGTTGCGGAGTTTGTGTTTCACGCCTTACTGGTTTAAATTTATTGCAACAAATTCAGCTTGGTCCTCTTATAAGTGAGTAAATATGTATTCGATAAATATGTACGTGTTTGCAAATTGTAATTATGTTAACAAGTAAATGCAGCGCATGTAGCAAGTTATATTGGTTTAGCTTTAGCTTTTAGCACAAATTTAATGACAGTATCGTCTCATTATGGTAAGGTATTTACCGTGATCATTTCGAAATGGATTAGATTATCTATCAAAAGCAGTTACATTCAGATTAAATCTAGGTAGCAATTAATCTCCTTGACGTTGATTAAGTTCTAGCTATTTGTGTTTACCAAATATTAAGCTGAATTTTGGTCTTCTTATTTATTTTAGTCAGTGAAATTAATTTCGGAAATCCATCAGCTCGGTTAAATTGTAGGACGTAAAAATTATAATATCAATATAAATTATTGCGAAACTTTAGAAATTAATCAAATTTGCATAATGATTTGATTATGAATATGAAAATTAAATTTAAAATATTTACCATGCAATCTTCTAATTTAAGACAATTTCTCATTGTTGTTATTTCCAGGGGTTTGGAGCGGAGCATGGAGCTGGAGCACGGAGCAGTGGAGCAATGAGTTTTTGCCCGGAGCTGGAGCGGAGTCCGGAGCAAATAATTTTGATTGCTCCACTGCTCCAGTTTGTTGTGTAAAATAAAAAAAAAAACTACTTTTTTTTCCAATCTTGAAGATCAATAATTTGTTCTTACAAACATTTATTTAACTTCAGTTGTTTAATAGGGTCAAATATTGTAATTTTTGACCAACTTCCACATATCCGATAAAATTAAAATTTTGTTTTTAAAAACAATTTTTTTAATGAAACAACTTGTTTTAAAAATGTTAACAATATTTGGAGCATGGAGCGGAGCAGGAGCAGGCTTTTGGATGCCGGAACGGAGCAATTAAAAAATTGAACTGCTCCAATCCCCTGGTTATTTCAGATACTTTACTAATGCGTCTTATGGTTTGTATGATCAGGTGTTTGGAGCGGAGCACGGAGCAGTGGGTTTTTGCCCGGAGCAGGAGCGGAGTCCGGAGCAAATAATTTTGATTGCTCCACTGCTCCAGTTTATTATGTACAATTAAAAAAAAAAACTACTTTTTGTTTCTTTTTTCAACGTTTGAAGATCAATAATTTGTTTTTTAAAACATTTATTTAACTTCACTTGTTTGTTAGGGTCAAATATTGTTATTTTTGACTAACTTTTATATGTATCCGATAAAATTAAAACTTTGTTTAATAGAGAATTTGTCGCCTTTTCCAAAAATATAAGGTCTGTTGGGGTTATTCTCAATACTTACAAAGTTATAGGGATGCGACAGTCAAACTGAATCACCCGGTATAGTTCATTGTTTAAGAGGTTTAATATACAATAATTATCAAAACACAAAATTATTGGCAGTTTTGAAAAATCGTGTATTTAAGAACTTTCTGTTTTTTTTAAAGTAATAATTCCAGTCAACAAAACTAAATTTGTTCAAAATTATGAGGTATGTTGTGATTAAAATTCAGACATTGGTGTAAAACTTTTAACTCAGATCTTTAATGCAATACTAAGAATTGGACACTTTCCAATACAATGAAAAGCTGCCCAAATAATTATGATCCCGAAACCTTGTAAGCCAGTGGGCGATGTTCGATCGTATAGATCAGTTTGCTTCCAATTCTCTCTAAGCTATTTGAGAAACTATTCTTGGGGAGAATTAAACCTATCCTGAAAGTAAAACAAAGCATACCAGACCACTAATTATCGGTTAAACAAGGAGTGTGAAATTACAGTGCTAAATAGCGACAGAGACTCGATGGCCATCCCAACAGACTGGCAAAACTATTACTCTGAAAAAACAACCAACATCGTAGTCTAAGGCGTTATAATCCTGAAGACCTCATTCATAGATTTTAAGATTTTAAGTAGCATAGCAGAAACCCCAGAGACCACAAATATGTAAATAAATCGTAAGGAGATATGTCACTGGACATACTGCAGCATGTCAGTACTTTGTCATAATAAATTGCTGAATGTCTCTGGACAGATTGCAAGATACTGGGACTTAAAACAATTCTTAAGAGGGCGTAAAATAAACGAGCGGTAACATTAAGCGCTTTTATTTGCACGCATGCATACAATACCATAAATCCGCTAATGGAAAGCTAACCTAACACATCATGGCCAACTTAATTCATAATCCGCTATGCTACATCAATATAAACTAAACTACTGTTCTTACTGAATTTTTTTCACAAATGTCACTTTTTTTTTTCACCAGTATGTGTCTTAATATGACCAAGTAAATTACTGCTGTCCCGGAAACGTTTGTCACAGATGTCACATTTAAACGGTCTTTCACCAGTGTGTATTCTCATATGTCGCTTTAGATGGCTTTGGTTATTAAAACATTTTTCACAAATGTCACATCGATAACGTTTGTCACCGGTGTGTGTCGTAATATGAACATTTAAGTTGCCCTTCTCATTAAAACCTTTATTACAAATATCACATTTAAACGGTCTTTCACCAGTGTGTGTTCTCATATGTCGATTGAAATGGCAACGGTTAGTGAAATTTTTTTCACAAATGACACATGTTATTATCGTTTCCAACATATCAGTACTTCCAACTCCTCCACTCCTAAACTGTTTATCACAAATGTCGCTTTGATCTGATTTGTTTATGTGAACGTTTTTACCAATTTTTGACTCTACCATTTGAAAATAACTTTTTTTACTGTAACTCATAGTTTTTTCATTATTAGTTGTGCTCTCATGTGACATTTTTAATTTACAAGTCATTGTGGTTGGGTTTGGTACATCTGACAATGTATTCAAGTCATTATTATCACTTTTAATGAATATTCTGTCTTGTGACATACACTCAAATTTTTTTGCACCTTCATTAATAAAGTTTTTTGTTTTATAATCACTGGTTTCACTATTTATTAATATTTTATTCGTAACACATTGCACTTGGTCACTATGATTATTTAAATGTTCATCTTTACAAAACGTATATTCCATTGGTTCTTCTTTTATTTCTAATTTTTCAACCTCACCTACATATTTGACTTCTTTGGTGCTTTCAAATTCGTTTTTTACTTGAAAATTGTTGCTACTCGATCGTACACACTCGTAATTAATTAAGTTAATTTGTGAATTATATTTTTCTGGCTCCGAATGTATTGTTTCCACTTTTATATCTTTTACACACGTTCCACTTTGCATTGGTTCCTCATATTTACAAAAACCTTCAGTATTAACTGTTGACTGCATTTTTTTACAATAGAAAATAGACAAGACCCTCACCAGTTGTACGTAAGAACATGAACAACCTAAATACCGACAATAACTGTGTTACGTTTAGTGAAGAATTCTAGTACTAGTTAGGTTATGTTGTCGTTTGTAAAGGTTTCGTTTGATCTACGACGATTTATTTGAACTAAAATGAAAAGCATCATGTTTTGTTTATGATTTTTATAAATGTGTTGTATAAAATATTGTATTAGGTCAGTCGTCAGTCCCAAACGTGATATGTAATATTTTTTGGTGGCATTTCATACTTTTTTTAATAATAGGAAAATGCATAGAATTTATAACTTTTAAACAGAAAAAACATTAGTAAATAATAACAAATGATATGTAAAAATACTATCAGGATGTCTACGTAGTTTGTATTCCTTCACATCTAGTTTATTAATTGAAATAGAGGGTAATTAAGAAAATTGTTAAAGATTATCAGCCCAGCCACATCATCCAAAATTATTTTCTGCAGTACCAAAAGTTTTGTTGCCCCGTTCTAATCCGTGTCGTTTTACTGTAAATAGCACCCTGTGAATATTTTCAATTTATGTGATTCTTAATCCTCTCGTGTATAGCGTCCATGCGTAAGGACATTAATTCAAAATTAAATTTGTTTGTTGAGACATTTTTTTAAAAATCTTTGTGCATGATGTTCTCATATGGGTCGGTTTTTATTATTTTCTAATGGTATTAGATGGCAGCATCAAGAAAAAATATTTCTTTGAAGCAGGGCCTAAAAACGAAAAATATTTCATTTGTTTCTAATCGGAATAAAAACAAAATAATTCGTCTCCGCCCATAAAATATCATTTTCGTTTTCGTGTACCGAAATTAAATAACGGTTAATACTGGTTAACCCGTTTTTGTTTTGTCACCAAATCGAGGACCAATTTTTTCTTAATCACCATCTTCTTTTTACAAAATTCAGAGTTGCCCAGGGAAGGTCACGATACGTTGTCGCTAAAATCTGATCAAGGCTGTGTTTATTGCATCAAGAACATCAAAACTAACTGTTTTTCAGAGTTATACGTGCAAAAGCGCTATAATATTATTTAATAACGCGTAGTCCACGTGGGGTTTAGTAAATATTATGCAAAACTTTGGAAATAGAAGGGATATGCCAAGCCGCTGCTCCCTGTGCCATAAAGCTGAAGAAATAAAAGGACCACGGTAGTGAAACCCAGAGAGATCAGAACTGATGGCTGACACCATCCTCCATTCTCCCAGGTGACTGGCAGACTTGCTTTGAGCTTTATCCTTGGCGTAGTCACTGAATGAAACCTGGTGTATCCCTTTTTAGATAGAGGTTTAAATTCATCGATGTTAATTATATCACGATGGCTGAATCAAATTCAACGTATCAACTTTATTGTGTTTTATTTCAATCACAGCTACCTACACCTAAGTTAATACGAGAAAAACAACATAGTGCTGTCTCCACCACGGGGTGCGGAAAATTGCTTAAAGGAAAATTGCTCGAAGGAAAATTGCTCGAAAAACAATTGCTCCAATGGAAAATTGTTCGAAAGGAAAATTGTTCGAAAAATAGAAAAAATATTACAATTTTATAAATACAAAATAATTAAATGTAGGTACTAGAAAAGTTGTTTACATTTGTTTACTAAAATTGCTGCAGTTCGAGAATGCCCAGTAAAATACTATTAGCAAGGAAGGTAATGAGAAGATTATTTGACGATAATATATATTTAATTGTACAGGGTGGTCCAAATTCGATGGGATTACATGGGTATCTCGCTTAATATTCAAGATAGAGAAACGGTTAAATTACCAAAAATATGCATTTATTGAGAAAAACTCGGATCCATTTTCAAAAATATTATCATTTTTGGTCTTTTAGTTATTGGAAAAAAGTGTTTTTTGCCATGATTATAATGTGCCATATCTCCGTTATTGTTGTAAATATCAAAAACATTTATAAAGATTATTTTTAGATATTTTTATCGCCGTTAAAAAGTTATGACACAAACACCATTTTTTTAAAGGGAAGCTAAAGTCGGCTATGACCTATTAAAATTCGTTCTGTTTTTATTATTTTAAATATATAAAGGTTGATGTAGTTATTTTCAATAAATATACAGTATATAAAAGTCCAGCCTGACTCTGTCTATCTATCTATCTGTCTGTGACTGACTGAGTCTGTAACGCATGAATATAGCTACCAGTAAACCACTACGGGTTCATTTGACCGACTGAGTTGTGTCTAATGAACCGTAAATTTTTACTCACGGTCACGGGTAACATAACAGTGTCTAACTTGCAGCTCACGGTATTATAAAAAGTAATAGTTTAAAAGTTTAAATTTAAGATATACAATATTTCCGTCCTAGGACGGGTTACGTGCTAGTTTTCAATGATGCGCAAATTACAACAGCTTTTTTTAAATAAACATAGTAGGCTGTGAAAAAAAAACAAGGTGTAAAACCTTTTAAAACTCATTTGGCACATGTTACAAAGGTTTCTTATTTATTGTTGAGATAAGCATTAGGAACATTTGAACATAAAATAACAACAATATAGCCAGAATTAGCAGTTATGTAGTATATAATATTTCAAATATTTATAATGTTTATCCCAACAAAAAATTGAATAAGTGTACATGTATTTGTAAATAAATTAAAATAAATTTTTCTAGGTGTACAAAGCCGATGTCCTGATAAACCACCCTCGATCTGTTACAAAATCTTAATATAATCCAAGGAAGTTTCAATTATTGTCATAAAATACCTAAACAGTTTTAGGTATATATTATGGGTCTTGCTATGCACATTTCGAGTATATGGTCTGGGGGTACGTGTGTATTTTTGTTTGTAAGTAAGGTATACAGCTTTCATATATCCTCAAGCGATATTTAAATTTTCTTTGAATTAAGGACCGACTTTTCCCTTGTTATTATTATTAAAAGAAAGATGTTTGTGCTGTGCATGCTGTTAAGACTGTTGTTATAAAATTATATTAGCTTGAAAAGGGAAAGTTTACGTATCTAAACAAACTTTAAAAAGGTATTTACTTTTTTAACTTCTGATGCTGATATTTTCGTTGTGTGAAGTGTATGAAATTCAAGCTAAAACTGCTTTCTTTCAGTTTTTTGTGTGTTTTTCCTTTATATTTATTGCAGCCGATAAAATCCTCTTTGAGCGAAATCAATTTCGCTGAAGCAAAAAATAGCTCAATATCCATTTTCGTAGTTCTTCCGGAAAGTAATGAAACTTTTAAACTATAATTTAATTTTATACAAACCTTTTATGCGATTACAGCTAATACCAGGTTAAGTTCTGGCGTATTTCGGATGAAAACCGATTTCCTTTTATTCAAGGAGCAGAAGATTAAAGCCAACCTCAAAGTAATATGTTGTGCACATGGTTGGTCGGAAGTTCGCAACTTCACATATCCTCTAAGCCAGCCAATTCAAACGGGGTCTGTTCTGTATCTAAAAGGCAATAACATACTCTGATCCCAGACTTTGGGAATCCGCCGCAAAATAGCAAGAAAAGATTGAGTTTATAAATACCCAGGTTTATAAATTTCCTTTTACGCAATTTTTATAAATATTGCGAAGCTTTTTTGACAATTCCATCCCTTTGCTTATAAAAAACTTTTATGGGAAAGCTTATGTAGGCCGAAAAGGGTATTAAATCTCTATTCTAGGTTAATTATTCATTAGTTTCAAGGAATTGTTCGAGTAAACAGTTCATAGCTTTATGTTATCGTGCATTGTTACATAAATTATTGTTCAACATTCTATGCAGGTGATATCTCGAAATCTACTATAAAAATAATTTCTAAATCGATCTTCATCTTTTATTTATTTGAAGACTTTTAATTCCATGACATTTATGATTAAATGCTATTTTAACGGCGTCTTTTGTAACACATAAGTACATGGAAAAAAAATCTGAACGTTAAGACAGTTTTGTTCATAATAAAAACGTGGCTTACCTACTATAAGTTCCATATACAAAATTAATAGATTACTTTACATCCCAGAAATTGAGATGGCCACAAAAATCGGAATTATTCATCAAACTTTTATAAAAATAAGAATGAAAAGTATCCATAACAACGATTTCTTTACAATAAAAAAAACTTTTTGCTGTTGAGAAAGAACAAAAAGTTTCTGAAATATTATTTCAAATGATACCATGTATTTATCCCGCAATAATAACCTCAGAGACCCAGCTCAGATTATTTTACTAAGGTAGCCTACAAATGCCTTAAATTTAGCCATCTCGTACAGTTTGTCTATTTTATGTGGACCTTTGTAGGGATCTTGCAAACGACAAGTTTTACAAAGAAAGTAAAATGCGACATATTTGTTTTTGCAAAGGATTTCTTCAAAACACATTTTTTATGTTATGGTTCTCTAGGTCTGGATTCTAACAAAAATATCTTGGTTTTCGTTGTTTATACAGGGTTTCAACCAACTTTATGAGTAGTTTATTATTCAAAATAGAAAAAAAGTTCCAAAACAAAATTTGTTGGAGATCATGTGCTTCATAACCTAAAATTGTTTTCAGTTATACCTACGGTGACCATACGTCCTTTATTATAAAAGGCAATCCTTTATTTCAAAGCGATATCCTTTAGATTTATTTATTTTTTCAAAACTCAATTTTGTCCTTTATTTAAAAAAAAATGTGTGGAAATAAATTAATTGGTGTTTCAAGTGCCGGCCACATATGGAAAAATTGTATAAGTATTGGTAATTGATATTAAAGTCATAATAGTAACAAATAATTCATACTTTGAAAATTTTAAGGAAATTTGTGATGAAAAATCTTCAGTATCAAAGACTACTAGGGTACAGTAAAGCTTGGTGGTTGACTTTATTACCCACTTTAAGATTTTAAAACTGTTTGCGCCTTTCAAAATATACTTTTTAGGGCAGGAGAAATGTTCTACTATTTTCAAAACCTTTTTTAATGATCCCTTCGCTAAAGCATGGTTTTTCCCCATTATCAAGCTATAACTTTTCATAAACACATTCAGAAAATTGTATCTCAGAATATTTCAATGTGCGAAACTTTCGTTACTATAAAAGAATTTGAACTTCAGTTGTCTGAACAAGGGCTGTGGAGTCGGAGTCGGAGTTTAGGGGGAATTTCTGGTCAGTGGAGTCGGAGTCGGAGTCGGGAAAAATGTACCGACTCCGACTCCGACTCCGAGTACAACAAAAAATTGCGAGGTGGTCCTTTGCCGCAAAATTTAAACTGAAATTTTAAATAATTTTTTTATGTTTATTATTTTTTTTCTTATATTACACACAATAAAATGTCTTAGTATTTAATTTTGTTGGAGTCGGAGTCGGAGTCGGGAAAAATGTACCGACTCCGACTCCGACTCCGAGTACAACAAAAAATTGCGAGGTGGTCCTTTGCCGCAAAATTTAAACTGAAATTTTAAATAATTTTTTTATGTTTATTATTTTTTTTCTTATATTACACACAATAAAATGTCTTAGTATTTAATTTTGTTGGAGTCGGAGTCGGAGTCGGGAAAAATGTACCGACTCCGACTCCGACTCCGAGTACAACAAAAAATTGCGAGGTGGTCCTTTGCCCCAAAATTTAAACTGAAATTTTAAATAATTTTTTTGCTTATTATTTTTTTTCTTATATTACACACAATAAAATGTCTTAGTATTTAATTTTGTTGAAGTCGGAGTCGGAGTCGACCGACTAAAATTATCAGGAGTCAGAGTCGGAGTCGGAGTCGACTTTTTTTTTACCGACTCCGCAGCCCTGGTCTGAACACAACCATAAATGTAAAAAGAACTATTTTACGATTGGAAAAAAATCACTATTAAAATACAAAGTCATTTAAAGAATTTGTGCCATCATTTTATCAAACTTGTATTGATTATCTATTTGGAAAAAATGGCTGCAATTGATAGAATAATTTTAAATAAAATTTTGTTTGGTTCTAAGTAAGAAAACAATATTTTTTGTTTCCAATAAAATAAAATTACAAATAAAAGGTGATCTTTTTGATGAAATTTGTTGTATCAAAAACTTTGTATCTAAAGAAAAATAATGTGAATGGTGGCAAAGTTCAATAACCGTTAAACAAATCTGGGTTGCAATAATAACAATTAATTCATTTTAAAAAATTGTTAAGTACCTATTCTTTATGTTTGTCGGGTATAAACGCTACTAGTGAGAGGTTTTTATCTATCATAAATAAAATTAAAGAGTCGAAACACTGAAAGCTTGCCTTTACACCAAATGTAATTATAATATGAACTGCTTGGAATTTTTTGATTACATAAAACATAAAAATGAGCTGTACAAAAATATAATTGCAATAAAAATAAAATGAAAATTATTGGGCAGTAACTGTTAATTAATTAAAGTATTTATTAAAATAGTTTTGTTTATAAAAAGAATTATATTTTATTTTTGTTACTGACGTGAAAAATTCTTTTAAATTAAATTTAAATTTTTATGTTCGTCCTTAAAAACAGGGATGGAAAACGTAACGTAACGATACCCGAGAACGTTATAATAACGATTCGACTATAATATTTTATACAATAACGTAACGATATTTTAATAACGTTATACAGGGTGACTTGCGGGAAACGGACGTTTAACAGAACTCGGTTGATTTTCAAGTTTTTTTTTTTGTTTTTTTTTGCAAAGTGAAGAATAACATCTGCCATTTGATATAACAAAGTCAAGTATCCTCTTGAACGAAAAGTTGTTTTTTTTTGTTTGTTTTTAATCAAGTATACAAATGAATGAACAGAACTCGGTTGATTTTCAAGAAAAAGCAAACTTATTTATTACAAATTGAGAAACAACATATGCTATTTGACTTACCATAATTATTTAGTTATGGAAAATTATATCCATCAGGTGGCGGCCACCCTCCTGAATGCAAGTTTCAAGCCTCTGCCTGAAGTCATTCATGACTCGGTCTAGCAGCTGTGGGTCAATTAAATGCGTCTCTTCTGTAATGGCATCTTTCAACTCCAATAGTGTACGCGTTTTGTGGGCAAAAACACGTTTTTTTAAGTGCCCCCAAAAGAAAAAGTCGCAGGAAAATAAGTCTGGTGATCTTGGGGGCCACGGCAAGTCACCGAAACGCGAAATGACGCGGCCAGGGAACGTGTTTCTAACAACTTCCATGGATGCGTTTGCAGTATGCTTTTCGTTCAAGAGGATACTTGACTTTGTTATAGCAAATGGCAGATGTTATTCTTCATTTTGCAAAAAAAAAAAAAAGAAAATCAACCGAGTTCTGTTCATTCAAAAAACGTCCGTTTCCCACAAGTCACCCTGTATAACGTTATAATAACCGGTAACGTTTCATTAAAAGTTATTTTGTATCGTTATTCTCTATAAATTAAATTTTTATATGGCGATCTTTTTATTTTCCAAGATATAATATTTTGTTTGTATTTTAGAAATTAAAATGAAAACAAAATATCTCAACGTAATTTTGTACTATTTACATTTACAGATCCCAAAAATAATTTCAGAGTTACAAATCAAAATTACTTTTATACAGCATGTTTCTTAAATAATGCGAAAAAATTCGGGAGCAGACTTCTTATCGAAAATTAAGAGGGGTCTTTTATATACAATTTTTTTCTTTAGGGTCTCCTTTCGGAGTTACACCCCCCTAAAAAGTATCGGTAAAATTGGTTTTTATTTCATTTCTCAAATTTGGATAAATCTAGGAGAATGATATTGGGTAGAACTTGTATACGTATTAAAAGGTTTCCCATAGTAGTATTTTTAATCATCTCCCACCTTCCCAGGAGGCTGAAAAGTGCGACTCTGCTGTTTTTTTTTAAAATCTTCTTGGTAGATTGAATCTAGCAATTTTTTTTTCTTGAAAACTTGATTGATTTAGAAGTTTTTTTTATTCTCTAACTTTTCTCGTTAAACCTGCAGTTTTTGAGTAAAAAATTATATGAATGAACATGAACCATCAAATATTCCAAAATAAAACGATTCATTTTGGTGGTTGCCATGGTTTGTTTATGTTCATATTGGGTAGAAGTGATAGGTGTAATGCATTCTGACGTTTACGCGGCGACAACGCTAAAACGCCCGTCAATTCTACCCAATATGAACATCATAAGTACTCATTTAATTTTTTACTCAAAACTGTAGGATTTACGAGAAAAACTAAAAAATAAAAAATGTTGTAAATAAATCAAACTTACAAAAAAAATTGCCCAAAGGCTATTTTTCCTTTATTTTTTCTAAGTAACTATGGTCACGGTAGCTATACCGAGTGTTTAGTTGCCGCGCACCGATATGTAACTTTTTTACTTTAAATGTAACACCCTGTATACTTTTTACGTTTTAGATTACAAATTCAGTTTTTTTTCCCAAAATACACACGGTTTTTTGTACCTGAAATCATTAGTTTTCGAGTTATTTACGTTTTCTTTTAAATACTGATGGATATAGATCTGTAACAAAATATTTTTATTAAGCGATTTAATAACGTCAGTGTAAAATAATTTGGGAGTGTGTCTTTTGAATAATTAAACTTTTAAAATAATGCACAGGAAGTTTGTTTTTGTCGGTCCATTCAGCTGAATTTTAAACACAAATAAGTCAATTTTTTTAAATGGAACACCCTGTATTTTTAAAATTTTTGTTGTAGATAATTTAATTTTCTTTAAAAACATTTAAGGTGTTTTTTTTAATCTAAAACTAATATGTTTTACATTTTGATCATTTGATAGTTTCCTTTCACGGCAAAGATATTTATCATGCACAAATAAAATAAATAATGTTAAAGTGTTCCGCTGTGCTACTTAATACAAATTTAAATATTTAACTTCCAAATTGACGAAAAAGGTGTTATGAAAACGAAACTGACAACTTGAAGTATTTTTTAATATGTGCCGAAGTGATTTATCACTATAAGAATGGTGTTGTCACATAAGTTGGGGCGACCATACATCAATTTTAATATTTTTTTGGTCTGTAGGAAAGCTATATTAAAAATTATTTCTGTTAACTGGTACCAACATAACAAAATTAATTGTTTTTTACTTAAAATTATATATAAATTAATTCTTTTATTAGTTTTGAAGTAGCAGTGAATAACATATTGTTATGGTTAGATAAGTTTATACAGGGTGTTTCGTAAAAATGCTAAAAATAACGGGAGGTGTTTCCTTATCAAAAATTAAGGGAGGTCTTTTATATACATTTTTTTCCTTAGGCGTCTCCTCGGACTTACACCCCCCTAAAGGGAAGGCGGTAAAATTAGGTTTTTATTTTATTTCTCAAATTTGGATATATGTAGGAGAATGATATTTGGTAGATGTTTTATACTTGTTAAAAGGTTTTTCATAGTAATATTTTCAATCATCTCCCACCTTCACAGGGGGCTGAAAACCCTCTTGGTTTTTTTATCAGAACTTTTTGGTGGGTCGAAATTGAACAGCGATATTGGCCCTCATTCGACGTTTTTAACATTAAGGATCCGTCCAGGATCTTCTACGGACTGGAAGACCCCGCTCAGCTCGTTCCCAGGAAAGTATTCAACGGGTTCGGCAGAGCATTGATGAAGAGCCAGGGATATCCACTCGACGGCGTTCTCAAAAGCTTGGAATCTCCCGCAGTACTTTGAGGCGCATACAAAGAGATCTGTTTCCATACAAGGTCCAATTAGTACAGAAGCTAAGGCTGATGAATCGTCACACAGTTAAACTATTGTGTCCGTAATCCGTATTCAAGAGAAGTCCAGAGAAGAATTGACGTCTTTATTAACAAACTGATTAAGGAAGACGAAACCCATTTTCTCTTAACTAGCTTTTTATACGGACAAAATACCAGATTTTGGGGAGCTGAAAGCTAAACCCTCTCAAAGTAACGGTTTGGTGCGGAATTACATCAAAAAAGGTGCTTGGTCCGTACTTCTTCGAGGATGATAAAGAATATGGTCACGATTATTGGTGAAAGATATCGCCAAAGTTAAGAAATTTTGTGCTTTCCTCTGGAATATGGTGGCAGTAAGATGGGACAACTGCCCGAGAGTCCGTGCAACTAATAAAGCAAATTTTCGGAGAAAAAATAATTTTCACAAATGGGGAGTTTCGTTGGCCGCCATGTTCCCCTGATCTGACTGCTCCAGATTTCTTTTTATGGGTATATTTGAAACAGCGAGTGTTTGTTAATAAGTCCCGAATTCTTGCTGAGCTGAATGACAATATTCGCCAGGAAATTCGAATGATAAACAGAGTCACTTTGCAAGCAGTTTAGAGAGTGCTATAGAAAAAGCTCGCCTTTGTGAACAGGAAAACAGGAGCCATTTTAAAGGTGTCATCTTTCTTGTTTAAGCCAAAAAAATCTTTAAGATGTGGTCATTATACTGTAAAAAAGAAAATGATAAAATAATTAAAAGTAAAAAAGTTATTTCATTTACAAGTTACAACTGGTAAAGTGACTTTTGGCCCACCGTTTATCCTACGAGTAGTTTGCCACAGTCATGATTTAGAAACTATCGATATGTTGTTAAATGATCCACAAAACCCAAACTGACATTGAAGCTAGATCCAAGGTGATGAATATAATATTTTAACATTACTTGTTTTAATAAATCTGAATTTCCCAAAAATAAATCATTTTAGGTATTAAAAATTTAAGGTAATGGTTCACCAGTTCACAATATTCATTAAAAAATTCAGTGAAATAACTCTGTTAGTAAATTATTTATAATTGATGTAAGGCGGATTAACATTAATGGAATGAGTAGCAAATATTCTGTAAAAATTTAAAACATTTTAACGTTCTCAATTATCTTTAATATTTAAAATGTTTTGTCGAAACGCAAAACAGTTTTAGCTTTAGACTGTTGTTTAATGAAGAACATAAAAACAATACACAGATAATGAAGTAAGCATTGTAACAAAAAAACATAAATATACAAATGTGAATTAATGATGTTGTTTTTTTTTCGGCAAAAGCTTGAGTATATAGCGTAATAAAAAGCGACGTAAAGCCACTTCGTGATTTATGTAATTGCGTGAAAAGGGTCTGTTGGTATATTAGTGCGAAGGGTGGGAAAGTTAAGAGGCACCGTTGAAAGTTATAAATTCGGCCACTTCAAAATTTCACACAACTATTTAAATACAAGGTGGGAAACATTTTGTTTGTTTAATGGCTTCAAATTAATTATAACTACGCTAGCAATGCAAAGGTCTTTAAATTGTGTATACAGACTTTAAAACTTTATATTTAATTAACAACAAACATAATTAAATTTTTTTTATTATCTGAAAGTTAGATGGACCAATTTTCACAATGATGCGATTATTATGCAGCAGTAAAGAATGCTCTTTAGTACTAATTTCCTAAATAATTGGATGGGTCAAGAAGAAAGTGCTTTAGAAACTCCAAGGTCCCCTGATTTTACTTCTTAACTTTATTTTGCGTGGGAATACTGAAAAATTATGTTTTATGAAAATAAGCAATTGTATTTTGTCAGCGCATATAGGTCACAAGGTTATTGTAATTAATTTTGCATTGTTATTGCTAAATTGACACCAACTGATTAACATAATATAATTGTCCTTAGAGCTGTTTCATGTTGTTGAATTTTCTGACCGGGTGAGGGCGGGAATATAAGGGAGGTAACTTAGACTGGTTACTGACATGCAATTAATCAGTTTTGCAACAGTTTGATTCACGAACGGCTGAACCGCGCTCACATGCGCAAAACTAAATCAGAGATCACACAGATGCAAGCCCACAAGCAACTAAATTTTCTGGTTTTAACATGAATTTCTACGAGTAAGCTAAGGTGTGTGCTCTTGAAATGATAAGGAGGAAGAAATTCAAACCTATACGACACAAAACAGTTATATAAAGTCGCGCAATTTCATCAAACAAAAAGTAATATGCTTAGGAAAACATTAGTTATCTACAATGTGCAAATCTCAAATTTGTATTGTCCATGGTGTGTGGGCTACACTAATGCATGTTATAATTTAGATGTTATACCTAGTAATAGTAAGTAAAAAATCAATAATTATCATGAAATCTAACAAACAATATCTGTAATTATTTAAGTTTTTTTGTGAGTTTAATTAAGTACTGCTAGCTCATTTATGTGATTTTTTTTAATGGCCACTTTGATTAAACTTAATAAGTATTGTCATAACTTACTTATTTTTAAAGATAAACCTAACAACCCATACATCAATGAAAGGAAAGAAAAAAATAGGAGTATCTTTTTAATGGTTTCACAGCAAACTACAACCCGTATTTAAAATAAGAAAGTTGTTGTTAAAATAACTAAAACAAATGAAGATAGGTAAAATTTATTAACAAATTTTAAATGTACGTAAAACAGTGTCCTGATAATGTCGGAACATATTTTGAGTATGACTTCAAATAAGCAAGTTATAAGCAAAAATCGAAAACATATTTTTTGTTTGTTTTTATGAATTAGTAAGTCTGAACTCTGACATATGGTGGGTTCTTTGATGTGCTGTGATTTTATCTGCTTTAGATTTTCAAATCAATAATGTTTTATGTATAACAATATGACTTCATTATTATTTTCTTTAAAACTGCGTTCAACAAAATATTATTAACAGACAGTTATTCTGACCAAAATTTGTAATTCAACCTCCTTATTAAACTTTCATGATTATTTTGTTACGATATTAATAGGTTTTCAATACATGGAAGTATTGTTTGTTTTTCGGGGAACGTTTTGTAGGTATATGAATAAATGAATAGTTTATTTTTATTTAGCATAAATGGCAGAAAATAACACCAGCATGCTGTGTATCTACAGTTCTTAAAAAATACGGATTTTTAGTGGCATAATAGTGGAAATTGTGCCGATTAACTGTTTTGGTTGACAGTTCATACAAATTGTTTTGAATTTTCAAAGGCTACTACCGATATTTTAGGTAAAATACACGCAAATAATCATAAGAAACGAAATAACTTCAAAAATATTATATTTAGACAGAAAACGTGCTTAACAACTTTGAAAGATAATTAAATTTTCTACAAGAAAATGTAAAAATATATAGGGTGTTCCATTAAAAAAAAAAATGACTTGCATGCGTTTAAAGTTTAGCGAAATGGACCGAGTATAACGAACACCCTGTATATTATTTTAAAAATGTAACTAGTCAACAATTACTATGATACTATTGTCTAATAAATTACCAGAGTAAATGGCTCTGGTGTTGTTATGTTAATAAATATAAATATTTTTATAAAGGTCTGCATCTGTCAAAATTTTCAAAAAAACGTTAATAACTCAAAAACGGTTCATTTTAGACATAAACAACCTATAATATTTTTAAAAGAAAATTTAATTTTACATCCAAAAATTACAAAGTATACAAGGTGTTCTATATAAAAACACAATGTTTGGTATCAGAGCGCAAAAACAAAACACTGTGTATAGTTGAAAATAATTTAAGGTTATGTAGTAAATAATTACAAACAACTTTTATATTTAACTTTTTTTAATATTATCACTAATAACAGAGCTAGCGAATAATTCGTCTTGGCTGGTACACCCTGTATAAGAATTAATAACTTATAGAGCATAAATGGCGAATGACGAAATAATGTATCTGACTGTAACTGATTTAGGCTGTTTGTGTTAATTTGGTCTAGTTTCGCATTCCAAATCTTCTGTGGTTATGATTATGTCTCTGACCGTTAAATTTGAACTATATTTAACATTTCGCCAGATATTATTTGCCTGGACCCTAACCCTCATTTTCTCTTCGCTTGAATCACTACGCCTAGGTTATTACTGTGCTCACTAGCGTGAAGTTATTGCTAGTGTAGAAGAAGGTTGGCTAACGTAGATTTGAAACGCCTTTTGAATTTTTAATCTGTAAATTAATGCTTATATGAATAATATTTACATGTTTGTGCTTACTGTTGACAACTTTGTTATGCAGGGATATTATTTATTCTGGTAAATAACTACATAGTTCATTACTTATTTATTGCAGATAAGTTGTTATTATGATATACTTACTTGTATAACACATATAACATAATTTTTGAAAGTTATTATATTTTTTAATTATTGTTGAGTTGATTTAAATTTAAACATAAGTGATAATTTAAATTTATGTCATTAAATTGCAAAAATTCAAAGGTGCATAGTAAGTAGTTTTTTTTTTTTAAATACAAGTTCTACGAAAAGTACGCATTTGAACTCGCAGAGTCAAATTAGACAAATCAGATCCAAATTACACTAATAAGTTATAGTAAATAAACAAAATTGTCAGTTTGACAGAATACTTTTATAGTTTCATTAAAAAATGTTATTAAATAATACATTTGCTTACAATTATTCGCCTTATAACCCCATAAACGTGAATAAATTCTTATAATTTTGCTTTAGACGCTTCGAGCATTTTCACTTTTGTTTTTTTTTTGTTACCAAGCAACATGTTCTTTTAATACAAAAAATTAAATATTAAATAGACAAAATTAATGACAAATTATCAGTGCGCTATGGTTACTAACTGCTTATAAGTTAAAAATGTAAATCAAAACTGGATTAAATTTACGTTATTATAGGCAATTAATTATAACTGTTGATTAACTCGAATATTACTCTATGTAAAGAGAATTACAACCAAGTTAACTGTCAACAAAATGTAAAAGAATGCAAACCTTGGCCCTTTCTACTTTAATTAACGTTTCTGATGTTTAATTAAATTTGTTGTAGTGAATGTTGAAATGGATTTCGATTTGTAATTTGAACACAGGCGTAGTGAAACTTTGTAATTGAGATAACCCAACATCCATAACGTATAATATATTCACGACAAAATTTTCTGGGTGTAATTGCAACATATTGTAAACTTTTGGTGAAATACACGGTGATACAAATTCGAGGGATCTGATAAAATAGATTTCACTATAACGGTGTTTATATAAATTGAGAAAATTAAAAATAAATCGTTTGTGTTCATTGGCTGTAACGTTTTTAGTTTATGAAAAGTTTTTATTTTTGAAAAATGTTTTATTCCAAACTTTTGATTCTCAATTTATTGACCTAATCAACTTTTTGTTTAATATATTCGATTTATTTTTTTTGACCTTAAGTTTTTTATTTGTTATAAGTGATACAATCGATTTTTACATAGTTGGCTAACACTTTTTTTTTATTTAAAAATATGTTACGTAATTAAGTAATTTTAGCAATAACGGTTAATAAAAAAAAATCCTTAGTTGCGTGAAAGCGTTGCCCATCTTGTAATGTTTTTTTTAAACCAAGTGCTATAAATAAACTTTCTCATAAAACAGGAAGAAGTTATATGATACAAAGTTACCAAATTTTTACTGAAACTATATTAAAAAACGTATCCCTAGAGAAGACACATATTTCTTGCAATTGTATCGAAAACTAGGTTAAAAATAAAAATTCCTTAGGGAGGCATTTGGCGTGTAAAAATATGATACATGTAATATGTTGTTTAATGCACAAAATTTATTACTTTTTAAGCATTCCTTGCGGTATATTGTTCAATAATACGTTAGCACTTAAGATTGTTGTTTGACTTGAGATATAATGTAATTTCAAGCACCAGGTGGTAAAGTGTAATCGTCTTTTTAGATAAATTGCAAAATTTATTAACTAACAACATTTCCCGTTTTGTTTTAAAGCAATCATAAAAGTGACACATTGGATAAAATTTTTACGAAACTTAGTATTTTTCTTCCAAGGGTATCTTAATTTAGTAAAAACACTTTTTGGCGGTACTTATACCATTCATTAATGTAATTAATACGATTAAGTTTTACATTTACGTTATTAAAAACGCCCTGTTTAAGTATGTTAAAATCAATATAACGCCCATAAGAAATAAAAAACTATTTATTTATGATAAAGCACTTGCAGAAAAAAATTTTTGGAGTGAAACTAAATTTCTTTTAAAGTCTTCTTTTTTAATTCTATCAATAATTATTACATGTAAATCTGTTAATCTATAAATTATGATTAAAACAGAAGTTATTGCTGTTCTTAATTGTCATTTTTATTATCTCTTGGAATGGAAACATAACTGACTGTATAAAAAAAAAGTATGTTTGATAAAATATACAGGATAATTAAGAATGACTTTCGCGTCAAAGTGACAGTGTAAGTGATATTAGGCTGGGCAGTTGTCACAGCATAATTCCAAGGCTATACAGATTTTTGTCAAAACGCGTTTAGTAACTTGCTCAATTTTCAGGCATTGGAAAACCAAAAATTAATATTGATTATATTTATAGATACAGATTTTTTTTCTTTACAAAAAACGTGTTTGCACTTTTTTTCTAAAACAATTAGGGGAGATAATATACGACTTTTAAAAATTTACCATTGAAATTGCTATGTTGCGTGATCCAAGTCTACACCCTGTATACTCTAGCGAGATCCCCATGCTTAAACTAGAATTTCAATCACCTTGTACAATTTTTTTTGTAGTTTTGGCATCCTTTACAAATCTTTGAAATATTAACTTGTTAAAATGTAACAATTTTTATTTACCATATAAAATTTTAAAGCGAGCAAATCAGAAAAATATTCTGCTAGACAATGTTTAAGTCTAACAAAAACATTTTGAGATCTTTGAAAATATTGCTGAACAAATATCTGCGTAAACGACTTTTTTTATATTTTCCTACATCAAAAGTTAGCAAATTTACACAACCCCTACGCTGATGACAAAATAAGAAACAACGTTCCTGCTCAATTTTATAAGAAATTGTGAAACGCATATTTCAGAATGCAGGCACTGAACCGTGCTTCTAATGGGGTGAGCTTAAAGAAATAGCTTATCCAAATGCTTCCTTTCGGAACGTAACCCATAATTTTAATATTCCGCGGCACTCGCGAGCAAACATCTTTAAAATAAATTGATTTTTAACGATTATGTTGTCAGTATCAACGCGCATTAACATCATTTGTTATATCATAATCGCAAAATATCGACAACAAATAAATCAAAATAGTTTTACATAAGTTAAATATAAAAAATATACACTGCCGGTCAAAACTTTAGGACCACCTCGGTGTTTTTAGAAAAGTAAAATTAAACACAGAAAATATTCTTTAGATATAAAAGAAATTTGCACTAAATAACATAAATACATATTACTATACAGCGTCATTCAAAAAGTCTGCAACAAATAAAAAAGTTTTTTATTATTGATTTCTCAAAAACTTTTATTCTTGACAAAAGTTGGTGCATGGTCTAAAACTAATATTGATGAAAAAAATGACGATAGAAAGTCATAGAACACTAGATTTTAACGATTTTTGAAATATTCGCAAGAGTAAAGTGCGCTTATTTTAAGAGATACAAAAAAAAATTATAGGATATTATTTAGAATCTCAAAATAAGGCCAAATTTAAATTTTGACGGTCAAATTCCAATTTTTATTTATTAAGAAGTTTTAAGCACTTTACTTTTGCGAATATTTCAAAATTCGCTAAAATCAGTGTTCTATGATTTTTTATTGAATTTTTTTTTTATCTTAAAATTACTTTTAGACCGCGCACCAACTTTTATCAAGAGTAAAATAAATCGATAGTAAAAATCTGTTCCATTTGTTGCAGACTTTTTGAAAGTTAAAATTTCTTAAATAATAAAAATTAGAATTTGACAGGCAAAATTTAAATCTAGTCTTATCTTGAGATTCTAAATAACTTTTATTTATAAAATTTTTTTGTATCTCTTAAAATAAGGGCACTTTAGTCCTTCAAAAGTTTCAAAAATCTCTAAAATCTAGTGTCCTGACTATTTATTGAACTTTTCTTCAACTTAAAATTAGTATTAGGCCATGCACCAACTTTTATCAGGAATAAAAGTTTTTGAGAAATCAATAATAAATTTTTTTCCCATTTGTTGCAGACTTTTTGAATGACGCTGTATAAGTGTATGTTATTGTATTAGAAAATAATCATATTTAAATTGGAATTATCTATATCTATATATATAAAAGAGCTTGTTTGTGTGTTTGTTTGTTTGTTTGTTTGTTCGCTATAGAATCCTAGGTCCGTTGACCGATCGGGACCAAATTTTGCACAGTTACTATTTAGGACCTTGCAGATCTAACGCCAAACTTTAAGTACAAGCACATATTACCAATTAAAAAAAAAAAAAAATACTTGGACGGGATTCGATCTTACGTCGGCAAATACCTGGTCAAAACACGATACGGCGCGGTGTATCTTGTATCAAATAAAGCAAGAATACTAAAAATAGTCTTTTTACCTCAAAATAGTCAAATTCAATTATTGACATTTTCTACTAATATTAGGGTGCGGGTAACTAATTTTTTTATTGCTTCTGGTAAAACTTTTTTTTTTTTTTAAATAACGGAATCCAAAACTTTTTTTTTACGAAGGACATTTTTCTCGGACTTTCTCATCGATCTCTTCCTTCACAAGCTCTATCGGACACGGATTTGAATATTGTCTTGGCCAAATCACGTTATTTAAGAGACCCTCTGCCTCTTTTTATTTTAAATAGCCTCTGCAAATCTTGATTTGTATTTAAGGTCATTATCCTGTGGCATGGTGATCCGATCACCTGTTGGTTTTAGTCCAGATGGTACAGAGTTGACTGCTGAGGTTCTTTTACACTGATCGTTTTTTAGTATTCCTTTAATGCGTACTAATATTCCAACTTAAGGCTTGTCATGGAAAAGCTCGATGGAAAGATCTGAGAAAAACGTCCTTCGTCAAAAAAGAGCGTTGGATGAGTTATTAGAAAATTGTTTTGTACCATAAACAATAAAAAAAATTGCTGCCCGTTTCCCAAGATTTGTAAAAAATTTTAATAAATTCAAACACACGACTGTTTTTATGAAAAGTCAGCCTATTTTGACTATTTTTGCTTTATTTGATATCATACCAATTTTAATGTGATTAATTTCTAATATTTCAATAATATACATATAAATATACTTATGTTATTCAGTAAAAATGTCTTTTATATCAGAACAATATTTTCCGTGTTTAACTTTTGTTTTCTGAATTCTTGATCAATTGTAGAAGGTGAAAATTTTAAAACATTATAAGGATATGGGGAGCTTACCATACAATTTAACAACTGACAGGCAGAATAATAAGATTTTTTGCCTCGGCAACCGTTAGATGTGGAGAGTAACGAACGAATCGTTAGCGCGATCGATAAGCTCTGGCAGAAAAAAAAGCCGATTAATAGACTCCCGGTTGATCAGCGTTGGAAGCAAAGGCAGATTAACACGTTTACCGCCGTGGTGGCCATACATGACCGGCACTGTAACTTCCAGTAGCTCCGTGATCATAGATGACCGGCGCAAACGACTTCAATAAAAATGCGTAAAATACGCAAATAATAGCGTTTATGATTTTGTAAATGTAATTAATATGAAAATAGGGGTTAAAAACAATAGGTGCAGCTACGAATATGTCAAAATTTTTATTTTTAGTATTACAAATCAAATAGAAATAAAGCGATGTAATTTGTTTAAAACACGGTAGACAAAAATGTGGTTTGCCATCACAATCGGCACAAAATGTTGTCACTTTTGTGTTCTATTTTTTGCTACCGTTCTACCATGTATTTTGAAATTATGTTTGTAATAATTTTTGCAATATTTTCTGACTTTACACGCTTCTCCCTCCTTCGTGACGCAGTCTTGGCCTTAAAACTACGGAGGAAACGGGCGACACTGAGTCAGATGCGTAATTAATTTTTTTTTAAATTCAACAATTTGTAATAGATTTATTACGTGTTACTCCTTGTTTTTATACAGTGTTAAGTAAAAGCTCAAGTGCAAGTTTTCTGTACCATTTTAGTTTTTCTCAGTGGGTTGCAATATGCAGACATTTGATCAGATAAATCGACGGCAGCTTTGCCTGCGTTTGTAATCTACAGGGTAGTCCACTTTTTTTGTAGGACTTTTAACAGTCCATACAAAAACTTATTTTAAAACGAATATTCCATATCAACATGGGTTCATAAACGCCTCCTTTTTAAAGATACAGGGTGTTGAAATTTTCGAAAAAATAACGATAATGTTTAACCGTTTCTCAACCAGTAAATATATTTAAACCAAATTTGGTATACAGCACCACCTTACATGTTACCACATTCGGTGGGAATATCAAGCCCCACAAGCAACCAGTGGCGGAGTTGTGGGGGTTCAGTTTCAATAAATTTTATAAAAAACTAGTACGGCCCTGTTCAAAATCAAACTTGAAATTGTTTTTCGGTGTAACATTTTATTTTAAACAAAAAGTGCATTTCGATTTTTCTTTGTATCTACCACCGTTTGGCGCGAAATTTGATTTATTTTACTATTCTCGCGAAAAATTTGCTCATTGATTCGATCTAAAAATATCGCTAATATTCAAAATAAAGAAGTAATTACCGATTTTTGCAGTTTTTAATAACAAAACATGCTAATCATGAGAAAATAATTTCCGCTAAATTAACGATTAATGAGCATTTATTATGCAATTTGCCATTTTCAGCTTTTCGCAATATTTTTAGATAGAACTTATGAGCAAATTTTTCGCGTGAATAATAAAATAAATAAAATTTCGCGCCAAACGGTGGTAGATACGAAGAAAAGTCTAAAGACACTTTTTGTTTAGAATAAAATGTTGTACCCAAAAACAATTTCGAGTTTGCTGTTGAACAGGGCCGTACTAATTTTTTATAAAATTTATTTAACTGTACCCCCACAACTCCGCCACTGTTTGCTTGTGGGGGTTGAAATTCTAATGTATTTACTGTAAAATTAACCGTTTTACCGTGTGAATTATTTTTTTTAACCTTATATAATTTTTAGATGTAAATTTACTTTTGGTACGCTCCTACGCCGTGGTGGTCATAGATGACCGGCAGCGTAGTAATGCACCACGCATAATAATTTTGAACTATACATTCTTATTGGATGTAATTCCTATTGGGTATGATTCCAATATGGACAAACTCTCACCGGCGTTGGATTCAACACCAGCAAAATAAGCTCGGCAGTAAACGTGTTAATAGACTGCCGGTGGATAAGCGCTGACAGAAAAAAGCCGATTAATAGGCTTCTGGTTAATAAGCGTTGGGAGCAAAAAATATTATTAGGCTTCAGGTAGGTAAAGTGTTGAAATGTTTTAAAAGTGGTTGTAAAACGTTAAGGAATCTGGATAAATAAACAGTGGAAAAATTTAAAAAGCTTTGAAAATTAATTCTATTAATGTTCTTTTATGTTAAAAACAATCTAACAGATATGTTAAAACGTTGTGATTCTAGTCGTGAGTTATGGACGGTTGCCAATAAATTGTGCAGTAGGATGAGAGCACTGAAATGAGATAATTAAGGAAAACCAAAGGAAACATGCGCCCAGACCATAATAACAATGGAGCAAGGAGAGGAAATTTATACATAAAAGCAATTGATGTACTAGTGCAGCAAGAACACTTAAGATGGTTAGTACAGATAAATAGATCGGAACAAAGTAGAATAACTGAAAGGATAGATGAGTTAAGATAAAGAGGATTAACTGCAGAGAGAATGTATGAAAAAAGTCAAGTGAAGAGTAAGGAAAGGTGTGAAAACAATAAAATAAAATGGAAAAAGCTAAAATGTATACAAGTTTACTTATAAAATCACTGATATTATTTTTAGATCTATACCTTCACTTCAAGAAGCAAAGCTTCGTAAAATATGATAAAGAGTGAATTTTACAATCGTATACAGGCTGTTTCAAATTTAGTGTGGCCATTTGAATCACACTTATTATTATAGAGAGACTATAAGTTTGAAGTTGGAAACGTTGCTTGATTTTATGCTAAAAAAAAAAGAAGTGTGTTTGAGTTAAAGAACCAGCAACAAATCGTAAAACAACAGGGATTGTACATAAAATTTATAATTTTTTAACTGATTACTTTTTAATAATAATATGGAATAATTTAATTTTTTTTGTAAAAAGAAAATTATCTGGTATGATTTCAAGATGGCGGATGGTCTGACATCGCGCGGGCCTTATTTTTAGGGTTCGCGGGCCATACTTTGGGAACCCCTGGTCTAGGTGTTAATGAAATACGTGAAATAAAGGCTTGTAAGCAGGGACCCGAACCGAACCGGAACCGGAACAAAAACCGGAACGAACCGGTGCCTTTTTCATGAACCGTGAACCGGAACTGAACCTCTTAGTTAAGAAATCACAAAACCGCAAAACCGAACCGAACCGACTGGCGTGAACCGCTTAAAACCGCTACAACCGGTTAAAAAACCGGTTCGGAACGATATTTTTTGTAAAAAATTGGATTTTATTTTTTTCGTAATTTTTGATTACATCTTACCGTAGATAAAGAAAATATTTAAGACAGTTCAATTTGTAAATAATTAAATATGCATCGTCTATCACAGTCGTATTTGAATAATGTATTCTTTACCGCGATTAATAGAACGCAGGCGCTCTTGCTCGTCAAGCCGTCTTTCACTACAAACCGCAAGTTTAAACTTGTTGATTGGACTGTATAATGCGGCACTGCACATAGTACTGTACCTACTTTGGAATGGCGTGCGCTTACGTACTTTTATAAATGGTTAGTTATTGCTTCTAATTTGGAAAACTGTAAGTATAACTTTATATTACTAAGAGTACTATACTAACTAAATTTCCACACGAATTACATCATTGTTTTGTAGGTTTTGTCAGTGAATACATTTGAAATTTTTTCAAGATTTTTTTCATGGAATAGTTGCTTTTAAATCATAGATCACTTTGACCCATTTAACCAAGTCTGTATCTCTTACCGTTTACGAGATCCCCATGCTGTTCAAGTTAACTTATATCAAAATATGTTGATTTTTCTGACATACAAAGATTTGTTTTTCCTTCAGTTTAACACATTTTTGGCGAAGAATCTCCATTTTTGTATTTTTGGCGCATAAGCTACCCTGATATGAGACCCTCGATATTACACTGACTTAATTTGACAGTTTTATTTAATACAAAACAAACACAAATTTGTATATAAATAAAATTGTAATGTGTTTTGTTATTTTGTACTCAGAAATTAAAATTTAATTTTACCGTCTGTTTGTTGCAATAATGTTTGTTAGATGGCGCAGTATATATCAAGGTAAGGTTAGGTTATATATATAAAGAGTTTGAAGTTTAAATATAAATAAAATGTATATGTTGTGGGTTTATGTTTTATTACTATTTTTATACATTTTGTACTAAAAAAAAACGTATTGAACCGAAACCGGAACTGAACCGTTACCGCCGAACCGGTTACCGAATCATTAAAAAATAAAAACCGGTGGTTCGGAACGTAAACCGAAAAGTTAAAATTTATCGAACCGGTAACCGGAACTGAACCGTTATTCTTACCGGTTCGGGTCCCTGCTTGTAAGTTATTTATAACAAATAAAACTTGATTTTTTTAATTAAAAATACCTTATACATATAGTTACTAAAGTTTTTCCAAATCTTGTAATCGTTGACTAAAACAAAGCAAAACAATATTACATTTATAGTTGAAATTTACGAAGAAACTACCTAGTTTCTTGAAAATATCGTAGGTCATGCTGGTAACGATAACAACAATTAACGTTGTGCAAGTCTAAATTGGTTACTTAAATGCAATTGTTACATTTGATATCTAGCTTGTTATTTCTTTTAAATATATTTTCAGTGCTAACAGTTCGCTCATCCGACTAATTGGTTGCGCAGTTTCATGGGTTGTCTTTGCGATTTCATTGTCATAGTTTTGTTTTACCTTCCGGGGATTGAACCTAGAACTGTTCTACACTCTTGAGCTGCTAGTAAAATATACGAAGTTAGTTAACGTGTGCTTGATAGTAACATTCACATCATTAAAGGAGATTTCATGGAGTTGATGGATTCGTTTTAAGCACGTAGATAAAGCCACGCTTCATTACAGCAATATAATGGCTTAGATTTTCAGGCATTAAGATGTAGCTTATGTTCATTTGTAATAATATCCAGGTTCGCAATAAAATGTTCGTGTTTTATGGTTTTATTTTTAAAGACTGTCAAGAGTTTCAATTCTTTTGATAAAGATGGCAGAGAAGGCTGTTTCACACTTTACTATTTTTAAATAAATAGGTTGGCGATTGATAGAGACAGCTAAGAACACTAATAATGAATCTATCATATCTTTTTTGGACTTAAAAGAGTTTATTTAATCGATTTTTATGGTTTTTCGTCAATAATTATTTTCTTATGTGGTTATCACCAACTCATTTATTAAAATTGGTGACTTTTGTAAAAAAAAAAACAAGCTCTAGAACACTGTTCAATTTGGTAATCAACAAAAACAGGGTAAAAACTGAAAAGTTGAATAATAATAGTTATTTATGTATCAAGGCCAAAAAGTACGTTTTGGCCGAGGTGCATATTACATTTTTTGTGCGATCGAATTAAAAACAATTTAAATTGTTAGTAATTTTCAAAATTATAGGTTAGAAACTACGCGACACTCTGTCACTGACAGACGACGGTGTATGTACTGCATTACCGGCCCTCTCCTTAGCAACGGCCGTAAAAGTTACTTTTTCGGCCGTTGCTTAGGGTAACGGCCTGAAAAGTTACTTTTACGGCCGTTGCTAAGGATAGGGCCGGTAATGCAGTACTTTATGGTTGCTAACGCGTCCGTCAAACAGCTGTTTCTAGTACGATCGCACAAAAAAGTAATTTTTGGGATCGCGTTGGCCATGAAACCGTCAGAGACAAAATCGAAATTCTTCTATTTACCAATGAGCGCATCCTTTGCGGGGAAAATGGTGCAAAGTTTTTGAAAAAATCTTAAAAACTGTTTGGGAAAAAAACGCGATAAACGAGGCCTTTGTAAAAACTGTTTTCCCTATGTTAAGTGCCTATGCAAGTCGTATAGATTTAGTTATACAGATATACTACAACTTCTCAAATCATAGCGCTTATGCAGGGGTTTCGTTTTTGACGTTTTTCTCTGGAACCGTTAAAGATTTTTTCAAAAACTTTGCACCGTTTTACTTGCAAAGGGTGCGCGCATTGGTAAATAGAAGAATTTCGATTTTGTTTCTGACGGTTTCATGACCAACGCGATCGCAAAAATTACTTTTATTATTCAACTTTTTAGTGTTCCCCTATTTTACTGAAGGAAATGGCGAGTGGCACGTAAAACTCTACAAAACATTTAGTTTCAATATGCTTGATGCAACAAACACAGCCTTAATTAAATTCTAGCGACAACGTATCGTGACCCTTCCTTGTCAGATGTTTGGGGTATTATCTTTTATCCATCATGTTTCAGAGCCTTTTTTCTTTATCATAAAGGATTACCTGAAATCGCTATAGCAAATTTAATACGACGCGTATCTAAAAAAAAATACGGAAACGTTTCTCTAAAAATATATTTTCCCCATAGTTTTCATGCAAATACTAACCAGGAAAGGTCACGATACGTTGTCGCTAGAATTTGATTAAGGCTGTGTTTATTGCATCAAGAACATCAAAACTAAATGTTTTGCAGAGTTATACGTGCCACTGGCCATTTTCTTCGGAAAAATAGGGGAAAAACTGAAAAGTTGAATAATAAAAGTAATTTTTGCGATCGCGTTGGCCATGAAACCGTAAAAGAAAAAATCAAAATTTTTCTATTTACCAATGCGCACAACCTTTGCAAAGAAAATGGTGCAAAGTTTTTGAAAAAATCTTAAACGGTTCCGGAGAAAAACGCGGAAAACGAGGCCTTTGTAAAACGGTTTTCCCTATGTAAACGCCTATGCAAGTCGCATAGATATAGTTATACAGATACACACAAAACTTCTCAAATCATAGCGCTTATGCAGGGGTTCGTTTTTGACGATTTTCTCCGGAACCGTTTAAGATTTTTTCAAAAACTTTGCACCATTTTACTTGCAAAGGGTACGCGAATTGGTAAATAGAAGAAATTCTATTTTTTCTCTGATGGTTTAATGGCCAACGCGATCGCAAAAATGACCTTTTTATACCCATTTTTCAGTTTTTTCCATATTTTTCCGAAGTAAATGGCCAGTGGCACGTATAACTCTGGAAAACAATTAGTTTTGATGTCTTTGATGCAATAAACACAGCCCCAATCAAATTCTAGCGACAACATATCGTGACCCTCCCTTGTAAGCATTTTAGGCCATACTGTTGCTTATGAACACAGGGATAGTACTAAGGGATATGAGTAGTTCTTAGTTGTTATTTAAATTAATAGATTGGTTAAAATGTGATTTTGATAGAAGTGGTGATTTTGTAACTTACTATTTAAAAATTATGAATTTTTGTTGAGAAACCGATCAAATGGTGCATTTATAAAATATCAGTATGTATCAAATTGGGAGAACTCATTTATAAGGGAGACAAGGACGAACATATTCAGTACGATTATTAATTAATCTACCTCCTACAGTTTTTCCCTTTTTATTATATTGCTCAAGCTTTTAAAACTATCTTATTTCCAAAGAACAGAGAATACAAAATTGGTGTTTATTTATATTTTATCAATATATTTTAGCGTGTGTCTTGTGAGCTTGAAAAATAAATAATTTTGATTTCCGAATCCTCTTAAATACAACAAGTATAAAAACAAAGATCAGTTAAGAAATTGTCAATCTGTTGCTAAATATCTGCATTTCATGTGTCTGTCATTAACAGTTGGTAACCGTATTTTATTGTTTTCATTAACGTTACAGCGATCTCAAATAAATTATTAACATTATTAATTTAAAATTCCTGTGTTCTTAATTTAATTTAATTTAAATTAAATATTTTTTATCCAAAAATAAAACAAAGGATTTACTTTTTAAAAATATCGCTCAAATTTGTATCTTCTTATAATTAAATCTTCAGAAATTAATTAGGATTTTTAAAGCGAAATTTAATTCATTCATTATTTCCCAACAATGCGGATCTTGTCTTCTGTATTTAAAATAAACCTAATATGCTTTAGTCTTGGTAATTATCTTGGAAGATCTGTATATCCAGAAACGTGGGTCCGCTGTTAGGATAATCTTATCTTTGCGGTGGTTGGAGCTTGGTCGGATGGTAATTGAATTAGACAGACAACAACAGCTGCTGAGCTGGAGTTCGGAATTATTCATTGAGCATGTAATACTCCCCTGTATTGATCTGGCTACTGTTATTTTGCAAGTATTAATTGATGTGGGCCGGGTTACGAGTAATGCGGTCACAGTTATACTGTTTCAACAATTAACAGGTGTCGATATCACACATTGATAAATGGGAGTGTCTGGATACACACAAGTTATTTTTTAGAATTCCAACTTAAATGCTGATCGTCGTTAAAGTTAAATTTCCTAAATAAATTATAAAAGATACACAACGCTTAGTTAAAGTTGAGGGAGGCATTAAGCATCTTTTCCATACCACACCAATGTTGTTAAAATTAAAGTTAACGGAACCGTCAACAACATTTTTGTAGCAACATTATTGTTGTTTTAATTGAAACGTTGTTTAAACTTTAAACTTTTTTAATCAATAATTCATTCACTTATTTAAAAAATTAATAAAACAAAAACTATACACTCAATTAAATTTTTTTAGAAGTAAGTTAATTTATTTGAAACCACTTATTTTATGCCATGAATTTGGCATTAAAAATGTGTTTGCGCGTTTGGATACCGAGACTGCTTAGACCAGATTGGAAACAAATTTTTTCAAGAAATATGTAGGTTTACAGATTGATGAAACAGTTTTCCAAGAGCTCTGAGAGGTAACGAGATTCGTTTTAGCAATATTAACTATATTATAAAAAAGGACCATGCCCCAGTGACGTATTCTCTTTTAATTGGTAACCTTTTTTCTCCAACGATGATTTTATGGTACCAAAAGAGAAGCTTTCTCATTTCAAATGACTTTTTTTAAAAGTACATTGATGTTTGGTTGCCCCTGTGCATGCAACAGTTTAACGTTTAACAGCTTAGCACTTGTGACAGGTCCACAAAACAACTTTTGAGAACTATTGTTTTGGCTCGACTTTTACACCAATGTAACCTTTAAAGCAAAAATTTGTATAGCGACACCCTTTTTCAGCTGACCTATTTCAATGAAAAGCTTATCACGATCTCTGTCAATTAAAAAATTGTTTGAAACTTTGTTTTACTCTCAGAATGAAGCTGTTTAAAAAGTTTGTTACGAAGTTATAAATTCATATTTAAATCTTAATAGTTAATCCCACTTAAACGCATAATTTTTTTTTTTATTTAGTCATTTGTCTTTCTACCGTTAGGTGTAAGACTACATTAATTTACTAAACCAATTTAAGATAAAAACTAAACACAAGTTCGATAAAAGTACATTTAACATAATATTTAATGTGAGCTTCACTATTATGTTAACTTTATTTCTTGCTAACTATTCTTTTCCACCCCACTCTGTTTTGAGACAGCTCCTTTACGTCCTCCCATTTAATACCTTTTTCTTGCGCTGCCTTCTTTACTCCTTCTTTCCAAGTTTTTCTTGGTCGGCCCCTTTTATTTTTTCCCTGAGTCCTTGCTTCGTACGTTTTCCTTGTTAATTTTTCATCTGTCATTCTATTAATGTGGCCTAACCATCCTAACTGTCTTTCCCATATCTTAACTTCTGTTGATTTTATTTTAAGTTTTTCTCTATATGTCTCGTTTTTTATTTTGTCTAGTTTTGTCTTTCCCTCGATTGTTCTTAAAAACCTCATCTCGGCTGCATTTATTCTACCTAAGTTTCTTTTTGTAAGTGTCCATGATTCGCTTCCGTATAATAAAGTTGGTGTGACTACTTTTTTAACTACGTCTACTTTTGTTTCTTTGGATATTTCTCTTTTACTAAAGATGGTCGTTTTTAGGGTATTATATATTCTTCCTACTTTTCCTAGTCTGTCGTTTATCTCTTTGTCTTGTCTTCCGTTTCCTTCTATGATTGTTCCCAAGTATTTGTAATGTGTTACTTGTTCTATATATTGTCCTTCTATTGAAATGTTGTGTGAGTTTTCTTTCTCTGTTACTATCATGCTTTTTGTTTTCTGTACATTTATCCTCATATTAATTTTCTTTAGTTCTTCGTTAAGTCTTTCCATATTATACTGTAGGTTTGCCTCCGAGTCTGCTACCATCGCCATATCATCTGCGAATAATAACTCCGTCAGCTCAACCTTTTCCATCCTCCAATACCCCAACTGTAGTGGTCTGAACTTCTTTTTTGCTTTCTTTATTGCCTCATCTACTACGATTGCAAATAGCAATGGACTAAGCACGCAACCTTGTTTTAATCCTTCTTTCGTTTCAAACTCTAATGATTCCTCGTTATGTGTTCTTACCACGTTTAGCGTTTTTTCATACATTATTTTTAGTGTGTCTATAGTTCCCCCGTCTATACCTTTGGTTTTTAGGCTTTTCCACACATCCTTTCTTTGTATTCTGTCGAACGCTTTCTCCAGATCAATAAAACATATATGTATTTCCTTGTTTTTCATCATTGCTTTTTCTATCGTTTGTCGTAATATAAAAATTGGATCTTGCGTGCTTCTTCCCCTTCTAAAACCATATTGTGTTTCTTCTAACGTATTTTCTAATTTTTCCTTTATTCTGCCTTCTATTATTCTGGCTAGTATTTTTGCTGGTATACTTATTAGTGTTATGCCTCTATAGTTTGCGCAGTTCCTTTTATCCCCTTTCTTGAAGAGTGGTAAAATAATTCCCATGTTCCATTCCTTTGGCATTTTTCTTGTTTTAATAATTTCGTTTATTATGCTTCTCAGGGCTTCTTTTCCTGCTTCTTCCAAGTATTTGATCATTTCTGGAGTAATATTATCGATACCTGGAGCTTTGCCTAGTTTTATCTTTATTATTGCTTCTTCCAGTTCTTCTTTTGTGATTGGTGCCATTTCTTGGTGTTCGCTTTCTACCTCTTCGTTTATTTTTTTGTGGTTTTCGTTTGCTTCTGTTAGTTCCATAAAATGTTGCCTCCATCTCTCTAATATCTTATCCTCCTCTGTAATTATCGTTCCATCTTTATCTTTTATATTATTCATGTTAAACTCTTTTTTTTGTCTTAATTGTTTTAATATGCCATAAAACAGTTTTTGGTTATCCCTAAAGTTGTCATTCATGCTTTGTCCAAATTTTCTCCATGATTCTTTTTTTGCTTCTTTTACTGCTTCTTTCACTTCTTTCCTCTTTTCTTTGTATTTCTCGTAGTCTGCTATTGTTTTTGTCGTGAGATATTTTCTCCACATCTCTTTTTTCTCTCTAATAGTATTTTGTAATTCTTTGGACCACCATTCTGTTCTTTTTATGTCTTTGTTCGTTACTTTCGATGTGCCACAGCTTTCCTTTGCGGCCTTTAGTATTGTTTCTTTGAATCTCTTCCATTTTCCTTCTAGATCTGTTTCTTCTTTATGTTCTCGTATTTTTTTACTGAGTATGTCTTGGTAGTTCTTTCTGCATGAACTATTTTTGAGCTTGTAGTTCTTTATTTTCTCCTTTACTTTCTCTCTTCTTTTATCTGGCTCTTCTTTTTTTGTTTTTATCTTCATTTTCACTAAATAGTGGTCGCTGCCAATTTCTGCTTGTCTTGATACTTGATACTGATTTAGGATGCATAATTATGTTTTGTATACATTTGTTAAAGAAGTGTTGTATAGTACAATAATCAGTAAAAAGCGATTTGCTTATTTTTTTAACGATTAAAATGTTTTTTGGACCATGATTATACCTATTAAATATAATTTTCGTTTTCTGTTTAAGACGGGTTGGAAATAGTTATAGGACATGTACGAGGATGAGTTGAATGGTTTCTGGTAGGGGTGGGCGATATATCGACGTATCGATATCCGACATTCCACTATATCGATATGTTGAGGGCGAGAAGTGTGTGTTTTTTTTTTTTTTTAAGGTCACCACTCTCTTTTTTCACTTTTTTACCGACTTTTTTAGCTTCGCGCTGCTTTTATATCGAAGTTTCGATTTATCGATATATTTTCGATATCGATATTCCATATCGAAATTTGGATATCGCCCACCCCTAGTTTCTGGCGTAGAAACGCAAACAACCAAACATTGGTTTAAAAAAATTATTTTACGATACATATTATTTCTAGCTCACTTTACTAATTCCAGTGATATTCAAAAGCTTTTATGCCATCTTTATAATTTGATTCGCCCAACACAAAAATCTTTCACTAATACCAACCGCTAAAATTAAATAACTGAAAGCTGTTAAGGGTTGCACGAGGATCGACGAAATATTGAACCAGGATATAAGAGAAGAATTAGGTATAAAGGCACTAGCGGCTAACCAGGGAAGGTCACGATATGTTGTCTCTAGAATCTGATCAAGACTGTGTTGTTTATTGCATCAAGAACATCAAAACTAAACGTTTTGCAGAGTTATACGTGCCACTGGATATTTCCTTCGGAAAAATAGGGGAAAAACTGATTTTGTGATCGCGTTGGCCATGAAACCGTCAAAGAGAAAATCTAAATTTTTATTTTTACCAATGCTTGCATTCTTTGCGAGTAAAATGGTGCAAAGTTTTTGAGAAAATCTTATACGGTTCCAGAGAAAAACGCGAAAAACGAGTCCTTTGTAAAAACGGGTTTCCCTATGTTAAACGTCTATGCAAGTCGCATAGATATAGAGTTATACAGATATACCACAACTTCTCAAATCACAGCGCTTATGCAAGGGTTTCCTTTTTAACGTTTTTCTCCGGAGTCGTTTAAGATTTTTTTAAAGGCTTTGCACCATTTTACTTGCAAAGGATGCACGCATTGGTAAATAGTCGAATTTAGATTTTGTCTCTGACGGGGTCATAGCCAACGCGATCGCAAAAATGACCTTTTTATATCAATTTTTTAGTTTTTCCCCTATTTTTCTGAAGGAAATGGCCAGTGGCACGTATAACTTTGCAAAACATTTAGTTTTGATGTCCTTGATGCAATAAACACAGCCTTAATCAAATTCTAGCGACAACGTATCGTGGCCCTCCCTTGTAAGATTTGTAAGTACCTACAGAAATAAATGAAAACAACACATGAGTAGGATGAACGACACGCTTCTTCCAAAACAAGCACTCTTCTATAGACTATGTGAAAGACGTGATGTTGGCAGACCAAGAAAGCGATGGAGTATAGAACAGGTCTGATGGCCTAAATCATGAAAAGGAGATTAGGCGACGGCATTTTTTATGTTTTGGAAGCCACATCTTTTAAAATGTTAAAGGTTATCTGTACCTATAATTAATTTTTCTTGGATTTTTTACATTTTTTGGTATGTGAAGCCCAAAAAAAGAAAGTGAAAATGTGTTACACAACACTTAAATTATTTTTTTTAAAGCCTGCTAGTTAATTTGATCAAATAATGCGTGTTCACCTATCCATTATCATAAAACAGCAATAACGGCAAAATATTAATATTAGACATAGCACAGGCTAAATGTATATGAAATATAATTAAATTATACCTTCGTTATGTTAAACTTTACTTTCGTATTCATAGAAGTTAAACAATTGAAAAAATAATATTAAATTGAAATTTCACTGAATTATACCTTCAGCTTTATTAATTAAAATTATAATCTTGTTTTAATAAGTACAGTTTTAAAAGACAGTAAGAAACAAACTATATTTCGTAGTTAAATAATACCTTAATTCAAGTCTGGTTGGATCGTCATTTAAAATGCGGCCTAATTAAATTTTCATTCCCGAATTGACTGGGTCTCGTGCTAAAAAATTACTCACTACCCAATTATTTTAACCTTGAAACCTTAACATTATTGAGATAATCGGACGTCCGACTCAAAATCCTGTTTTAGTATGTTTTGGTTGTTTGTGGTTACTGCGATTAAAATGTTTCCATGACGGATAATGCCAATGCGAAATTTCGACTTCATACAGACAAATAAAAATTATGTAGCGATGGCTATAAATTCAAAAAGTGCGAAATGAACATAACTCCTTTTTCCATTATATGGGTGTGAGCGTTACGGATACAAGCTATAAATCTAAAAATAGAAGCATTGGTGTTCAAATCCATCAAACTCTGACAGTGAAATTACAGTAGCGCATCGATTCGTCCTTTGAAACAGTCTATTAAATAACAACACGTATGTTTGTCAATAAAACGAACAGCTTCGAAGCAAAAAAGATTTCTCAGTATTTTTCGGGAATGCGTTTATTACTTTGGCTACAATTTTTGTTGCTTTAGATTATTCATAAAACATTACAGATCTTATTTTTATAGCAATAACGAACTGTGATTATGATTAACTTTTTATTGTGAAATACATGTTAAATAATTTTAAAAATATCGTTTGCGTCCCATATATTTTACGTTTCCAGGTTCCCACAATTAAATCTGGATAAATACAGTATAAATATTTTATACAACATAAACCAATAAATGAAAATTTTCCGTATAACGATAACATTAAATTAAATTTAATACATATCTTTTCTTGTCAAAATATCCTTATGTTTTTGAGATAAACAGAAAGTTTCAATACATTTATTCACCATTGGAATCTTGAGTTGATTTAAAAAGTGTAATAAAAATTTAGATCACTTAACCTTTTCCGAAAATAAACGAAGAATCCGATTTTTTTCTTTTTCTTAATCGGATCTTTTTGTACCTTTCAGTTGAGGTGTATATTCCCAGTTCTTGATTATGTTTCTCCATCCCTGTCTATCATTGGTTAACTCTGGCACATCTCTCCAGCTGACTCCTCTTTCTTCTAGTCTTTGTCTCAGTTCGTTTTTCCATTTTGTTTTTCGTCTTCTTCTACTTCTTTTCCCTCAAACTTCGTTTTCCAACCCATTTTTGCGCACCTACTTTTTGACATTCGTAATAGATGTCCCAGCCATCTTAATTAGTATGACCATCTTTATATCTTCCTCTTCCACTAAGACTGTATCCTTTGTTTTTGCTTTCGTGTGCCTATCCGTTTGGACTGCAAGTAAGAATTGGTATATACACTGCATGAAATATTCACATTTGAAAACTCCTTTCTTATCAAGTATTTATTAGTAGTGTGGTAAAATTTCGTTGCTGTAATTATTTTGTTATTCAGACCTTGTTCCAAAGTGCTATTTTCTACATTTTTAAAGACCCCTTTAAATGTTTGTTTAGGAGTGTTTGCTTAAATTTGATGAATTATTCGTTAGTATAAGAGAAGCTACAATCAATTTTTATAAGTTCAAAAATCCTTGAACTTCAGATGTTATAGGAAAAAAATATGAATATGTTTGTTTCTCTCATAATTTTTTTGTTTTATTCATTAAATCAATTTTATTAGTACTTTCGTGAGGTACTTTTTGATGGAGAATGTAACTGTTATTCGATAGTCTTAGTAGCAAATTTGTTATAATATAATTATGGGCACATTTACAACTAATGAAAAATTTGACATGTTGAGACACTACATTATTTGCCATAGAAACTGTAAAAACAGATAATTCTAATTCTTCACTGGTTCCAGTGCAGGATTTTTGGTTGGTTTCTCGAAGAAAACATATTCTTTTAAATATATTTCCGAATTTTTGTAATTATGCGCACTTCGTTGACTTTTTTTTAAAGAAAATTTGTTATATCGGAAACAAACCATGTGGTAATTTGACTAAAGTGTATTTAAACTTTTTCAGTACAAATACTTAAAACTATAACACATTAAAAAAAAAACAGTAAAAATTGTATTTTGCCATCTATCCCAACCTGTCAGGGATAGATGGCACAAACTAAAATAAATTCTTTGGTATAAAAAGGAACACAGAAAAATATCATTGCTTTCCACATAGGCCACACATGTTTTTATATTTTGTGCAGTTTTCGTGCATCCAGCGATTGCAATAAACACACTGGATCCAATCATCTGAACGGATTGTGGTGTGGTTATCCTCAAGACATCCAACACACTCATTCTCGTTGAATTCATCATTAATGTCGTTATCACTGTCTTCTTCGGCTTCATACTCTTCGTCTGACTCAGATGAAGACACTGAGGCTTGGATTTTTTGACAGGTTTTGGAGCACAGCTGGGTTTTACTAAACCTTTACGTTTTGTTAGTCGTTGTTTTAACAATTTTGCCTTTTCGATGTTCTCAGGTGAAGTTAGTATAGTCGCAATATTTCTACCCCGTTTCTTTAATCCTACAGGAATTGTCGGCAAGGGTGAGATCTTTTCAAGTATTTTTCCAGCAGAGGGAGGTTGATCAGGTGCTGAAGATGGTCCAGGTTGTGACTCAGGCGATCGATGATCAGATGATGAAGTTGGACCGGGTCGGGGCTCAGGTGTTAGGCAATAAGGACAATCATTATCGCGGTTTTCTACGTCTGATTAATCTTCGTGGTGAGTTGAGAATTGTGGTGGTCGAACGCTAATAGTTGAAGCTATTAAATTTTTCATCAGGTCGTGAGGCATCTCACCTGAGTTACATTGTGCCATCTATCCCAAATATCGGGTTAGATGCCCCACCTAATATTACAGAAACTATACGTGCTAAAGAATTGAAATATAGCCCGTTCCATAACCTTATACTACCGTAATAAATGCTACCAGTCTTACACCTAAAGGTAGAAAGACAAATGACTAAATAAAATAAATGCTACCAAAATCGCCCATCCACCTAATTGCATTAAAAATATACAAGCACTAGAGTCATTAACTAAACATTTTCAAGCCTGCTAACAAAAATTTAAACTTGATAACTTATTTTTCTTAAACTTTATTTTTACAGCACAGCTACTTATAAACGTGTGGTTCTAACAAACTTACTGTAGAACACACAGCTCCCTATATTACCGACTAAGTGAATTTTGGCACTTTGCCATCTCTCCCGGTGGGGCATCTCACCCGGAATTACACTATTTTAAACAAACCTGTATCTCTTATCATAAGCTAGATCCCGAGCTGGAAATGTTATCTGGGACACCCTGTATAGCTAGGGTAAATTTTTTTAATCGCTTAACGTTTGTAAGGGTTATTTGTAAAACTAAGCTTATCGTGTAACGATCTCTGTATGATAGCAGATTTTCGTTTTTAGTAATAATGTTAGTATAATGTGACCTTATAAATAATAGGAGGCCAAAAAAGCAATTCATTAGATATTACCTAACTTTTATGTTAGGTTGGGCTAGCTTAAGGGTCTAATACATTTTTTTATTTTTTGATTTATGAAACTGCTTTTAACGTATTACGATGTTTTACGTTTAAAAGATGCAAAACCTTGTATGCACTTTAGTATATCAAGTACGAATTTCCATAAAGTGTTCCGAGAATATCGTGTTTCGGTATTTTTCCTGTTTATTTTCATTAATATATCGCTTGTTCCGCACTTGCCGGCGCATTCGTCGACATTGTGTGTGTCAATAGCGATGTCAAATATTCCGGGAATAGTAATTCAAAAATGTAAACGTCATGCCGGTGTAAGTAGGAGGCAGTATGTGTTATTACACAATGTGGGACGTGCGCGTCTCAGGATCCCGAAATTGAAAACGTGCGACCCTCGAGAACGGGACTGGGAATATTGGATACAAAGTCTGTGCTCGCAACGCGCTACCAAATCACGCGCAAAATGTCACTGTTATATCACACGAGAGGGAAAATGTGAAATATAAATGATGGCAAAGTATGCCTGTGATGTAAAATCCATAAGCTAATCTTATAAATAATGGTGTCATCTGCAGCATAACTTATGCCACCCCTAAAAATTTGCACTTTACAAAAACTTCAATTTATAAATAAATATTGACACTTCCGCGTTTAAACTGGATCATAACATTTATACATTCAATTGTTCTAGACTAGAGTATACAACCCTGAAGTGACAAACTTATACTGATAAATACAAAAACTATAAAAGTATTTGCTACCCTGAAAAAAAAAACCTAGTGTGACCACCGAATGACTTTCGCCATACATCTGTAAACAGGGCCCTGCATTAGTACGTCGGGCTTTCATAGCGCGGGCCCGTAGGAGATGGAAAAAAAACTTAAATGCATAAAATTATTGGTTTAAAAAGGTCAACGTCGTAAAATTATTTTCAACTATACAGGGTGTTCCATTTTCGCGCTATAGCAAAAACAAAGATTTTTTAAATGGAACCCTGTATATTTTTAGGTCTTCGAATGTCATTTTTTAACCTCTACATGAATGGGCGCGTTCAGCCGACGCAACAGTTGAGTATGTTGTCTTGTTTAGTACTCTGAACGGACAGTATTAAGTTTTGGTGACTAGCAACTGTTGGCGAATGTATCCACCATAAAATTTGTTTGGTAACTTTAGTAAACGCTATTACTTAACCTCATTTTTAACTGTCATTTTGACATTGTGACTGCTGCAACCACTTAATAATGAGTACCGGGCAGCAAATAGATTTAAATGATTTTGTACTGATAAGCAATCAATTAGTTTCAGTACTTATAAACACAAATTCAATTTTACTCACATCAGGTATACATAACCTATTACAAATGTCATAACAAAAAGCAACGTCATGACATCAACATCAACTGTAAACTATCCGTATAGGCATTCTCAACTTGTTGCGTGTAAACATAACTGAAACTTGTTTACGGTGACTGGCAACCGTTGCGTCGGCTGAACGCGCCCATTGTCTTTTCATTTTTTGATTTTGTGACAGTGTTACCAACTTATATTTTTTTCCGAAAAATCTGACATAAGCAGGCATAACATTAAAAAATCGTAGCGACCTCGTTTCTTGAAGTTAAGAAATAAGTTTTAACAATAATGTTAGTCCGGTTAGGGAGCAACATTTTAAAAATAAAAAATTTAAATTTATTGATACAGGGTCTTCACAAAAAAATGACAAACTTTCCAAATTTCAAAGTGACATAACTCATTTTTTTCAAATGTAAACACCCTTGTTTTATTATGCTATTCGATAGAATTTTTTCTCCCCTTCAATTTTTATGAAAGGTCCTATGTCTAAACCCCGTAGTTGTTGAGATATTCAATACTTTTCAAAAAAGTAGCATAAAAATGCAATTAAATGCATTTTTATGCACCGAAGTAGGCCGCGCTTATGCAAAACAAGTGCCAAAATGTAAGCAAGTGTCAACTTAACATTTGAATAAGTTTAGAATATAAGCGGATATTAATTACGTAATAAAATTAAAGAAGAAAGAAGTCAATAAAACCAACTATTTTTTACCAGTACAATTTTTAATACAGTCCACTACATCGACATCATTTAACACGAATCTCTCTATGTTGATTGGTCGAGGCATTACTACGTTCTACGCCGCGTACAATTCCTGCTGCTAGGAAAACGCGGCTATATTTCGGTTCCCGCAGCGAAATGGTTGTGGTACATTCTAAACTAGGGGTTCATGGACCCCCCAACGGGTACGTAAAGCTACTACAGGGGGTACGTGTCAAATAAAATGCCCAAAATATATTGGTGGAAAGCAAGAATCAACTATGTTCATATTAAATATTTTATACTGTATGTTATAGTGATTGCAATACCGGTATACCGGTATACCGAATACCGGTATACCGTGCCATTTTACAATACCGAAATACCGTCTCATTTGATGGTCTAATACCGGTATTCGGTATTAATATTATTTTTTTTAAATTTGATTTTTATTATTTTATAATTGCAGTCTGCCATAAATAAAAAAATAGCAATAAATGCAAAACACAAAATTATGCCACAAAATGATGTATTTAAGTTAATTAAAAGAGAGATGATATTATTAGAAGACGAAAGAATATTGCAACATTGGAATATTTGTTGTAATTTCCAAGGCTTACTATTAAAAAATGTTGCAATTTCTCTTAACTTTATCAAAAATTCTTAATAACTCGAAAATTATTGCAGATAGGTATAGGAAACGCTAATATAGATTGATGTAGAATTTACTTTTGAATTAGAAAATGAAAAAAAAATTGGGCATTGTATTTGAAAAAAACGAGTTTTATTGGTCTGAAATTGTATTAAAAGAAAATTAAATTTTGGACACCCTGTAAGTAATGCATCGATTTCAAAAATTCCAGCATGAACTCCAAGCTTTGTTCTATGCATAATCTAAATTTGAGCGTTTTCGCTTCAAAAATGGTGGCGGTAGATAATATTAAGCATTACGATGAAAATCGAAAAATTTTCAAAAAAGTCCAAAAATCTAAAAAACGACTGCACTTAGGTATAGGGTATGCTATTAATAGTCCCTCTAAATGCAATAAAAAATAGACCATTGTATTTGAAATAAGAAAATAGACGACAACTTCCGGTATTTCCAGAAGGGTCGCCATCTTGAAAATATTTTCATTAAACAGCTCAGATGCCATTATGGTCATAACCAAAATTTCAGATCAATACCCTTTTTCATTCTTCATATATTTTTAATGCCCGGTCTCAATCAATTAGGTACCCTGTATAGGTATCTTCAGTTTTTTGTGTCCATACTTTTTTACATATGTAATATTTTAAGTTTCTTTATTTTATGTAAATTTGTGTTTTGACATTATACTTGCTATATGTACATATGTGTAAAATGCATATATTGTATTTTCAAAATTAATACTTTTTTTAAAAAAGCAATACCGGTATTAATACCGGTATACCGGTATTACTTGCGAATAAATACCGAATACCGGTATTGAATTTTGGTCCGGTATTGCAATCACTAGTATGTTATATGCATAAATAACGTTCGTTTGAATTAAACAAATTGACATACGGTACATTCCACTACACAGAGAGACCAAGGGGTACATTAATTGTAACGTGTTCAGGACCGCTGTTCTAAACGATAAAAATTATAAAACAATGTTAAAAGATCAAACATAAAATGATAAAAACAAAAAAAATATTTTAACGAATCTTATCATTAGCTTTTTCAGGACTTAATTAATTAAACATAAATAAATTGCATAATTTTGTACTAACAGCTTATGATCCTTTAAAAATATTTTTTACCACAATAACTCAAAAACAAATTTTCGCAAAATAAACTGTATTGTTACCAGAAAATAGCCCATTAATATTTTAATATGTCGTGTACACCCACTTTAGTAATTTTAGAACCTCGTTTGTAAAACATACATAAAAAGCTTGTAGGGAAAGGAAAAATTTCGTGTTTATGTAAGGAACAGAAAACAAATTACAAGAGGGTAATTTAGGAGTTAAAGGCTTCTTTGATATGTTATTAAACCACTTTGTATAATACGTTACTGTTACTATGTTGCGTGCGTTAGGCTTCGCTTTGCCGATTATTTTGTTCATGTAGGAAAGTGGGCTGTGGTTTAACCCATTAACATTTTTATGGTTACCTACATAAAGTGCGGTATCTTTATTGACTAATTTAATTAACGGGCCATAAAAAATAATGACTTTTTCGAATGTGTATTTGAGTTCCAGATATTGTTGCAATGATCTATGATAAGCATTTGTCACCGGCGTAGGTCACGGAAGCCGGCGGTGAAGTTACAAGGAATATGTTGTGGTAGCGCACTGATAGACACGCTTTTAAAACATGTGCACCCACACAAAAGAAAACAAAATTTTTCAGCATTTAATGAGGTTCATGCATGTAAACAAACTTAAACAAAATTTAATCATTCATTGAGCTGTATAATCCTTGGGATTATGGCTAACGCCGAGGCGTTTTTTTAAATCCATTAATTGGGGTGGATCGGTCCTCTTCCACTGATTTTTAAGCTTTTTGGTCCTGGCTGCCACCGTTATTTGCTTCAATTCTTTTCTAATTTCTTCCATGTTACCTATCCGCAGCATCTTTATTTGTTCGTATTTAATTATTTCTTCCTTTTTTTCTCTCTTATTTTCTTGTTAACTATTTATATCTTCATTTATCTTATCTGTTTACAATTCATTATCCTTGTTCTTAGCCATGGTCAGTATTGTGTCTTCTTCGTTAATGTTTTCCTTTCTCAGTTTTTTGTCGTCCTTGTTCTCGTGATTTTCCTAATCTGTTCCATGTCGTCTTCACCCTCTTCTTTGTTTGGCGTGCGTTGACTTGCTGTTCTTCCTTTTTTATGTTGTATGATTTTTCTTCTTCTGCGAGGTCTTTTCACTAAACGTTTTGTCGTTTATTACTAGTTTATCAAAAATGAGTTTAGCTTTGTAGCCTTTGTTTCTAGCATCTTTCATGTCGGAGATTAGGGGTTTTCTTGTTTTTAGTACTGATTTCGAGTAGTCTTCGGAGATCCATATTTTTGTGCCTTTCAGTTTTTTTCGCTTCTTTAAAGATCTTTTTTTTGTTCCGAGGTGAGCTCTATAAAATTAGGCCTACTGTTTTTTAGTTCTGTATCAGCTTTTCCAATTCTGTAGATTTGTTGTATTTCGGATTTTTCGTTTATTTGCACAGCTATTAAATTTAGTGTTTCCTTAATTTTACCCTTTACTGTATCTTCAGTTTCGTTTTTGTTTCTTGGATTCCATAAATGACTATGTTCCGTTTTCTTGTGCCCCTTTCAAGTGTTTTTATTCTTTCTTCTTGTTCTTCAATTTTTATTTGAGCTTTGTTTAATTTCATTTTTATTTCTGTTTTCTCCTTGTACTTCTAAAATCTCTTTGCAGAGAGTCCAGTTTCTCTCTAGTCTTTCATTGGAGTCTTCTATTTTCCCGAGTTTAGCTAATATTTCTTGAATTGCGTTTTCCATCTAAGATATTTTGTTAAGCCCGGCCCTGTCTTATATTTGTACAATGGTTCAGAATGTTTCACTGTTCTTATCGTTATCACACTGCGCAAAAAACCACAGGCCAGTCGACCCGTCGCGTCGGTACCTGACGTTTCTCGCCGTCTTTGATAGCGAATTAATCAGGTTTTAAGACTAATCTTACTTTTAGATGCGTTGCACTTTTCTTACACACACTTTGTTCACTTACGCACACACTGAGTTAACTTTGCAAATTAATTTTCGCGTAGTTTACGAAATATTTAATGTCCACTGTGGAGCATATAAATGACAATGTTGTTTTTTGACAACCAGCATATCAACCAAACAAAATTTAATAACTGTGTGGAAAAACAGCACTAAACTAAAAAAGCATTTTAGCATATATTAATATAAGTTAACATTTCTGATAAAAAATGTTAAGTAAAAGATGCGACGGTTTAGTTTGTCATTTTTGTGGTGAAAAAACCAAGTGTTTTTTTTTATTTGCTTACCCCATTTTAAATTCCCTATGAATTTTAACGCTTTGACGTGAATTTTATTTGGATTAAACTAATACTAAAAGGAACCCTCACCAAAAACGTTGCCAACAAACTTTGAACAGTATTTAAAATGTTAAAAATTTGAGCTGTTTGAGTTATTTTATGCATGTGACTAAAAATCACTTTTCCTATTTTCTACAAAAAAATATTTTTGTACAAAATTTTAACTATTACGAGACTTGTCTCTTCGGTTTATCTATATAGGGTGCAAACTGGAATAAATTCTGTAACTTGGGAATACAGTATATCGGTAAAACCTGCGAAAACACGTCGATTTTAGTTTTTCGCCGGATACATTTCAGCAGTATTGCTTTTGGGATATCTTCATCCAGAGGGGTGCAACAACCTGTAATAATTTTTTTTTAAATGTAAGGATATGTCGAGTGGCATGTCGTTGGAAAGCTCATCTAGAGAGGAATACAATGCATGTTTTATTTTCGAAAAATTCCAAGAGGTTAGTTGTTAACAAAATAAAAATATAAATTTTATATTTTATAGAGTTTAATGATAAAATTGTTCAAACTGTAAACCATTTCTTTCTTGACAGAAAGCTAATCGATGCAACAAAAAGTTACGACAAAAAGTTGTTTAACTGTGAAAAGAAGGGCGCAGATGAACGCTTACAGATTGAAATTGTGCACATTGTAAACAACCTTTACATTAAATAGCGTTAAACTTTAAACCTCAGTCTTTATTTTGTTAACACCTAACCTCTTGGAATTTTTCGAAAATAAAACATGCATTGTATACGTCTCTAAATGAGCTTTCCGACGATATGCCACTCGACATATCCTTAAAAAAAAAATTATTACGAGTTGTTGCACCCCTCTGGATGAAGATATCCCAAAAGCAATACTGCTGAAATGTATCCGGCGAAAAACTAAAATCGACGTGTTTTAGCAGGTTTTACCGATATACTGTATTCCCAAGTTACAGAATTTATTCCACTAAAGTTTGCACCCTGTATATACAAAAATGAATGTGTTTGTTTGTTTGTCCTTTAAGCATTCCTATACCATTCATCCGATCCTGACTAAATTTGGCACAGACCATCTATAGGACCATGGGAAAAAGATAGGCTATATAAGAATTCCCAAAAGTTCCAAAAATTCCCAAAAGATCCAAAAATTACCAAAAGGTCAAAAACTCCCAAAAAAAATTCAAAAATTTTTAAAAGTCAAAACGTCTGGGAACGTCCGCCGGGCGCGAGCGCGAAGCGCGAGTAGTCTGTGTTTGATAAAAAAATTCACCGAGCGAAGCCGGGTAACTACGCTAGTATTAAATAATTAAGAATCGAAACCGGTACAGTTTTTTTACAACAAAGATGTTAATAGTATTGTTTCTTAAAATTAAAATCTACAAATTAATGCAAATATACAGCGTAATTTAAAAAGTGTGCAAAAATGAAAAAAAAAAAAATTCGATTTATTAGAAAATTTTATTCTTGAAAACAGTTGGTGCATGGTCTAAGACTAATTTTAGGATAAAAAAATGTTTAATAACAATTCAAGACACTAGATTTTAGCGATTTTAGAAATATTCGCAAGAGTAAAGTGGCCTTACTTTGACAGGAACAAAAAAATCATAAAAATTTGTTTAGAATTTAAAAATATAACTACATATAAAATTTCCAATTTTTATATTTACAGTAGATTTTTCTAACATTGTTAAAGTCAACAACAAATGAAAAGGTTTTTTATTATCGATTTCTCAGAAAATTTTATTCCTGATGAAAATTGGTGCATGACCTTTGAAAGAGGTCCATGTCCTGGGCCCCCCCACATTTGAAATGTAACTTTTTTTTAAATGTAGAAGGTTGTGCTAGCCTTGTGCTGGCGTGCTTTGTTAAAATTTTTGATTGTGCTGGTTTCGTTAAGCCACAAATTCAATTTTAATTTGGGGGGGCTGTGGACATGATAGCCCCCCCACCACGTAATTTAAACTTTTTTTTTAAACAGATATGTTGTGCTAGCCTTGTGCTGGCGTGCTTTGTTAAAATTTTTGATTGTGCTGGTTTCGTTAAGCCACAAATTCAATTTTAATTTGGGGGGGCTGTGGACATGATAGCTCCCCCACCAAGTAATTTAAACATTTTTTTTAGACATATGTGTTGTAATAGCCTTGTGCTGGCGTGTGCTGTTAAAATTTCTGATTGTGCTGTTTCGTTACGCTACGATTTTGGTTTAAAATCTGAGGGGCTCTAGACATGATTAGATTTGCTTTTGTATACATTGAACCATTGTTGTTATCTCTGAAAAGGGTGACTTCTAAACAATTTATTGAATAATCTGTTTCTGTCTCACAGGTAAATTAAATTTTTGGATGGTAACTGTTGAATAAGTTTAAAATGTTATTGACTTTGGATTTTAGAACGCCTAAAATTATATCGTTTACATATTTCTTTAAAAAAAGTTATGTTATACTCTTGATTTTCAATTTTCATGGACACTTCAGACAAACGCAATAAAAGTGGTTTACAGTTATTAATATTGGCATTTGTTGTCATTTCCAAGGCTTACTATTTAAAAATGTTGCAATTTCTCTTAACTTTATCAAAAATTCTTAATAACTCGAAAATTGTTGCAGATAGGTATAGGAAACGCTAACACAGATTGATGCAGAATGTAATTTTGCATTAGAAAATGAAAAAAAAGTTTGGGCATTGTATTTGAAAAAAACGAGTTTTAGTGGTCTGAAGTTGTATTAAAAGAAAATTAAGTTTTGGACACCCTGTAAGTAATGCATCGATTGTAAGAATTCCAGGATGTACTCCAGGGTTTCTTCTAGGCTTGGTCTAAATTTAAGCGTTTTTTCTTCAAAAATGGCGGGGTTAGATAATATCAAGCATCACGATGAAAATCTAAGAATTTTCAAAAAAGTCCAAAAATTTTAAAAATGACTGCACTTACGTATAGGGAATGTTAATAAAAGTCCCTCTAAAATAACGTTTTAAATCCAAATACGCATTAAAAAATATACCATTGTATTTGAAATAAGAAAGTAGACGTCAACTTCCGGTATTTTCGGAAGTGTCGCCATCTTGAAAATATTTTCAATAAACAGACCAGATGCCATTATGGTCATGACCAAAATTTCAGATCCATACCCTTTTTCATTCTTCATATATTTTTAAGTACCGGTCTCAATCAATCACACTGTATAGTGTATATTGTAACATAGTCAAAGAACATTGTTTAATACTTACAAGTTACAAGTATAGTTAAAATTTATAATTGTACATCTGTGATGAAAAATCAGCAAAAAGTCCTTATAATAAAATTTTATAAAACACGTGCTTGTACTTTACAGTATTATTTAATTGATGAGTGGGATATGTAGCTTTATTTTGATTTATGTCATTAATAATTTTAATTGAAACTGTTATAATTTTTTTTATATGCCATAGGCACATTTAAAATACATAAAATGGTTTTACATAGACGAAAATTATAGGACAAACATTGTTACAACACAGCACTTTAAAATATTTCTTACAAATGCCTCCGCTATTATTGCAGAAATAATATTAGATGATTTATTAAAAACAATAATGCCAAAAATATCTGATAACATCCCTTTTTTAAAGAAATATGTAGACGATATGATTTTAGGCGTTCCAATATCCAAAGTCAATAACATTTTAAACTTATTCAACAGTTACCATCCAAAAATTACTTTACCTGTGAGACAGAAACAGATTATTCAATAAATTGTTTATAAGTCGCCCTTTTCAGAGATAACAATAATGGTTCAATGTATACAAAAGCTAATCTAAGCATGTCTAGAGCCTCTCAGATTTTTAACCAAAATCGTAGCGTAACGAAACAGCACAATCAAAAATTTTAACAGCACACGCCAGCACAAGGCTAGCACAACACATATGTCTAAAAAAAATGTTTAAATTACTTGGTGGGGGGGCTATCATGTCTACAGCCCCTCCAATTTAAAATCAAAATTGTAGTGTAATGGAACGAGCACAATCAAAAATTTTAACAAAGCACGCCAGCACAAGGCTAGCACAACATATCTGTCTAAAAAAAATGTTTAAATTACGTGGTGGGGGGGCTATCATGTCCACAGCCCCCCCAAATTAAAATTGAATTTGTGGCTTAACGAAACCAGCACAATCAAAAATTTTAACAAAGCACGCCAGCACAAGGCTAGCACAACATATCTGTCTAAAAAAAATGTTTAAATTACGTGGTGGGGGGGCTATCATGTCCACAGCCCCCCCAAATTAAAATTGAATTTGTGGCTTAACTAAACCAGCACAATCAAAAATTTTAACAAAGCACGCCAGCACAAGGCTAGCACAATCTTCTACATTTAAAAAAAAGTTACATTTCAAATGTGGGGGGGCCCAGGACATGGACCTCTTTGAAAGATATGATAACAACGTTACACGTTTTTATTTTTAAATAATGGGTTACGTTAAATTTTGTTGTAACGTTTATATGATCAGTGTAGTCTTTTTTATTATGAACAGAAAAACATGGTTTATTTACTTGGAAAGCCCATAATTGTTCACCGTTTGTGTATTTACGTACAAAACATGTTTTAGTCCTATTTTTTAAGGATAATTCGCTTCATGAATCTTGTCTTTATACTTTTGTTACCATAAATTATTAAATCCAAAAGTTTTACTGAATTAACTATATTATCTAAATTCAAAAAGGTAGTAACTCTAGCACTTTTAAACGGAAGTGAAACGTGGACACAAATAAATATAGTAGCCGAGTAAATGCAGCTGAAATGAGATTTCTACGAAAAATCCAAGGAAAAACCAAAGAAGATAATCATAAATAAAAGAAGAACAATTTAAGATGAAATCAGTTAAAACAGAAGTACAAGGAAAAAAGTTGGGTTGTTTGGGTCACATTTATAGGATGAAAGAAGAAAGGTTAACCAGGAAAGCCTATGAAGCAAGATCACAGGGAAAAAAAAAAGGTAGACCGAGAAAAACCTGGCAACGGATAGAAACATTAAATGGAAAGACATAAAAAAGCTAGCACAAGACAAAAAAACATGAAAAAAAGTCAGCAAAACACAATTCAACAGTCCTACACCTAACAGTAGAAGGACTCATGACTAAATTTAAAAAAATTTAACTCAATGCCATAAAAAAAGTTTGTTTTATTAAATGTGAAATGAAATAATCTAACAAATCAGTTTCTTTTATTAAATAACTTTTAATCTTCCCAGGTCGGTATACTATACAGAAAAAATTACAAGCAAAAGTAAATAAACTTATTAGATTATTTTTTGTGTAAATAGAGTCTTAAATTTTTTATTATAACAACAGGTAGATATTCCAAAATGTTGAAAGACCGTATTGGTTGATGGTTTTGTATTGCATTTTTTATTTACGAGTAAACAACAAAATAATATTCGCTTGAAGTGTTTGTGTCATAATTCTTAATTTAAAAAGTTTTTGTAATTAACTTCAGTCTGAAGTCTTAATTGACTTTTTAATGGAGTGATTTAAAATTTCGAATTGCCTAATTAGTTATCGAACAAAACCAATTTTAATTAAAGTAGTAAACATGAATTGTAATTAAATATTTTTTCGTGTAAATAACTTAATGTTATAAATAGTTAACTATGTGTACAAGAAGAAAAATATTGACCAAAAGTACATTGCATCGAATAGGTAATAAGAGAAAATAAAATAATATTATAAAAGGAGTACAATAAATCCTTGAGTTAAGGACTATAAATTTAACGGACTAAACCCTTTCATTTTATGTTGGTACTTGACCAGGTTACATGTATGCAACAATTGCTGCCTTTGTGTCTGTATTGTAACTAAAACACCAATAGTTTTTTATTGTTGCTAATAAACTGTGAGTGACTTGTTTATATTATATAGGTTTTAATACATGATATGTAATGTACTCGCATGTAGTATATAATGTACAAACGGATTGTATTGTGCTGCAGAACATATAATTTGTTATTTTCCGGGTATTTAGTATCACATAGAAGCTGCCATAGGCACATAGGATTTTATGGACAACCGGATTTTACGCAAAGCTCCACTCACATGATTTCTTTAGAAAGAGGTTTAAAAGTAAGGTGAATAACAACTAGAATACTGTGTAAATAAATTGGCAAAAAAGTATGAATAATATAAAAAAAGGCGATCGAGTATATAAGTACATTCCAGAAGGATAAAACCACGTAAGTTGCATATAATTTATGAAAACCACTTTAGACAACTTTCATATTTAAAAAAGACTGCAACAGATTATCAAGTGTTTTGTCAATGTACTTTTGGAGTATTAATTCAAGTCAAAAACAAAATTTAAGCTGGTAAAATATTTAATGTAGAAAAATTATGCTATTCATTGATTGATCGATAAACCAATACTACCAATCTACTAGGGTACCCTACAACTACAGCTCGTAGTGTCCCTCTACCGTCAGGTGTAGGACTTTTGAGTTGTGTTGTGCTGACTTGTTTTCATGTTTTTTTGTCTTGTGCTAGCTTCTTTTATCTCTTTCTATTTGATGTTTCTCTCTGTTGCTGCTTATTTAACTTTGTCTTGTCAGGTTTTTCTTGGTTTACCTGTTTTTTTTTCTTGAGACTTTGCTTTTCATAGGCTTTTCTGGGTTACCTTTCTTTTTTCATTCTATAACTGTGAGACTGTGACCCAATCATCCGAGCTGTCTTTTTTGTATTTTTGTTTCAACCAATTTCATCTTTAAACGTTTTCTATGTTTAATTTTTAATTCGATCTTTTTTTCTTTTCCTTGGATTTTAGTTAGAAATCTCATTTCTGCTGCATTCACCCGGCTACTATTTTTTTGTGAGTGTCCACGTTTTACTTCCGTATAAAAGTGCTGGAGTTATTATCTTTTTGACCACTTCCACTTTTGTTCGTTTAGGGACTTCTCTGTTTCCAAAAAATTAAATTCTTAAACTGTAAAATATTCTTCTCAGATTTCCTATTCTTTCGCTCATTTTCTTGTCCATTCTCCATTTTTCTCTATGATTAGTCCTAAATATTTAAAGCTATCTACCTGTTCCAACCCTAGCCCATCAAAAGTAATGTTATTACCTTTCTCATTCTAACATTCATAGTTTTAGTTTTATTTGGATTTATCTTCATCTTGATTTTTTTCAATTTTTGGTTCAGAGTTTATAGATGTTGTAGATTTCTTTGTGTTTCCGCAATTATGAATGTTATAATGTTTTAAAAAACAAAAGATGCCATTTTTGGCTAGTTTAATTTATTTTAGAAATGCTTTAAAGTGCATGAGATTTGAAAACAGATAAGGAATTAGCTCTAAGTTTTATATATTTTAACAACCTCCAAAGCTTAAAACACATTACAAAGTAACTTTCTCTCTTAATTTTTTCGCAAATATTTATATTAACGTTAATATTAAAACTGTAAAAAATATCATGTATCACTCGAAACCGCAAAATGACTAAATCAACGTTTTTTTGTTTTTTTTTGGTATTGTTTTATTTGATTCCTTTAGACTCCTAACAAATTCAAAAGGGTTGGTAACCCCAACTATGGAACCCTAATGACTTACTACACGCCAATGAATAAGTAAGGGCGTCAACAAGTAAGTAAAATCACTTCATTAGTCTATAGAATTTACAGTTTTTTTTCTATCCGCATACGAAAATTGTCTGCATAATTATAGCATCTCATTTGTTATAGTTTTTGTTTATATTCTTATGTTTAATCATAGAAATAATACATAAATATTTTGTTATAAATTTAAAAATAAAAGTAAATATGCTTTCCTGACCTCTATTTTTTACTTTATTTTTCTTTGGAAAAATAACAATTAATATAGCGAGACAAGGGTCAACAGTCCTTGCTTAATCACTTAATTGCCTAAACGTCACTTAAAGTTTAAATGCAACATTGTAATTTTAAAATGATGGCATGCTAATGAGTAATTTAAGGTTTTTCCTTACGTTACTTTGTTATGTACAATTAAGATATTGTTGATATCGTAATTTATTCGTATCGTGAATATCCAACCTCGTGGTGCATACAATGTTAACATAAAAATGCCCAGGGGTGACTATCTTTTATCAATTGTAACGTTTACATAATATAAAACTTTGTATTTTATGAGACTAAAAGCGTTAAATTACATGTTTTAATGTTTTTAAGAATCTTATTCCTAGATCGGACGAATTTAGAATGAATAAGGAAATAAAATAAGGAGACAGTCTGAGCCCATTACTATTTATTATTTTTATGGACAAGATTGCTTGAATGATAGAAAAACATAAACTACTAAACACTGAAATTGGATACAGAAATCTAGAACTAATTAAATTGAGTAGCCTATTATAAGCAGATGAAGTGGTAGATACTAATAGCAAATACTAACAATAAAATGCAGATCTTAGTGAACGCATGGACCGAAGAAATCGAGGACATGAAAATGAAGTGAGCATAAATAAAACAAAAATTATTATCGTAAATAAGTAACAAAAAGACAATTAGAACGACAACAAAATTAAATGTAAAAATCATATATACTGAAAAAAAAATAACAACATACGAATACTTGGGAAGTATAATAACAGAGGATGGGAAAATAGATGCCGAATGAACAATAGAGCGAACAAATCAACAAAAATATATTACTCCTTAAACAAATCAATACTAGGACACAAAGTATTGACATAGAGATGAAAATGAAAATCCATATTATGGTAACTTTACTAACAATAACCTACCCATCCGAAAATTGGACGCTACAGAAAAAGAAGCTGAAATTAACACCATCCAAATGAAACACCTCGCCAGGGAAGGTCACGATATGTTGTCGCTAGAATCTGATCAAGGCTGTGTTTATTGCATCAAGAACATCAAAACTAAATGTTTTGCAAAGTTATACGTGCCACTGGCCATTTCCTTCGGAAAAATAGAGGAAAAACTGAAAATTTGAATAATAAAAGTAATTTTTGCAATCGCGTTGGCCATGAAACCGTCAGAGATAATCTAAATTCTTCTTTTTATCAATTCGCGCATCCTTTGCGAGTAAAATGGTGCAACGTTTTTGGAAAAAACGGTTCCGGAGAAAAACGCGAAAAGCGAGGCCAATGTAAAAACGGCCAACGTGAGCGCAAAAATTACTTTTATTATTTAACTTTTCAGTGTTTCCCCTATTTTTCTGAAGGAAATTTCTGCAAAACATTTAGTTTGGATGTTCTTGATGCAATAAAAACAGCCTTGATCAGTTTCTAGCGACAGCATATCGTGACCCTCCCTTGTCAGAAAAATTGCGGGAAAAACTAAATGACACAGGATAAGAAACGAAAACATTAGAGAAATAACAGATCAAGAACCTAGTAATAGAAAAAATAAAAAAGAAACAACTAAATTGGTATGGTCATATAGTAAGAATGAAACCAGACAGAATCATAAGGTAAATAATGGAAATTGGAAAACCAGTCAAAAACAAAGAGAATGACCATGAAAAAAATGAGTAGACCAAATAAGGAAAATTATTATTATCTGGTGGCTATACCCCAGTGAGGCTGAGTTTTAAAGCTTTTAGATTCTTTATTTTGGGAGGATCAGCCCCAATCTATTATGATATACTAAGAACAACTTTTCTCCATTCTGTCCTATCTTTTGCTTTTTCTTTCCAATTTCTAACCCCTGCCCTGCTTACTGCTTAGATCGTCTATCACTTCCTGCATCCCATTTTAACACTGAATTGATTTGGGTGTTCTCGTCTGCTCTAAAGACATGTCCCAACCATCTCGCCCTGTGCTGTCTTATTTTTGTTATTGTCTCCTTCCTTCAGTTCTTGCTTAATTTCTTCATTTGTTCTAACTCTGCATTCCGTATCCGTTACCCGAACTAGTCCAAGTATTTCCCTCCTGATTTTCCTTTCGAATATCCTCAAATCATTCTCTTCCTCTTTTGTTCCTTCTTAAGGATAATAGGGTTAGAAAAAATAAAGAGAGTAGAGCAAGTGAGAACACTAGCAAGAGACAAAACGACATGGAAAATATGGATACAAGACACGAAACCCCCCTCCGACGCTTGAAGGAAAAAGGAGCTTGAGAAGAAGAAGAAGATTTCCTAGATAAAAATACAAAAAACCGTTTATGCCAAAATGGGATAAATAATTCTATATCCTACATAATGAATTTCATTAACTAAAAAGTAATGCGCGGTCTTTTTTATGTTCCGAATAAGCTTAATAACGATTGATTGAAATAAGACATAATCCCAGCTAACATATAACTAGTAATAAAATGTGGATTATCTATAGTTCACAAAAAAACTTTCTTAGCTCTTAGGTCATGATATTTGGTTTCATATTTCAAATAGGGCTTTTATTAAACTTTAAAAATTATGTATAAAGAAAACGAGAAAAGTAGGTGTCCCATTGTTTTCAGGATATTTCAGGAAATGGATACAATATAAAGATGTTCAGTTTAAAGTTTTAGGATACATATAAAACGCAATTCTTTGTTAATTTACCCATATTTTTACCTCTAACGGTTTACAAATTCCCCCATTCACGTTGAAACATAGACTGTGTATATTATTTTAATCTTTTAAAGCTTATAATTATTGTATTCACCATACGATTTTCCAACTGCAACCATATAATTTATAATTTAATTGTAAAAGTATCTAAATTTTATTAAAGATAATTATGTGATAGTACCAAATCGAATTTGCGGTGAGTAACGAAGTAAAATTTTTTGCCTGACGTATAATTGCACATGACTACTACGTAACAACATGAACAAGCGAACCAAATTGAAATTTAAAATGCAAATGAAATAAGCTTTCATGCCGCTGTTGTGATTATTGATTATGGGAATGTTGCGTAAGGCATGTGTTTTTGTATTTTGATTAACAGTGCTCGTTGTTTTCGTTATTTTAAACTGTAAAAAAAAAAAAAATGTTTTTGCACATCATAAAAAAATATTTGTAAATTGTTATGGTTCTTGGATATCTTTCCTTCTGTTATATTCAAATGCACCGATCTAGTGTAACACAAAGGTTTCAGTTATTTTCATGAGGAGCCGAAATAAATTTTGTGGTACATTTGCGTATTTTTTTTTTAGAATAAATAGACAAAGAATTGCGGTACTAATTATTGGGACATTACTATGCATAAGCGGGCCCAGCGGTTCGGAAAGGTGTCCAACTAGATTGCAAAAATGTTTCTGTATTGATGGCTATTATCATGTTTTACTTTTCCATTTCTAATCGTTTTCAATTTACACGTTAAGGTAAACCATAATTTAAAAAGGTTTTAAAAATAGATTTTTAACAACCTCTCATGTTTAAACACATTTTCTTCTTACAACTGCTAGATAGGCTTTAAGTCCATCCACTCCAATTTCCAGTATTCCCAACATGTCTTCGTAGATCGTTGTTGGCATCTTCTTTCCATCTCTGACTTGATGTATCATTGTATCAAGCGAGTTTCCTACATTACTGAAGTGTGATTGTTTCGCTTCTGTCTTCTTGTTGTTATTCACTCATTTACAAATTGTACCTGGCACTGATTCCCATCTTTATTTCTATTTCATTTGTCTTGTCTCTTCTATCTCTCCTCGAACTTCTGCCACATTGGTTTAAGAACCTGCACATTTTTATATACCTTACTTTTTTCACCTCGGTATGAATGTGTTTGATTCACATGTGTGTTTCGCTCGCGCGGCAGTTTGCTATAGGGGGGTTGACCCTCTCTTCAGTCGTTAGAGGTACAAGAATAATGGGTAAGGCAGTAGATAATCGAGGATGGGCAAGGATAGGTGGAAGTACTCCCACAGCATTTGCCTTAAGCGTAGAGGAAACCACCTAAAACCTCTGCAATGACAGTCGGCCCTGAGAATCGAACCCACGACCTCCCGATTGCAAGTTTGGTTGTTAACACAATTAGCCACCAAGCTCGGTCGGTATGAATTTATTTAGTACACCATATGATGCTATTCAATGCTCCTTAACTTAGACTTCTTTTATTGCATGAAATTTTACTTGTAATTTGCACCCTATGGGCTCTATTCGTCATGCCTTCTTGTCGTGTCTTCTTAATTCGTATTTTTACAAGTTTGCATTGTTTCTATCAGCAGCCCCTGTAGATTTCTGTAATGAGTACTGTATTGTCTTAATAACATATTATTTTTATCTCTCCATTTTTTAGCCTTCTTGGGCTGCAACCTCTTCAATTACCTCGTCCATAATATGTTAAAGCAATAGTTGACCGAGAGGGTTCATTTGTTTCTAAAATTTTCTTTATTTAATTGATGAAATATTACAAATTAAACAATCCTTTTAAAAATAGTTAAATAGTAGCTGCGAGTGCGTATATCCACAAGTGCGTAATTGCCTTACAACTCGTGTTGTGTAGCTTTCTTTTTCTACGAACACATAATAGATACGATTTTAACGGCTTTTTGGCTAATATACACCCAGTAATTATGTTGTCCTGTCAGTTTTGACGTAAGCCTACTTTGACACATCTAGACAAGTGTGTTTTGCTTACCGTGCGTTATAATTCACTTAATATGCATGCAGGCAGTGTTTGACGTAAGGCTACTTCGATCTTTCTAGACAAGTGTGCGTTTTGCTTACCGTGCGTTAGGACGATTATGCATGCAGGCTGTACGGTAAGTGTCATTTACATTGGTGGTAGTAGAAAAATACTTTTATGTAATTTTATCAATGTTCTTGTAAAATAATGAAGATTATTTAAAAAAGCAATGTTGTATACACAAATTAGGAATGTTTGACCCATACTTTACAATGAAATTTTATTTACATGGATTTTAAATAATTTTTTCCTTGTGTAATTTTTTGTTGTTTACTTTTATCACGTGTTATTTCTTCTTGTGTAGTCAAATCAGGTAACCACGTTTTTTTGAGTGGTAGAATAATGCAACCTTGACGAGCAAAGCTACCCAAATTTACAGAGATTGTTTCTGCGTAGTAGTAATATGTGAATAAAATGCAATACTTAGCTAAGAAAGCTAAATTTGTAACAAAATAGATACAAAAACAACGCAATCTGTTTTTTAATGTTTATAAAAATATAGTCTAGCCGTAAAGTAATAACGCAAAAATAAAAACATGTTTTTGAGGTGGAAAATGATTTCGCGAAATATAAGGTATAATTTAAGGTTTAATTTAGAGGCAACTAAAAGTTTACGTGAATTGAAGCACGTCCTATATCATCTTCGTCCGGTTATTAAAGATAGACACCAACTACTCCAGTAAAGTTTCTGATAATATTACGTTTAATGTTTATAATTTACTTTAGTAATGTTATAAGTGAGTTCGAGCTCAAAGTTAAAACATGTTCTATTGCAAAGCATGCTGTGAAGATATTTATACGTGCAGAAGTTTTTTTAATGGCTTAGGAATATTTCTGAGAAATTTAATGAAAATTTTTATGCGAAAATAAAAATAATTTATATATTTTTCATACAAAGTGGGATGTATTAAAGTTTTTTTTTTAAATTTAAACACAAGAAAATATCATTTGAAATATCTGTGTTCAAAGGTACAAAAATTAATAGGCAAAAAATCAGAAGATAAATAAGAATCAGTGGAAGTTTTGTGTACCGATACCATTAATAAATAGTCTAGTGCAGGGGTGGCCAACCCGCGGCCCGCCTTGAACATTTTTCCGGCCCGCGAGATTCATCACACTTTTCACGCTATCAAAATATATTTATTTTATAATGGCTAAAGTAGAAAAATAAAAAAACTTACAGCTGCTTTTCAAAGCCGATTCAGTAATTTAGAGTTAGACACATACAACAAAATTTGAAATATATTTCATCTGCCTTTCATGTTAAAATCGAGTCGGCCCCAGAATATCTCCAAATGGAACTGGTTGACTTACAGTGCAATATTGAATTAAAACACATTTTTGAAACATCAGAATCAAAAATAGATTTTTATAACACGTCACAAAAGAGAAATTTTCCAATTTGAGAAATCTGCCACAAAAAGTTGTTAGCGCTTTTGGTTCAACTTACATCTGCGAATCGTTTTTTTCGAAAATGAAATTGACCAAACACAAAACACGCTCAAACATAACGGACGCTAACCTGCAACACCAATTACGATGTGCAAATACCCAAATTGAGATGGATTTGCAAAAGCTAAGTGAAAGAGTAGAGAAACAAATGTCGCACTAGTAAAATAAATATTTTTTAATGATTTAATTTTTTTTATTTCATTTATATTTATATATTTTTTAGTGTTATTATTTCTTTACAATGTATGTTTAGTATCATTATTATTAAATTATCTATGTTTACATGTAAGAATAATAGTAAACACAATAATAATAACTCATTATGTTTTAATTTTTCACTCCAAAAAAATGTCTATAGTGTATCTAAATCTAATATGGGGATATATAATTTTATATGTGGCCCGCGGAGTTATAATGCATTTTCAAAGTGGCTCGCAAGATCATTTGGGTTGGCCACCCCTGGTCTAGTGTAACGTACATAAAATAATATTAACCACCATGTAGTATATTTGATGATGAGCTCCAGTACATAGTTATATGTAAATTTACCATATTATCTACTACAACTGTCAGTATAAATCATGTAGTCACGTTTGTTAATGGCCATATATGTATGTAACGATATAATTGCAATATTTATTAGCATGTTCTTGTGATGTTCATTATGCATATTCATTTAGAGTATAATATTTAGCACCTAGATGATTAATTTAACAACTTATACATCTCGGATATCATTATCAACACGATTATATTAGAAGTTTTTAAAATAATTTCAACAAACCAGATATAATATTATAAATGGTGTAAAAACTACATACAAGATAACAAAAATCATAATTTTATGGAATATTTTACTTGCGTTAATCAAGTTTTCTAACAAAAGTTAGAGTGGATAACTTTGTTTTCATACCTACGCTAATATATGGAAACGAATCTTGGACCCTAACAAACAGGTTAAAATCAGAAATCGTAGCAGCAGAGATGAGGGTTTTAAGGAGAATTGGATAAAATCAAGAACGAAGAAATTAGGAAGAGGCTCGAGGTTGAACCAATCATTCAAAAAATAGAAGAAAGACAACTTAACTGGTTTGGGCACCTAATCAGAATGAAGGATGAGAATCCTGTAAAAGAAATATGCGACGCAGGCTGGGATAGAAAACATAGCAGAGGGAGACCACGTAGAAGCTGGAACCAAGAAGTGGGACAAGTATTGTCAAGGAAGAGCACCACATGGAACGAAGCTGCCAAATTAGCCAAGAACAGAGTTAAATGGAAAAAATGCAAATCAGAACACCTCGACGCCTAACGGCAAAACAGGAACGGATAACTAACTAATCAAGTTTTATTTCAAATGGCTTAATGTCAGGTTATAAATTTTCTTATTTTTGCAGTTATTTGAACATTTTAATACTTTTGATGTTGATTTTTTTGAAAAAAAAATCAAAGTTTAAGGACTGGAGGATAGAAAAGAATTATGCTTAAATAACAGTTTGTTGTAAGATTTATTTAGTTTTAAAATACAAACGAAGTCGTTTATTTTTATAAATAAAATAATAAAAAAATCTTGTACTAACTACTTGGACAGAGGTTGCTTTTAGTACTATATTATTTTGAAAGTCCTGTCATATGATAAACATTTCACTTTAACTCAAGATTTTTTTGTTTTAAAACAACAACTACTGTAAGAGTAAATAAAGCAGCTTACGATAAAAACAAAAATTAATAAAAAATGGTTTAATAACTTTAATGACAAAAATTATGTCAGATAATACAGAAAATAATAAGTACAGTGTGTAGAAAAAGTAACGTAACGCGTCAATAGTCAATATCTCGTCTTGCGATAACTTTATAAAAAGAAGTTTTAGGAACTAAATTGAGCTACAAAATTTGCACATTTAGGGTGGTCCATTTTTAAGGAGTGAACCAAAGTTACCTTTTTTTTTGAATAGCACATCCTGTATCTTTACTTTTTAGATGCAACATTAAATTCTCTTTTAAAAATGTAAAAGGTTTTATCAATCTAAAATCCATCGTTTTTAAGTTAAGTATTTTTACAATATTGATAGGAACAGAATACTAATATTTTACAATTTAGCAATGTCAGAACGAATTTCTTTGAAACTTTATTTAATAATAGTTATAGTGATTGATGAAAAAAAAAACACAAGGTGTATCTTATGCCCGATCAATTTGGCTAAACGTTAAATACGAATTAGTCATTTTTGTTAATGGAACACATTATACATGTTTACATTTTCTACAAAATAATTAATTTATCTTTAAACCTCCATTACTCGCGTGGCGTCTGTGAGACACCAGTGGGTAAAAGAACAAACATAACTATAGAACCTAAAGAGCGGGGATCCCCCAACCAATGTACCTTCTTGTCATTGAGCAATAATTTGTTAAAACGAAGGATGCACTAAGGTTTTAAATCGTTTCGTTGTTGTGAATACAATTCTCTTTTATCAATCACAGACTACTCGCGCTCCGCGCTCGCGCTCGGCGGACGTCCCAGAAGTTTCCGGCCGTTCCCGGCTGTTCCCGGCCGTTTTTTTATACGACGTTTAATCCGTTTGGTCCTAAATAGTAACTGTGCAAAATTTGGTCCCGATCGGTCAACAGACCTAGGATTCTATAGCGAACAAACACACAAACAAACAAACAAACACACAAATAAGCTCTTTTATATAAATAAGAAGAAGAAGATATAGATAGATAATAAAACTAAAGATAATTTGTAACTCTGAAATTATATTTGGGATCTTTTAAGCGTACATTTTAATAAATAGTACAAATTTACCTTTAGATACTTTATTTTTTTTTTCATATTTGAAATACAAAGTATAGGTATCTTAAGCTTCAAGGAAATTGAAATTTATTTAATAAAAAATAACCTTACAAAATAACCTTTTATGAAACGTTATTGGTTATTATAAGATTATAACGTTATTAAAATAAGGTTATTGTATTGGAAAATAAAGTTAAATCGTAATTATAACGTTATCGGGTATCGTTACGTTGTGTTACGTATTTATCCCAGGTTAGAACACTTCACGCCATTGTTGAAAGACAACGTTGCGTAATAAACAGCAATAAACTCTTAGAGGAGTCTCCCAGACGCCACGCGAGTGCTGTTGAAATACTGGAACTATGTACTAGTGTTGAAGGTTCTGAAACTGTAAGAAAACAATGCTCTTTCTGCGAACTAAAAAAAATCGCCTGACACCCCCACTTATTTTGTTATTGGAAAGAATTATCAAAAAAAGTTTCAAATAAAAGTTGTTTGATGTAGTATTTCCCAAGATATTGTCATGTCAAATTTCGTTTTTCTTTTGTTTTTTTAGGAGTTACGGCGCCATATTTGTTTTTTTTAAATGGCACCATACACATTTTTTTATACGGTTAGAAAGACATTTTTTTTTCTCTTTTCAACGCACTAAAACTTTTATACCCTTACATAACAAAATTTTTAAGAAAATCGCAAAAGAACAATTTTTTATGAAACTTGTTTTAAAAGCGTACTCTATTAATTAATTTACATTAGTAGGCTTTGAAAATGATACTGACAGCGTACCGGTGGGTTCGAGACTATTATTAGACAAAAGTGACATTGGGTTCGAGGCTATTATTTAGTCATACATGAAGCGTGTTGTTGTCCGTTGACTGTAAATGTCGTTTAACGTATTTAATAAAGTATTTTTGTACATCTTATGTATTTTATAGTAAATAGACGCCCACCATACAAAACGGTAATGAATTAAAAAAGAAAGTTAATTAGGGTACAACGGTAAACACTAAACTACTATAATAAATGTTCAAAATGGTGTCCTTCCTGCTGAAAACATTTTTGTACGCGTTTTTCAAACGAATTTACTGCACTAGAGCCCTTGTTTTCATTATTAATTGTTTAAAATGCTTCGCGTATTCTATTTTTCATATCTTCAACAGTGGTAGGTGGCGTTTGATAAACAATTTGTTGCACTGTACCCCAAACAAAAAAGTCCATCATTGTTAAATCGGGGCTACGTGGCGGCCAGCTAACTGGTCCATTGCGTCCAATCCAACGATTCTCAAATTGGTTATTCAACACGTTTCTTGCAATTTGACTGTTATGGGGCGGTGTCCCATCGTGTTGAAACCCATGTTGACCCGTACGTTTAATGGAACATTTTCTAATAGGCCCGGTAATTCGTATTCTAGAAATTCCGAATAAACTACTCCGGTCAAGTTAGTGTCGAAGAAATGCGGTCCAATCAACAAATTGCCGATAAAACCACCCCATACATTTACTGACCAACGACGCTGTGTTGCATTTTCACGCATCCAATGTGGATTCACTGGTGACCAATAATGTAAATTGTGTTTATTTACATGTCCTGAATTCTTAAAAGTACATTCGTCAGTACAAAGGACGAATTTAAAAAAAAATATTATCTTCTGCAGTTCGTTGCTCAGCCCATCTACAGAACATCATCCTGTTTTCAAAATCTTGTCCATAAATTTCTTGATGTAACGAGATGTGGTACGGATGAAGTTTATGTTTATGTAGCATTCTTAGGACACTACGTTGACTAATACCACTTTCTCGAGATATGTCTCTACTGCTAATATGGGGATTATTTTCAATGGCTGCTAATATCGCAATTTCATTATTTTCATTGACTACATTACCATGTACAACCTTTTTATCCTTAATATCCAGACTTCCAGTATCCTGTAACGATTTCAGTAATCTTTTGAATATCTTCTTTGTAGGATGCCGCTTTTCCGGATATCTTCTTGCATAACACCGAACCGCTTCCGTTGCATTTCTGTGGCATTCACCAAATATCAATAACATTTCTATTTGTTCTGCACGAGAAAACGAAAAAGGCATTTTAAAAAAGTATTGAACACAAAACTGTCAAACTATGATCAAATTGTGACATTACATACATTTGTTTTATTTTTTTTTGCAAAGCCTACTAATTAATTTATGATCAATGTTTAACAAAAACCACTATTGTAGAAATTCTTTTGCTTGCGATTTTCTTAAAAATTTTGTTATGTAAGGGTATAAAAGTTTTAGTGCGTTGAAAAGAGAAAGAAAATGTCTTTCTAACCGTATAAAAAAATGTGTATGGTACCATTTAAAAAAAACAAATATGGCGCCGTAACTCCTAAAAAAAACAAAGGAAAAACGAAATTTGACATGACAATAATTTGGGAAATACTGTATCAAACAACTTTTATTTGAAACTTTTTTTGATAATTCTTTCTAATAACAAAATAAGTGGGGGTGTCATAAGTGATGCCTCACCCTGTAGATGTGGGCTTAGAACGTGCAAATTATGTTTGTGACTTGTAATTCCAAAAAAGACTAAGTTGTTAGATTAAAATTTTTCTATTTACAGCATTTAACTTTTATTGTTAGTTTGATTTTGGTATTCGTCTTTTTTTTACATTTTAATAAAACAATTATGTTTAGAACAAATCACTCTGTATAATTGAAAATAATTTAACGTTATGAAGTAAATGACCACAAACAACTTTCATTCGAATTTTTTTTGTAAAGTTATCACAAGACAAGACGTTACGTTACTTTTTGTACACACTGTATAATAAAATAGGATGTTATTCAAAATCGAAAATAAATATGATTTCCGGTTAAACCGGAAGCGCAAATTATGATTTAAATGATATCCCTTAATTTTAATTTGTGGCCTCTTCATAAGCGATTTTTTTTAATAAAAGTAGGGGAGACCGGGGATAAAAGTAACACGGGTAGGTTGTAACAGTGCCTATAGTTTCTTTAATTTTTGTTTTATATCGCCCTAAACGCTTTTGCAATGTTAAGTTACATCCAGCTCCCTACCTACATTGCTAGTTTTCATCTGTCATAGAGGTTAACTTTTTGCCAGCCAGAGTCACTATTTTCCGCCTAAAAGTTACTGCGTTGTCTCATCCGTCGAGTAACTTTTAGGCGATCTCTAAAATAGGAACAAAAAAGTACCTATATTATTTTGTTCTAAATTTAGTTGGCTATTGGTGGATGCAATACAATTTGACGTTAGAATCGTGGTTAATTGTGGATTCCCTGAATTTTTTTTTGTGTACACTTGGGGTCAAAAGTAACAAAGTGTTACAACCAACCCCAATTAATGTTTTCACTTGCAAATGTTCACTCTTAGCACATAATTGGTGGCTTTCTTCGTAGATGAGAATATACAAGAGTTGTCGGAATAATTTTCCAGTTTGTTGTATCTTTTTGATTCACATTTTTAAATATGTAGGTACTTATAATCTTGGCAAACCTGGTAACTGCAGTCCCAAATTATTAAATTATAAAACTCAGTATATAATATCGGTTTAATGATGGAAATGTATGTAAAGCTAAATCATTTCTTAAAAAGCATTTTAAATTATAAAACCTATGTAAATTGGTAAGATCTCGTACTTTTGGTTTATCTACCAGCCGCCATTGTTTTTATTCTATTACCTTAATATTTATAACTTAATATAAACAAAGCTTTAACCAACCCAACTTAACCTGACCCTCTTTTACTGATTTAATGAATGACGGTCAGTTTAAGGGCGGTTAGATTTTTTAAAAATAAAACAAACAGTTATTATGATCCAGTATAAATTTAATAATTTGGAACCGCCCTTACCTGGTATGCCATACTGTTCACTTATCATTTTGTATTGTACCAAATATATATTTTTTTATTTTTTCATTTTGCTAATGTGTATTTTTGAATAAAATATTAATTTTGTTGATGAATACTAATATATTTACCCACTACTTATGAGCTGTGTAAATTATTTTGCCGTTACAACTTACCCCAATCATTGTTACTTTTAGCCCCAACGTTGAGGTTGAAAGTAACAGCTGTCTTACTAAAGAAATGTTTTTTTTCTAACAGTTGCTGTACGAAACACACGAAATAAATATCTTGGAAGCAAGACAAATGTTCAATCTATCATTAAACCAATTTGGATGTAAAAAATTTGTAATAATCTATGAGAAATTAAATAAAAACAAAAAAATGTTACTTTTATCCCCGGTCTCCCCTATACTATTTTCGTTGTTTCAGGATACATTTTTTGATATATATATTTGGTATTTTAAATTTTATATCTTCGCAATAATACATTACTTCAAAAACATTTTTTGACGATAATTTTTCAATGTGTTACATTTGTGTGTATTATGAAAAAAACGGCTTTAAAATAATTGTATAGACTTATTCTGTAGGTACTGATTTACCAAAATTCATTTTGCATTTTCCATTTTTTATGAGTTTGTTCATGATGACTTCTATGTATAGATAATACAGAAATATGTGCTCAATAAGTATTTTGCATAAGGCAAAAATGTAAATAAAAAACGAACACGGTACAAAAGCGTCGCACACAATAGCCGATGCAGGATACAAAGCAGACTATAGTAGGTATAGAATCTGTAATATTCGGGCTTATGTCGTCCTCGATATTAAATAGGGCGGATGAAAAAGATGGACAGGTATTAAACAAATAAATCTCCCGTCATCAATTCCACTAGATTGGAAAGAAATTAATTATAATTTGTTTGTGGGACCATCAATCAAGGTAGTCGTGGTATGCAGCAAGCATTAGCATCAGCAGATCTCCAAGCGGGAGTAATAAATCTTGGTCGGAATCAATAGGGCCATGACACGTCCCGCAGGATACGTTATGAGGTGTTCCTATGGGATGGGCAATATAAAATTTCTCGAATGCTGGTCAGAGATATAACCACATTTCAATAGTAAGCTGTGTTATATGTGTGCTGTATGACGACCTCGTCCATAAATTAAACGGACCAACATGCCATAGCACTTTATTATGTGCTCATGAGACTTGTAACTTTTATAATCCTTTATCTCGCTAACTTAAAAACAGTTTTATTACTAGTAAAATAACGAAAACGCGTAATGTAGTTTGCAAAGATATTTGTTTGGAAAAGTTTGAGTGATTGGAAAACATTCATGTTAAGTAGTAGGAGTATTATATCTAATTAAAAATCATATTTAGCTCATTGACGAACCTAAAATGGAATAAATTTGTCGGAAAACTGAGCAATCTTACAATATTAGAAAATATTGGAGAAATAAAAATGGTCATCAGCTTCTTTAGTTTTTGGTTGATAATTTTCTGAAGTGAGATTATAATTATTTTGTTCTCAGTTTTTTTGATGCAGCGCAAAATTACTCCAGTTAGTCACTAATTTAGCAAACTTTATAGCCAGATACTCAATTTATGTCTACGAATTGGGATATTTTGTGTATATTAGTAAGTAAAAATTATTACATTTGTGCATTTTACATACTTGTACATGTCGTCTCACAAGGGAGGGTCACGATACGTTGTTGCTAGAATTTGATCAAGGCTGTGTTTATTGCAACAAGGACATCAAAAATAAATATTTTACAGAGTTATACGCAGGGGTTTGTAGCAGTCTAATTTTTTAATCCCTCCGCTCCAGCATCCAAATGCCTGCTCCTGCTCCTCTCCAGCTCCGCTCCATGCTCCAAATATTGATCAAATGTTTAAAATAAGTAAGTACTAAAAAAAAAGGTTTTTAAAAACAAAGTTTTAATTTTATCGGATATGTGGAAGTTGGTCAAAAATGACAATATTTGACCCTATTAAACAAGTGAAGTTACATAAATGTTTGTAAGAACAAATAATTGTTTTTCAAAGATTGGAAAAAGAAAAAAAAGCAGTTTTTCTCTTTTAATTTTACGTAACAAACTGGAGCAGTGGAGCAATCAAAATTATTTGCTCCGGACTCCGCTCCACCTCCGGGCAAAAACCCATTGCTCCACTGCTCCGTGATCCAGCTCCGGGCTCCGCTACAAACCCCTGGTTATACGTGCCACTGAAAACACTGAAAAATTGAATAATAAAGGTTTTTTTTGCGATTGCGTTGACCATTAAACCGTCAGAGATAAAATTGAAATTCTTCTATTTACCAATGCGCGCATCCTTTGCAAGTAAAATGGTGCAAAGTTTTTGAGAATATCTTAAACGGTTCCGGAAAAAAAATACATTCTAGTTCTTCATAATCTATGGTATTTTAACTTTAATGCTTGTATCATCCGGTATCGGCCTATTATCTTTTATCATAAATTTGGTTTTGTCTGTACTTAATTTCCATTTGTTAATTTTAATCAACTAACTTTGCTATTTTAATACGGTGATGTATTATTATAGATGCAATTAAAAATACACGCAAAAAAATAAATATAACAAATCGTAATGAAAGCAAATTACTCAACACAAACAGAACCTCACTAATATGAAAATAAAACGGCAAATTTCCAAGGTATTTTCAACAATTTTATAGTAATTACAGTTACGTTAAATTTATGTTAAAAATATAGAGCTGGCCATTAAATTTTGCTTCAAAAAATGTCTTTACAAGCAAGAAACAAAAGACGCATCCAAAAATTTTCGTCGAACATGGCAATAAACAACAGCTTATGATCACAAACAAAACATTACTGAAAAGTTTTGACTAAATAATCAAACTGTCTTGACATTATATCTAATTAAATACAATTCTTATTTGAAGTTTTCGCAGTAAAAAATAAATTTAAAAATTAGTCGCTTTTGTATTTTTTTACATCTACTTTGTTAATTAATGATAGCCCTTTATCAGTGTAATTACTATAAATCTGTAGGTGACAGTTGGGCACCTTAGCAGTTCTAGAATTTTGTTACATAATAAGTAGATTTTGTTTTTTAAGGCATGGTTTATTTAATGGAAAATCATTACACTTTTTATTTTACTAATAGTCTACAATATCATTTAATTCATTTATGTCATATTAAGAAATAAAATACAACTTCTAAATCTGGAAGACTATTGGAAATTTCATTTCAGCTCTGAATTCAACAAGAGATTTCCCAACTTTGACCCAATTTAAATCTTTTTGCAGCTCTTGAAAAAAGCGAAATTCACATGTTGAGCATCGAATTTATGATATTTTACATCTATTTTATAAATCAATTGTTAAATAAATATTTGTAAGATAAAACCTGCAGAAACAAAATACGTACCTTCCAATTTATGTAAAACCGTTTTTAAGCATCATCTTCGATTGATCGTAAATAATAGTAAAATAAAAAAAGAGTGCACCATTTACACATTACTAGATGCGTCCATCTTTTGGCTACCTTTTAAAACAAAATAAAAAAATGCCCCATAAAAAAACAAAAAAGTAATTGAATTTTTCGTGACCAGATGTGTTTTTCGTCCGAGAAAAACTCGCTTTTACAGGACTCTCGTTTTTCGCGTATTTCTCCGGAACCATTGGACATATTTTCAAAAAGTTTGCACCTTATTATTTGAGAAGGATGAGCGCATCAAGAAATCATATTGTTTCCATTTTATCTAAGCTGGTTTCATGATCAACGCCACCGAAAAAACGATCGTTTTCAAGCATCATTTTTCGATGGTAAACGAAACTAAATACAAAAGAAAATGCAGGCATCGATTCTTTGTTTCAGAAAAATCTCACTTAACAAATTTTAAAATCGTGATTAACCGTAAATTGCTTTGCGATTGACTAGTCGTTCGCGATTGACCTGTTGGCCACCCCTGGTCTATTAAAAAAGCCATCAATATTAAAGCAAATAAATTATATGAGCAGGTAAAATTTAACACTTCAGTAGTATGGTAATTTTTAAAACTTACGAAACCTTTTGTTAGTTAATGAAATTTAAAAGTGCTATTTTTTTTATATGAGATAAAGTTTATGTGTTCCAATTTATGACACATTTTATTTTCATTACCAAATAATGAACCTAAAGGTTTTATATACAGGATAATACCATTTTATTTTATATCTCTTTTTATCGCGTGGTAAAGTTGGTAGACACCAACACAACATGCAGTTTATGTGCATTTTTTAGGTTAGTGCCATAAACTTACAAAACGTGGTTCTGCTCAGTTTATAGCTATCGAAGAGCTTTTATCAAAATATTGTGCTTTACATAAGACTGTCTGCGAGGACTTTAGCCTATGAAACTAAAATGAGGCAAACAATCGTAAAACAAGAATTACTTTTTTATACATCACAGACATTTTTAAGTTTTTGTGTTTTTGGTAATATAAAACTCTCGCCGCATCTGTACGTTGAAGTTGTTACAGATTTAAATAATTTAAAATACTATTTTATGCAATTATAAAAATTTAATAATAAAATCACTTATCCTCGGAAGAATAACTTCTTGAAAAAAAAATCTACACCAGTTTCGAGACTCGGGCCTCTTCGTCCATAGATTCTTTTTGTATTTGAACGAATTAAATAACAAATAACCTACAGAAGAAAACTGAAGAGTTTTGAAATTGGTTTAAGTTTACTTGAAAGTGATTCTTCTTACAGATAAGATAATGATTTTTGATTAAACATGATTATATTGTTTTTAAAGTTGTTATTAAAATTTTATTAATTTAAAACAATAATATACATTATTTACTAACGAATGTATCTACATCATAGTCATGCCAAACTGACTGAAGATATAATTATATTTCTTGACTGAAAAACTCGCTATAAACGGTTTGAAACAGAGGTGTATTTTCATGAGTATACATTTTTTTTGGTTCTTACTTATGTTTCGATTAACGATTTTGCTTGTTTCTTGGTATATGATGAATGGATTTTTATAAAATATTAAATAAAATATAAAATATTAAAATGTACCATCCGTCTTGCAAAACGACTCGCGGACGAAAAATACATTAAAACGGCAAAAAACAAAAGTAAAGCGACATGGGAAGTTATAGGCAACTATATGGGAAAAAGGCAAAAAGAAGACAATTTTATCAACAATGTCAAAAATACAGGCGACAACCCGTTAGACGTACTAAATAACGTAAATGAACTATTTATAAATATGTGCCCCGACAATACAGATGGGTCAATTTCGGAAACTAGCCACTTCAAACAAAATAATATGTCTATCTATCTACGTCCCACTTCTTACGAGGAAATTTATAAAACTATAATGTCACTTAAAATAACAAAATCAACAGGAGAGAATGAAATACCAACAAACCTCTTAAAACATACTGCCGACCTAAAATCTGGACCTTTGAATCACATCATAAACCTTTCTTTAAGAAATGGCATATTTCTAAACAAACTAAAATGTGCAAAAATCAAACCTATTTACAAAAAAGGGGATGTAAGTGACATAGGAAACTATAGGCCCATAGCCATACTCACAAACATCAGTAAGATATTTAAAAAAATAATCTACAACAGAATTGAAAATTACTTAGAACATTATGGCATAATAAACAACGCTCAAAATGGTTTCAGAAAAGGCAAGACAATTAACTACCCGCGCTATTTACATGGCAATCCGAAATGTACTTCAATCCCTCAACAAAGACAAACACACCATGGTCATGTGTGTTGATCTCTCAAAAGCTTTTGATAGTGTTGACCACGAGATACTGCTAACGAAATTAGAACACTATGGTATACGAGAGACCGCCCATAATCTTATAACATCTTATCTTTCGGAAAGAAACCAATACGTTGCCGGAAAAGACTCGTCAGGTAGATTTCTAAAATCCAACAAAAAGAAAATCAAAAAAGGAGTCCCGCAAGGATCAATCTTATACATACTGTACACAAATGATCTTCCAGATTTTGTCAAAACTTCCCTTATACAATTTGCCGATGACACATCTGCCATTATTAGTGACTCAGATTCCAAAAACTCTGAACAAAAACTCTTTGACTGTTTAGGTGAACTCCAACATTGGTTTACGTTAAATAATCTAACCTTAAACGTCAATAAAACGCAAGTTATAAAATTTTCACTAAGTAAAATAACCTCCGACTTAAAATTTCAAAATAATTCCACAAGTATAAATGTTGTTAATAAAATATCTTTTCTTGGTTTATGTATTGACTCTAGACTGGACTGGTCATACCATATCGAACGCCTGTCACAAAGCCTGTCACGGTACCCTTTTGCACTAAAAAACCTAAAAAAATTGGTCAATGCAAACGCGGCCAAAACTGCATATCATGCATTTGTCGAATCTAGGTTACGCTATGCTGTAATTTTTTGGGGTAACGCTAGTGACTCAGAACGCCTCTTCATTATACAAAAGCGATGTATAAGAAATATATTTGGCCTAAACTACCGAGATCACTGTAAAGAAACTTTTCGTGACAACGAAATATTAACCTTTTACGGTCTATTTATCCTCGAAGCCATCCTGTTCGTAAAAAATAATGTAGATCTGTTCGAAGAGAATATAAGAAATCATGCAGCCAATACGCGACATAAAAAAACCTAAAACCCGATTGTTTCAAATATACCTATCTTCAAAAAAATGTAGCCTCCACAATTATTGCTATATATAATAAATTTAACACATCACCTGAGAGTATAATAAATCTTTCCACCCGCGAATTGAAGAAGAAATTAAGAAAAGTTCTGATTTCTAAAGCTACTATGGAGTAAGCGAATATTTAAATGATGCTGACTTCATAAAATGTTATATTTAAATATCATTTTTCTGTGATTTTTTTTTCCTTTTCATTAACTATGTATATTATTTGTAATGTACGTAAATTATTATTGTGACAAGTTCTACACCTTTTTTGGGATATTCAGAACAAATAAAGATTATTATTATTTTTATTATTATTATTATTGTTATTATTATTATTATTATTATTATTATTATTATTATATATCGTGTGACCAAGTTTGGTGTTTGCACCCCTATAAGTACTAAACCAGTAATCTAGAAGCAAATTAACATATTTTGTCACTACTGCAATGTGTATTTATTCTTTGTTTTTCTATTGTTCCACTGTCTTCAGTTTTTTTTTTTTAATCAGTCACGCATCATCATCTTAGGGAGAATTTAATTCATACAGTAGCGCAAAAAGATTAATATGTTACACAGGGTAAAATGTCATTAGACGACTCTGTATGTAAAAATGTCTATTTATTTGCGTTAAAGCTTTTGTTTTGTCATTGACTAGTTGTGACAACTTTGTGTCCGTCATGGCAGGTTTGATTCATTGTGCAAGTAAACAAACAATAAGTAAAAAGCGGTTTTTTGTTTAAAAACTGTTGTTTTTTTTCCAAAATGCGGTGCTGTGGTAAGTTCTCGTTAGTTTTGAAAACATTTTATCGAAGGAGTAATAAAGTTACGGAAACGCCGAAGATATAACCGACGTGCTGCGCGACTATTTTGTTGACATTCTCCATAAATTAAAATCAGGTCCAATTTTTCCTCATCTTTCATAACGAACAAAGTTGTTTTAACCAATCAATGACAAAAAAACTACTGGAAGCAAATAAATAGCCTTTTTAACGTATAAACTCATCTAATGACATTTTACAGGTTTTTTCAAAACTTTCCCATGTAACATATTGTAAGGTTTTTGCACTATTGTATTACGAATGAAATTCTCTTGAAAATGTTTGTGAATTTATGATAGATACATGTAGATGTATCTAGATATAGGTAGAATTTTTTATTAGAAATATAGACGTGGAAGTAAAAGTGATTACAACAGTATTTCTCGAAAAACATCCTTAGAACTTCCAACAAAGGATTCGAAAAGGCTAGTTTTGTCTCTAGCATTATTTGATTTATCAAGATCTCCGAGCGTAGTTTACTCGTAATTACTTAACCTTTTCCAATTTTGTTTAAAATGTCTCTTTGATCCTTGCTATTTGATGTTAAGATAACCCTAATAAACGGTTGTTTTCATTTGTTTTGTTTCAATGGTACTCATTTCAGTTTTGATTTTCTATTCGTCTGTTACTTGGGTTTCTCTCCCGGGATCCCGATCATTTTAACCTATTTTATATTTCCCGAGAAATACTTATTGTCCCGAGTAATCTCGGGATATTTAAAATCTGTTATTTGCATTTATTTTGTGTTAAAATCTTTGTAATACCATGATAATTTTATCAATATTATTACAAATTATTATAAATAGCTCAACTAACATTAAATTATGAAAAACCTTTATTCTTATTTAAAAATAGTTTTTCTGCTTTGGAATAACACATTATGTACCTATACCCGTAGTGTATGTAAGGAAGCCCGGTCTCCATGACAAAGTTTATATCATCAAAATACGTTTACAGTTCTATTTTTTTTGTATTCTGGTAATGCGAAGCAAAATACGTGTAGCTTATTAATGACATTTTTCTGATTAAAACGATGTCTCTTCTCTTCTAAATGATCTAAAACAATTCCACTTCATCAATAGGAACTGAGAAAGCATTGAATTCCGGAATACTTAGCATAGATCAACTTCTTAAATTATATTACAAAAATTAATTGCAAAAATTATGTTATTGTGTTCATACAAATGATGTAGCAATAGTAAGAGAATATTTCAAAAATGTATGTTTCTCTCACTAATATTATTTTATTATTTACTTACAGGGAAGGCCCTAGGGTAGTCGGCGCCCTGCTGCGAAGTACTCTTATAGCGCCCTCCCCCCATATTTCTTTAAAGAGAATAGTGGCTAATTTTCGGCGCAAAAAAAAGTATTCCCAGGTGCCGTTTACCCTCGCTACGCCCAGAGTTAGGAATTTTTTTATTGCCAATTTAATCTTACCTTTCCTGTTAATTTGACACTTTGTTACTCTTTGCCATATAAATAATTTTGTGGCGTGTTAATATCTAATAGAATAACACCAAGAACTAAATTAATTGCAAAAGACAAAAAAAACAGACTAATTCGTACGATACCTATTAGTTGCAAAACGTCACTGAATTAAAGACATTTGTCTACGTTATCTAACAACTTAAGTAATATATTTAAATTATTTATAAAAATGTGCAACATAATGTTGGCCGATATAATAACATTGCAAAACTTTATATTTTTGTCAACAAAAATGCAAGGTTATGATACACTTGTATGTTTTTGAAAACTTTGAAGAGCTGTTTTAAGCCTTTTCGAGCAAACTTTAGCTGGAAATGCATTATTTAGGGTCTCTTTAACATTGTTAGATAATATGCAGACAATTGCAAAGTTTTCGCCAAAGGCTGGCGCCAAAATATTTAAGAAAATGGCATGAAATCCCATTCACACGTTTTATTAAAAACTTTTTAATCATTATTTCAACCAACCGAGGGTAAATAATTGTTATTTAAAAATAGTTAAAGGTATGAGAAGAATTATGAGCAGTTGTTAATTTTTGAAATTACCGCGTCTTTCGTACTGCTGAAATATTCTCAATTTATGTTTTGAATTTTGCATTTATTGAAAGATTATTTAAGTTTATGAGGCAAATATTTCTTGTTTTATCCTGAATGACGTTATTAAGGCTAAAATTTAACTTTTTAAAATCATTTAAGATCAGCTGTTATGGTTGAACGAATGTAAATATGATAAAATACGGACATCAGATGAACGCTATATTATTGATGAGCTAGAAGGAGATAGGTTTTCTATTTGACGTTTATGCGTATATCAAGTCCAGAAATACAATATGCTGTTTGTTTCTTTTTAACACGTCGGTTGTAATAGTCGCATACGTCGTAGCGTTCTTGCCACCTCCTTTATGTGCTCCTGGTACAAAATATAAGTAGAAAATGTCACTAATAGAGGTCGCAGCCTACACCATTTTAGAATTTATAATATAAACACTTTTTGATATCATCCACGGCCGTCTGAAAAAGGTCTGGCAATATTCGTAGCTCCGTTATTAGCGTCCCGAAAATTTTGATTCGGTGTTTAAAATGTAGCTAAAAGACTGGCGCATCCAACGATGTAAAGAAAGTGTAAATAAAACACTTTTTGATATCATCCACGGCCGTCTGAAAAAGGTCCGGCAATATGCCGAGAGTTCGCTCGCAAAAATAAAAACATCTCGGTTTACAAGAAAATTCGTAACTCCGTTATTAGCGGACCGAAAATTTTGATTCCGTGTTTGAAATGTAGCTAAAAGACTGGCGCATCCAACGATGTAAAGAAAGTGTCAATAAAACACTTTTTGATATCATCCACGGCCGTCTGAAAAAGGTCCGGCAATATGCCGAGAGTTCGCTCGCAAAAATAAAAACATCTCGGTTTACGAAAAAATTCGTAACTCCGTTATTAGCGGACCGAAAATTTTGATTCGGTGTTTAAAATGTAGCTAAAAGACTGGCGCATCCAACGATGTAAAGAAAGTGTAAATAAAACACTTTTTGATATCATCCACGACCGTCTGAAAAAGGTCCGGCAATATGCCGAGAGTTCGCTCGCAAAAATAAAAACATCTCGGTTTACAAGAAAATTCGTAACTCCGTTATTAGCGGACCGAAAATTTTGATTCGGTGTTTAAAATGTAGCTATAAGACTGGCGCATCCAACGATGTAAAGAAAATGTAAATAAAACACTTTTTGATATCATCCACGGCCGTCTGAAAAAGGTCCGGCAATATGCCGAGAGTTCGCTCGCAAAAATAAAAACATCTCGGTCTACAAAAAAATTCGTAACTCCGTTATTAGCGGACCAAAAATTTTGATTTCGTGTTTGAAATGTAGCTAAAAGACTGGCGCATCCAACGATGTAAAGAAAGTGTAAATAAAACACTTTTTGATATCATCCACGGCCGTCTGAAAAAGGTCCGGCAATATGCCGAGAGTTCGCTCGCAAAAATAAAAACATCTCGGTTTACAAAAAAATTCGTAACTCCGTTATTAGCGGACCGAAAATTTTGATTCGGTGTTTAAAATGTAGCTAAAAGACTGGCGCATCCAACGATGTAAAGAAAGTGCAAATAAAACACTTTTTGATATCATCCACGACCGTCTGAAAAAGGTCCGGCAATATGCCGAGAGTTCGCTCGCAAAAATAAAAACATCTCGGTCTACAAAAAAATTCGTAACCCCGTTATTAGCGTCCCGAAAATTTTGATTCGGTGTTTAAAATGTAGCTAAAAGACTGGCGCATCGAACGATGTAAAGAAAGTGCAAATAAAACACTTTTTGATATCATCCACGGCCGTCTGAAAAAGGTCCTTTCAAAAGGTCATACTTGTGATACGTCATACTTGTGATCGCGTTGGCTTTGAGATTGCGTAGGGAAAAAATCAAAGTTTGTTATAGTTTTTAATCAAGGAAAACTGGAAAAAAGAAAAGGTGCTATTAAAGAGAGAGAGAGAAAAGGCTAAAAGCACGAAGTTGCTAATAAAAAATTCAAGTTAAGTGATTTGTTTGCTTTAGCTTCTAAAGTTAGTGCACCTGATGTTGAAAAATCAGTGATCAAGAATAACATTCATCAAATTCGACAAAAGAAGACAATCTAAACTGCCCCATTGAAACGGACAAAATTGAAACGTCGATTATCAACGCAAAGTCTTCATGTTCAAGTCTAACTTACCAAGTAACAAATATTTTGAATGCTTAACAGCTAGTTATTTCACAAAACCAACAAGTAAAAATTTTGAGTATTTTTTTAACAAACATCCCTGTCAGCCAACTATTGGTGATGTAACTTATTGGCCATTTAAGCCAAATGTTTTATTTTACAGAGATGATAAAATAAGCAGACGATGGTTATCATATTGTTTAGAAAAAGAATCTCTATTTTGTTCCGTGTGCTTGGCATACAGTGATAAGAACGATTGTTCGTTTGTAAATGATGGAATGAAAGATGACTGGAAGCATACTCTGCAACGTGCTAAAGAACATGAAAATAATAAGATCCATGAAAATTGTGTTTATAGGCATATGCTTAAACTTAAAAGTAAAGATATTTATGGTTTAATATTCTCAAATGAAGGTAGCTTACGTCAAAAAAAAATGCTCTTGAACGCAAACAAGTATTGGAAAGAATTATAGATGTAAAACTAATTGGAAAAAGGGGTTTAGCTTTTCGGGCTCACAGGAATCTGCTAATTCACTTTCATTAGAGCATAATGAGACTGAACATGGAATTTTTTTAGAAATAATTTTATTATTATCTAAATATGAAAACATTTTAAAATTAAATTTTTTTGGGTCATTCTTTTTTTTGGGGGCCGGTCTAGCAGGTTTTTCCCGGGCCGGTCGAATTTCCCGCTACTGCCTGCTAACCGATCTTGAGACATGGATGACCTTAAGTAATTTTTTATTTTTTGTAATTTCGAGAAAGATCTTTCGGTAAAAGCTACTGTTACGGGAAAAGTTAAAAAAATCGTAGAGCAATGGTTACAGTTCCAAATACACACTCCAAATTGTTGGCACAAATAAAATTTAATATGTCAATTAATTGTATCTGAATAAGTATTAAGATCTTCAAAGTCACCTTAAACCTTTAATTCATCAAATAATTCTAATGCACTTATATTCTTGTCTGTACCATCCCATCCGTAAGTATACTTTCGATGCGTTACAATATTTTCTTAAAATTTCTTTGTCCATATCGTTGTGATTTTTAAGTTGGCTACTGTCTTCTAAAGAGTTCAGTACTGTTTCTAAAATGGCATTTAAAAAAAAAAAAATTTATCCTTAAGATCAATCAGTGTTTCATCGGCAGATTCGTAAATAAATTTTCTTTATATTACGTCTTCGTACATTGATAGAATACATTTTGGTGCAATTTCTAACTCTGTAGCTAGTTCTTTTGCAGATTCAAAAATTTCATTAAAACCCTTATCTGTTCTTAATTCCTTTGTGAAACATATTAAATTGTCTAATGCATTTAATGCACTTTTTAAATACTGCTTAACACCTTGTAACATTTTATTTACCACATTTACTCTGCTCAATACTTCATACCATAAAATAGGAGAACAAATAAATTTGAAATTTTTAATTTTTTTAGCTAAACTTTGTACCTCATGTCGACTTTGTAGTCGTTATTATTATTTTCAAAACTTTCTATTAATGTGTCGTATATTTTCCATATTCCATATCTCAATGGTCGTAGTGCTTCAACTCTAGATTACCATCTAGTTGCAGACAAAGGTTTTATTGCTAATTTTGATAAATTATTTTTTTAAATGTCCCATCTCTTAGAAGAACTACTAAAAAAATTATGAAGTTCTTAAATGACGTAGAAAAACTAATTGTTTCAAAATTCATTTTCGCGGCATCATTCACAACTAAATTCAACGAATGCACGGAGTAAAAAAAACCCTGGGATTTAAATTTTGAATACGCTTTTGAACTCCTTTATTTTTACCTGTCATATTTGCGCCGTTATCGTAGCCTTGTCCTCTCATATCACTTATATTTAAATTGAAGTCACAGAGCTTTGCCCACTCTCTGATTAGCCGAGTTCTGTGGTGGCGCGCGGTTCAAATCTATTTCCTGTGTAATTTGTCGAATGGAAGCCCCATTTATACTGGCACGTGTTTTAAATTTATTTTTATACTAGCTTATTTAAAATAAATTCGTTTTGACGTTAAATTTGGTTGACATATTAAAATTTTTAAAACAGCACACATTTTATTTAAAGAAATAATCTTGTAAGGCGCCCTGATGCTGTGCATCACTTGCATCGTGCCTTGGACCGGCCCTGTTTACTTATAATAATCATGGAGCCAAATAAATTACATAGACTTGGAGTTGTTTTTAAGTAATAAACCTTTACTTCTTTTTCTGTGTTATTTATTTTATAATATTGACTTAATACATTACGTCCCGGGATCCCTGGAGATCCCGGGAAGAAAATCTATTTCTTTCCGGAAACCCAGGAATAGCAAAGTTGTCAAATATAAGAAACCTTCTCTGTTACTATTCAAAAACACGGTGTTTTCTGGACGTTAAATATTAATGTCTGCGCATAATTAATTCTTCTATTAATGTTCTAACTACGTAGTCCATCTCAGCTACATCAAGGTATTTATTGTAAGATTATTATTAACAAAGAGAAAAAAGTCAATCCAGACTCCTGAAGATGACGAGTTTGACCTCGTCGAAACGTCGAGAACTCGGTCTTTCTAGAGACCAGCAACAGACGCGGTTCTGCGCCCGAGAACCTAGTTCGACAAAAGTACATTATATGATACAAACGAATTTACACAAATATGTCAAGCATTTGTATACAGGGTCTTTGAAATTCGATTTTAAGCACGGCTTTCCCGTGTTTAAATCGACCTGGAAAAAAATTGTGTTTATCATCCAATTCGGCTTAAAATCTTGCTGGGGCAATGTTCTTACACAATCCAAAGAAGTTATAGGCGATTTTCAAAAATCCAATTTCTTTTTGGAATATTAATGAGCACCAAATTCAGCAACTTCACCAAGTTTTAAACCAATACTCTATTTATTTATATTTATTATTTCCCCGGAGGTGGTCCCCTTTCGGGTTCCTGTACTGCGACCTGTTGGTCTATTGTACCCTCTGGTGATGGTCCCTTAAAGGAGTCCTGTGTTTTTGAAGAAGTGTACGCCGATAGGGTGTAAATCCTTTATACTGGCATATTACGTGAAGAGGAGTTTCTTCTTCTTCACCACATCCTTTGCATATGTCGGTCTCTGAGAGCCCTATTATGTAGAAGTTTGTTTAGCCCACAGTGTCCTGTGGTTGCTCTGATGTCTGCTCTGCTCTTCTTGAGCATTTCTTCTGTCTTTTCTTTAGAGACCATTGACAGGATAGCCTTAGAATGGGCTTGTCCTGCCACTTTTTTCCAATAAGCATTATGCCCTTGTGTTAATATGTCATTAAGACACCGCTTGACTGTTCCATAGGATATGCCAACTGCGGGTTCTGGTCCGAAGAAAGGTGTCTCGCTACCAATTTTTGCTAGGCGATCTGCCTTCTCGTTTTACTAGTATTTGTGTGCCCTGGGCACCATACCAGTTTGAGATTATTCCTGCTTCCCAGCACGTGTAGTGCCCGTATGCAGTTCAGAACGTCCTGAGTTTACTTCCGACGAGCCAAAAGCTTTTAACGCTGCTTGGCTGTCGGACACTATGAAGATTCTTTTATTATTAAAACCTCTTTCTAGTAGTATTTCTACACATAAGTGCATAGCGTACACCTCGGCTTGTAATATGGTTGCACACTGTCCAAGGCTTACGGATGTGCCTTGGCTCAGTTGTGCTGCTCCCCATATTCCGCAGCCTGTGCCATTTTGCGTTTTTGACCCGTCTGTATACCAGACTAGGCAATTTGAAAATCGATTTTAAGTACGGCTTTCCCGTGTTTAAATCGACCTGGAAAGAAATTGTGTTTATCATCCAATTCGGCTTAAAATCTTGTTGGGGCAATGTTCTTAACACAATCCAAAGAAGTTATAGGCGATTTTCAAAAATCCAATTTTTTTTTGGATTATTAATGAGCACCAAATTCAGCAACTTCACCAAGTTTTAAACCAATACTCTAACTATTTTAATAAGCCAGAAACTCGTGCTTAAACACCTTGTATAATAATTTAGTACAAAAAATAAGTGATTTTTATTTTAACTTATTTATCTTACGATTAATATCAATCACTTAAATAATTCAAACAAGTAATTGCTTTATTAAAGCGAATCAAATCATTATATAAATAGCTTAAATCTGTAAATGGGAAGCAAGAAATGTTTTAAGCAATGTTTAATTAAATATAAATCTACCTCGTTATCTTTTAACTATACATTGTCGGCACGTTATCCCTTAATACAACATTCAATTGAAATTACAAATCTTCTCAAATTAAATTTACAAATATAATACATACATCATGGGGCAATATACATAATACACTGTTCCGTCTTCTACTCAAGATAAGACTAATTGTATACTTGTTCACTTTACATATTCACATTTCACATAAAAAAAAGTGCATTACAAGTCCCTCCGCTGCGTGTTCCCCCAATCACAAAAATCTGATTATTTCTTCCAAGATCGAGACTGGTTACTTACATATGTAAATGGTGCTATAATTACAAATTGTGTTTTAGATATGAAAGTCCCTTAATCACGGTAATATAACTATGTATGTTGGCTGTATCTCGATCAATACGCTTATACTACACTTTACTGACCAATTATATGCAATATTTCATTATGATTGACTGTAAAACGTTTTCATTCGACGCCTATTTTCAGTTCACTGATAACATTCAACATCAAGTACAATCGAATCATGCTTGCAGTGCTGTTCGATTTAACAGAAAAAAAAAGTGTTATGAATAAATTAACAAATATTTAAATATTGCATTCATTCTCTGATTAAGTGCGCTACATAGTGTTTATTATTTGATGTGTTTATTTGACTGTTAATTTTGTACTGTATGTTTTGTCTATGATCAAAATATTTCCCTGAATTTAAAATTTAATAGCCTATGTATGATTAATGCGTAAAATGATAGCGAATAAACTAATTCTAGTCACTATTATGGTAGCAAACGCGTACAGAGATCAAAGTGATTAGCGGTAATCAGTAACCACATAAATCTATTTATGTATTTTCAAATAATGGAAAATTGTTAAACTAAACGAAGCTATAACGAGTCAACAATTTTATATGTACGAGGAATGGCACATCTTTTATATAGCATGTTTGTCGCGCGCTACCTACCAAATTCTCGAATTTTCGAATGAACTAAGAGGAAAACCCGTTTTTACGGGGGCTACGTTTTTCTCCAGAAAAATTGGACTAAGTTTTAAAAACTTTGCGCCGGTTTACTCGCAAGAGATGTGCGCATCCAAAACTAAAGGAGTTTTGAATTTTCCTGTTCCGGGTTCCATTACCAACGCGACTGCAAAAAAGGCCATTTTTAGCATCATTTTCGGGTGGCTGTAAAGGTTACTAAAAACAGAAGAAAGTTTTAACAATATTTCTTCATAAAACAAACTAACTATATCCCAATAAAATATAAATTATATTTCTAAAAATATTTTAATAATTCAGCGCACAAACCTAAATCATAGTTGTAAAACTATCTTTATTTATCTGAATTACTTTCTTCAGCACTACACGTTTGACAAACACATGTGATATTGAATAACTTTTAACAAGAAAATTGATAGCAAAAATCACTTTTAATTGTTGTGTCCACGTTTTTTTTCCCCTACATAATTAGAGTTATAAAGTATTATTATCACCCTCTACAGATATTTGAGTAAAGACAACGTACTCAATTGGAAGTCAAAATGATACTGAAGAATACACTAAGTCTTTTACGATTATTAGATCTACACACAGTGTTACCACATTTAATTTAATAAAAGTTGTGTACTTATAATCCAGGACGCCCGCTCGAGGGTCAAAACTTTGCACCAGACTTAGACCAGGTCGAGCGAGCACTGAGGAAGCATATTCTTCGGGCAAGCCCAAGACCGGTTTTACCATTAGGCGAGTCTAGGGAATTGCCTGTGGCGCCAGGTTATGGAGGCTCTAGATTTTCCCATAAAAAAAATAATTCACATGAAAAATGTTCTTAATAAATTAAGCTTTAAAAATTAATTGAATTGCAACATTTTTACCCTCCAAAAATTTCTGATAAAAAACCAACAGGGGTCGTACTTTTCAACCCCTTGTGAAGGTGGGAGATCATTGAAAATATTACTGTGGAAAACCTTTTATAAGTTAAAAACATCTACCAAACGTCACTTTTCTACATTTCTCCAAATTTAAGATATAAAATGAAAACTTACTTTCACCGTTCTCCTTTATCCCCATCTCCGAAAGAAGACGTTTTAGGAAAAAGTATTATATGAAAGCCCCCTTAGTTTTTGATAAGGAATTATCTCTCGAAGTTTTTCGCAATTTTTGTGAATCACCCTGTACAGGGTGGACCAAATTCGAATGTTTTACGGGGTATCTTGGTTACTGTAATAGATAGCGAAAATCAGATTTCGGTCTCTTGGGCTACTTTTTTGAGAAAATAACGCCCTACTTCTAAAGACTTTCCATCCCTGGTTTTATTGAAATACAAATTTAATCATTACAAGCAAATTAAATGCCTAAAAAATCATTTTTTGTTTGGGTGTAATGCAAATATTCAAGGTTCTGAAATTCGGAGATCGTCATTGGTAACTTTTAAATCTTTATAGATACACGGTTGACATATTCTGACAAAAATTGTTTGTTCCAACAAGCGATTTAAAACCAATTCATGGATGTACATGAACTGGTTTATTTGCATGCGTGAACTAGGTAGGTACTAATAAATGTATTGGCCAGTATTAGCCTTTGTTGGAACGCTTTTACGACTGGCCTAACTGTAAATGACTTTTGTGTCTATCGGGTTCATAGAAATGTACGCATCGCAACGATAAACATCTTAAGAATCCAGTACTAAATTGGAGGACGATGCATAGCTATCAGAGCTCACGTTAGTTATGAACAGCGCATGCGTGTAAAAATCTAAGCATTGATATATTATAAAGGCCAAAAAGCCGAAAGTATTCATATTTTAAATCATACATAATGGGGGTGAAGTTAAAATGTACTGATATTTTAGCTTGTTTGAACATTGATTTGATTCTGATACAAATACTGTAAACAAACAATCATAACTAGAATCAAAAGTATTATTTTTGTAAAATTATTGAACAGATGGTGTGAATTTATACTTGCCAGACTTAAAAATTGCGTAAGTTTGTTACTCTATTTTTAAATAAGAGTGTTTCGTTTCTAATCAATAAAAACTAATCTAACCATTCTGTATGCAAGATGACAAGCTTTGAGCGATTTATTAACTAAACGGTATTTCCAGTAGACTTCTACAAAATTAAATCTAAAATAGAACTAAAGAGCGCTTATTTATAGGTTTTGTGTGCTCTAAATTAATTAGTCTACCTTTATGCAATTAAACGAAAAGGATGCGAGATTGCTCAAAAGGAAGACGAAAATTCTGTTTGAATTTTTAAAAGTCGGTAAATATGTTTTTTTTTGTAAATTCTTTGTAGTTTCTTTAATTAAAAAGAGGTTTGAAAACAAAAGTCGCTCAATTCTGCACGCAAGGTTTGAATTGCTCGACTTCTTTACAAATTTAATTCAATTGGATATGTTGACCTACATCCAACACCATATATTTATCAAGTGCTTGCTTGCTACCTGACAGTCAAAGTTGACAAAGATCCATCCTTCACACGTGTTCTGTGCATCCATGTAGAAAATTTATAAAGCTGTACGAGAATCAATGTTATTGGATTTCAGTAGGAAATATTTAGGAATGAAATAAAATAGTGTTTACTAATAATAGCAAAATATCACGAAAATTTAAGTTTACAAGTAGCACATACTTCATAAATTAAAATACAAAATATAATATATATAAACATTATTTTACTGGGGAAAAAGTATGGTGCCGATCATTATTAGATACTTTAGCATACATATCGATGTAAAAATAAAATATTAAATAGTATTTTGATGATCAGATTAATTATGCAAAAAATCTTTTTTTAAATTAATTTTTAAAATATTTTGAATACGTTTCTAGGGGTAACGGATTTAATCTAAATGTATACTTGTACCATAAACGTCATTAAAAACTAAACAAGCAAATATAAAGGAAGATGAAAGGATATATTACAGCAAATACATTAACGGATATAATATACAAGTAAAAATCAATACCTAGAAAAAACTGGGTGCAGCAGAAATATTTTCTTAAGAATGAAATTGTAAAACATTTTTCAAACTGAAAAGCCAAAATAAGAGTACTTAAACTAACACTAAAATATGTTTGTAAACTCTTGACGATAACAGAGAGACAAATAAGAAAGATAATGAAAGATTGATGAACAAGGTTTATAAAACAATGAAGAAACGGAAATAAACCAGGGTACCTCTAGAAGTTGAGAAGGCTATAAAAAGTGGAAAAGAGGGGAAAGTACCAGGTGCGGACGGCGTGCTAATGGAGCTTTTTAAACTATTAGACCACAAGGCCATGGAGACAATAACAAGAGTATTCAATGTAATACTTTATGACACCGGAGAAATCCCAGAAGAATGGTTACGATCAACATTCGTTCCTATCCCAAAAAACAATGCAAAACAATGCTGGAACTACCGAACAATATGCATTATAAGCCCTTTGCTGAAAAACTTCCCCAAAATTATACAAAGTAGGTTATACAACAGTTACGAAACACACAGTTTGGTTTTAAGAATGCATTGGGCGCAAGAGAAGCACTCTTTAGCATACAAGTGTTATTCCAAAGGTGTCGGGACATGAACTGCGATATCTATACATGCTTTAAAGATTACAAAAAGGCATTCGATACAGTTTAACACTCAAAATTGATCTACATTCCTAAAGACTGGCATTGTCAAAAAATGTATTCGGATTATTGGCAACCTCTATTGGAACCAGAGTGCAAACATCACAACGAGAGGTTAGATACGAATGCGTGATGTTATCCATGTTATTGAATCTGTATTCCGAAAAAATATTCCAAGAAGCTCTGTACGAGGTTGAGTAAGTGATAAATATTAATGGAGAACTTATGAACAACATAAGATATTCTGATTGCAACAGCTCTTGAATACCATAACAGCAGCTAGCGAACGACATGGACTAAAACTAAATGCATAGTCATTAATAAAAACATCCTACTAAACCCGAAAAGACTTCTCTTACACAATGAAAAAATGGAAAAAGTAGAAACATTCACTTACTTGGGAAGTTTACTGAATGCACAATGGGACCATTAGGCTGAAATAATATGTCGGATAGAAAAAGCCAGAGCATCATTCCGTAAAATAAACACAAATTTAAATAACCACAGTCTGAGTCTCCAACTTAAGCTTAGATTGGTGAAGTGCTATGTTTTTCCGGTGCTCATGTACGGAGTAGAATCTTGGACATTAAGGGAATCTACAACGAAAAACTAAATGTGTTTGAGATATGGACTTACAGACAGATACTTAGAATCCATTGGAAGGACCATATTGTCACCAACGAAGGGGTCCTAAGGAGATTAAAGTAAAGCAGATGTTGTGAAAACTGTTAAAAGGAGAAACTAGAGCACTTGGGTTACACATTCATAAATGATTTTTTTACTGTTAAGACTGATAAACATGGCAAAATTTTGTTAACAAAATATTTTTTTAAAATTTCTTTACCTTTTTATTTTAACTTTGTTTTAACAAACGTTACTTACCTCAATTTAAGGCTTGAAATTATAAAGTAATGTATGAAGTTATTTATTTTGTACAAACATACCTACACGATTTAGGAACACTATTTGTATTCACAGCCAACTCTAATTCAGTTGCTATCCTTTTCGAATAGCGAAAGGGTTTCATGAATAATTTCTAAACACCGCCGGTATTAAATTAAACGCAAACGAGGAAAACGGCCACAAGTGTAGTAACACTTGATAGTTTCACTTATCTCAACAGCAGCAGTATTCGCCGACTCGTAGGAACAAAAACAAACATTAATTATTATGCGTTACATGCACCAAATTAAAAATAATAAAAACCATAATGTTGCGAGAGAAAATGAAGCGAATTTTATTGTATGGATGTTTAAAGAGATGTGGCTCAAATATCGTGAACTTCATTAGGGTTTTATTGCAATAGGCTACTGGTTTAAGATTATGCATATTATATAATCCATTTCAGTGGATGCAAAACCCAAGTACAATTAAACTATGAGAGACTATACACCGCAGTAGAAAGGATATATCATTTTAACGTTCACCACATCCGGATACTAGATAACAACTGCTCTAAACCAACACGGCATTGTATGATGCTAATATTTATTATTAATACCTATGTACTTACTATTTTATTATTTTTATTAAAATAAAGTAACCTGAGTGTAATGTATATACATCGTTGCAAAAGTTTTTGTGGGTTTCGCAATCACAGTTTTAAAGCTATTTCAGTTCTTATTAGGTTTATACTACTACTATAAAATGAAGATGTACCACAATGAAAGAAAACTTTTAAAATATGAAATTACAACTACTAAAGTTTGAGAGAGCTATGTTTTGAAGAAATGTATGGAATTCCAGCACTCTCATGATTATTAGTCAACGAGAACTTGTTTATAGTTATTGTTCCAGGTGAGAATACAGATTTTTTTAGTTAATTAAAAACACTTGTTTTTAATGAAGAATATCGTGCAGAAATGCTTGACCAGTTTCAACACTCTCCTTTCTTTATCCAATTATAATCTTCAAAATCAAACGCGAAAATTTATTGTTTTGTTAGACAGTAAGAAATAATCAATATCAAAGTAGCAAACTTTTAAAATCAGTTAATACCTTAAAACGTTTTTTTTTTTAAATGTACCTCATGCTTTTAAGACGTTGGTGATTACGTTAGACCATTTAATTTTGTCTACCGGTGATCTAAATAACTTATTGGATGTTATATTCGCCCAGTGCCGGAGGTTATTAAGTCAGAAATTGCGTCGTTTTCCTGGTACTCTTTTACCGTTAGGTTTCCTTCGATAATGAGTTGAAGAAGTGTACATTTTTCGTTCTTGATAATGTGGCCGAAGTATTTTGTTTTTCGTTTTTTAACACTTGCAATAAGTTTTTAGTTTGCATTCTGTCAAATACAGTACGCGCTAAAATATACAATACTGAAATGAAAAGACGAATACCATTATCCCCCAATCTGTGAGTTTATTTCTTTTGAAAAAACTAACATACACACTAATAGAGTGTTGATTTACCACGACATGCGAAATGAAAGTGTTGGAAGCGTGCACTGCCTCGCTATAGACAGTGTTTATACCGTTCAAAGATATTCTTGGACAAAGGTTGCTGCAGACTCCTGCAAAAGGAAACGATTTTCTCGCGTACTGCAGGCACAGTTCTTGGCGGATCTTCACAGTTAACCAAACTGTCCTTTAAGATTCCCCACAAGTAGGCATCAGGTGATGATCAGGTGAGAAGCGGGGTAATGGGACGGATGTAGGTTTTCAAAACCACGTGATATGATTCGTCCTGGAAAAATTTCCTGCAGCATGGCTAGAGATTCTTCAGCGGTATGGCTTGTCGTCCCGTCCTGTTGATACCACTGTCTATTCATGTTAAGGCTCCTTGCACGACAGAACCTTCTCGAATCCTAAAAGAATGATTCGATCAACATGACCCTGTAGCGTTCTTGGTTGACGGTAAGAGCGTTACCTTCCTCATCCTCAATAAAATAGGGACCTTATATACCGAGTGCTGAGACAGCACACCATATCGTCACACGTGAACTATGTAGCGGTTTCTGGACGATAACATCTAGCTGCTCAAAACGAAGGAAGCAAGTTGTCTGGTGATTGATGTGTAGCCGTCTAATGGCCGGTATTATAGCTTCAGTTTAATCTACAGTTTAGTTAACTTTAATCTATAGTTTAATCTTTGGATTAAATAAACAAGTATTACAAGCAATTTGAATGTGCTCCTAGGTGCTTTAACTATTTTAATTATTTCTCCATCATCATCACTTACAATATCTTCAAATATTTCCCATATATCTTCCATTATAAGTCCGGATAAATTATAAACTTCAAATTGACTTGCACAAACAATACCAACTTATCTTAAACTACAGTTAATCTGACGTATCTACCGGTTAAAGTTTAAACTGTAGATTAGCAGTAAACTGCAGGCTAAAACGTTTATTTTTATTAATCTTAAGTTTAAACTTCACAAGCAGTTTAAACTGACGCTATAATACCGGCCATAAGTGAATGTGACTTTCGTCGGAGAACCAAACATTACTCGAGAAATCTGGATTCTTGTACACCATGGCCAAAAATGTTCTACAATACACCATCCTGGCTCGCATATCTGGCTCTGTCAAGGGTCGTCCAACCTGGACCGGTATTCTCAACTCCTCCTGTTCAGCGATATCGCTACCTTTGAACGCGAGGGATGCACAAACCGCTGACAATCATATTCCAACGTCTCCTCTCGTATGCGGGTATACCCACTCCCTTTGGCAAATACCGCTCGCTTTGCACTCAAATTGTATGTTGTGGAGTCGTTGTGTTTTCTTTTATTATGGATTACCTATATTGAATTTATAAACATTTGCCATACAGTCTTGTAAAATAGTATATCTCAGGCAGTTAAATAAGTTGTAATTAGCTATGTATTATTATATTGTGTATAAATCCATTAGCATTCTTATGAATTAAATAAAATAATATTAGGTTATAAATTTCATAATAAAAAGTGTGTATAGTCATTCAAATAATAGTAAATATTTCTTAAACTTAACCAAATCAACAAATAAACTTCTTGGTTATGTTAAAGGAAATCATGCAACCAAATAAGTAATATATTTTAATAAACATTTAAATTTGTAGCAATTACACTCCATTGCTTTTGGGCATCGTTATATGTAAAATTTTGTGAAAATTTGCCACAATAGTGTATTCTCCTTAAGCATTTCTACTAATGCTGCTTTCTGCTGCTCCGTTCATTTCCCCATTATCAATCAAAACAAAAACCACAGAACATACAAAAACTGACGTAAAAGTGACAGACCATGCAAAATTCCAATGTTGCAACATCTACCCACTCGCGTCGAAGAATTGCAAAGGCAGAGGTAGATGAGAATACAGAAGCGACCACTCCACTCGCATTGACGACGCTCGCTTTATGTAGCACTTACTTCTCTTCAACGCGAGCGAGTTCGGAACACCGGCGCTGTATCCGGTATGGGAATCCACCTATGTCCTTCAACAATTGGCGAATGGCGAGTTTCAGTATTGTATATTTTGGCGCATATTGTACTTCTTTATTTGTGGTATGTGGTATCCTCAAAATTCTTTATTTGTAGTATAAATACATCACATAGCCTTGATGAAGAGTTTGAAGTAACGAAAAATTTTTGGTACATTTAACATGTCACATAGCACAATCTATTGTGATATTAATAAACATTATGACTTATCGAAGTCATGTTACAATAAATATCGTGATTATAGAAGCAGTAGATTAATAATAATTATGGTTCTTAAATATTAAGTGTGCCCTTTAAGGTATATTTATTTAAAAAAATAATAATATGGAATATGTGTTCTTAGTAGTTTGTTTTTAATATTGGCCTAAAAAATAAAACTTTGTAACACTTTTATATAGCTTGACTTCTGTTTTTCTTTGAAATTTAAATTAATTTATAATTAAGCAAATAATACAGCTTAAACGTAAAATTAGCATTGTGTTGAAATTAGAAACAAATTTTTAAGATATTCCCAAAACGTACTAGTCTTGTTCTATTAATATTTTGTTGGTGTCCGAAAATTATCGTTTAAACAGCAATAACTTGAGAAATATTATGATCCCATATACTTTTTAAAGATAATTAAATTATCGATAGAAAAGTGTAAAAATTTTAGGTACAAAATACGTATTACATTGTTGAAAAAGAATTTAATTTTGCACCAAAAAAATGCTACTTATAAGAGTGTTTCTTAAATATTGCAAATTTTTTCGCAATATTTAAGAAACACCCTGTATAGGGTGTTCTATTTAAGAAAACAAAGTGAAGTATCGGTGTGCAAAAACAAAACACTGTGTACGTTTTATAATAATTTAAAGACTTTTATTCGTAACCTTTTTTTGTAAAATTATCTATCACAGGACGAGATATTGATCCGTTACGTCACTTTTTTTACACACTGTATGTATATTCTTTTAAATATTTTAAGAATTTAAAGTGCATTTAATTTGTTAGCTAAAATATTTCGCCAAAATTGATATATAGCTATTTCAAGACAGAAACCACACAAAAAGTTCAAATTGAGTTAAAAATATTCTACATAACATAATATGCTTTCGCCATTATTCATCAGGATTTTAATATTGCCCTCAATTTTCTAACTGGTTAACCAAAAATATTTAATTAAATTTTGTAATCAATATTCTGTTCTACATCGCATTTTTCTTGAATATTTTATGTTGTTTATGTTACCGAAAGTAAACGTAGAAACGGGTCAGACATTGTAAATTTATTTTAACCCAAGTTAATAATGAATGGTGTTGTGGTGAGGGAGGTTGACTGAAATTCTGTTGGTTAAGCGACACAAGGTAACAAGCCCCAACTTCTCGCTTCTTAACGCTGCTGTCCCTCCATTTAGATCGCAAAGGAACATGAGCGTGGTTAGTTAAAAATAAAAAAAAAATATATTTTCGTTAGAATCACCTACCATCGGTATACAGGGTGTATGTTTCAATTATAACCAATAACATGGGGATTTCGGAAACCGTTATAGATAAAAAAGAACGGTTTAATTAACAAAGATGTGTGTTTTTATGAGCTTTGGTAAGAATCTCAACTTAAATTATGAACATCGTGCTCCATTCCTGAAATATTCTGAAAAAACTGAGGAACGTAATTTTCTTGTTTTCTCTATATTTCTCTTCATATTATAAACATTAGAAATCTGAAATTTGATTTTACAAGGTAAGACAAAAGCCTTAAACACATGGTATTATCAAAATTAACCCAGCCTGCTTAATTTTTGAGATCCGATAGTAATTTTTTAAAATTTCTTATGGGTGTCATATCAGATTTTTATGCAATACGTTTATTTTATGATAAATAAAATTATTAAACAATTGTGTTATAATTACCAATGTACCTACAGATATATGTTTCGATTAAAATCGCTTTATAGGGGCAAATATTTGGGTTATTACCAAAGGTATAAAAAATAATCTAAAACAATAAAAACTAAATTTTTTAGAAGAACTCTAACAATTGAGAAAGTAACCTAAAATTATCGCAAATACTTACTAAGGAACCAAAAAATATTTAGTTTATTAGTTTTTAATTAAATATTGTCACGTCGAATGAACGAACGGACTATTGGAATTAAAAATGTTTACGTTTGGTTATTGTGAGTTACTGGGGCGTAAATTGTAAATTTACTCATTGAACACTTAGATTAACTCAAATAACACTCAGATGGGAACACTCGCTATGCATAAAAGCATAAAACTATTTATTAACAATTCCTTAACACGTTGACTGCCAAGGCAACTTTCAGGACTCTGCTCGCAGACGCCATATTATATTATTCAAAACTCTAATTATAATATTATTAACAAATTTTTAGTTTGTGTAAGCCAGCCTTGATTTTTCTATCTATTCCCAGAAGCCACCTAACCATAAATTCGCTTATATTCTACGAGTTTAATCGTAGCTGCACGAAAATGACTAGTAACAGCAGCACCACGAGTTATCTCGTAGTCGGCGGACTGGGGAAGAACGCAAACTACGATTATCTGGTACTTGACAATCAACGTGTTTATACGGCTTCTACAAAACAAATATATCTAGTTATGGGTCTCACACAATAAGTCAGTCTCACAATAATCCAAATCAATACACAAGTCGATCGATACAAAACCATACAAAATGATTACTTACATAACAATAACAAGAAATATACAGACATTGGTCGGTTGGATCAACTGCCCCCCAAAAACGGCCGGCAGTAAGTAGCGGCAGCAAGTAGACAGATAAACATCTTACATTTTCCCTTAAGTACCCCGCACCGAGGGTACTTCCACCTGAGTTTTGGGTACATAACGGTAAATGAACAAATCTAACGAATTTTGCAAGTACAGCTTTTACAAAATGTACTTAAAAAGTCTGATTGTGACAATATTATCCATTTATACTGGTAAAATTGATTTACACTGCAATGAAATTAAAAATCAAGAGCATTCTTTTTGTTCATCAAATGCAGGATGTGGACATTCTTTTATTTTATTTCCTGATTCAAACAACAAATGAGTAACAAATGAGACGGTAAATGAGAAACCAAAGGTCAGTTTACGTGTAACCTACACACCTACAGTATAATTTAAACATCCCTTACTATCTTGATCGGTGGTCAGTTACCCTTTTGTAGTTGAAGATCACACTGAAAACGTAAACTTTCAGTAAAATTCTCATTTTAATTTGTCATCTAACCTAAACAATAAATTATAACTTGGGTACTCCTGTATTTATTTTAAATTATTTAAGGTTTAATTGTATCAAATACTTTTCTCTGGTATTAAAACAGGTCTTTATTGTTTCAAGAGGTTCATAATAGTGTTGCGCAGATTTTTGACTAACGAAGGTGTCACTCCGTCTCAGATTTGGAGATGAGTTTCTCTCTGTCTAAGGCGTATGATTGGTGCAAGTCTTTTACAGAAGGCCGGGTAAGAGTTGAACATGAACCACATGCTCGTCGGCTAAGACCTCAAACGATGAAGACAAGCTGACTAACGTTCATGCACTAACTCAGTGGTCGGCAAACTCATTAGCCAACAGAGCCAAATATCAATAGTACAACTATTAAAATTTCTTTTGAGAGCCTAATTATTGTTTGTTCGCATGAATATGTAGACCCGAATAAGAAAAGAACAGCAAACGCTTTCAGCTGATTATATGAGTCAGGAGTACTATTCCAGGTGTAAAAAATCAACATAAATCTTCCTTCTCCAGGTCGTTCAAAGCAGTCAAACCAGTCATTACGAAGTTTCAGTCGCACTGTACGTGGTATTTTGTGGAAGAGCCACACTCAAGGAGCCAAAGAGCCGCATGTGGCTTGCGAGCCGCGGTTTGCCGACCACTGCACTAACTAATTCGAGACGATCGGAGAATAACTCGTCAAAGAATCGCTAAGAAACTCAAAATTAGTGTTGGTAGTGTGAAATCATTAGTTAAAGATCGTCTTAAATTTAGCGAAGTGATTGCCAGGTCGGTTCCCCGTCTTTTGGTGTCTGAACACAAAGAAATAAGATTGCAGTCATACAACTTCTGCAGCGTTATGAAGGGGATGGAGACAAGTTTTTAGACTCTATAGTAACCTGTGACGAAACATGGGTGTACTACTTCACTTCAGAGTCAAAACGAGTAAGCATGCAATGGCGACATTCAAGCTCACCACCACCACGGAAAGCCAAAACGACATTTACCTGAGAATTTTTTACCTCAATGTTCTCATAAAACAAAGAACTATCACTGCTAAGTACTATTTAATGTTTTAAATGAGGTGAATCCAGCGATTCGTTTCGAGAGGAGAGTTGCACATGATTTAGTTTGTTTCCTTCATGACAATGCTCGCATTCACACTGCTGCTTTGGCGAAGTAAACGCTGCGGAAATTCAGCACTATTGGACTTTTATCTCTTCGGTTCACTTAAAAGAATTTTTGAGAGGGAAGAAATTCAAGTCTAATGAGCAGGTTACTGACGCTGTGTTTGAGAGGGTCAACATGCAGTCAAAAGACCTTTATTCTTCCGAAATTAAAAAAAATCCTGGGCATGGAAACAAGTGCATTGCAGTGGTAGAGGACTACATAGAAAAATAGTGTGTAAACCGTTTTATTGTGATCAGTAAATAAAGTTTTGCTTTAAATTCCTGTTTAAATTTGAACGCCCTTAGTATATTGTATAATATTGTTAAATTGTTGGTTAATAGTTAAAAAAAGTGTTTTGTAGATGACTGCAAACTATTTAGTTACCTTACCTCGAAGTAATTAAATTTAAGTGAAAACTTCAAATCCTGTCCGTCTTTAAAGATGAAACTTGATGTGTTACAACCATGTTTTAAAAGTTTAACACAGTCTTGTTCGAACTAAACTTTGGCATAAAATTTCGCATCAAAATAAAACGTTCAAGATGGAAATCTATCATGATGTTGGAAAATATGAACATTTCACAGTAAAACTCTGAAATACCTTCTGCGTGACAGGTAGATATCGATGAGGCTTTTGATGGATTTTGAAGTTACAATTCAATTTTCACTCCCTTACCCCAAGTTAATACACAAATAGAATGAAAACCACCGGAATATTAGATGTAAATGGAAGTGTTGATGATCCCCTCGCTAATGTAGAAGACCCGCAACCCTGTGGCATTGCTGTGTTGATGGAGCGAACTCATTTCCATACATACACCGCGCATACGTAATTAGACTGCGTTTGATGTGACAAGTGCGCAGACTGGGCCCATGAGTCACCCTAATAATGGTGCACGCCTAAAGGCCACGGGGATGAAAATTGTTAGGCATCCGCACGTCCCGTAAATATTTACTCATCCAGAAGCGGTGCGGTCCATTTTCTGTAGAGATTGTTGCGCAAAACTCCTGAAGAATTTCGGTATTCGCTAAATTTATTTGCACGGGAAATTTGTTCCATATCGGATTTAATGCTTCTAAGTAATCCGTTTCTTACTTCTTCATTTTTATGGCTACAGTAAGAATGGTATAAAATAAATATACAGAGTGTCCCAATAAAAACATTCTAGCACTGTAACCGCCTTACTTTAATAGATAAGGCTTTGATGATCAATACAAATCATTTACTTCTTTTCCAGTTTGTTATTAGATTTTACGAATACGCTATTCTTTATGAAATATCAGCGATTAAAATGTTTTTTAATTTTAAATTATGTTTCACTTGGCACACTTTCCTATTCAATGCATTTGAGCACCCTTCTCTAGCATATAATAAAACGTTTCCCAAACTGTGGTTCGTGATCCGATGCCGGTCCCCAGAAAATATTAGAATAATAGTTCTGAAAAAACTAAAAAAACGCGTATTTTGTGGATGTTATTGTGGGAATGACATATACGAAATTGGCTTTATTCAGTCAATCGTTTCTTCGCAACATTATACAGGGTGTCCCAGCCAAAACGAATTATTCGATAGCTCTGTTATTAGTAATGATATTAAAAAAAGTTAAATATAAAAGTTGTTTGTAATCATTTACTACATAACTATACACAGTGTTTGGTTTTTGCGCTCTGATACTAAACATTGTTTTTTTATATGAAACACCCTATATATTTTGTAATTTTTTGATGTAAAATTAAATTCTCTTTCAAAAATATTATAGGTTGTTTATGTCTAAAATGAACTGTCTTTGCGTTATTAACGTTTTTTTTGAAAACTTTGACAGATGCCACTAAAAACCATATTTTTTTAAGAGTTGTAGATACACAGCATAAATGGCAGAAAATACCAGAATGCTGTCTATCTACAGTTCTTAAAAAATATGGATTTTTAGTGGCATAATAGTGGAAATTGTGCCGATTAACTGTTCTGGTTAACAGCTCATACAAATTGTTTTAAATTTTCAAAGGCTACTACCGTTATTTTAGGTAAAATACTCGCAAATAATCATAAGAACGAAATAACCTCAAAAATATTATATTTAGACATAAAACATGCTTAACAACTTTGAAAGATAATTAAATTTGCTACAAGAAAATGTAAAAATATATAGGGTGTTCTATTTAAAAAAGATGACTTATATGCGTTTCAAGTTTAGCGAAATGGACCGAGTATAACGAACACCCTGTATGTTATTTTAAAAATGTAACTAGTCAACAATCACTATGATACTATTGTCTAATAAATTACCAGAGTAAATTGCTCTGGTGTTGTAAAGTTAATAAATATAAATATTTTTATAAAGGTCTGCAGCTGTAAAAATTTTCAGAAAAACGGTAATAACTCAAAGAGCGCAAAAACAAAACACTGTGTATAGTTGAAAATAAAAATAAAATTTTAGTTTATGTAGTAAATGATTACAAACAACTTTTCTCCTGATTTGTAAAAAAAATTATGACTTATAACAGAGCTATCGAATAATTCGTCTTGGCTGGGACACCCTGTATAAGATTTCAAGTAAAATCTATCCGGAATCAATTTTTTATATTAATTCAAAAATACCTCGAAGGGTTAATTAAAAAAAATGCAAGTCTATACACTTAAAACTTTTTACAAATTTTGATAAGCAGTAAAACATTGTTTTAGGTCGTTTTGATACAAACTAACGGTATTGGAATGCAATACTTAAGATCAGGAACTCAAACCGAACAAGAATCGGAACAGAAACCGGAACGAACCGGTGCATTTTTAATGAACCGTAAACCGGTACTGAACCTTTTTGTTAAAGAATCGCATAACCGCAAAATCAACCGTACCGACTGGTGTTAACCAGTTCGAACCGCTTCAACCGTTCGGACCAATTATGTTTTTTAAAGACATTGTTTATTTTTTATTTGTTATTTGTCATTTTTTATGTATTTGTTATTTTCATTTGTTATTTGTTATTTTTAATTTTTAATTTTTAATTTTTAATTTTTAATTTTTAATTTTTAATTTTTAATTTTGGTAATTTTGATAACTTGACCAAAAATTTAAAAAAATCAGACAGTTAATTTGTAAATATGCATATTTAACTAATGAATCCTTTTAAACTGTCTATTAAAAACAACAAAGGCATCGAACCGGAACCGGAACTGAACCGTGAACGTTGAACCGGTTACCGAAACATTGAAATTTTGAAGAGGAGGAAAATTGTTTGCCCTTTTTAAATAAACTTAATGTATAAATGTATTGCTTAAGATGTCATTACCATTTCCGGAAAACATAAAGACTGTTGCAAATTTTGAATTTTTGCCAACGTAATATGCAAGGCTATACCCCCTGCAATATTCTTTTAAATTTTAAATAGCTGCAAAAAATATCTCATTTAAAAGAGGGAAAAAAAATCACATATAACTATTTCATAGCCAACTTCGCGGCCCATAAGAAAAAATGAAGTTAGGGGTAATAGCTCGAAAATGGTAAGTGATAAAAAAATCTAAAATAACAGTTACATTCTCCATTAAAAAGTAACGTAAGAAAGTACCTACTAATAAAATTGATCTTATGATTAAAACGGAAAAGTTATGAGAGAAAAAAGAAATTCAAAATTTTCATATTTTTTGCCATAACTTCTGAAGTACGAGGAATTTTGTACTTTTAAAAATAGATTGTAGGTCCTATCACACTTAAGAATAATCCATCTAATTTAAACAAACCTGTATCTCTCATAATAAGCGAGATCCCCATGCTGGAAATGTAATCTGGGACACCCTGTATAACTTTTCAACTCTTAACAAAAATGATATATAAAAAAAATTTAAGACACATTTATTTAAATCTAAGAAATGTTCCATTATTTGCCTTTATTTTTAAAAGCCAATGATAGTGATCTGTTCTATAAGGTATTCTGAGTATGTGAACTAGCACTCTCAAGAAAAATAAACTACCATGGCCTACAAATGATTTTTACCACACACACTTTTGAATTTTTGACAAAAAAGTTTTAATTTATTGCGTTTTATAGTCTTCATGTAAAATACAATTTTAAACATTATTTTAAAATAAATTTTTATTAATATACAATAATGAAAATGGAGCAATATTTTTTTAAAAGATCTTGTATTTGAATTGAGTGCATTATCTTTACCCCACCATCCACAACTTCCTACAAAGAGTGTTACCACATCCACGCCGGGTTAATACACAAACGTCTATTGAACTCGAAGGTGATTATTTGGTACGCGTTGCTAACTATGTAAATCGGAAGGATAATTATCGTCGAGAGACACAGAGAAATATTCATATTAAGCCAGGTCGTATTCTGTCTCTAATACAATAATTTACATCGACCTTATTGCAGTCTCAATACGCAATCAATATTGCCAACTTTGCAAAGATTGACTTTCCAGATTAAATGTAAACACAACTCTAGGGCAATGGAAATTAGAAATCACCATATTTGGCGAAATAAACCTTACGTTTGCGCTGACACGAAGTTCATCAAGTCAACCAGATACATCAATTGGAAATGTTAGATACCTCTTTAAATAACTTTTCATTAGAGCACGCCGCACGATAATTAATATAGAGTGCGGCATTCGTGCAGAACATTCAATAACTTTTTTCTTATTAACTTTAGATATTTTTGCGAGTTTTCTTTATTTTATCAGGAATCTCTTCTTTCCACCGCCTTCTCTATTCCGTCATTTCGGTACATTCTTGGTCTTCCTATTTCTTCTTTTCGCTAGAATCTAAATATATATGTTTTTCATTGTTTTTACGTTTTTCCATTCCTTTCACGTGACCGTACCAGAATAATTGTTTCTTTGAAGCAGTATCTCCTAACGTCTCTTTTATTTCCTCACTTGATTGTATATTGTCAAACCGCAACATCTTCGCCAAAAGCTCTTTCCTACTGCTCTTACTTTATTTTTTAAATCCAAACTTCCGACCCATAGGTGACGCAGCTTTAAGACAGTTTGAACATCTGTATTGTGAAGGACCGTACTGTACATAGGCCGCACTGTTGTGGCAAATTACTTATTACTCTTATATTTATTGTTGTTAATTATGGCTCGTGATCGCCTATGTATGATGGTTGGACCCTAAAATGTTGTTTTACGTAGTACGCAGGTCTAGAGCAATTATTACACGGTAAGAAACAAATAAAACACAACAATTTTAACAACAAACTCCTTTATTTTTCGACTGGCTGTACATTTCTCGGTGGTTGATTCTTAACTACCTCAGCGCGACTGTCCCAAGATTTTAGGTTCCCTGTTGCTAGCCCTTTTTTATTGTAGTTGCATCTTTGTCATTCTTTCCTATAAACACATATTTGTGCGAGTAGTTTGTTCTACTTGTGATGTACAACTTTATCAACAAATCGTTTCTTGATTGACGAAACCCAATTACTGACGTTGTAGAACTCAAGTTATGACCGTAATATTTTAACGTTAATGTGTTTTACTATGGTCAAATTCCCCATAACCTGGCCCCTTTTAAGTGTTAAATCTTTTAGTAACTGATTCATCAGCATTTGCTGCAATGTTATTCATTTAAAAGTAGAGGAAATAACATTGAAGTAAAATAAAATAATTGATCTCAGGCGGCGTGTCACACTATATTATGGTTGTTTTTTCTTGTGTAAAAATGGATGTCTTGATGGATGGTTTTAAATTAAACCGTGTATTTTGCTTGTTACAACAAAATCCCAGAAAGGAATTGGTATGCGAAGAAAAAAGATAAAATTGAGACGCAAATTTTACTTTTGTGGCAATATAAAGGATTGCATTTACAACAAAATACCTCAATAAATAACTGACACATCTAAAACAGTTTCCGTAAGAACGATGAGCATAATAATAAGGCTTAGGACGATTTTCGAATACCCTGAAATTTGGCATTTTTAGTTTTATAAAAATGTGCTCGAGTTTTCCGAGACAGGTCAAACATATTGTTTTCTCGTAAAAAGTAAAATATTGTACGCTGTACCGGAATCGCGCGTTCTCGGCGGGAAAATATCAGAGTAATAAATACTGATGTATGTGAAAGGTAGTGGGTAGACGAGCCGAAAGCATCTTGCTGTAGCACAGATGTGCGAGCCGCGAATAGGAATGAGCCAATTCAAATAATGGAGCCAAGTGTTGTCCATAAGTTGAACAGCGTTAGGGATTTATAACAGGCGCAAGCACTCAGACGTCCTGATCGATGTGTTTACATAATACGAAGGTACTTAGTAGTCTGATGAAGATCTCATAGCGATTTTTTTTTGTATGGGTTGGTTTCCGTATTAATTATTCATCGGTTGGATCTCTTAAATAACGGCGAAACGTCTCTTACTTCGGGAAATTTAATTATAACTTATAGGGATGCAATAATCTCTCTGAAAAACCGAATCTTCTGATATTAATGTAAGACTTATTTGATAGGGATTAAATGATTCCCCTTCAAACGGCAATTTTACTTTCATCTATATTAGCTTTGAAATGAGGGAGTGCAAACGGGTTTATAATTTAACTTAAGAATCATAAAGTTACATACAGCTGCTGTTATCTTTTAAAATACGCCTTTAAACATGTTGCCGGAGGAATTTTGCTGAACTACATTGTTGTTTAAACATGTTAAAAAATACATGGTACAATCCAGAACTGCTAACCGAATCGGAATTTAATCCAAAATTGAAGTGTAATCTTATCAACCCCCTTCAATTTTCTTTTAATTGGCTTTAAGCCTAGTGCGTTTTATTACTTTTGCATATAATTCTTCAGCCGAAAATTTCTTTCTATTTTTCATGACTTGATAAGTCGGTACTTCCTTAGTTTTCTATTCTGTTTTAAACATTACAAGCATAGCTTGAGTATTTAATTTCATTTATCCTAAAATCAATGAACATATTTTAAAACATTTAAATAACACTTTCACTGTCGGGTAATTTTTATATGCACAGGCCGTCTGTGTCGAGTTTTTGTTTTTAAAAGAAAAATTCTGGTGGATGCGCCGAGTTAAAAATTAAGCTAATTGTAAGACAAACTATTTATTATGTTTGTACTTAAAAAAGTAACAAAAAAATTATTTTTACAAAAGTTGTTAGAATTTATTAGCTATATAACCACAATTATTTTTAAAATCACAGAGTATTTAGTTGTTGAGAATCAATATGCAACTTAACTATTTCAAATGGAACACTCTGTATATTTTAACGTTTTGTTGTAGATAAATTAATTGCCTTTAAAAAATATTCAGCAGGTTTTGTCTTAAGTTAATATTTCCAGAGTTATTATTCTGGTGGATGCGTAGGGTCAAAAATTAAACTAATTTTAAGACAAATTATTTATTATCTTTAATATTAGGGTAGTTACAAAATAGTTTTCTTTCACAAAAACTGTTGGAAATTAGAAGGTACATAATATAATTATTATACATTTATTAAATCTTCATAAAATAAATTGCATAAAACTTTTCTACAAATCACGGTGGCTTTGAAAACCCAACGACAACTTTTTTTCGATTATCTTTTGTTTTGTCTTTGACCGTATGAATTTTTAAATTTTTTTAAAATTAATTATTAGGGAGTATGTGATTTTTTTAATAATGTATATCTGATGGGCAGCCAATAACACACGCTTTGGTTACTTACCTACACTTTACGACGATGTTTGTGATATAAATTCATATGCAGGGTGTCCCAGATAACATTTTCAGTTTGTATCTCGCTTATTATAAGAGATAAAGGTTTGCTTAAATTAGATGAATTATTCTTTGGTATGAGCTATAGTCTATTTTATAGAACTGTTTTGTATTTCGATAGTCTTTGTAGCAAATTTGTTATCATCTAATTTTAGGCAGATTTACAACTAATGAAAAATTTGACATGTTGAAATGCTACATTTTTTGCCATAGAAACTGTGTAAAAACGGATAGTTTTTATTCTTGGATTTGTTTTGGATCTTTGGTTGATTTCTCAGCGGAACCATATTCTTTTAAATTTATTTTCATACTTCTGTAATTACTCGCAATTTGTGGCCTTCTCTCGAGATGTGTATTTATTTACAAAACGAACATCCTCTGCGAACTGTTCATTATGTCCCGAGAAATATTAACTTTAGACATAGGACATACTAAATATTTTTTATCAGCAAATAATGTAGCTACAAGAAAACGTAAAAATAGGTATACAGGGTAGAGGGTGTTCCATTTGAAATAATAAAGTTGCATATTGATTCTCGAAAACGAAATACTCTGTGCATTTAAAAATAATTGTAGGTTATATAGCTAATAAATTCCAACAACTTTTGTGAAAAAAAACTTTTTTGTTTCTCCCCTAATAACAAAGATAATAAAAAAGTTGTCTTAAAATTTGTTTAATTTTTTAACCCGGCGCATTCACCAGAATTTCAACTCTGAGGGACAGAATAACGTATATTAACGGGTTTGACAATAGCAACATGTTATTGCACAACGTATATTTACGGGTTTGACAGTGAAAGGGTTAAAAGACAAATTATTACAAGATTATGCAATATTAAAAACTTGTACAAATTATGTGACACCCTGTCTCGGCCCTTGTAAGCGTGGCTTTAAAATGGTTTTTATACATTTCTTTTCATTTGGTAAATGCGGAACAGACACCGACAGTAAATTTAAAAAGACCCTAAAAGCTCCAAATTTATAGAGGTATGAGGATCTAAGAAAGCAAACTTTTAAAGTAAATATTAAAGACATCATTTGTAGTTTGGGAAAATGAACTATACACAGGGTGTCCCAGTTATCTAGAACAGCATGGGGTTCTCTCAAAGTGTAAGAGATACAGAGTTGGTTAAGTGGGTCAAAATGTTTTAAGAGCAACTATCCAATGAAAAAGTCTTGGAAAAAATTAATAGTTTTTGCGCTATTGTTAAAATATAAAATAAAATATGTTGTCGATTCTTGCTTATAACTTCCTTAACTGAAATCTTACTCAAAAAAATTTTCGGCATTATTAGGACACTTTTTTGCGTAGATTCAAAATTTGTTTATAAATTTTACCTATCTTCCTTAGTTTTTCTTATTTTAACATCAACTTTCTTGTTTTAAATACAAGTCGTAGTTGGCTGTGACACCATTAAAAAGATAATTTCAAATCTACGCAAAAAGTGTTCTGATAATGTCTAAATATTTTTGAGTATGATTTCAAATCGAAAAAACGTATTTTTTTTTATGAATAGCGCAAAAACAGTTATTTAAAAAAAAATTAATAGAATAGTTGCTCTTAGATCATATAGATCATTTCGACCTATTTAACCAGCTCTGTATCTCTTGCCGTTTACGAGATCTTCATGCCGTTCACGATAACTGGGATACTCTGTATGAGCTTGCACTAAAATATCCTGAGGGGAGAAACTCTAGGTTACATGATACAGCATCTTAAAACTATTTTAAATGCATATTGCATAAATCATAAACATTTTTTAAAACGAACTAGTATTGTACGAAACTGAATTTCTTTTTGTATAATATCACTGCAGACTTTTGTTCTACGTAAAATAATGTGCCAGTGACAACTAACTTATGAAGGCAATTAGGAAGCATAATTAAAATAGTAAGAACAAAAGTAAGAGTAATGAGTACTTCACAATAATAGGTATACATTTAGTGTAATTAGCCGCAATATGTTGTTACGATTTCTCTAATAGTACTTATTGATTTTGTGATTTGTTAACGATGTAATGATTTCTTTGTTTGTACACACGTGTTACTACGTTAAAAAATCACTTTAGATTCTATTATTGTTATTAATGTGTAGGTTTCTTTTTTAATATTTAAAGTTACAAGTTTATAAAAATAAAGTAATAAGATGTTCCAAAATGAAGTTAAGCCGAAACTTTATTTTCGGGCTATAGCAATAAATTTATCACCAAAAGTAAACTTCATACTGTGTAATGAACTTTATTAAATCATCGTAAATAACGATTCCCTGCTGTAAGTATAAATCTGTGATTGTTTTATAGTATATAAGTATATAAGTATAACAATGTGTTCGCAATGAAATTTATGATGGTTTATGTATCACAGTCGATCACACCAAAACTGCTGAATTTAATATTCGTTTGCGGCAGCCTTGGGTGTAAGCTCAAACAAAACTTATTTTAAAATACTGGCTACAAAAAAATATAAAAAAGCGCAATTATACAATTTATATTCGGATACCTCCAGCACAAATTCAAACCGTTTAATTAAATTTTTGTTACCAATCTCCGAATGTTAAAAATTTACTTTTTTCTAAGGTTGTAATACTTAACTCAACTGTACCTACCTAGGTCAGTGTCAAACAGTCGGTATTTTTTAAAACCAACTCCGACTCCCGACTCCTTTCATTAAAAAAAAAAGTCATTAGAATATGTTTACTAACAAGGGAAGGTCGCGATACGTTGTCCCTAGAATTTGATTCCGGCTGTGTTTATTACATCAAGGGCATCAAAACTAAATGTTTTCCAGAGTTATACGTGCCACTGGCCATTAACTTCGGAAAAATAGGGGAACAACTGAAAAATTGGTACAAAAAGGTCATTTTTGCGATCGCGTTGGTCATGAAACCGTCAGAGATAGAATCGAAATTCTTCTATTTACCAATAGGTGCATCTTTTGCAAGTAAAATAGTGCAAAGTGTTTGAAAAAATCTTGAACGGTTCCGGAGAAAAACGTCAAAAACGAAACCCCTGTATAAGCGCTATGTATTGAGTAGTTATCGCATATCTGTATTACTATATCTATGCGACTTGCATAGGCGTTTAACATAGGGAAAACCGTTTTTACAAAGGCCTCGTTTTTTGCGTTTTTCTTCGGAACCGTTTAAGATTTTTTCAAAAACTTTGCACCATTTTACTTGGAAAGGATGCGCGCATTGGTAAATAGAAGAATTTTGATTTTATCTTTGACGGTTTTATGGCCAACGCGATCGCAAATATTACTTTTATTAATCAGCTGTTCAGTTTTTCCCCTATTTTTCCGAAGTTAATGACCAGTGGCACGTATAAGTCTGGAAAACATTTAGCTTTGATGCCCTTGATGTAATAAACACAGCCGGAACCAAATTCTAGCGACAACGTATCGTGACCTTCCCTTGTAAGTACAGGGTGGGCAAATTTCGATGTTTTAATAGGGAATCTCGGTAACTCTAAGAGGTATCAAAAAACGGATCCCGCTTTCTCGATCTCTTTTTTCGATAAAAAGTTAATGGTGAAAACTAAAATTGGTTATCGTCTTTTGTTTTCGAGTTATCGCCGATAACTCGATTTTTCGACTTTTCGTTTTATGACTATGTCGCGCTTGTTTATGAAAATAAACAAAAATAATTTTGACGTTCTTTAGGCACTTTTTTGATAAGAATGCAGTGGCGTTGACAATTTTTCAAAAAAAAAATCCAATATCGAGTTGTGGCCTAAAATTGTATTTTTTTAAAGGTAACCCATGTTGGCTATGACTTATTTAAATTCCTTATTTTTTTTGTCATTCCAAATAAATAGGGTTGATGTAGTTATTTTCAATAATATGTAAGTTGCAAAAGTTTTTTAGTGTTTGTTTTTAAACAAAATTATAGTAGGCTGTGAAAACAAAAACAAAACAAGGTGTAAAACCTTTAAAACTCATTTGGTACAATTACGAAGGTTTTGTAATTTGATGTTGTGATAAACATTATAAATATTTGAACCCTTCATATAAAGTATTGCCCATCACCCTTAAGAGAGTACACAGTTAAAAAAATTATTTATTGTTTCAAGACAGTTTTGTTTTCCTTGTATTTCTATAAATAATTATAGTAATTATATTAGTACAAAAAACTCATTGTCATTTGGATATTAATACGTTCATGTAGTCTAGATTAAAGGACTCACTAAGTTTTAAACAAAGGATGTTCATTATGCTTATAATAACATTGGCATGTTTTGGTCTACCTAGAACGCACTGCAAAATTATTACCTTACACAATACACACTATACCAGAGTTACTCTAGACTAATATTACAAATTATGTTAATTTTGGATCCATCATAGACGCTGACGTTGAAAGCGGCATGATATTTCAATAAATTGAAATGGAAAATTGTTGATACGCGTAAATTAATACGACAAAGCTCTCCGATTTCCAGTTGAGAAAAACTTCAATATACGTCTCTAGTTGAAACGATACTTTGCTGTCGGTATTATCGAATTGCTAACATTATATTTCCAATTACAATGCTACTTCATAAACTATAGATACTATTACTAATGGATAATTTGTATATTGTAATGTTCATCATGTTTTATCGAATTTTGCTCGGGGTGCCTTTACTTTGGTATTAAAATATCTAATAGTAATTTGATCTAATAGTAACTGGAAACTTTATTGGCTGTTAAGGTAATATAATTATATCCAATAATAGAACTGTTGGTTAAATTAATCATTATTGAAATTTAATTAAATTCTGCACCATGTAATTAATTTTTTATACAGGATGTTTGTTTTTCATGGGACACTACTGCTATCTCCGTAAATAATTAAAATACAAGGTTGGTTAAATGGGGCAAAAGTTAGCTATTTAAGAGTGTATTTTAAACAAGATCTTGTTTTGTTTGAAAATTCCATGGCTTGCGTGATATAACGAAAAAACCGAAATCGAACAAAATTTTTCAACTTAAATATCTCGACTATTGTTGCGAATACACAAAAACGCAAAAAAATGTTTTGCAGATTTTATCAGATTTTTATTTATAAATTACCGTGCGAGATATTTGACAAAACAACTTTTTTAATGGCCGTCGTAGTAGGTGATGACAGATTAAAATATAATTTTTTTCTCTTTACAATGATATAATATTTTATGTCTATTTTCAAAAATAAGCAAAATAACCTAAAAAAAATGCAAAATCTTAAGTTAAAAATCAAGGCTGCCGTGGAAAAAAAACAATAACAGACTTCATTTGTTATCAAAATTAAAACAACGTTCACTAAGTTCTGAAATGTCGGCCTGTGCGATCTGTGTGTCTCCAGTGATGTCAATTTTTTTTCTAGGTTAGTCTACTTTATTTGTTTTAAAACCTTAGCCTACCTAATCGCAGTCATCCCTTTTCCCCTTTATGACAAAAAAACAAAACTTAAAAGGAGGCATTACAACCAAGAAAACTTTTATAAATATGTACAGTTATAATAGATTTGTAATTCATGTGAAACTTGCCACTGCATATTTTCTGATAATATTTTAAAATCTGGAACGTAAGAAAATATTACTATTTTTAAACAATCATTCACATGTTTATCGGTAAGGCCATATTTATGTTTTGTTTTGATGATATTTAGCTGCAGAGGTATAAAGAAACGAATAAGTTAATTCTTTTCGCACATTTTATAACATTCTGATATATGACAGGGTCTGCTGCTTGCCGAAACCATAATTTTCAATAGCTTTTAAATAGATATCATTTTGTAAAATTATAATTTTAATTTTTCGATTGTCGACGAATGTTAAATTTTGCATTAGTGTCGCTCATACTAAAATGCCAAAAATAACAATACTGGCTCGATTCCTTTTAGATTCTGTAAGCGTCTATCAAATTCATCTTATAGCAATTGAAGGTCATCAATGTGCTAATAATTTTTGTCATCGTCTTCTGTCATTTTTTTTAAATAAGAAATAATCAAACGTAACGTATGACTATTATAATACGCGTGCTACTATTGCAAATCAAGTTGCTTATCTAAAAATTAATGGCGTCTTTTTACAGTTAATTTAGAATTTTACATTGCATTTGCTTCAAACATAAAATTTATTTACCACTATTACGCTAGTGTGCTGCTAACAAATGGCACCACTATGCTTAAAGTTATTTACTGACGTAATACAAATAGCTGTGCTTTAGAGACAAGCCTAGAGAGCTTTACCAGATATGTGAATGCATCAATCAGTTAAACAGGAATTCGCTTGCAATAAATCCTATACGCTATTAAAATTATGATAAGTACTTGTTCTATTATGTGGAAAATCCGACGCAGTAAATTGAGATATTATATAGTTTACTTGCTGCAACATTGTTGTACTAGAAAACAGTAGCTTCAGCGTGATATGTGAGAACATTTACAGGCGAATTTTTATCATGTACAAAGTTACATCAAACTATAGTTAACTAACCTCATCGTTGTTTTGTGCACGTGTGAGTTAGTTAAACATTGTTTCATACACTTTGAAGTTTAATAATTATTTTAGTACAAAACTTGTACAAGATATCGAAGAACAGTCTTTTAGTATAGATGCAGTTTCCCTTTAACGAAGTAGGATGAAAACTTAATAATTAATAAAAAAAGAGTTGTGAGTCAACTTAAAAGAGTTAATGAAGGAAATTTTAAATAGATATTTATTTTTCAACATAAATTGTTAGGATATTTAAAAATTAAAGAAAAAACGGAAGTGCAATATTTACACGCAATATGGGTTGCGGAAAATTGCTCGAAAACAATTGTTCGAAAGACAATTGCTGGAATATCATTGCTCGAAAAATTGTTCCTCGAAAGCTTAGTTGCTCGAATAACTATTTCTCGGAAAAAAAAATTGCTTAAGGGTGCCGTGACCTGCAAAAATTGAATTTTATTATGTCAACAATTGTCCAAAAACCGTTTTTGTAAATTTTAAATGACATTTAGGTTACTTTGATCGGCTTTGAAGTTTGCGGTATCGGTTTTTTGACAAAAAGTCAATTTTTTTAAATGGAACTATGGTGGTACAAGCAGTTATTTTAATGGAGCATCTTCTAACGAAACCATCGATACCAATAACTTGTATTTTTATTAAGAGTCTTCTTCAACTTTTAATCGCAGTAATCTAATTATGTAAAAATGATTACCAATAAAGCCAATAAAGCTTTCTATGCTAATAAAAAACTATTGAAAAGTAAAATGCTCACAGAGAGAGCTAAAATAAACATCTACAATGCAACAATTCGGCCAATCCTACTATAGGCTTCTGAAAAAATGACCATGACAAAAAAAGAAGAAAATGACCTGAGAATATGCGAAAGAAAAATCATGAGGGCAATACTTGGACCACTCAGAGTAACAGATACTAAGGGCAGAATTAGAACAAATGCAGAAATCACGCAAGAATTGAAGGAAGGAGACATAATAACCAAAATAAGACAGCACAGGGCGAGATGGTTGGGACATGTCTTTAGAGCAGACGAGAGCACCCAAATCAAGTCAGCGTTGCAATGGGATCCCGGAGGAAAGAGGAGACGTGGCAGACCTAGGTCAAAATGGATGACCTAAGCAGGGCGGGAGTTAGAAATTGGAAAGAAAAAGCAAAACATAGGGCAGAATGGAGAAAAGTTATTCTTAGCATATGCTAATAGACTGGGACTGATCCTCCCAAAATAAAGGATCTAGAAAGCTTAAAAGCGGCTCAGCCTCACTGGAGGTATAGCCACCATATGAAATGAATCGGCTTTGAAGGTTGCGGAATCGGTTTTTTTGACAAAAAGTCAATTTTTTTAAATGGAACTATGGTAGTACAAGTGGTTATTTTAATGGAGCATCTTCGTACGAATCCATTGATACCAATAACTTGTATTTTTATTAAGAGTCCGCTTCAAAAACTTCAAATTATTGTGAAGATTTATTAAGAGATGCTGTTAATTGCAGTACACTGTGTATAACCAGTGGTGAGCTATGAAATTTTTAACAAAGGGCTCGCTCATAGTTAAATAAAAACAAAAAAATAATGTTAATTATATGTTGAAAAAAAAATGGCATTTTAAATGCAAACGTGAATAATCGAGTGATCGTACATAATTCAAAAAAATCTATTGTGCGACGGGTTATTCTAAATTTAATCGTCATTGCTTGATAGGCATGACTTCGTCGCTTTACAAATGTATGTAATGACAATGATTTTAAGATATATTTTTTCTTGAGAAAATGGTTAACAAGAAGAACAAGGGGCTCGCAAATTAAGGAATAATTTAAGAAAGGGCTTGCGCGAGCCCCCGCGAGCCCCCTACAGCTCACCACTGTGTATAACTACAACAAAACAAATGATCGTTGTTCTATGTTTAACTACTATAGTCATTTAATTAAAAAGTCTAAAAAATTTGGTAAACATTTTTGCATAATTAGATTATCAATAAATTGTTAGTTTTGTCAAAACCCAAACGTTAATTCGTTTTGCGAAAGTTAAAATTCTCATCAATTGGTCCTTTTGGCGTGCTACATGTTATAATAGTAAATTATTCGGACGTGTTTGTATCATGTTGTTGCTTATTAAAGTAAAAGAAATAAAATAAGTAAATAAATATAATTGATTACAGACAGTATATTTACATTCTTCATAGTTAATCGCTTTTTTGTTTATTGCGTGGTTCTTTGGTTTGTAATCTAAACCTGTTTTAATTAGAATAAAAGAAAAGAATACTAAATAACAGACACTAAACTAAAATTGTGATTTTATTAATTTAAAATACTACTTACTTTACTTATTATAACAACTTGCTGCATTTTATTTATCACTGTAAAGCAAGTATAAATTTTAAGTGTATAAAAAATTAAATAATCGTTTCTATACTAAGAATAATGATGCTTTGTTATCGAATTTTATTACTAAATTTTAAAGCAGCGTTGTTCAATCGGGTCTTTAGGCTAGACTAGCAATTGCATGTACAGGGTGGGCAAATTTCGATGTTTTAATAGGGAATCTCGGTAACTATAAGAGGTATCAAAAAACGGACCGCGCATCCTCGATCTATTTTTTCGAGAAAAAGTCAATGGTGAAAACTAAAATTGGTTATCGTCTTTTGTTTTCGAGTTATCGCCGATAACTCGATTTTTCGACTTTTCGTTTTATGACAATATCTCGCTTGTTTATGAAAATAAACAAAAATTATTTTGACGTTCTACAGGCACTTTTTTGATATGAATGCAGTGGCGTAGTAAATTTTTCAAAAAAAAATCTGAAATTCGAGTTGTGAGATAAAGTTGTATTTTTTTAAATGGAACGCATAGTTGGCTATGACCTATTTAAATTCCTTAATTTTTTTTCATTCCAAATATATAAGGGTTAATGTATTTATTTTCAATAATACGCAAGTTACGGAGGTTTTTTTTAAAAACAAAATTATAGTAGGCTGTGAAAACAAAAACAAAACAAGGTGTAAAACCTTTTAAAACTCATTTGGTACAAGTTACGAAGGTTTTGTAATTTGTTGTTGTGATAAACATTATAAATATTTAAAAATAAGGAAACAACGATAAAGTCGGAATCTGCAGTAATGTAGTTTATTGTAGTTAATCTTATGTTTAAATATTTGAAATGTTTATCACAACAACAAATTACAAAACCTTCGTAACTTGTACCAAATGAGTTTTAAAAGGTTTTACACTTTGTTTTGGTTTTGTTTTCACAGCCTACTATAATTTTGTTTTAAAAAAAACTAAAAAATCTCTGTAACTTGCGTATTATTGAAAATAAATAGATCAACCCTTATATATTTGGAATGAAAAAAAAATAAGGAATTTAAACAAGTCATAGCCAACTATGAGTTCTATTTAAAAAAATACAACTTTATCTCACAACTCGAATTTCGGATTTTTTTTTGAAAAATTGACTACGCCACTGCATTTCTATCAAAAAAGTGCCTGTAGAACGTCAACATTATTTTTGTTTATTTTTATAAACAAGCGAGATACAGTCATAAAACGAAAAGTCGAAAAATCGAGTAATCGAAAATCGAAAACAAAAGACGGTAACGAATTTTAGGTTTCACCATTAACTTTTTCTCGAAAAAAGAGATCGAGGATGCGTGATTTGTTTTTTGATACCTCTTATAGTTACCGAGATTCCCTATTAAAACATCGAAATTTGCCCACCCTGTACGCGTACATGCAATTGCTAGTACCTACTTCACAAACGCGCGACTCAAGTCGCGCGACAGAAAACGCTCTGTGTGTGTGTGCTAGGCCTGAGTGTAACTGAGAGCACTTTATCAGCGGTTGGCTAGTGGAAACAAGTTACAGTGGTTTACCTCTATCAAAAAGTTGAGCGATATTGTTTTTACATTTATTTACACAAAAAAGTCTAAGAGCAACCAAAGTTGTTGCCTAATCTAATAATCAAAAACTTGTGTATATGGTTCATGCTTTTAGGTGATTATAGTTTGTTTATCAGACAGAGTGAAAGTTAATTTAATTTCAGTTTGACTTCAAGCTCAATATTCTGTGTAAATAATTCTGTTCTTGATACATTACGTACGCAGTGTATAATCCCGCAGTAACGAGCAAAAAACTTTTCAGAAAATCTGTCATACAAAAAAGAAGTCTATATTATATAGAGTTAGTTGGATATTGTAAATATTTACTGAAACGTAGGATATACTTCATTTCTACAATAAAAATCCCAACTGAAGTACACTAAAGAAAGGTTAAGATATTCCAAGGAAATGCACGTCTACGTTTTATAGTTGAGATGCTTTTTGATTTTATATCAAAATTACTAATACCTTGCATTAATTTAGTGCAAATTTAGCTATTCGTCAGTTAATTATTGTCTGAATTTTTGCATTGTTAGCTTTATGAGTCATATTCGATAGAAGGTGTTATATTCATGTTTTTCTCCATCAAGGAACTTAACACAAGTTGCGAAGTTGTTATTTAATATATTATAAAAATAAAAACAGTAACTTATGTTGATTTTTGAATTAGTAATATCAAATTGAATCTTATTTAATAAGAAAGGGAAAAAAAGCTTTGCGTTTCTACGCTAAAACGGATTGATTGGGCAAATTTCATACGAATTATGAACTGATTAGTAAAGACATTAAACTAGCTGCTACCATCGGATTATAATACTTAGTGTAAGTTTTTACGGGTGCAGTGTTTTCATCCGTGCTTATTCATCCGGGCCTACCTGTGTTAAATGTGAACCCTTACCTTCTAGGAATTATAGCTACCTGTCTTGACGATATTTGTATAAACTTGATTTTCTTTGATCAAAACTAGGGATACCTGGGGCGCTATTCCCAACTCGCTCGCTTTGAACAGCAGTGCTCATGAAAGCGAGCGTCGTCAATGCGAGTGAAGTGGTCGCTTCTGTATTCTCATCTACCCCTGCCTTTGCAATTCTTCGACGCGAGTTGGTAGATGTTGCAACATTGGAATTTTGCATGGTCTGTCACTTTGCCGCCAGTTTTTGAATGTTCTGTGGTTTTTGTTTTGATTGATTATGGGGAAATTAACGGAGCAGCAGAAAGCAGCATTAGTAGAAATTCTTGAGAGAATAGTTAATTATTAAGTGGCAAATTTTCACAAAATTTTACATATAACAATGCCCAAAAGCAATGGAGTGTAATTGCTACAAATTTAAATAGTATGTAAAATGTATTGGAATGAGTATCCCTCGAAAGTCTAAATTTTTTTCGAAATTCATCGACATTTAATTGTGTAAATGTAGGGTTGCCAGATATCCTGAATGTATAAAAAGAACAATACAAATCAAAAAAGAGAACATTGCTGAATTAACTGAAAAACACATTTATTAAGAAAAAATTTGCACAATTGTAGCAAAAATAGATTATTCTTATATATTATTTCTAATTACACATATATCAGTAAAATTATTTACATATATTCATAAATATAATATAAATCATTGAAAATTAGTTTCTTTGGTTGGAGAAATCACGTCCTAATAAACTAACATACCTAGTATAAAGTAGCCTTCTCCCCAATAAAATCGGTTATTTAGATTCCTTTCCATATTATTAATAAGAAAAAAATATTTATTCATTAAATAGCTAAATTTATTAGAATCGATAAAGTTGGTTTCTCCTGTTGTTTGATTATAGATTATAGGTCAAATAAACGAAAAGTTGCTGGTTTTCAAACAGGTTTATTCGTTGCAAATTTTAAAAAAGATCTGACATGTTTCGCCGATGTTATTTTATCGGCATGCTCAGGGATGTTTTTTTTTAGAGTTGAAAAATGTTGAATTATGTTAAAATTGTTGAACATTTGTGTTGTTTTAAAATCAACAGATAATTCAATTTTTTCACAAATGTTCAACAATTTTAACATAATTCAACATTTTTCAACTTTTTAAAAAAACATCCCTGAGGATGCCGATAAAATAACATCGGCGAAACATGTCGGATCTTTTTTTAAATTTGCAACGAATAAACCTGTTTGAAAACCAGCAACTTTTCGTTTATTTAATTTATCTATTGGTTCTTTGAGAAACATTTTTTTCATACATTTATTCCTTTTTAATTAAATTTAATTTTTGAAGTAATAGATGTTAGGATGTTTTTTCTGTGTTATTTTTAACCTCATCATAAAAATAATTACAAGAAATATTCTTGTAATTGTATGCATTAAGTTTAAGTTCGATTATTAAATGAACTTCACTAAACATTCTCATTTCAAAAAAGGGTAACCGAAAAAGAGAACAAAAGTGAACATTTTTACATGAAAAAAGAAAAAGAAATATCAGAATTAAAAAAGAGAAAATGTTTCTTTAAAGTGATATTCTGGCAACCCTATGTAAATGAATTTAATAATATTAAATTATAAGGTTCGGCCACATCATTTTAAGCCTGTTCTAAGTCCTCAATTAAATTGATAAATTTAATATCATCCATAATAAAAGAAAACAACAACTCACAACACACACACAAAGGTTACGATTTGAGTGCAAAGCGAGCGGCATTTGCCAAGAGGAGTGGGTCTACCCACTCGCGTTGAACGCGAATGGAGCGCCTGCGAGAGGAGACGTTGGGAATACGATTGTCAGTGGTTTGTGCACCCCTAGCGTTCAACGGTAGCGATATCGCTGAACAGGAGGAGTTGAGAATACCAGCCCTGCTATGAATTCAACGCCTTGATCTCTTACTGTTGTTAGTTCTTCCTCGAATATTTTAGGAATTGCTGTAACTTCTTCGCGACTTCGTTTTTTACATTTTTCCATGCACAACATTACACTTTCTTTTACCAAGTTTGGTACACAAGGGTGCTCTATCACATTGGATATCGTATCCAATACCATCACCAATCTTCCCGAACACTTTACTGTGGTACAACTTCAAATTTTTGTACCGTCTTTATTTTGCCTTTTTAACGTGTATTGATAACCATCAAAAAGGGCCATTGGGCTTGCCCTTTTGGTTTGAACAAACTGTACAGCAGAAGTCATGATGTTGTTATATCTACTGATAACTAACAATAATTGAAATTTACATACCAGCAACTAGGGTTTGGGAAGATTCGGCATTTTTGGATTCGACGAATCTGAATCGAATCCGCTATTATTTTACGAATCCAAATCCGGTTCTAAAAGAAAATGAATTTCAGTGCCATAAAAATTATTTTATGGTGTTTGAATTTCTCAAATTTTAAAATTAAAAGCGATTTACAATATTTGTTAGCGATTGTCAGTTTTGTCAGTAGCGCATCAAAAGGTTTTACTAACACGAAGTTAAGTTAATATTAATTTTTATATTAATAATTTAAACGGCCTTCATTCAGTTATATGGCACTGTTGCCCGGTTTCTCCGACACATCTTAAGATCTAGCTGAATCTTAAGTTCGCCTTAACGGTATAAAGTGTTGCACCAAGCAATTTTAAGAACATATTCGACTTGAGCTGAGCTCACATCTTGAGTCGCTGTTTACTAGAACTTGAGCTGGAGTACATAACCTAAAAGTATCTTGTATTTGCTTTGTTTGTAGTTAAGTGTTTGTTTAAATTGTGGTTTAAGTTTAAATATGGACATTGACTTTATAAATATGATAGATGATGCAGATGATGACTTGTACGACCCTGTAATTCCTCGAAGGCGATTTGTTCGCGCAAATCCATTTACGGATTTCGAATACGATCGTTTTTTTATGCGTTTTCGCCTCACAAAAGAGACAGTTATTGTGATCTTAGATCAAATTGAGCCTCAATGGGAGTATACAGGGTGTTTGAAATTCGAGTTTAAGCATGGGGATCTCGCGTATTATAATAGCTAGAGTATAGGTTTAAATTTGGCAAAGTTGCTAAATTTGGTGCTCATTAATAATCCAAAGAGAAATTGGAAATATCTCAAACAGTATCCGAGAAAATTAGGAAAAACTGGAAAATACGATTTTTAAAAATCGTTTATAACTCCTTTGGAGTTTGAAATATTTTAAATGTGTAAAAAAAGTTGCCCAAGCAACTTTTTAAGCCGAATCGGATGGTGGTCACAAATTTTTCCTAGGTCGATTCGTTTTTGTTTTAGACAACCAACTTTGTTTTTTGTGATGGGCAGCATATCGCGTTTTTCTTCGTTATTAAAGTTCATTTTTAGGACTAACAGGCCTTTAAAACTTTTAAATTGTTGATCGGTTGTCATGGAAACAACATAAACTACAATGACCGGCCAACCTGATTTATAATGGTTATTGTTTAAAACGTATTTTTTGAAATTTGACAATAAAAGAAAAAGTAAAATACCATGTGTGATACATCAATGGATTTAGAAAAATAAATGCTATTTGATAATTTGAATAGCAAAACTTGCGCCCATAAGCAAAAACAAAGTTGGTTGTCATAAAATAAAAACGAATCGATCTAAGAAAAATTTGTGACTACCATCCGATTCGGCTTAAAAAGTTGCTTCGGCAATGTTTTTACACATTTGAAATATTTCATACTCCAAAGGAGTTATAGACGATTTTCAAAAATCGTATTTTCCAGTTTTTCCTAATTTTTTCGGACCCCGTTTGAGATATTTCCAATTTCTCTTTGGATTATTAATAAGCACCAAATTTAGCAACTTTGCCAAATTTAAACCTATACTCTAGCTATTATAATAAGCGAGAACCCCATGCTTAAACTCGAATTTCAAACACCCTGTATACATAATCTATTTATTTTATTTTCTTCCACCAAGCTAACTAATAATTGTTTTTCCTCCATGGTATAATTTATTCTTTTTTTTTTTTTTCGCCATTTCAACACAAAAATAATAAACACCGAACTGTAACTTTATATGTGACTAACAGCTGATAGCAACAACAAGATGTCACAGGGAGCCGTTTTAACAGCTGTGATGTAAATGGCCAATGAAAATTAGCCATTTCAATCTGCCGCTAAAATGTGCCGACTTCTTGCAACGTTGCCAAACCGAGTTCTAACTTAGCTGAGATGTCTAACAGATTCCGGAATATGTTTTCTGTGCAACGCATTGGTATCTTGAGACGGTCTTAAATATAAGGCGGGCTTATATAAGTTCGATCTTGAGATGTGTCGGAGAAACTGGGCATGTATTATTCATTGTTAAAGTATGAAGTGAAATAACAAGTATATTAGTGTACCTTTATAATAATATTTAATTGCCAAAAACAATACTTAATTAAAGTTTATGCTCTAATAATTTAAAACGAGTCTTAATCTCTTAATGACCATATTTAGAAAAATATATATTTGATAACTAAAAACAATAATAAATTAAAGTTCAGTCTTCAATAATTAAATAAGTCTTAATACTTTAATGAGTACATTTCATAAAAAATTTATATTTCATAAAAATTTTATAGTTAATAACTAAAACCAACAATAAATAAATTGAAACACATTATCTAATAAATTTTGCTAACAAAAGATAAGTATATATTACTGATTGTAAGTAAAATAAAAATGTAAAAAAAATTATATTTTACGCAAAATATAAAATTATAAACAACTAAAGCATTTAAAGATTCATCCGACAATCTTGAACGAATCTTTATGCCAAAATTGCTGCAGAGAAAGTTCTCTCTGAAGGTATGATTGCTCGATATAATTTTTCTAAATAGTCCGTTCTAATTTTGGTATTTTAAAATAATGGTAATTCTTTTATAAGGTCGACAAATTTATCTTGAGACTTTGATAATATTTTTTACCATTTCCAGTATTTGATTAAGCTCTTCTTCCAGCGTTAACACCTGAATATCATCTGCACCTGCAATATTTTCGCAATCACCCTCAGTTAAATGCTCTATTTCTTCATTTTTGTCTTCTCCATCAAACAATCGTTTCATAATATTTGTTGCAAAATTAAGTATTTTCGTTGAAGGTGTGGTAGCGTTAATGAGATCTAACCAGCGGGGAGCTGTAGGGGGCTCGCGGGGGCTCGCGAGAGCCCTTTGTTAAATTATTCCTTAATTTGCGAGCCCCTTGTTCTTCTTGTTAACCATTTTCTCAAGAAAAAATGTATCTTAAAATCATTTTCATTACATACATTTGTAAAGCGACGAAGTCATGCCTATCAAGCAATGGCGATTAAATTTAGAATAACCCGTCGCACAATAGAATTTTTTGAATTATGTACAATCACTCGATTATTTACGTTTGAATTTAAAATGACATTTTTTTTCCAACATATAATTAACATTATTTTTTTGTTTTTATTTAACTATGAGCGAGCCCTTTGTTCAAAATTTCATAGCTCACCACTGGATCTAACCCGAGATTCGTCGAATCTTAGACCGAATATCGAATCCGAATATTTACAGTGGGATTCGGCGAATCCGAATCCAGGTACCTGGATCCGAAAAACCCTACCAGCAACCCTTTTAAATAGCAGTTTTTGGACGAAAGGGGTTATTTTGTCAAATCAGAGTATTGATAATATTTTAAATAGTGGGAAAAACATTAATTTATTCTGAACTAAATTCAAATGTTCAAAATAAGATCTTTTCATTTTAATATTCTAATAAAAATTTCAATTACATTTAACTAGTCCAGCCCCCGCTGAGCGACAGGTAGCTATAATTCCTAGAAGGTAAGGGTTCGCATTAACGCAGGTAGGCTCGGATGAATCCGCACGATTTTGCCGACCGGATGAACAAGCACGGATTAATTAGCACGACACCGTTTTTACGACTACACAGGGCGAGTCATTAGTGCGGGATCGCTAATGGGATGGCTAAACGGTTTGAGATAGAAAGTTGATTCAAACGATATTTATACAGTTTTTTCTTTGGAACACAATAAAGATATTTTTAAATATACAGGGTGAGTCACCTCTCTGGAACTAATGGCAACTTTTATATTTCAAATACAACACCAACTCATATTTTATTTAATATTTTTGACCACCTTTATTTTAGCTTTGCATCAATATAATATACTACAGGTTTTTATGCGACCTTGTCACTAAAAAAAACAGATTTTTAAAATTTTTACAAGTTTTAAGTCATTTAAAAAATTCTAATGAAGTTATCTTTCGAAGTACAGAGTTGTTATTTGGTAAGGACATGCTCTATTCGCTCAATATAAAAAAGTTTGAATCACACATAAATGGGTGACAACTTTCATGATTTTTCAAATGCAAACTCCTGTATTTTCTTACGTCATCGAATCGTCTTTAAGAGAGCTTTTTTTTTGTTAAGTATGTCCTAACCAAAACTTTTCGAGATATTCGACATTTTTTCTTCTAATCGTTATTAAAGCAAGTAGAGTGCCGTGGAAATCGAAAAAACTGACTGTTGACTTCACTAACTTGTCATTCATTTCTTGAATTATTGCATTTCCACAATAAAGTTTTTTGTGAGTAGCTTTGCAAGATAGACATAATGGTGCCATTAATTTTTAGATTGCATAGATGTTGTATAATTTCAATTAGTTGCTCCGTATATTTTGATTAATATGCACTTATAGGCTAACTAGTTTATTCAATGCAGTGGATTTCGTATAGCAATGATTTTTTTATGCTCTATTATTTTATTTACAGAATGTATTTCATGTTTACTTTGCGGTTTCAATAAATAATTTTTCCTTCATTTTCCCTTTTTCTTCGCGCTCTTTTTGATGCATTGCGCGCGCCCCAGGTTTAGAAACACTGGTAAAGTTAATAACAATATTGAAATTGATTTGGTTGCCAATTTATTTATTGCTTTTGTTATAAGTGAATCCACAAGGCTAAGTATCTACCTACTATTAATAATTAAATACACGAAATGGTGAACAAACCATGTCAATTTGATCCTGTAAAGTAGAATTTATTGTGGAAATGCAATAATTCAAGAAATAAATGACAAGTTTTTGACGTTAGTGAGGCGAACAGTCAGTTTTATCGATTTCCATGGCACTCTATTTTCTTCAACCACGATTAGAAGAAAAATGTCGGATATCTCGAAAAATACGAGGGCGTATTGAAAAGTAAGGTCTCCAACGATGCCATTTCCGAACGCGAGTTGCTAGGCAAAATTTGGCAACAGCGCTGCATTCCTTGGTTCCCCCACCACAGTGTAGAACCATCCGCGAGACCTTGGTACGCTCAATCGCTGCGTAGCAGTCGTTTAGGATGGGGTTCCCCGCCAGGTGCGAACTGCGCTCAGTCATTCGATTTTTGAATGCAAAAAAGGTTTCTCCGATAGACATTCATCGCCAGTTAGTGGAAGTGTACGGGATAAGGGAAGGTCTTTATGAAGAGTGTGGCTACTTCTCATGAAGGGTTATTCTCCGGTTATTGCGCACCATCTCGTCGATTCAAGCCGCCGTTGATTCCGGCAAACTCGGCCGCCCCGACCGCTGTTCATCGTGGACGTTTTCCCGGCCCTCAGAAAACTCCCGGCACCACTTCCGCACGTTTTTTATGTCCATACAATTCGCACCGTATTTTTCCACTAACTGGCGATGAATGTCTATCGGAGAAACCTTTTTTGCATTCAAAAATCGAATAACTGAGCGCAGCTCGCACCTGGCGGGCGAGCTAAGCGGGAGCCCCATCCTAAACGATTGCTACGCAGCTACCTAGCGTTCCAAGGTCTCGCGGATGGTTCTACACTGTGGTGGGGGAACCAAGGAATGCAGCGCTGTTGTCAAATTTCGCCTAGCAACTCGCGTTCGGAAATGGCATCGTTGGAGACCTTACTTTTCAATACGCCCTCGTATGAGTTTTGGACATACTTAACAAAAAATAAGCTCTCTTAAAGACGAATTCGATGACGTAAGAAAATACAGGGGTTTGCATTAATTTGAAAAAATTAAGTTACGAGCTTTCAAAAATAATGAAAGTATTTATGAACACCCTGTATCTGTGATTCAAACTTTTTTATATCGAGCGAATAGAGCAATGTTTTCTTCATGTCCTTACTAAATTACAACTCTGTGTTTCGAAAAATAACTTCAGGAGAATTTTTTAAATAAAATCTTTAAAAATTTTTTTTTTAGTGACAAGGCCGCATAAAAATCTGTAGTGTTTATATTGATGCAAATCTAAAATAAAGGCGCTTAAAAATATTAAATAAAAAATGTGGAGTATTTGAAATATAAAAGTTGCTATTAGTTCAAGAAAGGTGATTCACCCTATATATTTGAAAATATTTTTATCGTGTTCCAAAGAAAAAACTATAAAATAGCGTTTGAATAACCTTTTTATCCCAAACCGTTCAGCCACAATCGACCGATCCCGCACTAATGACTCACCCGTATACGAGTACATACTTGTATTGGATAGATACAGTGGTGAAACACTATGTTCTTTCCCATGGGCCGCCTGTGTCCAAATGGATACAATTTCATTTTTGTTTAAAAACGCCTTAAAATGTTATGATTTTGTTGTGAACTTTTTTTATATCACTTGAGGGCAATTTAGAAACGTTAATTTAAAAAAAAAGTGGCAAAAAACATATATTTTTTAACATGGTGGCGCTTAACGTGTTAAGCATACCAGTAGCGGCTAATATATTTGTTAGTCCGTAGATGAGGCATGTGCATAAATCAGTTGATGTATTAGTACGTGAATGAGTACAAAATGTACTGCTTGGACAAACCCGATATTATTCGTTTTCGACTTTTTGAAGATGAATACATTTTTTAGTCGCTTACGGATCTCTTTATAACAGTGGTGTTCAAAATTAAATAACTCTAATATCCAAACAACCTCAAATTATAATATAAATGACTCGTTAAAGCATACATCAAACTTTAGCTGTTAAAACCAAAGTTATCTTTTGCGAAACGAAACCCCTGAAAACTTTATACAACATATTAAATCTGCAGCAACCTGATTCAATTTAACACTTTAGTAATTCCGTTTTATGATCATACTTACCTACTTATCCCCAACAGTAAAAACTTGGTGCTTCCATACTTCGTGGGTTTTTCGCTAGTTTATGATCCATGTCTAAACTTTTCTTATACATGTTAAATTAAAGTGCGGCTAAATTTATATAAAGGTAAGTACATTTTGCGGTACACGATAATCTGGATATATTGTTTCAGCATTTCATAATTTGTAGGGAAAGTTTAGCGTACCTTATACGTATTAAAGTGAATTATTTAAAAATACACAATTATATTTATCGTTAGAATTCGCCCCTTTAGCATGAAACATGTAAACTAACAATTTGTGTTATCAAATGCTGATTATTCGAATGTTTTCGGTAAGTGTATAAATAATTGAAATTACGTTTTTGGATAAACTATTGATTTTAATTAATAATTAATTTAAAGCAAACATTTGAATAAATGTTTAGTTAGGATAAATAAATTCATTCGAGATTCATTCAACATTTAAAATTCAAGCTCAGGTTATTTTTAAACATATATTTGAACAATTTGACTGCAAACTAAGCCATTGTGTATATAATCCTTTACTTCAAATAAAAGTACCATCGACATCTATTAAACGTGAAAAATAATGTCATTTAAATGTCCTTCATGGCTACGTTAACAGTCATCATAATTTTGTATGACATTTTGAATTATTGGGACATTAATCTCTCCTACGGCGACTGTTATCTTTTAAGTCATGACTGTTTTCTGATTTGTTGACTTAAACTTTACCTTTCAAATAGAAATAGCCAATAGCCCAAAAGAAAAGTCCAATGGTATCAAGTTGCAAGATCTTGGCGGCCAATTCACATTACCATTTTATGAATGGTCCAGAAAATTTCGTATATAACAGGGGTGGCCAAACTTTTAGACGTTAGGGGCGACTTTTGAGAGAAAGTGTACCCGCGGGCGACTACATTTTTTGTAAGGTACTTAGGAATTGGAGTTCTTTAAGACTTTTTTAAGTATTTACAAATCGATGACTTTTTTTAGAAGATATTTACGAACTGTGTCTTTTTTTTAAATGAAATTTTAGATACTTACGAAATGACGTTTTTTTTTTTAACTGGTGAATACATTTTACTATGACTACTATAAAATTACCTATAAATAACTATTTTCTGGCACTGTTTCTAAATTTTAAAAAGTTCAAGAAAATACAGGGAAAAAGAAAATTATTGTTTTACAATTGTATTGAAATAAATTAAAAGCAAATTTCATTAAAAAAAAAAAAAAAAACTATGGGATTGTTTTATTTTGATGACCCCTAGCAATGCATAGTTTTGACCAGTATGTCAAAATTTGGCTCGTATGAACTTAAAATAATTCTTAAACACAATTTCAAATGTCGATCAGATAATTGTGACCTATGTTTAGTTTTTATCCCATTTATGTAGAAAAATGCTAATCTTACAAATATGTCGAACCAAAAAAGGCATTCAAATATGCAAAAACTCTCCAAATATTTGGATATTTATCCCTGCTTATTAATTTCATTTGAAGCCATTGATTTTAAATGTGTATTTTGTTTGAATTATTTTTTAAATTTAAATACGCTCTGAATTTATCACTATAATTTGTCAATTTTTAAGTCAGCTTTAAGGGCGACTTCCAGAGGCATTGCGGTCGACCAGTCAACCGCGGTCGACGTCTTGGCCACCCCTGGTATATAATAACGTTATGTTGACTTATGCTGTATGGCACGTAACACCATCTTCTTGAAAATAATTTTATCGAAAATGTTAATTTTATTAAGTTGAAGTCACAAAAAATCGGTAACCATCGCATTATAACGCTCTGCATTCACCATAACAGCATTGCCACGATCACCTTCAAAGAAAAATGGGTCGATGATTTCTCCAGACCACAAACCACACCAAACCGTCCATTTTTGTGCAAGAAGTGAATGTATGTGAATACTTCAATGATCTTCTTCCCCCCAAATGCGACAATTTTGTTTATTGGCACTTCCATTTCACGCCAAAGATGATTTTACGTAAACACTGAGGATTCCTCTTCTTCAGTTGTTGCGTTAACTGAATCTTATACGCATGCAAATGCAAATCTTCAGGTAAAATTCTTCATAAACTGGTTTGAGCAATGCCTAAAACTTGATAAAGCTTTGTAATTGATGTTGATAGGTCATTTACGATACTTTCACGTACAACAGTAATGTTCTCAGCAGAGCGTCCAGTTTATGGTCTTCCTGATCCAGTTTTCCAAATTTTGCAGTGGATTTTGAATTGCTTGTTGAGTATGACGATTAAGGGCACCGAAAAATCACTAATTTTGCGTTTTTTACTTCTTCCTCTTCCTCTTCCTCCTCTTCTTCTTCTTCTTCTTCTTCTTCTTCTTCTTCTTCTTCTTCTTCTTCCTCTTCTTCTTCTTCTTCCTCCTCTTCTTCCTCTTCCTCTTCCTCCTCCTCCTCCTCCTCCTCCTCCTCTTCTTCTTCTTCTTCTTATTCTTCTTTGGCTTCCTCTTTTTCTTCTTCTTCTTCCTTCTTGACTGTAGGCGATTCGCCTATTTATTCTTCGTCCACTTGCCTATTGCTCTACGTTGAGGTTATCGCTCCATCTTTTCCTAGGACGTCCAATGCTCCTGCGTCCCGGTGGAGACTTATCGCGGGCGATTTTTCTATTCTCCCGTCGTCCATACTATTAATATGTTCATGCGATTCTTTTCTTCTGTGTGTTACCCAGTTATTACTTAATATCGTCTACTTTGCACGTTTTTCTTATTTCTCCATTTCTCTCCCTGTGCAGAAGTGTTTTACCAGTAATTCTGCGCAATACTTTTATTTCCGTTGTTTCTAGTTGTCTCTTAGTTTTTGACATTTCTGGCCTGATCTCCGCTGTAAATATATGTCATGATAGGTCTAATTGTTGCTTTATAGATTCTAGACTTGGCCTCAATTCCCAAGTTTTTGTTGCACCATATTGTATTATTTAGACATCCTGCTATTCTTGTTGCTTTAGTTGTTTGTTTCCTCACCTCTGCTTCCACATCGCTAGAGCCCGACAGTTCTATCCCGAGATATTTGAATTTCATTTGCTGTTGGATAACCTCTCCATGGACTTCTAGTTTGCATCTCAAGAGCGTTTTTGAAGTTGTCATACATTTTGTTTTGTGGAAGATATTGTCATGTTAAGTGATTTAGCTGCACAGTTGAACAAGTGTAAGGGTCTTTTTTGCGATGGGTTTATTTTATTGAACATTCATATTCATAATGTTCTAATGATTTCAATACGTTGTTCTTGTGACAGCGACGCCATAGTTAGGCTTGTATGTAACTGAAATTATGGTAAACGAAATTCCACCAGAATACAAAAAGCGAATCTGTTGTTATCAGAATTCAAAATCGTAAAACCCCTTATGGAAACCCCATTAGTACTCGTATGTGCAACGCCATTACTAACCATGGAGATAGTTGCCCAATTAAAAATTAATTAAAATTACACTACAAGGCAGAGTAATTGTGAAAAAATAAAACTATTTTCATAGTACAAACTGCATAATAAAGTTTAATGAGAACCGATTAATCTGCCAACGGACTGATTACTGATTAACCGACAAAAGTGCCGATTACCAATTATCTACCAGATTATCGGTAGATTCCTAATTTATCCATGCGTATTAGTTATAGACTGAATATGAAACTCATCTTTGTTTACTAGTAAAAGAAATTCCAAATGAATAATAGAAAAAAAATGTAAAGTTAAACAGCTTCTTTAAATTTAATTAATTTCGTAAAATTTGTAAGACGAGTATGAGTTTTTACTAATTTTTTTTTTACATTTTCTCATAAGTTTAAAGTGGTTTTAAAGTGCCACAACTGTTGCGTTAATATATAAAATATAATTTATACTTTGAGGTTTCTTTTAAAGAATTATTCGGTAGGAAAAAATCTGTGATAAATAAGGAACTGAATAAACAATGGATAAAAGCGACTTTAGAACAAAGCTTTTCATTAATCTGAATTAGTTCCAGTTGATGCTTTGCGAATTCACAGAACCGTTTGAAAGGAAATCCAAGAGACTCGGACTTTTGATATTTGCTTTAATCAAATGTTACTGCAAATAAAAGGTTTATTTTGTTTTAATTTGAAAAAAGCGTGTGCGATTATTTTTCGTGTTTGATAAGTGTAACGCACAGCGTAGCCCGCAGAGGCGGCAAAGGAAAAATTACCTCATTTAGATTAATTAAATTTTATTTATTTAAAAACACGTTTGACAGGGAAATACGCTTATTTACACAATTGCGTACGTTTGGAAATTTTGTTTTTAGAAACCTAATGTCGAATTTACTTGTGTATAAGTAGTAACTAAACCAAGTAGCTAAAGCAAGTTACTAATTAAGCAGCAAAACTTGTCAAAATTTTAGCTTAGTGAGTATTTACACAATATATGTATGTTTTCTTTAAGATTTTTGCGGTTACTAACATTTTTAACAAGGTTTTCGGAGTTTACCCGCGTAATAATATATACATATGCTCGACGTTTCGGCAAGCTCTTTCTTGCCATTATCAAGAGCTGTTTTGAAACAATATTTAATTATTCGAATAAAAAGTTAACATAATGTCACTGACAAATTAGTGGCACTTTCTTTTAGTCAAGGCTGACTAAATTTGCATTGTCTCTCACTTGACTGCGTGATAGTCATCAGCAGATCCCTTCGCGATCCCGGCTAGAAGTGCGTCTGTTGGCGGCGCTTCGCTGACAGGTAGAGTAGGGTACCTTAATAAACAGAGTATGATCAACCAGGAACAAGTTTCTATTGGCTGAGGTGTATATACGGTCGAGTTTCGCTTGCCGCTAGGCTGAGACCTCCAGATTTCAAATAAATAGTATGGAGCGAATAGGGAAATATTCATATTTTATTTTTTTCTTGCGTGTTCAGAGTGTTTAAGTGTGTTCTAAGACTTTAAAAGACATTAGTGATAGTTGTGTAAGTTATTACCATACGTAAATTTCATAAGTTAAGTTAAATACAATTATTTTTAAGAAAATGTGCGATGTATTATTGGTCTACATCGATTAATAGCAATGATTGGGATTAATAATGTAATTTTGTGATAAAATATAAAATTAAATTGATGAATCTATACTTCTCAGTTGCTCATTGGACATTAAAAAATACGTTAATCATGACGTCTTGTGTTTTATTCCTTACCAGCCTACAACCCATGGCACGCGGCGTGTGTCATGGGTTGCATGCCTACCATGGAAATACGCGCTCCGTAAATGTTTTTTAAACATTAATAGCTAATAACAATTGTTAATCCTTCGTTTTACTCATTTTTTAATTGCTATACTTATTATTGCATCTATTTCTGCACGCCAATTGAGTTTTTACCTACAAATTTTGTTTAAAAATTGAGTTATTAAAAGAAATCCTATATAATCCCATAGCGGCTATTAGAAATTTGGAGGGTTTGTGAAGCGTGGCCATACCCTGTTATATGGAGGTACCCTAGGGTAGAGGAAGTACCTGCCTCTCTCCACAACAACTGGTCAACACTGGCACTGCAGTCTCTGACCATCATCCCGTTTATTGATATTGTTCATCCTCTTTTTTATTTCAATCGCCTCTCGGATGATCCTTGACGAGAAATCTTCTACATTGGCCTCATCGAAGTTAATCTTGTGGCCGGTAGAGCTGATATGCTGAGAGAGGGCCGATGTGCTGTCTGTATTCCTAACGAAATTATTATGTTCCTGAACTCGCACACCCACGCGTCTATTGGTCTGCCCAATATATGATTTTTGACAAATCGCACACGGTATCTCTTAGACCCCTTGGTTTTCGCAAAGAGATCTGCCGACGACTAACACGCAGTCAAGCGAAAGACAAAGCAAATTTAGTCAGCCTTGACTGGCCTTGACTAACAGAAAATGTCACTAATTTCTGTCAGTGACATTTTGTTAACGTTTTATTCGAATAGTTAAATATTTTTTCAAAAAATCTCTTGATAATGGCAAGGGAGTGCTTGTCGAAACGTCGAGCATATGTAAATATTACGCGGGGTAACTCCGAAAACCTTATTAAAAATATATGTATGGTCTATACGCAATTAAGTAAAATTATTTATTAATTGATAGAAAATAAAATATCTTCTTCAAGTTAATAGAATATTTCTATTCACTTCACTTAAAAAGTCACTTAATTGTTTACTTGTGCACGTACTTAAGTAACGAAACTGTTCATACGTGCAAGTAGCCAAATTTACTTGCTTGATTTAGTAACTTGCTTAAGCTACTATACACGTGTAAATTTGACATACTATGTGACATTTATATTATTTTTTGATATTTGAAGATCCTTTATTTCGAAAAAGCGAAAAATAGAAAGAAGTGGAGGGTAACAGCAAACCGACTCCTAGGCCTAAATGGCCTAGCGCTTTTATATACAGGGTGTCACACAAATAACGCCGCAAGCTGTAACTCCGTTGTTTGTGGTCCGATTTTGATGAACAAAAAACTAAATGAAATGGCTCCTCAAATACTATAAACTAAATTGGATTTCATTTTTTTTCAAGTTTAACTTAAATGTGAAACGATAGTCAATTTTTTTTCCAAATGGCACCATCTATTTTTATTTACTAAATCTGGTAGACATTTTTTTTCTGAATTCAATTATGTAATCATAAGTTAATTTTAGTGCTAAACTAATAAGAAATAAAAAATAAAAGTTTAACTAAAATAGGTTAGGTTTCATAAAATTTTCAAGCGTGCCGTGGAAAACAAAAAACATCTTTATCAACAAATGTCATTTAAACGTCAGTGTGGTAGGACAGTGTTTTTCAACCGTTTTGAACTTGCGTCCCTCTTGTTCATTATATTAATGTTTCACACTGGTGACTAAAAGCAAATAAAAGTTCTCCAATTGTTTTAAAAATGCATTTCGTTTCACATTGGTGACTTAATGAAGGGTCCTCTTATCGTTTTTAAATCCAGCCTATAACTCGCTGTTTCAGTAAATAGTTATGCCTTTGATTTCTTCGCGCCCGCTAGGGGGCCCGCTTCACAGGTTAAGAGCTATTGATTCAGGAAGTACTAAAATTATTATAAAATACCAAAATAGGTTTAACAGTTTTTTAAATTTTGAATACTAAAGTACATTTAATTAAGAAGAAATTTAAAATTATAAAAATTTGTTATATTCCGAATTTTTAAGGCTTTCAAAAGTTTTTGATATTTTTTTCGGCTTCAACCTAGTTTTTGCTTTGGCTTATACTGTAACCCTAAAGCCCTTAAGGATGATATACAGGGTGGGGTAGAATGACCTCCCCGATTTGGGAAGCTAATAAAAACCATACCAAGAAAGCTACAAAAAAAACTTATATATTTCTGAATAGTACACATAATGCAGTTTTAGGTTAAGGTGATTTAAAAATGACATCACTCAAGTGTCGACGTCTATTTTCGATACACTAATTTAGTCTCTCCCGATAGTTTTCCAGGACCCTGCGGGTCATTTCGGGTGGATAATCAGCAACTTCTTGGGTAATTATCTCCCTAAGAACCGCCAAAGTTTGAGGACGATGTTGGTATACCTTGTATTTCAGGTAGCCCCAGAGAATTGTTTTTTTTATCGGGAACGGGATCGTGTCAGCCGAGCGCGAAACGAATGCGAAAAGCACCCTGCGTCAATATCGGCGAACCGCCGTTTTGAATAAATTCCTCGACAACAAAAGCGCGATGTATTCCCGACCAAGCCATGATGTGAACTGGCAATGGCAAGATCACAGCTGTCTTTTCGTGCACTCGTCATTGCTGCACGTTCACTCTGCTTCTAGTTACGACCCTCACAAATCGGGGAGGTCATTCTGCCCCACCCTGTACATCAATGAGACGTGGATTTACTCACTAAGATATAAGTAAAACGTATGTAGAGAAACTAAACTAGTTGATATTGACTTCTGAAATAGCTAATTAATCTGCATTTACATATGTAAATACAACAGCTAGCAAAGCAATCATATAGTTGGCAAAGTAATTACAGTATGAAACACTTCCCCATTACAATCAATCAAATGGGAGAGTTTGTCAGATATTTATAGCAAACGAAATAATCAATACCAGAATTATTTTTTCATGCATTTTACAAATTTCGAATCATTGTGCGGTTCCTTTGTTCTTAGACTTAGATAGCTAGATTGTCTTAAATACTGTGATAATTTTGTCTAATAAACATCCAAATCATCTTTTGAAGACGTTATTTAGCTGTGAAGAATTATTATATTTTAAAGTTGTATTCATGTACCATCGAAGTAAAATTTGTACGGGGTATGGTCATAATTCTTTTTTCTTTTCTAAAGCAGTAGCTAAATTTGCGGACCTTACATATACTGTTAATTGATAAATAGGACTGGTAGAAAATCTCCAATTAAAATAAACAAATGTACACAATTTATTTTATAGAATTTGAATATTTTTACACATAGAAAATATTTTACACAACATATTTGGCGTTGTCCACAACTCTGGAGTTGGTTATCCTGAAACAAACAAACAAAAACATTGTATTTAAGCGATATTGTGCCTGCCATGAAGTTAATCGTAAACATTTCTTACCTACAACAAGAAAAATTGCCGCAGCTAACACCGTCCCGGAAATCAACGAAATGGAAGGAGCTGGAGCAATTCCGTCGCTATCTGCAATAAAAAAATTCAAACTTAATAATACTGCTTAATGTTTAAGAACGACATCGCACAGTAAACTTTCTAAACGAACCGAGGTAATGATATATAGAAAGCACTAAAGTGTGGAAATGCGCCAACATTCAAATATCTAAAATATGTGAAATATGAAAGATATTGAAAGCATCGGAGTACGAAAAGTATATATGGAATATGTTAGATATATATCAAACAGTGTCAAAAATCTATGGCATCATCCATAAAATGCTGCTAGCAGTCATGCATCATCTTTATTTATTTGAAATAGTTGATTTAATTTTGCTGCAAACAACCAACAAGGTACTTTATTTCTGTCAGTAAAAATCTGTACAACTGACAGACAATAATTTTAATGTAATTTAGAGTAAAACTAAATGTTAGATTATTTAATAATATTAATATTAATAGTTTTTATTTTGCTTAAAAAGTTTATAAGGTAAACGATGGTTTACAGGTTTTCAAACAGGTTTATTATATTTTTACTTTACATCCGACATGTTTCGTCGGTTTATTTTTACCAACATCATCAGGAGAGTAATAGTTAAAATTTAAGTAGTAAATTCGTAAAGAAGATCAGCTAATATGTTAATAATGAGTTTATTTACCTATATACTTAACATTTCATATTTTAACAAAGGTGCAATTTTAACACATCTATACGACGATGGATTAAGCAGTTCGCAGCCTAGCATAGAAACAATTGTTTAATACGTTAAAAATAATTTTTATTTTTTACTGTATCACCACAGTTTATTTATTTCAGTGATTTTCCAATTTTATTAAGCTCTTATTCGTTTTTTTTTTTTTTAAATATATAATCGTCAGTTCAACGACATTAGTTATTCATAACGGAGCTGTAAGATGTTTATTAGCTTAATTTATCGAAGAGGATCTTCTTCCTCACACTTAGGACACTTGGTTAAACATCTCACAGCAAACTCACTACTTGTATATGTCTTGGGGCAGTCTTCGCTTTAGGCAAGAGTGAATGTCTTTGCGACCTAGCGAATAATGGTGGGCACCTTCGCAGTGCTGCAAGTTGGAGTGGAATTTAACTGTTAACTTTTTAGTATATTCGGTTAGTGTTAGGATACCGAGTTCCTTGTGGAGTTGTACATTACTAACGTACCACTCAGCGTTTACTACGATTCTTCTTCTTCTTCTTCTTCTTTTACTAAACCTTATGCCTCACGGCGTCGGCTTTTGGTGGTTCTCCACCCAGCTTTTCCAGATCTTTTTGTCTGCCGTCATCGCTCTCAACTCCCCAACTGTTTTCCCTCTTTCACGAGCTATTTGTTCTATCCTGTTTTCCATGTTAGCTGTTGGCTTTCCTACCCGCCTTTTCCCATACCTCCTACTTTTTGTTATTTTTTTTGTCATAGATTCTGGCCGTACCATTTTAATTGTTTTTCTTCGATATTCTGGGTTATTTGTTTTTGTTGTAGGTTATTCTGGATGTCTTTATTTTTGCACTTATCTCTTTTTGTTTTTCCCGCTATTTTTCTTAAGAATCTCATTTCTGCTGCCGTTATTCTTTTCTCATGTTTAGATGTTAGTGGACATGTTTCACTACCATACAGCATAGTTGGAATTACGACTACGATTCGAAGAACTTTATTTTGCAATACTTGGATTTGTTTTAAGTTGGATTTGCATGTGTTACCCCACACTACGCAGGCATACATTGCTAACGGTCTTATGAGAGCCTTATATAATAATAAGGTGCACTTAATTTTTAGAGCTGATTTTCTATTGATTAGTGGGAAAAGTTGGCCCAGTCGTGCGTATTCCTGGTTCAACTGGATAATGTGGGGCTTCCAAGTTAGTCGCGTGTCCAGCATGACTCCAAGGTATTTAATTGTTTCGGAGTTTCCTTTCCATTGAAATGCGTGGTGGTTCAACTGAATTTCGGCAGGATTCTTAAATCTTCTTAAGGAAAACACTTTGGCTGCACACTTTTGGTAGTTAATGGCTAGGTTCCAGCGCTGCAGCATCTACCTATTGAGAACTGCCAGTTGCAGTTGCTCCACTGCTTGGTGCAAATCATTGTCCTGGGTGATTAGGGCTGTATCATCTGCGAAAAGGGCTTGGTCCGCTTGAGTCATTCGTCGAGGTCTGCAAAATAAGACCCTATAGCCCCAATGCCACTTATAGCCCATCTTGCTTGATGAAATGTTTTTCTCCTATAAAGTGTTTTTGATAGTTAAGAAACACGTTGTAATCGGAGGAGGCCAAACCTGGATAAGGGAAATCAATTTGATGCTCAGTTCTTCAATTAGGGATGTTGCAATTCGGGACGAATGAGTCGGTACATTGTCGTGATGAGGAGCAATTTTTTAATTTCCAAACCCGATCTTTGTTTAATGTAATTCAGTTTTAATCAGTTCAATAAGTTATCGTAGCATTCCCTTCTTACAGCTTTACCAATCATAATGATATTCCTTGAGTCTTAAAAAAATTGCGATATCACCATTTCAGCCAAAGTGACTTGTTTTGTCTACCTCGCCGGCAAATAATCTTTGTGCATACATTGTTTGAATTATTTTCTCATCTCTGGGTGTGGGGATGAACCCACATGTCGTTTCCAATTATAAATATACTCATAAATTCGTTTGAGAAATTTGCTACCGAATACCAACTATTTGATAAATTGAACTGAAATTTTAATTTATGTTGTACAGAAGACCAAACATCGAAATGGGGAGAGTAGACACCGATTCGATGGCGAATTTTAACATCCTGTATTATAAATAATGTAAGCTGTAGTCCTGTCTTACTTCTTGATTAATAAAAATCTAACTTCATTTTCTAGGTTTAATATTTATATCTACAGGTAAAACATCTTTTACTCGACTTTTAAGGGGGGCTTATAAAAATCGAGTTATGGAGGAAAATAGACTCAGGGATAGAAATTTCAGATTACTCTCTATCGTTCTTCATATATTTCTAATGCACTGTCCCAATCAATCACCCTCTATAATGACGTCCGTATACTATATGGGTTTGAAGTTAATAAAACTATCTGGATTTACAGGACGAATGATTATTATTTCTGTGTTTCCAACGTTTCGTTTGTTATTTTCACAAACTTCGTCAAGGGATCAACAGCTTTTTTGTGGTTTTTCCTAGTCAAAGCTGGGCAATGCTTGAATGCTTACTACTTGCAATAATTTTTTAAGCACTTTTAATGCTTCGAGCACAATGCTTGGAGCACTTTCTAAAACAGATGCTCGATGCTTAGAGCACCAAGCACTTTCTTGAACACTTGGTACTTATTAAGCACTTTAGAAAAACAGTGCTTAATAAGCATTTTTTAAATTTATATATGCTTACTGCATAGTATTTAATCCTTAACATGTATGCTACAAGACTGTTTAAATTTTAAATTTCTCTTAAGCATTTCCAAAATGCTCAATGCTTGCTGCTTAATTTTTTTAAGCACTTGGGTCAGTGCTTGATGCTTTTAAGCATTTTTAAAAACCAAAGTTCTTACTGCTTAATTAGATCAAGCACTTACACAAGTGCTTGAATGCTCGGTGCTTCAAGCACTTTGGTCGGTGCTTTGCCCAGCTCTGTTCCTAGTTTCATAAATTGATAATGGTTTAACATTACAACTTAAAAATAACACTAGATTACAACTCTTTTAATTAAATTACAGTTTTTTTAACTTTATATCAGTTATTTACAACAAATTAATACATAAGTTAAAAATTATAGTAAATAAAAACGCCACATAGTAAAATTAAATGCTATATAAAATAACCAATTGTTGTACAAAGTTATAAGACGCTTTAAGAAACATTAAAACGCTTCACAATGTATTTTTATTTAAGCGTTTCTTACTATAAGACTAGTTTTAAGTCATTGCCACCAAACACCGCCATAGGCACTCTGTTTAAATCAGTAAGAAAGGATCAGGTTAGAAGTTAGTAGAAAATTTGTTTAGCCATGTTAAGCAGAGTGGCAACTTATACAATATGGATGTGTGCGGTGGCAGCTACTAAAACTTGGTCTAATAATAAGGGACGCTAAAACAATATGTTAATACTATTTGTATTAACATCAAATGTTAATACTATTGGTATTTATTCGAGGGGTGCAAATAATAGTCTACGTCGTTATTTATCGTTTACTTGTGCGAGCTTACGCTGTCTGCACCACACTGCCCTACCCTGAGCTGCTACATAGCATATTTTGACAAGTACAGTAATCAACATAATAAAATAACTGAACAGAAAATTGCGACTTAACACAATAGATTACCTATAATGTTTTCTATTTCACTATATAACGTTTAATGTTATACCATATTATGTTAATTGTTATCCAATATAACAGGCGCAATTTTTTAAATACTTTTAGTAGGTTTTTGGTGTTTTTTACAATACGTTTGGAATATTTTCATCAAGCTTTTTATTCATATCCCTTTCTAAGTAAATTAAGTTAAATGTAACATAAACAATCTAAAACAACTTCAGCAGTGAGTCCCAGTTTTGTTAACTCTATGCTAGTCCCTTGGCACTGCAAATATTCATATATTCAAAAGTTTGTGCTCTATGGCGCAGTTATTTAATGAGAAATTATGTATCACCATGAACAACTTTAAAACTAAATTTAATTATGTTAGAAATTATGCCTTTAAAAATACACATTAAAACAAACTATTAGAGCAGCGAATTCCTTAAACTAATTTTGTTAGTAATTTGTTACTGTGAAGCAAATTGATTTTTATTTTTATGAGCTTACCCGAAATAAACTAATAAATTTATCGAAATAAAAAATTTATAATTTTATTATATGCGACCAGTCTCTACCAAAGCAGTATTGTGACATCCTAAAATCCTATCTATCAGATAGGATTTTCCGAGTGAAACAAGATGAAGAATATTCCACATTCAAAGAAATCAAAGCCGGAGTACCCCAAGGTAGTGTCCTTGGCCCAATACTGTACTTGCTATTCACTTCTGATATACCACAAACACAACATGTGAAAGTAGCCACTTTTGCCGACGATACCGCAATTCTAGCCATCGGAACAACTATTGAACAATCAACAGATAAACTCCAGAACGCAACAAATCAAATCTTCGAATGGACTAAAACATGGCGCATCAAACTAAATGAAACTAAAACAGTGCAAGTGAATTTCACAAATAAAAGATTAGTAGAACACCTGCCAGTGATATTAAACAACAACAGAATTCCACATTCTAACACAGCTAAATATTTAGGCATGAACCTGGACATTAAATTAAAGTGGAAAGAACACATTAAAAAAAAAACGTGAAGAGCTAGGCATCAAATATAGAAAACTATTTTGGCTAATGAATAGGAAATCTAAACTTTCAATTGAAAATAAACTTCTAATATACAAACAAATACTGAAGCCAGTATGGACCTACGGCATACAGCTTTGGGGGTGTGCTGGTAAAACGAACATTAAAATAATACAGCGATTCCAAAATAAGGTACTCCGGGCAATTGTGGATGCCCCGTGGTACGTGAGGGATGTCGACCTCCACAGGGACCTGAGGATGCCAACAGTCGACGAAGAAATCCAAAACTTTGCCAACAAACATGAACAAAGGCTGCATGATCACATCAACACCGAAGCCCTGCAGCTCTTGGACAACCAACATCTAGTGAGAAGGCTTAAACGGACCAAGCCGTTTGAGTTAGCGAGTTAGTGTAAAGCAGAGCACTGTGCGGTTGTGTAAAGTGTCGTTCTTGAAAACAAGAATACAGAAGAAAAAAAGAAGACACCAACGGGTGGACTCTTAACTTAAGTAGAACTATCATAAAGACATATTGCTGGTTGGCTAAAGTAGCTAGGTGCAATAAAACAATACAGTTAAAAAAAAAAAAAAATATGCGACCAAAAATTAATAGGGAAATGCAACAACTTATTAGCCATTAACCAAGAACTCTTTCTGTATGGCGCTAATTACGTTTTATAATCTTAAAATGTTACAAAAAGAAGTAGCTCTGAATTTGCAGCCGTTATGCAATTAAAAAATTAAACCACTATCTAAAAGCACAAGTTTAAAATCCAAAGGGCAAAAATATTTTGTATAAAACTTTGGTGTTGTAATTTAAAGCATATTATGATAATTTAATTGGATGTTAAATTAATAATAGTAATGTAATTTTGCTTTAAAAGTACACTAATTGTTATTATTCTATTATAATATAATATTATATGTATAATAATTATAACATTAATAAGCATATTAGCTTTAGTAGCCACAAAATGTTCGAAACCATTACCCTTGTAGTTTACAGCAAACATTACGATAAAAGTACTAAATACATTTACATCTGTTTAATTATGATTCAAAACATTCGGCAAAGTTTATTTGTATTTTGCGAGCAATTATTTCGCTAATATCTTAATATATAAGCTTTTATGTTTGTACTCAAAATGTATTATCCTCATTTACATCGAAAGCAGTGATAAAACAATCCCGATATTGTTTCGTTTAGTTGTTGCTTTACTATTTGAAGATCTTTAACTAAAAATGTTCGGTATTACACTTGCATGATTTTTTATGTTTGTTAAAATAACTGAAATTTTAATACTGAGAACACCACCTACACAGGGTGGACCAAATTCGAATGTATCTCGGTTACCGTAAGTATAGTTAGCGAAAATCTGATATCGGTCTCTTGGGATATTTGTTTGAGAAAAAAACGCCTATATTATAAGATTTTTTATATGGCTTTCCATTTTGGCACTACAGACAAAAAATGAATTTTCCTCATCTTGAAAATTGACTAGGTATAACTTCTTTATTTATTAAAATAGAACAAATTGTTACGTAAATTTTTTATACAGACTTTATGTTTAATTTGTAAACAAAATTAATTTTGTTTTAGCGATCTTGACTTTCGAGAAATGAAGTAAACTTATTTTATTTTAAAAAGATACCCTAGTCGGCCATGACTTTATATGAAAGAGCATTTTTTTATCTTTTCAAAAATGTATAGTTTTATATATTTGTTGCAAAAAATAACCGATATATGGCTGATTTTGTTAAAATTTCCTTATCAAAGTTTGCCATGATTTCGTAAACAAGTGATGTTTGCATTTATCAAACAACTAAACGTAACTATTAGTCTAATTATATATAAAACTTACTTGTGTTTATATAGTCTTTAAAGTACGTTACTAAAAATGTTATAAAGGGTGTCCCAGATTACATTTCCAGCATGGGTATCTCGCTTATTATAAGAGATATAGGTTTGTTTAAATTAGATGAATTATTCCTTAGTATGAGAGGAGCCACAATCAATTTTTAAAAGTACAAAATTCCTCGTACTTCAGATGTTATAGCAAAAAATATGAAAATGTCGAGATTCTTTTTTCTCTCATAACTTTTTTGTTTTAATCATTAGAACAATTTTATTTGTACTTTCTTGAGGTACTTGATAATGGAGAATGTAACTGTTATTTTGGATTTTTTTTAACATGTACCATTTTTGAGATATTACCCCTAATTTCATTTTTTCTTATGGGCTGCGAAGTTGGCTATGGAATACTTAAATGTGCTTTTTTTTTGTCGTTTAAATGAGATTCTAGTTGCTATAACTATTTTTATAAATACGTCACAAAATAAAAAGAAACCGTATTTTACCCATCACTTATCAAGCTATCTAAAATAAAAACAACTAATTAAATGTCAAATTATAGTTACTATTTGTGTGGTATCATTTATTAGAATTTTATAGTATTATTGTGTAATTCGATAGTCTTTGTAGTAATTGTTATAATAGTGGCTACATTTAAAAATAGCGAAAAATTTGACATGTTGAGATGCTACATTCTTTACCATAAAAACTGTGTAGAAGCTGAGCGAATATACTTAGAGCTATATCCCGAGAAAAGGCAACGAAGGGTGCGTAATTACAGAAATCTGGAAATAAATTTAAAAGAATATGTTTTTTTCGAGAAACCAACCAACAATCCAAAACAAATCAATAATTAATTAGAATGATCTATTTTACACAGTTTCTATTGCAAAGAATGTTGTAATTAGTTGTAAATGTGCCCATAAATATATGAAAATAAATTTGCTACAAAGACTATCGAGTTACACAACAATACTATAAAATTTTAATAAATGATGCCACACAAATAGTAACTATTTGACATTTAATTAGTTGTTTTTTGTGTTTATTTTCATAGATAGTGATGGGTAAAATAGGTTTTTTTTTTTCATTTTGTGACTTATTAATAAAAATAGGTATAGCAACTGATATCTCATTTAAACGACAAAAAAAGCACATTTAACTATTCTACAGCCAACTTAGCGGTTCATAAAAAAAAAATGAAATTAGGGGTAATATCTCTTTACACAACCAAAAAAGAAAGTGAAAATGAACTTTTTTTCTTGGTGGCAAATATCTGAAATCAAATTTTAATCTTTTCAGCATGATATTTAACGAATTCTAATTCTAATGGTTAACTGCGAATTTGAATCAGCCGGTATAGTCAAAAAATTAAGGATACATACGTGGGTAAATTAAAAAGTTCGAGACGTGGCATAGGTATAGCGCGTAAATCGGTGTTTACTTTATCTATGCTGATGTTTAGTCTCTTGTATAACACAACACAGTTTCATTGCAATTTGGCAACTAGTTTTTAAGTTACAGCCAGTGAAAGCGCAAGATGGAAGCGATTGCTCACTCCAGAATAAAAACGAGTTCGACATCAAATTTCCAGGCATTTTTTAGATTGGTTTTTGATGAGCCCAAGCGATTTAGTGCGTTGATTTATCACAACAAATAAGACATTACAAACCGAAGATGAAAAAATAATCTTTAATGGTATAACTTCACTTTAACTGCCGCTAAAGTGAAGTAGTTCCATCTTAACAATAAAAACACAGATTTTTCGACTCTGAGAAAAGCAAAGAAAGTCACTTCGGCTGTAAAGGTCAGGGCGTCAGTTTTTTGGGACTCAAAGGTTACTATCATGATTGAATACCCTCCAAAGAGCAACACTATAACTGGGGAGTACTAATTTATTGAACCGATTAAAACAAAAAAATGATAAAACGAAGAAAAATGTGTCATTTTACTACAACTCGTCTCGAATTATAAAATCCATAATTGAAGAAAAAGGCCTTGAATTGACTTCCCTTGCACCGTATTCTACGTATTTGGCCCCCTCTGACTCCCGTCTGTTTCCAAACTTGAAAAAACCCTTGGGCTGGACCACATTTCTTACCAAATGATTAGGTAATAGCTTATTTAGCAGACTTTGACGAATCGAAGAGGATCTACTAAGATTGAAACATAGCTGGATAAAATGCTGCAAGGGGAATATGAACAAAAATAAAGTAATTTTGAAACGCATTAAACAATTGTGTCTATTCCAGCCACGGCCTTCTTAATCCACCCTCGTTGACATGTTCAAATCGATGATAAAGTTGACTTTTAAATGTAAATGGAAAAGTATATATTATTATATAGTATGATATGAAAATAGTTTGATTCGAAAATGGTCTGGTATTTATGACTTCTTAATTTAGACAAGCCAACATATTTTCGAAACGTGTTATGGCACTGACATATAGAAGTAAATAATCTCTTTTGATTCACTGTTTTTGATTATCGATATTGCTATACCAACAACCATTAAATAACAATGCAACGCAAATTGTATACTTTATGCGGTATTTATATGCAAATTTTATATTTTAGCATTGTAATAATGTTACCGAAAGTGATAATTTTAAACACAGCTGTAAAATAGTTAATGTATTGTAAAATTTGCAATAACAAGTTTAATTTGCGTATTAATTGGGTGATTCAACGAAGCATGAAAAATTATATTAGCGAAGGCTTTAGGTATATTAACATAAATCTGGGTTAATGAGGGTATGTATATTACAATTTAATGCATGATGACTTTATATATGGTTTTAGACTCAATGTGTTAAGATATTTTGCAAAATTAATTAAAATGTCAATAAAGACAAACTTGTTTTTCCCATTTCTCTAGATATTTATTTCGTGAGAATCGATATTGAAATAAGTAAAAGAAACAATAACATCTAATCTCTTCATAAATTTTTACAAAATTTCGCTTGCGAAGAAAAATATGCACTTTTAGACTAGTCTAGAAAAATTAAATTTATAAAATTGCAGAAAAAATGTTAAATATATTATTTGCGAGTTGTCAACAGTTTGATACTGACGACAATCTTAATGAAGTTCCAATCAATGGATATGGAGGACTGTCTCTTTAAGAACATTTAAATTTATTTATTACAGAACGTGTGAGAGAAGTGAAACCTGGTGTTACTGACAAATATCAGACTATTAAACAAGAATTTCATATATAATATTTCAAGCAATGGGTATAAATACATTATATCTGGAACTACTTAGAAATAATTTGCTCACATTAAAGCCCAAGTTTACACAAATTGAACGTAATTTTGGTATTGTTAACGAAGTTGTTCTGAAAATTAGATATCGATTGTCCAATACTACTTTGGATGGGCTATTTTTTTTGAAAAATTATTTTAAAGTCGAAGAATAAAGGCAATAAATTTAGTTTTACAATCATTTATTTATCTACATATTGTATTTGGTATTAAAATAATAAACAAAATATATGCATTCCGTATTAAATTTCGCTATTATACAGGGTGTCCCAGATAATATTTCCAGCATGGGGATCTCGCGTATTATAAGAGATACAGGTTTGCTTAAATTGCATAAATCATTCTTAACCTCTTAAGTGGACACAGCCTCTGCGCGCGAGGCCTTTCACAGCGACACGAACTCTAGACCGCTAGCGAGCATTTACGTCATTACCATTGCATAAAAAATCTCGAACGTCATATTCATTGTATTGAAAATATGAATTAAAAAGTTAATAAAACGTAAGAATTATTTAAAATTTTACTTTTTTATAGTGTATACAACATATTATATCACACAACAATGCATAATTATCCATTTGGCATGTTTTTAAAAATATTACAAAACAGTACAAAGTTTTCAAAAATTTAATTTTAGGTATGAAAATCTTTAAAGCAAGGCAAAGGCCCGTGCTGCAAATTGCACACCAATAACGACTTTCTTTTCTTATTCCTTATTTGAAGCACAAAACACAGTAAATATCGGCAAATGGCGCTGGAAACGGTTTCGAACAAACTAAATAGATGACGTCATAAAGTGATCCTATATGTAATGACCGAAGCAAAGAAATCGTACGTTTTCGTCAAATACAATAAGATATACACAATTTTACACAAAGCGAATATGTACGGCATAGTCGCTATTCATGACCAAGGCCGATGACGATTATATTCGGCATAACAGCTTAAGAGGTTAAGTATGTGAGCTAGAACATATTTTCTTAAGTACGAAATTCCTCGTAATTCGGAAGTTATAAAAAATATATAAAAATTCTGTTTTTTTTTTGTATCATTAGATCAATTTAATTTGTATCTTCTTATGCAACGATTATTTTAGATTTTTTTAAATCACTTTTCATTCTTGAGATATTACCCTTAACTTCATTTTTTCTTATGGGCCGTTAAACTGGTTGTGTGGTGATTAAATGTGTTGTTTTTTCTTTTTCCAATGATATACACTTGTTGTATCCAATTTTATAAATAACTCAGAAAATCAAGAAAATCCGAATTTTACCAATATTATTCCATGTTATTTATCATGATTCATTGCTAACTTAGAATTAATTGATGATATACGGTTTTTCTTGATTTTGTAAGTTATTTGTAAAAAAAAAAAATATGACGTATGATAGATACATCATTAGAAATAGGAGAATAAAGCATATTTAACTATTTCAAAGCCAACCTGCCCATTTAACATGATTTATGGCTAACTTAGAATAATACTGGAAATATACGATTTTTCTTGATTTTGTGAGTTATTTATTTAAACAGATATGACAAAAGATATATTGTTAAAAAAAGAACAACAAAGCACATTAGCCAGTACCAAAGCTAACTTGGCCATTCAAAATGTTTCATAGCTAAGAATAATATTGATGAAATACAATTTGCCTTGATTTTTTGAGTTATTTACAGTTATAGAAATTACATGTTATATAACGTTGGTTTTTCCTGTTGGTTGATTAGGTTCAATAAAACAAAGGTTTGCTGTTTTTGAAAACCAGCAAATCTTTGTTTAATTATATGTTATATTTCGTTAAAAAGAGAGAAAAAATGCACGTTTACCTATTCTAAAGCCAACTTGATGGCCCATAGGAAAAACTGAAGTTAGGAATAATTCTCAAAAATTAAAAGTAATTAAAAAAATGAACAAAAAAAATATAGATATATTCCACATAAAAAGTAACTTGAAAAGGTACAAATAAAATTAATTTAATAATTTAAAAAAAAAAATGTTTTGAGAGAAAAAAGAAATTTGACATTTTCATATTTTTGCTATAACTCCGAAAAACGAGGAATTTTGTAATAATATAAATAACCTGCTTCCAAATTCTTTGTTAAAATATATATAACCCAAACTCTGATGTTCATAACTATCCGACTAGAAACTGTAAAGACTTTAAATTGCCATTCAGGGACATGAAAGTACACTCAAAATTCTCTTTTCTATAAAGGACTGAAATTTTATAATGATCTATCAAGTGAACTTAAAAGTGAAACTAATATTGTAAGGTTTAGCGTAAACTCAGTAGTCATATTAAGGAAAAGTTTTAAATTTTAAATATTTATAAATTATGTACATGTTATAAAATGTAAACATAATTAGCAAATCGCTAAAATAAATTACATTATTATTATTATATTATAATAAGCGAGATCGCCATGCTGGAAATGATATCTGGCACACCCTGTAAACCGTTTCAAATTAATTTAAGCGGGCAAATGTTATTTATATTTTATATGAGAATTCTCGGGAAATAAAACAAATTGTTGAGAAGTCTTAAAGTTTTAAACACTGATCGAAATAATTACTCCAATGTATGTATTTTAAGTACTAAAGCAAATATACAAAACCGCATGTGCCTGAAATGGAATTAATTAATGCCGCAACACAAAACAGTTTTGATGGGTAAATAAAACCACCGATATTGAAAAATACTTAAAATTGACAATAAAAGTACTTTATTGTGTTCAATAAAAATTTAACGCAATGTTAGTAAAAATTTGGCTCTCACTTGTAGAGCGCAATAAAATTTACGAGCCAATATTTTCCTGAGTGTGTTACCCTTTAAAACAGGAATGTAATCAAAAGATTATAGCTTCGTCAATGGAAATTTTATAACAAAATAAAAACGGGTAATTGCCGCGGCTTGTTTATTAGGCTGTAACCTCTAGAACCAACTCGACGTGCAAATATTTTAGGTTTTAGGGCTATGAGAAAATTAATTTGCGGGATAAATGTCTTAGTCGGTCAAAGGAGATTCTCTTAACAAACACAATTAAGTAAAAAGCATTAAAATTAAAGTATAGATGAATTTTTCGTGTATCAAAATTAAATAAAGTTTGTGAAATTATGTGTTGACAATGTTTAGAGCAAAATTAGAGTTGAAATATGATGACATGCATTTATAGATACATTTAGTATTATATATAAATAAGTAGCAAGATGGTTGCCATACGATAGACAAAATAATTGGTTTACATTGCATCATTAAACTTATAGCAGACGCGGCCAGTTATGGCGAAAAAAGCGGATGTGTAATAATTATAAAATAGAATTTCGTTTATCTGGAATTTTAAAAACAATTTTCAATACAGTAACAACACTAATTATCCGGAAACTGGTAGTCCGGCACCTCCTTTAGTCTGGTCAAAAACACGAGTGGGAATTTAAAATTCCTGCGGCTTCCAGACTACTGTTCGTGGTGAGACCAAAACTTCTTAAGATTCTTAATTTATTTTGCTTGAATTTAACACTAGTGCTAGCTATAACCGTAGCTATGGCTTCACGGTTGCTTCGGCAAAATGTTTAATCCGGTAATTCTTTGAAACCAAGAGTAACGATTTTGTTTTCATATCATATTTATCTAGAAATTATATGAAATTTAAAAAATACAAATATTGTCAATCATAAATTTTTAATACATATAAATAAAAACAAATTTTTATTGATTAAACACAAATTATATGTGTAAGTATAATAATAAAAAGCTCTTCGCTCGTCGAAAGTAAACTCAGGACTTGTTTTAAACTGCATCTGGACACTTAACGCTCTAAGAAGCAGGAATAATGTTTAACTGTAATGGTGCCCAGGGCACGCTAATATACCAGGGAACGAGAAGGCAGATCGTCTAGTCAAAATTGGCAGCAAAACACTTTTCTTCGAACCAGAACTCGCAGTTGGTACATCCTATGGAACAGTCTTAATGACATATTAATACAGGGGCATAATGCTAATTGGAAAAAAGTTGCAGGATAAGCCCTTTCTAAGGTTATCCTGCCAATGGTCCCCAAAGAAAAGACAGAATAAATGCTCAGGATGAGCAGAGTAGACATCAAGCAACCACAGGACACTGTGGGCTGAACAAACTCATACAAAATAGGGCTCTCAGAGACCGATATATGCAGAGGATATGGTGAAGAAGAAGAAACTCCTCTTCACGTAATATGCCCATTGAATAAAAAGATAAAGGAAGGAGCTTTTAATACTATACCGAAGCGTTTGGGCGGCGACGGAAATTACGACATGAATGGCCTCTGATGGCGGCCGGTTTTGACAGGTCAAACAGTCAAGAAATTTAGGGTTTTGTGTGCTAAAATGGTTAGCTGGAGATCTTGTAGTCTTACTAGGCCAAAAAATGTTGAAGATTAAAAGATTACGTTTCATAGGTAAGTAGACATTAATAGTTTGTAGTGTAATCTTGTATTGAAAATTTGATGTGGTCTGTCAAATTGGTATGTCATATCAGTGGCGTGCATTTGTGTACAGCATATTTTTTAACTCTCATAATAAACAATCCAAATATTGAAATATGCTGCCGTTTTTAAACGTTAAATTCCCTCAACCACGAAACAAGAAATAAAAAAGTAAATAACAGGCTCAATTCAAAACAAAGCAAGTATTTACATTAATCAATACATATTTAAAAATGTTAGATACGCCACTGAGAAGCGGAAACATGCATCCGCCATATTGAGAGGCTAACCTGGACGCCTTAGTATCGCTATAACGCTCCTTCCTTTATCTTTTTATTGAATGAATATGCCAGTGTGAAGGATTCAGACACTATCGGCGTAGACTCCTGGAAAAGCCAACCAAGAAGAGTTAAGAAGAACACCCTTAAATATTGATTTTATATTCGTTTGATTCATTATCCGTCTGTCCCTTAGAAACAAATTAATGACAATTCCACTGTACTTTTATTTTAACAGCAAAAGAATTCTATAAAGGAGGCAGAAACCGAAACAAAATGAAAATAAATAAAGAGGATAGCAATTTTGAGAAACAGAATGAAAAACAAGATAATTTTAACGGTTAAAAAAGAGAAAATTAAGAAGTTGGAAAACAGCAGAACGCTGCGGTAAATTGACAGATGAAGAGAAATACTGAAAACAAGAAGACAAACAACAAAGATTGGCAAAGGAAGGCAGGTATAAAACAAAATGAGAAAGTTTAGAATAGGTGACAGAAAGTAAACAAGAGCTCTTCAAAAAAAAGTTGCGAAGTATAAGAAATGGTGAAAATACGCATGTTTTCACGAAATAGAAACATAAGGAACAATAAAGGAAAAAATTAGGTTATAAATTTTGTTTTTATAAACTGTTCAACGAAGATTTAAAACTAAGAATAATAGGTGGAGGCGACGGGAAAATATTCTAAATGATATTATTATAAAGATTAAATTATTTATACTTTTTTACAGCCTAACAACATTCAAAACGTTTATATTTGAAAATTATTATTGGAAATTCACCAAGGGATTTATTAATTTAATATAACAAAAGTTAATAAAAATCACCTACCTTATTATTTACAAAGAACCTCTTTAATAAAAAAAGTAAAGCAATTTAAAGACTTTCGTCTCTGCATCAATTAAAACAACTTGACACATTAAGATGGGAGTCTCAATAAAGGCATAGTTTTTGTACGAAAGATATCATGAAAAATTATTTTTAATTAACCGTTTTTGTTAAAATATATAACTGAACGATTTAAATATTTATTAAATATTATCTTGTAATTTTTCAGATGACAGTAAAAATAAAGAATAGTAAAAAATAGAATTTTTTATATTATTGTGCATTGTCAAATTTGGTTCAAAAGAAATGTAACTTTTGTAATTGTTTAAAACCAAGCGATTAATGTAATTTATACCTGTACTACAACTGCGCGCTACGGTTAAAGTAAATTAAATACAAACTTGATATCATTACAGTTGAGCGCTAAAATGTGTGATTGATGTTTGCCAACGTGAATTACCAATCAACTGCTAAACGCGGGTAGTGCACTCACCAAACTTTATATCAGGGTAAAACAAAACCAAATGGGAAATGAACTTCAGACGGTACTCTATCACTGTCCTATCACAATAAAAAATGTAAGGAATTAAATAGAGAAAAGGCATGTCGTAATGAAGCACTAAGGTTTCCCAATAAATAATATACAGGATGTACGTATGTACGTTTCAACGTAACGAACATTGGGATCTCGGAAACCGTAAAAGATAGAACGATGGTTTAATCTGCAAAAAGTGTTTTTATGTGCTTAGTAAGAATCTTAACTGAAAATATACAAATCGTGCCTAATTTGTAAATAATCGTTTAAAAAACGAGAACTTTAATTTTAATTTTTAATTATAACCTTATTATAAGTCACCTTAGTAATTTAAAATATTAAAAGCCTTATTTGCATAGTGTGTTTGATCCATAGGTAACTTTTTAATTTCTTATTAGACTTTCATGCTTGATGAATTTTGCGGCCAATTTAATGATTATCAATTGTTTGTGTCAAATTGCAAATGTAAGCGGTGCTCCTATTGGAATTGAACTATTAAAAAAAGGATATTACGATGATTAACGGAACTACAAAAAAAATGTGGGATAATAGTGTCACAAATATGTATATGACAACAATCTAAAAAAGTAAACATAAATGAAATACCTATCCGTGTGCGAGATATAGTCTAAAGATAAAACTAAGTATTGCTAGCCATATTCCCCAAACTCATTTTTAAAATAATATATGACAAATATTCCACGGTATATTTTTCATATTAATTGTATCGTGAAATTTCATGCATGTTTGTTTAAAAATAAAACCAATTAATAATGTATTTGCAAATTGCAACTAACTCAACCTTTTTCGCGTCGCCAACAGTTTTCTGTTAACAGTTTTTTACGTAACAAGTCCGGAAAGTGGTACTTTACTGGACGAGTCGCAGTTTTAGGACGAGCCGTAGGCGAATCCTAAAAACATACGAGTCCAGTAAAGACACTTTACGGAAATATTACACACAATATTTTTTTGCATCCTCCAATAATACCAAAATCACTATCGTCATTCGTCACCATCTATAATTAAACAATAACTTAAAAAATTACAGGTGAACATTTGCTTGGTGGTATAATGACGCTTGTTTGACAGCGCAAATCAACAAAACAACATCACCATGGCAACCAGCTACTTTCCGGGCTAAGCCTGTAAAGAAAACCAGTTAGTTCTGGCCTAGTCCAGCAAAGATGTATTTTCCAGACTAAAAATTGATCAGAAACAACTGACTTTCTGTACGGACGCAGAAAAAGTATATTACAAATATTTTACGGTGTATTTTTGTACCTAGAAGACAAAGTTATGTTAGATTAAATGAATATTCGTTTGAAAATAAAACGTTATAATAATTATGTACTCGTCACTAACCTAACCTGTTTCATAACTCTAACGTTTCTGATATTTTCATACATAGGAACATATAAAATAAATGTATAATATATTGCTGTAAAATGATTTACAACAAGTCTTGTAATTAGATTTTTTGTGTGTTTATTTACATAAAATAAAACAATTTAGATAAAACACAAAAATAACATTTTAATTGGTTTATCCTCTATCGAAATTTGTCATTTTTTATTAGCCGAGCCAATACATTCAACTATTTATTAAGACAATAAAATTTGTCGTTTTTAAGATTTTAAATACCATTTGTTAAATGTTTTTTTATCATTGACTCCAAAATTATTTAAACTTCATTTAAAATCTTAAAGTACTATGACAGCTTATATCGTTCAAACTTAAACTTAAAAGCTTTTGATTGTCAATTTGAAATGTCTAAATTGCTAGTCAATCAAGTAGTAAATAGCTTATAATATTTAAAACAGTGACAAATCAATAAAATGTTTATCGTTTTTTTAAGTTAGGTATTAAGTCACCAGAGAGTGTAAAATGCTTTTGTAAGACCTTACTCTTTTGTATTTATCTTTGAGACTGCCAAAAGGTACTTTTAAAAACTTTGATTTTGCAAACTTGAATAACACTGTTTTAACTTTTTAAGAATTGCATAATTATTTTGGAAACAATTTTGCTTTAAACAAGACATTAATGTGTTGAAAATTTAAAAAAAAAGAAGATTTTTGAGACTATTGCAAATATCTAGGTAAAAATTTAAGGCCACATCAATTCGTAAACTGTTTTATTTCATATATTAAAGATTTATCCTCTAAAAGTCAATTGTAATAATACAAAACTGAAATATTCAATTCAATATTTTTACAAATAATGTTTTTTTTAAAAGCATGATCGCGCAATGGATCAGATAATTGTGTTGTGATCGGTAAACTTTCAATAACACAATGTAAGCTATTGTGATCACTGATAATAGCGCAGTTGAGAAACTTGCTCGAATTGTGCGTCAAAGTTTGGGAAATTACAAAAATTGTGAACCATTTATTTGCTCGACGATTGACAAATAAAAAGGCTACGCCTTCACAACTAAACTTCAAACTCTTTAAAAGGACATGCTTTATATGAGTGGCCCAAAATACATCGTAGAAAATTACTAGAACAAAATATAAGAGGGAAAAAATAAATAACAAGTCAAAACTGAATGGTGAGGCAGCAAAAAACCTTCTTTAATTATTCACAAATTCTTTTTTATAGATTACATTATTGCTGCAAAAAACCTTGAAACAACTCACAAAGGACTTTTGTTTGTTGAAAAATAATACACTGTAATACAAATGCACCGAATATTTGAAAACTTCCCTTTACCACGTTCGTCACCAAACCTGTTCCCTTGTGGATTCCATGACTTTAAATATTTGAAACCAGAGCTCCAAACTAAGCCATGACACGCGAATGCAGCATCGAAATGACTGTGTACGAAGCGTTTTAAACTCTACACTGTTTGTACACAGAATAAAATAAAATTCTGTTAAAAAATACCTAACAAACAGTAGGAGTAAGAAAAATTTAATTTAACACCATGTTTTTACTACATTGTTCCACTGTATATTTACGCTGTTATTCGAAATCGAAAAGTTGCCTACAAGTGACTTAATTACTGAACACAACAAAAACTCTCGTGACAATGTTTGGTATGTTTTTAACATCGTTAATTTAATGTTTACTTGCTTTACAATCTATCACATTTTCCGTATAGTTCTTCATGATTACTTCATCCATATATTTTTGTTTTTATTTGCTACTGTTCATTGCTTTTCGTTTTTTTGGTACGAAAACATAACCCCATTTCGTTCATTTGTCCTTCTTTGTCATTTTCCTGTTGTCTGTTATCAGGTATACATCTCAGACAAACTCCAAATCTTCCGATTTATAATTTACTCCACGTTTATTGTGTGTCTGCTTCATACTTCAAATTATAATTATCAAATAAAAGTTTGGTAATAAAATAAACTTTGACATACTCAGTTTCATTTTTTTCATTTATATCCACAATAAATGGAGAGGAAGGTAACTAAAAATAAATTAAACTATACCGAAACAACATAACTAAATTGTCTTTCTGGTTTCTAGACACACTTAAAAAAATTAGAAAACTCAAAAGAAAAAACTCCGAAAGTCAATTATACGTTCGGTATAAACTAATTTAACTGCTAACCATTAGAAAAAGGAATTTGATGCTTTACAAATAATTGTGTTTTGTGATAATACTTGAGTATTGCACAATAAGCCACTTACAAAACTAGCAATGGGTTCGTTAGTGTTATCCACTAAGAGTCAATTTTTTGAGGGAAATTGACGATTACAGTTTTGTGGGTATAAGGAATCTTATTGGTTGACTAATATCAAAAACATTCTACAATTTTAAAAGAGGTTTACGTTGAAACTATTCAAAATGTAAAAATTGCATTGTTAGAGAAAAGTCCAAACGTGTAATTAGGGCTCGAAACCGAAAAAAATTTGGTTAACGCTTAACCGAAATAGAGAACTTTTTTTATAACGGTATTTTTAAACCGTTTTTCGTAAATAATCGGTTTTTTGTAAAAAAAAAAACGATTTAACTTATAAACCGGTTTTGAAAACCCGTTTTTTAACCAGCTTTTGTCATTATTTAGATTAGGAATGCAAAGCATGAAAAGATATTGTCTATTTATAATTTTATAATGTATGTAGTATGTACAGGGTGGGCAAATTCTATGTTTTCATAAATAATCTCAGTAACCATAAGAGTTATGGCAAGACGGGTCCCCCTTGCTTGATCTCTTTTTTCGAGAAGAAGTTAATGTTGAAATGTTGAAAATGAAAATTGGTTATCGAGTTATCACCGATATCTCCATGATTCGACTTTTCGTTTAATGACTATATCTCGCTTGTTTATGAAAATAAAGAAAAATAACTTTGACGTTCTTCAGGCACTTTTTTGATAAGAATGCACTAGCGTAAACATTCTTTCAAAATAAATATCGAAATTCGAGTTGTGACAAAAAGTTTTATTTTTTTAAGTGGAACCCATAGTTGGCTGTGACATTACGAAAAAAGAGGATTTTTCCTCATTCCAATAATATATATCATGTTTATTTTACCAGGTACGTATATTCTTAATGAAATAAACCTACTACTGGAAAAAATGAAATATGAAAAATTACTTAATTTTTTCCATGATGTAAGGAAAATTAATAAATCCACCCCACATGATTTATATTATTAAAATGGGGGAACAAAATCCTCATTCTCGTAATGCCACAACCAACTATGAGTTCTATTTAAAAAATACAACTTTATGTCACAACTCGAATTTTGGATTTTTTTTTGAAAAATTGTTTACGCCACTGCATTCTAATCAAAAAAGTGCCTGTAAAACGTCAACATTATTTTTCTTTATTTTCATGAACAAGCGAGATAAGGTCATAAAAAGAAAAGTCGAAACATAGAGATATCGGTGATAACTCGAAAACAAAAGACGATAACTAATTTTAGTTTTTACCAATAACTTTATCTCGAAAAAAAATATCGAGGAAGGGGGTCCGTTTTTCCATAACACTTATAGTTACCGAGATTCCCTATTAAAACATCGAAATTTGCCCACCCTGTACAATCAAGCGTTCAGTAATGACTTCTGGTAAACTAATCGCATTTAATACAGATTTTGTATTTTTTAAAGTAATTTTTATTAAAAAAAGATGTAAAAAAACGGGTTTTAATTATTTTGGTTAAAGGTTACCGCTCTTTTGCCATTAAAAATAACGGATTCGGTTTCGGTTAAAAATTACTTTTACGGACAAAAAATAACCCGGCTTTTTTAACTGATAAAAAATCGTTTTTTTCACTGCTTCTAATATTTACTGCTCTACGACAATTGCATAGTGCAACAAATTATTTAGAATTTTAATTTTGGTAAGCTAAGGCGACCTTTTTATTTGCTAATTTAGTACCCTATGACTTTTGATTATTTACAAGTTTTAAAAAGAGTCTTAGATAATGACGATTTGATTCTGATAAAAAAGTTAAAGCCACTGTGGAGTAATATTTTACAGTCAAATTATTAATAAAATTGTTGGCAAAATGCTGTATGTATAGTTGCCGAAGGGAGTTACATTAAAATATAGAAATTTATTTTAGCCATAAACATAACAACAATACGTAGATAATTTAAAATGTTGCAATCGTGTGTACTACACAGCAGATTTTTCTCGTCGTCTTAAAATCTTTGTACTTATTCTGTCTACTTGTGCACGGTAAATTAGGTGTGCTATAAAATATTTTATAATAAGTTATTAGAAGTTTGTACCGTAAATTCATGAGCACGTCATATTTAATCTTGATAAATATCTTCACTTAACCAAAGAAAATCTTACGTCAAAATTAAGTGCCAAACTAAATATAATATAACGGGATGAAAGCAATACAAAACTATATAAACGATACGTTGCGTATAGCAAGTATTAAAATGTAATTAACGTGAATATTTCATGTAAAAACTTTAATTAACTGTAACACTTTGTATGTTCCCAGGTGTAACTGGCACGCAAGAAAGGAAATCAATAAAAAACTAAATGTTTTATAAGATAGAAATGTCACTGTTAAGAAATATGTCTGTTGTTCAAGGAATATTCGTGAAGAAAACTTTTGGTAAAAACGATATTTTTCAGGTTCTTGGTTACAAAGGTCATGCGTTAAATTCATTTTTCCTAAGCGCTGAAATACAATTTTTCTCTTCACAACTTTAAAATGTTAGACACATACGTATATTTTCAAACGTTCTCATTTATTTTGTTTTTAAATTGTTGCTTACAGATTTTCTTTTTTTTACGCTTCGATTTCATTTAAATAGTAAAGCTTAATGCGCGCTGAACAAACAGAATGCTTGAAAGCAGAATGTTTTTTTTTGCTAAAACTGATGCATTGAGCACGTTTTCACAGAAGTGAAAGCCAATATTTCAATACGAAAAAAAATAAAAGAGCATGAAAAGGTTTTGTATTATTTGCTATGTCTGCGTTTTTGTGTACGTGCAGTTACTTTATATTTGTCATAACATAAAAAAACAACTTGTAAATAATAGCTTGCCAGATCAGAATGTATTTGTCATCGATGTAAAAACAGTTTTTTTCTGGTTATTGGGCGACGCTTAAACCAACTTAAAAACTTGTAGACCGTGCGAAGTTTGTGTATATTGTGACACCCCGCCTGAGATCAATCATTTTATTTTACTTCAATGTTATTTCATTTACTTTTAAATGAATAACATTGCAAAAATGCTGATGCATCAGTTACTAAAACATATAACACTTCAAAAGGGCCAAATTATGAGAATTTCAACTTTAGGAAAACACATTCAAGTCAAAATATTACGGTGATAACTTAGGTCCTACAACGCCAGCATTTGAGTTTCGTCAATCAACAAACGATTTGTTGATAAAGTTGTGCATCATAAGTAGAACAAACTACTCGCACAAATATATGTTTATAGGAAAGAATGACAAAGATGCAACTACAATAAAAAAGGGATAGTAAGGGAACCTAAAATCTTGGACAGTCGCGCGGGGGTAGTTAAGAATAAACCACCGAGAAATGTACAGCCAGTCGAAAAATAAAGTAGTTTGTTATTAAAATTGTTGTCTTTTATCTGTTTCTTAATGTGTACTAATTGCTCTAGACCTGTGTACTACGTAAAACAACGTTTGAGGGTCCAACCACGTTACAAAGACGATTACGAGCCATAATTAACAACAAAAAATATGAGAGTAATAAGTAGGTACTGTTCCCCAACGCGGCTTATGTTCAGGACGGCCCGTTACAATATATTTAATTTTAAAATTGTATTCAAAAACAAATCTTCTGTTTAAAAGTCAGGTTGGTTCAATATCAAGTGAAAGCATTAATATTTTTATAAATAGTTTCTGTTGGAACTCTCCTTAGTAAAAAAGAAGTTTTTGGTAAGAAAGGGTTTTTAAACACACAAGCAAATACAATTTTACTTCACCTTTTGACATGGTTGGGACCCAAAGTCATGTAGCCTATTTTCTGGCAACAAACAGTTAAACTTAAATCATGTTTTCACTTTTAAATAATTATTTCTCCGTATTGTTGTAAAGCTGCAAATTTATCATATATTACATTTTTGTACTGTAAGTATTTAACTAGTAGGTATTATGTTTTTCTTTTAACAGGTTTCGGGCCGCATGAAAACCCTGCGCGGATTCAGCCCGCGGGCCGTAGTTTGAAAACCCCTGTCCTATTGTTATTGAAAATGTAGAATGTGTTATAACATAATTAATTGTTTTAACTAGGTTGTCGCTGTTAGGACTTCATTTTAAATGGAAAATATATGCCATTAAAGCGCCAGTGATGTTTAGCGAGCCTTTACGATCGTTGTAAGTTCACCCTTGACGTCAGAATAGGTGTACTGCTTGTATCTTACGACACTAGGTTATGTTGCTATTGTTGGTAACAGGGACTGAGAACGGAACGAAAACGAAAACGTTAAACGAAATTAACCGAAATTTTTTTAAGAATGAAAACGAAACCGAAAACGAAATTATGATTTTTCGTTCGAGAACGAAAACGAAATAAATATTTTCCAAAACCGGTTTTAACCGGTTTTGTCGCTATTTCAATTTTATTTGTTAAACACAAACGCGAATTTACCTTCTGTGCTGGGGAGACTCCACGAGGCAGTAAATAATCTCACTTGAAATAAGTGAGCTTCACTTTTCTCCATATATTTACGTGAATATGTATTAACAACTTTATTGTTTATACTTGCAATTTCGTGTAACACAATTAACGGTACAGATATTCTTTATTTCCAATTTGTTTTTTAGATCATCAATATAGAATATACACGATTGGATATATATTATCAATGTGTATGTTTTATTTGCGTTTAGACATAATAATAGTAAAATTTATTTTTACTTCGAAAAGGACTAATGTAAAAGAAGATTTATTGGAAGATGTGTTGCTAAAAAGATTTAACGGAATGTGAAAATGTATATTGTATGGTATGTACAAACTATAAAGTTAAAGTATATTTCAAGTTAATATAAGTTTTTTTTTAATATCTTTTTTATTTATAACATTTAGTAAATTATCCACTTAAATTCATTCTTTGGTCTTTTTAAATAATTACAGCAGGATCTTATTTAATTCAAATGCATAGATTTTTAGTACTAAAACAAATTTAAAACAGCACTTGCTATATTTTCATATTTTTAGGTAAAGATCGTGTGTCTAATTTAACCTAATCACGTTGTGTTTTTGCACCTTACGGGTGTTAAACTTAATAAAATGGTTAAATGTTAATGTATTTAACGATTTGGTAAATTTTATATGGCGATGGTTCGCCAGTCTAAAATATGCTGTCCGTGAGCATCAAACCCCATCGTCATTGTTTATATTTTAGTTGATACACAAATATTGTTATCGTATTTATAGAGGGTTGTGGTGAATAGAAAAAACATTGATTTTTTGACGAAACAAAAATTGTAAAACCGGTTTTAACATTTATTATTTCGGTTCACGAAAACGAAAAAAGAATTTTTTCGGTTAGAACGAAAAGAACGAAAACGATATATTTCGTTTTCGTTCCGAACAGAAACGAACGGAATTTTTTTCGTTTTTAGTCCCTGGTTGGTAATGCTATTATTTTAATGTTCAATATTGGTGAAAATATATGTCGTTTTGCGTTCAGCAGAAAACAATTAGTGTAGTATTTTAAATATAAAAATATTATCAATGCCGTTTCAGTTTAAAATAGAACAAAATCGCAATTGACACAGGAGTGTCGGTCTATACATTTATAGGATTGAAGATATTTGGGTTTATGAGGTGAAACAAAACTAAATGATTTTCTTTGCGACGTTTGGCAGCAGAGCTCGTCACCTTTTTCTAGCGTGATTTATCTAATGTTTACTTGAGAGTTTTTAATATTGCTTCACAACTCGTGTTATGTAGCTTACTTTTTTTACTATCACATGTAATTACGTGTTCTTGCCAATTTTGACGTAAGCCTTCTTTGATATTTCTAGACAAGTGTGCGTTTTGCTTACCGTGCGTTATAACTCACTTACTAGGCATGCAGGAAGTGTTTGATTTGAGTCTACTTTGATCATTTCTTTAAAAAACTGTGCCTTTTGCTTACCGTGCGTAGAGACCCATTTACTATGCATGCAGGCTGTACGGTAACATTTAATAATAATAATAATAATAATAATCTTAATAATCTTTATTTGTTCTGAATATCCCAAAAAAAGTGTAGAATTTGTCACAATAATAATTTACGTACATTACAAATAATATACATAGTTAATAAAAACACAGAAAAATGATATTTAAATATAACATTTTATAAAGTCAGCATCATTTAAATATTCGCTTACTCCATAGTAAGCTTTAGAAATCAGAACTTTTCTTAATTTCTTCTTCAATTCGCGGGTGGGAAGATTTATTATACTCTCAGGTGATGTGTTAAATTTATTATATATAGCAATAATTGTGGAGGCAACATTTTTTTGAAGATAGGTATATTTGAAACAATCGGGTTTCAGGTATTTTTTATGTCGCGTATTGGCTGCATGATTTCTTATATTCTCTTCGAACAGATCTACATTATTTTTTACGAACAGGATGGCTTCGAGAATAAATAGACCATAAAAGGTTAATATTTCGTTGTCACGAAAAGTTTCTTTACAGTGATCTCGGTAGTTTAGGCCAAATATATTTCTTATACATCGCTTTTGTATAATGAAGAGGCGTTCTGAGTCACTAGCGTTACCCCAAAAAATTACAGCATAGCGTAACCTAGATTCGACAAATGCATGATATGCAGTTTTGGCCGCGTTTGCATTGACCAATTTTTTTAGGTTTTTTAGTGCAAAAGGGTACCGTGACAGGCGTTCGATGTGGTATGACCAGTCCAGTCTAGAGTCAATACATAAACCAAGAAAAGATATTTTATTAACAACATTTATACTTGTGGAATTATTTTGAAATTTTAAGTCGGAGTTTATTTTACTTTGTAAAAATTTTATAACTTGCGTTTTATTGACGTTTAAGGTTAGGTTATTTAACGTAAACCAATGTTGGAGTTGGCCTAAACAGTCAGAGTTTTTGTTCAGAGTTTTTGGAATCTGAGTCACTAATAATGGCAGATGTGTCATCGGCAAATTGTATAAGGGAAGTTTTGACAAAATCTGGAAGATCATTTGTGTACAGTATGTATAGGAGGGGGCCTAAGATTGATCCTTGCGGAACTCCTTTTTTGATTTTCTTTTTGTTGGATTTTAGAAATCTACCTGACGAGTCTTTTCCGGCAACGTATTGGTTTATTTCCGAAAGATAAGATGTTATAAGATTATGGGCGGTCCCTCGTATACCATAGTGTTCTAATTTCGTTAGCAGTATCTCGTGGTCAACACTATCAAAAGCTTTTGAGAGATCAACACACATGACCATGGTGTGTTTGTCTTTGTTGAGGGATTGAAGAACATTTCGGATTGCCATGTAAATAGCGCGGGTAGTTGTCTTGCCTTTTCTGAAACCATTTTGAGCGTTGTTTATTATGCCATTACATTAGTGGTCGTAGAAAAAGTCATTTTAAAACCCATATGGACCTATGGGATCCAGTTATAGGGGTCTACCTCCAATTCTAACATTGACTTACCGAACGTTTCCAATCCACAGTGCTGAGAATAACCGCAAACGCCTCCTGACGCGTTCCTAGCAAAATTATCAGGGATCATCTCAACGTAGTGAGTGTTAAACAGGAAATAAAGAACCATAATATAAATACCACCAACGGTTAAGTGCTCATCCAAATATACTGGCAACGCAAGTCCGTAACAGAATTATTATTTACCGCAGACTTAAGCGCTTCGCTCCAAGTGACTTACCAACTAGATTCTTATTTTAATTTCAAATTTAGTATTAAATGAAAACCCAGTAGCCAGTAGCTAATCATTAACCAGCAGTTAAGCAACTAAAATGAGCTCGTCAATGGGCAACCTCCTACATGCCAATGTATCAGTTTCTTCATACAAATTACGAATGGCTATATGGGACATATACCATATTCTGGGATTCCAACAAAAAAAAAAAAAAATTTATCAAACAATTAATATTGTTTAAATTTAGTATTACCCTTTAAAACTGTTTGTACTGAATAAGACACTGGAAAACATAAGACGCAGTTTGAGTATGATTCTGAAGCGCATTCTCATTATTAAGTTTGAATTATAAATGATCTTTCGCACATCTCGGAAAATAAAGAAGTCATAACGAAATCTAAGTTTTGTATATCTATGGACGTTACGGCCGCCGTGGGATATAAGATTTCGCTCCTCTTGTTTTCACAGACACTGTTTTACACTCTCCTTTAGATGGCTGTCTTGAGAGCTTAGACTATGTTATGTATTTAATTTGCTGCAGTGGGATTTCCCCAACTGAAAGCTGCACTAAACATTGCATGACAGAATTTATTACATTTGTGTTACACTTTTCTTTCGCAAGTTGAAAATAGAACGCCCTACGTTCGTCGTGCTTAAAACAAGGCGTTAACTCCAGAAATAAAATATAGCACCGGCAAAACGTCTATATATGAATATAACTGCTTTTGAAATCCGTATATCACAATGAATTTCACACTGATGCATGATTATTAAACAGCGAATGGCTGATTTTAAATGTAAGTGGTAATTTAAAGTTGTCATCGACATAACGGAAGCCTTAGAGATCATTAGCATATCTGTGATTGAGCGCAATCGAACTGCAAAAATTAATTTAGTGTGAGAGTTAAGCCGACACTCAAATTGCAAAAATTGTTGATAAATATTTCTTTGAATTTCTTCTTAAGGTAAGAGGCAGAAAAGGTTCGAGTATTCCTAAATATTTGAAACTTAAATTTCACATATACAGGGATCTCGTGAACGGCAAGAGCTACAAAAAAGTTTATATTAGACAAATTGTTCCTCTTTCTGAGACCTGTTTAATAATGCAAAAATCAAAATGGGCATGTTTTTAAATCGTTTATAACTCGGTTATACTTGATGGTACAAAAATATTTTTGGGTAAAAAGTTGTAGATTTTTTTACGCGCTGTAAAATGAAAACATTTATTGTTTCAATATTATTTAAACTCTTAGATAAATTATTACAAACTTGCATTTTTTAAATTTGGCTAAAATTGGCTAAGGCCTCATGAAAAAGCATTTTTTTCCCCTATTTTCATAACATAACGTTTCATGTATTTATTTTGATATTTAGGCTCAAAACAATTAAAATTCATCAAAAAGTCCCCATGAAGCTATAAGAGTGCCATGAAACAAAACAAATAGTATTGTCATTTAACGCAAACTTTAATTAATGTCAAAGTAAAACATTGAATCAAAAATAAACCAATATCTTATAATTTTTAAAAAGCAACTTTTGGTTTAATGATTATGAAAAATCTATTTGTTTATTTACTAGACTATCTTAATTCAGTTACTTAAGCCAGTGGATACCAACCAACCTGTGAGGCGCGCCCCTCTAGGGGGGCGCGAAACCATTGCAAGGGGGCGCGCAGATGTTAACAAAATATCATTTTTTAATACAAACATAAAAAAAGAACTTTATTTATAGAGAATATGGTATATTGTTTTGTAGCCCATTAAATAATTATTATATCAGGACCGTATTAAATTAAACAAACAACTTCCATTTCAAATTTTAAAAAACTAAGTTTCGAATATGTGAAAAATAATGTTAAGATTTAATAGTTAAGAAAATATGTACAAATAAATATAAGCAGCATTAAGATCATGTAAAATTAGCTAAAAGCTAAATAAAGATTTCTTATTATTATTATTATCATTATTTATGAAATTTGATTGTTACGAAAAGTAAGGAAAGCGCCATTTTTTTTATGGAGAGGTACAAAAAGGTTGGAAAAGACTGGCTTAAAAGGTAAAAACAATACAAAACTCAACTTTTAAGTTTTACAGAATTATTTTTACAACAAATTTATTTTATGCATTTGTTCAACGAATAACAAAAATAACATGAAATGTGTAATTTTGAATTAGTACATCTAATAAACGCAATCTTTGAAAATAAACAAAAAAACGAAGCAACGATTTAGAACTAAGTGTCAAATAATAGAAGAATATAGTCAGTAGGTATTAGTAAAAATGTACAGATTTTTCAATACCGAAAAGGTTAATACTCTTTTTATTTATGCGGAGATACTTTTTTTTTCAGACTATTAGCAAAGATATTATTATTTTATAAACAGCAGCTCTAAAATTATCAAGGAAGCAACGTCCAAACCATTCTCTTAAGTTCGTCATCACCAAGGATATTCTTTTTCGATCAACTTCCTTGCGTGATGTGATGACTCTAAGTAGTTTATATTTCACTTCTCTGACGACATTATCCAAGTACTCCAGTTTTTTCAACTAAATGTTCTTTATTATTTCGCAAACATTTTTATGTACTTCTGAGTTCTTTTATATTCGTTATTCTTACGATTCATGAAATTTTTAATATTATTTTGTAGTTCCATGTTTCAAATGTTTCACATTTTATCACATTTTTATTCTTACCGGGTGTAAATGAAGTGTGGTACACCCCCTTTTTTTTCTTTAGTTTTGATTTTAGATAATTGAAATTTTAGACATATGTGCAAAAAAACCGGGCTTTTTGAGCACATACACACATTTGTTTCACTTCCGGTATCGCCGGAAATGACTCCAACTTTGTTATTTTAAAAGGAACACCCTGTATATTTTTACATTTTTGGAAAGAGGAAGCAATTTTGGATACAACTGCACTATTTTGGTTAATTTTTATAACCTCAAAAAATGTTTGAAACAAAATTTAGTTTTTTATTAAGGTTGCCGTGACCTGCACAAATTGATTTTTAAGATGTCAAAAATTGTCCAAAAAGCGTTTTTGTAAATTTTAAATGACATTTAGGTTACTTTAATCGGCTTTGAAGGTTGCAAAATAGTTTTTTTTTTGACAAAAAGTCAATTTTTTTAAATGGATCTATGGTGGTACAAGCAGTTATTTAAATGGAGCATCTTCTAACGAATCCTACGATAAAAATAACTTGTAATTATCTTAAGAGTCTGCTTCAAAAACTTCAAATTATTGTGAAGATTTATTAAGAGATCCTGTTAATCGCAGTACACTGTGCATAACTACAACAAAACAAATGATCGTTGTTTTATGTTTAACTACTATAGTCATTTAATTAAAAAGTCTAAAAATTGTAGTAATCATTTTTACATAATTAGATTACTGCGATTAAAAGGATCTCTTAATAAATCTTCAAAATAATTTGTAGTTTTTGAAGCAGACTCTTAATAAAAATACAAGTTATTGGTATCGATGGATTTGTTAGAAGATGCTCCATTTAAATAACCGCTTGTACCACCATAGTTCCATTTAAAAAAATTGATTTTTTGTCAAAAAAACGATTTTGCAACCTTCAAAGCCGATTAAAGTAACCTAAATGTCTTTAAAATTTACAAAATAAAAATCAATTTGTGCAGGTCACGGCACGCTTAATCAAAAATTAATTCTGTTTCAATTTTTTTTTGAGGTTATAAAAATTAACCAAAATAGTGCAGTTGCATCCAAAATCGCTTCCTCTTTCCAAAAATGTAAAAATATACAGGGTGTTCCATTTAAAATAACAAAGTTGGGGGAAGTGAAACAAATGTGTGTATGTGCCCAAAAAGCCCGGTTTTTTACACATATCATGTCTAAAATTTCATTTATCTGAAATCGAAACTAAAGAAAAAAAAGGGGTGTACCACACTTCATTTACACCCGGTATAGTAATGTTGAGCACACATAACAGCGGAGTTTAGGGTTCAAAGTTCAAAGTAATTAATTTTAGGGCTTTTTGCGTCCCGAGTATGATCCACCCAACATCAGAGGCACCAGTCAATTCGTGACTATCGGCACTAATCGAAACTGCATGCATATCACAAACAGTAAAACAGCCAGCACCAGAAGTACAAGCATTTTTATTTGAAACAGCATTCGTATTTCATTATTTCGATAAGTTGCATTGACAAACTATCTTTGGTTGTTGTCATAAAATAAGTGCAACCAGGAAAGCTTATGTTAGAACCCGCCGTCCGGAGATAAGTTTGAAAAGCTCGAAGGCTTTAGTGAAACCTAAAGAAGTAATTTTCCTTGTTCCCACTGCAAAGTATGCAGCGCGCAGCTGACTGTTCTGAGTGGTCAGGGTCCAAAAATGCCAATAGTATCAACGTTATTTTAACAACACATTTATCTCGTGGAATCAATCTAAAGATCCGTAATTTTCTAGTTACTGGTGTCATTTCGTGTATAAGCAACTAGCATTATAATTGCGACTAACCTGCTAAGTTTGTATACAATCTGCAGAATAATTTATTGACGTTTAATTAAATTAGTTCCGTGGCAGCTTACATTATCACAGTGCATTTAGTATTTAGTGATGTCAGAAGTTCTGAGACATAAAGAAAACACAGCGAACCGAGAGAGAAGGTTTATCGATTCCGAGTATGAAATTCCCCTTAAAGTATCTCTTTAAGACTCGTAATTTAATTTCTTTAAACTGTTTTCAATAAGTTTCGAAATATAGCGTTTCATTTCTTTCAGTGCTCTCAATATAAAAACGTTTTAACGTTGAATTCACACTTTGCAATAAAAGTTTAGCAATATCGTTTTACACTTTAGTCTCCAATGATTTTAATAAAACTCTCCAGAAATTTAAAGTTACATTTTTTTGATATTCCGCAAACAAGCAAAACTTTTAACGATGCAAAAGTTCAAGAATCATAATGAAAGTTAAATTGTTTTCTGTTAGCTTTTTTTATTGTTGTAATTCTTATGTTAGATTCACGACAGTAATTAATATTTAACAAAAATATGTCATGGTGATAAATAAAATATTCAGACCTTTAGGAAAGAATTTCTATTTTTTGCATAGTTTTTTTAATTTTATTATTATTATTTAAAATTTGCAATGCACCTAATCCTATAGATTAATTTGCTACGTTTATGTTTCGCCAATGATCAATCCTACTTATGTTTACAATCTAAACACTACACTACTGTGGCAACATAGCACTGTACTCTGCTTTTGTACACTTTCAGTCTACACAAGTTCAAAGGGTTTAATCCTTTTGAGCCTACGCACTAGTTGATTATGATGTCTGTGGAGCCTCTCCTCATGGCTTTTGACAGCTTTTTGAATTTCTTCCTGGACAGATTCAACCTGGAGTTCCCGGTGCAAATCGCTGTTCCGAACATACCAAGGAGCTTTTACTATGCTCCTTAATACACGGCTTTGCATGTTGATTAATAATTATTGTTAAAAAGTAGTTTTTGGAATGGTTGCCCAATTAGACTCAATTTTAGCTTTGTTAACAAAAAACCTTAAGGCGAGAGTAGGGGCGTTGTAGCTCGAATGAAATTTTTAGCTTGTTGATAGAAATAATAATTTGAGTAGTTTTACAATTTAGACTTTTTATTCAACTTTTTGTGCTTTTAAAAAACTTTCTATTTTAAATTGTTTCAAAAAATTGAATTTTGATTATAAAGTAATACAAAGAAAAACAGCACGGCAAAGAGAAACCTTCGATAACTCATTTACGTTAGATAAAAGGAAGTCAAATAGTTCACTGCGTATCGATAATGTCATTATGTAGCCCCAGAACCAAGCAGTATATGATTAAATGTAGTCGACAAGCAATATTTTATATTGATTATATTGAGAAACAGGTAAATACAGGCATGCGCAAAAGTATGGAAACAAACAAATATCTAGAACACTATTAAAAATATTTCAATGAAATTTGGTATTTGACCGTTATCGTATATTCCGGATTCGATAAAAATATTGAGGTTGTGATACGACTTCCGGTTCAACCGGAAACGGACTCAAACTTTGAAATTTTAAATGGAACACCCTGTATATTTTTATATTTTTGGATTCCTCTTTAAATTTACTTCAAAAAATGTTTGAGGTTGTATGGAGCTTAAGTCGCTCGTTTTCGTTAAAATCACATTTTTGTGAAAATTTTGAGCTATACAGCATTGTTAAAAATTTTCAACATTTAAGAACTTTGAAATTGCAAGTAATTTTTTTTTTTAAGTTTATGTTGACAATAAGCTTACTAACACTTTGCACAACGTACATTTAAAAAATATTATACAGGGCGTTTTTTACGCTTGTTCAAACTTGTACAACTTTAAACATCTATAACTCATTTTTCTTAAATACAACACTCTGTATATTTTTACACATTCTTATAGAAAATTGATTTCTCTTTCGAAAACATAAAGGCTGTTTTTCACCTAAAATTGATATTTTCCGAGATATCGCGATTTAATTGTTAATTATTAGGGCAATGTAATATTTTCAAGTAGGCTATGAAGAAAGACAGTGTTAATTTAAACAATTGAAAGAAAAAAAAACAAGAAAGTTATAAATTTATCTTTTCCGTACAAATTTTTGACATTTTTGTTAACGAATTTTACCATTATTACTTTTGAATTAAGATTTTTTTAAATTATTTATGCATTTTTTTGTTGTACCAGTGTGATGACAAATACTAAATCCTATAAACTATTTTTTACGTGTTTGCAATACGACTTTTGGTTTAACCGACCCAATCCTAACCTTTCTTTAAATTTAAACATAAGGCAGGTCAGTTATTATTTTTTTTAATCAGCGTTTTTTTTCTTCTATTGGTTTTATTATGACTTTGTAAACGATCAAACTCAATTGTATGAACAATATTTTGGCCCTGATAAGGACCGATTAATTTTTGCCAAGTCGTGTGATACGAAGCGCTCAAGGTTTCTTCTCGGTCTTCTTGGGCAAGAGGACGCAGTATAGAAAATATTGCGAATTTATAAAAATTAACAAAATGGGGAATACAAAAATTTAATGGAAACGATGCTCGAAATGACCACCATTTACTTCTTGGCAGTAGGCTAACCTATGCCGAAATTCCGTAAGAATGTTTAAAACCACATCTGGCGAGATTCTTCCAAGTTCTTTTGTTATTCGGTTTCTCAGTTCGCCTAAATCACCAAGTGGGTGTGCATAAACATTAGATTTTAAATGTCCCCCAAAAAAGAAAGCTAATGGAGTTAAATTCGTTAACAAAAATGTCAAAAATTTGTACGGAAAAGATAAATTTATAAGTTTCTTCTTTTTTTTTTCTTTCAATTGTTTAAATTAACACTGTCTTCCTTCATAGCCTACTTGAAAATATTACGTTGCCCTAATAATTAACAATAAAATCGCGATATCTCGGAAAATATCAATTTTAGGTGAAAAACAGCCTTTATGTTTTCGAAAGAGAAATCAATTTTCTATAAGAATGTGAAAAAATATACAGGGTGTTGTATTTAAGAAAAATGAGTTATAGATGTTTAAAGTTGTACAAGTTTGAACAAGCGTAAAAAACGCCCTGTATAATATTTTTTAAATGTACGTTGTGCAATGTGTTAGTAAGCATATTGTCAACATAAACTTAAAAAAAAAATTACTTGCAATTTCAAAGTTCTTAAATGTTGAAAATTTTTAACAATAGCTCAAAATTTTCATAAAAATGTGATTTTAACGAAAACGGTCGACTTAAGCCCCATACAACCTCAAACATTTTTGAAGTAAATTTAAAGAGGAATCCAAAAATATAAAAATATACAGGGTGTTCCATTTAAAATTTCAAAGTTTGAGTCCGTTTCCGGTTGAACCGGAAGTCGTATCGTAACCTCAATATTTTTATCGAATCCGGAATATACGATAACGGTCAAATACCAAATTTCATTGAAATATAATTAATACTGTTCTAGATATTTGTTTGTTTCCATACTTTTGCGCATCCCTGTATGTAATTTTCTTAAAGACTGTTATACAGTGTGTACAAAAAGTAACGCAACGGAGCAATATCTCATCATGTGACAAATTTACAAAAAAAAAGTTGTTTGTGGTCATTTGCTACGTAACCTTAAATTATTTTCAACTGTACACAGTGTTTTGTTTTTGCGCACCGATATGTCACTTTGTTTTTTAAATGGAACACCCAGTAATGATTTTTAGATGTAAAATTGAATTCTCTTTCAAACGTATACAGGTTTAATATATCTAAAATCAATCTTTTTTGAGTTACTTAAGTTTTTATAAAAATGTTGACAGAAATAGGAGCCTAAAAAAATGTTGATATTTCACAACTTGACTATGTCAGAACGAATTCTTTTGAAACTTTGTAGGACAATAGTATGAAAATGGTTGTTGACTAGTAAAAATTTTATAATAATACACAGGGTGTTCCTTATGCCCGGTCTATTTAGTCCAATTTCAAACACGAGTAAGTCATTTTTTTTTTAATGGAACGCTATATATTTTTACATTTTCTTTTTGATAATCTAATATCTTCAAAAACTATTAAGGGTCTATTATGTCTAAAATCAGTATTTCTCGAGTTATTGCGGTTTTCTTGATAATTTACGGATACAAACACAATATTTAATAGCATTAAACTAGTAAACTAGTAGTACGTGTTTGTAAACAGATGTCTGCTGGGTATATTGAGAGTATGATGGCCGGACATTATCAGTAATGAAGATCTCTATAAAAGAACAATGCAAATCGACATCAATACTGACATAAAAAGAAGGAAATATGGATGGTTGGGGCACACACTGCGTAAGAGTGGGAAAGAGGTTTGCAGAAGAGTGCCGAAATGGAACCCGGAAGGTCGCAGAAAGAGAGGGCACCCGAAAAATACATGGAGGAGGACGGTAGAGAGTGAGACAGAACCAGGGACTGAGAACGGAACGAAAACGAAAACGTTAAACGAAATTAACCGAAATTTTTGTATGAACGAAAACGAAACCGAAAACGAAATTATTATTTTTCGTTCAAGAACAAAAACGAAATAAATATTTTCTAAAACCGGTTTTAACCGGTTTTGTCGCTATTTCAATTTTATTTGTTAAACACAAACGCGAATTTACGTTCAGTGCTGGGGAGACTCCACGAGGCAGTAAAAAATCTCACTTGAAATAAGTGAGCTTCACTTTTCTCCATATATTTACGTGAATATGTATTAAAAACTTTATTGTTTATACTTGCAATTTCGTGTAACACAATTAACGGTACAGATATTCTCAATTTCTAATTTGTTTTTTAGATCATCAATATAGAATATACACTTGATTGGATATATAATTTCCATCTTCCACACGGTACGGTTGTGACTGTTTGTGTTGAATGCACAACAGTGTTTATAAGTGGTAGTGTAGTGTTTTTTTAAACATTAGTTTCATATCATTCTAATTGGAAAAGTTTCTCCGTAATTAATCTATTAAAATTACAACGAACTTTGCCTTATTTTATTTAATAATCAATAAACAATTAACGAAATATCGATATAAACGGTCAAATGGCGCAGGTATGCTCCACGTGTACACAGGCTCTGAACAAAAAATCACTGGGTCTTTCTTGCGATAAGTGTAATTTGTTCTTTCACGCAAAATGTGCTGGACTAACGACCTCTGCTTTACCTGTTATTGATAGCGAAGGAGTTCTATGGAGGTGTAAACAATGCAATTTTAATACCTCAATAATTATTGATCACGATCATGATGATCAAAATCATAACACGCAATCTATGCTTCGAGCCATCAAACAAGAGTTATCAGCCCTCAATACCAAATTTAACGACTTATTGACTTCCAACGACTTTATTTCCAATCAAGTTAAAGACTTTGAAGGACAACTGAAGGAAATAAACAATAAGTGCAAATTAATGGAGAAAATTGAACAGGAGAATGCAGTATTAAAGAATGAATCTAAAGATCTATCAATCAGACTCGATTTACTTGAACAAAGAAGCCGTTTAAATAATGTTGAAATTCAGGGATATTCCCAAAAAAATAATGAAAACATATACGCAGCTGTATGCCAAATAGGAAACACGATTAATTTTGCGATTAAGGAAAACGACATCGAAATAGCACACAGAGTCGCTCCCCGAGTGCGTATTCCTGGTAAACCAGACAACATTGTTGTTCGATTTGTAGCTAAGCGTTTTCGTGAAAATCTGCTGGCTGCAGTCAGCGAATACAAAAAAACACATAAGCGTTCCGGTATATCAATGGAAAACTCATCACATATTATCTATATAAATGAACATCTATCTCCCAAAAATAAGTTATTGTTCAAAAATGCAAGGGAGGCTTGCAAAAGTAAACACTACAAATTTTCATGGACAAAAAATGGCGCTATTTATATTCGCAAAAACGAAACCAGTAAGGTCCTAACAATCCGTAACAATGAGGATATCTCTAAACTAATTATTTAATCTTTACCTCAGATACACACTTAACATACACCTTATCAATTTTAATTATCATGGCCACCATTGGATATCAGAACGTACGTGGGTTACGCACAAAATCTTCAGAATTTTTTACAAGCACCTTGGGTTCTTCATACGATATCATCTGCATCACCGAAACCAATCTAAACTCATCTTTCTACGACCTCGAATATTTCCCGTGCTACTATAATGTTTACAGAAGGGACAGAGAAACCACTGCGGCGCAAAAATCTAGCGGCGGTGGAGTATTAATTGCGGCCAACAACAATTTCATCACCCTCTCAAGGCCGGATTGGTGCACCAATGCAGAAGATATGTGGATAAGTGTTAAGAGTGCTAGTAATAGTAAAACTATAAGTTTCAACCTCTGTTGTGTGTATTTACCGCCTGCGGATGTTGTTTCTTTCACGGAATTTTTTGATAATCTTGAGGTGATTGTAAATAATCATCCAACTGAGAAGTTTATAATTATTGGAGATTTTAATTTATCAAATATTGACTGGTCAGACTCCACTGAAGGTAATCTAAATCTAAAACCCTCTATTGCTAATAAGGATAAAAGAAGTACAGACTTTATTAACTACCTTTCTTTTACATCTCTTCTTCAGTTCAGTAATATTCGTAATCATCTAAATAAGACATTAGATTTAATTTTGGCCAATGACCATATCATCGAAAATGTTGCAATTGGTTCGAAATTTGTTAATGAAGACCAGTATCATCCCACTGTAGAATTCTATATTAAATGCCCAACTTTAACATATTTTAAGAATAATACTCAGTCAACATTTAACTTTAAAAAATGTAATTATGACGAGCTTAATGCGAGTCTTTCAACTGTTCCTTGGCATACAGTATTAAATGATCTCCGCGTGGAGGAAGCAACGTCTAAATTTTATGATATTATATTTGAATATATTAACATTTTCACACCTATCAAGACTATAAGACGGGGACGCTTTCCACTCTGGTATTCTTACTCAACAAGGAAAATAATTAAAGAAAAGAACAAATGGCATAAAAAGTGGAAGCTTTACAAAAATAAAACAGATTATTTGACTTTTGCTCTTTTACGCGGTCGTAGTAAATTTTTAATTCAACTAGACTACAAAAACTATATCAAATCTGTCGAAAACTCAATACTAGAGTGTCCTAAGCGCCTCTGGTCTTATGTGTCTAATCTAAAAACATCAAATAATAGTGTACCAAATAGTATAACCCATAACAATTCCACTGCTAATAACAGTTTGTCAATTTGTAACACATTTAATAATTTTTTCTCATCAGTATTCATTGATGGCGAGTTAAAAAATTGTAATATAGACGCCAAAGGCAACTACTTTTCGAGCAATAAAACAACCATCACCGTTGAAATGGTTGAGTCGCTTATGAATAAGCTTGATGTCAATAAGGGAGCAGGGCCAGATTATCTCCCTGCACGTATCTTACGTAACTGTTCCTCATCATTAGCAAAGCCAATCACTATACTTTTTAACAAGTCGTTGTCAGAGTGCCGATTTCCTTTAATTTGGAAACAAGCTCACGTGGTCCCAATATTTAAATCCGGAAACAAAACTCAAGCAGAAAACTATAGACCTGTTTCTATCCTCTGCTGCACAGCAAAGTTATTTGAGTCTGTAATGTATGATAAAATTTTTACTATATTTCAACCTTATATCTCCAGTCAACAACATGGTTTCACCCCAGGTCGTTCAGTTGAGACTAATCTGGTATCATTTACTGAATATGTTCTTAAGTCATTAGATAAAAGACTACAGGCCGATGCTATATATACGGATTTTAGTAAGGCATTCGACCGGTTAGATCATTCAATTTTAATAGTCAAATTACACGACATAGGCATCTGTGGAGATCTTTTAAGATGGATAAAATCATACATATCTAATAGATCACAGGCTGTAAAATTAAATGGTTTCATTTCTACATTTGTCAAAGTAACATCCGGAGTCCCTCAGGGCAGTCTCTTAGCACCATTGCTATTTAATATTTACGTCAATGACATACAGCATTGCTTTTTAAATTGTGAATACCTACAATACGCTGATGATTTAAAAATATTTAGAACAATAACAAATACTACCGATTGTCTACTGCTACAAGAGGATCTCCACAGATTAGAAAAATACTGTCAAATAAACAAACTTGCCTTGAATGTTAGTAAGTGCTATAAAATTAATTTTACACGAAACAAAAATATAATCCTATATAACTATTCTTTGAATAATGCAACTCTGATGAACACCACATTGGTAAAAGACTTGGGAATTTTATTAGACTGTAAACTCGTTTTTGCGGAACATATCGAATACATTAAGAATAAATCTCTTAAAATGCTTGGCTTCATCATACGCTCCTCAAAACATTTCAATAATGTTAATGCTATTAGAACACTTTATTATTCCTATGTTAATAGTATTTTAAATTTTGCTTCTATCATATGGAACCCACAATATGACACCTACGATAGTAAAATCGAGGGAATTCAAAAGAAATTCATATCATTTTTGCAAAAAAAATACAAACTTCCAGAGAAATCATATGAACAACATTGTAAAGACCTAAACATGCTCTCCTTAAAATCTCGTAGAACACTTAGTGATATAATATTTCTTTACAAAATTATTAACTACAAAATAGATTGTCCTAATATTTTATCATTAATAAATTTTAACGTACCGAGATTAGGCATACGACACCATTCTCTCTTTTATATAACACCTTGTAGCACAAATGCCTTTTTTAACTCGCCAATCAACAGAATTCTTTACTCATATAACCAAACATTCATAAAGAATGATATATTCAGTCTATCATTTCATTCATTTAAACATTACTCTAAAGTAATCTTATTTTAATTTAATCACACTTTACAACCGATGTATTCTACTATCAACGAGAACATAATTTGGGCTTGGCCTGTTTTGTTCTGTCCTTTGTAAATAAATAAATAAATAAATATCTTATTAATGTGTATGTTTTATTTGGGTTTAGACATAATAATAGTAAAATTTATTTTTACTTCGAAAAGGATTAATGTAAAAGAAGATTTATTGGAAGATGTGTTGCTAGTAAGATTTAACGGAATGTGAAAATGTATATTGTATGGTATGTACAAACTATAAAGTTAAAGTATATTTCAAGTTAATATAAGTTTTTTTTAAATATCTCTTTTATTTATAACATTTAGTAAATTATCCACTTGAATTCATTCTTTTGTCTTTTTAAATAATTACAGCAGGATCTTATTTAATTCAAATGCATAGATTTTTAGTACTAAAACAAATTTAAAACAGCACTTGCTATATTTTCATATTTTTAGATAAAGATCGGGTGTCTAATTTAACCTAATCACCTTGTGTCTTTGCATCTTACGGGTGTTAAACTTAATAAAATGGTTAAATGTTAATGTGTTTAACGATTTGGTAAATTTAATATGTCGATGGTTCGCCAGTCTAAAATATGCTGTCCGTGAGCATCAAACCCCATCGTCATCGTTTATATTTTAGTTGAGACGCAAATATTGTTATCGTATTTATAGAGGGTTGCGGTGACTAGAAAAAAAAAATGATTTTTTGACAAAAAAATATTGTAAAACCGGTTTTAACCGTTATTATTTCGGTTCACGAAAACGAAAAAAGAATTTTTTCGGTTAGAACGAAAAGAACGAAAACGATATATTTCGTTTTCGTTCCGAACAGAAACGAACGGAATTTTTTTCGTTTTTAGTCCCTGGACAGAACACAAAATCGCAGAACTGGGCCACATAGCAGAGGACAAAAATAAATGGAAGCAATACACCAATACCCTATGTCCCAAAAAGGGAATAACGGGTCTATTATTATTATTATTATTATAAACTAGTATGCCTCGAAAATATCTCGAAAATTTATTTTAACTACTGTCAGTGGGTTACCAAACTTTATTTATCAATAAAAACATTGATAATGGCAGTAAAAGTCACCTTAATTAACAAAATTTCAATTTGCTTTGATTCTCCATGTAAATTTTACTGTGATTATCAAAGTTTTTAGTGATAAACAAAAATAAAATTTAACAAAAAACTGACAAAAGTTATATGTATTTTGATTTTGTGTTAGTTTTTTTAGTTATTTCAAAATAAAACCGTTGATGATGATGTTCTGAATGTTGTTTTTTATTCTGATGCCGAAAATGTAAAAATATCCAGTGTTTCATAGAAAAATAATAATTTGTGGTAATTTCCTGCTAAACCAAAACTGCCAAAAAATTAAAGATTTCAGGTGCAATTTTTTTTTACCACATATTCAAGTCAATTTAAAAACAAAAGGTATGATAACAATTAAGATAATAGATCGTATCCTGAGCAACCCTGAGTACCTACTCTATTAATGCGAAATATTTTAGAAGCTAATGCTTGTCATATTAAGCGAATTGTTATTCTACTTATAGCATAAAAACACAATATCACTCCTATAAGAGTAAATTAGTTATTTACTAAGAACTTTTGAAAAATACTTAAATATTTTTGAAACAAATTAAATGAAATTTAATAAAATAAATATTTTATTCTACAAGAATTTCCTTGTAAAATGATGTAGCGTGCAAATCCGAAAAAGCTGAATTTAAATTAATTACATAAACTGATCTTACTGCGTGCAGTCAGTGCTTTAAAGGAAGTAACTGCTATTAATTAATACCATGGGGACCATTTGCGTAAATTGCCTTTCATGTCGAATTATTCTTTCCGTTAATTTAAGTAGTATTTAAACGCTCGAGTTTTTTAAATGGAATTTAAATGAGATGGATAACCTAAACGGCCGGAAAAACCCTGTTTTATTTAGTTCAAGTAAGACATAAGGACTTGAGATTGACGGGAGACATTTTCAAACCATATTTTATGAATATCCGAGTAGTGGTTTAAATGTGAGGCGAAAACGATCCAAGCTAGACGAAAACAATGGCGTTGAACACTTACTTAGGAATATACAAGTGAGACATCTGCCAAGATTACAAAGGTAAGTACGCTGTGTAAGGCCCTAAACAATAGAAGCAACAGAAGTAGAGTGATATAAAGTCACTGCGTGTTTCAGAGGTTTTGCAGCCTGCGAATACAGGAATAGGGATTAATGCTGTTATAGCACCTGGTTTATTGTAAGTTTTTTCTCTTCCCAAAATTTGACATGTTTATTGGTCTAAAATTGGTAATTCTTGGAACAACACAATTTCGATAACGATTTTTTGTAAACAAGTAGGGTAAACTGCACAGTTATTGGACACTTAAGGAAATTTAACCATTTGAGACTTCGTAAAAAATATGCTATGTATGATAGATTTAAAAGTAACTCCAGCAATGAGAAGCTCATTTCTTAGACTTCATGTAGAACCACAGAGAAAACTGTTAAAAGCGTACATAAAATTGTAATTAAATATTAAACAAAGCAGCTCACAAAAGTACAGTTATTGGACACTTTTTACAGTTATTGGACATAATTAATACAGTTATTGGACATAAATATTGACTTTATTTTCATTATTTATTTAACATAACAATTTCATTTCAGAGTTATACATCTTAAAAATTTCATCAGTATCATCAGAATCATTCGCTGTTTGATCATCTGACTCTTCCTTGTAGCACATGTGACACATGAATCCATCAAAATCGTCTTCATCGGGTAAATGTTTGATATGTGTATGAGGAACACAAACACGATGAAACATTTTTTTGCATTCGTCACAACGAATTTGCGTTTCTGTTGTGATTGGTAAAGAACACACATAGCATAATATATATATTTTTTTTAACTGGATTTTTTTTATTTTTGTTCAGCTTCAGCTCTTCACGCTTTCTTTTTTTCTCCTCTTTATCTTTTTCTGCTTGAAATTTTAGTAACCGTTTCGCTTCAAAAATTTTTTAAAACTTATCGGAGGTAAGAGCGAATGGGGTGCGTTGCATTTGTCGTTTTCCTTTACGTTTTGGAGCATGCGGCCACATTAAAAATGGTGAAATTGAAGAATTTTGAGTTGAAGTTTTAATAAGTGGAGAATCATTAACGTTGCTACAAGATGGAATGGGTTCATATTCGGAGGGTTTGGTTTGATTATTTACTTCTAATTCTGGTGAATTGCTATTAAGAACTACGGTGACGGCAGTTTCGTCTAAATCAGTGATTAGTTCATTACATTGTTCCGTATTTGTGTTGTCTTGATTCACATTCTCTTCCGCGCAAAAATACTTCCATAAATGGAACAACTTTAGAAAGTGGTCACTGTCTTGTTGTTTTTGAAGAATTTCATTCATTGTCTTAAACTGTTCTATTTGCTCATTCCCAACTATGTTAACAAATGTGGCATAACTCATTTTAACGTTTTTTCCAACGTAACATTTTTAGCAGCCGTGCTTAAATTTGACCCGAGGCACTTGGAGTAATCCACAGCATCTGGATCGAACGGACATAATCCACACACTCTAAATCCATTTACGAGTGTTTCAGGTTTGATTGTGGAAACAATTTCAAGTAAAAGTGGTGCAATATTAATTTTATTTAACGTTTCCCCTGGATTTTCTAATTGCCATTGTCGTACAACTTTACGCCAAGCACCCTTAACTGGACAAAATACAGCTACGTCAGCTGGTTGCAAAATTCGCGTAGCATTAGGGTAAAGTGCGACAAGTTCGATTTGCAGTTTTTTGCACAACAAACTTATTTCATAAGTCATGTGCGATTTATGTCCGTCCACAAAGACGATAACAGGAAATTTAATATTATTTTTTACCAAGTATGGATGAAAGATATTTCCTATATATTCATAGAATATTTCTGAAGTCATCCATCCATTATCACTTCGAGAAACTCCCCATTCTGAGGGTACGGTTCTTGCTATTTTCTCAGGTATTCGTTTATATGGATAAACGATCATTGGTACACAAATACTTCCATTAGCCGAAAACGAAAACATCACGGTGATATTTTCTTTGGAAGACCCTTGGTCAATAGAATATTTTTTTTTTTTTACCCCTTTTCTGCCAATACCCGGCCAGTTGATGGGCAAATTTGAAACCCAGTTTCTTCACCGTTAAAAACTCTAGTAGGATCATTTATTACTTCCATGAGATCGTTTTCTATAAAATACTCATTAATTTCCTTAAACCAACTTCTAATATCTTTTTCCGACACGCATGCACTCGCAGAAGACACTGCTTCGCTCTGTCGGCAAGCAATTTGTGGATTTCTGCGTAGAAATGCCTTTATCCATCCAGTACCTGGTCGATTATTCTTAAATGGATTTGGACGAGGATGCTTTTCTAGATATTTTTGGACACTAACAATAAGATCGTCAGTTTTACGTGGAAACTGGAAACCCTTTTTTCCCTAACTCTGCAATCCACTTCACCAATGTTTGTTCTTCATTACCTGTAAGCACCGGCGATGGTCCAAAAGATTTCTTATGATCGGGATGTTTTATTTTGAAATGTATTGTTGATTTTGGTACACCATATTTTTGTGCTATTGTTCTGACTGATAAATTTGGATTACGTTGCAATTCCTCAATTGCCTTATTAATGTCGGATGAACCATATTTTCTAAGTTTCGGCATTTTAAATACAAAAGTATGAAGCTTCTTACTTTCAAAATTGTTGAAAAACATAAATAAACAAATTACACTTCCAAATTAGCTTAATTTAATTAAAGATCATGTTAAGACGGACTAATTATTGTCTTATGACCCTTTGAATTTAGAATAGAATTGAATACATATTTTTTAAACTTAAGTTTAAAAAAAAAAAACGTAGTCCAATAACTGTCCAATAAAATAATATTAAAAATTCAGTTACTGGACACTCTGTCCAATTACTGAAAATCTCGCTTATTTTAGAACAGTTATTGGACAGCATTGGCAATGAACATCCGCTTAGATAAGCTATGCAAAATACGCAAATTACAACCTATTGTTTACCGCTACATTGCAATTTTAACTTTTAGAGTAGTTTGTATCCAAAAATAATTGTTTATAAAGAACACAGAAATTGTCATCCGTTAAGAAATTGCTTACCAATTGCTTGTTGCGAACACTTCAATGAAAATAAACTAATTTTTAAAGTGATATGTATTTATTTTAACGAAGTATTTGACAACACTTTGAAGCTAGAAGATTAGCTGTACCAACTATCACAAAAGAAAAACCCTCTTGTTTTGTAAAAGCTTATTATAGAAATCTACAACGGACTTGTCCAATAACTGTATAGTTAACCTAATACGTCTAGAGCAATTTCGCTACGTTTATGCATTCAAAGCTATTAATTTAAAACTATTATGAAAGGTTTGAGAACATTTTATTTTAAATGTTTGTCTAGCCAAGTTATGTAACCAAAAAAACCTTGTAAAAGGTTAACCCAAATTTTGATTGTGGTTAATTTTATTTTAAAAACATCCAAGGCCCGATTGCATAAAAGTTGAACAAGGGATTAACTCCGGGATTAAACCTTGTTAACCCTAAAACTAGGCAAAATTGCAACATAGTTGGCGCTGATATTGGCTAGTTTTAGAGATTTACTTGTATTTTAGCACCAGTGTTGATTTGTGCAATCGGGTCCAACAAGGTTACTTTTAAAACCGGTTTAGCTAAGTCTCTTTTTAAGGATTAGACAAATATTTCGGAATGGCTGAATGTTAGCTAAACCTCCTCCTTTTAAAGTCAAACCTGTTCCGATATTTTTCAATTCTTTTACCATGTTACCATCCGTACTAGTACTTTCTGGACAATAACCCCTCGGACATTAATCCACTGTTAATAACCTCCCGGATAATTACCCAAAACCTGAAAATAACTTCTCGTTCGTCAAATTAATTAATATTTAAAAAATGATCTTTAAAAATACAAGAAGTCTACAGAACGGCCCATGAGCGTTCTATAAAATGAGACAAAATAATATGCATTTGTCTATTTCGGGGTCACTAAACTACGGCCCACTGGCCACATCCACCCGCAATGTGATTTTATCGGCCCGCGAAAATGTGTTGGAAGTTGGTATTTTTTGCAGTTCTGCTGAACCACAGAAATAATTTTAATTTAAAGTTGCAGGGTGAAAATAACATAGTTTGTGAGTTATTTGCTCATATCAAGGCATTCAGAGCAAAGTTTATCCTTCTAGAACGCCAGATAAAAGATTGTAATTTCGCTTATACAGTGTGTCCAAAAAGTAACGTAACGGATCAATATCTCGTCTTGTAACAATTTCACAAAAACAAGTTTCATACAAAAGTTGTTTGTGGTAATTTACTACATGACCTTAAATTATTTTCAACTATACAGGGTGTTCCATTTTCGTGCTATATCAAAAACAAAGATTTTTTTAAATGGAACACCCTGTATATTTTTAGGTCTTCGAATGTCATTTTTTAACCTCTACATGAATGTCTTTTAATTTTTTGATTTTGTGACAGTGTTGCCAACTTATTATTTTTTTTCCGAAAAATCTGACATAAGCAGGCTTACTTTAAAAAATCGTAGCGACCTCGTTTCTTGCAGTTAAGAAATAAGTTTTAACAAAAATGTTAGTCCGGTTAGAAAGCAACATTTTAATAATAAAAAATTTAAATTTATTGATACAGGGTGTTTACAAAAAAATGCCAAACTTTCCAAACTTCAAAGTGACATAACTCATTTTTTTTAAATGTAAACACCCTTGTTTTATTATGCTATTCGATAGCATTTTTTCTCCCCTTCAATTTTTATGAAGGGTGTCCTATGTCTAAACCCCGTAGTTGTTGAGATATTCAATACCTTTCAAAAAAATTGCCATTTAATTGCATTTTTATGCATCGAAGTAGGCCGTGCTTATGCAAAACAAGTGCCAAAATGTAAGCAATTTTCACAATAATTTGAAATTTTTGAAGTAGATTCTTAATAAAAATACAAGTTATTGGTACTAATGGATTCGTTAGAAGATGCTCCATTTAAATAACTGCTAGTACCAGCATGGTTCCATTTAAAAAAATTGACTTTTTGTCAAAAAACCGATTCCGCAACCTTCAAAGCCGATTAAAGTAACCTAAATGTCATTTAAAATTTATAAAAACGTTTTTTGGACAATTGTTGACATAATAAAAATCAATTTGTGCAGGTCACGGCACCTTTAACCAAAAATTAAATTTTGTTTAAAAAAAATTTGAGGTTATAAAAATTACCCAAAATAGTGCATTTGTATCCAAAATCACTTCCTCTTTCCAAAAATGTAAAAATATACAAGGTGTTCCATTTAAAATAACAAAGTTGGGGTCATTTCCGGCGAAACCGGAAGTGAAACAAATGTGTGCATGTGCTCAAAAAGCCCGGTTTTTTGCACATATCATATGTCTAAATTTTCATTTATCTAAAATCAAAACTAAAGAAAAAAAAGGGTAAATTGTTTTTATCGGTACACAAAATATACTTTGTTAATGAATTTTATTTTGAAATTCAGAGCAGTATAGGTAGATGTAATACATAAATTTTTCATTATTATTAATGCAAAATCTGGTAAAAATATTTGTTACGTTTACATATTTGCGCGAAAGCTTAATTGCGCGTTTTACAAATATGAATATCAGTAAATTAAATTGCAAAATACCGACACGAACAATATAAAAATTACTGGAAAATCTCGTTAAGAAATAAATATGAACGGTAATTTATTTGGCAACATTCTCGAGAGAAAAAAACAATCGCCTTAAAATATTTTTCAATTATTTATGAATCTTATAACCGCATTATTCAACAGTTTGTTTTTCAAATCGGTTAGAAAATATTTTTATATTTTCAGCTACATTAATATTTTAATGCTTCTATGATTTTTTTGATAAAAAAGTCACAACTTATAAGATACCGGTAGGTCATGAATACATATAATTTGCGCCTAAATCCCTAAATGAATTTGTTATTATGATTAGTTTTAGGTCATGCATCAACTTTTAAAATGAATTAAATAATTTGGGAAATCAGCAATAAATAATTTTTCATTTGTTGCAGACTTTCTGAAAGACGCTATGAACTACTATAATAGTAAACAAAAAGAACTAACATTTTTAAGTTTAGGTGTAAAGTATCCGTTTAGTTTTGTTTAATCACAGTGAAATAATATATCCAACGTTGATTATATCAGGGTCTTATAAAACTTTTCCGATCGCGCCGGTTCTGGCTATAATAGAACTCTTAAAATATGTAAAGTTTATAAAACCTTCAAGTTTTATAAACAGATCTTTTTAGCAGTTGTAGCAATTGTTAACATCCATAAAAAAGTTCTGAAGCCCTTGAGATATTTCGCGAGATCGTAAAATAGTTCGAAAAGCTGAACTTGTATAAAATATCATAAAAGTCTTAGCTATCGAAATCGGTAGAAAAATATTTTTTTCACTACTAGTAATATAGCGTAGCATTATGACGTATATTAGAATGCCGTGAAATTCAATTTCTCTACCTATGCATGGTTACAGGTAAACAATTTTTCATTATTAACCACTGGTGAATAATGAACAAATTTATATTTTTTGATAATGCTGTTGTAGTTTTAAAGAAAAAAAAATTATAGGACGATTTAGTATGATGGAGAAATTCTCTTTATTGGTATTTTAGCATTTAAAACGTTGTTTAAATAAATAAATTTAATTTTAAAAACTTTGGTGTATTTAAATAACACGACTTTCGCGCCGAAATAAATGACGGTTGTCAATATCCACACCGTCGATTGACACAACGTAAAAAAGAAAAGTTTTAATAATGTCAGTATTTTAGATGAAACCATCGCTTAAAAACAATGTTTTTAAATAACAATAGTGATTTAGCAAGATGAGTAACACGCAGATTCAATATTTCTATAGAATAGATAGGTACTTAACTTTTTATATTTTAGGTTAGAAAGTGCGTACCTAACATAAATGGGTTTGTCTTACTAGTAGTGAAAAAAATAGTATATACACCACGGTAGAGAAGTCTTATAGCCTTCGGGCCCTTAGATCCCTCGGCGCTTCGCGCCTCGTGATCTAATCTGAGCCCTCAGGCTATAATAGTTGACTTCTCTACCTTGGTATATAATATACTATTAAATTCTGAAGCTAGGTGAATTTTCTTCACAAAAGTATAGGTATTTTCTTATTTAACAAAAAAAAAAATTATTACTTTCGACAAATAATATTATTAGTCGTAAAAAAGGATAAGCTAAGATAATCATCTGCAACTGAAATCTCATAACATACAAAATTTCCTAAAAAGGCGGTCCCAAATTAACTCTTTTTTCTAATTTAGAAGTGCTTAAAGAGCATGGTCTACCACAATTGGGGTTTCGGAGTCCTGACAGTCTTAACCATATTTCTATTGCCGGTACTCGAAACTTTAAAAAATGAAAATGCCGGGATTTTCCAGAACATTTGTTTTTCCGAGACATTGGCATTGCTTCGATTTCAACAACTTTTTGAAAGACAAAGGAATTTAAATATTAAATTTAAGGGAAAGTGTCATTAAATAATGTAGCTATCATAATAATAATCGTTTTTTTTTTTTAAATAACGTTTAAGGTTGGTGAAAGCCTTTTTTTTCAATAAAAATAACCTATTACTTTTATTTACATCATTTATTTAAAAAATATCTACCTAACCTTTACCCTAATCCTCTATTATTGACCAAATAAATGAAGGTCAGGTAAAACGTCACTTTAAGTTGTTTTCTTTTTTAAAGAAAACAAACGATGTTTGTTATCCTACCACTCATATTTGACACGGAAACATCCGAAGTGCACTTGGTCTACTACGACGCCATTCTGATTATCGTCTCTTAAAGATTGCTGGAAAATATTGGGCCGTATGCATAAAAGCAAGTAATAGTTATTTACGTAACAAGACCAGAAAGTGGTACTTTATTGGACGAGTCCTGAAAGCATACGAGTCCAATAAAAACACTTAACGGGTACCTATGTTACGTACAATATTTTTTCTGTATCCTCAACTGACACCAAAATCCTATCGTCACCATCCATAATTAAACAATAACTTAACAAACTACAGGTGAATACTCGCTTGGTGGTATAATGACGCTTGCTTGACAGCGAAAATCAACAAAATAACTCATCACCCTGGCAACTAGCTACTTTCCAGCCTAGTCTGGTAAAGGCAACTCATTACCATGCCAACCAGTTACTTTCTGGTCTAGGCCAGTAAAGATGTATTTTTCAGCTTATAGTAGTAGTAGTAGTTTTTATTTGTTCTGAAAAATCCAAAAAGGCATAGAATATGTCACAATAATCACACAATATCACCGCGAATATTTTAAGTGGTGATAGAGGACCTTTTTCTAAGAAAAAAATTCAAGTAAAATTGTTTCCTAAAATCAAATGCTAAGCTGATATCAACACTTACTTGATTTTTTTACACTTCTGCATTTATAAGACTCTGTAGCCGAAAATATCAATTTTATCGTAAAATACTTTGCAGCTTTTTAATAGAGCATGAAATTCTCTACAAAATTAGTTTTATTTCTTTTTTGTCTACAGGCAATGGTTTGAGATTTATAAAGCAGTTTGAACAAAAAAATGTAAAAAAAATTAATTGTTTCTAGACTTTGCAACCGCTGTATCTTTAAAACGAAAGGTTGTACAAAAAAACCGACGGCCCATTCCGGATAGCAAATTTTATGGGCTACAACTTTGGTCAAGTGAATTTTTTTGAAAATCAAACCGATTTTCCGGAAAAGCTGAAAAGAAGAAATAGAGTGCAAAAACAAAGTTTCCTACAAATATTGTTTTGTATTTAAAAATGCTTTTATCACGTGACTGAAAATGATGGAGGTCATTTTGAACACTTATTGAAGTAATTTTCTGGTAACATGTTAATTTTATTGCGTCCAGATGGATTTGCATGATTTTGCATTTTATCGTATTTTTTTTCAAATTTTTCACTATTATAAACATTTCTATGATACATTTAGCTTTATTGAACAACATATTTACCGAAGTTGTAGTCCGTTAAATGCCTTATCCGCAATAGGCATTCGTTTTGCTCTACGACGTTTCGTTAAAAAGATGCGGCGTTTTTAAAAATGTACGTAACTAATTTATACGCAATTTTACAATTCTTTGTTAAATTTGTTCGTTAGCTCCTTAAAAAAAATGATAGGGGTGGTTTTCTGAAGAATTTCAAACTTCATAAAAAGCTTTGAAACTGATGAGATACATAATTTTATGAATGTTGCCGATGCTATGGCATTTTTAAATACAAAATATCATAATTACTGGGAGTTTTTGTTTTTCGAAAACGATAAAATGCAAAACAATGCAAATCCATCTGGACGCAATAAAATTAACATGTAACCACAAAATTATTTCAATAAGTGTTCAAAATGACCTCCATCATTCAATTACTTAATCGCACTCTCTTTAAAAGCATTTTTAAATACGAAACAGAATTTGTAGGAAATTTTGTTTTTGCACTCTATTCCTTATTTTCAGCTTTTCCGGAAAATCGGTTTGCTTTTCAAAAAATTTCACTTGAACAAAGTTGTAGCCCATAAAATTTGCTATCCGGAATGGGCCTACGGTTTTTTTGTACAACTTTTCGTTTTAAAGATACAGCGGTTGCAAAGTCTAAGAAACAATTAAATTTTTTACATTTTTTTTTACATTTTTTTGTACAAGCTGCTTTATAACTCTCAAACTGTTGCCTGTAGACAAAAAATAAATAAAACTAATTTTGTAGAGAATTTTATGCTCTATTAAAAAGTTTTAAAGTATTTTACGATAAAATTGATATTTTCGGCTGCAGAAGTGTAAAAAAATCAAATAAGTGTTAATATCAGCTTAGCATTTGATTTTAGGAAAAAATTTTACTTGAAATTTTTTCTTAGAAAAAGGTCCTCTATCACCACTTAAAATATTCGCGGTGATAACGGGGACACCCTGTATATACGAATATACAGGGTGTTTCTAAAAGGTTGTCCAAAAATTCTAGTGCTAATACTACGTGAAAAAATAAGAAAAAAAGTTCATATAAACATAGGTCCGATAACGCTTCCTAAGGGAGCTAGAGCCCCTCGAAGGAGGTGTCGAAAAAGTGGATTTTATTTATTATCTCAGGAATCCGTTGAGGTACGGTTATGAGACTTGGTATGCAGTTTAGTAGTTATGCATGGTATTATTTTACACTATTGACAAAATTATCTTTAAACCATAGGCGTACGAAAATGGACCCTACCCCCCTTTTTTCTCATTCCTTCGAGGGGCTCTAGCTCCCTTAGGAAGCATTTTCGGACCTATGTTTATATGAACTTTTTTTTTTATTTTTTCACATAGAATTAGCACTAGAATTTTTGGACAACCTTTTAGAAACACCCTGTATACACAACACAAAATTATATTATATAAATTGATGGGAAACAACTGATTTTCTGGACGGACGCAAAAAAAAGCTTTTACTAGCGATTTTGCAAGTAAATCCTTGGTTCTGTTTGCATAAAAAGTTTAAGCAGCTACTAGGAGTAGTATTTATATAAAAGGGAAGGTCACGATACGTTGTCGTTAGAATTTGATTAAGGCTGTGTTGTTTGTTATATCAAGAACATCAAAACTAAATGTTTTCCAGAGTTATACGTGCCACTGGCCATTTGCTTTGGAAAAGTAGGGGAAGAACTGAAAAATTGGTATAAAAAGATCACTTTTGCGATCGCGTTGGCCATAAAACCGTCAGAGACAACATCGAAATTTTTCTATTGGTAAATAGAAAAATTTCGATTTTATCTCTGACGTTTTTATGGCCAACCCTATCGCAAAAATTACTTTTATTATTCAACTTTTCAGTTTTCCCCCTATTTTTCCGAAGGAAATGGTCAGTGGCACGTATAACTCTGCAAAACATTTAGTTTTGATGCAATAAACACAGCCTTAATCAAATTCTAGCGACAACGTATCGTGACCTTTCTTGGTTAGTTTTCAGTAGGGTTTCTTTCGCGGGATCCCGGGATCCCGGCCCATTTTAAGCTATTTTATATTTCCTGGGAATTGCTTTTTGTCCCGGGCATTCCCGGGATTTAAAAAAAATGTTATTTTTGTTTATTTTGAGCTAAGATCTTTGTTATACTATCATAACTTTTTAGAATTTATTATAAATTTCTTTACTAACAGTAAATTATGGACAAACATTACTTTTATTTCAAAATAATTTTTCTCTTTTATTTTTTTGCTTTTGGTTTGGCGTAAAGAAGCCCCGTCTCCATGACAAATTTAATATCTTTAAAACACTTTTACAGTTTTATTTTTGTGTACCCTGGTAATGCGAAGCTAAATAGCTTATAAATGAAATTTTATAGAGAAAAACGATCTTTCTTTGCTGGTAGATGCTCTCAAGGCAATTTCACCTACAGCAATAGAGACTGAGAGACATTTTATACTGTAGGACTTTTTGTTAATAAAACAAGAAAAAATTCATTGTAAAAATAACATTATTGTGTACATAAATAAGAAATTGCAATAGAAAGGTTATATTTCCTAAATGTATGTTTCTCTCACCAATATTATTTATTCATTTATAATAATCATGGAGCAAAATGTATTACATATATGACTTGGAGTTGTTTTTAAGTAATAAACCGCTCCCTTAATTTTTTGGATTATTTATTTAAAATATTGACATAATTTATTACATCCCGGGATCCCGGGAAATCCCGGGACAAAGGCTGATTTCTTACCAGAATCCCGGGACAAGCAAAATAGTCAAATATGAGAAACCCTAGTTTTCAGTAATACTTAAAAACCGTATGGATAACACGGAGTATTTATGTACTTAAAATTTTAAGTAAATACTAGTACAATCTCAAGCCTGCCTGTCACCGTACTTATTTTCGCATCAGTCGTAATCATGGCGTTTTTTATGCAAGTCAAAGCTCCTAAAATCTATCAAAATCAACGAGATCACGATTTTCGACAATATCTTACATTTACACTATTTACGTTCGAACAACGTCATTCTTGGGCAACGTGGACGAAACCAGAGGTGGCGCTTTTTCACGGAAGGAAAAACTCTAGGTGTAGGTAGATATATTTAAGATTCTTAGGTGATCCCGGATTTCAGATAGACGTTGGTGAAGATGTGGGTATTAATCAAAGTACAGTTAGCCGAACTGTAACAGAAGTTGCGTGCAAAATCTATACCAATCGCCAAGACTGGATCAAATGTTCAAAAAATATCGGTGCAGTAGAAAAAGCTAAAAGAGATTGGCAGACAAAATTTAATTTTCGGTGGAGCTTTAGATTGTACACCGGTCGAAATATACAAACCATCAGAACACCCTGACGAGTATATCAATAGAATATCTAAACCTTGCATTAACGGTCAAGCTAATAGCTGATAGCAACGAATTATTTACAAGTGTTGATGCTACCAATCCAGGCTGCACTGATGACATGCATTTAAAATAACAGCATAGATTTTTAATACGTTCAAAATACATAATTTTAAAATTTTGTAAAAAAAAAAAAATTGGGTTAGTCTTGAATTTTTCCCAGGACTCGAGGCAACAAAAAATTAAATAAACCCTAACCACAATTAACTAAATTAAATTTTCCCGTTATTCGCAAAGGCCCATGATGTTAAAAACCTTTTTATTGTTGCTGAACTCTGCGATTTGAATACCACTTTGATGGATATGTAGAGCTTCCGTTAGCTTTACCATCTCTTTAAAAGAAATTCCCTACGTAAAAATTAACCAAATCATTGAAATAACACGCCAGTGAAATGCCCTCATAAAGTTGCAAAAAGTATTTAGATATGAAGGTGCATAATTTAAAAGACAAAAAGCGATGTAACCCTTTTTTAGGTCAAAACATCATTTCGCTTATTCTGCTACACATTTTATACTTATTTACATATCTCGTGGTAAAACTTGATTTTTGTTTGCATATTCGTATCTTCATGTAAATTGGCAAGTTTATTAAGTAAATACAGAACAGAGTGCAAACATTTCAATAGCGGTTATTAAAACTGTACCCGTATTAAGTGTATATTTTGTAAATTCGTTTGTTGATTCTACCGATTTGTTTTGACAAAGTTGTAGGCTACTCGAACTTTTGAACTGCGCTCATCCATAAAATAGAAAGTTTCTGAAACGATAGTAACAAGGCAAGTGTGAAATTCAAGGACAATGCTTTCAAACGCAATCTCTCTTACGGGAGGAATGCTGTTTTTGCACGTTTTCGATGATAAGTGTGAAAATTGGGATTATGTTATTTAAAAAAAAAATAACTTCGTTAAACTAACTGATCTAGATTTTCATCTTTCCAAGTTAGCGACTACAGTCGCATTTTTGCGAAAACTAATAAGATTTAACATATTTAAAACTTAAGTCATCTGATAGCAAAAACTAATAAGAAATTTGTGTATTCATTTACAGCCTAGGAAATTGAAACATTATGACATGTTTAAAAGTGATAATCATTTCTAAACTATTTTTTGACATTAACGATTTAAATTAAGTTTAAAAGATTCTAGCGATTAATTTAAAATATGGTGCAAAGGTATACAAAATGATAAATAACAGTTAAGTACAAAATAGTCCACATTTTTTGTTTAACTTTGCATTATACCATGTGCAAAAACTAATAGTCCCAACATGATAAATATCTTTTTTAACTTTAAAGAGTGAATTTTTTTCCAGGCCAGTAAAGTTAGAGGTAGGTATATAAAAACAGAAAAATGTTTTTGCTCATATTAGCTATGCTCCTTAAATTCTTTACTAGTCTTTCGAATGAGATAAAAACCAAAGTTTTGTGCCTTTCACTTCACTGAGACATAGATTTGTACGCAAATCATAAAGAGTTTTACGCCACCAATTTTTGTTCTTTTTATTTTGTTAATTATTCTGACGAAAAACGTTAATATTTAATGTAAAAGCGACCAAAGAATAATGGCATTGAAAGTTATTGTTTTACTACAATTATAGCTGCAGGGTTTTGTAAAAAAAAACAAGAAAAAAGTGTAAAAGTATGACAAAAATAATGAGATTACATTTTTTTGATTTCTGTTAGTATTGTCCTCCCACTTTATCGAACCCCTCTTTCTGATTGCCAATGTTTTTTTTGCACATTAATTTATTTAATTTGCTTAAGTAATATGTAATTTGATCAAAATTTGCTAAAGAAGTTCCTAGAAAACCATTAAACAGATACAACTTTTACCTAATTACTTTCGTATAAAGGTCTCTTCAGACACATCAGTCACGGCGCGTCTCCGATCCGTCACCGTTTTGTCTCAGTCATACCCACGATGCCTATTCACACACGTCAGTCAGGCGTCAGGCAATATCGGTAAGAAGAAATAGCAAGTTTGACTGTCAGACGCCGGAACGGCGCCGGGACTGTGACTGACAGACTGACGAGACATTCGTAACTGCGCCGGACGAGTGTAGATGAATCAACTTAAATTGCAAGAAAGAATATTTTTTATGACTGACGGTTAACAGAACTGACGGAACTGAGACGCGCCGTGACTGATGTGTGTGAAGAGACCTTAAACTGCAACACATTAGCCTTAAAAATATTTTATTACTTATGTTAGTTAAATGATTTTGGTGGGAAAAAATAAAAAATATGTATTTAGAAGTATATGAAGACCTCTGACCTAACCGTAAAAATACGCACATTTTAAATATAATAAAAAGTTGATAATGTTAATTATATAAGTATGGAAGCCATTTTGTAATAAATATAATACTGAAATAATTATTTGTTCTTCTTCTTCTTCTTCTTCCTCTTCTTCTTCCTCTTCTTCTTCTTCTTCCTCTTCCTCTTCCTCTTCAACTTCCTCTTCCTCTTCCTCTTCCTCTTCCTCTTCCTCTTCCGCTTCCGCTTCCGCTTCCGCTTCCGCTTCCGCTTCCCCTTCCCCTTCCCCTTCCCATTCCTCTTCCTCTTCGTCTTCTTCTTAATCTCGTGTTCCTTTCGGTGTGGAGTTCTTGATTATGTTTCTCTTTGTCTATAATTGTCACATCTGTGTCACATCTCTCCAGCTGTCTCCTTTTTCTCCTAGTTTATGTCTCACTTCGTTTTTTCATTTAATTTTTGGTGTTTCTCTCTTCCTTTTTTCTCAAACTTCTTTTTCCCTCCTATTTTGGCGTACCTGCTTTCTGGCATGCGTCCCAGTCATCTTAATTGGTTTATCTCTATCCTTTTCTTTACGTCTTTTACTCCTAGGCTTTTCCTGCTTTTCTCGTTGCTAATCTTATCAGTTAGTCCTACATTATTCTATTCTTCCCAAAAATCTCATCTCCTGCGTCTGTATCTTTTGTTTTTGCTTTCTTGTTAGTTGCCAAGTTTCTGAACTATAACTCGTAAATAAGTAAAAATTGGTAGGTCCACTGCATTAAATACTCGCGTCTTAGTTTTTTTTTGAGATCTCTTTCTTGCTAATTAAGCTTTTATTCGTAGCGCTGCAGTTATTCTGTTATTAAACTTTTCTTCCAATTTGCAGCTTTTTGCAATTATCGTTCCTAAATATTTAAAATTTGATACCTGCTCTATCTTTCTTGATTTAACATGATTGAAACCGTTACATGATATTTGTTATAACCACCGTCACTGTCTTTTTCATATTAATGCTAATATTGTATCTTCTTAATGTATTTGCCCATAAACCCAGATTATCTTGCTAGTACTTTTGGTTTTTGTAATTACACCGTTATAAATATTATAGTAGGAACAAATGGATTAGTTGTTCAAATATAAGTTTATTATTGTAACTGTTTGGTGGCTTGAGTTAAAAAAATATAATATTTATAATGCAATTTGGCATTATTTTTTGTTTGAGTGAATTGAATCGTATTGATTGATACTGTACACAATTCATTGGCCCAAAAATTAAACAACGATTTTTGCTTCGGTAAACATAAGGAGCTCTTCTTGTGTATATAAATTAGACTTTTGTTTGCGCCGCTGGAAAAGTTCAACGGCGAAACAAATCTGCAAGTTTTTGATGAGTAAGGTATTTGAAACTTCAGAAGCAAAATTGTTGAAGCGGATTGATTGCTATTTCATAATTCGGTTTTGTCAGTTATAATTTACATTGATTGTCATTCCGAAAGTTTGATTATTAATATTAATATTGTATGTTAGTTTACATCAGTGTTTCAAAATCAGTTTGTCTTTGCGCCCTCCTTTTTTGTATCAAAATTTATTGCGCCTTTTTTTTCCATATCAATTTTTATTGCGCTCTCCTTCCAGTCATGTTCTTTTGCCAATACACTTCATTTAATTTTATATTTCAACCATCTTTGAAATGAGCTTTTTTTAATAGATACAGGGTGTCCCCGTTATCACCGTAAATATTTTAAGTGGTGGTAGAGGACATTTTTCTAAAAAAAAATTTCAAGTATAATTTCTCGGATTTTTTTTTTAACTTTGTACCATATTTTCAACTTTTCCGAAAAATTGGTTTGATTTTCCGAAAATTTCACATGACCAAAATTGTAACCCATAAAATTTGCTATCAGAAATAAGCCGTCGGTTTTTTTGTACAACCTTTTGTTTTAAAGATACAGCGGTTGCAAAGTTAAAGAAGCAATTAAAGTTTTTAAATTTTTCTCATTTTTTGTACAAACTGCCTTATAACTTTTAAACCATTGCCTGTAGACAAAAAATAATTATCATCAATTTTGTAGAAAATTTTATGCTCTATTACACGCTGCAAGGTATTTTACGATAAAATAGACATTTTCGGCGACAGAGCCTTTTAAATGCAGAAGTGTAAAAAAATCAAGTAAGTGTTGATATCTGCTTAGCATTTGATTTTAGAAAAAAATTGCGCTTGAATTTTTTTTTTAGAAAAAGGTCCTCTATCACCACTTAAAATATTTGCGGTGATAACGGGGACACCCTGTATATGTATTTTTGTTAATACTTGTTTTGTTAAGGTAAATTTATAAATACTTTAAAAACGGGAACATTTACGCGCAATTATTGCACAAAGCAATACTGGTGTTAAAATACAGGTTAATCCCTTAAACTAGGCAATTCCAGCGCTAACTACGCTGCAATTTTACCTGGTTTCTGGGTTAACGTACTTTAATCCTGGTGTTAATCCCAGGTTCAACTTTTATGCAATCGGCCCTAAATATGATAATTAGGTTCACTAAGAACCTATCGTTTCTGAGACTGCTGTCACATATGTATTTTGGTATCCGAAAGATTCACCGAAAACCAATTCACCGAAAGCAATTCACCGAATATCAATTCACCGAATAAGCAATTCATCGAATAAGCAATTCACCGAATCATCGAAAAATAAATGGATATAAATTACGTGAAATATGTTAATCAAAGATCAGTAAGTAATATATTTTGACTGACCATCCTATTTTGTACATTGGTTGCACTTTTTGGGGTTAAGTACTTATTACTCATATTTTTAGTGTTTTTAATTATGGCTTTATAAGGTGGTTGGAACCTCAAACGTTGTTTTGCGTATTTATATCTACAGGTCTAGAGCAATTATTACACAGTAAGAAACAATTAAAACAATGAGAATAATAATTGCTCTAGACCTGTGGATGTGCAATATTCTTGAATTTGGGCTCAAAATGTAGCTAAAAGATGGGCGCATCTGATGACTTGTAGAAAGTGCATTTTAAAGTGTGTTTAGTATTCTTTACGGACGTCCGAAATTGGTGCTTAGAAATGGTCATTTTTGCGATCGCGTAAGCCATGACACCGTGTTAGAAAAAATTCAAAATTTCTTATTTTCTGATGCGCGCATCCTTTGCGAGTAAAACAATGCAAAGTTTTCAAAATTATCTCAAACGGTTCCCGAGAAAAACGCCAAAGACTAGACCCCTGCAAAAGCCGAAATTTGTTTGGAAAAATAAGCACCTCGCTTCACACAAAAATTCATAACTTCGTTATGACGTGTGCATTGTGGATATAAATACGTAAAACAACGTTTGAGAGTCCAACCACTTTATAAAGCCAAAATTAAAAAAATATATGAGTAATAAGTACTTAACCCCAAAAAGTGCAACCAATGTACAAAATAGGATGATAAGTCACAATATATTACCTACTTTCTGATCTTTGATTAATATATTTCATGTAATTTATATTCATTTATTTTTCGATGATTCGGTGAATTGCTTATTCGGTGAATTGCTTATTCGGCGAATTGATATTCGGTGAATTGCTTTCGGTGAATTGCTTTCGGTGAATTGGTTTTCGGTGAATCTTCCTAGACCCATGTATTTTATGTTATTGTTGTTTTAATAAATATTTTTGCTATCGATTACCAATATTCTTGCCTCTCTTTAGATATTTCGCGCGCCCCTCATTAGGGGGTCCATCCTAAAGCTTGAGAGTCACATATTAATTTACAAAATCATGCATTTTATTTAATGGTGTTCTCTTTACTTACACTTTCATTGCTTTTTCAGTGGTTCTTCAACAGAAACAGAAATGGTTACTTGTCAAGATTAAAACAAAATATATTGAAAAGCTAGTTTTAGCTCCCGCAACTTCGTTCGAATTAGTTCGAGTATCTATGGTGTACTTTTATTAGTTATAAGAATCCCTTTCATCTCCGTCTCATCCCCAATTTAAAGTCGTAATAGAATAACTGGTAACCAACAGCGTTCTCGACCGTCTTTGTGCGCTCTCCGCCTAGGGGCGGAGAGGGCAGCAAAGGTGTTAATAGTCTATCAAATCGGTTATTAAAAGCTTTCTTTTGCCCTTTCATGGAGACTTAGAAGTAAAACATACCTTCTAATACATGTTTTTAAATTTCTGTTCGTAAATTAATTTAGCATGTTGTTATATGCAAAAGTGTTAACTAAGAATAAAATATTCAACAGAGCTGTATTTTACATTAGTTGATAGAGCTCATGCAAATTATGTTAGGATGAAACACAACTACACAGTAAATGAAAACTACTAAGACAGCTCTAATGTAAACATAATTTATGCAAATTAATAAATTGCATTAATATTCATTTTGAGCCACACTCTCATCTGGCGAAATAGGCTGCTTTATATGCATTGTCAACCTTTACAACAAAAACATATATGCATGATTTATAATTGGAAGCCATTACTGCTACAAATCAACAATTAGAACAGTAGGTAGTTAGTCGTGGGAGATGGTATCGCGACCGCGTTATTTATAAATTCAAATATGAGTCAAACTTTTTTAAACCTAACGTTGACTCTGGTGCTTGTCTACCAACGCGACAGACCTCTAGCTACAATAGCCGGATCCATAGGCATTATTTGTTGTCCTTATGGTAATTAAACTTAATAAGAATGAATAGCAAACACAAATCTAACACCAAACTTGAACTAAACAATAGCAATTACGAACAAATGAACTCAAAAGATTACGACTCCTCTCTCCTCCAACGCTATATGCGAAAAAAAAAACGGATTTTAACAAAATCCAGGTAAACAATTAAGTACTTTTTTGTAATTCGTTTGTGTTTTTAACAAACTATAATTTATATTAAAAGTGAGAAAAAATTAAACTGGCAAATATCTCGAATTTTAGTGGGCGGTTAATTGTGCCGTTGAGGTAGTTAGCGAAAATCTGATATCGGTCTCTTTGGCTATTTTTCTGAAAAAGAACGCCTATGTATTCAGATTTTTTATATGACTTTCCATGTTGGCACTACAGACATTTTTTTTTTTAATTTTTGAAAATACAGGGTGAGTCACGACGGACGCGTCGGAGTTTTATGGCGAAACGGTTTATATTTTCCAATTTCTGTCGCTGTTAGATTATGTAAGTCAATAAGGGCTACATTTTAAAAATATTTTCAAATATACAGGGTGCTCCAAAAAAGAGTGCCATATCAAAGTTATACTTTTTCTTATGAAACACCCTGTATATTTTTACATTTTTGGATTCCTCTTTAAATTTAATTCAAAAAATGTATAAGGTTATATGGGTCTAAAGTCAACCGTTCTCGTGAAAATTGCATTTTCATGAAATTACAGTATTTTCAAAAAATTTCAACATTTGAAAACTTTGACAAGTCTGAAGAAATTCGCTTGGAGATAAGATTGACAATAGATTATGTAACCCTTTGCACCACCTACATTTTTAAAATAATGTACAGGGCGTTTTTTACGCTTGGTCAAACTTGTGAAACTTTAAACATCGATAACTCATTTTTTTTTAAATACAACACCCTATATTTTTTTGCACCGTCTTATAGAAAATTTAATTCTCTTTCGAAAATATTAAGGCTGTTTTTCACCTAAAATTGATATTTTCTGAGATATCGCGATTTTATTGTTAATTATTAGGGCAAAGTAATATTTTCAAGTAGGCTATGAAGGTAGACAGCGGTAATTTGAAACAATTGAAAGGAAAAACAAGAAACTTATAATTTTGTCGTTTAACTACACATTTTTGACATTTTTTTATAAGAAAGTTGTAGATTTACCATTTTTACGTTTAAATATAGTTTTCTCATAAGGGCCACAATATTTTTCATATAATTGAGTTTGATCGTTTGCCAAGTCCTAAAAACCGATTGATAATGTATTAGGTACGAGAACGGAACGCTGATTTAAAAAAAAAGTAATACTGACTTGTTTAATTTTACATTTAAAAGAAAAAAACATGGTTGGTACTGTTTTCGGTAGTGTCGTAGTATCGTATCGTAAACAGACAAAAAATGGTTTATAGGACTTAGTAATTATCTTCTGGTCCAATAAATAAATGCATAAATAATTTAAAAAAATCTCTATTTAAACGTAAGGATGGTAAAACTACAACTTTCCTATAAAAATATGTCAAAAGTGTGTAGTCAAACGACAAAATTATAAGTTTCTTGTTTTTCCTTTCAATTGTTTCAAATTACCGCTGTCTGCCTTCATAGCCTACTTGAAAATATTACTTTGCCCTAATAATTAACAATAAAATCGCGATATCTCGGAAAATATCAATTTTAGGTGAAAAACAGCTTTAATATTTTCGAAAGAGAATTAAATTTTCTATAAGATGGTGCAAAAAAATATAGGGTGTTGTATTTAAAAAAAATGAGTTATCGATGTTTAAAGTTTCACAAGTTTGACCAAGCGTAAAAAACGCCCTGTACAATATTTTAAAAATGTAGGTGGTGCAAAGTGTTACATAATCAATTGTCAATCTTATCTCCAAGCGAATTTCTTCACTTGTCAAAGTTTTCAAATGTTGAAAATTTTTGAAAATACTGTAATTTCATGAAAATGCAATTTTCACGAGAACGGTTGACTTTAGACCCATATAACCTTATACATTTTTTGAATTAAATTTAAAGAGGAATCCAAAAATGTAAAAATATACAGGGTGTTCCATAAGAAAAAGTATAACTTTGATATGGCACTCTTTTTTGGAGCACCCCGTATATTTGAAAATATTTTTAAAATGTAGCCCTTATTGACTTACATAATCTAACAGCGACAGAAATTGGAAAATATAAACCGTTTCGCCATAAAACTCCGACGCGTCCGTCGTGACTCACCCTGTATACTGTTACTTATTTAGTTAATAAAATAGAACAAAATGTTATCAAGGTTTTTTTATGGACATTTTTATGCTTGATTTAAAAACAAAATTAATTTTTTTTAGCGCTTTTATCATATCTCGAGATGTGAAGTAAACCTATATTTTTTTAAATGGAAACCCTAGTTGGCCATGACTTTATATGAAAAAGTTTTATTATCTTTTCAAAAATATATAGTTTTATATATTTTTTGCAATAAATAACCAAGATATAGCTAATTTTGTAAAAATTTCTTTACCTATCAAAGTTTGCCATGATTTCGTAAACAAGTGATATTACGGTGACCGAGCTACCCCGTGAAACATTCGAATTTGGTCCAACCTAAAGCACTTACAAAAATTTTCAACATTTTAAAACTTTGAAAAGGCAAAAGAAATTTCTTTAAAAATGAGATTGACAGTAGTAGTAATATTAAAGATATAAAGTTGCTAGTAATAATTTAGCATTTTGCTAATTCCGGTAATCCTAATTAGTAGTAAAAATACGATGAAGAAAATTATCCACAATACCGATTTTTTAAGAAAACTTAAACTGAAACCACATCGTTTTCGCTGGACCGGTTACCGAATTGGTATAATATTCAAAACCATGAATAAGAATGAAAACCGAGAAGTTAAAATTTACCGAACCGGTAACCGAAACTGAACCGTCATTCTTTGCGGTTCAGGTACCTGTTTAAAAGTTTAATTAAATTGTTTCAAGTTGGATTTAAGCTATTTGCAAGTCTACAACCAAGTTAGCAAGTACTTTTATATAATCAATCAGTCCTACAAACAGACTCACCGGGATAATATACAGCTTCTTTTCGTACAGTGTAATTGGCTTGGGGAATGCGGAGCTCGCAGGAGAACTCCTCTGGAGCGACAAGGGCGGGAATATTAGCCGTGGCCTTGATGTCAAACAACCCTGCCTTTTCCTCAACCGTCACCACTGAACCATTAACTTCGCTATAAAGGAGAGGTGGAATGTTTTATTGTCATCTATTAAATTTTCAGTTAGGTTACACAGATTTTGGCGATATATCTGAGCCGAAATTAGATTATAAGACTTTACACACGTCGAAATAGTTTTATTTTATGACTTATAGTGTAATTAATTATTTATTAAACTTAGATTAGATCCACAACGTTTCGTGCCTATGACTATTACGTCTTTTAATGTGTATTTAATCAATATAGCACTTTTATTAGCATACTATAGTTCAAAAAAATACCACAGGGATCTAGGCAACTATTAGAGATAGAAAGATGGTTAAACCGGCACAAAAGGGTGTTTTTACGTGTTTAGTAAAAATCTTAACTGATATCTTGCAAATTGTGCTCAAGTCCTGAAATATCCTATAGGAAAAACTTTAATTTAAATTTTATACAGGGTGTCCCAGATTACATTTCCAGCATGGGGATCTCGCTTATTATAAGAGATACAGGTTTGCTTAAATTAGATGAATTGTTCCTTGGTATGAGAGGAGGCACAATCAATTTTTAAAAGTACAAAATTCCTCGTACTTCAGATGTTATAGCAAAAAATATGAAAATGTCCAATTTCTTTTTTCTCTCATAACTTTTTTGTCGTAATCATTAGAACAATTTTATTTGTACTTTCTTAAGGCACTTTTTAATGGAGAATGTAACTGTTATTTTAGATTATTTTTAACACCTACCATTTTCGAGATATTACCCCTAACTTCATTTTTTCTTATGGCCCGGGAAGTTGGCTATGGAATAGTTGAATGTGCTTTTTTTTCCTCTTTACAATGAGATATTACTTGCTACATTTATTTTTATAAATAAGTCACAAAATCAAGAAAAATCGTATTTTACCTATCACTTATCAAGCTATCTATAATAATAAAAACAAAAAACAACTAATTATGTGTCAAATGACAGTTACCATTTGTCTGCGGTATCATTTATTAGAATTTTATAGTATTGTTGTATAATTCGATAGTCTTTGTAGCAAATTTGTTATCATATAATTATGAGCACATTTACAACTAATTAAAAATGGTATATGTTGAAATGCCACATTATTTACAATAGAAACTGTGTAAAATAAATAATTCTAATTAATTATTGATTTGTTTTGGATTTTTGGTTGGTTTGTCGAAAAAACCATATACTTTTAAATTTATTTCCAAATTTTTGTAATTACGCATCCTTCGTTGCCTTTTCTCGGGATATAGCTCTAATTATATTCGCTCAGCTTCTTCACAGTTTTTATGGCAAAGAATGTAGCATTTCAACACGTCAAATTAATTGCTATTTTTAAATGTTGCTATCATTATAACAATTACTACAAAGACTCTCAAATTACACAACAATACTATTAAATTCTCATAAATGATACCGCAGACAAATAGTAACTGTTATTTGACACTTAATTAGTTGTTTTTTGTTTTTATTTTCATAGATAACTTGATAAGTGTTGGGTAAAATAGATTTTTCTTGATTTTGTGACTTATTTATAAAAATAAATGTAGCAAGTAATATCTCATTGTAAAGAGAAAAAAAAAACACATTCAACTATTCCATAGCCAACTTCGCGGGCCATAAGAAAAAATGAAGTTAGAGGTAATATCTCGAAAATGGTAGGTGTTAAAAATAATCTAAAATAACAGTTACATTCTCCATTAAAAAGTGCCTTAAGAAAGTACAAATAAAATTGTTCTAATGATTACGACAAAAAAGTTATGAGAGAAAAAAGAAATTGGACATTTTCATATTTTTTGCTATAACATCTGAAGCACGAGGAATTTTGTACTTTTAAAAATTGTTTGTAGCTCCTCTAATACTAAGGAATAATTCATCTAATTTAAACAAACCTGTATCTCTTATAATAAGCGAGATCCCCATGCTGGAAATTTAATCTGGGACACCCTGTATATAACTTAATGATTTTTCCTCAGAGCTTTACAAGCTTAGGGATATAAATGTGTAATTTCATCCTTAAGACTTAAACTTTTCAAACTTTAAGTTAATGAAGTACTAAAAGTTTTTTTTTGCAGATTCCTTAACAATTGAAATATTCCCCTAATATTGTGATTCAAATCAGAACCCATGTTTATCTTTAACTAAAAAATGGTATAAATAAAACTTAAATGATTGTTTATAGACTTTATAGAAACTGGATACAATATACTCTACTTGCTAATTTCGGTAACATTATCAAATTACAAAGGAAAAATACACACGTGATAAAATTACACGTGATAAAATTATACTAGAAAGAAAATAAACATAACAAAAATTACACAGGCACAAAATTTTACACTGAATCACACATTTTGACACAAGTAATGCAGGCAGGGGGTTTCTCAAAAATGAACAAAATGTGCTCAAAGGGAGTGTCGCTAGAAACTGATCAAGGCTGTGTTTATTGCATCAAGAACCTCAAAACTAAATGTTTTGCAGAGTTATACGTGCCACTGGCCATTTCCTTCGGAAAAATTGGGGAGAAACTGATTGAATGATCAAGGTAATTTTTACGATCGCGTTAGCCATGCAACCGTCAGAAATAAAATCGAAATTCTTCTATTTACAAATGCGCGCATCCTTTGCAAGTAAAATTTAAAACAAAAAATTATAAGCGGTTCCGGAGACAAACGCGAAAAACGAGACCCTTGTAAAAACGGTTTTCTTTATGTTAAACGCCTATGCAAAGTCGCATAGATATAGTTATACAGATATACCACAACTTTTCAAATCACAGTGCTTTTGCAAGGGTTTCGTTTTTAACGTTTCTCTCAGGAACCGTTAAGGATTTTTTTCAAAATCTCTGTACCATTTTTACTTGCAAAGGATGGGCGCATTGGTAAATAGAAGAATTTCGATTTTATCTCTGACGGTTTCATAGCCAACACGATCGCAAAAATTACCTTTAAAATTCAGTTTATTTATTATTTATTTTCAGTTTTTCCCCTATTTTTCGGAAGGAAAGGGCCAGTGGCACGTATAACTCTGCATTTCTTGATCAGATTCTAGCGACAACATATCGTGACCTATGACCTTCCCTGGTCAGATAAGTAGCTTAACTGTTTCTAAAATATCCAATATAATTGCAAATAGTCGTAAGTTTAAATATTTGATGTGACAACCAAATACCAATATATTTTAATTGAATTAAAGGTGCGTCACGTATTATGCTATGTAAGATTAAAAGATAAAGGGTAATTGAATATTGGTAAACCATTTATTATTCTGTAATTATGACAAATAAGTGTACTTCAAATTTTAAATAATAATTTACTGAATTAAAAATTTTAAATTTAAAAAAACATTTAGTTTACCTACTTCGGTGTGAAATTTATTTCGCGTGTAAAATTTTCCCTCCGTAATTTTTTTCCCTAAGTAATTTTTTCCCTGAGTAATTCCTTACTGGTGTAATTTTTGCTGTGTAATTCTATCACCTGTAATTTCATCTTAACACCCTAATTTAACCATCGTTTTATCTCAAACCGTTTCTCCAAGTTCTTGATAAATAACAACCCTGTATAGTATACAATTAAAAAATAAATATTTAAAATTGTTCAAATAAAATATTAGATCTAAAATTTACTGCATATCCAGGGCACAGGGTATCTGTCGTAGGCATAATGTGAAATCCGGCATTTTATAAAACGCCTAAGCACAAAACTATTAGCTTCATTTTTATTATTTATTTAAAAAAAAAACTTTAAGCAACCTTTAACCTGACCCTCTACTACTGACCAAATGAATGAGGGTCAGGTTAAAGGTTGGTTAAAGCTTTTTTTTGTATGAATACAAATGTATGGGTCTAAGAAAAAGTCATAATTTGCTCGTTTTGCCGGCTTTTTATAAAATGCCTAGGCGTTTTATAAAATGCCGGATTTCACATTATGCCTACGACATATTTACTATCTAGATCTAGATATTCAAGTTATTTTTTTAAATTTTAGCAATAACCCCAATATATTTTTCATTTTAGGGGATTAAAATGTAGTATTCAAAATTTTTATGTTAAACAACTATTTAGAAAATAGAAGTTTTTTTTCACGTCTATATAATATTTGAAAATAAGTTTTTTGTAGAAAATTACCACGACTAAGAAAACAAGGAAAGTTTATAATTATGAGGTAATAACTACATTTTTTAATCAATAAACTTGATTTCGTTTTCGAATTCCAAAAACTGTCTCATTAATTGGTCGAGCATGTTTTTGTTAGTTCAAATAAGACATTTTTCCAAAAAAAAAATTGAAAACGAACTAAAAACTTAGAACATTTTATACACGATTTTCAAATGCATTTTTCCTCAGCATAGATTTTATAATTTTATTGTTTTAAAAGTATTTTACAAACATTTGCAAATTGTAATATTTGCATGATTTTCTATAATAAAAATAATGTTGCTGTTACGCTTGTGACATTTTTAATTAAATAATGCTAAAATTTTCAATATACCTACGCCTAAGTTAGTATATAAAGGTAGTTGTTTATGTCGAAGTATTTACCTATCGTCCATTAGAAGACTCATGTCGGGTTTGGGAAAAACACCTTCTGCAGAACATAAAACTCTCCAAGTTTCTTCGCCCACTCGTTCTTGTCGTAAATCTAAATTTTTTTCTGGTACTGAAACAAAAAAATTTATTCGTTATAAATAGTTAATACGAATTTATTACTCACCACATTTCATTGTGGATTATTTGTAATTATTTTAAAGATCTACGATCACTAACATAATTTATACATATATATTTTAAGTAACACCAATTAGGACATTTTTCTATTGTAAATCGTCGCTAGCTACAAGAACTAAAATAATGCAATCATGTCGCTTAAAGTCAATTTTTTATTTGAGTTGAATGTATAAGATGAATATTGCGTGCAAGAAAACAACATGCACAGATTAAGTTAATGTAAATCTGTTAACTTTTGTTTATATTAATTATTTACTACTATTTAATTACATACTAATTGTTTGAGACTGCTCGTGTCGGTTTTGATATCAATTACGACTCTGCTCGTCTTGCAGCCACATCATTTACATTTGTAACATCGGATACCGTTAGAAATACGTGAATGTATGGCTTTTGTAAGCTATCAGTTGACGAATTTAATTATGAAAGCTAAATGTTTAATAAATCTACAAATATATAGGGTAATCCGTTTAGAATCGTATAGACTGTGATAATTAAAATAAAACATAAACCACTGAAATTTATGTAAGGTTACCAAGAGAAAAAACAAATATCAATATATCAAAGCCGTTTTTGAAATTTATTTCGAGAAAAACTTGTATTTTTAATAAATCACAACAGTACCTACATGTCGACGTACGAGGGGAATTCAAATGAAAACCGCAAATGTGTTAATAAACATCGTGGTCTTAGCAGATCGGTGTGGTTGTGTGGAACTGTGGTCTCTGAAGTGTGGCGGTGCTAAAGCCGCTAATAGATCTATCAACGCTGTCGCGAATCAGTTGCGAAGAACTGTTAAAGATGGCCGCCTGTTTAAAAATGTGCACGTAAGAAGAGTAACGTTCTGCCATCAGATTTTTGAGCACTAAATATGTGAAACGGTTGGAAATTTACCGCCTGATGACAAAGCAGTATGGTCTATCTTGCATGTCTCAGAGGCAAGTGTACAAGTAGGCTAAAAAGTTTAAAAAGTGGTACTAGTAATGTGACGGATGCACCCCCTCCAGGCTAGGCGCACTGAGTCATTACTTCGGCGATGACTGCAGCTGCCAATGGGTTTATTTATACTATTCGACGCATCACTGTGGCAGACTTGGCCGAAAGACTTCCTACGTACTCCCCTAAAACCTGCAAGTCGATGGAAACGCCGAGATTTGTTTACCGATGGTGTGTTGCTTCAACATGATAATGCACGTCCTCCTTTCCCTAGCAGGACGGATCTCAACCGTCCGCGATCTTCAAATTGAATATCTCCCATATCAAGCTTACTTCCTTGACGTAATAGTTTCAAATTTTCAAATTTTTTAAGCTCTCAACGAACATATTGGGGGCCCATAATTTCGAAACTTCGATGAAGTCAAGATTGGTTACGCAAATGTCCGAAAGACTTATTTTTACAAACTAATCACGGTTTAGCATACCGTTGGGGCAAATACAGTACTCAGAAATAATTACGTTAAAAAATAAACATAAGCATGTGCACGTATACAGCGTCATTCAAAAAGTCTGCAACAAATGGATTTTTTTTTAAAATTGATTTTTCAAAAATATTTAATGCTAATAAAAGTTGGCACATGACTTAAAACTAATTTTAAGATACAAAAAATCCAAAAGAAGTTCACAGG